>VMYD01000067.1:0-2400000 GCA_007663325.1 Eucalyptus pauciflora
TGACGTCATCGCCGACGTCGGTTGGCCGGACGGTCACCGGCCGGCGACCCGACCCGACCCGCCTAGCACGTGCGCGGCACGTGCGGGCTGACGTCTGCGTGACATCAGCCCATGCACGCGCGCCACACGTGCGGTCGGTCCATCCGACCCGGCGACCAGTCCGACCGGCTCGACCGGTCCGACGACCCTGCGGTTGACCGTTGACCCGTTGACCGTTGACTTCGAAGGTTGACCGTTGACTTCCGTTGACCGTTGACTTGCGTTGACCGTTGACTGGAAAAAAAAATGAATTTTCTTTTTTCAATTATGTCTATGTGGATTATATGTAATCCATTTTTTGTTCTGCATTTGTTGCAGGAACAATGCCTCCCCGTAAGCCGCGCGCATCTGTGCGCACAATGTCAGATGAACAGAAGGAAAGGCTTACGAGGTTGATAGCCGATCTGAATGGTTATCGATGGGAGAGTGACGACATAATTGATCATGTCATAGAGGTCAACAACAAAATTCAGGAAGTCATTTGGAACGGTTATCCCATGCGAGATATTCAGATGATGTGATTCTTTATGAACACTCTCCCATAAGGATGGCAAGGAGTGTTGAATCGCTTACGGGAGGTCAAAGGATTTACTAGCTATAAGGCGCTAGTAATGGAATTCGTAGATGAATACCATCGGGTTGGAGCCACAAAGACTGCGACCCAAGGAATGACTTCGATTGGGCCAGGACTGAATGTGCGTAGGAGGAATCCTAAGGGATATCCGTCTGTTTTCCCGTGGCTGTCAAGAATGCCTGAGAATTTTACAGAGAAAAAGAAAAAGAAATTGGACCATGTAGCTGCTTTCCCTATTAGTTGCATGATGCCTCGTTTATAGATGTTATGACTTGTCTTTATTTAATGTTCTTGGTGGACATCTAATGTAAAGTTAACTACCTGATTGTGATTATTTGTAGCAACCTATATGTTAGCCATATTATGTGAAAGCATTATTATTTTATATTGTATGTCAATTATCTGTTGCTTTCTGTGATTGCTGGTTGATGTGGGTAGTTAGCTGTGGGTAGTAATAGAAGTTTTTGTAGCTTCATAGAACTGATTTTGCATATGACAATCATATTAATGATAGTTTTAAGTTAGGATTTTTGGAGGATGATTGGAAACATAGTGACCTTTTGATTCTGAAACCTTACTTAAAATTATTAATTAATATGATGGGTTTTGTGCAAAATAGATGCATAAGTGATAGGCATTAATAACTCGTGCATGGATGTCTGATGTGTTCAGATCAATGGCTTCAGCCACAAATAGCATGGTTGTCGAGCTGAACAAAGGTGAAAAGCTCAAAGGTGACAACTATGAAATTTGGCAAATGAAAATTCAATGTGTGCTGGAAAAGCAAAAAGCACTAAAAGCTCTTGACCATGTTATGGAAGATCTAGAGGATACTGTGCGCCACCTTGAGTTAGCTGATCATCGCCTCAAGGCATTAGAGCAGGAAACAGATATTTTATGTGTTACTTTAAGCTCAGAAGGGGCTTCATGCTCTAAGCGCAAGCGCATTGATTCGTTCAATATGTGGAAATGCAAGGAATCAAGTCCTTCTTGCAAGAAACCAAGAATTAACCAACAAAATAGAGGAGAACGTCCTCATGTGAAGAATATCTCAAAGGTGAAATGTTACAACTGTGACCAGAAGGGTCACTATGCCCGCGATTGTTGCGAGCCAAAGAAGGTACACACCCTTGGTACAATTGGGAACTTTGCATATGTGTCAAGTTCTGTATTCTTGACTGAATCTAATCCTCTGTGGACTGTGGATTCAGGAACGACAGACCATGTAGCGAAGGATAGAGGATCCTTCGTGAAATTCCGACAAGTACCTACTGGAACTAAGTGGATCTATGTGGGAAACAACTCCAGAGCTGAAGTGAAAGGAATTGGCACATGCCAACTGAATATGCGTGATGGACGCACTTTGTTCCTTCATGATGTGTTGTATGCTCCGGAGATTCGTCGGAATTTAGTGTCTGTTTTAATGTTGGTTAAATTAGGTTTTAATGTAAACTTCCATAATAGGGATGTAGATTTGTATTTGGGTACAAACTACTATGGTCATGGTTACTTTCTGGATGGTTTCATTGTATTAGATATTGACTATGTTAATGCAAATATTTGTTATTCCCTTCTCACATCTCCTAATTCATATGATAATGATGTGAATGTGTGGCATGCTAGACTTGGTCATATTGACCAACAGCGTATGAATAGACTAGCCAAAGAGGGCTTGTTGGGCAATATTGAAAAAGTCGATTTGCCTATCTGTAAGCATTGCCTAGAAGGGAAAACGACAAGGAAACCATTTGGAAAAGGTAAAAGAGCTGAGTTTCCTCTGCATTTAATCCATTCTGATATCTGTGGTCCAATGAATGTAAGAGGAAGGCATGGGGCTGTTTATTTCATCACTTTTATAGATGATTATACTCGATTCGGATATGTCTATTTAATTTCTCACAAATCTGAAGCAATAAGTTGTTTCAAAAGGTTTATGAACCTGGTAGAGAATCAATTAGACAAGAAAATAAAAGCATTGAGATCCGATCGAGGTCGAGAATATTTATCTGATGAGTTCAGAAAATTATGTGATGAAAAAGGAATAGAAACATAACTCTACTGGAAATGGTTAGGTCCATGATGGCGCATGCTAACTTACCTATCACTTTTTGGAGTGATGCGTTGTTAACTGCTGCCTATATACTTAACCGAGTGCCTTCCAAATCAGTTACTTCCACTCCATATGAGTTATGGACAGGTAGAAAACCGGACTTAAGTTTTCTTAAGCCATGGGGTTGTGCTGCCTATACACTTGAATCCTCTCACAAGTTTGGGAAATTGGGTCCCAGAGGAAAGAAGAGTATTTTCATAAGATACTCAGAACACTCAAAAGGGTATGTGTTCATAGGTGAGCAGGAAAGTGGAAGTATAACTGAATTTGAATCGCGGGATGTCACATTCTTAGAGGATGAATTTCCTAAGAAGGGCGAAATAGGGGAAGACAACACCCTATTTGAAACCTCGGATCAAGATAATGATCTTAGTGGAGTTCGTCCAAGTGGGAGTAATATGAGAAGTGATGAATTGAATTCGACTCATTCTCAATTGCAACCACATGATGAGACGACATCATTATCTTATCCCAGTGGGAGCATAATGGGGAATGATGTGCAAAGAGCACAAACTCCCATACGGCGAACAAGTCGCCAAAGTATTCCCCGTCGACGTTTTGACATTGAAGGGGAAACTTTTATGGTTGCTCCACAAGATGAGGATGAGCCTAGAAATATTAATGAGGCTCTAAATTGCCATAGTAAGGAAAAATGGATTCATGCAATGGAAGAGGAAATGGAGTCAATGAAATCAAACCAAGTCTGGGAACTGGTTGATCTTCCAAAAGGACGCAGAGCTATTGGGAACAAGTGGGTTCTCAAGATAAAGCGAAAGGCTGATGGCTCGATAAAAAGGCATAAAGCTCGCCTTGTTGCGAAGGGGTATAATCAACAGGAATGAATTGATTATGAAGATACGTTTTCTCCTGTAGTGAGATTTACCTCGATTCGCATTATTCTGGCAATAGTATCTAGTATGGATCTTGAGTTATATCAGATGGATGTAAAGACTGCTTTCCTCAATGGAGAATTAGAGGATGAAATATACATGGAACAACCTACTGGTTTCATGGTAAAAGGCCAAGAAGAAAAGGTGTGTCGACTTTTGAGGTCGATATACGGCCTTAAGCAGTCATCGAGACAGTGGTATATATGTTTTTCATAATGCCATAATGGCATATGATTTTACAATGATTGATGAGGATCATTGTGTATATATCAAAAGATCCAATAATCAATTTGTGATCATATCATTATATGTTGATGATATACTGATTGCCGGAAGCAATATGGAGTTTGTTCATACTGTCAAGAGTTGGCTGTCTTCCAACTTTGAGATGAAGGATATGGGTGAGGCTGCATACATTCTTGGAGTTAAGATTTCAAGAGATCGTTCGAAGAGATCGTTGTCTCTTTCGTAAGAAACATATATAAATAAAGTTCTTGAACGATTTCGTATGCAAGATTGTAAACCCATAGACACTCCTATTGCGAAAGGTGAAGGATTGAGCCATAGACTGTGTCCGAGGACTCCACAAGAAAAGGAACAAATGAAACATGTTCCTTATGCTGGTGCAGTTGGGAGCTTGATGTATGCTATGATGTGTACAAGACCCGACATATGTTTTGCAGTTGGAATGGTGAGTAGATACCAATCCAATCCAGGTCCAGCACATTGGAAAGCCGTTAAGAGAATACTGAGGTATCTAAAGGGAACTGCTGATTATACGATGAGTTATCAAGGAAAGGATCTGCGACTCAAAGGCTATCCTGAAACTGTTTAGGGAGGAGGTTTAGACGAAAGAAAATCTACCTCTAGGTTTGTTTCCTTATTGAATAATGGCACCATATGTTGGAGCAGTAAGAAACAAACGTGTATAGCCTTGTCCACGATGGAAGATGAGTTCGTGGCATTATCAGCAGTAATATAAGAATGAGTTTGGCTTTAGAGATTTTTTGGATCACTTAGGTGTTATTGAGAAAGCTGCAAATCAATTATTAGTTAATTGTGATAGCCAAGCAGCTATAGCATACACTAAAGATCCAAAATATCATGTCAAGACCAAAAGTATAGATACCAAGTATAAATTTGTCAAAGATAATGTTGCACGAAAGGATGTGAACTTGCAGTACATATCTACGCATAGAATGGTAGCAGATCCTATGACAAAGCCAATACCTAGAGATGTGTTTTGTGGTAATGTAAAATCTCTAGGATTGCGTAGAGTCTGATGTACTGGATATTGTTATTTCCCTGAGTTGTTCACATTTAATGAATTTATGTTTTCATCATTAATGCCTATGAGTCTTTGTTTGATCTTTATGCATCTTAATGCTTAGTGCATTATATTATGTTGAGAAAGTATGTCAGATAGATAAGAGATTAGCCCTCTCACACGGGTAATCGCCTCTATTTACTATGTGATAAATAGAGATGAGACAATTTTTAAGCTTATTATCTAGGTGATAATCGAGAGCTCAAGCTTAAAATACATATGTTGCCTTAACTGAGTGTTAAGATGAGGACATAGTACTTACGATGTCCGAAAGTAAAATAACCCACATATTTTACTTTATCTGTCTAAGATGCCAGATGTGAGTTCTGATGAATTTCGTGAATGAGTAAATACGTGAACTCAAGTTAGACATTGGGTATGTCTGAACTATCATCTGTACGGTATTGATGGTGAAGACATACGCTCCATGGGAAATGAGTTAATACCGTAATACGTATTTCATACTACGTATGCATGAGACGACCTATAAGAGTGGCAAAAGTTATGATCTCAACTTTTATGACGCGTGAGACTCTTGAGGAATAGAGTTCCTCATTTTTTAGTGCCCTCATGACTCTTACTTATTCTCAAGATTTCTATTTAGTGTTTGCTATCTTAGAATGTTGCCAATGGTCATGAGATGATTCGATCTAATGTGACATTTCTAGAAAAGCAAGTTGAACTGAAATTGAGAGTTTGAAGGAAAGAGGAAGATCGGATTTGTAGAATCACATTGTGGTTTTGTATTCACAGGTCAACCAATTATGACTGTCTTTGGGATAATCATAATTGTGAATACAATATATATATATATATATATATATATCATTGTTTAAATGAGATTAAGAGAAATATAAATGTGATCGATCGATCTAGGGTACTGCATACTAAATTTACTCGGAAAATGATGCCCAATTTGAGCTGATATATATTCTTAACAGATGTATAGTAACGAGCTCTCAAAGTATGCTGGTCGCACGGATTATTCACCGGTATGAATGTTGAAAGAGAAAAAGAGGGATTTTCAGTTGATGTGCCTAAGTTGGGCCTATCCGCCCATGTTGGTTTATGACCCACCATGTGCGAGTGGGAGATGATGGATTTAAATAATGGGCCTAAGTTGGCCCGGCCACGATGGGCCTAAAGGCCCGGCCCACGGGAATAAGGCCCGTGGAAATGGGAACCTATAAAAGGGATGAGAGAGGGAAAGAACGTACCTCTTGGCATTTGCAAGAATGTTCTTCATTCTCTTCAAGAATTCTCTCTCTCCAAAAGCTAAGAAGCGACGTCATCTTCACTTCACGACGAATCTTCGACATCGGATCGAATGGAACTGAAATCTCTTCTTCAATACGGCATCGGTGTCTAATCTGTGGCCAACAAGGTACGCTCGAATCCGTGGTGTGCTTTTGATCGGTGATACGTGACATTCCCGGGCTTATCTTCCGCATATGATTTAGGGGTTCGGTTTAGGTGCCGAATCCGGTTTTTCGGCGATCAATCGATCCCAACATCGCGAAACAAATGGAGTTATACTATAGTGATCTTTTTTAATGTAGCTTTCTTTTATCACGATTTTCCTATAATTTTGTCACCTGGTGGAGACGACCATTTGTCTACTTATTTTATATTATTATGATGAAGCTTGATGTGATTTTTTTTTTTCAAAAGTAAATGATGGCATTTCTTTACTCGGTAATTATAATCAAGTTAGCCTAAGAAAATAAAAAAGTAGAAGAAAAATTGCCAGTTGTTAGGAGGAGAAAGTGTCGATGTCAACTTCTCATAGAGCACTACGGACCGCCACGCATTTATTTAATTAAACTAGATAAGATTAGACTGAGCTATTGTGTAATGTGCACGATGTGGATATGCATCTCTAGAGGTGAACAGGAAGAACTAATAAAAGTTGGTTAATTGGTTGAGAGGAGACTATGAAGAATGGGAAGGAAAGAGGATGCAAAGTGCGTGTGAAATGGGAAAGAGTGTCACGTTCAAATCCATGTTCAAATAAACATACCCATCCACCTTGGAGATAGGCCCGGGTTAGATTTCTGACACCATTTGCAATACATGTCAAAGTCATAAGACACGCCTAACACTGAGCATGGACGAACAACCCGATGGCAATTATTTGGCACATTAGGCAAACCTTGCAACGAGTCAGAGCAACTTACGCTCAAGTATTGCAACTTATGTAGTTTTGATAGATTAGATAACCCTTTTATAGAGCTCAAGTTATCAATTCTTAATATTTGCAGTGATTCACATTGATTTACAGACAAACTTGATAACTTGCATAGTTTTGATTGATTAGTTAACCTTTCTATGGAGCTGCATTAATCAATAAAAATAATTCATAGACTCAATTGAATATTTTATAAAAGTTCGAGATCTATTCGTGCCTTTATCCCTCTTTTTATACCCTTGAATTTCTATCCTAATACTATATTTAATTATTAGATAATTTCTGTTAGCTTCAATGCCAAATTTGTTATGACCATGCTACGTCAATTCTATAGATCCTCTGCCTTAGTTCAATCTTCTCTTACCTTTGAATCGATACACTTCAGTGATATTTTTTCTGGGGAGAATTACCAAAAAAGTCATAAACCTAATGGAATTGTACCTATTCAGTCCTAAACTTTTTTTTTTTGTCAATTCAGTCATAAACCTTTTGCAATTGTATCAGTTTAGTCCATCCGATCAAATTTAGCCAGCCAACGCTAACATGGACACTGGCTGACGACGGCCGTTCGGCGAACGCTGACATGGCATTTTTTAATTATTTTTTCGAATTTTTTCAAATTTCTTAATTTTTTTTTTCATCCATCTTCTCTTTCCTTTGGTCGACAAGGCTATGGCAAGGCCGGCCTCGCCGTCGCTAGGCGAGGCCCCCCTCCAAATTTGGTGGGGCTCAGCCTTAGGGGTGAGCGCGGTTCCCGGGTAGAACCGGGAACCGGAGAACCAAACCGGAGGTTCCGGTTCGGTTCCCGGTTCTTAGAGGACCGGTTCCGGTTCCCGGTTCCATTTTTCCAGGAACCGGCGATCCCGGTTCCGGTTCCGGTTCCATTGGGAACCGGAACCGGAACCGGAACCGGTCGCGGAACCGGAACCGGAACCGGTCGCGGAACCGGAACCGGAACCGGTCGCGGAACCGGAACCGGAACCGGTCGCGGAACCGGAACCGGAACCTGTCGCGGAACCGGTTTCGGAACCGGTCACGGAACCGGTTTCAGAACCGGTTAGGGTTCCAAAAGGAACCCCCTCGCCTCATTCACAATTTCACGGTCTCACATCACACGACCCTCTGAAATTGAAACTCACACGTCGTGCATATACGTTATATATTTTGTTTTGGTAACGTGCACGCACATTATATTTTTTTGGTAGCGATGCTTATGCGTTATATTTTTATTAACGTCATTATCGTTATATTTTTATTTTTTTTTTGCTCACGTTAGAGTTTTTTTTTGGTAACGTGCACGTACATTATATATATATATATATATTTTTGGTAACATGCGCGTACATTATTTTTTTTTTTGGTAACATGCGTGTACGTTATATTTTATTTTTTTTTGGTAACGTGCGCATACGTTATAGTTTTTTTTGGTAATATGCGCGTACATTATATTTTTTGGTAACGTGCGCATACGTTATAGTTTTTTTTGGTAATATGCGCGTACATTATATTTTTTTTTGGTAACGTGCGCGTACGTTATAGTTTTTTTTGGTAACGTGCATATACGTTATATTTTTTTTTTGTAACGTGCGCGTACGTTATAGTTTTTTTTGGTAACGTGCATATACGTTATATTTTTTTTTTTGATAACGTGCACGTACGTTATAGTTTTTTTTTGTAACGTGCGCGTACGTTATAGTTCAAATCTAAAAAAAAAGAACCTGTTGGAACCTAGAACCGACCCTGGAACCTGTGACAGGGTAGGTTCCAGGTTCTCGGTTCTGAAGGGTAGGTTCCAGGTTCCTCATTTTGAGGAACCTGTACCCGAGGGTAGGTTCCAGGTTCCAGACGGAACCGAACCGGAACCTGGAACCGCTCACCCCTACTCAGCCTCACCTAGCCATGGCGAGGGCCAAGCTCGCCGACACTGGCAAGGTCGACCCTCACCATGGCTAGGCAGGGCCAAGCCTCACCAGACCCGACAGGGCCTTGCCCAACCAAGGCGAGGGTTCACCTCACTAGATCTGGCAACAACGGCCTCACCTTCACAAGTGGCCGGCGAGGCGAGCCTCACCATTGGTGGGAAAAAAAAGAAAAAAAAGAATTCAAAAATTCAAAACAATATTTAAAAAGTCAAAAAAAAAAATTGCCATGTTGTTGTTCACCAAACAGCCAACATCACCTAGCATCCATGTCAGTATCGGCCGGTCAATTTTTGCTAGATGGACTAAATTAACACAATTGTAAAAAAATTAAGACTAAATTGGAAAAAAAAAATTAAAATTGAATTGGCACAATTATAATAGATTTAGAACTTTTTTGGTAATTCACCCATTTTTTCTACAGCTTTCTTTTGTTATGATTTTCCTCTAATTTTATCACCTGATGGTGACAAAGGTTTTATCTCCTTATTTAGTACGACTATGGTGGAGCTTGATTTAATTTTTCTTTTTAAAAACAATTGGTGGCATTTCTCCATTGTTAATCACAATTAAGTTAGCCCAAGAAAAGGGAAAAAAAATAAGAAGAAAAATCGCCATGTGTTCAGCGGAGAAAGTGTCAGTGTCAACTTCTCCTATAGCCCTACGAGTATGCACCACCACGCATCTAACTAATTAAACAAGATAAGATTAGACAGTGAAATAAAGAAATGGGAAAGAGCGAAAAATGGTGATATGATATGCATCTATATAGTGAACAGGAGGAACTGAAAAAAAGTTGGAAGGAGACAATGTAATAAAGAAATGGGAAGGGAAATGACAAATGAAGAAACCATAGGCAAAGTACGTATGAATTGGGAACGAGTACCGCGAGTCATCTCCTCATAGCTCGCCACCTTGCACATAGGCCCGGGTTTGACTTCTGACACCAGCCGCAATCTATGGAAATGTTGACTCGCCTAACAGTGGGCATGCATGAATATTGGGACGCCAAGAAAATATTGGGTACCTTAATAGCTTTACGTCATCCCTACTTTGAATCATTCAGTAATTGACACCTATCTCTATCTCGGCGATCCACGTCGTCTCAATTCAAAGCCACGTCTCTCTCCTCTTTATCTCCTCTCTCCTCCGTCTCTCTCTTCGAAAGCCTCAGCCCACCACTATAACTGCTCTGACTTGACGCCCTCTCTCCTCTGCAAACCCTCTCTATCCTCTCTCTCCCCTCTCCCCTTTAAACTCCGTTCCATTAAGGAGTAAAAAAAATTTCCCTCCGTACAAAATGGTTATGCGCTCTCTCTCCCCACCACTCTATGCTTAATCAATCCGCTCCCCCACTCTCTAAAACTACTAGCGAACCATTATGGCTCCACCTCCGCTGTCCCCAGCCGCCGCACCGACGGCTTTGCCTCCGGTTCCGCACTAAAGCAATATGCTCTCTCTCTCTCTCTCTCCCCCCTCCATGAAGTGCTGAATCTGCCAGTGAACCATGACGCTGACGCACTTCCGTTGGTTGTCTCTACCATTGCCTCTCGAGCCACCGTGTCAAGGCAATCTGCCAGCAAACCACGACGCCAACGCACCTCCGCCTCTGCAATTTGCCTCTCGAGCCGCCGTGCCTCAACGCTAAATCAATCTGCTTTATCTCCCCTCCGCAAAGCACTGAATCTACTGGAGAACACCGACATCGACGCTAACGTGCCTCCGCCTCCACCGTTGCCTCCTTGACCCGCCGTCGCATTTTTCCCTCATCCTCGCAACCTCCGCACTGTTCTCTCTTTATTTTCTCCGCGAAGCGCCCTTGCTCATGAATGCCAACGCCACTAACATCGTCGATGCCGTTGCCTCCCGAGCCCCGCCATCACTTGTCAAAGCCCCATTAGCAGCTCCAATACGTCCTCTACGTCTCGAAGGTTAGGGTTTTCTACGAATTCTGCTCAGTAGAGTTTTAACTTATATTATAATTTGCTTATCTATTTATGTAGTGAAACGTAAATGAACTACATTTCATAGATGAAGAATCCCTTGCCAGCAGGTTTTTATGGCTTATATGTGAGTCAATGGAGCAGGTCTTCCAAGCTCTATAATCTCATTGTCTTTGGAAAAAAGTTCATAAAATTGCTAGGTTTGCCTTAAACTGTGCCGATCTAGAGTATTGGCTAAGAAAGATGCATGATTCTTTGAAAGTATCAAATGAACTATGATAAGTGTGTTGGAAGTTTGTTTCTAAAACAAATTAAGTGTATGTTTCCTTGTCCCACATAGAAAAAGTGGGAGGAAGTGGGCTAATTAATAAGTGTGGGGTTTATTTAGCGTACCTAAAAAAATGATTAGGTGTGAGCTAGACCCCACCATCCCCGCGTGCGGGTGCGCGATTTTGGCACACTTAACACTTGACGCACGATTGATTTAATTAGCACTAACCCCTTTTTTATTTTATTTTTTTCTTTTGTACAGTTATCTTATTAACTTTAATTAATTCAAAGGTTGTTTTGTTTATTGAGAATTTTCGGAAATTTAAAAAAGAAAAATTGAAATTTTATTTATTAAAATGCAATTATAATAATATTTTTTTTATTCCAAATTTTTGTTTGTCTTTTCAAGACAACTTTTGGAAAAGATACTCATTTAGTTTGCAACTTTTCCCGTAGAGTTGCATTTGTTCATTTTTTCAACTTCTTACGAATAGACGCTTCTGTTCATCTAAGCAATTTTCGAAATGATACGTTTGTTCATTTTTGCAATTTTCACGAAAAGTTGCCTATGTTTTTAAGATTGTTTTATATATACATGTCAGTTTTCAAAAGAATAGTGTATGTGATCATTTTATCTTTTCAAGCCTTCATTCTAAAAAAAACGATAGACATCTTTTCAACTGTTTCCTAGAGAGATCCTAGAGAAATACTAGAATTGCTATCTAGTATTCTTATTTTGAGACTTTGTTGTATCTCGGAGGAAATTTACCGGTGACCATTAATAATGTTGTGAGGCAAATAAATCCTTAAAGAAAGTAATATCATGCCTCAAAGTTCGACTTGATTACTCTAAAAATCCGACTTCATTATTCTACCCAATTCGAAGCCATATTTTCCCAACAAAGCGTAGATCGCATATTAAGTCTATTTACAAAGCATATTTTGATCCAATCAGGTAGCTTGATCCAACTCTATGCCGTCCAGTCTGAGAGATTCTTTGTATCCGAGTTTGCCTCTTAGTATAAAGTCATCTTTGTGCTCTAGAATTCATTATTTTCATGTCAAAGAAAATGTATTATCTCATAATCATTCTTTTCTTGTTCAAGAAACTGAATGCATTCTACTTTCTATTGATCCAAAATACTAAATTCGAAGTCTATTTCTCAAGCTTCTTCCGTTGAGCAGGTAATTCTTTGAGAAGCGTCCACATAGCTTGTCTCTGTGCAACTCTCTGTTGCAGACATCAAAGTTGAGATGGAGCAGGTAATACCAATAAAAAAACAAAATAACTTAGAGTTATGCAGGCATCTTCTGGGAATTCCCTTAGCGGAACCTTTTAAATGGTTTCCACAATGCTTTGCTGCTATTGAAATGGACATAACTTGCTATTAGGGAATGTTAGCCAACTCGTTGGAACTCTATTACGATCTTTTTCTTTTGTGATATGCATTTTTTCGGTGTGTAGGTAATGGACATCTTTTAGGTTTTTTTATTGGTATTTTTATTTTAGATAATTGCAATCACTTTGGCATTGCTAAGTGTTGTAAGATATATGGTTGCATCTCTTGCATTCCCACCAAATTGAGGAAATTGGAAAGCTGCACATAGGTGATAAGCTGTAAGGGTAGACCTTCAAATCAAATCTTTAAGAACGCCTAAAAGTGGTTTAGCAACTATATTTAAAAGTGCCTTTTGAATTAAACACGTTACCTTTTGAATTAAACACCTTAACAAAGATTGAATTTTCTTCTTCTTCTTTTTTTTTTCCTGTTATTGCTAGACGTGCAACTCAAACTTCAGGATGGGTTGTACCTATGGTAACAAATGGTACATCTTAAGATAAGTGTAACTGAAAAATATCATGCATAACTGCACCTTCTTTTATGAGCAACATGATATTTGTGAATGTATGTTAAAAGTAGCATATGTTTGGCTTCTGGTCATTCTCTATACAGTTCACCATTTTAAGAATTAGCATTGTAATAGAAGCCTTTGGAAACTGATATAGATTAATCTTGGGATTTTTTCCTTTCCTTGTCCCAAATAGATTAACTAATGACTTGAAGCAATACTCTTTTCTCCTGAACATAACTGGAAGATCTTTATACATACTAGCATAACAGCCCCCTGGGCAACCATCTGCCTCTAGTTTGGTTTGAAGGAAGCTTTTTGGTGCATATGTAGGATTTAGTTACTGATAACCTATTTGGATTGGGGTTTGTAGTCGAAATGCAAGAAGTATTCATATAAATATCTGAAGTAGGCTTTGAAGAGGGTTCTCTGATGCATGACTAGTGCTCGCTGATAACCTTTTTGGCTAGAATTTTGTGATCATAGAGTTGTGAGAATCGATGAATGGAGCTACTGATATCTATTCCAATTGTTAGTTGCATAACTACTTACTCAACAGCAGGGCATCTGGTTGTAAAAACATGTAATGAATCTTGGGTCACATACCTCAACAGAAAAGATATTTGACTTGTTAAATTTGGTCTCTTGGTGTCTTCGTGAAACAGATGAATTCATGTGATATAAGGGGAGTATGACTACAGTTCTGAAAAGGGACTATGGATTCAAGTAGAAGATTTCAGTTATAATAGAATTTGAGACCTACACAACGATATAAAATGAAAATGCAAAGCATTTATAATGTAGAGATTTAAGATTTTATTTGCCTCACTATACATTGGTGATGGGATAGTCCATGAATAGTTTTTTTCTCGTCAGACAGAGGGAATCTAACTTTTCTGAACATTTCGAAATTCACATAACGTATATCGAGATCTTAGCAAGTGTAATTTCCAACTAGTTTTACCACTTTTGCATTTTTCCTTGCTCTTGCTATCTTTAAACCATGTTAACAGCTGCAATTTTATGTGTCTCTATGTTTTTCTAGTTTTTCTTCCACAGACTACGTTTCATAGCGTGATTAGCGAGCTGAGGGAGTTGTCGCCTATTGAGCTATCCACTCTTCCTCTAATACACAAGGTATTGCTCTCACACCCCACTTCCTCTTCCTCTTCCTCCCTCCCTCCCTGCCTCCCTCTCTCATACTTTTAGCTACACTGTTCCATCTTCCTGCGGCTACTGGTGTTTGAGGTGTAAACATAAGGAGGGCTTCATGAGGATAGCTGGTCCCTTTGCGATTACTACTTTTGAATTCAGATTGAGTTACGGGTTCCACTCCATTTCGGTCATCTTGCAAAACAACCCTAGGGGGTATATTTATGTGCATGGTGATGCTTTATTTTAGCTACTTAACACTTGTTTACATAATAAGGAAAGAAGGTTATAGACTCTCTCTCACGCACGAATGCACGCACGCACACATGCATATAGGCACAGCTCCCTTAAAGGCACAAATGAAGAATTCTTCTTGATTGTGATCACTGATGGTACTTAGTTGCAATTAGAATCCCTTTGCAATTTCCATATTTATGTACTTTGTAGTAGTTTCACTCTTCATTATAACTTGGAGGATGCCTATTTATTTATATTAAGGCTAGAAAAGTTCTGCCTTTTCTGTTTCCATTTAGTAAAAATCTATTAGTTTCAGGACTCTCCTCTTTCATTTACTTATAATCTTATGGATTACTCGACTTATCTCTGTTGATTTCTGTTAACTTTGCCAGTCCAATGGACATCAATGTAGGTGTGGTCATGGTAGGCCTTTTATTTGGAGTGTATCCGATATTTAGTCTACCTAAATGAACTATTAAATTATAACGTTTCTGCAATTTATGTTATTTGTTTTGTTCTTCCAATATCATGCACACACATATCATTGTGGGCCAATGTAGGTTGATGTGATATTTGCGTTCAAGGTTTAAGCATAAGCTCAGATTAATTTTCATGACATTCCATATTTTTAGTGCCTCCAACGCCTATACAATGAGAGATGCATAATGCACGGGTTCAGCAGCTCGAAGCACTTTTCAACCATCCTTGCGGTTGTCATGAGAATGGGTCATGATTTGAGAAGGGGCGTCATTTGGAAGATCATCGCAGCAGCCAACTCAGGGATTGCAAAAATTGTCAACACTTATTGAGACCAACATTTGCTACTTCTGTCCCTCTCGATTTGTCAATTTCTCTTGCTTTTTGTTCAAGTGTGAACACTTTGGACTTGCAATTCAATTCATTGATCTACTTAAAGGAAACTATAGTCTCCCTTGAATGTTGATCTTAATATGCTTAAGCTTGCAATATAGAGTACAACTTCATGAATCACTGAAGTGCAATACTATAGCCACTAGTGAGGAAGATCAAAATTGTCCTTTTGTTTTGTGCAGCTAGA
Organism: Eucalyptus pauciflora; assembly: GCA_007663325.1. NCBI lineage: Eukaryota > Viridiplantae > Streptophyta > Magnoliopsida > Myrtales > Myrtaceae > Eucalyptus > Eucalyptus pauciflora. The sequence goes on from VMYD01000067.1 coordinate 15,558, forward strand.
TTTGCAAGTATTCTTACTGGCTTCGATCCTTGCTTGCTTGTAATTCTTACATGAATTTAGTGCACATGGACCCAATGCATTTGGATCATAGAGTACAGAGAAGTCAGTTGACTTTCACTAGGTCCAGTATCTTGGTTTCTAATTCTTAGTCCTTCATTTATCTATATTACAAAGTCGCATGATACGTCCACAAGCTCCAACACACATGTTGATATGTCCACAAGCTTAAAGTTCATCCAACGAGTCCAACATCTAGAGCAACTGAAAGTCCAACACAAATGGACGCACCAAGAGCGAAATGATAAACCAAGCTAGAAACAGCTAGGAAAATAGAGTCCCAAGAGTGGGGAGGAGAGCCTACGAGGTAATTGATACTGTTGTTCTTGTCTCGTGTTCGAACTTGTGCACCGAATGGCATGAGTTTTGAGAAGACAGTTGTGAAGAAAAACCACACTAACAAATATGCTTAGAACAAAAGTTTCCTTACCGCTCGAGCACCGGCGAGCGGTTTAGTGTTGTGTTTAGTTCACAAATGGAGTTCTTGCGGTGCCACCCGTTTACATATTCAACAAGGACAAAAGAAAGAAACAAGAAAAGAAACCGCAATAGTAGGACAGAGTAGAGTGAAGGAATGCAGACGGAACCCCCAAAAAGAGCAACTCCATGCATCCAAAATGAATAATTTGAACAATATGACTTCACTTTTTGTACAGACACCAAAAGTATGTCACGTATTCTTTTCACCATCTTTTCAAACTACACTGTGATTCACCTCCTTTGCATATTCTCCCAGCCACATCTCTCCAGCTTCCAAAGCATACCTGCGTTGCCCCTACGTCGTAGGAGGAACTTTTGAGTGATGGAGGTTGCGAATATTCCCCAAATTCTTTCAAAGCCATCAACCAGGGATGCTACGAGGCTAGCTGTCTTCCAGAACTCTATGTACACAGTGGTAGACAAAAGCAGGACGTGGGATGACCATCTCTTTACCCATAAGGCGTTCTACTTTATCAAAAGGTATGTGGATTCCTTTGAGTCATCTAAATTCATTGACTCTATCAGTGACATCCTCTTGCTTAGTCTGTCATGCTTCTTCAACCTAGCCTTGAAGGAGTCGAAATCCTACCTCTTATTGATTCCTAACTGTCGCGACCTACCCTCGGGGGGAGGGAAGAGGTTTAGGGGTATTGCCTAAAAGATAAACTTAAGGTCCATAATTAAGCTCGGGCCCTCCCAAGCCCATACCCCGCGTGACATTGGGATATTTTTTAAAATTTTGCACAAAAGGAGTCGCCACTAGCCTATTGGGGTCGGCTAGAAACCAAGTGAGGCATGGGAGCGTGCCTTACTTCCTACGCAACCAGAGAGTCTAGGATCGGGGACTTGATTACACTAATTAACCAATTAGTGCCCTTTCGGTACCTAATCTTGTTCATTTTAAAAGAAATGATTTTTATCAGGCAGTCTGGATTGATTTTATACCTATCGACTAACATATGAGGTTGATCATACGGGTGCACATTCATTAAAATAACGATTAGCAACTAAGAAAAGCGATTAAATAAATTACATGAAAGAGCAAGAAATTTAACATCCAAGAAAAGATAAATACTAATCCTAACTAAATTAGAAAGAAGCCAAAATCAACATATCAATATTACGCATTCAAAGGCATTTGCTCCCAAGGACAATTGAAATCTTAAGGTAAAGCCCTAAAGGCTTAATCGAACTTAAACACAAATCCAAATTGAAAGGTTTCCTATTTTTAGGAGGAAATTACTCTAAAGATTAGTTTCATTCTTTTCAAGGAAAAATAATATTTTTTTTAAGATTTTTCTATTCTTTAAAAAAAGGGCTTTTCGAATTTTCCAAAAAAAAAAAAAACATTTTTAAAATTTTTAAATTTTTAAATTTTTTTAATCAATTAATTTTTATTTTTTTTTAAAAGAGAAGGTCGAAATTTTTTATGTTTTCTGAGTTTTGAATTTTCGGAAATATTTTGAATTTTTATCATTCTCCGAAATTTTATTTTTATTATTTTTATTATTTTTTTGAAAATTTTCGAATTATTAATATATTCTTAATATTTAATTCGGGAAAATGGGTCTGGATCGGGTAAACCCAATCCGGCCCGCGGACCCAATCCGAACCCGGATCCATATACTTTCGAATTTTTTTTTAAAAAAAAAAAAACGCACTCCCCCTTCCTGCGACTCTTCTTTCCCAAGGCCAACTTTTTCATTTTTTTTTGTTTGACTTTTTTCCTTACTTTTTCTTTACTTTTTTTTGTTTTCACTTCTTTTCTTTTTATTTTCTTTTGGTTTTGGTCTTCTTCCCCTGTACCCCTTTTACCTGCACGCTCAGCTTCTGCGAATCCTCTTTCCCGAAGCACTTTTGCTTTCTTTTTTTATGTTTTGTTTTTACTTTTCATTTTTTCTATGCTTTTGTTTCTTTCTCTCTCTTTTTTTTCTTTCTTTTTATCTTTTTGTGTTCTCTTTCGGTCGTCTTCTTCAACTCTTCTTCTCTTGCGACCGCAGCGTGCCGAAGCTTCCGCAGCTCCTCCGCTGGTCTGACGCTGACAACGCCGTGAGTGCCGACTGCCCTAAGGAAGGTCGCCGGACTACTGCCGCCCACCGGTCATCCTCTCGACCGACACCAGCCCTCGCCTACTACCCATCCTAGCGGCGACTACCCTATTTTCGACGGAATGAGTCGTCGACTCAAATACAAGCCGAATCTCGCACCAATCGTTTGAAAACGCAACAAATACAAACAAAGCAACAGGGATTCAGCAAGCACATGGGCAAACACGGGTGAGTCCGGCGTTAAAACGTAGGCCACCCCTCCGTTTTCCTTGAGGAATTTTATCGAACACGTGGTCGACACTACCAAATCCGAAAGATCCTAACTCCACCGAACGTCGAACATGCTTTGGAGGTCTTAAAACATGACATAGGAGGGCATGGGAGCAAAGTGCAAAGGTGACGCGGACCGGAGCTCACGCGAACCGGTCGGTCGTGAGCTCCGGCCCGGCGTTTTCTAGAAATGAGGCTACGGGATTCAAGAGACCTACCTCGTCCGGTGATGGGCTAGGATGAACCACGGCGGACGAACGGATCTCTGACGACGATGAGCTACTTCCTCGAGCTCCCGCCTCTGGTTCGGTCTCTCCTTCCCTCGGTGTTTCTCTCTCGCTTCCTCTTGGCTTGGTCCCTCCTTCTCTGTGTTTCGCGGATTCTCATCTCGTCTCTGCCGGTTCCCTGGTTTTTATCCCCGGCCAGCAAGCGCGCATGGCCTCTGCCGTTGCCAGCTTGCTGGCCGGACTGCACCCCCGACCCGCGGATCATGCTGCCCGCCTGCCACCGATCCTCTGTCGCTGCCCTGTTTCTTCTTTTTCTTTGCAGGTCTTGCAGCGAAGACCGGTTGGGGAGACAACCCGCTCGCTCGCGGGTTGGGCTGAAAGAGGAAGTGGGCTGGGCCGAACGCAAGGAGAAAGAAAAGGAAAGGAGGTGGGTCGGGCCAAGGCTAGATTCGGCCCGACCCGATCGATTTCGGTTTTTTTTTTTTTTTAAAAAAAAATAGGTGTCAACAGCTGCCCCTCTTTGAACGTATTCTCGAAGAGGTTGCGTTCAAAGACCGAAGACACCTAATTTACTTCGGCGGTAGAGAAAACCTAGGCGCACATGCATGTATCGGGTCAACGGATAGGACTCATAACTATGAAATCGCGTCTATTCAATAAGGGGAAGAAAAACTCCGGGCTACGGAAGCCCACCGGGTCATAAGAAGGGGGTTGAAGGACTCCGGGCTACGGAAAGCCCACCGGGTCATAAGAAGGGGGTTGAAGGACTCCGGGCTACGGAAAGCCCACCGGGTCATAAGAAGAGGGTTGAAGGACTCCGGGCTACGGAAAGCCCACCGGGTCATAAGAAAGGGGGTAGAAGGACTCCGGGCTACGGAAAGCCCACCGGGTCATAGAAAGGGGGGTTGAAGGAAGACTCCGGGCTACGGAAAGCCCACCGGGTCATAAGAAGGGGATTGAAGGACTCCGGGCTACTGAAAGCCCACCGGGTCATAAGAAAGGGGGTTGAAGGACTCCGGGCTACGGAAAGCCCACCGGGTCATTAGAAAGGGGGTAGAAGGACTCCGGGCTACGGAAAGCCCACCGGGTCATAAAAAAAGGAATGAGGTCTCACCATGTAACAACGGGTTTTAACCGGATATGAAAATACATGATTTGAGGAAAACCAACGAACCTTTGTAGATGACATGGTTTAAGGTTGACCATGAACCGTTGTTTTTTTAGGAAAGCATCCGCTAACCCCTTGAAAACTGCATGGCTTCACTAAGGAATCCTGTCAAACTCAACTTGAGTAAATGTCATTAGAGATGTCATCAAGAGACGTATTGGCAATATTACAGCATCAATTGAACAAGCTAAGTTCGACTGCTTTTTTTTTTTTTTTTAAAAGAATATTCAATGTCAGTCAGCATCATGTGGTGCAAAATTGCCATCCTGCTTGGGGATGTATCATTAATCATCAAATTCTCCAAGAGTCAAGTTCTTATCAGAATGACTACGACTCGTGAAAAAGATTCATTAAACATGCCAAACTAAAGCTTTCTAGTTAGAAAAGGTTTCTCACACTCTCGACAAAATGGCTGCTTGATCCCATCCATTCGCATGGGAAGTAACTAATTGCTGAGGATATCTCACATAACCCATGTCAAAGGCTTTTAGAAACATTTGCAATGAGCACAATCTGATCGATCAAAAATGTCTTTTGAAAGGACCGCAATATAGGCTCGGTTCGGGCTTACACAAAAGAATTATTGCTTTGAGGCCAATAAAGGAACATTTGTCGCTATCTTCATCAGGTTTACAAGTCGAGAGCTTGGAAGATAAGATAAGATAGAATTACTTCCACTCCTTCAAGCAATAGCTTCTTCGTGGTATTCTCATTTTCACTCAAATCATCCCAATCAGAAGAGGCTTCGGAAAAAAGGGTTGTAATGTTGGCTCGGGAGAGGCTCGAGAGGCTTAAAATTTTCAAGAGGATTTTTAAGAATCAGTGATCATCATGGCATCATGACCAGGTCACTCGACCTTTCGAAGGCATTTGGCTTTTGAAACACTGCGCATCTCGAAAGTCTCTTGACTAATCATTTTTGCAATGGAGCTTTGCTCCTGTTTCTAATTTCCTTTGCACTTGTGACGATTTTCTTTTACGCAGGCACTTTGACTTTGACAATTTTTTACATAAGATGCAGCCTTTTGGCTTCTTTTTTTTTTTTTTTTGATGGGCATTGACCTTGCTTTTACCAGGTACACTGCTTTTTCATGCCCCCTGGTTTGTCGAACTTTTGGAACTTTTATAGCTCTTATGACTTTCGAGATGCTTTTCACATTTTCTCGTGACCGTCCATTGTATTTGGTCAATTCTTATGCCTTGCCCCAGTGAAGGGAGATGATCACCGCTCAGGGTTTAGAAATGAAAAATCAGGCCCAAATTGGTTAAAACAATGGATATCAGTGTTTGGGGTAGAGAAGGAAATGCTCTTCTTCACCTTGGGATGAGTCAAGCTCTAATGAGAATTCCTCTGAAGCTATTCATCAGAAGATTGATGCAAGTGAAAGTAATAAAATCTTTCTCAATATTTCGCTTTACAACATGATCATAACCCCCCTATGTTGCCCTAATGTAGGGTCGTTCTCGATGAGGGTACTTTGAAGTATCATCTTTTCTTTTCTTTTTCGGCCCAAAGGGATAGCAAGATGTTAACTTGGTGTTTGGAATTGATGAAGGAAATACCTTTATCATTTCGATTTTTGTGCTCAATGCGAATGAATCCTTCGTCCTAAGAGAAGGTCATTTTCCACTCAACTCTCAAAAGTATTTAAATGACGTGTTTGGAAATGGGCTTGCCTTTCTTCCTCCTAAGCACTCCATGTTTGGCATGTTTAATGTTTCACCCTTTTGCCCGAATAAAGTCATTTCGACGAGCTTTTTTTTTTTTTTTTTTGAGGATCACCGATGTGAAACACGCATAGTGACACTAGAGAATAGGTCACGCGAATCATGTCACGCATTTTTTTGTTTTTGTCCTTATTCTTCTTTGTTCGTTTGTTTTGTTTTGTTTTGCCCTTTTATCGATAATTTCGGATTACCTCTCAAGAGAGGCATTCAACCGTTTGTGTGAGGACTTGGTGGATTCTTGAGTCAATTCTTTCTTCTGCCATTTCCTCGTCAGACAGTAAGGTACCTGAAACACAAATAGATGTGCGCGTATGCAACATATACATAATATCTACAATGTTATGCATGATGCCATGTGACTCGAATTGTGCATGAAGTGGCTACTCGGCCTTGATTTCACTCATGGAAAGTACTTCTTGACCGCATCAGCGTTTACAGGTCTAGGCAATTCATTGCCATCCATTTCAACTAAAAACATAGCACCACCGGGAAGAATCTTCTTAATGACATACGGCCCTTCGTAGTTCGGGGTGAATTTGCCGCGAGGATCTGGTATGATTGGAAGCACCTTCCTCAGCACCAGGTCGTTGACTTCGAAATGTCTGGGACGCACCTTTCGATTGAAGGCTTTTGCGACTCGTCTTTGATAGCATTGACCATGACATACAGCTTGCAATCTCTTCTCATCGATCATATTTAGCTGCTCATGCCTTTGTTGCATCCACTCAATCTCATCAAGCTTAGACTGGGAAATGACCCTTAGAGAAGGAACTTCAACCTCAACAGGTAAGACCGCCTCCATCCCGTACACGAGTGAAAAAGGAGTTGCCCCTGTAGAGGTGCGAATAGAGGTTCGGTACGCCATTAGTGCATAAGGAAGTCTCTCGTGCCAATCACGATAATTTTCAGCAGTCTTTGACAAGATTTTCTTTATGTTCTTATTCGCCGCCTCCACTGCTCCATTCATCTGAGGGCGGTATGGTGATGAGTTCAAATGTTTAATTCGAAACTCACCGAGCAAACCATCCATGACCTTGTTGTTCAAATTAGTGCCGTTGTCAGTAATGATCGCCTCCGGTACCCCGTAACGGGCAATAATATCGCGACGAATGAACCTAGCCACATTCTTGGCGGTGACATTAACATACGAGTTAGCCTCGACCCACTTGGTAAAGTAGTCTATTGCCACTAAGATAAATCGATGCCCGTTTGAAGCTTTGGGGTTGATGGGCCCGATCACATCAATCCCCCACATTGAAAAGGGCCAAGATTGAGACATTTGGTGAAGTTCATTTGGAGGGGCATTTATCTTGTCTCCATAAATCTGGCACTGGTGACACCGTCGTACATGCTGAATGCAGTCGGACTCCATGGTTAGCCAAAAGTAACCGAGTCGCATGATCTTTCTCGCCAATAAGTGTCCGTTCATGTGAGGACCGCACTCCCCTTCATGTATCTCTTTCATCAAATGGTCAGCTTCTTTAGCGTCGACACACCTTAGCAATGTCGAGTCGAATGACCTTTTATAAAGGATGTCTCCACTGGCGAAGAATCTTGATGCCAGCTTCGAGATATGCTTCCTATTTGCTGCTTCACCTCTTTCAGGGAATTCGCCCTTCTGTAGGTACTTCAAGATATCACTGTACCACGGCTTTCCATCGAGCTCCTCTTCAATTATCATACAATAAGTTGGGCGTCTAAAGATTTCAATTCTTAATGGTTCAATGTCCATGCCTCCAGTTACTCGCAACATTGAAGACAAGGTAGCCAGGGCATCAGCGAACTGATTTTGGGACCTTGGTAAGTATTCGAATGATATTTCTTGGAATTCTTTCGTTAACTTCCCCCAAGAACTCATGATATGGAACCAATTTAGAATCCCGTGTTTGCCATTCACCTTCGGTTTGCAAGATGATAAGGGCTGAATCACCATAAACCTGCAACTTCTGGATCTTCATATCGATGGCAGCTTGGAGACCGAGCACGCACGCTTCGTATTCAGCGATGTTATTCGTACAAGGGAACGTCAATTTAGCGGCGACAGGGTAGTGTTGTTCGTCTGGGGATATAAGGACTGCCCCAGTACCAGATCCAGCTAAGTTAACTGCACCATCGAAGTACATCGTCCATTTGTCGCTTGATACAAGTAAAATTCTCTCTTCCGCATCACTATCTTCATCAGATGTTCCAGCCCCCTTGGAACTTTCTGCTAACATGTCTGCTATGGCGCGACCTTTAACGGACTTTTGTCCCAGGCTCTGAACGTCAAACTCTGAAATTAAGATTTGCCACTTGGCCAACTTACCAACCAAAGCCGGCTTCTCTAGGAGATACCTAACGGGATCATTTTCGGTCACCAACATGATTTGATGATGAAGTGTGTATTGCCGCAGCCTGTGCAAAACCCAAATCAAAGCCACGCAAGTTCTCTCGACTTCTGTATAATTCCTCTCAGAAATGGTGAACTTCTTGCTCAAGTAGTATATTGCACATTCTCTCCCATCGTTTGGTCTTTTCTGTGCCAACATGGCTCCCAATGACTCATTATGTATGGTTAAGTACAAGATCAGGGGAATTTTAAGGAGAGGGGGCACTAGGACCGGTGCGTGAGTGAGATAGTGTTTTATTTTCTCGAAGGCGCCTTGGCACTCAGCATCCCACTCAACCTTTGCATTCTTTTTCAGGAGCTTGAAGAATGGTTTCGCTATTTCAGACAGTTGACAGATGAATCTCGCCACATAATTGAGTCGTCCCATCAGGCTGCGGACTTCTCTGGTGGTAGTCGGGGATCGTAAATCACAAATAGCTTTAACTTTTGACGGATCAATCTCTATGCCCTTACCACTGACCATGAACCCCAACAGCTTCCCAGATCTCGCTCCAAAAACGCATTTTGCAGGATTGAGGCGTAGCTTGAATTTCCGAAGACGTTCGAATAACTTTCGCAAGACTTTAACATGATCTTCACCCCGTCTCGATTTTGCAATCATGTCGTCCACGTATACTTCGATTTCCTTGTGCATCATGTCATGGAATAACGTGACCATGGCTCTCTGATACGTTGCCCCGGCATTCTTTAGACCGAAAGGCATCACTTTGTAGCAGAAAGTTCCCCAAGGAGTTATGAATGACGTTTTGCTCCTGTCTTCTTCCTTCATACGGATTTGGTTATATCCAGAAAAACCGTCCATGAAAGAGAATAACTCGAATCCTGCTGTGCTGTCAACTAGGACATCGATATGCGGGAGTGGAAAGTCGTCCTTGGGACTTGCTCGGTTCAAGTCGCGGTAGTCAACGCACACCCTGATTCGCCCATCTTTCTTCATTACCGGCACGATATTGGCTACCCAATCAGGGTAGCGCGTCACTTCGATAAAATCTACTTTCAGCAACTTCATCACTTCTTCTTCGATCTTCTTGGACAACTCTGGTTTAGTTCTCCTAAGTCTTTGCTTCTTAGGCGGCACACTAGGATCCGTTGGCAAAGCATGCTCCACAATTTCAGGATTCAATCCCGGCATGTCGGCATATGTCCAGGCGAACACATCTTGATATTCTTTCAGAAGATTAGTCATTCTTTCCGCTTCTAACTCTGAGAGACATGCCCCGATTTTTACTTCCCTGACATTCTCTGCATCACCCAAATTTATGGTGATTGTTCGCTCTTCAGTCAACGGCTTCGATTCTTCGTGTCGATTCCATTCGCGCTCGATCCCCTTCTGATCGTCGTCGTCGGTGTCATCGGAACCTGAGGGACTCTCTTCATGCACATCTGAGTCACATGCGTCCTTATCATGATTATGCATAATGTAATGCCTGGGATGCGATGAGATGAGTTAGAGTAATGTCAACAACAAAGACGATGCATGTTGTTTTCAAAAAGTTTTTGAAGTATTTTTTGTAAAAATTTCAAGAACTCGTCCTCATATCCTCGGATTTCCTCGTTCTCGCAAAACATTCAAAAAAAGGAAGCATGTGGAGGCTTAGGCCTCAGTGACCATCATAGGGCTAGTTTGATGTGCTTCCACATGTCCTTAATAAAACATGTGTCTATTTTATTGAATGAGGAAAGATAAGGCCGTATTTTAACACACACCACCCTCGACCAACGGCTCAAGATCGGGGTTGACCATAGTTTACGTTACAAATGACATAAGCATGAAACAAAGAAAGGAAAACTACGAGATCCCGCGCAGGGGAAAAGACAAAACAAAAGACTAGGCTATACGAGAACTGCCCTACTTTGGAGGGACAGCCACGACTTCAGAGGACTTGGCTTCCTTGCACGCCAGGATGGTGCATATGACGTCTTCCTCAAATAGCTCGGTCACACCATAGATATCATCATCTTCCTCGAACAACATCCTTGGGGGCCCTGGAAACGTCTCTTCCAGTAACGGGAGAAATGGGCTTTGACCGTCCTCGTTCTCTTCGGTCTGGGTAACGCGTTCACTCTGGTTTTTATACCCATTTCGGCCTCTTCGGGCACCTCGGCCTCTATACCTTCCACGGCCTCCTTGGTTATCATGACCTCCCCGCTTCTCGACATATCCCAAGCCTTTTCTTTTAAAGTTTTTATGAGCTTCAATGGGTTTTCGCACCCCCTGGCCACGTGATCCAAGACCCTCACCAGGATTATACCCGCTTGCTAGCATGATCCTTCCCACGGCTATAGCTGGCTTAGACAATTTAGGGGTCTTCGTGAAAGAACCCGCAGGCACATGAATCATGGACACCAGCTCTAATGTTTGAAAGCTGGATTCCTTGGTACATTCGGGTTCCACATAAGGGATGGCCGTCTCGTGGTAGATCTTGAAGTCAGACTCCCCATGAACCGTGATGAGCCTGTTGTCCACCACAAATCGTATCTTCTGATGAAGGCTGGAGGCAACAGCACCTGCCGTATGGATCCATGGCCTCCCTAACAGAAAATTAAAAGCGCTTGGTATATCTAACACTTGGAACATGATTTGGAAAAGTACAGGGCCAATCAGCAACTCAAGTTCAATTTCCCCCATCACCTCCTTCTTCATCCCGTCAAAAGCTCGCACAGTCGACTTGCCAGTACGGATTTTTCCAAGATCAATGCCGAGACGGTGGAGAGTGGCTAACGGGCATATATTGAGCGCCGAACCATTGTCGATTAATACTCTGCAAACAAGAGTACTCTCATGCTTCACCGAGATGTGTAGCGCTTTAGTATGATTAGGACCATCAGGGGGAAGATCATCATCAGTAAAAGAAATTTGGTCTTTCAGCAGAACGGCCCCAACAAACTCTTCCAACTGGACTTCATCGATCGTTTCAGGTACGTGCACCTCATTGAGGACCTTCAACAAGATATCCCTATGCTTCTCGGAGGATTTAAACAACTCTAGGAGGGAGATTTGGGCCGGCAACTTCCGCAGTTGGTCCACCACGTTGAACTCGCTCGATTTTATTACAGCTAAGAATTGTTTTGCCTCTTCTTCAATCACGGCCTTCTTTTCTACTCCATTGTCAGGGGCATAACAACGGCCTGATCGCGTGACAGCGTCTACCTCAGTTGTTCCATAGTCCCAAGGTACAGCTTTGGGATCGAATTTGGGAGGGCTCTCCAACACTATCACTCCATCTTTCTCCCAGGGTGGCAATTCAATCGTGACTGGCATTGCGTTCGCTCCCGTGACTTCGATTGCCGACATCTCTTCGACCATAAGGTCGATCACCGTGGGTCCAGTGGTTTCCATCTCTATATCACCGGCAGGTTCCTCATCGGATAGTTCAATCACCATCGGAGTTATCATAGCTACCACCCCTTCCTCGTACAAAGCTGAGGTCTTCGAAATTCCAGGCGCCACCTTCCTCGCACTAGATACACGAGAAAAATTGCAGGGAGATGAGCGGAATGACGATGGCATTATCATGGATACAACCCTCTCTCCCTCTTCTCCGCGTTGGATTACCCCCATGGCTACCATCCTACGGACGCGTTCCAATTTCTCTTCTAGTGCCACATCCTCCTGACCTCCATAGTATCCTGCCAGCACTAAGGACTCATACAACTTGGAAGCATCCATCACTAAAGGTTGTTGACCTGCCCGTGTAATCTCGGAAATTGAGTTCACTCCTCCTGCATGATCTGGTAGAGGGTTCTGTTGCACATTGGGCTGAGCCTCCTTGAAAGTCAAGATGTTTTTGTCTAGAAGCTGTTGAACCTTGTATCTTAGTACGTTACAGTCATCTACATCATGCCCCCTTTCTCCCATGTGATATTCACAGGTCTTGTTTAGATCGAACCTGGCGAACCTCGGGGGATTGTCTCTAGGTACTTCCTTTGCGACCATCCTCTTTTCGAGGAGCATGGGCAACAGCTTTGACAGTGGGCGTGGCAGTGGAGAAAAATCCTTTCGAAATGGCCTCTTGCCATTATCATATGCTCGTGACGAGCTGCCTTGGACCACTATAGGCTTACGCGCGGGTGTTGAGGACGGTTGAGGGAAAGGCGGCTCTTGCACAAGCGCTACTTCAACTGCGGCCTCCTTATCTTTTCTTGCCAGGAATTTCTTCGTGCCTCCGGTTGAAATCTTTCCCTCAACCATTGCCCATTCGACTCCTTCACCCACCTCAACTAGTTGCGAAAATGTCTGGCAACCCGAGAACACTAACCCCTGGAAGAATTCAGGGGGCAATGTCTTTAGGAACAGTTGTTTCATCTCCCTCTCGTTCAAGGCCGGCTTCACTTGTGAGGCCATGGTCCTCCATCTTTGCGCGAAGGCCTTAAATGACTCGTTCCTTTTCTTCTCAATACGGGTCAACTCTTCTCTCGTGGGGGCGAGCTCGGTATTAAACCGATATTGCTGTAAGAACTCATTGGTTAAGTCTTCCCAACTAGTGAATTCTTCAATGTCCAATGCAATGAACCACGTCAGGGCAATGCCTTCCAAGCTATCTTGGAATGTGTGTATGAGAAATGGCACATTGTCAGCATAACGAGCCATTTTCCTCATGTAATACCTAAGGTGGGTCTTGGGGCATCCCGTTCCGTCATACTTTCTCGTGAACTCAGGCTCTTGAAAATTCTCAGGGAAGTTCGTCTTGGTGTATGGGGACAGCCTATCAGCTCCTTTCAGCTCGTAGCCTTGTAAGGCACATAGTCGTTCCTCCATCTTTGCCAAACGTTTTTCACTCTCTTCACTTAGGCGGGGTGTTGGGTCTTCCTTCGGAGGAGGATCCAAGTTGACGATGATTGGCGTGACAGAAGGGGCCTCTCCGGCAGTTTCTTTTCCGGGGAGATCAGCGACATGCGCACCTCCAGTCGACAGGGGAGCGTCTCCTGATGACGTAGGAGTGGATGCTCCAGTGACAGCTATGGTAGGGGGCTCCTTAAGCTTCTGGCTTATTTCAAGCATCATTGAGGTGAGTTGGGCCAGCTGGTCCTCCATCTTGGCCATGCGTGCGTTGGCGTCCTCGTTCTCCATTCTGACTTTTGCGCGTGTGCGAATCGGGGATCTCCGCTTGGCCGTGTCGACGATCAGCAGAAGACAGTCGATCGGTAAGTACCTGGTTTGGATAGATAAGCATATATAAGCATGGAGTAATGATTATGCGGTCGGTCCATGACAAAGATCTAATCGCCCCAATTTGTTCGTTTCATTGAAAGCAAAGTTACTACATAACGTAGGAGAAAACATGAGAAAGAACCCCTAAACAACAAAGCTAATCATGACTCTTATCTCCCGATATTACGACACAAGACAAATTCTTTAACATTGTAACATATGCGGGTATGAGCCCATTACATATCGCACTTGACTCAATCTAACTAACGAGGACAGCTCTCGCTTGTGGCAGCCCCGCTAACTCGGGTCAACTTCGAGGCACGCTCTTCGGCTTCCTCGAGCTTCCTTTTGAGGTGCTTGATCTCGGCTCGATGGGTGGTCTTTAATGGCACGTCGGGAATCTTCGGGCGTAAGCTCTTTGGGATTTTGTGCCTAAGGATGTATTCCATCGAGGCGTAGTAGGTCTTCTCTTGCCCTTCCAACTCCTCTTCGGGCCATATCAGCTTCCGAGGGTGGCACATATCCCACATCGACTTGACTAATGCGACGGAGTCTTCGTGATCTTGGCATCCGTCAGGGAAGTCTATCCTGAGCGGGTCTTCTTGAATCGTCGGTGGAAGTTGTTGAACCTCTTGGAATTGGCGGGTGACCCGGGTCGGGTGGTACTCAGTGACTCCGGTAATTCCCAACAAAGGAATAGGTCCAGTAAGCCCACACATGAATCGCGCTTCTCGAACTCTGAGCCATTTGGCGTGCCATTGGAGATCTTCGGGTCCAGGATTGGTCATGAAAACTAACCACTCAGAATAATGATAATCGGGAGCAAACGTCTTCCTATCCTTAAACTTCAGGATAGGGTGATGAGAGTCAGAGATGTTGTTCACGGTCATCAAACTACCAAACCCTTTAACGTGAGAGAAGAACCAAATTTGCAAGAGTTCAGGAGGGGCATGAAAAACCCTGTCTTTGTTTTCTCTAAAGCGGGTAAGGGAAAGAAAAGTTTCAGTCAGGACGGCATTAACAAAACCCTTTCCCATACATACCTCACGAACTACCCATGCCATGGAGGGGTTAATAGCGTTCCTACAATGTGGGAATAACACGAACCCGAAGAAAGCTAACAGGAAGATCCTATTCTTTTGAAAAGATGGGGCATTTTGAAAAAGCTCGTTTATGAATGAAAATGGGCAGGTCTTGCGATTAGCTTTCAAAACTTTCCTCACGTCAGCCTCCTTAACTCTAAGGAAATCAGATAAGGTCGATGCATGCTCAGTCCCTACGGGTGGGCCAATTAACTCCGACACCAAGGGCTTTCCGATGGCAACACTGTATTCTTCCAGGGTTGGAGTGAGTTCGTGATCGCCGAGTATGAACGTGCAAGTTTCGGGGCACCAAACATGCGCTAATGCTTGTACTACACCAGAATGAATTTCTATTTCTAATAGGGGAAGTAAACGTCCAACATATGATCGCACCCAATCACAGCCAGTTGGATCCAATCTATCCCACCACGCGCGAAGCTCAGCTTTCGGGGCGGAGATGATGCGAAGGTCAGGTACCCCCATCGTAAGATCAACCTAATTTGTCATGGACCAACCAAAATGAAAGCAAGTAAGTAAATTGCGAAGAACAGAATTCAAGAAAGACTTACCCTACTCATTGAGCATCGATGTAAAGGTCATAGACATGCGCATGGACAGTGGTTCGATTTCTACTCTAGATGGCCCAAAATGAAGTCATGGGATCACAGGACTGAACCAACAAGCTCGTGGCTAGGTCGTGTTACCCATGACTCCGGCTTTGTCAAAGGACCGACCTGTGTCGCATGCTCGCAGACCAGGGTAGGGACCTCTGACATCAAAAAAGAAATTTCGGGGTTAAGGTGGGCGACTCGTACTACATGCTTGTAGTCGGAGTGGTATCCACCTCAACACCATCCTAAATGATCCTATGCAGCCCAGGTCCGGCGGCAGGTAGTGCGTGCTATAGTGTAGTGCAAATGCAAGGGACTCATGCATAACAATTTAAAAACAATCAGCACTTCAAACATAAATAAACCATTCACTCTTGTACTCCCTACAAAATAAAGGTTAGAAATCACCACCCCTTATAACTCCCACAAACAATCAACATTCAATATGTTATTGATGCACATAATGTCTTCGCTGCCAAACAAAAATATTTTTTTGAACAAGATTAATTTTGGCCTAAGTCCTCTAAGGTTTAAAACCAAGTCCCCAGCGGAGTCGCCAAGCTGTCGCGACCTACCCTCGGGGGGAGGGAAGAGGTTTAGGGGTATTGCCTAAAAGATAAACTTAAGGTCCATAATTAAGCTCGGGCCCTCCCAAGCCCATACCCCGCGTGACATTGGGATATTTTTTAAAATTTTGCACAAAAGGAGTCGCCACTAGCCTATTGGGGTCGGCTAGAAACCAAGTGAGGCATGGGAGCGTGCCTTACTTCCTACGCAACCAGAGAGTCTAGGATCGGGGACTTGATTACACTAATTAACCAATTAGTGCCCTTTCGGTACCTAATCTTGTTCATTTTAAAAGAAATGATTTTTATCAGGCAGTCTGGATTGATTTTATACCTATCGACTAACATATGAGGTGATCATACGGGTACACATTCATTAAAATAACGATTAGCAACTAAGAAAAGCGATTAAATAAATTACATGAAAGAGCAAGAAATTTAACATCAAAGAAAAGATAAATACTAATCCTAACTAAATTAGAAAGAAGCCAAAATCAACATATCAATATTACGCAATCAAAGGCATTTGCTCCCAAGGACAATTGAAATATTAAGGTAAAGCCCTAAAGGCTTAATCGAACTTAAACACAAATCCAAATTGAAAGGCTTCCTATTTTTAGGAGGAAATTACTCTAAAGATTAATTTCAACATTTTCGAGGAAAAATAATAATTTTTTTAGATTTTTCTATTCTTTAAAAAAAAAGGCTTTTCGAATTTTCAAAAAAAAAAATCAATTTTTTTTTAAATTTTTTAAATTTTTAATTTTTTTAATCAATTAATTTTTAATTTTTTATTTTTTTAAAAAGAGAAGGTCGAATTTTTTTATGTTTTCTGAGTTTTGAATTTTCGGAAATATTTTGAATTTTCATCATTCTTCGAAATTTTTTTATTTTATTTTATTTTTTTTGAAAATTTTCGAATTATTAATATATTCTTAATATTTAATTCGGGAAAATGGGTCTGGATCGGGTAAACCCAATCCGGCCCGCGGACCCAATCCGAACCCGGATCCATATACTTTCGAATTTTTTTTTAAAAAAAAAAAAACGCACTCCCCCTTCCTGCGACTCTTCTTTCCCAAGGCCAACTTTTTCATTTTTTTTTGTTTGACTTTTTTCCTTACTTTTTCTTTACTTTTTTTTGTTTTCACTTCTTTTCTTTTTATTTTTTTTTGGTTTTGGTCTTCTTCCCCCGTACCCCTTTTACCTGCACACTCAGCTTCTGCGAATCCTCTTTCCCGAAGCACTTTTGCTTTCTTTTTTTATGTTTTGTTTTTACTTTTCATTTTTTTCTATGCTTTTGTTTCTTTCTCTCTCTTTTTTTCCTTTCTTTTTATCTTTTTGTGTTCTTTTTCGGTCGTCTTCTTCGATTCTTCTTCTCTTGCGACCGCAGCGTGCCGAAGCTTCCGCAGCTCCTCCGCTGGTCTGACGTTGACAACGCCGTGAGTGCCGACTGCCCTAAGGAAGGTCGCCGGACTACTGCCGCCCACCGGTCATCCTCTCGACCGACACCAGCCCTCGCCTACTACCCATCCTAGCGGCGACTACCCTATTTTCGACGGAATGAGTCGTCGACTCAAATACAAGCCGAATCTCGCACCAATCGTTTGAAAACGCAACAAATACAAACAAAGCAACAGGGATTCAGCAAGCACATGGGCAAACACGGGTGAGTCCGGCGTTAAAACGTAGGCCACCCCTCCGTTTTCCTTGAGGAATTTTATCGAACACGTGGTCGACACTACCAAATCCGAAAGATCCTAACTCCACCGAACGTCGAACATGCTTTGGAGGTCTTAAAACATGACATAGGAGGGCATGGGAGCAAAGTGCAAAGGTGACGCGGACCGGAGCTCACGCGAACCGGTCGGTCGTGAGCTCCGGCCCGGCGTTTTCTAGAAATGAGGCTACGGGATTCAAGAGACCTACCTCGTCCGGTGATGGGCTAGGATGAACCACGGCGGACGAACGGATCTCTGACGACGATGAGCTACTTCCTCGAGCTCCCGCCTCTGGTTCGGTCTCTCCTTCCCTCGGTGTTTCTCTCTCGCTTCCTCTTGGCTTGGTCCCTCCTTCTCTGTGTTTCGCGGATTCTCCTCTCGTCTCTGCCGGTTCCCTGGTTTTTGTCCCCGGCCAGCAAGCGCGCATGGTCTCTGCCGTTGCCAGCTTGCTGGCCGGACTGCACCCCCGACCCGCGGATCATGCTGCCCGCCTGCCACCGATCCTCTGTCGCTGCCCTGTTTCTTCTTTTTCTTTGCAGGTCTTGCAGCGAAGACCGGTTGGGGAGACAACCCGCTCGCTCGCGGGTTGGGCTGAAAGAGGAAGTGGGCTGGGCCGAACGCAAGGAGAAAGAAAAGGAAAGGAGGTGGGTCGGGCCAAGGCTAGATTCGGCCCGACCCGATCGATTTCGGTTTTTTTTTTTAAAAAAAAAAAAATAGGTGTCAACACTAACTGCCGTTTTCTCTCACTTATGTCTTGTAACATTAGTCATCAACAGTCAGTAAAGGCGAGCAGGTTTTGGCAGACGCGTCTTTAACATGATAGCTCGATTTATGCAGTGACAGGAGGCTTCCTGTTTACCTCAGACCTGCAACAACACACCACATCATCTATGTTTTGGCATAAATTTACCACTATGGAGTTCTTTTTACTATTGTAGAAGTGCTGGTTGGGTGGAAGTGGCGGTTAAAAAATGACAGAAAGTGCTCTCGAGTTTAACTAAGCTAGTATTCGCCCATTCACCAACCCATCCGAAGTCATGATGAGCTCTCTTCCAATCAGAAACAAAAACAGAAATATCAAACAAAGGCAAGCTTGAAAGCATTAGAGGTCGGTAGTGGGGATATCTTACTTCGCTGTTTTTATGGCAATTGGAACAAGCCACTGTAGAGTCTTCTCCATCTCAACTTTGATGTCTGCAACAGAGAGTTGAACAGAGACAAGCTATAAGAACCCTTCTCAAAGCATTACCTGCTCAACGGAAGAAGCTTGAGAAATAGACTTCGAATTTAGTATTTTGGATCAATAGAAAGTAGAATGCATTCAGTTTCTTAAACAAGAAAAGAATGATTATGAGATAATACCTTTTCTTTGACATGAAAAGAATGAATTCTAGAGCGCAAAGATGACTTTATACTAGGTGGCAAACTCTTATACAAAGAATCTCTCAAACTGGATGACATAGAGCTGGATCAAGCTACCCGATTGGATCAAAATATGCTCTGTAAATAGACTTAATATGCGATCTACACTCATCATAGTTCATTTGATACTTTCAAAGAATCGTGCATCTTTCTCAACCAATACTCCAGATCAACACAGTTTAAGGCAAACGTAGCAATTTTTGTGAACTTTTTTCCAAAGACAATGAGATTATAGAGCTTGGAAGACCTGCTCCATTGACTCACATATAAGCCATAAAAACCTAGTGGCAAGGGATTCCTCATCTATGAAATGAAGTTCATCTACGTTTCACTTCAATAAACAGATAAGCACATTAGAGAAGTTAAAACTCTACTGAACAGAATCCATAGAAAACCCTAACCTTCGAGATGCAGAGGACGTATCGGAGCCACCAATGGGGCTTTGACAGGCGATGGCGGGGCTCAGGAAGCGACGGCATAGACGACGTCGGTGGCGTTGGCGTTCACGAGCAGGGGCGCTTCGCGGAGAAAAGAAAGAGAGAACAGTGCGGAGGTCATGAGGATGAGGGAAAAACGCGACGGCGGAGGCGGAGGCAGAGGCGCGTCGGCATCAACGTTGGCGTTCTCTAGCAGATTCAGCGCTTTGCGGAGGGGAGAGAGAGCAGATTGATTCAGCGCTGAGGTGCAGCGGCTCGGGAGGCGACTGCAGAGGCGGAGGCATGTCGGCGTTGTGGTTCGCTGGTAGATTGCCTCGACAAGGTGGCTCGGGAGGCAATGGCGGAGGCAACCGACAGAGGTGCGTCGGTGTCATGGTTCACTGGCAGATTCAGCACTTCACAGAGGAGAGAGAGAGAGAGAGAGCAGATTGCTTCGGTGTGGAGCCGGAGGCAGAGACGTCGGCGCGGCGGCTAGGGACGGTGGAGGTGGAGGCATGGTGGTTCGCTAGCAGTTTCATAGAGTGGGGGAGCGGATTTGCAGTGGAGAGAGGGCGTCAAGTCAGAGCAGCTGCAGTGGTGGGCCAGGGCTTTTGAAGAGAGACACGGAGGAGAGAGACGCGGCTTTGAACTGAAATGATGTGGACCGCCGGGACTGGTGTCAATCGCTGAATGGATCAAAGTAGAGACTATACGGAGCTATTAAAGTGCCCAATGATTCATGCCCAATGATTCATCCATCTGTCCATAGCTGGCACCCATACCCCTAGGCCCGGGTTTGACCTACGACACAAGTCGCAATCTATGGAAACGACACCAAACTCGCCTAACAGTGGGCATGCATGAATATCGGGATTCCATCTGCTTGGTATGGCACCTTGCAGTGATTCGCAGTGAGACAGTTTCAACCACAAACTTCTATGTATTGATAGCTTGGGTGAACTTTTCGTGGACAAGTTTGGTAAATCGGGCAAACACCGCAGTGATCTACAGTCTTCTAGATGCAACCACATCAACCTATACAGTTTTGATAGTTTAGGTAACCTTTCTATCGAGCTGCATGTCGTCATAAATAAATACGTCAACGACTCCATTTCTCCCAAATCTCGAATCTCAATTAGCTGAGGGCACGAACGGATTTGTAGCTGTTCAAGCCTCGGTAAGCTTGATAGACCCAATATCAACAGCGAATTACAGCTCATCACATTCAACCAACAGAGGCTCTCTAGCTGTTCAATAACGATCTCTCTTAAACCGCATTTTATGAGTGATAAATGAGACAAATATCTCAATTTGGAAGAGAGTGATTGTACTATCGATGAATTGACACCCTTTAATTCCAAACTGAAAAGACCTAAAGGAAGCCTTGGGAGAGATTGAAGATTATCACAAAGTAATGAAAATGACGAAAGCTGAGGAGGCAATATGAGAGATTGAGGATCATCACAACATATGAAAAATGATGAAAGCTGAGGAGGCAATGTAAGAGATTGAGGATCATCACTAGAAGTTATCCATAGTTTTGAAAGCTTAGGAGGCCATTTCATGTCCATATTTCTACTACCATCGTACGACAAGGTTTCAAGATTCTCTAACATCCCAATGGCCTTTGGTAGCTCTCTTATCTTACTCCGACTCATGTTTAAAGTAGTTAGCATTTTAAGGCATCCGATAGAAGCAGGCAATTCGGTAATCTCTAAATTCGATAAGCCTAAGAAAAGCAAAGATTCCAGTCCTCCGATGGAGTTTGGTAACATTGTTACCTGAGTGCCTGATAGTTCCATCTTCTTCAAGCTTTTGAGATCTCCAATAGAATTGGGTAACTCTCTTATCTTGCTGAGAATCATAACTAAGGAATTCAATCTTTTAAGATATCCAATAGATGCAGGCAACGCAGTAATCTTTGTATTGGACAAGCACAAGTATCTTAATGACTCTAGTCCTCCAATGGCATTTGGTAGCTCCCTTATTTGAGTCTGCTCTAGGTCCAATTCCTCCAAGCTTTTGAGATCTCCAATAGATTTGGGTAACATTCTTATCTTGCTTGAAGGCATTAATAAGCTCTTCAATGATTCTAGTCCTCCAATGGAGTTTGGTAGCCTCCTTATTTTAGTGCATCCCAAGTGCATTTTCTCCATTCTTTTGAGATCACCAATAGAATTAGGTAACTTTCTTATTCTTGTTTCGAACAAATCCAATTCGAGGAGCAATCTCAATTTCCCTATAGAATCTGGAAGTTTTCTAAGCCGATCGCAATACGCCAACGATAGGCATGCCAAGCCCGCCATCTCTCCAATAGATGGATGAAGCTCCCGCATGGACAGCCCTTCTAGCTTTAGAGTTGACAAGTTCTTTAGACGGCATATTGCAAGAGGCATTACGCACAAGTCTAAATGGGGGCTTCTAGACAACTTTGACTGTTGCATTCCGACTGCAATTATTTCCAAGCGCTTTAGGCGCTCTAGCTTACCAATAGAGGTACTAATTTGTGGCGACTTTGGACAATGTTCAGCAAAAACCAATATCCTCAACTTTAGGCATGTTGAGAAGTCAGGAGTTGTCGAGAGATAGCATCTCATGAGATGTATAACTTGCAAGTCACTATTTTCCTACAAAACAAATTACAATTAGAAAAGTAAGGCAAGGTAAATGACAACAAACATATATTTGTGATGCAAAACCATACCAAGCATGGGCCCCATCCATTCCAGTTTTCAGGAATTTTGCTGTTCGAAAGCTTGAGCACGACTAAGTTTCGTAAACATAGATTGATCGCCCGCAAGTGTGAAGGGCAACAATGCCAAGAGAGCCATTTTAAATTCGAGAAAAGATTCTTAAAGTCTCCCACCAAGTTTCCCCCTTCTAATTCCAACAACCTTAAGTTAGGCATCCTTAAAAAACCTTCACTTGTAAAGTTGTGATCTTTGGAAAGTCCAGTTAGTTTGAGAGCTATGATGTTCTCTGTTCCCTGACAACATGAAAATCATAAGTGAGCTTTCCTACTGTGAAAAAAAGGAATGCATTCCGTGAGTAAATATTGCATAGACTTGTTCAATAAGTAAAGCATTATTGTTTGCTTCTACTTTCATTTTGTAAATGTAAGCTATTGATATCCACTAGATATAAAAAAAAAAATTACTACCTTCAGTCACTCAAAATTAATAAATTTAGTTTTTTGCAATGTGCAAAGCAAAAGAACACATTCAAAAACATACTCTAATCGAGATAATGTTTCCTTGATCAAAAAGATGGTAATTGTGAATGAAATTTACCATTCTAGTCTTCACTACTTCCAACGCAATCTTGGGTTGCCAAAGTCTACTACATTTCCCAGGAACTTTGAGGTCTTCTCGTCGAACAATTTCTCTTCCAAGGTCTCTAAGCAAGTCGTGCATCAACATTCTATCATGATCATCGATCTTTATCAAAGACATACCAATAAGGTTATTGATCTCAATTTTTGGGTAAAAGTCCAAAGCTTTCCACATATAATATGGATAGATTCTTTCTTCACCAACATAAAAAGAAGCAATATCAAGAAAAATTTCTCTTTGTTCTTCACTTAGCATTTCAACACTAATCTTTAATATATCAAAGATATGTTGGTGGGGAGCTGACTGTAATTTCTTCAACGTTTCTTTCCATATTGGTTTTCTTTTGCGATAAAGAGAACAACCAATAACTTCGATAGCCAAAGGAAGCCCACCAGTTGTGTGAGTAATATTACAAGAAATATTATCATATTCATGTGGAGGGGAATCCATTTTGAAAGCGTGCTTGCTAAAAAGTTGAAGGGCGTGGTGATAATGCAACTCTGTCATTCGATAAACTTTGTAGTCTTCAATTGCCAGATTGTTGGTGTCCCGTGTTGTAATAATGATTCTACTCCCCAAACCAAACCAATCACCCTTTGCTGCAAGCATAGAGAGTTGGGCCCACTCATCTATATCATCAAGAACAATAAGGACTTTCTTGTGGCGAAATCTCCATTTAATGTGGTTAATCCCTGCATCGGAGTCAAAAATCTCCACTAGTTTGGAGTTGAGAATTTCTGACAATAATTGCTTTTGTAATTGGACAATTTTGCCATCCTTTATAGCCTCTCGAACACCCGAAAGGAAGCTGCACCTTTTAAACCGACTAGAAATTTGGTTAAAGACGACTTTGGCAAGAGTCGTCTTACCAATGCCCCCCATGCCATGGATTACTAGATAGCGTACATCAGGAGAACCTTCATCTAATAGGTGCATGACATCTTCAACACGATCCTGAATTCCGACTAAATGATCAGGTAGAATTTTTTCTCTTTTATTCAATTTGATCAAAACTTCAGCGACGATTGATCTAATGAGTTCACCGTGGCTGTCATATTTGATACGAAAGGGTTTAGTCAGATCTATCGCAGAAAGAATATTAACCTATCAAGGTTAGAAATATTAGAAGTTAAACACAAACCAGCTAAGGGAGATGGGGTGGAGACGAGATGCAAATGAAATAATTAATTCAAAATTGATTTGTCAAGTCTTTCTAGAGAAATTATCTAGTTTTGACAAGAATTGACTGTTTATTTGATTGAGTGGATGTGTAGTTAGTAGTAATTAAATATGTGTGAATTGAGTGATAATTTGATGAAAGAGAGAGCAATGGGTAGTTTTAACTTTTGATGCCAAGATGAGTATTATTAATATCAATTAAATATCTAAATCAACGAAAAATGAAAAAAAAAAAATACTAAAACCTTACCCTGTATCTTTGAGATCCCATCCTTTGATATGAGCAACCTCCATCAGAGCCTCCTTCCATTGTTGCACTAGATTGCTGCCGAACTTCTGCTCATGTTTTTGGAAAGCATCATGGTATAGCCCAGTTTTGAGTTTGACATCGTCAGGATCCACATCAAAGAAAATCGGTAGGATCATTGCGTTGTTATCTCTATTTCTCGAGCAGCCCAACCTGAATGCAAGCTCGCGAAGACACCACGGACTAGACGCATAGTTTTTAGAGAAGATGGGCATAAAGATTGTGGAGTTCTTAATCGCACGCTCTAGTTCGCCTTTGATCACTTCACCTTTTCTGATCTCTTCATCGTCTCTGAAAACATGAATCCCAGCTCCATCCATGGAGTGATAGAGGCAATCGGTAAAATTCAGACGAGTGTCGGGCCCTCTAAAATTCAAGAACACTTCAAATTCAGCCCCTAGTGACAACTCGAAATCATCTCTATCGGTCATGACCGCCGCTTTTCCATGCGATGAGTCCCTTCTCCTCTTCATCTTCAGGAGCCAAGGTATTATGAGGAGAGATGCAAGGGTAGTGTCTAATAATTGTGATTCCAGAGGATTTATGGACGAGCCAAATGAAGAAATTATAATCCTTTATTTGATGTTGTCTAGGTCAGATTCGTGGAAATTAGGGTAGTTGACTACCAGGTCCCATTTCCCTCTTTTCTTAAGAGAGAATTATAGTAATGGGTGGGGACATCGTCGTAAGCATAGATATATAATTCGAATTCAAAAGGAATAAGGAGTCTGCGTGATGGAGATTCTTTGAAATTAACTTAAAACAAGCAGCCAATCATGTGGGGACAAAAAAGTATCAATCTACGAAAAAAAACATGAAACATAAGGGACCGATTAAATTGAAGAGACGGCCCTTCCATTCGCATTATGTTGTATTCAATGAGTGAGGACATCATCTGTCCATAATTAAATTAATATAGAGAAAGCGTTCATTCATGGATTACATTCTATTTGATTAAGTAAATTATGTTCTATAGAGTTTACATTTTGAATAAAAAATATTTAGGGAAAAATGCCAAAAACTTCTTTTCAAAGTAAAAATCTCTAAGATGAAATTTTTTTGTTGGACAAAGAGTTGAAGCCAAACATTTTGTAACAGGCATGAGACTCTTATGGTGATGCCTAAAAACGGTAGAGAAAAAGAAAATTTCTTTTTTTCCCCTCTTTTTGAAGTATTATCTTCTTCTTTTTCCCCTCTTTACCATGAGCCAAAGTGTTGTGGGAAGTCTCGCATTCCGCATTTTCTTGGACGGACGGAGAAAATTTCCTACAAGAGAAAATTAAATTTTATGCTAATCTAGTTAATAATATGAGTTTGATTGCACTTCAAAACAGAAAATACATAATTTCGATTGATTCCAGTTTTCGTTAAAAATTATTAAACTAAAAACTTTCCCTCAGGTCACAACTGGACAAAGGTTATTTAATTTAGAAAGCTAACAATGCACCGATGCTCTACTCCACGCACCACATGCATGCGCGGCCAGTTGTCGCTCGAATCTTCACGAACCACACTCCATTGACGGATTCATCAACTTTCAGAGATCTACTGTCCTCAGATCTTACGTTCCTTCAATCAATTTGTTCCATAAATAATAACTCGTCTAATTTATTCGCACCGTGAATAATAACTAGAAGACTTATTTGAACTTGAAAGTTGGTAATTTGTTTCTAAATACGACTGAACTGTTGTTTAAAGGCAATTTATAATGGATTTTCCAATCAATTTCATTTTTTGTTGAACACCAGAATTTCTTTCAAAGTGATTTTCCGCAAAATCAATCATAAGAAAACAACTCATTTTTCTTTAAAACAATTTTCTTGAAATTATTTTCCATTGATAAGAAAGTATATCAATTGATTTCACTTCGCGTTCTAATTGGTCATATGAGTTTGATTACCCTTCAAAATAGAAAATACCTAACTTCAATTGATTCCACTTCACGTGTTATTTATTCATCTAAAATCTTTTGCACGCACTAGATAAATCCAATCGACGTGTTGGGTCGGGCATGGAAAGATGCGCATTTGAGTGGGTTAATTAACAAAAAATTATATCAGCAAGGTGTCCCCATTTCATAAAACAATAGTTTCGTAAAAAGTTTAGAAGCTTTCAATTCTGCCACTGTGTCGCGTTATCTTCCCCAATGTCACGACAGGAGAATGGCTATCTCATTCAGACAGCTAGCACTGCACCAGATGCATGAACCCCGTCCCTAATTTCAAACTAAGAAAACAAACAAACAGAAGATGTACTCTAAAATAATACCTATTTGTGGAAGGAAGCCTGTAGAGGTGGCAAATTGGTAGGTCGGATCGAGTATGGGTCGGGTCGAAAATGGGTCAACCCATATTTGACATATTTAACCCGTTTTGACCCATATTCTTATAATGTAAATATAGTGACCCATAACCAACCCGACCCGTATCCAACACATATCCGACCCAACTCGTATTGCTAAAACCTATTTATTGTTAAAACATTTTTATGTAATACAAATTTTTTAACAATTTTTATGCAATACACATTTTATGGAAAAATTTTATAGTTCTTTTTAAAATATTATTAAACAATCGAATTTTTAATTTTTTTTAAATATAATTTTTAATATTTTTAAAAATATATAATTTTTTAATTTTTTTAAATATAATTTTTAATATTTTAAAAAATATATAATTTTTTATTTTTTTATTTTTTTTAAAATATATTTTTTATTTTTTTAATAATTATTCTTTATTTTTTTATTTTCTCTTTTTTTTTTCTTCTCCTTCGGCCGGCCGCCGACCACAATGACGGCCAGCGACCGGCCACAGGCGAGATCGAGCTCGCCCGCATTGGGCGGGGCTCGATCTCGCCAATCTGGCAAGGCCGAGGCTCCGCCCGACGCCAACGAGCTCAAGCCTCGCCAGATTCGATGAGTCTCGAGCCTTGCCAATTGTCGGCGAGGCCGAGACTCGCCAGATCTGGCGAGGCCGAGGCCCCGCCCGACGTCGGCGAGCTCGAGCCTCGCTAGATTCGGCGAGTCTCAGCCTCACCGACGACTGGCGAGGCTCGAGACTCACCCGGCGAGGCCGAGCCTCGCCGAATCTAGCGAAGAACGAGCTTGCCAGCGTCGGGCGGGGCCTCGGCCTTGCCGATTTGGCGAGGCTTGTCGCCAGCCGGCAGCCAGCCGTCCCCCTGCTGGCCGCCAGTAAGGAATGAAGAAAAAGAAAGAAAAAAGAAAAAAAAAATTGAAATATGAAAAATAATTATAATTTCGATTTTTTATTAAAAAACATTTTTATAAATTTAAAAAAGCCAAGGGTTTAAACTTTAAAATGAGTTTCATCATAACCCATTTAGACTATTTCTTTTTGTGTTTTACATTCACTGACCCATTTCTGACCCATATTTAATTTTCACTTGACCCATATTTAATCTTCACTTAACCCATTTTTGACCCATATTTAACTTTCACTTGACCCATTTAACTAAAATGGGTCATAATATGGATTTTTGACCCATATTGCCAGCTCTAAAGGAAGGCAAGACCAACAAGACCAGTCAATTGACAAAAACAAGGGATGTAACGACAAAACTTGTTCATATGTCAGAATGAACAGATGATGTTCTTTTCTTGAATTATCGGACGGCACTTTCCTTCACATTTCGTTCTATTCGAGGAGCGAGGACTCCCTCCATGCATATATATTGCCCCGTCATTTACGTGAATTTATGATTCCACGAAGGTTCGATGCATGTATTCATCTTTCCAAATTTAAGATAAAGAAAGCAATTCAGTCATCTAAATTTGATTAAGTAAAATATGTCGTATATAGTTGCAGTTCAAACAAGTTTCTAAAGGAAAAATACTACACATTTCTACACATTTCTATTTCAAGATTATAATTTCTAAGATAAAATTTTCTTGTTGGACAAAAAGTTCAACTCAAACACTCTGTGACATATGCGGGATTCCTATGATAGGGTCCAAAGAGGCAGCTTAAAGAATTCTTTTTCCCCTCTTTTCAAAGTAATATCTTTCTCGCCAACGATAATATATTTCCCTCTCACTAAAAATTAAGCACTATTAGCTTGCAAAGATCATTTGTTAAATTATCCAAATATATTCCCTAACTGAACGTTATGGTAATCTATTATGTAATTGATAAACTAATATTTTTGTAATCCTAAAGTGTCAACTAAATGATAAAGGTTCTCAAAATACGATATACAAGCAATAGGAGCCCCAAGCTAATTGGTTGTATGTTGATTGAGTCATAAATATTTTTAAATAATATGTAACTCACCTAAACTCCCTGCCAATGACATTAACTCATCGCAAATATCATGTCCTTTTAGTTATTTACAAAATTAAAATTCTTTGACAATAATCTAGAAATAAGACACTTAAGTTTCATTTAAAATTGAGTGAGACACTTGATTATGAGATTCTATTATAAAATAGAATTAAAAAGAAAAATTCATAGCTTCATGTGACTCAAGAAAAAAATCAAAATCATATGGTTTGATTTTTTCCTATCTGTCTAGGTAAAATTTACACTTTACTTCTTAATTGGTTTCCATAATCAAGTTCTCTATCCAATGATCAATAAGATTTATATGTTCTATATTTTATTGAGGTTAAAATGATGCTTCTTTTCATAAGAATTTCATAGAGTGTGACTGTCCAATTACTAAAGGTCACACAGCTAGTGTGATTAACTTTAAAAAAGAAGAAAAAAAGTAAAAGTAAAAGGAAGAGTAACTCTCCACGTGGGCTGTGTGATTGATTCTATTGCAAGTCCTTGGTTTGTTCTGTCTTTCACCGTATAAGAACTATAAAAGATACTCGTAAATTGACCTTACGAAAATTATAGTTTTAGATTCAATTTCACTGCTAGCAATAAATGATGTAAGTCTTAGTCCGGTGTTGTGCACTTTTCATGTGGAATTAATTTCTACAATTTCATTATATAGTTTTCGTGAGGCTAAGTTCACTTTACTTTTAGTTTGACATGAGGCTTCATCAAGCTACCGTTGATGATATGTAATTGAAAATGAGCAAAATAGCAAATAGGCATTTTTTGGGCAACAGCGACAAGACTGGTCTCCAGGCAAAGATGCAGTGTTTAGATCACTTTTGTACTTGCGAATAATTGACGCGCCAAATGCTAAAAACAAGGAACATACTTTATGAAAATTACCGTTGAGTATGTGTATTGACATAGTTGATGAAGTGTGACTGATAGATTCCTGGGGCCAACAGCGCCCTCATTTTTCGAGCAGGTTTTGTCCAGTAGTGCTGTGTTACTGTGCATTCAGATAATAATGTTATATAAAAAAATTAAAAAAAGGTTTAATTGGTAAGTAACCCGTGATTGCTGGTATATGGATTTTTCGGAACTATAATATGGCTCGACGTATGAAAGCTAGAGGAAAAATAAAAAAAAATCATAGCCTTTGTTGACAAAAAATATAGAAGCTTAAAACCTACCCATATTTTATTTCCCAGCCGTTCAGCTTTAGTAAATAATAATATTATCAAACTACGCCTCATGTCTTTTTCTGCTATATATATAGTACAAAATTGAGAAAAATCAGAACTTCTTTTCTTATTGATGAAAGCTCAACACAAACATATAGTAACCCTAAACGTTTTGTAACGGGCACGAGACTGTTATAGTGATGTTTAGAAGGGGTAGCGAAAAAAAAAATCTCCTCTTTTCAAAGTATTATCTTTCTTGGCGATGACAATTCATTTCCCTCAAAATAAAATTTATATGCTATTAACTTGCATGATATCATTTGCTAAATAATCCAAATAAATTCCTTATTTCAATGGTATGTTAATCTATTAGGTAATTGATAACTCAATATTTTTTTATTCTAAAGTGTCAACTACATAATAAAGGTTCTCACAAAACATTATATGCGGTATAGGAAACTTAAGCATTTTGGTTGTTTCTTGATTGAGTCTTATTTGTATTTAACCAATTGAATTTTAAATCTTTTTAGAAAATGTGTAATTGAATCCTAGTCTCCCTGCTGGTGATATTTAATCATCGCAAAATCATGTTCTTTTAGTTCTTAAAAAAATTAGAAATTATTTTGACAATAACCAAGGAATGAAGTGAATAAATTTCACTGAAAACTGAGTGAGAAACTTGATTATGAAACTTTATGCAAAACATAATAAGATTTTTCTCCATAATATTACGTGACTCAAGAAAAAACGAAAATAACATGCTTTGGGTTTTTCCTATCTGTTTTGGTAAAATGTAGGCTTTATTTCTCTATTATTTTCCATAATGCAATTGTCCACTCAATGATCTGTAAGATTCATATGTTTAGTTTCTAATTGTGGTTAAATGATGCTTCATTTCACAATAATCTCAAAGAGTACTTCTAGTTACGAAAGGTCACTGGCAGTGATATTAGTACTTGAGTGCATCTTAGCCAAAACATATAGGATTCATTTAACGAAAAATAATTTGTTTAGGACTTGATTAATCAACCGTCGAAACATTAGGACTTATGCTACACTTGTTCTCACACTAGGGCAATTCATTGAAAGAAGAAGAAGAGTAACTCTCCACAGGTACCAAGTGTTATCGGTTCAGTAGTAATTTCCTTGTTTGTTTTGTTGTGACTCTACTGGATGACGCTAAAAAACACAAATAAGTTGATCTAATTAAAAATATTCTATTAACTATTCTAATTGATACCCACTACAAAGAATATATATATTTACTTCACATTTTATGTCATGAGAAGTCTCTTTCATTGTGTTGCGTTATTTTTTGGAAGGGCTTGAAAAATTTCTCACGAAAATTTCTCACAATGAAAATTTATTCCTTCATTCCATAAACAAAATATATAATTTGAATTACTTCCGCTTCACGTTCTAATTTATTAATAAACAAGAACATTAACGACAAGAGATACAAGAATCATGATCCTTTATTCAACGTTTTTGGGGCCAGATTCATGGAAAATAAGGCTACTAGACTAGCAGGTCCCATCATCCTATTTCCTCAAGAGAGAAGTTTTGGAAATGATGGGGACGTCATTAAACAATAAGTCATGTCGGGATATGAACAATATCAATTCACCAAAAAAAAAAAAAAACATGAAACATAAGTGGCCAGTTAAATTCAAGGGACGGCACTTCCATTCACATCTTGTTCTACTCAATGGGTGAGGACCCCATTTGTCCATATCAAATTGCCCATGGCGTACGTGAATGATCTTTTCAAATTTAAGATAAAGAAAGCATTTCATCGTTGTAATACATTCTATTTAATCAAGCAAAATATTTCATATATCGGGTATTAGAATAAAAATTCAATGGAAAAATAAGGAGTATTGTTTTTCAAGATAACCATTTTACAAGATGAAGCCATATCATTGGAAGAAGAGTTCAAACCGAATATTCCGTAGAAGACTCTAATAACAGGGGCGAGAATCTTATAGTAACGCCCAAAGGGATTAGCTAAAAAAATTCTTCTTTTTCTCTTTTCAAAGTATTAATTTTGTTGCAAATGATAATCACATTTCCATTTAAGTAGGAATAATCATTTGCTAAATTATCCAGCTATATTCACTAATTGAATGATATGTTAATATATTAAGTAATTGATAACTCGATATTTTTTACATAAAGTATCGACTAAAAAATAAAAGGATAATTACCAAAATAATCCTAAAGTCATTATACGAATACCAATATGTTCTAAACTGGTTAATTTTGCTAATTTAGTTATAAACTTTTTAACATTTTGCCAATAGTCTTTGTCCGGCTAATTCGAGCCAAAAGATAATGATGTTGACGTCAACTCTCTTACATGACATGATCAATGGTACTATGGACAATTTTTTTTGCAACTTTTTTTTCAAAAATTTTTATGAATATTTTATTATTTTTATATTTTTCTTTTCTTTTTCTTTTTTTGTAGTATAGTTCTTTTTCCTTCAAGGCCAACAGGGCCTCAACGACGGCCGTTGACCCTTGCCGACCGCTAGTTCACTCACCTCACCAAATTTAAACAAAGTGGCCAGTGAGGGCCACGATGAAATCGCCTCGCCAAATCTGTGTAAGTGATGCCCGTGGCCAGAAGATAATGATGTTGACGTTGACTGCCTTACATGACACGATCAATGCTACTATGGACAATTTTTGCAACTATTTTTTCAAAACATTTTATGAATATTTTATTATTTTTATATTTTTCTTTTTTTTTCTTTTTTATAGTATAGTTCTTTTTCCTTCAAGACCAACAGGGCCTAGACGGCCGTTGACCCTTGCCAACCGCTGGTTCGCTCACCTCACCAGATTTAAACAAAGTGGCCATGAGGGCCGCAATAAAATCGCCTCGCCAAATCTGTGTAAGTGATGCCCGTGGCCCGGAGATAATGATGTTGACGTCGACTCTCTTACATGACATGATCAATGCTACTATGGACAATTTTTTTTTCAACTTTTTTTTCAAAAAATTTTATGAATATTTTATTATTTTTATATTTTTCTTTTCTTTTTCTTTTTTTTGTAGTATAGTTCTTTTTCCTTCAAGGCCAATAGGGCCTCAACGACGGCCGTTGACCCTTGCC
Organism: Eucalyptus pauciflora; assembly: GCA_007663325.1. Taxonomy (NCBI): domain Eukaryota; kingdom Viridiplantae; phylum Streptophyta; class Magnoliopsida; order Myrtales; family Myrtaceae; genus Eucalyptus; species Eucalyptus pauciflora. The sequence goes on from VMYD01000067.1 coordinate 48,302, forward strand.
AACCGCTGGTTTGCTCACCTCACCGGATTTAAACAAAGTGGCCAGTGAGGGCCGCGATGAAATCGCCTCGCCAAATCTGTGTAAGTGATGCCCGTGGCCAGAAGATAATGATGTCGACGTCGACTGTCTTACATGACACGATCAATGCTACTATGGACAATTTTTGCAACTTTTTTTTCAAAACATTTTATGAATATTTTATTTTTTTATTTTTTTATTTTTTTATTTTTTTTTCTTTTTTTATAGTATAGTTCTTTTTCCTTCAAGGCCAACAGGGCCTAAAGGACGGCCGTTGACCCTTGCCAACCGCCAGTTCGCTCACCTCACCAGATTTAAACAAAGTGGCCAGTGAGGGCCGCGATGAAATCGCCTCGCCAAATCTGTGTAAGTGATGCCTGTGGCCCGAAAATAATGATGTTGACGTCGACTCTCTTACATGACATAATCAATGCTACTATGGACAATTTTTTTTGCAACTTTTTTTTCAAAAAATTTTATGAATATTTTATTATTTTTATATTATTCTTTTCTTTTTCTTTTTTTGTAGTATAGTTCTTTTTCCTTCAAGGCCAGCAAGGCCTCAACGACGGCCGTTGACCCTTGCCGACCGCCGGTTCGCTCACCTCACCGGATTTAAACAAAGTGGCCAGTGAGGGCCGCGATGAAATCGCCTCGCCAGATATGTGTAAGTGATGCCCGTGGCCAGAAGATAATGATGTTGACATCGACTGTCTTACATGACACGATCAATGCTACTATGGACAATTTTTGCAACTTTCTTTTCAAAAAATTTTATGAATATTTTATTATTTTTATATTTTTCTTTTCTTTTTCTTTTTTTGTGGTATAGTTCTTTTTCCTTCAAGGCCAACGGGGCCTCAAAGACGGCCGTTGACCCTTGCTGACTGCCGGTTCACTCACCTCACCAAATTTAAACAAAGTGGTCAGTGAGGGCCGCGATGAAATCGCCTCGCCAGATCTGTGTAAGTGATGCCCATGGTCAGAAGATAATGATGTTGACATCGACTATCTTACATGACACGATCAATGCTACTATAGACAATTTTTGCAACTTTTTTTTCAAAAAATTTTATGAATATTTTATTATTTTTATATTTTTCTTTTCTTTTTCTTTTTTTGTAGTATAGTTCTTTTTCCTTCAAGGCCTCAACGACGGCCGTTGACCCTTGCCTTTTTTGTAGTATAGTTATTTTTCCTTCAAGGCCAATAGGGCCTCAACAACAGCCGTTGACCCTTGCCGACCGCCGGTTCGCTCACCTCACCAGATTTAAACAAAGTGGCCAGTGAGGGCCGCGATGAAATCGTCTCACCAGATCTGTGTAAGTGATGCTCGTGGCCAGAGAGGGCCGTCAGTGGCCAACGAGAGCTTTGCAATCGGTAAGGACATCGTGGCCCACGACCCCGAGTTAGACATCCAGTCGGTTTCAATGTTTGCATGCATAGGCATAAATTCAGTCAGTTTGTAAGAAATAATGTACAGTTCATCCTATAAGCATTAAACTAACCGACGTGATGCGAAATTAATTCGTTATTCTTAGTTTGCTCATCTATTGATCGCCCACATTTGTCCATGATGCAAAACAATTTGAGAGATGTCTCCAGAGAAGGAGAAACTGATAATTTTTTTGGTCCACAAAAGAACAGAGAAAATAAAAGGCAACGATGCTCTCTTGCTGCGTAGTACACTAGGAAGACGTCGTTGGTACAGAAATCTTAAATGATAGAACTAAACTTTCACGAATGTGCGAAGTCATTCATCAATGGAAGATGCCGAGATTCGCCCAAGAAATTACGAATACTATCCTCATACGATACAGCTACCTTTGAAGTAGGGAGCGCTATCCTTATTGCCGTATTTGTGGGATCTAATCCTCACTAAAGGGTTGTGTTGACATATTGCATTCACAACCCATGGCCATGAGCGAGAGATTCTCAAGAAATATGCACTTTGGCGCAAACTCATAACAAAAATGTCTAAACAAGCAGCTTCTTCAAATTATAATCAAGAAGTCTTGTAATGGCATGACCAGAATATAGAGATACTAGGTGCATCTTTCTTGAGCAATTATCATGTTGGCATGGAAGAAAATGTATAATCTGTCATCAAGCTGATGCTGAAACATACTAGAGACAAAACAGAAAATTTAACTTCCAAAAAAGTCCACAAGAACATTTTCTTCTCTAATATGGAATAGCGTCAACTCCACAAGTGCAAAATCATCTTAATGATTGATAAACTATCGTCGGGTTAATTCAAGAAGAGAAGACCACCAGTGAGAGAGAGAGCTGAAGATCACCAGAGTCCGATAAATTTATCTTGTCAAGCATAATCAGGCATCACTTTTTTCAGGAATGTAATTGGCTTGGAATCCTCAGGCACCAGTTGGTCAAATGCAACATAGTTGTGCTCTTCATCATACACATGGCACATCGTCATGATCGTCTTCATGAGTCGCCAATTCCATGTGGCTTCATTTAAGTACTGTGGACGACATGTAAATCAAAATGAGCAGACTAGCGAATGGGCTTTTTTCGACAACAGCGAGACCACTGGTCACTAGGCAAATGTGCAGTACACTGATCACTCTGCATTTACAAATATTTGAAGCACCAAACGCTAAAATCAAGGAACCATCTCAAGTTTGTCAAGGAACCATCTCAAATTGCCATATTTAGTTTCAACTTTATTACTCCCTTCCACTTCAAGCACCGATTACTCATGACAAGAGAAAAAAAAAAGGGAACTTGTTCCGAATCATCCTAATCCAGCTGGCCCTTTGAATGCCAGAATAACATACTTGACGAAAACCAGCTCACCTTTCCCCAGTTTTCTTGTATAGACTTGTGAGCTGCACGCAAGTTGTAACTCGGAATCCTTGGTGATATATGATGGGGTATGTGAACATTTATGTGATGGCATAGAATTTCAATCCTGCACAAGAGAAGAGCATCACGGTTTGCTTTTTGATCATTCTACTCATCCTTGCACCCAAAGGTCAACTAAGATGAATTTTTAAGATAAAGCAAGCAACAAAACCTTCTTCTAAAGTGTGCAGTCAGCTAAGATAGCTAGTCCGCCCATAACCACATGAACTTGATAATAATTTCATGTTCCACTTTCAAAAATGAAAAGGTTTCTTGATACACATTTATGCATGGCAATGCCCAGAAGCAATGCCAAATGTGTTAAAGTTTAGAGGTACAAGATCCAATTGCCTAGGGGTGATTAGTTCCCCGTCAAGTCCGGTCCCAACAGGGAATTGGACTAGGAGGATCGGTTCCCATTCGGAACCAGGGACCAAAGCAGTTGGTCCTAGAACCAAAAATCAGATCAAACCATCAGTCTGGTCCGATCCACTAGAACCAGTAACTTAATTTTTCTCACTACCTTTTCCCATTACTTTGTTTCCCACCACTTGGAACGGGATCGAGAGAGTGTTTAATTCACATTTTACTGATGTTTTTGAAGAAATAATAAAACAAAAAGTATATTTAGTCAACCCGGTCTGATCCGGGCAATCCCAATTCTGGCAGTCCATTTTGTACACCCCTACAATTGCCGCCACCATCATGTCATCGACAGTTCATTTATATCTGAGATGCAAGCAAAAGAGAGCAAGTAATGAAGAAACTTGAGGAAAATAAAAGATTTATTACTATTTAGGATAATCGCGTCAATGAAAAGCCTATTTCATATTATCGAAACAGGGTCGAATTTTCAGAATGTCTCACCCTCCCTAGGCGATGTGGGACAAGAGATGTGTCCCCTCCTTGCACACTTCCAGAGACCAAGGCATAGACACACCACCATCCCTTCTTCCCACGCACCACCGCTTAGGCCGTCACAGCGAGTAATAAAGAAACTTGAGGAAAATAAAAGTTTTATTACCATTTAGGATAATCGCAGTGGACGGTTCCGTTCAGCTGGGCTTGAGCAGCATTCCACTCATTAGAAGATTTGAAAGGAATATGTGGTGCCGTGTGATGGACCATTGTGAAAGTACTCATCTAAAAACAAGGAGCAGATTGTTCTTCTCATTCAGCAAATGTGGACGGCTTCACTTGAACAGCCAGGGCAACCAAATTAATAGAGCAAAGAAGCTTGAAGTGAAAGCTCTTAATAATAAAATTCGTGATTTTTCAGACAATCCAAATCCTAAGATTGAGGTATTCACGGTCCTCAGCTGCACTTGGCAATAATGACTGACTATGAGCAACTTCTGACCATATATCCTGAGTGATCAAAAGATACAAAAAGATGAGAGACCACTAGATTCTTTTGAAGGCTTTCTTTATTATGACTAAGGGGACTACTTGTCGACGAACTATCGGTGTCTTCAGTGAAGAAGGGCAAGAAGCATACATTAATGCAGTTGGAAAAGGATCATTACCCAAAAGTGATAGCCCAACCGTGGTATCAACCAGAACATAAACCAGCCCCAAAATGCCAGCCTTGTAATTGATCAACGGCCCCCCAATCCCCATAAATGCAAAAATGCAAGCCAAACTGATCTCCACCCTTTTTGACTTCGTTTGGTCTGAACTTGTTCAGGTCAAAGTGCCGAATCAACCTAGCAGGGCATTTAGTCAGATTAAGATCAACGCATTTAAATGAAAAGACCACAGATGATAATTAATTTAATAAATCGCCATCAATTTGACATTTTGAATTTGAATGCATGCAGGGCGAGAAACAAGCATCCAAATGGAAATGATCCTGATTTTTAGTTTCGCACCTACCAACGAGCTAAGACATGTAAGGAAGGATTGGGCCACATCCATAAATAACTGCCTTGCGCAGAAAAGGAGTCAAACTCCTCTTTCCAAACAGGATGCCAAGCTGTATCTTCAGGCAGCCCATCAATTTACAAATAGAGAGGGGGGAAAACATTAGGATGGTTGCAAAAAGGTAGTCAAGGGTGATTAACCAGAAAACTACAAGAATGTGATCATGTCAACCAAGGAGAATATTCTCACGAAAAAAAAAATGAAGCATGTGTCCAAAACAGAACATTATAGACATGAAAGAGAACAAAACAATGCATTGAGATATATATATGCAAAGTGCAAACAATTGCCTTCATGCACATTTCCTCCCTATTTGCAAAGTGAAAACAAGTGCCTTTATAAATGTAGATTAAGCACAGAGTAGACAGCCTTAAAATGGACCATTTGTTAAAAAACAACGGAAAATATACTGTCACAAGAGCTTTCTGCTCGTTGTTAAAGGACCACTACTCCTCTATTCCATTTGGATAGGAATTCAAAATGGATTATTCAATACAAAAACCTGAAGGGAGTGTCTTACAAATATGTTAGCATTTGCATGATGCTTCCAATTGTTCCAAATTCTTCCAGATTTTGGTTTGATCAATTGAATAAACCTCACCCGCCATCCATATCCATGTCAGAATTCCTACATTCTTCACAAGCTTGGTAGTTGTCAACAGACTCGCCTAACATTGGGCATCGATGAACATAGGGATGACATGTCTTTGGTATATCAGGCAAACCTTGCAGTGATTCACAGTGAAAAAGGCGCAATATCTGCAACTTATGTAGTTTTGATAGATCTGGTAACCTTTTTATGGTGCTGCATTTCTTAATTAATAATTCCATCAGCGATTTCACTTCTCCCAAATCTTGAATTTCGACTAGCTGGGAGCAATTCCACACTCTCAGCTCTTTGAGCTTCGCTAAGCTTGACAGACCCGATAGCCTCACCAGCAATTCACACTCTGCCACAGTCAAATTCTGGAGATTTGCCAGCAGTTTAAACTCAATCTCTCTCAACCAACACCTAAAGAGTGTTAACTCAGACAAATATCTCAAATATCTCAAGTTGGAAAAGAATGGTTGTTCTATTGGTGACTTAACATCTCCTAGTTCCAAACGACAAAGACTAAAAGGAAGCCTTGTGAGAGATTGAGGATCATCACAAGATATGCGAAGTGACCAAAGCTGAGGAGGCCATGTGATATCTGTACTTAGACTCCACTCCTCCCCTTTTGGTGACTCCCCCATCCACTTGGATGAAGTTTGTCCACGGGTGCCAAGCACAGTCTCTGCTACGAAATATAAATGTTTTAAGGTCGCAGGAAGTTCTGGCAACCTTTCAAGCTTACGATTATCTCCTAAACGAAGTTCTCGAAGATGAGATAGCTGATTAATGGTTGTTGGCACTCTGCTCACCTTGCTACCTGACAAGTCCAGCTCCTCCAAAAAGGATACTTGCCCGATTTCACTGGGGATTTCCCCCTCAAGATTTCTACAACTGCCAGCTTTCAACACCTTAAGATTCTTCATCATCCCTATGACCTTCGGTAGCTCTCTTATCTTACTCTCTGCTAGAACTAAGCACTCAAGCCTCTTAAGAAATCCAATAGAAGCAGGTAGTTCAGTAATCTCTGTACCCCGCAAATGTAACTCGAGCAATGATTCTAGTCCTCCAATGGAGTTTCGTAGCTCCATTATCTTAGTGAATCCCAGGTTCATTTTCTCCAACTTTTTGAGATCTCCAATAGAATCGGGTAACTCTGTGATTCCTGTGTCAAACAAATTCAATATTAGCAACGATCTCAATTTCCCAATGGAATCTGGAAGCTTTCTAAGCTGATGACAACTCTTTAAAGACAAGCTTGTCAAGCCCACGATCTCTCCAATAGATGAATGAAGCCCCTGTATACACTGTCCCTCTAGCTTTAGACTTGACAAGCGCTTTAGACCGCATATGGCAAAAGGCACAAAGATCATGTCAAAATGGAGGCTTGCGGACAACTTTGACAGCTGAACTTGGTCTGCGATTATTTCCAAGCGCTTTAGGTGCTCTAGCTTACTGATAGAGCTACCAGATTGTAGGGACTTTGGACAATGTTCATTAACAACCAGTATCTTCAAATCCAAGCACGTCGAGAAGTCAGGAAATGTTGAGAGATGGCATCTTATGAGATGTATAACTTTCAAGTTACAGTTCGCCTGCAAAACAAATGAAAATTAGAAAAAGTAAAAGCAAATGGCAACAAGTGTACATATGCGACAGGACAACTTACCAAGCATGGGCTCCATCCATTCCAATTTTCTGGAATGTCGCTGTCCAAAAGCTTAAGCACGACTAAGTTCCATAAATATAGATTGACCGCCTGCAAGTTTGAAGGACAACGACGCCAAGAGAGCCATCTTACACTCAAGAGAAGATTCTTAAAGTCTCCTACCAAGTTCCCCCCCTCTAACTCCAAAAACCTTAAGTTAGGCAGCCTCGAAAACTCTTCCCTTGTAAAGTTGTGATCTTTGGAAAGTCCAGTTAGTTTGAGTGCTAGGATGTTCTCTGTTCCCTAACAACATGAAAAGAAACAAGCGGACTTTCAACAGTGACAAAAGAGAACACATTCCGTGAGCACATATTGCATTGACTTGTTTACAGTGTAATAACTGTATGACAGTTTGTATATTCTATTCAGCAAACCGTTCCTATTTTCAGATCGTAAATGCAAGCTATTCATAATGTTGGCTAGCTATAAATCATGATATAGCACATCCGGGAATTTACTCCAAACTTCAAGTTGATGTTTCCAGATCTAGAAGACAGGAGCTGTGAATCAAATTTACCTTTCTAGTCTGCACTACGTCTAATGCCTTGGGACACCATAGTCTACTACGCTTCTCAAGAGCTTTGATATCTTCTTGACGAACAATTTCTCTTCCAAGGTCTCTGAGTAGGTCATGCATCAACAGTCTATCATCAACGATCTTTATCAAAGACATACGGGTAAGGACAATAATATCACTTCCAGGGAAAAAATCCAACGCTTTCCACATGTAATGTGGATAAATTCTTTCTTCACCAATAAAGTAACATGCAATATCAAGAAAAATTTCTTTTTGCCCCTCCTGTAGCATGTCAAAACTTATCTTTAATTTGTCAAGCACATCTTGATTTGGAACTACATCTAATTTCTTCAATGTGTCTTTCCAAAGTCGTTTGCTCTTACGATAAAGAGAGGAACCGATAACCTCAAGAGCCAAAGGAAGTCCACCAGCTTTGCGAATAATATTGTGAGAAATGTCGTTGTAGTCCAGTAGATGAATCCATTCTAAAAGCATGCCCACTAAAAAGCTGACAAGCATTGTCATCGTCCATTTCTCTCATTCGATAGATTTTAAACTCTCCGACACGCATTTGAACATTATTTTCTCGGTTTTGCTCTTCGGTCGGCAAAAAGTTTGTGTCCCTCGTTGTAATGATAATTCTGCTCCCTAGACCAAACCAATCACGCTTTTCTGCAAGTTTTGAGAGTTGTTCCCACTTATCTAGGTCATCGAGAATAATGAGAACCTTCTTGTCACGAAATCTCCTTTTGATTTGCTCAATCCCAGCATCAGAGTCAGATATCTCCACTGGTTTGAAGTTGAGAATTTCTGATAATAATTGTTTTTGCAATTGAACGATTTTTCCACCCTTTGAAACTTCTCGAACATTAGAAAGAAAGCTATACCCATGAAACCGACTAGAAATATGATTAAAGACAACCTTGGCAAGAGTTGTCTTACCAATGCCCCCCATGCCATGGATTACTAGATATTGTACATCAGGAGAACCTTCATCTAACAGGCGCAACACATCATCAACACGATCCTGGATTCCAACTAAATGATCGGGCAGATTTTTGTATCTTTTATTCAGCTTGATCAAAAGTTCGGCAACGATTAATCTAATGAGCTCACCTTGGCTGTCATATTTAAAACAAAGTGTCTAGTCAGAAAGATCGAAGGTAGAGTATTAACTTATCAAGTTCAGGAATATTTTCAATCAAACACAAACGGGCTACAGAGGGAAGGGGACTCTGCAAATATATAGGAAAAGAATCTATTATAAAAGAATCAACAGTTCTTTTGAATTCTTTGTTTCTGGGTATTATATTTCCTCTCAAAGAATTTTTTTTTTTTATTTTGTCATTATTTGTACACCGTGTATGGCAATCTACGTTGTTTAGGTAAATTTTTCCATTCATACAAAAATATTACTTAAATTACGATGAAGCCAACATCATTGAATATTTAGCAAAAGAGTTCAACTGAAAAAAATAACTTTTAGAATTTCACATAATTAAAATCAAGAATCATCAAGAAAAATATATATATATATATCTCTATTATCCAGATTGTTCACTTAGGGAGTAAGTTTATTCACTACACTTGTGTGAAAGAATTATAATTCTCTCTATATCTCATCGATGACTTTGGCAGCCCCTGGACCTAAATCCTGGCTCCATCACTGACACAAACTAAATAGAGCCTATTTTTGCCACAATAAGAGTGTCTTTCATTGGAGAGACGAGGTCCCGTGACCTCTAACGTGTTGCGGCTGGTACGCCCAAATAGAATAGACAGGGAATTGAATGGAATAGATATATAATATGACCACTATTAGATATCTAGTTATAAATATATAATAATACATTTTAAGTTACAATGATATTGTAATAAATACAAATAAGTAGAATGTAAATTAAATTCATTAGAATGCTCTCACTCAACACCATTCCTTTGCCACAACATTTTTGCTTACAACCAAACTATAAGAATTTTTAATCCACTCCCATAATTCACCAAACAAAAAAATATTTAGAGTATAATTAGAAATGATTAATCATCATTTTAATTGGTCCTTTCATGTAATTTATATTTATAATTTTTTTATTTTTAAAAACAGTATTGATTAATCATAATGTTAGAAAAAATTAGCCATATTTGTAACTAGCGTTGAGGCCCCTGCTCCGCGCTTGCCTTATTGTTGGCTGATTACGTACGAAATGAAGTGAATCAAATTTTTCTTAAAGGAATTGAGTGAGGATGTAGTGAGCAGTTATTAAATATGTATGAATTGAATAACAAGTTGATGAAACAGAGACAGGATAGTTTTTACTTTTGATCTAAGTACGGGAGTAATTCTTATTATTTATATTTATATAACTTACATGTCTTTAAAATAAATAAATTAATAAATAAATAAAGAGAGAGAGAGAGAGAGAGAGAGAGGCGCAAACCTTACCCCTTTTCTTTCAAATCCCATCCTTTGATATGACCGACCTCTCTCAGCGCCTCCTTCCATCGGTGCACAACATCACAGCCAATTTTCTGCTCGTGCTTATGCAACGCGTCAAGATATAATCCCGTTTTGAGCTTGACATCGTCTGGATCTACATCAAAGAAAATTGGCAAGATCGTCACTTTGCCATCCCTGCTTCTTGAACAATCCACCATGTATGCAAGCTCGCGAAGACACCACGCACTGGAGGCATAATTTCTTGAAAAGATAGGCATACAAATTGTGGAACTCTTGATCACGCGCTCCAGTTCACCTCCAATCGTTTCCCCTTTTTTGATCTCTTCCTCGTCTCTGAAAACACGAATCCCAGCTCCGTCCATTGAGTGATAGAGACAGTCGGCAAAATTCTGTCGAGTATCGGGACCTCTAAAATTCAAGAATACCTCAAATTCAGCCCCCACCATCGACTTCACCTCACCACTATCGGTGGTCAACGCCCTTGTTCCATTTGATGAGTGCCTCCTCTCCATCTTCAGGAGCTTTGTACACTGATCGACTTTGATAATGAGAACAGAGATGGGAATCTCGAGGGCTTGCGGACGAGCCAGAGAGTGCTGGAATTTCTTTTTTCTTTTTGATAGTGAGGAAAGAGATGGGAATATCGAGGACTTGTGGACGAAACAGAGTGCTGGAAGTTTTTTCTTTTCTTTTCTTTTTCCTTTTCTTCTCTTATCCTATGTTGCATTATCGAGATCCCCCAACCACCAGTCTCATCGGGGAAAATTGGCCTGTTGTGAACGTGTATGTATGAATCCACGAAGGTCCGATGCATGCAATGATCACAGAGAAAACAGCAACATCACCTTCAGTAGAGCACGTAGCCACTGTTTCATGGTATATATGGAAGGCGCGCAACAATTCTTCGGCAATGTCAACGGACACTTGGGCCGAGCCCAAAAGGTCTTGCAAGCCCACAGAAAAATTTTGGGCTTGGGCTTGGCTGCGATTGGGCCTCCTTTGCGAGCTTTGAAGAGCTGGACCAAAACTCGAATGGGCTGAAGATGTGTTGAACTTGCTTGGGCTGAGCTTGCTGAAGATGGGCTGGCCTTGGCACGGGCTGAGCTTGTTCCGCGTGGGCTGCTGAACCTAGGCTACTGGACTTACTTAATGGGCTAAGATGGCCTGAATAAAAAGCCCGAAGGAGCTGCTGAATTCTTGGGCCGAAAAGAGGCCTTCGAAGAAGGTGTGCGGCTCGTTGATGCGGGCTGAAACCCACCGGTCTATGGGCTGAGCTGCTTCGGTCGAGTTTTGGGTTGACACGATAGTCTAAAAACCGACCGAAGGAACGCTGGTGTCAACGTTGGGGCTGGTTGGTCGAAAGCAGCAAATATTGCTGCTAGGTGGAAATTAAATGGAGCGAAGAAATGTTTCAGTGGATGGTCGGTGTGAGGGCATGCAGCAGCGAAATGGAAGGGAAGTGGGGGAGAGAAAAATGAAAAAGAAAAGGAAATGGAGAAGGGATGAGTTCGCTGGTGGTGTGTTGGCGTGGGGGTGGCAAACGGTGGAGAGGAGAATGGAGATGGGATGGTGATGATGATGGCATGAGCAACTTCGGTGGATGGGCAGAGCTTCGGTGAATGGAGAGGTCAATGTTGGGCTAGTGCGCGCGAGGAAGAGAAGACTGAAGCAAAAAGTGAAATGGAGAAGAAGAGAGGTCGGCAATGAAGCTTGCCCGAGAAGACTAAAGGGAGGAGTGCATAAAGTCAAGACTAAAATATCTATTTTATCAATGATTTTGTCCAAAAAAAAGTCTTCAAGTTTATCTACTTGGTCCCCCAATTATCTTCAACCTTATCCCATGTCTCATAATACTTTCTAGCCCAATAAATCCACTAAATTATCCAAATTGAGGCCAAAATAATGCTGCCCTTGCCTAATTTCGAATTTCTCAATTTTAGGATTAATTTCTTCACTCAATTTCCTAAATTGAGGTCCAATTTCGATGAAGAAAAATCCCAAACAATTTTATGTAAATCCCTAACACTCAAAGGCTCGGCTTGGAAGTCGATGAAATGTCTGATTTTTTTAATTGAAAACATGACTGAAAATTCAGGATGTCACGGGTGTGGCTTATGACATCCCAAATTTTCAACTCTGTTTTCTTCTAAATAAATCAAGCACTTCATTAACACGCGTTATTCTCAGAGCCGATCACTCTCAAGATAACTAGACTATCTAGGGAAGCCATTAAGAATTTTAATGCAAATAGACTTGAGAATTCGACCAAGAATTGGCTTTTCAACCGTATCTATCTTTAGAGGCCATTACGGCACAATTAAAAATCAATTTGAAATCAAAGATAGACTGGTTCGATAGAGATGTGTGGCTAATCGTGGGTGACACCACTAAATTGGAAAATTCTCGTTGACCGGCCCTAGACTGATTTTCTTATTGTTTTGGTACCCTGTGTCCGTATTTGAATCCTCAATATTTTCACGACAACCAAGAATCGCCAATGAGTCGAGTGGGTTCATTGTGGCTCAAAGAAAATCGACCACAGGTCATTTGCACTAAAATTGTCTGAAAGTTACCCGCTAACCTAGGTCAAGCTAAAAACGCGTCAAATAGAAATTAACCGTCAATTCAAATCCAATTTCAGAAATTGAAGTTTCGGTCATGTCACAATAAATTCTAGGAGTGTCGACTCAGTCTAGAAGATTTTTTAGAGATTCCGAGATTTTTACGGAAAATCAATCCGAACGTTGCGGAAAATTAGCGAAGATTCTGATGGGCCAAATTAAAGGAAATTTGGACTTTTAAGCCGAGCCTTTGAGTATTGGGGATTTATAGAAAATTGTTCGGGATTTTTCTAGGTCGAAATCAGACCTCAATTTGGGAAATTGAGTAAGAAAATTTAATTTATTTGGGTGAATTTCAAAATTGGAAAAGGGGCAAAAATTTGGGGTTTCAATTTGGATAATTTGGTGAATATAGGTGCAAGAAAGTATTGAGGAACATTGAGATGTTTTTGTAAGCTCAAGGGAGACCAAGCTTTCAATTATAGGGATAAGCTTGATTGACTTTGGGGCCCCTTTTTGCAAGACCACTCGAGCACCATTGCCTACCGGTCTTCATCTCTTCGTGCGCCTCATCTTCACGGCCGACTCCACCAAGTTCTGCTTCAATTTCATTTCCTTAATTTCCTTCACTGCTCTCCTCATCTCTCTCCACTCACCGAAACCCCACTCGAGCCAGCATCTCAGTCTTCTCTGCCCACGAAGACTAAAGCTCCACACGGCTTCAAAATTTCATGAAGCATTGCTGACCGAAGACCCTTGCCAGCGACGTCTGCTTCTCTACGTGTTCACAACATGCTCTTTCACGATCAACTCCAGCAAATTGTTTCACTTTGTTGACCGCGTGCAACTCCACTGCTTCGTGTCTTCTCCAGCAGCGAAGACTCCACCGAAGCGAAGCCAATCCAACGCTCACATCTCCAGCTCAGTCAACCCAGCGGTGTCAACGGAAGAAGCTCTTTCGTTGACTGCCGTTACTCCAGCTGCCAGTGTCCACCGAACTCTGCGTCACCTTCAGCTCGTGTCTTCATCTCCACGAAGACAACCCCTTCATTCGACACCACCCACCGAGGCTATCAGTTGCCGCGTCCTCCATTTCCTCAAGTTCACGAAGCCAGTGAGAGTCGCGACACAGTTCCATCGAATGAACCCAGCACACCGAAGTCTATCTCCAGTCGCAAAGTCCAAACCATTCCGTGTGTCTTCATCGGCCCAGCCCGCAAGAAGCCCGTGATTTTCCAGCAGCCCAAAAGTCTAGCAATTCCAGCTCAAAAGCCCGCTTGCAACAGCCCATCTTCAGCAGTCTTCAGTCCACTATCTCAGCCCACGAAATCTTCTGTTTTCAGCCCACAAGACCAAGAGGCCCAGAAACCCAAAGCCCAGTCGTGAAGCCCAATTCAGCGAGGCCCAAGCGAGTTCAGCCCAAGCCCAACTTTTGTTGTGGGCTTGCAAAGTTTCTTGGCCCAGTCCAAGTTTGTTCCGAGCCCAAGTTCTGCCGCCGTCGCGCCATTGTCGCGGTGAAGCGGTTTTCCCTTTTAACAAGTGAGTTTTGCTCACTAATGCTTTCTTAGTTTGCTAATTATGCTTAAGGGTTGGTTAGATTTAATTAAGTGCAATTAGGTGGTTAGATTAGTTTAGAACAATTAAATTAGTGACTTAATGATGCATGTTTGGTGGTTAGACTTAGTCATTAGCAAGTAGAGAGCCTATAATATTTATTGAATGCGTCTCGGGATTTTTCTTGACCCGTCTCGGGCTCCAATCAGGCAATACGGGCCTAAATTGGATTTTTAGTATTTATTTATTAATTTTTGAAATTAATTTAATTATTTATTTATTTTTCGAAAATTAGGCTGGGATAGCCGACGACCGAAATTTTATGCTAATTGTCGTGGTGCGGTCCGTTTATTTATTTGAGCCCTACATTGCATGGAATTGAATTAATTGTGATATTTTAGGAATTTATCCTAAATTGAGTGAAATTGAATGTTTGATTGGTAGATGGCCGAGTATGATTATTTAGCATTTATAATGCTTTGATGAATTGTAAAGTGGAGAGAATCGAGGGATTAAACTGAGAATACTCTTGGCTGAGACCGACCAGGTACGAGGTATAGACATATGTGGTTTAGTGATAAGGAAATCACTGATGAAAACGGCACCTTAAAGAACGCACGAGTGCTATCTATTACCTGCATCAGTATAGACATACGTGGTTCGATGATAAGAAAATCACTGGTGAAAACGGCACCTTAAAGAACGCATGAGTGCTATCTATTACTTGCATCATTATGGACATACGTGGTTCGGTGATTGGGAATTATCATTGGTGAAAACGGCGCCTTAAAGACCGCACGAGTGCTGTCCATTACATACATCCCCTTGGCAAAAAAAACGCCCTAGAATAGACATACGTGGTTCGGTGATTAAAAATATCACTGGTGAAAACGGCGCTTTAACGAACGCATGAGTGTTGTCTATTATATATGTCACCTTAGCGGAAACAACGCCCGAGAGCATAAATGTGGCTTTGTGACTAAGTGTACAGTTGGAGGTTATATAGTGAGGAATGGAATGACCTAGAGGTGGTTCAACTGACATGTAATCGACTAAGTCGATTGATCAATGCTTTGATCCGATGTCGTGATTTGATGGAATAATTAATGTGATATATGAGGCATTTGTGTATAACCGTGATTTGCAAGTTGGGAATGAGGCCAAGGTAAGTCATCCGACTCGTGTTGTGCTTAAGCAACCGTTTGGCGTATTAATTTACTAATCGGGTCTTAGGGGGTAGAAATTGCTGAGACGTAGTTTCATCCCAGTTGTGGGATAATATTTTAGGCCCCTAGATCACTTGAGGATGAGCCGGCATCTGGCGCCGAGGATGAGCAAGGAGAAGAAGATGAAGAGTTTGAAGAAAATGAGCCTAATGATGAAGGATCTGAGGAGGATTGGGATGATGATCCTAAGTACGACTCGAATGAGGACTAAGATCCCATCCTGTTTTGTGAACCTTGTGTACTTGTGAATAGGCGTTAGATCATACTTATGTTAATAGTATTGTAAGATACTATGAGTTGTGCTGAGTATAAAAGTGTGGTTGTGAATTTCAATATGAAAAATATGGCCTGCTTTTCTATCACATTGTTTTATTGTCTGGGGATTTATAACTGCTTCCGCATATGCTATTGAAAATGAAAGGGTCGGCGATACGTAGCCCCAGGGTATCGCATTCTAAAATCAACCAAGGTGAGGGATAGGCGTGCGCCCGAGGATCGGGGCGTGACACGGCTTCCACCTCCCTCAAAACAATTTGCTTGAAGGAGCTCTACAACGGACAGTGCTTTGGTCCACTGATCATTGGCTCGAAGAATTTGAGGACGTTGAAGCTAGTGAAATGTTACGGAGATTGGGACATAGTGCTACTACAACGGAGGCCGAGCGACGGCGGCCGAGTGAGCTAGGTTGGTGTTGGGCGAAGATCGGACAAAAAAACTCTAATTTCAATCCCCACATAAATAAATAAAAAAAATCCCCAAATGAGTTGTGCGGCGTCATTTTTGTGAGGCCATCCACTTAGGACAGCAAAATGACGTCGTTTCTTAAGGAGGACGGAAAACGACATCGTTTAAAAGCCATGTATAAAAGCAACATAATCATTTTGGCCGAAATCTCTCGGTGGTGGCACCAAAGTGATCGTTTTTCCTCTGATTTGGCACTTAAGTGATCCAAAATAAAATTTTGGCACCAAAGTGAACACCGTACACAAGTTTTGACATTGATAGTGTACTTACCCCATTATACTGGAAGGATCGTCGATGGATTTGCGAAATCGATGAAGGCAGCCTTTGCAGCTCAAGCGGAATCCCTAGCCCTAAACAAAGCTCTAAAGTACCTGCTGGAGAGGAAACACGAAGACATCTCCTTGGGTACTGACTTTGCTAAACTATTAAGTACTCTAAAGAGACCATCAAGTCTAGTTGGAAGCGTGGGCGCTTACCGGTGATTGTCGCAATATGATGTCCCACTTTTCAGACTTGAAGATGAGCTTTTGCTTTAGAGAAACCAATAATGAGGCCGATTGATTGGCTTGAGCCCAAAGAAAAAATAATCTCCCGTGGATTCGGCTTTCTTAGGGCACGTTTGGTAATGCTTTTGTTCCCGGGCACAATTTCTTATCAGAAATGATTTTTTTTATTCTGTTCCCGGGAACAATTTCTAAGCATTTTAAGCCGTTTGGTAACTATTCAAAATTTTAATTCCCTAAATAGAATTATGTTTGGTACCGTGCTCAAAATTTTTACTCCAAATAATTTTCTTTTAATTTTTAAATAATTTTATTACTTTTTTCCTTTTTTTTTCTTTTTTCTTCTTTTCTTTTTTTCCTTTCTTTCTCTTATTCTTCTTCTTCAAGTGGCTAGTTGCCAGCCTTGGGATGACTGGCGACCGGCCAGACAAGGGCCGATGACCTCACTAGAGCATCGCTGGCCCTCATCAGCCGAGCCTCGCCGGCAACTAGGCGAGGCTCCACCAAGCCTCAATGAGGCTAGTTGAGCCTCGGTGGGGCTAGGCAAGGCCCGCCTAGCCATCGGCGAGGCCGAGCTCGCCCAACTACCGGCGAGGATGGGTGAGCCTCGCCGGGGCTGGGCGAGGCCTGCCGGGCCACCGGCAATGCTCGACCTCGCCAGATCTGGTGAGGCCGAGCCTCACCGGTGGCTGGGCTTGCCTCCGATGAGCTCGTCGGACCGGTTGCTGGCGATGGGCTGCGGTGGGTAGCGGATAGCAACCGTGGCAATGGCAGTAGATGAAGAAGAAGAAAATGGAAGAAGAACAAGAAAAAAATAAAATATAAAGAGAAAATATGGGTTTAATTCTAGAATTGTTCTCAGGAACGAGAATTAACTTTTTTTTATTCTTGATTTTGTTTCAAATTTACTTCTAGGAACAAAAAATAGAAATTTGTTCCCGGGAACAAAAATTTTGCCAAATACAATTTTGTTCCAAAACTACTCCCAAGAACAAAAGAATATAATTTTTTACTATTTTGCGGGTTACCAAACAGGGCCTTAGGGACTATTTGGTAATAATCCAAGAACAACTGATTATGGTAATTTTTTTTTCTAGGAAGAAAAATCTTCTTTTTTTTTTTTTGTTCCTAAGAATAGATTTGGAACAGAATTAAGAAATAGAAAAAAGTTGCTTCTTACTCCTAAGAACAATTCCTAAAATTAAGTCTTTTTTTTTTCTTTTATCTTCTCTTTTCTTATCTTTTATCTTCTTCTCTTTCCTCTTCTTCTTCTTCCTTTTGGCCAGCGACCTCGCCGAAGCTGCCGAGCCATGGCAAAGCTCATCGGCCCAAGCCTCGTTGTGGTTGGGCGAGGCTTGGTGTCGCCAAATCTAGACAATCTCAAGTTCACCCAGTCAAAACGAGGCTAAGCTTTGCCAAGCCAAGGCGAGACCGACCTCGTGCCGCCTCGCAATGGCTAGGCGAGCCTCCAATGATCTCACCAAACCCTACCCAACTGGTGGTCGGCAACCAGCCACAAAGAAGGAGGAAGAAGAAGAGAAAAGAAAAAAGAAATATAAGAAAAATATAATAAAAGTATTAAAAATTAAACAAAAAAAATTAAGAATCTTACCAAACGCATTTCTATCTCGAGAATAGAAATTTTGTACAGTTATCAAGCGTATTCTTTTTGCTCAAAAATTATTCCCAAGAATGGAATAAAAAAAATCATTTTCTTCTCTGTAATGACACTCCTCTTATGGGCTCTTTCGATTTTGAGTAATAAGTGAATACAAAATCTTTATGACCCAAAAAAAAAAATTGATCTTTTCAAATTTAATCATTTCGTTCATGTATTACATTATATTTAATTGAGTAAATATGTTATATTTGGATCAAAATAATTCTTTTTCAAGATAAAATTTCTAAGACAAAAAATTTCTCATTGGACAAAAGGTTCAAACTGAACATTCTACAACAAATATAGAACTCTTATAGTAGCACCCGGAAGAGGTAGCTTAAAAAAAATTCTCTCTCGTGACAATTCGTTTCCCTCACACTATTTTCTTGCCTAAAATCATTTTCTAACTTATCCAAATATATTCCCTAATTGAACAATATGTTAATCTACTATGTAGTTGACAACTCAACATCTTTTGTATTATATAGTGTCAACTAAATAATAAAGATTCTCAAAGTACAACATATATGCTCTAGGCACACAAGGCGTTTTGGTTGTTTGTTGATTGAGTCTTTAACATTCTATTTAGTAAATTGACTCCTAAATATTTTTGGAAAATCTGCAATTCAATCCTAATCTCCCTACCGGTGACATTTACTTATCACAAAATAATGTCCTTTTAGGTTTTCACAAAAGTGAACATTATTTTAACAATAATCAAGGTATAAAGCACATAAATTTCGTTGAGAATTGGGTGAGAAACTTGATTATGAGATTTCATTGAAAAATAGAATTGAATTTTTCTTCTTAACTTTATGTGACTCAAGAAAAATATTAAGTAAAATTTAGGCTTTATTTTTTAATTAATTTTCATAATCAAATTCTCTACTAAATGAAAGATTCATATGCTTTATTTCTAATTTTGGTTAAAATGATACTTCATTTAAGGAAAATTATCCAAAAAATCCTAAACCTATTATACTTTTACTAATTCAATTCTAAAAATTTCAATTTTATAAGTTGAGCCCCAAACTTTTTCACATTTAATTGAGTCCATATGACCAACTTTGACCGAAAATCATTAACATGGACACTAGTATAGCATGGTACTGATGTGGACATTTTTTTAATAATATTTATTATTTTCTAATTTTTTGTATTTTTTCTTTTCTTTTCTTTTCCTCCCTTTTTTTTTTTTTTTTTTTTTTTTAAACTATGGCCAAGGAGGGTTGTCGAGCCCTTGTCAACCATGGGCAAGGTAACCTTACCCAAATCTGGGTGAGGCCGCCTTCACCTGCGACTAGCGAGGCTAGACTCACCAAAACTTGGGCAAGGGTCACGAGAAGCCTATAGTTAGCAAGGGTGTCACGGCCCCTCACCAACAACCAGCAAGACTCAATAACCCTTGTCGGCCACTATAAATAATAATAATAATAATAATAATAATAATAATAATAATAATAATAAAGGAAAAATAAAAGAATAAGTAAATTAATAAATTCGAAAAAATATCAAAATATTCCGAAGTGTACATGTTAGTGTATTCCAGCCAAAGTTAGCCAAATGGACTTAAGTAGTCAATTGTGAAAATATTTAAAACTCAATTGACAAAATTAAAACATTTAGAATTCAATTAACAAAATTACAACATGTTTAGGATTTTTTGGATGATTTTTGTTTCATTTCATAATCACCCATAGAGTATAACCATCCAGTTACTAAGCTCACCAACAATGATATTGGCACTTTTAGCGTGTTTATCAAGTAATTTGAGACTTAATTGACTAAAAATAAAACATTTAGAACTTAAGTAATCAACCATCAAAAGATTAGGACTTTTATTACACTTATTGTCACATGACTAGTTGTGATTAACTCAAAGAAGAAAAGTAATTCTCCACGTGTACTATCCGTTCTATCTACAATTCCCTTGTTTGTTTAGTTATTACTTATTTAGATAATGTACAAAAAAAAAAAAACATATGAATTGAACTAAAAAAGTTATAGTTTCAATTTCAATTTCACTATAGCAACAAGTTTGATCTAGCTATAAATGACATAAGTCTGAATCTGATGTCATGCATTTGTCATGTGATATTAATTTATAGGTATTTCATTATGTAGTTCTGGAGAGGAGAAAAATACAGTATTGATTTTTAGTTAGTCCGGCAGATTTTTTTTCCTTTCAGAGTCAGGCAAAGTTGAATGGACTTATGGGTACTTTGAATATGCATGCTTGGACCATCGGGTATTAACTATGACATCATTCCGTGCAAATCACACTATATCAACTAGTATCTACATTCTAATTTTCTTTCAAAGAGTGTACTCTAACAGAACTTGATATATGGTTATTGTTTCGGTAGCCTAAGAAAAGCCCGGATGTAGTGCTCCCCAAAAAGCTAGTTTTTGTTCGTTTGGAGTCGACATGTACATTAAGCATCATCACTCCCTACTTGTATGCATCATTGCATAAAACAAGGATCCTGTAGATTCTCATTTTTTCAACTATTACTTTTACGGTTTGACCTAGTAAATACAATTTGGAGAGAGCCTTCACATGATATCGATCTGTTGAAACTTAAGAGATCACGTCTTGAGATACCATGCCATCAGATCTTGGCGAATCGATCTTGATGATATCAATAGTTCTGTAATTTTCTCAATCTAATGGTGTCAGTTGAAAGTAGGAGCCATGGGTATTTCATGTCGTCGAAAATCACATCAAGGTGATCTAAAATTACAAGTCAAAATCGGCTAGAAGAACAAATAAGAATTAAATGAAAGGGGGTAGGTCTCTACCCAGACAAACTTCTGAATTGATTTTGAGCACCAATGATTGGGATGATCTTTAACCGAACTAGGGCAGACTCGGCCATGATAAATTCACTTCGCTTTTAGTTTGAGAAAAGATGGATTCAAGTGCGTTTGATACAAGAACCTGCGACGGAATAAATCCTATCCGATCATGTTTTTGGAAACTTGGCATGACAAGCTTTCTATTGTCAGGATAATCACGATAATTTGATATTAGGCGTTCTATCCATTTTTCAGACACCGAAAATAGATCCGACCTCTCTCTCTCTCTCTCTCTCTCATGCCGCTTACTATACCTGAGAAAAAAGTGAGAAATTATCTTTTATATGATAAAACAACCTTCGACCTATGAGCGAGATATTGTCATATTTGTGGGATCTAATCCTTATTAAAGGTCGTATGGCCATCTTCCATCTACAACCCATGAGCAAGAGATTCTCGAGAAGCACCCTGCGCAAACTCATACCAAAATGTTTAAACAACAAGCTTAAACGATTCAAAAACAAGTACCCTCGTAATAGCAAGACCAGAATTAAGAGTTGCTAAGTGCATCTTTTGAGCAACTATCATACTCGCATGGATCAAGTGTCACTCAAACGACACAAATTCAGTATTGCCGCCATAACAAAATGTATATTATGTCATAATGCTGAAACACACCAGAGACAATACAAAAAATTGAACTTCCAAAGATAGTTCACAAGAATATTTTCTTCTCTAAAATGAAAAAGCCTCTACTTAACAAGGGCAAAATCATTTCAATTACTGGCAACTTACATTCGGGTCAATTCAAGAAGAGAATACCCCATGAGAGAGAGCTGAAGATCACCAGAGTCTGATAGAAATATCTTGTCAAGCATAATCAGGCATCACCTTTTTCAGGAATGTAATCGGCTTGGAATCTTCAGGCGCCAGTTGGTCAAATGCGACATAGTTATGCTCTTCATCATACACATGGCACATCGTCATGATTGTCTTCATGAGTCGCCAATTCCATGTGGCTTCATTTAAGTACTGTGGATGACATGTAAACCAAATGAGCAAACTAGCAAATAGACATTTTTTGACAACAGCGAGACGACTGGTCCTCAGGCAAATATCCAATACCAAGATCACTCTGCATTTACAAATATTCGAAGCACCAAACACTAAAATAAAAAAACTATCTCAAGTTCGCAAAATTTAGTTTCAACTTTAAGATACTCCCTTCCTCTTCAAGCATCTGTTACTCATGACAAGAGCACCCCCCAAAAAAAAAAAACACAACTTGCCCCAAATCATCCTAATCTAGCTGGCCTTTCGAATGCCGGAATAACATACTTGATGGAAATGAGCTCACCTTTCCCCAGTTTTCTTGTATAGACTTGTGAGCCGCCCGCAAGTTGTAACTCGGAATCCTTGGTGATATATGATGGGGTATGTGGACATTTATATGATGGCAAAGAATTTCGATCCTGCACAAGAGAATAGCATCTCAGATTGTTTTTTGATCATTCTACTCATCCTTGCACCCGAAGGTCGTCAGATAAACTTTTAAGGCAAAGCAAGTGACAAAACCTTCTTCCAAAGCATGCGGTCATCTAAGATAGCTAGTTCCCCTATAACCACCTCAACTTGATAATAATTTTATTGTGCACTTTCAAAAATGCAAAAGTTTCTTGATACACTTTTTTGTATGGCAATGCCCAGAAGCAATGTCAAATGTGTTAAGTTTAAAGGTACAGGACCCAATTGCCACCACCATCATGTCATTGCTAGTTCATTTATATCTGAGATGCAAGCAAAAGAGAACGAGTAATGAAGAAACTTCAGGAAAATAAAAGAATTATTACCATTTAGGATAATCGCAGTGTACGGTTCCATTCAGCTGGGCTTGAGCAGCATTCCACTCATTGGAAGATTTGAAAGGAATGTGTGGTGCCGTGTGATGGACCATTGTGAAAGTACTCATCTGAAAACAAGAAACAGATTGTTCTTCTCATTCAGCAAATGTGGATGGCTTGACTTGAACAGCCAGGGCAACTAATTAATTGAGCAAAGAAGCTTCAAGTGAAAACTCTTAATTATACAACTCATGATTTTCAGACAATCCAAATCCTAAGATTGAGGTATTCATGGTCCTCTGCTGCACTTGGCAATAATGACTATGAGCAACTTCTGATCAAATATCCTAAATGATCAAACGCTACAAAAAGATGAGAGACCACTAGATTCTTTTGGAGGTTTTCTTTAGTATGACTGTGGGGATTACTTGTCAACTAATTATTGGTGTCTTCATTAAAGAGGGGCAAGGAACCACACATCAATGCAGATGAAAAAGACCATTACCCAAAAGTGATAGCCCAACCATGGCATCAACCAGAACTTAATCCAACCCAAAATGCCAGCCTTGTAAATGATCAATGGCCACCCAATCCCCATAAAAGCAAAAACGCAAGCCAAACTGATCTTCACCCTTTTGACTTCATTTGGTCTGAACTTGCTCAAGTCGAAGTGCCACATCAACCTAGTAGGGCATTCACTCTGATTAAAAATCAATGCATTTGAATAAAATGGCAACAAATAAGAATTATAATAAACCAAAATCAATTTGACATTTTGAATTTGAAGGCACGAAGAGTGAGGAAACAAGCATCTAAATGGAAATAATACATGTTTATAGTTCCATACATACCAATGAGCTATAGACATCCAAGGACGAATTGGGCCATATCCATATATAATTGCCTTGCGCAGAAGAGGTGAAGAGTCAAACTCCTCTTGCCAAATAGGATGCCAAGCTGTGTCTTCAGACAACCTAATATTTACAGAAAAAAGGGAAGAAAAACATCATGATGTTTGCATAAAGGCAATTAAGAGGAGATTAACCAGACAACTACAACCATGTGAGCATGCTAACCAAGGGGAATTTTCTCACGAAAGTGAAAAATAAAAAAGGAAGAAGAAGAAGAAGAAAAAGCAAGCAGAATGTGTCCAAAACATAACATCATAAACATGAAAGAGTGTACGAAGTGCAAACAAGTGTCTTCATGTACATTTGCTCACTATATCCAAAGTGTAAAGAAGGGTCTTGAAGTATGTAGATTATGCAGAGTAGATAGCCTTAAAGTGGACTATTTGCTAAAAAACAAGGGAGAATATACTGTCACAAGAGTGTTCTGCTTGTTGTTAAAGGACCATCTACTCCTTTATTTCGTATGAAAAGGTATTTAAAATGGATTATCAAATGGAAAAATCTAAAGGGAGTGTCTTACAGACATGTTAGTTTTTGCATGATGCCGGTCGTGCTTAAACCTCCATGGCTCGTAAGGATATATCAACGTTAGGAATGCCAGCGTTCCCACTATATCTTCCACTAATTTGTTCTTCGCAAATGACTTGTGAGCACAATCATGCCCTATAACAAAGAACTTAAAAATGGGAGGAAAAACAAGAAGGGATAAACAGAGCTGTCTAGGAAGTTAATCTAATATATGTTACGGAATGAAAAGACAACCCATATGAGGAACAAGCAAGGGAATTTTTTACCAAAGAAGAAAAATAGCAAACAAAGCTTACCCCAGTAACAGCAGTTCCTGTCCATGCCCACGCCAAAGGGAGTAGGTACCATGGGGCTTTTGAAATCATGAACAACCCCAATGCATAGGAAGTAACAGATATCAAAACTGAAGTCCAGGCTTTCCCATCGTTGATCTCAAAAACCTTCAATGAAATTTGAGGGCAATAATTGTTAGAAAACTTGCTAACATGGTGTAACACTTTCGGCTATACCAGAAAGTTTCTTGTGACCATCTAGCCCTAGATGACCAAGATGCAGCTGATATTACAATCGCATAGTAAAAAGCTAATGTAGTAGTATTAAAAGAGACAATTGTTCATTTGTTTGAGGACTGTTTCCAAAACAATAGGAGCTAAAATTTCAAACTAGGAACATCATTGGATTTTTTTTCACCCTTTACAAAAACATCCTTAAGTGGAACGGATAATCTAAATAAACAATCTTAGCAACGTATATGACAAGATGGGAATGCTTCATGGATAAGAGTACATGTAAGCACATTCTGCAGCCAGTCAAGCATATACCTTCCTGGGAAGTGAATCAATAACATCCTTGAGCGTAACATTTTCAGGAAGAGGTTCTCCAATTTGCCTGAAGCCATAGCTATCGGCTAATTGTTTCCGGTACTCAGCACTGTCTTCTGAAATCGGTGCAACAGGAACTGCCACAGCCCTTACAATGTGAATCTTTTTAGGGGAGAATGAATGTCCTTTATTTTTTATTCCCTTCCGGAGTTGATTTTCCCAATTCAGATAATATAAGCCTGTCTTCCATCAAAGTATTATGAGAAACCCAACAAAACCACAGAAACCATTAAAACCAGTACAGTACCAATTGCCCCATGCAATTTGTTTCATGTCATTTTAAGTGTATATTCAAAATAAAACCCAGTAATATTGGTTGGTTTCATCCCAATTCCCAAAATTCTATTATCAAAATGATGCTTGCACTCAAATAAATTCTAGCCTATATGATGATGTCTAAGTTTTTAAACGATTGAATAGCCGCCGGATGTATGAGCTGGTCGTGTTCACATAGACTTTGTTGCTCGTACCTGAGATTAGGTTGACTTGTTCTTATTAAAATACATCTGAGCGAGTATATCTAATTAAGATCAAGTTTCAGCTGACTGATATAAGAAATTTGGTCAACTAGTAGGAATCAGATTTTCCAATTGAAAGCTATATTTCATGATTCTAGCAGTTAGTCGGCCCTCTCCTTCAGCCACATCATTAGTTTGATAAAAAGTAACAACATCGTACTGAACCAGGCTACATCTGAACTACTTATTTAAGTAAATGGATCATTTTGATAAAATTGGGTGGGTGGGCTGGGAGTGTGCGGCCATGTTGGTGTCTGGGGTGGGTGTGAGAGCCAACTCCAAGCTATTGTTCAGCGACCATACAACAGAAGAAAGTGCATTGTCGACATTTACCATCATATTTTACCAAAACAGCAATCAACGTCAGAAATCCGTGAATGGCCTCTCCAACAAAATGGAGCCTTAAGCCTCTAACCAGCATTGCATTAGGTAAGACAATTGTCTTGATATATATCCAACAGAAGATATTAAAACACAAAAGTTGTTCTCGACTCATGATAATCTGCATGCCTTAGGCAATCCAAATGGGTGTCATCAATTGCAAAAAGGATTAATTTCAGAATTTTACCAGAAGAGTAAGGCAGTGACTGGGAATCCAAGTTCTATGCAACAAAATGCAATGTGAATATATGGCATAAAATGCATTCTCTTGGAAGAAAAACAAATGATAGCTTTGAGTGTTATGCAGAGTCATAATTAGGATCCTAAATCCCACCACTGAGCAATCACTTTTCTAAAAAGTATAGAGCTACGAACCAGTTTCACGGATCACCCGTATTATCAACTGCAGCCATCACAACCAAATTCTAAACTTACAGAGCAGAGTCAAAGCTCCGAATTCATGACTAATTTGGCCACTAACGGAGGGTACCACCACCGCGGCACAACCAACGGAGAAGGCTTTGAGAAAAAGTATCAAGTTACTCAATTCACACATGAGATTAAATAAATAGATAAATAAAAAGTTAAACTCCAGGCGAAAAGGCATAATAGAAATTCAAATACCAGGTGAACACTGGGTAGCAATTCTTCGGCTCCGAATCGACGTCCGATGGGGGCCCTGAATACAAAATCCATACGAACTTGTCAATAGGGAGGGGCGGACAGTAAATGCCCATTGACACGTTACACTAAAATTACACAACCAAACTCCAAATTCAACCAAGAATTTGGAACCCAAGAATCAAAATATCCAAAAGAAATCTTGCATTTACAAAAGAATCAATCTTGAAGGCCACAGAGAGAGACACAGAGACAGAGACAGAGATGGACACACCTTGAGGAGGAAGGCGGAATCTGCAAGCCTGCAAGCCATGACGAAGCAGAAATGCAGAAAGAATTTGCAGCTCTGCTCAAGAGAACCCCCAAACACAGACACTAACCCAAGAACCCAAAAGATAAGCCCCTCTCCCTCTCTATCTCTCCCTCTAGTTATTGCAACTGGGGTTACAACACATGGGACGAGGCGGTGGAACTCCAAGGAGAGGATCTCCAAACGGCGTCTCTTGCTGGCTATTTATATGAGGGAAGTCGCCTTCCCCAAACTTCATCTTCTTTGTACGTGGTCGGCATCGAAAGTGTGGTCGGCATTTCGCAGGTATCCTCAACCTTTTGTTTCCTCCTAGTTTTTTTTTTTTTTTTTTTTTGCCTTCTTTTGGGGGTACTTTTTCCTTTCTTTGCCTTTTTTTTGCCAACAGTAATTTTGTAAGGAAAATAAAAAATAGGATTTACGCCACTTTTCTTTTTATTGCTTTTATATGACTAATTTTGTCCAAATGATAGAGCTGTTTCCACCCTGCATATGATTAAATCCATCTCATTTCCATTATACAATAAAGCACGCGGCGTGAAAAATTTGTGGACATTGAGGCATCTTGAATTTTCTTATACCGAGCACTCTATCAATGATATTACCTTTAATCGATCGAAGTGAAGTGAAATTTAACTGCACTTTAAAATTGTTGTTGTCTTTTACAAATTTTGATTTAATAAATTTTGTTTTTAAAATTTTTGAATTGGAAAATTTAGTCGTGGTCTTATTTTAACAAATCTTTAAAGAGGGCCTTTTTTTTCTGTTGCATCCAGTCATCTCATTATATGTATATAAAGAGACGACCGACAAAAAAGAGCTTGGGGTAATATGTGCAATAGAAATTAAAGTGTACAAATGTTCCAATTTTCTTAATTTTTACTTGACATTCAATCTATAAATTTGCTCGATTAGCATGAAAATGATTGGGAACTTTCTCTCATTGACAAAGCTAACATGTGCGAGGTAAAATCTAAAAACTTAAAAAATAATACATTGCACTTTTAACATGCATGGTGATATGTACCCACGTAAAATTAGTCAAGAAAAAAGAAAATATAGGAAAATATGTGCAATTCTCGTTGCGACAAGTAGATTTTTAGTAATAAATTAAAAAAATTGAAGAAAGGAAAAGTGAAGAAATTTGGAGCTCCATCACTTGAAGTTTCGTTTAGATGGTTAAACAATTTTATTTCTTTACTAGAAATTGGATGGATATAGTCTTATAAAGAGCATAAATAGATTCACCCGTGTCCAATTAGCTACTTAGGCTTCACCCTATCAATTCGTACGCAAATAAATGTTTTCTGAACAGAACATAGATTTGTTTGTTGACAAGTAACTATTAAACTCGTCTTAGTCTTCAACTTACTCGTAATAATTTTAAAAAAAAAATTGTTTTACCAACCGATGCTTTGGACATGGATTAGGGAGCCAAGTCCCGGGAAAGCGGGGATTGTCCATTGCGATTGATTCCGTGCCACGAGGTTCGACCGACATCTAGTTACTTGACGCCATAGGCATATACTTTTGATATGGCAAAACATGTAGAACACTGTTTTGTTTAAAATATAGATATTTACGAGGAATTATTTTCCAACTTTTCGATATTTAGAAAACGAAAGATTATTCAATTTATGGAAAAAAAATTTCATGAACTGAAAACAATAAATTTAAACTGAGGAAAACAACTTTTCCTCGTGTTTGTTTTGAAGAAAATTTTATAGCGAAAGAAAATGCTTTCTATGTAAATATTTATAAGAATTCATTATAGAAAATGTTCAATCCTTTTTAGATTGTAGAAAGTCTAACTCAAAAATTTTAATTAATATATTGAGGAAGACTGCATAAAAATAAAAAGCATATAGGACCCACTGTTAAGTTATGTGAGACGATATTTCAATAAAGGCAATGACAACGTAATTTGTAAAGACATGATGACTATTTATCTATAGAGAATTATATGTTTGGTCAGTATTTATGTTTGTGTCGTTAACAATACTTAGACATTTAGTGTTGTAGATGAAACCATAGAGAGAATTATGTGTTAAGTTATGATTTTTGTTCAAGTTGTTAACAATTATTTAGGATCACAAATTGTGTATTCGTGTTGCTCTTACTTAGGATCGACTCCATTTAAGTAGTGCATGTAATTTTGCGCTTAATCTAAGGTGTCGATCACAAATTCATATGCTAATTGAACTTCAATAATATCTACATTTGCGTGAGGAAACCATAATTTATAAATTTGTTATCTTACTATGACTTAAATAATTATCTGCGGTTTGTAACTTGTATTTAATACTGACCGTTAATCTTTACGTTTTAAAATATTGCAGCTCGCCTACTTTTATTTTTCTTTTCTTTTTTCTTTTTACGCCAAATATCAAAAACTTTTAGAACATACAAATGCTGACATGATTCTGATTAACATTTCAGAAGTTGGCAAAAATACAAAAAGAATATACTTTTTTACTTTTGAAAAGGTCTAAAAGAACGATATGGTAGAATATGAAAATTTCAGAATTTATTGTTATGATAGATAGAAATACTCAATTTAATCCTTGATATCATAAAATTTAATGGATGCATATATTAACTTATCACCCCCTCTTCAACATAAAAACAAAAACAAAACAAAAAAGAGAAGATAGGATGGTACTTTATCCGGTTGCTTACTCAAATTAAGAGACAGTTGAGTGTATCCACGACACATTTATAATTACAATATGATATTTCATAGATGTGGCAATTTAGAGCTAAGTAATTACATATCAAGAAAAGAGTGAGACCCATATTGAAGGCTTATTACATTTTCTAAACCGTCAAATCACTTCTATCGACCGCGTCATACATCAAACAATGTATCAATAACATATTTTCTTCATCTATGGAGAGCCAGTGCAACGCTAGACCCATGTTGGGAATAGCATCGTTGGCATCTCACCGAGTTTAAGGCGTGTCTCAGTAAACTTATCAGGAATGAAGATTTTTGGGGCATCCCAGTTCAATCTTGTCAGCTGAAAGATAAAATTAGGCATTCACGTTGCGCACGTTTCCCATGAATTCCACACATAATCATATATGACCCTTTGAGTCTTTCGTGTCGCTCGTGATCGTGAGTCAGAAACCAGCCACCCCAATCGGCGTGGAGTGCGTAAGCTGATTCACTCGTCCTGTCGCTCTTGCCGTCCTACGGACAGTGACCATCACATGCACGCTTTGTCTTCGTTTGGCCATGTCACCATATGCACTTGTCAAAGTCAATAACCCACTTTTCGCGTGGGGGTGGGAAGAAAAGCGTTTGAGACTTTCAGCAAGACTCATCGTTCTCAAATTGAAATTCATAAAAATTAATTTTGTATTATTTTTTATCTTACATAAATTTTCAAACCGGTATCCGAACCCAAATTTACCATCCGTTGGCATTCCATCCAATACCTTATTAAAATGCTCATGTGTCAACATAATCAATAGACAACTACTAAGGGGGGGAATGAAAGTGTTTAGACTTCTAGCAAGACTCTTGTTGTTCAATTATTAACATTGAAAATCTCAAATTGAAATTAATAAAAAATTAATTATATATTATTTTTTTATCTTACATAAAAAATTTCAAATCAGTATCCAAATCCAAATTTACCATCCATTGGCATTCATCCAATACCTTATTAAAATGTCCACATGTCAACATACTCAATAGACGACTACCATACGGATCCAACGTGGAGAATGATGGATTCAATGTGATAAATTCACGTGTGTTGACACGTATACATTTAATGGAATATTGATTGAAATGTAGGTATGTGTTTGGGCTAATAATTTTGAATTTTATTTTAGGCAAAAATTTAATTTCAGATAAATCTGCCATTGAGTTACAGTTTTGGATTTTCAATGGTATTAACCCCTCATTCTTTTTCTATCTATAAGGCATTATGAATCTTTGTAAAGTAACATGGCATTGTTAATTATCACATAATGTTGCATGTCTTTCAATTGATTGAAAATTTTTGTGCTGATTTATATAAATCGTTACCATTAGGATTTCAAAAATCGTCTTCAAATAAATTTTCTCTTTCAATCAATATGGGAGTAAATACTATTCATTTTTTACGTTGACTCACTTTGCCAACTTTGTATAACTGGTGGTGGAGGTGGAAACGTGGAACAAGCGTGAACTTTAGAAAATGACTTTGCACCTTTTAGTTAGGTACATATAGCTTTCAACTTTTAAGAATACTTAATTGTTTAATTGAAAAAAAAAAAAATTTGTTCCATTGAATGAGAAGATATCCTTCGGTGACCAATTATCATCGTGCCGAACATAGAGGATGACAATTTTTTATATTAAAAAAAAAGTTTCTGGTGTTATTTTTAAATAACCAATAAATAAACGGAGCTCAAAACAGACTATAATTTTGGGTTTTTGCTTTGCCACACCAAACTTTGGGTTAACTTTCTAGATTTAGACAACTTCAAATAATTTTACAATTTTGGTTTTGCCTAATAAACAAATGTTTATTTCTTTAAAATATAAATTTTGAAAGAATTTAAGTTTAAGAAAACTATATATAGTTACATACGAATTTATACATTGATATATGTAGGTTATGAAATGTTTAAATAATAAGAGTCGCATGAAAAGGCAAGTAGACATGTGGTTATTAACTAAACCTTGCATTTTCTAACTTTTGCATGTCAAAAGTTTAATATTGTAAGCATTTTTATCTAATGCCCTGTTAGTTATAGCTATCTGAAACACAAAATTCAATAAAACATGTGCTCCCTCTGATCATCATCATCATCACCATCATCATCATCATCATCATCATCATCATCACCATCAGCATCACCATCACCATCACCATCACCATCATCATCATCATCATATTATTATTATAATTATTATTATTATAGTAATTTTTAAGTTAATTCTTATTCTGATTCCTCATAATTCATTTCGATTTGGTAGAGCTAAGGGATTCAAATATTGATATCGTGTCAGAATAAATTTTTGCAAGACAATGGAACTTCCTCATGTAGATTATATCATTGTCTTGATACTCGAGTTAAGTTTAGTTGAGTCCAAATTGGTCATGCCTTATATGTGAGTTAAAACTCAAACTTGAGAAACATGAGTATCATCGAGCTCAAATCAAATAGGTGATTTTTGAGAACTACACAAGAAAAGTCTATTTTGATCGGCACGTAGCGCGGAGTTTAATTCAATCCGATCACTGAACACCCCTCGGTGCCAAACAATCGAATCATTGCCGATACCGTAAGCTCATGTTCAATATTGAATTCAAAAGTACCATTGATGTGTTGCGCGGATGTGGCACAAGATTGTCGTGGGGGTTCAAATCTTTAGCATAATTGGCAATGGCGTTTCCTTAGTGCTTCTTTGTAGGCCAATCGCCAAAAACAACACGCGTTTCACAATTCCACTAAAGATTCTAATATGGCCTTCTTTTCAATGGAATCTTTCATCATATGGCTCAGGTTCTCCTATAATTAGACAATTTCCTTCGCCTTATAATATGATTGATCGGTTTCAAGAGTCAGTTTTTGATTTAGAATTGAAAATCAACCTTGCACAATTCCAAAATATTAGAAATCACAATCCTAACCGATCGATTTTGAAACTACTAGTTCTATTCGCTTTTATGTTTTGAGTACAAAATCAAACTCTTATAATAATATATAAAAGTTAACACTATTTCGCTATGAAAACATTTCTTAGTCCGTTGGTTATGATATTTGTTCATGCTGAAGACTCAATATCTAATAGGTTGAAAAAATACTTCTTCTTTCTAAAAGAGGCTTCAAACCAGTTCAACCTTAGTAGAACATGCGGTTTTGGCCTTGGAACCATAGTTGAACCAATCTTGAGCGGGTTCTTGGTTTGCAAAATTAGAAATCGAAGTAGTTCTCCTTGGAACAGACCAGTGTAGGCCTATGAAGCACGGACACATTCTGGAGCTTCTATGTCGTGTTGAACACCCCGATATGTGTCAAACACGCTTGGACACATGGTCAACTCTTTCCGACAAGCATGTCTGAAATTGCGAGAGGCATGGTGGTTTTTGGGGCGGGTCCACAAGTGCAAAGGAAAAGAGAATCATTGAAGAAGGCGATGGAGAGTAGAGGCGAGGCCGCGAGCGATGGTGAGGTCTTGACTACAAGGAGGGCTAGAGGAAGAGCAACGACTGAGGCGACCCAAAGGGCCATAACTGTGATTCTGCGATGGAGGGTTGGAGGTGAGGCTACGGCTGCAAAGGAAGGAGGGCCGGAGGTGAGGCAATGAGAAATCGCAATGAGGCGATCGAGAGAGAGCAAAGATCAAGAGGAAGAGGTTCGTGCGAGGAGGAGGAGGCTGCGGTTAGGATTTTTTAGTTTCCTCCTCTTTTAGTTTTAGGCTTTAGCAAGAAGAGTAGATAAAAGAATTAAAAATGGGGATTCTGATGAGACTTGGCATGATTTTTTCCTTTTTGGAGGGAATGAGGGTCGAGGATGACTTCAATTTTCTAGAAAGGAAGTGACAAATGATTTTTTTTTTTTTTTTTGTGGGGGAGGGGGGAGGGGGGAGGGGGGAGGGTTTAGAGGCAGAGGACCTTTCTTTTTGTCAAAAAAACATATAAAAAAAGGGGGTTAAAAAGTGATTTTGAAAAATAAAACCATTGAATGTTAAATAATGATAAATTTTGATTATTATAGAAGATCATAGGTTTATTTAAATAAGTTGATTATAATATCTCTTTTTTTGTCAAAAAAAAAAACGGGTTTAAAAAGTGAAAAATAAAAGCGATGAATGTTAAATAATGATAAATTTTGGTCATTATAGAAGATCATAGATTATTTAAATAAGTTCATTCTAATATTTTGTTAGTGATTAGTTTTGTTGATAACTTTTGTTAATTAGAAATGTATCCCCAAACATGGATACGTATTAATTATAAAAATGTCTTTTGAATTTCCCATGAATAGATTTATTAATATTATTCGTGTAAACTAATTGTAAGCACTTTTTTACTATTTATTTATTTATGAATTTGAATCAAATTAATTAAAAATAATAATATTCATTTACTATACAATGTGTCCCAACTTATCGGAATTATCTATTTTTGAGAAATGACATGTTGGCATGTCGTGTCGTATCGCATGTCCATGTCACGTATTGGTGCTACTTAGGTGTAGGCTAATTTGGTCGGTTCTCAAGTTGAACCAAACCCACTGCTCACTCCTACTTGCGCCATTAAACTAATGTTCCCTTTGGAAAATTAGAGAACGTGGAGGGAGAAATGAAAATTCGGATGGAAAATTGGGAAACTTTTCAAATTTGTTGCATAATGATGTATCGGAAATCTAATATTCTTTTCCTATTTTCCATTCCCTCATTTCTTCAGTGTCCCATACGTAGCACAAAAATTGAATTAGGTTCTGCACAAATATATTTCAATCTACTTCCTAAATTGAAACCGGTCCATGTTCATGGAACATATGGTTGATGATATATTATTCGCTTCGATGTTGATTTAACCCTCCAATTTATCAAAGAATGGATACTAGAAATTATTTTTTTTTTAAAAAAATTATTAGAGTTTGTTTGCATTATGACTAGTCTATGAGCCTGACAATATCATGGGCTGGGCCTGACTAAGCCCATTAGACATTGGGGAAGGTTTGTTCGAATATTTTTTATAAGTCCGACCAAGCTGGTCGATCCAATATTTTTTTTAAGCCCAATTGGTCGGTTTTGCTTAAATCGGCCATAGCTTGGCCCGACTTGTCCAACGGGCCTAACATCTAATAGTAAATGTGACTTTTAAACGTCACATGCATTAAAGTCAACCAATTTTTTATTTTTTTTGTTAAATCAAGTTTCGAAAATTTTCCAAGAGAGAGGTAAGGAAAATTTCTTAAAAGTCTTCATCGTGGAATGAGCTCTAGGCTTGAAGGCCCTACCGCATTCCGGCTCACGGAACCCCAATTGGTCCTCTCTCACTTCTCTTTTACCGTTAAATGTTGACTCTTATTATTCCTTTTCCTAGACGGTACCTCTTGGATTCAGAGTTTGTTTCCGCATCCTCCCCCAAATTTTGTATCCTATTGAAGAGGATTTCAAGCAACATGAACCCCGTGCGTTCACATGAAGCAAGGCAACATTTCATGCTACTTTTAATATAATATGCCTCTTAACTATTTGTTCAAGACGGTATATTATGCTAAAGCCTCTCAACTCAATTACTCAATTGTATGATTTATGTTTTTTGTACGTGCGCCATGAAATTTAAAAGTAAAAGGAAAGGGCTCGAATGTTAGACCAGCTTGACAGAGGCTCAGAAAAAGATTTCGGATAGCTACAATACATAGGTATGTACGTGAATAGCCATGAGATATTGAATTATTTGCATCAAATCAAGTTGCACAAGTCAAAACCAAAGCCATTATCTAACTATGTCAAAAGCATTTATCTTGGCACCAACAAAGGAAAAAAATTTGTTCGCGATAACACTAAAAATATTAAGTTTCACGTTCCCAAAATGATCATTAAAGACTTCGGCAATTATTGGTGTCTAACCTACGAGGGGCTGACCACTCAAAAGATTTAGTGAAGTCACTCGAAACCCAATTCCATTGACTGCAGAATTCGTGACAATGCCATTAGAGATGCATCATATGCTCCCTTCTCCTTGCCTACATATAATTGTAACCCATCAATGCTTCGCGTGGAAAAGAGAGTAAATACTAGCTCAGAATGACTATACCTGTCCCTGGAGCATAGCGCTCGTTTCTCTTCCTTGCTTCCCGTGTCCGAAGTCCACTTTCTTTAACTACAGGGTTCTCCATTTTGGTACGGAATAAATTTCTAGCCATCAAGTTTCCTAACAAAAGATGTGATACAATTCGAGAAACATCTTTTTTTTTTTTTAATGACCCGGGAACTCCTGTACAACTGGCAGCCAGTAGTTGGCGAGCAGCCAGTAGCTGGCGAGGTAAACTCGAGGTGACGCTAGTGGATGACCCACCACTCTAATGTCACACTTAAGACACCAAGCGCCTCCACTGGGTTTCAAACCCCTCACCTTTGGGAAATGATCAATAGAGTCCTCATTCAATAGAGCCATCATGACCGGTGGTACAATTCAAATAACATCTTGTTCAGCTTGCTTTTTTCAAGAAATTTGTAGTCCAATATAAAGTTATCCCCATCTACATATACGATTGATCTAAATTTCGGGCACGTTGAGATTCTTTATTTATAGTATTATAAATAGGAAACGACACCTTCCATTAGAACGCTTGAATAAATTACATATATAATATATAGTGTGTACTTTATTAATAATGCATACATCAACCCACTTTATAATAGTTGTTGACACCCGATTTTTTGTTGACATTTTAAATATTCTTTTTGCAAAAATATAAAAAAATAATAATAAAGAGCCAAAAAGATAATAAAAAAAAATTGAATGAATGAAAACATAAAAAAAAATGAAAAGAAAACAATAAAAATGTAAAGAAAATAATAATAAAAAAAAGAAAAAAAAAAGAAAAAAAAGAAGAAGGGGAAAACGAATTCTCTGTGGGGGCTTTTTGGCTCCCGCCCGCTCTCTCTCCCAGACTCTCTCTCTCCATCACGATCTCTCGGAGGCTCTCCAGAGGGGTTTTCAGGCTCTTTCTCTCTTAGTCTCTCTCTCGGCGGAGAGCTGGCCCAAAACCGAAAAAACACGGAGGGATCCATCAATCAATTCCGCCATCTCCGGCGAGAGAAGCCTGAGAAAGGAACCAGCCGCTACCGCCTCCTCGCGGCAATCGCTACCCTAGCGATTGCCTCCCTCGCGATCGGCACCAAACCCGACGCTCCGCCCGGCGGGTCTCTGAATCTGCACACCTTTTTTCGATGCCGCCGTTGAAGTTGCAGATCCGACGATCCTCGAACCCTAGAAGGAGAATAACTGCCGGCCAAGGAGCTTGAGCGGCAACATCTGTTTCTCCCTCTCGATCTCAATCTCCACTGGTCAAGCTTACTCCCCCCTGCCGGAAGCGTCTCCTCTAGCGGCGGAACACACTCTGAGCGCGCGGTCTCGCAGCTCACCTCGACTCTAACTTCGAGAAGAACCGACGATAGTGACGATGATTATGGCGGCGGTGGCTTCCGATCATCTTTTTGTTCTGCTTTTCCAGTGACTTCACGTGCAAGAAGGCTCGGCAACGTTTTTTTTTTTCTCTCGATTAAGTCATTTCCGAGGGTTTTCCTTCTCAGATCTCTGGCAAGTCTCATTCAGATTACAGATTCGTTTCCTCTAGTGAAGTTTTTTTTAGAGTCATCTCTGTACCTCCATCTCTTGAAGTTTTCTTTGTTCCCTTCGAACATGTGCTTTTTCACCCCGATGGACGATGGAGGATGCTCCTCTTATCGATTCAACCATTGAACCGACCGAACCCGGCGTCTTCCTGAAGCGAGACTGAAAACCATTGAAATCGCCGCGCCTGTCAGTAGAGCACGAGTTTGTTCTACGGCGTCAGAAGGAACTCTCTCTTCTATAAGTCGTGGTTCCCGGCGACTGGTGAAGCCAGGTGAGGTGTTTATTTCGCTTCTTTTAGATTTCGATCAGCTCTGTTGAGGGTAGACTCTGATCAGCTCTGTTGGGGGTAATGATCTCGTTTTATTTGTAATTTTGTCATGCGGCTTTTTTCCGAGTAGTTTGAGTGTTCTTTTCATGGGTAGAGAGTGAGTAATTTGCATTTCGCCATGGTGTGAAAGTTGGATTGATGTCTCTGTTTGAAATAATGGCGACTGTTCTGTTCTGACGCACAAGAGTGGAGAATTTTGTTATCACCAGTCTTCCATCAACTGTGATTTTAGAGTATGCTGATATCGAAGGACCGAATCATTTGAATGAATGCGTCTGATTGTCTATGCTCAAATTTTTCCGAGTATCGTTTAGATCACGGAACCTGTGTATAGGTTCAGATTTGTCATCGTTGCTCGTTTTGGCAATATTTCCTGGTTATAAATAAAGTCTTTGAATATTATATGTAGTTCAATTGCGCATGTACTGCATTACATTACTCTCCACCTATATAGAATAGTACGTGAATCATGTAAATATCATTCTTGTTGCTTAGATTTTTTACCGTAGCATGCACCAATAGATTTTCATATCTACCAGTGGATTCACAATATCATTAGCGTTTATTCTTGACGAGCCTCCATCATTAAAAGGAAGAGAAGTGTTGCATTGTAAACATATCTCACCTCTTTGTAATGCGAATAAAGGTCTATATTTTGTGCAGCCTTGCATTCATTCCTCTTAGGGTTCAAATCAACCGTTCATGCTTTACTCTATAGAGTTCATATTGCTGATTTGAGTGTCTCGATTCTTTGGTATTAATCAAGTCATGCAATCTGGGTTCAAGAGTAGATTCCTTCATAATAGTTGCAAGTTTCATGTCTTGATATGACTACTCTCTTCTGATGTTTGCTTGACTGACTCGCCTAAGGGTGTTGTTTTGAAATGCATTTGCTTGCTGGTTTTGCGATCTGTCCTATAAAGTACTTCAAGGTTATCGGTGACATGCATTTTGTAAGTGTTTGTTCAGAAAGGAAAGATGGATAGGATCATGAGACTTTTGGTTCAAATGTTCTATTGATTTCTTGATTTGAGATACTGCTGTTGCGACTGCTGGAAATGCCTCTTGCCCATGTTTGTTGCTTATTCTACTGAGATTTTGATAAAGAAGGATAGGGAAGGTTAGAACGATCCATCGATGTTGGAATTTTTTGGATAAATTGGTGATGGTCTGACCAGTCCCCTTTATCTCGTCTGCTGAAGTGTGAGGGCGATGTTTGCCTTGATCTGCAATTTCGTATGCCTGATATGTCATTTTCTGTTTTGGCTTAAATGAGGTGCTAAATGAGTTTTTTTTTATCTCGAGCTTTTCTAGACATAAAAAATAGACTTCTCAAGCTTCGTTTGATATGTCTCACGCCTTGAACGGATGTCATTCGGTCATCGAAAAACACCTATAAAATTTGTCAATTCTGCAGCAGTTTTAGTTTTTTTTTGCTATTTCCGTGTAATGATTTTGTTGGTTCTTTGTGTTAAGGGCCAATTCATGCCTCATTGTTTTCTTGACATTTGAAACACATGTTACAAGTTTCGCATCAATTCATGGCATATCATTTTTGAATCTCGTTTGATGTGAATATCATGCATCCATTTGGCTAATTGCAATTGAAATTTGCCAAGCATAACATTCCTAATTCTAAGTCACTTGGCAATGTTAATGACTTGTGTGACTTCTTTGTATTCTGATTTAGGGTTAAATGTTTACCTAAACCTATTTTCACATTCAACCTTAGGTCATGTGCAAGTTTCGCATTTTTGTGCATTGTCTAGGTGGTCTTACGAACCATTAAACATGCATTGTATTTTGTCGTGTTCATGACTTGGATTTGCTGGATTCATGTTCATGTTTGATGCCTATGTCTATTCGTTATAATAATGATTTTAATGCGTTGTCTTAGTCATATAAGATGAAGCAAGGAATCATTTTTTCTTAGATTGGGTTTAGATTAGGATTCTAAAGATGGACTTTGGTGTGAAGACGATGGAAGTCGATGTTCATTCCGACTATTATCTTGTACTATTTGTTTTCCCGACATATGTCTCGGGTTCCATGCATTGTATAAAACCCGACGAGTTGCGGGTTTCCTTTCTTTCCCGATTGTTTTCTCTTTCATATTCTTTAGGATTGCATGATTAGCTTTACTGCTTTTCTTGATTGTTTACTTCATGTCTTGCACTTTCAATTTCTCTGATTGATTTATTTTATTTTATTTTTTCTTTTAGAAATAGAATAGCATAAAAGTAATCAACCACGCATGATCGCTTAGCTTAGAATTGGTGATCCTAAAAATATAAAAAGAGATACATGGACATGTTAAGAAAAACACAACATACTGTTAGATATCGAAAGGGTGCTAATAGCTATATTAGCGTAACCCAAGTTCCCGAATTTAGATATCTGGTTGCGTAGGAATCGAGGAAACTCTCCCAATCCTCAATTGGGTTTTCTAGCCGACCCAATATATATAAATATAATTCGCTATCACACGGGGTACGAGCTTGGGAGAGCTCGCGATCTTATGATCAAGTACTCCTAAACCCGACCTTTTCCCTTTTGACTTGAGGGCGGCGAGATTGGGTCGCGACTGTTACGATCTAGGTATTTAACAACCTAAGAAGATACATGAGTCGCCACTAGCCTTATATATATATATTTTGGGGGTCGGTTAGAAAACCCAATCGAGGGTTGGGAGAGTTCCCTCGATTCCTACGCAACCAGATATCTAGATTCGGAGATTTGGGTTACGCTAATATAACTATTAGCGTCATTTCGGTACCTAACAGTATGTTGTGTTTTTTTCTAACATGTCAATGCATCTCTTTTTATATTTTTGGAATCACCAATTCTAAGCTAAGCGATTACGCGTGGTGGATTACCTTTATGCTATTCTATTTCTAAAAGAAAAAACAATAAAAAAAATCAATAAGAGAAATTGAAAGTGCAAGACATGAAGTAAACAATCAAGAAAAAATAGTGAATCTAATCATGCAATCCTAAAGAATATGAAAGAGAAAACAATTAGGAAAAAAAAGAAACCCGCAACTCGTCGGGTTTTATACAATGCATGGAACCCGAGACATATATCGGGAAAACAAATAGTACAAGATAATAGTCGGAATGGACATCGACTTCCATCGTCTTCACACCAAGGTCCATCTTTAAGGTCCTAATCTAAACCTAATCTAAGAAACATGTGAATAGGTGCATACAAATGAAAGAAATAAATTTCTAAACCAAATGATATGTAAATGATGCAAAATCAACATCATTTGAAAGATTAAGATGAATCTTGAGACTTCCTAAAAGGGCTCAAGTCCAATCAAGATCTAATTGATGGTCAAAAATTGATATTTGTGAAATAGCGCATATCAGCCACAAACAAAACATAATGCCTGTTTAATGGTTCGTAAGACCACCTAGACAACGCACAAAAATGTGAAACTTGCACATGACCTAAGGTTGAATGCGAAAAAGTTTGTTTAAACATTTAACCCTAAATAAGAATGCAAAGAAGTCACACAAGTCATTAACATTGCAAAGTGGCTTTAGAACCAAGAATGTCATGCTTGACAAATTTCAATTGTAAAGCCAAATGGATGCGTGATATTCACATCAAACGAGATTCAAATATGATATGTCATGCATTGATGCAAAACTTGTAACATGTGTTTCAAATGTCAAGAAGACAATGAGGCATGATTTGGCCCTTAACACAAAGAACCAGCAAAATCATTACACAAGAACAGCAAAAAAAATCTAAAACTGCTGCAGAATTGACAGATTTTGTAGGTGTTTTTCGATGACCGAATGACATCCGTTCAAGCATATCAAATCGAAGCTTGAGAAGTTTATTTTCTATGTCTAGAAGGGCTCGAGGTCAAAAAACCTCATCTAGCACCTCGTTTCAACCAAAATAGAAAGTGACATATCAGGTATACGAAATTGTAGATCAATGCAAACATTGCCCTCTCACACTTCAGCAGACGAGATAAAGGGGACTGGTCAGACCGTCACCAATTTATCCAACAAATTCCAACATCAATGGATCGTTCTAACCTTCCCTATCCTTCTTTATCAAAATCTCAGCAGAATAAGCAACAAACATGGGTAAGAAGCATTTCCAGCAATCACAACAGCAGTATCTCGAATCAAGAAATCAATATAACATTTGGACCAAAAGTCTCATGATCCTGTCCATCTTTTCCTTCTGAACAAACATTTACAAAATGCATGTCACCGATAACCTTGCTATCTCTACCGATGAAAAAGTAATAGTCTCGTGTTGGCACTATTTGCTTCATTCAGTGTCAAGAAAACAATTACAGCAAGGCTTAACTAATATATTTGAAGTATTCTATGGGACATAGATCGTAAAACTAGCAAGCAAATGCATCTCAAAACAAAACCCTTAGGCGAGTCAGTCAAGCAAGTATCAGAAGAGAGTAATCATATCAAGACATGAAACTTGCAGCTATTATAGTATGCTCAGTGGAACATTTATTAAACTCCACAAGATGTGGTAGGGTCATTCATGTCACAGTATGTTACACAGATACATGATGATAAAACACATGCATTACAAGTCAGTCTTAGAGAAAGAGTTGACTTGAAAGGGACATTAAACCCATTTACAAAGATGTGATTATTCTGTAATAAGTAGAAGCAATAACATCTAGACTATCTAAAGGTAATTGAGACTATAGTGATGAGCCAGTGAATTGTAATGGCAACACAAATTGACTTGGCAGAACAGTGAAATGTAATGCAAATTTTGTTTCACACTGCCAACCCACAAAAACCTACTTCTATATTATTCATACAGCCGAAACATGTTAAAATCAATGTAATACATAAACAAATGTTTTCCAAACTATTGCAGGAAGAGATGGGATCGAGTTTTTCTGAAATTCTCTGGATCGCACTTGAAAGATTTCAAAGCTTACAAGGCTTAGAAGGATCGTAAAGGTCATTGTCAAATCCCTTTTGTTCTGATCAGCATAGGTTGCCAGACTTGCAAACTAGAGACAAGCTATCTCATAGCGAAAGGAGATGATGGAAGCATACAATCCAAGGGCAGACAAAATAAGTACAAATGGCCATTCATCTATTCATTTCAACAATGAAAAGGTCATCTTTCACAAAATCCGACACATGACATAGTCTCTGGAAGTGAGGAACAATCAGGAAACTTACCGTAGAAGGAATACCGCACTACTTGAAGCTTAGCTTGAAAGAATCAACGAAGAATCAAAGTCGTCACTGCCGAAGCCGTTGTCTGAGCCCTAAACTTCAAACTCGATTAAGTGAACGATCAAGCCTGAACAATAACCGAGAGCGATCGAGAGCCTTCCTTGCGATCCCCGACCATCGGTCTTCGATCTCTGAGAGCGATCCGCCGAACCAGAATAGAGAGAGCCACAAATCCAGATAAAGTCAGATCCGAGAGAGAGAATCATTGGTTGAGTGTGCGAGAGTCTTCATTGTCTCCAACCTCCGGCGCTCGATCTCTAATTGCCGGCCAATGGAGGAAAACCTTCGCCTCCGACCAGAGCTTTGTGCGATCCCTAACCACCGGTGTGCGATCCTTGACCGCCGATCAAAGAGAATCCCCAATCGAATGAGCGAGCGTCCGATCTCCGAGAGAGAATCAGATCCGTTCTCGTCGTCGTCGTCGATGTCCGCCTTCACCTCTGATCTAGAGAACGATCGAGCCTCCCTGATAACCTTAACCGATTGAGCTCTGATCAATCCCAATCCCTCGAACCAAAAGCCATCCAGAAGGAGAGACCGATTTCCCCAGAGAAAGTCCAAGAGAGAGGGAATTCCCGAGAGAAAAAATCCCGAGCGTCCGAGAGAGAGTTTTCCGTATGACCAAGAATCTCAGAGAGCGCGCGCGGGAGAGAGAGTCTGTTTTTCCCTCCCCCTTTTTGTTTTCTTTTTTACCTTTTTTGTTCATTTTCATTTTTTTTTCTTTTCATTTTTTTATATCTTTTTGGCTATTTATTTATTTTTTATATTTTTGCAAAAAGAATGTTTAAAATGTCAACAAAAAATCAGGTGTCAACAACAGTACCATCCAATTTTTCAAAATTAAACCTCACTTTCAACTACTAAGAAA
Source organism: Eucalyptus pauciflora (assembly GCA_007663325.1). NCBI lineage: Eukaryota > Viridiplantae > Streptophyta > Magnoliopsida > Myrtales > Myrtaceae > Eucalyptus > Eucalyptus pauciflora. The sequence goes on from VMYD01000067.1 coordinate 92,186, forward strand.
TATGAAAAAGAAAATGAGAAATTTCTTGTTTGTTACTCAAATAGCAACTAGAATTCAAAAACCTTTATACATCATTGGAACACAACTAGAAATATTAAATGCCAACCTCGATTTTCGATTGGAAAACTATTATTAGCTTCAAGAATTGAAAATTCCAAAATATCCAAAAAGATACTAGCTAAACATAGCCCGAAAGTAACCACTGGGGGTTCGCCCCAGTGGCCACCCTTCCATCTTGGAAGGGGGAGGTTGGGGATTCAAATCCCCACATTCTCAGGGGGGATTGAGGTGGAGACGATTTCATTTCAGGAGTGGGTTTCGACTTCCACGCCCTGCAAAGAGGCAGGGCAAAAGTCTGAGAGTGAGTGTTAGAGTAGGATTAGCGTAGGATCGACAAAAAAAAAAAAAACATAGCCCGAAAGTCATTAATATATATGATCATCATGTTTTATTTCCACTTGTGATTTTTTTTTTTTTTGGTGTTTACAACACAAACTTTATGAGATGACGGTGCATGTATTGATGGTATCACCAAAGAAATTAAACATATTATGAGGTCCTTTTCATTTCTTCATAAAACCCTACTTTCGAGCGTGATGCAATTAACAATCTTGAGTGAGATACCTAACCAATATTGATCATAGTTAGTCATAATGCTTATTTGTACTCTTATCCATAGAGGCCTTCTCTTTCTCCTCTACCATATAAAGGTAGATCAGCTGCTAGCCCCTCGATACAAAAATAATTATACATCTAAGCGCTTTTTTTAAGAAAAAATAAAATAGCAGGAATATTTAAATTTTGCTTCTTTTTTTTTTTTTTTAATGGAAGGGGTAATTTTATGCATTATGTAGATGGTGTTTGATTAGGGACCAAGGCTCCCTAGAGAGTATGGAAGGTGACGAGGCCTTATACTAAGTTGCCATTAGAACCCTATTCAATGGCTTCAGATGAGCAATGTGATCAATTGGCATCCTTTTTGCTTCTAATATCTTCAAAGGAAGAAGGAAGGAATCAACTATCCTAGTCCAAAATAAGGGGAGAAGGACATTAGAAGTACCAAAAGTTGTGTATAGTACACCATCGGCCGTGGTGGCTCTGCTGGATAAGAGCTCCATTGATCATTTCCCAAAAGTGAGGAGTTCGAAACCCAAAAGAGGCATTTGGCGTCTTAAGTGTGGCGCCGGGGTGGTGGGTCATCCGCTAATGTCATCCCAGGGTTTGCTCACCGGCCACCGGCTGTACGGGATTCCCCGGGTCATAAAAAAAAAAAGTTGTGTATAGTACTAATTTTTTTTAATTACTTAAGTGCCACTTAATTTAAAAAATGATCACTTAAGTATCAACTCTAATTTGGATCACCGAAAGTCCGATGTATCCATATTTTATTAATTTTTTGATCCTACGTGACTTGCTAATGTGCCTAGTCAGTATATAAGTCTTAGCAGGTTAAAATGTGATCTCTTTAGTAACAGACTAACAGTCATTATTAAAGAATGATCACTTCATTGTCAGTTGTTATTAAAAAGTGATCACTTCAATACTAATCTCAATGAAAAAGTTGATCACTTCAGTATAAAAAAAAAATCCACTTCAAACAAAATTTTTTATTATAGAAGCCATGTAATTTCTCTGACCATAATTTCTTGCCAAAAGCACTTAAATTATTATTTTTCTGATTTGGCATTTAAGTGAGTTGACAAAAACTTTTAATACTAAAATGAATGCCATACACAACTTTTCACACTTCTATTGTTCTTCTCTCCCAAAATAAGTATACAAACTTGTATGCATGAAAACATACAAGACCACACCTTAATGATGTAGCTAGTATGTATGAATACAAGCCGTGAATCCCATTTTATGGGATGCAACTCTATGGTTTTGTGGATAATCATCCAATATAAAGAGAAAATAATCTCAATGTTGTTAGTTGCGAAAAATCAATCAACTAGAAATTTTAGCAAACATTGGAAGTAGCAACAAATGTTATGAGATAGTCTACCATGAAACGACAAAATTAAACATTTCAAAAAATTATCCATAGGCCACAACATCAATATTTTCCTAGACTAATGTGTTAATTTCTAATGAAAGAGCTGAATATCCTGAACTATTGAATATCTACTCTTGAAACACTAAATATGAAGAAGTCAACACTTCATCTAGCCAATGCACCAGAGCACTTGCATGGTTGACATTGCAAGTCAACACTTCATCCAACCAATTTCGATTTATTTCCATGAGTGGCACACAACCATCATCATTTTGTCATCTAAACACCCAACAAACAACAAATCGATAGAGATTTACATTTGTATGTGGAGAGTTTGCATGACAATACATGACACAACCTTCTAAATGAGTTTTGTCTACCGACTTGGACAGAGGTTGCACTACATTTCAAAGCTAAAAAAGATAGATCACATGAAATATCCACCGTGAAATGCATTTCACACCAATATTAGAGAATTTGAAGTCCACAAATTCAAACTCAAAATATCAAGTGGCAATATTCATCGACAATGACGTTCCAATCTTATTTAACTAAAATGCTAAAGCAAACACAGAGAAAAGCGCTCTCTATGTCAACCTCAAAGGTTCAAATGGATGGAACAAAGCAGTAAACACGAGGATTGTCGCCTCCCGACTTTGGTGCCCAATCGACGATGCGATGAGCATAAAGGCGGGGTTTGAAAGTGTTTGACCATGGGAGTTCTCTCATGGTATATAATTTCAAGAATGTCATCACCTCATTCTTTGAGATCAACCATATGAGTTCACTCGGTTATGGTCATGACCTCTCCCAAGTTCATACCTCGCATGACAATGGAATTTGTCATAATCTTACCTCGACACCATGGCATACCTTAATTGACAGTTTTAAGATTGAAAGGAAATTGGACGTAAATGTGGGTTTAAAGATATTTTGACTATGATACCCCTGTCGAAGGTCCATCCACTTAAGATGACATCGCTTCATCTTTTTGGCTTCGTCACTACGAGTATGCTAAATCATGACTACAAACTTTTTCCAAAAGTTCATACCCCTCGCGACGGATTTACTTATTAGTTTTGAGTTGTCTTAGACAACCTATGTGATATTTAGGAGTCGCCATAAGCCTTGTTTTTGGGAGCTGGCTAAAGTTTCTAGTCGAGGGTTGGGTTATGCTAATGTTGCTATTAGCGTCCTTTAAGTACCTAATTGATGTGTTTGATTACCTAACATGGCCACGCATCTCTTTGTACATTTTAGTGCAAGTTCAAGAAACAAAAACAGTGATTAAGCGTGGATGGCTCGTTCATGCCATCCTACTCTACTCTAATAAGAACAAGAATGAAACAAATAATTAATTGAAAGACAGTGCATAAAAGTAAATAACCAAAGTAGTTGAAAGGGCAAAATCAAATCTAGGAATACAACTCTAAATGCGATAGAAAGAAAAACCCACAACTCCTTGGGCATTTATATAATACAAAAAAGCAACCCAAGACATGTGTCAAGGAATGAATAGTACAAGTGAAAGGTTGAATTGGACACTGACCATTCGTCATCATATCTTTGGGATCGCCACCTCCATGAGCCTATCCTAATTCTAGTGTAGCGCTCAAACTAAATTGATAATTCCAAAGTACATTTTATGCACACAATGCAAATAACAAATAACAAACAAAGCATCCAAAGTATTAAAAGAGAACACCCATCAATCATGAACGGCCTCGAGGTCGGTCTTTGGATGATGCATGCAACAACCTAACTAGAACACCTACCCATTTTATTTTAATGTGATTTATAGCTATTAGCCATCACTTTGCATGGTGGCTAATGTTAAAAAGTCCCTAAGTCGGGTTCTAATTGTTGTCCCAAAATAAACCACAGGATCATGCATCGCCTTTTAGATCATACATCTAAAAATCACATACGAAGTGTATAAGATAACATGCATGTAGGTTATACGACCTTATTTCGTAATCAATTAATCAACTAAGTGAGCCAATAATGAATCGCTTATTTAATCATCATGCACTAAACATAACCATGATTCATGGCAAGAATGAACACATAAAAAATGCAATGATTCATGTGATATCCTTAAAACCACTTAGCAAACAATTGGGATATTGATTCGAAAAGGTTTGATAAAGAGAGGCCATATCTTCATCAAGGTTATGAAACACATTTAGCCATTAAAGCTAGCTTGGGTGTATCTTATGCACAACTGATCAAATGTCGCAAACATTCTAAATATGATCAAAACTTGGATCAAATCAATGAAAAATCAAAGAACACAAATTGGAAGTTTTAGTAGAAAACACATAATTTCATCAGGGTCTTGGAGCACATTTAGCCATCAAGGCTAGCTTGATTGCATCTTGTACACAACTGATCAAGCATCGCAAACGTTCTAAAGATGACTCGAACTTTGACGAGATCCATGTCAAATCAATATTCAAGATATATTAAGCCATTTCAATGGAGAAAGATTTTTCATATGGGCATCACATGAATGAAAATCAAATTCGATTTGTATGAAAAATGCAAAATTCTAGAATACCTTGCAACTTTGAGGGCTCAATAAAAATACTAAACATCTTTTATTTTTTGAAATTTTTTTGACAAACGAGGTCTTGATGAGTAGAGCAAATCTCATGAAGATATCAAGATCTAATTTGGCACGTATGATCTAGGGTTCAAGAAAATATTATCATCTCAAAATCTATTTAAATAAAGATTTGTTTCTAGAAAAACCAAAACAAAGCTTTTACTACTTCCCACGCCGAATTAAAAGATATTTGCGGGATACTTTTATTTAAATATTTAATCTTATCTTTTGTTGAATCTATTAGATATATTCGACCCAAAAAAAAAATCTGTTAGAAATAGAGTAATGCTTTTGTGGCTAGAGACTTTTAGAAGAGAGGCTGAGAGATTCTTCGCTAACATTTTCAGATTCGATATAGAAAAATAGACTTTACATCAGAAACTATGTTTGTCCAAGGTTCAAGAAAATATTATCATCTTAAAATCCATTTAAATAAAGATTTGTTTCTGGAAAAACCAAAGCAAAGCTATTACTACTTTATATACGAAACAAAAAGATATTTGTGGAATACTTTTATTTAAATATTCAGTCTTATTTTTTTGTCGAATCTTTTAGATATATTCGACCAAAAAAAATCTATTAGATATAGAGTAATGCTTCTGTGGTTAGAGGCTTTTAGAGGAGAGGTAGAGAGATTCTTCACTAATGTTTTCAGATTTGATATAGAACAATAGTCTTTACATTAGAGACCATGTTTGTCTAGAGTTCAAGAAAATATTATCATCTCAAAATCCATTTAAATAAAGATTTTTTTTTGGAAAAAACAAAGCAAAGCTGTTACTACTTCATACATGAAACGAAAAGATATTTGCGAGATATTTTTATTTAAACATCCGTAGGTAATTTCTTATTTATTTTCATGAAAAACTCAAAAAAGTCAAATGATTGACTTTCAAGTTGACTTTTTCATCAACTCTTTGACCAAAAGCATTACTTCAAACATGAAACGAAAAGATATTTGGGGGGTGCTTTTATTTAAATATTTAATGTTAACTTTTGTCAAATCTATTAGATATATTTGAACAGAAAAAATCTGTTAGAAATAGAGTAATGCTTCGATGGTTAGAGACTTTTAGAGGAGAGGCAGAGAAATTCTTCTCTAACATTTTCAAATTTGATATAGAATAATAGACTTTACATCAGAAACCATGTTTGTCTAGGGTTCAAGAAAATATTATTATTTCAAAATCCATTTAAATAAAGATTTGTTCTTGCAAAAACCAAAGCTTAGCTATTATTACTTCATACGTGAAACGAAAAGATATTTGAGGGACACTTTTATTTAAATATTTACTCTTATCTTTTGTCGAATTTTTTAGATATATTCGACCAAAAATTTTCTAACTATAAATAGAGTAATGCTTCTGTGGTTAGAGACTTTTAGAGGAGAGGTAGAGAGATTCATCTTTGACGTTTTCAGATTTAATATAGAATAATAGACTTTACATTAGAATTTATGTTTATCTAGGATTCAAGAAAATATTATCCTCTCAAAATCCATTTAATCAAAGATTTGTTTCTGGAAAAACAAAAGCAAAGTTGTTACTACCTAAAGAGCACCGACACTGACACGCGATACGACATGATACACTGATATGTTGTTTCTTAAAAAATAGAAAATTCCAACACGTTGAGACACGTTGTATATTAAATATATATTTTATATATACATAATAAATTATCATTTTTATGATTATTTCAATCAAATTAATTTGAATTAAATTCATAAATAAATAAATAATTAAAAAATTCTAGAATGAATTTACACTAAAAACATTAATCCATCATTTATTAAAATCATTCATTGTTTCAATTTGACAAATTCAACTCTATTTCAATAATTCATAAAACTTGGAAAAACAAGTGATCCATATTCTGGACTCATCATATGTTAGATATGTTGGAAGAGGAGAAAAAAATTTAAGGGGTGAATTCTGTATCACGGGAAATGGGAGTCAGAGGAGAAGAGAAGACTAGTTTTTTTCTTATTTCTCCATTTATTAGTTTCTTATTGTGTTTTATTTTTTCACATATATATCTTGATCTCTCATTTATTGAATTTTTAAAAGTGACCTCGATATCGAAATCACATATCGGATTACTCATATGCTAGAATTCTGACTCGAGTGTAGGAGAGTGTTGAGAAAATTAACCCGATGTTGGATTTTTCGATACGTGTTGGTCGAGTGTTGAACACATGTGGAAGTGTCCGACACTATAAGAAGACTCTTGAAGAGTGTCGGTGCTTCATAGGTTACTACTTCATACATGAAACAAAAAGACATTTGTGGGTTCAAGATAATATTCTCCCCTACAATCTATTTCTAATAGATTTTGGGACGTGTTTATTGTTTGTTGATTTTCTACTGAATTTTGTGTTTAAATTCAGAGGATGATGTCTTCGCGAAAGTTATTTGGAATGTCCTTGTCTAAAACATATAAAATTTTCATATTTTTTTAGGTTGGTTTGGTTAGGATAATTATAAGGAAATTGTCCTCAATGTGATATGTGATGCTTTTGATCTAATTGTTGCTTGTCATAACACGAGCTAACGAACATGCTCAATTGCCTTAGGCATATTCTAAACATTTGTAAAGGACACCTCGAGCTTCAAAACAACATATGACATGCATCATTTTTGTATCATTTGATATGTCAAAACTCTTATCCAAGTCATTGCGTTTGTTCTACAATTTTGATCATGTATAGCTATGAATAAGTTAGCTAATTTATTTAGCTTCATGAATTTTTGTGATTTTTTGTATATTGATCTAGGAGGATGTGTCTTCATTATATTTGCTCTTAACATCTAGGCCTAGGACATATCGAAATGTCATAAAATTCACGCATAATCTAAATAGGATAATAGCCCAAAAGTTCCGAGTCATGTTCTGCTTGCCCAGATCTAATCTGATCACCTGTGTGAATGCCTTTAGTTGAGCTAGAAAAAAGACCTTAATTGGATTTGCCACCTTCTAGAAACTTGTAAGAAGATGCCATTGAGAAAGAATTTGAGCTTTAATCCTTCACTTAGTTTGGTGTTTCGCTCGATCCAATGCGAAAATTATATAGGCTTTCTTTAATCCTTTTAAACACTGACAAGTAAAGATGATTCACCCCAATTTCTACGTACTTGGATGGTGTACAACTGGGAGAGATGCAAAGGAATCCAATCTGCACATTCACAAACCTGTAAGTTCTAATTGTGTAGCTTTCTAGTAAGTCATGATTCTTCACCTTCTATATTGATCCTTCTTGACAACTCATTTTTCCTTCTATATTGATCCTTGTTGGCAATTTATTTTTAGTTGACGCATCGATCAAAGTTAGAAAATCAAGAATTAGGGCTTCTAGTTACGACAGAGCCCATTTATTGAATAAAAAGTATCGTTTTTCATTTCTTTCCTTTAGCCAATAGTCTGTTTCGTCAAAAACTCAAAAAAAGTCAAATTGTTGACTTTCGAATTGACTTTTTGATCAATTCTTTGATCAAATGTCAACTCTAAGTCAAAATTTGAGTTTTTGCATAAGATCTCTTTTGATTTCAATTTTACTTTAGCCACAAAATTTTTGGAAGTTTCAAAGTATTGATTACGAAATCAACCTTTTAATGAAAAGTCAACCAACTTTTGGTCAAACCTTTGATAAAAAATTTGAAAAGTATGAAAACTTTCAAATCACTTTGTTTCACCCTTAATTTCACTTTAGCATAAAAAATTCTGTGAATATTGATTAAGAACCTCATTTTTCGAATTTTTTGGTTTTAAGTTGGAAATTGGCAAAAAATAAAATTACTTCCATTTTGTTCATATTTTAGTTTAGTTCCTTTTACAACATTTGATCTAGAGGTTCTTAAAAATACTAAACATCTTTTTAGTTTTCAAAATTTTTTTTGACAAGTGAGGTTTGGATGAGTAGAGCAAATCTCATGAAGATGCCGAAATCTAATTTGGCACGCATGATTTTCTAAATATCCCAGAACATAAACATGTCAATCAACCAAAATAAAGACCATAGAAATAGGACACTCAATGCGAAATCAATAAAATTATAGCCAATAGTTATCTGACCCTATGATTTTTATGGTAAATAAACCAACATGTAAGGAACAACTTTCATGAAAGCAGCATCTCTAAATACCTACCACACGATTTTATAAAAATCCTAGAACATAGATAGGTTAATTAGAAGTAAAACAGGACAGCAGAAAGACATGGATTCTGTGGCTAATCGACCATACACAATGACATTAGAAAAATTCTCAAATTTTAACATGTGATAGAACTATGTGTTGTCGACAAATTTCATCAATGACTTGACTTCAAAATCAGCACACAGAAAATCTCACAAAATTGGCAAATAGATGAGCTCATATAAACATAACAAGCATTTTAGATCAAAGCAAATTCCATATTTTAAACTTAGATTTGGAAAAATGATAAAACAGCGCAATTTGTAGGAAAATTGGGCAGACTAGGTGCTATTAGAAAGCTCAAGACTTCCTTTACAAGTTCCTAGAAGGTGGCAAATCCAATTAAAGTCTTTTTCTAGCTCAAGTAAAGCCATTCACACAAGTGATCAAATCAGATTAGGGCAAGTAGAACATGACTCGCAACTTTTGTGCTATTATCCTATTTAGATGATGCATGAATTTTATGACATTGTGTTATGTTCTAAGATTAGATGTTAAGAGCAAATATAATGAAGACATATCGTCCTAAATCAATGCACAAAAAATCACAAAAATTTATGAACCTAAATAGGTTAGCTAACTTATTCATAGTTGTACATTATCAAAATTGTAGAATAGATGCAATGACTCTTTTAAGAGTTTTAACACATCAAATGATACTCAAATGACGCATGTCATACATTATTTTGAAGCTTGAACGAGTTCACTAGCTCATATTTAGACAAACAATAATTAGGTCAAAAGCATTACAAATCACAATAAGGACAATTTACTAAAGATTATCCTTGTTAAATTATGTCTCGAGTTTGACGTTTACAAAACGCGATTCGCTTGAATGTTTTCAGTCAACAGAAAAGCTTTGCTAGACTCTTGAAGATTTACAAAAGAGGAAATAATAGAATATATATATATATAAGAGCAAAGTTTTCTTTATCTGCGGAAGCTTGTCGAAAGGGGCTATTAACGTGGGGCCCAAAGTCAAGATCTTGACTTTGGACGCACAACATAACAGTGCAAGGGTTTCTCTTCAGCTTAAAAAAGGAAGAAAAAAATAGGAAGTCCTCTGCACGAGTGGAGTCAAAACGTGGTGGGCCCAAGTCAAAGTTTGACTTAGGCACACGTATAAAAACAGAACTTGCAGGTTTTCTTTCCTTCCGTAAGAAGCTGCCGAAGCCCTATGTAGAAGAAAGCTGCACGTCCACGCCTAGAGAGGAGTTGCACGAAAAAAAGAAGAGGACGCTGGAGATCTTTTCTTTTTGGCGTACGACTTGAACGTGTGGTATTTTTTTGTTCCGTGAGTTTATATCCAAATGAGTTGTTTATTTATAAACACTTTGGATTTGAGGTTAAATTTAGGTGTGGGAAACACTTGAGTATGTGAGTGCTTGTAAACTCTGATTCTCCGATTATAGTGGATTATTTGCTGCTGGTTCTCTCCGTGGACGTAGATACCAATATTCGGACTGAACCACGTAAATTTCTGGTGTCCTTTTTTTTTTTTTTTTTCATTTATTGCTCTGGCGATATCGTGTTGACATAAATTGTAAGATTCTATCGTTTCCGCGTATTATTATTCCAACAATTGGTATAAGAACTTGGGGTTGGATTTCTTGATTGTGATTTGGAGCTTTTGCTTGTCTGATTATTATCTGAAAATTATGTTATTACAATTATGTCTGAGAGGAAATCTGAAATTGAGAAGTTTAACGGGAGCAACAACTTTGTGTTATGGACAAGATGCGAGCTTTATTGACAACCCAAGGTTTGGCCAAGGCACTTGATGGTGAAGATGAGTTGCCGATTATAATGAAAGCCTCTAAGAGGGTAGAGTTAATGGAAAGAGCAAAGAGCACAATCCTGTTAAATTTGTTGGATGAGATCTTAATAGGGGTTGTTGAGGAGAAGGATGCCGCAGCATTATGGGCAAAACTTCAAGCACTCTATGTGAAGAAATGTTTGAACAATTGCTTGTACATGTTGAAGAAGATGTTTCAATTTAGATATATTGAAGGTACGTCTATCAAAACCCACCTAGATGAATTTAATAAACTCATGATGGATCTGAAAAACATCGATAAGATACTTGATGATGAAGAACATGGCATGATGTTGTTAACCTCTTTACCAAAGTCATGGGAGCACTTTACTGATTCACTGTTGCAGGGGCGTACTACAATTACCTTAGAAGAGATAAAGTCCGCCTTATTCTCTAATGAGTGGTAGAGAAAGTTGCGAGATGACGGTCTAGTGCAAGGAGTAGCGCAAGCATTGATGATTCAGGGTAGAGAACAACATCGAGGACCTAGTAGCAACAGACGTAAAAGCAAATCAAAAGCATGCTATAGAAAGTCCAAGGGACGCGTGAAGTGCTTTGAGTGTTACGAGAAAGGGCACATCAGGAGAGATTGTCCAAAGTGGAGGAATAAAGCTAATAAGCAGAATGCCATAAGTAGTGTGGCAAACGTTGCCGAAGGGAGCAATAGTGATGCAAAAGCTGTGTTATGTGTGACTGCTACTTCGTCAGGAGATGAATGGGTGCTAGATTCGAGGTGTTCTTATCACATGACGCCTCACAAGAACTGGTTTACTACTTACCAGGCTGCAAATGGTGGTAGGGTTCTTTTGAGGAATAATGCAGTCTGTAAGGCTATGGGGATAGGGATAATTCGAATTCAGATGCACAATGAGGTGGTGCGCACATTAACAGATGTGAGGCATGTACCAGAACTCAAGAAGAACCTTATTTCTTTTGGGATACTTGATGACATCGGGTGTAGGTACACCGCTAAAGGTGGAGTACTGAAAATCTCTCGAGGTACCATGATAGTGATGATGGGGAAGAAAGTGAATACTCTTTATCATCTACTGGGATAGATCAAGATCAGAACCACTGCAGTTTCATCAAGTGAGTCAGACTGTAACTTGACTCAATTATGGCATATGCGTTTAGGGCACATGAACGAGGCAGGTATGACGATGCTGAGTAAAAGGGGATTGTTGAAGGGTCAAAAGACAAGGAAGCTTGACTTATGTGAGCACTAGGGATGTCACAAACCGAACCAAACCAAACCGAACCGAAAAATTTGGTTTTTTCGTTTCGGTTTTCATTCGATTCGATTCTCATAAAAAATCGGAATTTTTTTTATCGGTTCGGCTTTTATCAGTTAACCAAATCGAACCGAACCGACAAACTGATAAGAGTTTATTTCTTGGAGATGAAAAATATATACAATAAAAAAAAAGAAGAAAAAATGCAAAAACCAAAAACTAAAAACTGAAAACCAAAAATCGAAATACTAAACTAAACCGAATCGAAATCGTATTCGGTTCGATTTAGAAGTTTTTCTTAACGGTTCGATTCGGTTATGTTTTTCAATAAAATCGAATCGAACCGAACTGTTGACACCCCTAGTGAGCACTGCATCTTTGGGAAGCAACACCGAGTTAAGTTTATTACAACTATTCATTCGACCAAACGACCAATTGAATATATTCATTCAGACGTCTAGGGTCCGTCTTCGATTGCTTCGAAAGGAGGTGCTCGATATATGCTGACATTTATCGACGACTATTCGAAGAAGGTATGGGTATACTTTCTGAAGCACAAAAATGAAGTGTTTTATCGGTTCAAGAAATTTAAGGTATTGATTGAGAAGTGGTCAGATAAACAAATCAAGTGCCTGAGAACTGATAATGGCATGGAGTTCTGTGGTAAAGATTTTACCGAGTTCTGCGATAAAGAAGGTATTGTGAGACATTGCACAGTATCTGGGACACCACAGTAGAATGGCATGGCAGAACAAAAGAACATAACTTTGCTCGAGCGAGCTCGATGCATGCTTTCGCATGCAGGACTTGGCAAGGAATTTTGGGCCGAAGCAGTTAACATGGCATGTTACCTGGTTAATCGATCTTCATCATCTGTTATCAAGTGGAAGACTCCTGAGGAAGTATGGTCAGGAAAACCTGTTGATTACTTCGGATTACGTATATTCTGATGTCCTGCGTATGCTCATGCGGGTGATGGTAAGCTTGAGCCAAGGGCGAAGAAGTGCATATTTCTGGGTTATGCATGGGGTGAAAGGCTACTGGTTGTGGTGCACCGATCCCAGATCACCCGGTTTTCTAATCAGCAGAGATGTGATCTTTCGACGAGACTGCAATGCTTCAACAGAGGAGTTCTGAGACATAACCAGCAGAGAAGACAAATCATGGTGTCATTATTGAGGTGGAGCTTCAGGTGGAGACTCCGGAGACCTTGAAGGTAACATAAGTTGAGATTGCTAATGAAGCCGCAGTTCCTGAAGTTGGTGATAGTGAACAACCAACAAAGCCGCAGTACATTATAGCCGCAAATAGACAAAGAAGGCACATTAAATCATCGGTACGTTATGGTTATACAAATATTGCTTATGCATTAACTATAGGTGATGAGGTGAAGACAGATGAGCCTTCGTCTTACTCTGAGGCAATGGCTAGTTCGGAGTCATCGCAATGGCTAGGGGCTATGAGTGAAGAGATGGAATCACTCCATTGAAATCAGACATGGGAGCTGGTCAAAGTACCTAAGAGTCAAAAGATTGTCGAAAGTAAATGGGTCTTTAAACGAAAAGAGGGCATTCACGATGTCGGGGCAACGAGGTATAAGGCGAGACTTGTGGCGAAGGGGTATACACAGCGTGAGGGCATTAACTACAATGAGGTGTTCTCTTCTATGGTAAGACATACTTTTATTCATGTTTTACTTGCCTTAATTGCTTTGCAGGATCTCAAATTAGAGCAACTAGATGTGAAAACTGTGTTTCTTCATGATGAGTTGGAGTAGATTTACATGCGGCAACCAAAGGGTTTTGCTACTCTAGGTAAGGAGGATCATGTTTGTTTGTTAAAGAAATATTTGTATGGGCTGAAACAGTCTCCTAGGCAGTGGTATAAACGTTTTGATGCTTTCATGGCTAGTCAAGACTATTCAAAAAGTTAGATGGATAGATGCGTTTACTATAGGAGATTGGATAATGGTTCTTTAATTTATCTACTCTTATATGTTGATGATATGCTGATAGTAGCTAAGAAAATGTTTGATATTGATGTGCTGAAGAGCCGGTCAAATGCTGAATTTGAGATCAAAGATTTAGGTGCTGCAAAGAAAATTTTGGGTATGGAGATTTTGTGTAACAGGACTGCAAGAGTTTTACGTTTATCTCAGAAGAAGTATATTGAGAATATCGTGGCACGTTTTAATATGCAGTTAGCAAAATCTGTAAGTACACCTTTAGCGAGGCACTTTCAACTTTCAGATAAATTATCACCACAAACTGAGGAGGAGGAGGAGGAGCATATGTCTCGTGTTCCTTATTCTAGTGCCGGGGGTAGTATTATGTATGTTATGGTGTGCACTAGACCTAATATTTCACAAGCTGTGAGCATGGTTAGTCGCTATATGAAGCGTCCTGGTAAAGCTCATTGGGAAGCTGTGAAGTGGATCCTCAGATATTTGAAAGGGACAACAGACGTGAGTATAGTGTACCGGAGGGACATAAATGGTAGTGAGACCACTGGTTTTGTGGATTCAGATCATGCCGGTGACTTGGATGATCGCAAATCTTTAGCGGGGTACGTGTTTATGCTAACGGGTGGTGCAGTTAGTTGGAAATTGTCCTTACAGAATTACATTGCCTTGCCTTCGACTGAGACATAGTACATGGCACTAACCTTTATAACGAATGAGGCGATATGGTTACAAGGTTTGCTCTCAGACTTTGGTTTAGAACAGAAAAGTGTGGATATACACTGTGATAACTAAGGTACGATATATTTGGCGTATAGTATAGTTTATCATGAGCGAACGAAGCATATCAACATTAGGTACCACTTCATCCGAGATGTCTTAGCTAAGGGTAATGTTATTATAAAAAAAGATTGTTACAGCAGATAACCCAGTAGACATGATGACTAAGTCTATTCCTTTGGCAAAGCTCAAGCTCTGCTTGAGCTCTATTGGCATCTGTGGAGAGTGAGCGCCTGTCGAGGCGTTGGGAGAGTAGCATGGATGATGAGCACTATAAGTTGGCTTCAAACATCGAGCCAATGTGGAGAATTGTTAAATTATGTCTCAAGTTTGAGCGTTTGCAAAACACGATTCGCGTGGATGTTTTCGATCAATAGAAAAGCTTCGCTGGACTCTTGAAGATTTACAAAAGAGGAAATAATAGAATATAAAAAAAAAAAGGGAGCAAAGTTTTCTTTATCTGCAGAAGCTTGACGAAAGGGGCTATTAACATAGGGCCCAAAGTCAAGATCTTGACTTTGGACACACAACATAACAGTGCAAGGGTTTCTCTTCAGCTTGAAAAAGGAAGAAAAGAATAGGAAGTCCTCTGCACGCGTGGAGCCAAAACGTGGTGGGCCCAGGTCAAAATTTGACCTAGGCACACGTATAAAAACAGAATTTGCAGGTTTTCTTTCCTTCCGTAAAAAGCTGCCGAAGCCCTACGTAGAAGAAAGTTGCACATCCACGCCTAGAGAGGAGCTGCACGAAAAAAAGAAAAGGATGCTGGAGATCTTTTCTTTTTAGCGTACGACTTGAACGCGTGGTACTTTCTTATGCCGTAAGTTTATATCCAAGTGAGTTGTTCATTTATAAACACTTTGGGTTTTGGATTAAATTTAGATGTGAGAAACACTTGAGCGTGTGAGTGATTATAAACTCTGATTCTCCGATTATAGTGGATTATTTGTTGATGGTTCTCCCCGTGGACGTAGGTACCGATACTTGGACCAAACCACGTAAGTTTCTGGTATATTTATTTTCTCGTTTATTTATCTGGCGATTTCGTGTTGATGTAAATTACAATATTGTTTTCGTGTATTATTATTCCAACAATCCTAACCAAACCGGCCTAAAACATCCTAAATTTTATATGTTATAGACTAGGACATTTCGAACAACTTTCATGAGACATTAGCCTCTGAATCTTAGCACAAAATTCAGTAGAAAATCAACAAACAACAAGCATGTCCAAAGATCACAATAACTAGGGGCGAGTGTAGTTCCCGGGTAGAACCGGGAACCGGAGAGCCGAACCAAAGGTTGCAGTTCGGTTCGCGGTTCTAAAGGGACCAGTTCCAGTTCTCGGTTAAGGCTCCAAAAAAAGCCCCAAATCAGAAATTGACATTCACATTACAACTTTAGTTTCACAATTCTCTCTTTGCTCGATCTTCACCTCTACTGGACGCCACCGCCGCTGACCTCTGGCTCGCTGACCTCTGCTCGACACCATTGCCACTCACCCTCGACGCCAATACCGCTGACCTCTGGCTCGCCGCTCCCCCTCGACGCCACCTCTGCTAACCTTTGGCTCGCTGACCTCTGCTCGACGCCACCGCCGCTCACCTAGTCGCCCCCAACACTACTAGCCTAGTCACCGCTGATGTCGCTCGCCCAGCCTCCCCTGAAGCCGCTCGGCTAGCTGCCTTGACATTGCTCGTAGCTCGCCTTTTGTGTCGGTAATTTCTACTGCCCCCTCTCTCTGTTGTTATTGTTCATTTGCTTGGTTTCCCCTTGTTTGCCACGGTCGGCGACCTGATGTTCTTGAACAAATGTGGTTTGTATGTAAGCTTTAGGGGGGGGGGGGAATTCATGTTTGCAAGAATACTACGTTTGTTCAGCTCTATTTCAAAGTGTTTTTGTTTTTACAAGCATGTCTTGAGTTTTCATTTTGGTTCTTTATTCTTCTGTGCAGTATGTTTTGCTGCTATTACGTTAATTTGCAAGTTGTAGTGGGGATTCAGTACCATGAAAATGTGTTTTTGGGCATATGACCAAGTTTTATTCATAGAAAACTAAGGCTTCTTAAATAATAATGTGGCATTCCATTTTGCTGCAGGCTGTGGAAGAGAGCTTTTCGATTGATCTGGATTAGAACAATCAAGTGTGGTATGAAATACTCTCTTTCTCAAAGCCTACCCACTTTCCGTCTTTCATTGGTTACCCATATGTAGAGCTCAGGCAGAAGTACTTTGCTCATCAATCTAGTAATGCTGTCTGGAAACATTTAGGAGCTTCTTAGCTACTTGTACTTAATGCTACAAGTTGTGTACAAGTGTAACATGCTTATGTCCTCATGACAACTTTTTGCTAAATATGCAATATGTCCTTATGCTGCAAGCTATGTACAAGTGTAACATCCTTATGTTTTCATCTAAAAGAACAACTTACAGATAAAGAAAGCTTTACTTAGGCTTTCATCAATTCTTGTCAAATCTGATATCAAGAATGTTTATATACCTTTAGTTAGTCTTTACACAACTCTCTTGTAGTTCCTCTTCTTTCTTTATTTTCTCTTAGTCAATCAAGGTTATTGAACTTCTCAATCCCAATTTTGTTATTAGCAATTAGGAGGAAAATATATAGCTTCTTCTTCTTGAGGTTTTGGATTTGGTTGTTGGTACAAATGCCCTTTCCCGTTGATTGTATTTCTTGACAATAAGTCCTCATCATCCAGGTTTCAAGAATTTATAACCAGTCATTGAATCTGGCAACTTGATTAAGTGACATGTTAATTCAGTTAAAGCTTCCAAGGGACATAAAACTTTACCATCTCTGCTTAGCTTCTTTTTTTCTTGCTATAGGTCTTTATGAATATGAGAATAGTTGCCTTTTTAAGAGATTATAGATAGTGAGTGGCCAGTGAATGGTTTCAAAGTCAGCACTCTATTGTGCATGAGTTCAACTCTTGGTCATGCAAGATGGAGTTTTGCTTTGTTGTAGCCCTTTCACTCAAGAGTAGGCAGACTAACATGATACTCATAAGTTGAAATTGTTTCTGGGAAAGATGTGAAAGGGGAATATGGTGTAAAAACATTCCTCTGATGCATCAATCTTAAAATCTTAGTGGCGTGATTTTTTGTGTCTGTTTACTTGTATTTCTAACAAGCTGCTGTGAATTGATAAATGATATGGTTGTATTCCTAATCTCCCTTAAAGTTGTGTGGTCAAAAGGCTTAGAACCTTTAATGCCTGCATCAACTACTCATTGCATATCTAGCCATGCCATTGGTATACTTTGGGTGCGTTTGGTTCAGCATTCCCAATGGGCTTTCAGCCTCCAAAGTCCTTTGGGGAAATATTGGACCGTTTGGCAGCCATTTTGAAGTAGTTTTCAAGTGAAAGTCAGCATTGGGAAGGCTAAAAGCCCAATGCTAGTAGGGACTAGCTTTGAGCTTTCAGCATTTGGTCAAATGCTGAAACTTTTTTTTTTTCCAAAATTATCATCACTCATTCTTCAAATTTATTATTTTGCTGTCATTATTATTTTTCTAAATGCCAAAATAATGCTAAAAAAATCAAAATTACATAAATGCTAAAAATATTAAATATATTTTGGTCTTTTAAAAAAAAAATATTTATATATTTGATTTTTTTAGCATTATTGTCAAAATTTATATTTAAAAAGTTGCATACATTACTTTTTTCAATTTTAAACAAATAAAAACTAAAAAAATTCCTACGAAGGGTTTGGTTTTTTTTTTTTTAAGTATATATATATATGTATGTATGTATTTGATTTTTAAGCATTATTTTCAAATTTATATTTAAAAAGTTGCATACATTATTTTTTCAATTTTAAACAAATAAAAATTAAAAAATTTCGACGAAGGATTTGGTCCTTTATATATATTTTATTTTTTTTAGCATTATTGTCAAAATTTATATCTAAAAAGTTGCATAATTTTTTTTTTCAATTTTAAACAAATAAGAGTTAAAAAATTCCAATGAAGGGTTTGGTCTTTTTAATATATATATATTTGATTTTTTAGCATTATTTTCAATTTTATATTTAAAAATTTGCATACATTATTTTTTCAATTTTAAAAAAATAAAAATAAAAATATTTCGATGAAATATTTGATCATTTTCTTTAAATATATATATGTATTTGATTTTTTTAGCATTATTGTGAAAATTTATATCTAAAAAGTTGCATAAATTATTGTTTTTTTCAATTACAAGCAAATAGAAATTGAAAAATTCCGATGAAGGGTTTGGTTTTTTCTTTTAAAATATATATATGCATTTGACTTTTTTTTTATTATTGTCAAAAAAAATTATATTTAAAAAGTTGTATAGATTATTTTTTCAATTTTAAACAAATGAAATTAAAAAAAAAAAACTAATATTAATCACTCAATGAGCTTTTCAAATGTGTTTTCTACCAAACAGCATTTCTCTCAAAATTGCTTCTCAAAGCATAGTGTACCAAATGGCCTTTGCATTTGCCTTAAGTCTTTTAGGCTAAACTACTTTGCATTTTCCCAATAGGCTTTCAAAATGCTGAACTAAATGCACCCATAGCCACTGATATTATATACACCACTAATTGACCAAAATAAGGGCCAATTGTTTGTTGGGAGGTACATCTACTAATTTTAGTGTCAACGACGTACAACAGGAGATAGCCACTGCCAATCCTAGTGTCCACAACGCCCTCCAAGTGGAGCAAATTGAGGACAATCCGATATCGCGCCCGAATAAATACCTTTTAAAATGTGCCTTCCTGGCCTCCATCATGTCTCTGATACTTGGTTTTGGTTAGTCCTATGTCACCCGTGGTTACGGTGAATTATTCTTTTGTTGCAAACCAAAAAAAGTTAAGCTATTGCCCTTTTCTTTTTGTCTAGCTTTATTATTGATGAAAGTGACAAATCTATGTTTTGCCAAAAATTGGAGCAATAAGCGAGACAATCGCGTCCATAATGAAGAAGCAGAAGACAAGCAACAAGCATGCTGAGACCGTGATATGGTACCTCTTCTTATTTTCGGCTTTTGGATTGGTGATGGTGGGGTTGACATCAGACTGGTTTGGCCGCCGCCATGTGATCGGTTTTGTGGGGTTGTTCTTCTTCATTGGGCCTTATGTCACGGGCATCAATTCCAACGATGCCTTCGTCTTGTTTGGCCACTTCATCACTCTAGTCGAGACTGGCTATGCCCTTATGGTCACCCTCATCTACATTGCAGAGATCACTCTTGCCGTCTTTCATGGCTTGTTCACTCCCTTCCTAAGGTACTCACATTTTTTTTCCCTAAGTTATAGTTTCTTTTCCATTTTTTTAGTATGTCATTGATTTTTATCTTTTTCATAATTTACTTTATTGGAAAAATTAGAATTAGAAAGGTGATTGCATATATTCATTTGAACATGTTGGGGTGGTTTAGGTGTTCATCAGCTTCCATTTAGCGGGTGGCTTATCATGTACTTTGTGGGAGCAATCTGCTTGATCCTTCTCAAAATCGAGGTCCGCGTTATGCTAGAATCCCCTCGGTGGCTCATCATGTAGGGACGCATGTATGATGCACAGAGCATCCTCGCTAGGATCTTGAACTCGAAGCTCATTTGCTTGCCAAAATTGAGGAGGCTGTTAGCAACATGGCACATGGGCTGACCCTAGGCGTGTGGTGGGATCTCTATTACCCAACTCGATCCGTTTGCCACATGCTTGTTTGCGCCATTTTGATGCAAGTGGCTCGGCAAGCCTGTGGCTTTGATATAATCTTTCTTTACAGCCCTCGTATTTTCGAGATGATTGGTGTCAAGTTCTCGGATGACAAGCTCTTAATGACCATCGCACTCGAATTTGTAAAGGCAATATTCACCCTAGTTGCTAGCTTCCTTGTTGACAAGGTTGAACGACGGCGGATGCTACTGTGGAGCCTGGGCTAGATGAGCGGGTCCTTAGTCTCCCTTGGAATGACCTTAAATTACATCGACCAAGGCCACACCAAACACTAGTGCATTGCATCATTGTTCATCTATGTGGCCAGCTACTCGGTGGGAATGGAACCAATCACCTCTGTCTACAACTCTGAGCTATTCCCGCTTAGGTTGTGAGCCAAGGGAT
Source organism: Eucalyptus pauciflora (assembly GCA_007663325.1). Lineage (NCBI taxonomy): Eukaryota > Viridiplantae > Streptophyta > Magnoliopsida > Myrtales > Myrtaceae > Eucalyptus > Eucalyptus pauciflora. The sequence goes on from VMYD01000067.1 coordinate 112,884, forward strand.
GTGCAATTGCCTTCACTGCAAACCAACTGATGAGTGGAATTACATCATGGGCATTCTTACCACTGGATGAGGTGATCATCCACAGCAAGGCTACCTTCTTCTTCGTGGCGGTGTCATGCATCTCATGGTTTCTCTTCTACAAAATATTGCCGGAAACTCGAGGCCTGACACTAGAGCAGATGATCCAATTTTTCAGATCATTTTTCAAGTGGAAGCACGTGGCCAAAGACATAGCCTTGAGAAAGTCCACGCCACTGAGGACGCTGGGGACGCAAGTGGCTCAAACGCAGTTGCATGAGTAATTATAAGATAGGGGTGTTAGGTAAAAATAAATGTCTATTAGTTTAATGCTCTTTGAAAGAGATAATGTTTGTGATGATTATGGATTGTGATGGGTGTAAGGGTCATGTAGAGAGCAAGGACACATACACATCATGAGAAACCTTTGACATACCCCTATCTTCCTATTGAAATGGGTGATTTTATTTTCCCATAGTTTCAAAATGGTGAATGTGTTCACTGCTCAAAGAGGCTTATGTTTTGTCTATATACGTAAGCATCTTATAACAATATCGACAAGGCGTCTTGTTGTGCATCTGGATAATGAATCTTTTTATTCTGCCTATGGATAGATGAGCTTTGTTATGTTTTTTCTCTTACCCCATATGCCTAGTGGATTGAGCTTAAAATGTTCACTGCAGTGAGCAGAAATGTGTTCAAAGTATTATAAAAAAAATTCTGCTGAAAGTAGCCTACCAATCCTAAAACATATGCTGCTTCCAAAGACATAAAGGGTTTTATGCATGTGTCACGAGCCAATCGATCTAGCGTTCCCTAACTCGTGTGGCCTTAGGATTTCTCCCAAGTAGCCTAAGAGAGAGAAGCTCTGGATTATATTTCACTTGTGAATGTGATGAGTACAATGAGGGGGAGGAGACCCCTATATATACAAATACAAGGCAAATTGTATCCGTAGATCTCTCCTTGATCTAACGGTGGAGATCGCATCTCCCCAACTACCATCTACCCGCATTTATTACATACGTCTACAATTACCGTATCGCCCGTCTCTAGGAGTATTCTAGAAAACTCGAGAAAACCCTAAGTCTTGGGGATACAAGTTAAGGGTCGCTTCTTCACAAATAGGTCACGACCGTCATTTAGAACCCTCTTGGATCGGGCTTTCCTTCGGGCCGTGATACATGCTTGCAGGAGTTGCGGGTGTCTCTCGACTCAAGTTGTCTTATATTTACATCTGTTTTGACTGAGGAAGTGGCAGGTTTATATTTCTGATGGGGACCTCCAATATTGACCTCGAAGCTTCCACAAAAATCGATCCAAAAGTACTTTTCTAATAAGTAGTCATAACTAGGAAGCAAATGTTGATGGTTGGTGAAGGATGTTCATTGGTTCCCAGGATTCCTCCAAGTCAGGAGTTTCTAATGCTGAAGCAAATTCATCAGTTTTTCTATGTGGAACTTAAGAAGCTATATCTTAATAGGCACTAGGTTCAAGATTCAACATGAAGAAGATGAAATTACAGTTTTCTCCTTTCCCGAATGATGTAGGGGATGAAATTGTCCCGATTTTTTCTATTACTAAAGAAGAGAACATTCTTGAATTGTAGTCCCTACATTTTGAGCTGAATTGAGAAGAAAATAGTATGGCAAATCTCGTTCGAGGGAAAGATGGACAAAAACGGTACTTCTACTAGGTATTTAAAATATGAATGACGTGTGAAGTAGTCCTATCTTCTATCCCTTCCAGCTTGAGTAAGCTTCTTTCCTTTAATGCAGTTCACAATGTGACTATTGGCTACAAGTACCATTGTCCATCTTTCATGGACGATTCACTACTTGGCTAATGAAGACATTCTGCTTCAAGGACCAGATTTTCTAGACTTCCATTCTAAGGGCCATATATATTCCTAAACAGGGAGCCAAAAGGAGGTCTCGATGGTGAAGTGCCTTCTGAATGCTCTTGGAATTATCTTCTTGACCATCATATGTACATATCTCTTGTTGTTTTCATCCATCTAGTTTCTAAGGGCATGTCTCTTGTTGGTGCACAACTGGCGTCTACAACCTATTTTAAAATTCACCCGCGGCCAATTGCTGGTTCTGGGAAAGCTATCATTACTTGCAATTTTGCCAAGCGTTGATTAGGAATAATTAAGTGTCTACGATTTATTCATTAATTCTTCTCAACATGAAACTTGTCTTTAGATGTATGGATTTACTGAATAATTTTGTTGAGGAGTACTCTTTTATGAATGAGGAACACTGGCAGGATGTGTTTTCTTCTCGTAGATGATATCGTTTTACTGAGTTGCTACTCTCTGTTCTTTCATTTGGTTTATGCAGCTTTCATCTTCTGTCAGACTTAGACAGACATTTGTCATGCACATAATGAGCTCTAGACACAATTCAATGAAAATTTAACCATTTTATCCTAGCTACTAACTTTAGCTTTTGGGAAGAACCTGAATCGTACCATTTCTACTAAAGAAATGTTGGCAAGAATTAATGGAAGAAGAAAAGTTTGAGAAACTGGGCTCCCGTGGGAACCTTGTAGTTTATAAAGCAAACTCATGGGCAACATTCCAATTATATATGAGCAAATACACTAGAAAGTAGAGGTCCGTACAAGAATCCGCAGTAAACCAAGAATTGAAGCACTGCTCCCTTCAATAACTTTCAATAAAAAGTGGCAGTATACAACTTTAGACTTGCTCAGCCATGTTTAATCACTGGACAACTTGCCTTCATTACACTTTCAATAATGGCTCCATGGCTATTGGTCCACGCATTGGCCTACTACAAATTATAGTCCTAGAAACAAAATAATATGGAAAAACAGATCAATCAAAGTTATTGCGAATGGATGATGCTAACAGGCATAATTCATTTCTTAGACGTGCATGAGCATATGCAGTCAGTACAAATAGCTTGTGGCAATTGAGTAACACTCATTCCTACTGTCCTACCGTCCATCCTAAGTGACAACAATTTGAACCAACCTATTAAGGAAAGCACTGAATCAATCTTCACACATCCTTAATTTTCTCCAGAAGAGTAGTAAACATGCCTCAGCTACGTCAGGGAATATTACAAGAGTCTCAAGCCAAAACTTCTTCAGAGCTTTACCATCCAAATCAAGAGATGATGACCTCTTCATCTTGAATCTTGTGATGGCTCGATAAACTGATAGTTTTGCATTTAGCCTGGCTTTCAAAATTGGACCATGTTCATTCTAGTCCCGCTTTCTTATCTGTGCCCAGAACCAACAGTTCAGCAATTGACTGCTTCTGCTATCAAATTGTATCAAATTTAAGCTGGGATACCTACAGCTAGAGCAAGAACTAAACCATGAAGGGCTGCCCAAATACTTCTACCAAAAAAACATCAATTGGACTCCATTGTTCTTAGAGAGAAGTCAAATTTTAATATGGAAACGTAACAAGGACCAAGAGACTCCATTTACAAGAAAAGAAGCGGAAAGTCTAGAAAGAAAGGGCACCGCACTGCATCACCAAAACTTACCTTAAATATGCAAGCATAGATTGGACTTGCTTCCTTGCCAGTAATCTTACCTGCTTCGACAACAACTTACCTTAAAGGAAGCAACTTGTTGTTTGAACAAAGCTACAACTGCAGCCCCATTGCAGTAAAACTCCCACGATGCTCCCTCTTTTTTTACCCTTAGGCTGTGACTCGTGAGCATCCTTTAAGGATGTACTAAAAAGAAAATAACATGGAGTTTTATGCCTCGCATGTTTTGTTTTGTTGCATGAGTTGACCCCATCAAAAGTTAAAAGGCTTGTGCTCAAAATGGACTAGGTGTGGTCTATGACTGTGATGTGCAAGTGGCATTTTCCGGTTCAAGGTTTTCACTCTCAGCCTCTCTCCGTCCCTCTTTGTTTAATCAAATCGAGCTGGTGGATAAGTCAACAATGAGGCTAGTCTTTTGTGTACAAAATTGAATCGCACTTTTAAATCTTCTAATTAATTCGATCGGATGTTGCATTTTTATAAACATACACATAATTAAGCCCTAAATATTTTAATCGGTTCAATTACGTCCAAAATTTATGTTGAAAATGTATAATTTAAGGATTTAGCATAGCAACAAGTTTTAGGTGACATTCAAGATTATTTGAACTAAGGGTTCTGAGTGACACTCGGACAATTTTTCCTTTCTTACGGTTCCAATAATGGCTCCGTTGGGCATGACATCATCCCGCGTAATTGCATCAAAATGGCATTCCATAAGGAGTATCAGTCCAGCCTCCACTACGACCGGCATTCATTGACGTGGGGCATCCGAACTTAATCAGGCATCGTCCCGCGTAAATGCATCAGAATGGGTTCACTACCCCCGCATAAACGCATTAGGGTATTTAGGTGATCACACACCAGCACATACTTGGCCAAAAATATCGTACTTTGCACTCAAATACCTCAGCTTCAAATAATGGACTTGGCCAATTTTCTTCATATTAAAAATTCTCGGTAAAATAATTGTGCGTGGCCACACGTTCAAATCGAACCATAAAACATAATACTCTCCCATTTCAAAATTCCACGATTTTATATAGTACATAAAATATTTTTGGCATAAAAAACCAACACCCGGTATTTTCTATTTAAATACCATAAAATCAATTTTTGCAATAATAATCCAAAATGTCAACAAAGCACTCAATTGCACAATTCAGCAATCAATTTCACATATAAATTCAACCACAACGATCAGCATAAAATTTCACTAATCAGCTATCCCGACACAATTTACGCTAAATATAATTTATTAAATAAATAAAAATTAAATTAAATTAATCTAATTAAATTAAACTAACCACGGTTAACTAACTAACCCTAGTTAACTAACTAACCTAGGGTAGTTAACCTAATCAAACTAACCACCTAACTAACTAGTCTAGGTAACTAACCTAACTAACTTAGTTACACCAACTAAACTAACTACTAATCCTTGATTAAGACTAAACTAACCCCTAAGTGTAATTAAATTCCTAATCCAAGATTAGGGCGTTAACTCACTAGATTAACGAGACGACAGGTTCACGGCGACGGCGGCACAAAGGCGGTGGGATCTCGCAATTACAGCATCACCAACAGAGGCCCGGACGAGACTAAAAACAGTCTTGCAAGTCACGGCCAAAGGGGGGGCTTCGGTTTTGTTTAAGCTGGTCGAGTGGTGCTGGGCTTGATGATGTGGCTGGCTGAGGTGGTGGAAAGGCAGATGTATAGGCTGGGGGCGATGGACGGTTTGACGGGGCTAGTTGCTGCTGGGTTGGTCGAGTGGTATATCATTTAGATTTTCATATCATAAATACGATCAAATAAGGTTTCTTCTTCTAAATAAACCCGATGGAGATAGACCCTATGATCGACAAGGCTAGCGAGAGATTTTTTCTATGATCTAAAAAAGTTGAATCTTTTCCCTCTTAGAGAGAGTAGAAAGGTTTTATGCACAAAGAGAAAGTGTTGGTATTAGGTAACTTAAGATAATTTGAATATGAAATTTAAAATTAGATAAAATCTAATCCCAATCACTCTGTTACGAAGAGTTATCCAAAAGACTCACTTGCACAGGGCCTTACTTCAGAGAGGATAGATTGTAAGAGGGAAGTTCTAAATGGGGTGTTCTCTACATTGACCATCGCTCCACACTATCGTCACTGCTTCGACGTCCAACAATCACACAAGAGGAGTGAAGCAGTGAGGTATGGAATATTATTCAACTTTTATTTCCGCAGCAAGCCGACCCCTCATGGTAAGACATTTGTCAACTATTATTTCGAGCTCTATTTTGATCATGTTCGATAGATTGATGATTGCATTCTTTTTCCTTTTCTTTATAGATTAAGGCTAGTTTTTGTTAAAATTATTGCTTGTACTTTTGGCAGTTCTGTAAAAAACATATACAGTGATGTAATTTTTTGATACGCATGGTTTATCAATCAAGTGGCTAGACTAGTAACAGGCATGGTTTGGTATGAGGACAAGTAGCACGTATGGTTTGTTTGATACATACATAGTTTCTCTACAATGAAATAATGTTGATCCTATGTTGTGACTTTTTAATTAATATTTCATTCCTTTTTCTTCTTTGTTCTTTTTCTCAATTAAAGGAGGGGGAAGGTAGATTTTTTATTAAGTCGAACAGATGCTGGGAGTATCTTATAAATTGGTGGGTTAGGCTAAAAACTTCTGGCCCCTAGTCAATCTACTTAGCAAATCTAAGATGTGCTGTAATATTCTTTGCCCGACCAAATTTGTGGTAGTAAACTAATATACATTTTCACTAATTAATGTCTATGATCCTATTGTCAAATATCAGTAATTTAGCAACCAAAACAATGTTGTATGTTGTATACAAATATATTTTTTGAAAAGTATATGTACTCACAAATCTAACACTCGCAAGATCAAAGCTCAAGTATCCTAGGAGATTATCGAGAGGTAATTCATTGCATCCAATATTGTGTATTCATTATTTTGACATTAATCGAATAAGCTTGTGATGACATTAAAGACTAAATTTTCAGCAACATTGACCTTAAGTCCTTTAGGCTAAACTACTTTGCATTTTCCCAATGGGCTTTCAAAATGCTTAACCAAACGCACTTTGAATATTTTGTTTCCCAGAGAATAATTCTGACATTACAAGGCTCATTTTTGCCATCTTGTCATTTCTTCTATAATGTTTCTTTAACTTTTTAACAAACCAACTCGATGTGTCCATGAACAGGTGAAGAATATAGCAATGGAGATATTGGATTTCTATGAGAACCGTACATCAATCACATAAGAGAGAGTAAATGTTGCTTTGAACAAGTTGGCTATGAAACCATAAACATTAGGTGAGTCTTATGCTTGCCATGAGAGATCTTGTTGCATATGATACGATTGAAATTTGGTTATTGGTGATATAAGACACTCAAAATAGTTTGGTAATGGCTCTTTTGCATGAAGTGAGACATTTGACACCATTGAATGTTCCCTTCTCTTTTCTAATTATTAAAGATTAGTTATATAGGATGATAAGAAAGTGGTTGATGATGCCTCTCTTTAATGTACTAAGACATTTACAGCCATTGGAATTTCCTGTTATTTTTTCCTGCCAATGCCACAACTGAAAGTTCTCTTGGATTGCTTTACCATATGGCACGCTGAAAAGTAGTTTCTGACAAATAGTTTGGTGATATCTCTCTTCAATGAAGTACAAGCATCTGCCATTGTTGGAAATTCTTATTGGACATCTTTTCATTAATAAATTGAGTCAGGAGGGAACTTATGTATCTCATTTTTTTCTTTGAGGGCCGAATCAACGAAGTAAAGTCTAAGAAAAATAGAAAGTCAAATCCATTCATCTATTTAGTTTTTCGTCTATTCTCTTGAGACCTGATATTGTGGAATGCCTTTCTACAGGGTTCTACGTTTTCTCAAGTAGCTGCATCTTTACATGAGTTTAAGTACCTTGTGGTTGAGTGCAAGGAGCCAGGCTCTTCATTATATTGGACAGGAAGGGTAAGATTGTCTGGTTTAGTTGAGATTTGCATCACTCAATAGCAAATTGACATGCTAATATGAACTTTGACTCTTGTTTCATCTAAGAGATAGATCTTCTCCTTGCAGTCTGTGAAGAATAAAGCTATATTTATGAAAATTCAGTTTGATGATGGAGCGGCATTAGTCAAAGTGACATAAAAGTGCTTTTTTTTTTTTGGATGCTTCCGCTTTCAAGGAACTATTTTTGGCAATTATGGACATAGAAGCTTTGGTTTCTCTTTCCTTCTTCGTTATAGTTCAAATATGAAAACGAAAAAAATAAAATTTGTTGGAACCTGGAACCAACCCCGGAACCTGTGACAGGAGGTTCTTGGTTCTGACGGGTAGGGTCTAGATTCCAAAAAATGAGGAACCTGTACCCGATGGTAGGTTCCAGGTTCCAGACAGAACCGAACCGAAACCGGAACCGGGAACCGCTCACCCCTAACAATAACAACAGAACACGAGTCAATTTTCTATAACAATGCATGAACTTTCTAAATAGATTCGAGCTAGTAAATGATTTGATTAGGGCCTATAATATATCAAATTGAAGCTTATTGAACATAGATAAATTGTCCGGAACATATCAACTTAAGATTTCAAGGTTTAGGATCTTATATCCACTATAACAGAAAGTTCATTTAGAGGTTTTACGAATTTCCAAAAATGACAAATAAACACAATCAATCCATGGATAGTATCATTCATTGCAGAACATTCAATCGATCATTTCTGAGCATATGAAGGCACCTCAGTTTGAATGCTAACCCTGATCATCTAGCACAACCTCACTTCATCAAATTTGAGTTCTAGATGTTTACATTTGCCATTTTCTCAAATCAAGCCCAAATGAACTTGAACCAAAGGCTGCCAAACCTCGAGGATCCTTCAAAGATCATCGTTGCAAGCTCTCGAAGTTGAGGAATGGTCGTCGGACCGCCGATTAGGGTAGTTGAACCAATCAGCCAAGCTACCGGCATAGATGCTGATACTTGGCGCTGAGAAGGGAAGGAGCCGAATCTGGGCCATCCGGCAACAATTAGCATTGATGGAGGATGCAACTAGCAAGAGGAGTTATGGGAGGTTATCGGTGATGAGGTGGGGTGTCGAGATTAAGGTCGACGACCGACGATTAAATGCGACGAAGGGAGGCGGCCGAGAGGAAGGGCGTGAGTGTGAGAGAGAGGAGGGGAAGAGAGAAACTCAATTTGAAAATGTGGTGCCTTCTTTGGTTTGTGAACCAATATTAGGTTATTTGCACAGAGGAATGAGGGAAATTTTGATATGTGGTCCCATGCAAAATGCAATCCAGATTGATCCAAGGGTTAAGGATTAATCTCACAAGCCTAACAATCCTCGTTTAGGCCTTAAGCATGTTCAAGATGACAACTAATCATGTACATGTCTAATTTGGATGACTACGATATGTTGAGGATAAACAATCGTGATCAATCAAGCAATTAAAACCTGATTCATGGGAATTTTTGTAATTTTACGAAGTCTTAGGGGCAAATTTGTAAATTCAATAAATAAAGATACCCAAGGGTGGCCAAATGACGGAGCACCTTACGGTGATCACTAGTTGCCAGAGGTCTACCGAAGAATGGCTGAACCGACCACCTTTCACTGGAGGCTAATCAGATCGATTTAGCCAGTTCTTGTCCTTTTTGGTGCAATTTAGTCTTTTAGGGACCTAATTGAAAATAATCTTTACTCACTTAAAGGAAAAAACAAGCAAATTCTCTTAATTGCTCACCTCAAAACACAAATCGATTAAAGTTGAACTCAATTGACTTAACAAGACATCAATTAGTTCAATTACATATGTTCATGATAGCCTATTGCATCCAAATTGATGTTAAGATGAAGGCACAACCTTTGCATCAAAAATAAATCAAGGGTCCATGTCAAAATTGAACCTCAATCAATCAAATTAAACCTCATTCTAGAATGGGTCAACTTGAGTTGCACTATACAGAGTTTATTAGCTTGGATTCCTTGAGTTCAAGGAAGCTAAATCTATCAAATTGGTGAATTCTTGAGTAAGTTTACCAAAATTGATCCTGGATTTGACTCTAACTCAAGAAAATGAGTGGAGTTGAAGTGTCAGTACACAAATCATGAATGATCGATTGGAATCCCTAATTAGGGCTAAAAATGGCAATTTGCATGCCAACATGCCAAATCTCAAAATTAACCGCACGAGTGAAAGGATAATGACCTCTAAATCAAATGTCATAAAATGAACTAAAATATGAACACAATGAAAGTAATTTTATTTTTTGTCGATTTCAAACCTAAAATCGAAAAATTTAGAAAATGAGATTTTTAATCAATTTTCGCAGCATTTTTTATGCTAAAGTCAAATTAAGGCTAAAACGAAGTGATTTGAAAGTTTTCATGCTTTTAAATTTTTTGTTGAATGGTTGATCAAAAGTCAACATTTTAGTTGACTTTTCCTTAAAAGGTTGATTTCATGATCAAAACTTTGAATTTTTCCAAAATTTTTTGTGACTAAAGTGAAATTAAAATCAAAGGGGATCTTTTTATGCAAAAAGCTAAATTTTGACCTATGGTTGATTTTTGGCGTTGATCAAAAAGTCAATTCAAAATCAATCGTTTGACGTTTTTGAGTTTTTGATGAAAATAAATAATAAATTACCTATAGATGATTGGCCAAAGGAAAGAAATGAAAAACAACACATTTTGTTCGAGAAACAAGCTGTCATAATTGGAAACTCTCATCTTAATTTTCTTACCTTATCAACGCGTCTACTTAAAATTAGTTGTCAACAAGGATCGCCATAGAAGTGAAGATCATGACAAACTAGAAAGCTACACAATCAGAACTTACAGTTTTGTGAATGTTCATATTGGATTCTTCCACATCGCTCCTAGTTGAACACCATTTAAGTACGTAGAAATTGGGGTGAATCATCTTTACTTGTCACTATTTAAAAAAGAAAAAGGAAAGCCTATATAAGTGTTGTTTTGGATCAAGCGAAACACCAAGTTGAGTGAAAGATTAAAGTTCAAATTCTTTCTCCATGGCATCTTTGCTTCACGATGACTCCAACTCGAATGCATCGACTCCTAGGAGACAACGTTCTGTAGAGTCTCACATCTCCAAAGAGTTCGAGTGTGGTCCCTAAAGAGATATCCAGGGCGTACCTAAATACACCTCCGATTCAAAAACATTATAATTTTAAGAAACGCTATAATTTTTAATACTATATACACCACCAATTCATTTAGGTGCCAATTGTCTTTGCAAGTATCAATGAACGCATCTAGTGATTATAGGGTCATCACAACCATCCAACTGGAGTCCTTACACAAATCCAACCCTCCATGGACTCGAATAAAATATGCCATCTTATGTGCCGAGGCAGCCTTTATCACCTGCATCTAATTGGGTTTTGGTTAGTTCCCTGCTTCTGTCTCAATCCATCCAACCAAAAAATATGGCACATTTTTTTATTTCTAATTTTTCAATTTAATTTATATGGCTATGATTGACATAAATAATATTTTTATGTTTTTTTTATTGTTAGTTATAGGAATATTGAGTGAGGCACCAACATTCATTAAAAAGGACAAAAGGATAATTGAGAAGGCTAGTGACCTCCATGCGGGCACTTTGAATTTATTCTCTCTTCAGAGCAACAATGGTGGGATGGTTTGCTGATCGAATTGGCCGCCGCAACACAGTCATGTTCTCAATCGAAAATCAATGGTAGTTTTTATTTTTTGAGCTAATACTAGTTCTCCAATCGAAAATCGAGGTTGGCACATACTCTATGATGTTAAATGGTTATGTGAATTCTAGTTGTTATTGGAGTAACGAACAAGAGATGTATTCTTCTTCTTCTTCTTTATTTCTCAATGGTCAAAAGAGAAATTTAATTTCTTGAAAATGCATGATACTATTATAAAGTAGGTTAATGTATGCACCATTAAAAAATGTATATCTATATAATTCATTGAGATGTTCCGGTGGACGTCATGCACAAAAATAGCCTACAGGAATATACGCAGAAGATAAAGGCATCTTTTCCTACTTATAATACTATAGATGAATGATTTCAATATGCTCAAGATTTAGATTTGTCATATATGTAGATGGGGATTGCTTCACATCAAACTATATGTTCCCCTTGAAATTGTGCGCTGAAACATCTTAATAAATTACATAGATGATATACTTTTTATAATGATGCATATATTTACTTATTTTTTAATAATATCACCCATTTTCAAGGAATTAAATCATTTTTTGACCATTAAGAAATATGAAAACAAATATATAATATATCTTTTATTCATTAGTCCAAAAACAACTAGCTTCAAAAAAACATATTTAACATCATAGGAAGGGCACAATTTAGCATGTGCCAACCTCGATTTTCAATTGGAGAACTATTATTAGTTCCAAAAAAATAAAAACTACCATTGATTATCTATTGAGAACGTGATTGTGTTGCGGTGGCCAATCTAGTCAGTAATCCATACCGCCATCGTTGCCTCAGAGAATGAGAATAGTGCTCGCACAGAGGTCAATCAGCTCCTTAATTATCCTCTTATCCTTTTTAATGTGTCAATGCCTCTCAATACTCCTATGACTAATAATAATAATAATAATAATAATAATAAACAAGAACATATTATTTATGGAATTGAAAAATTAAAAATGGAAAAATGTGTGCTATTTTCTGGTTTGATGGATCGAGATAAAAGCGAGGCACCAACCAATTTTCCGATTTGTTATTTTCGGATTATTTTTTCTGCTTGTTGCCCAGCAGAACGAGAATTCTTCTCTCCCCGATTATGTTTTGGTTATATTTACTGCTTTTTGCCCACCCGAACGAGAATTCTTCTCTCCTATTATTTTATTCCCTCGCTCTCCAGAACACAACTTCTCCTTCACTAGTCTGCCATCATTCTATCTTTTTATTCAAACCACCAGCTAACTTCTGTTCGTCAAAATTCAAACGCGCACAATTCATTCAGTGATATCCCCAAATTTCTGCTTATATCCACCAACTTCAACCATCAATTTCGTCCATCAACAGATCTCCGCTCGATCGAGAAACTTCCGCAAATGTGAGCAAAACAAGATCAGGACAGAGATTTATTACTTTCTAAAACTCAATCTGGTTTGAAGTGAAAACGAATATCATTCAAAGCGTCATAAGTCAACATGGCCAATGAGCACAGGTTTTAAGCAAGCCAGAGTCTTAAAATTGCTCAGATTGATCAGATTGACAGTATACTGGAGGAAATCAATATGGGCATCATGATTTAAGCAAGCCATGAACATCTTGCCGTTCAGACTAAAGAAGACACCCTACAAATATTCATTCGGGCATTTTCACAAAAAATTTGCAAGTATTTCAATCAAGAGACATAGATACTAGATGAAGCAACGGTTCATCCCTGGACTACGATTGACCCATCATAATACGTTTGCATTGCTAGTAAGACCTCGACTTCCAAGGATATTCATTTAAATCATGTGCAGGAATCTCGGCCACAGAATCGTTCAAACAGAGCACAGAGACACATACCTCGAAAGTGTAGATGTCGAGTGATTGGACTGAAGAATGTATGTCCCGGAAGCGTCAATGCCGTACACGGAAGACAGAAAAGGAGTCTCAAAAGCGAGCTGAGCGCTTCTCCGCGTTCCCCGGCCAAGATACAGAGCGAAACAAGACTCTGATGCGGCTGCGGAAAAACGAACTGAAAAAGAATTAAAGACCATGAGAAGGAATTCAAACGAACAGGAAAAAGACGAAAATAGAAAAAAGATCTAAGTGAAGAGAGCGAAAACCCATGTCGCTGAAACTGACACCGCATCCAATTCAGTGCTCAAACCGGCATCAAGCAAAGGAGGAGAAGTTGGAGACGGCTGGGATCTGAAAAAGTGATGTGACCCGTCAACTTTGATTCCGCCTGCGCCTCCACCGGCCGGCAGTTCCCCCGGTGAAAGTCAACGCCCCGAAAGGAGCTTCACGCGAGAGTGAAACTGCTTCAAGCTTCTCGGCCGATATGCAGAGCCGAACAGAGCAAGAGATGAGGAGCGGCGAATGGTGTCGACCGGCTGGGTGGTGGCGGTGGCGACGTCGTCAGAAGGCGATGGGAGGAGGAAAATCATCTCAGGAATCCTTTAAGAATCCGAGCGTGAAATCCGTTTTTTCTGGATATGGGAATCCGGTTGGTTACAGGAGACAGAGAGAAATCTCACTAATTCCGTTCGTCATCTCCATCCCCGCGACCTCAACTTTCTATTTGAACTTAGGCTCCGCCTTTTGGGCTTTTGGGCTTTTGGACGGATCTTCTAGAATAAGTCCGGCTGGGCCTAGTTTTGTTATCCCTAATGGGCTTAACCTTATTTTTCATGGGCTAAGATGGTTTTCAAAAATGAGCCGAACCGGACTAGTGGGCCTGAACAGATTTCAATGGGCTGAAGCCTTTTAATTTTGTTGTTGATTATTTTCCCGAAAAAAGCATAATTGGATTATTTACAAAAATTCAAGTGTCAACAATCCTGCTCGACTTAGTTTCAGGATAGGAACCAATACACCCCAAAAATGATCACTCTTAGAAGTGACTAATTTGATTGGTTAACCATACAAACTATGCTAAGCTCGAAAATGGGAACGGAAAACTTCATATTTTTTATGCATTTCATTATTTTTTTATTATCAAAAATGCTATTTGAATACTGACAAAAATTCATGTGTCATTAGCCTTGTACAATCCGATTCCATGTTGAGAACCAAATCACCTTGAAACTAATCACTCTTAGAAGTGATTGATTCAATTGATTAAATGTACAAACTACACTAACTTGATGTTACATTAAGATGAGGTTAGTAACTTGTGGACACTTAATTTTGGTGAATGTATATTCTGAGTTAAGCAACAAAAGGAAGAAGCAAGGAATGGCCTTTGTTAAATGATTGAATTGTGTGTGTTGAGTTGGAAATATGCCACGAGATCACAGTTTTTGAAATCTATGCATGGCGGACATAAATTCTTGTGACTACTATAAGTGTAACTTAGGTGAAATATACAAGGGCTTAAACGAACTATTTAGTAGCTCGGAAGAGGGCCACCTTGTGCTTTGTCAAATAAGCACTAGTCAGTCCTAAGCCTAGCCATCTCAAGCAAAAGAATAAAACATGATGCCTCAGGCAATGGTTCCTGCATTCCCCACCACCCCCCTCCCCTCCCCCAAAACAAAAAAAATATTCCATATCAATAGACAATTTGGTAAGATGTGAGACGAAACTTGAATGAGTAACTTGAATATGGTAGTTTCACACTTCTCATGTTGAGAAATGAATATGTATTGTGCGTCTAATTCATGAACACAAGTCCGTTCCTTAACCATAAAGTCAATATATAAAATTTAAAATCATCTCAATTGTGAATAAAGGTCTAGTAATAGCGAATAATCTCAAGCATTGGTATGTTTGCCAAGTAGTTTCATGGCACCTGGTGCAAATATAAGGGGACTTTATATTTGGTTTTCGATTTCGCTCATGTTTTTAGTTGAAAATGCAGCATGTCATCCATTGATAAATTATCTCAATTTGGTTTCTCCTCAACATAGATAGCATTATAGCATGTCGATTTCTTCGATGCTAACACTAATCCGTTGTAGTTGTTTGTCAAACTAAGTGACAGGGCGACGTCTAGCACAATGGGATGGCGCAGAGCCACTTGAAAAGCTGGGGGAAGTCTTCGATGTGAGCATCCCTCTCTCGAAGACTCGTATTATCCCGCCTCAATTATGAGGTAGTCAATCTTAGATTGCCAAAGGTTTGGATAATCATGTGACTAAATGAGAACCGAGTTGACATAAAAGTACTAATGAGAGCACTTAAATAAAATGTGTGCTTTTGATAAGAGTATTTTATGCGATGGGTACAAATCATGACAATGGTGACATGATATAAACGATCAATCATTATTGCCCATGTGATTATATAGGTATGTACTCTATTTTTTTATTTAATCAATTATATCATACATCTCTCTTTTATGATACACAAAATAATTTCTCGTGAATTTTGACTCATAAGATGTATGGACATATTTGCTCTCATTATTAGAGATGAGATTGGAATTCATGTTGTGTCGTGTAAATTGTATTGTGTTGAAATATGGGTCACATGACAAGATACACTCAATATGATTACCAAACGTGTCACCTTGTTAGGTGTTAGCACAACTTGATATGTAAAGAACTTCTAGAATGCCAATAAATGTTCCCAACCTTAATGAGGATAGCAAAGCCTATTAACGGGGAGAGAATCCATTTATCCAACAACTAGGTGGGCGGTTGGCAATGGGAAAACAATTAATATCCAAGAAGATAGGTGGTTAGCTCGAGGATTGATCGGAGGGCCAACCAACTTGGGGGACCTCCAAAAGAGTTGAAGAGTTATTTATTCAAGAAGAGCAATGATGGGATGAACCGAAGCTGAATTCTACGTTCGGAGAGCACACGGTAGAGGAAATGATATTCACGTAAAAAGTCCCATATAACAACATGCATCCGACAGAACAACAACAAAACCACAACCGAGCCTCCTCATTCTACCATGTACACAAATCGATTGGAAGAATATCTCGAACCTTAATGCTATGCCAAAAATCAAAATTTTCATATGGAGCGTTTGTCAAAACAACTTGACTACTCATGAGAATATGCGCAAGAGAACACTCATGTCCGATCCACTCTGCCCTCTTTGCCATCCATTTCCAGAGACTTTAGAGCATCTCTTCCTGCTTTGCAATTATACAAAAGTCATATGGTCAAGTTATCCATTGAAAATCCAAATGTTTCCAGCTTTGAAATTTCTAAAATTGACAAGTAGGTGGTAGACATCATGCAACAAAACACCAACTCACCCTCCGCAGAACTAATTGCCCGGGTACCGTGGAATATTTGGTTAGCTCACAATGGCTTCATTTTTTAAAATCGAAGACCAAACCCAAGCTCGATTGTCGACGAAGTGAGTGCCATAAACAAGAACTATACTTGATTTGTGGACTACCCCGGAAATCGGCTCATTGAAGTTCAATAGCGACGGATTTACTAGGTGAACGGTGACTGAACTTGCTGAGAGCCGTTCGCCTCTTTGGCCCTGGAAGATCAAAGCTTTGTAGTACAAAGGGCTGTTTTGGTGTTCTTGAAAGCTGATGCTTATATGAGGATGAGACTTGACCTGCAGGTGGTTAGAGTGACCGATACCTATCATTGGTGCAAACGGCTGTGGGCTGAGATCCCAGCCCACAGACGTTGCAGACCATCGTCGAAGAGTGCAAAGAAAAGCTAGCCCCATCCAATTTTGTCGAGCTGATTTATAGCCCACGAGAGTACAATTAGGTTGCAGACTAATTGCCAATGCCCATCGTAAGAAGACCCTTCCTCACGTTACTATCTTTTAAAGTCGCCGTCACCTCCTCCATGGGATTTTTTCATGTTCGGGAACTCATTCCTCACCATTAATGAAAGAAATGCTCCCTTTCCAAAAAGAAAAAATAAAAAAAAAATCATGCATGGCATCAATTTTATTGGACAACTAAGGACGCGTTTGGCAACATTTCTATTCTGGAGAACAATTTTTTTATGAGAAATCATTTTTTTTTGTTTCTGTTCCCAGGACAATTTTCGAGTATAAAAACACGCTTGGTAATTGCAAAAAAATTATATTTCAGGAATATAAATGCATTTGGTAATTTATATAATTTTGTTATTTCTTTTTATTTTTCAATATTTTTATTATATTTTTTCTTTTTTTCTTCTTCCTTTTTTTTTTCTTTATTTCTCCTTTGTGGCCAGTCGCTAACCACGGCGGCGGCCATCTGGGCGAGTTCGCCGGAGCCTTGCCAGGCCACCATGAGGCTTGACCTTGTCAAATCTGGGCGAGGCCGAGCCTTGCCGGTGGCCTCGGTGGCCAGGCGCCGGCCCTCATCGGCCATGGCCGAGGCCCGTGACCGGCCAAAAGGAAGAAGAATGAAAGAAAAGAGAAGAAAAAAGAAGTGAAGGAAATTTTGTTTTTTTGGAATTGTTCTCTGGAACAATAAGGCTGCATTTGTTTTCGTTTCTTTTTTCTGTTTTTAAACAACTTTTTTGTTTTTTTGTTCCTAGGAACAAAAAAGGAACAAAAACGCGTTTGTGTGCGTTTTTGTTCCAAAATTATTTTTTTGTTCCCAGAAACACATCTGGAACAGAAACAATAAATAAATAAAAGTTGTTTCTTATTTCTGAAACAAAATTTAAGAACACTTTTCTTCTTCTCTCTTTTTTCTTTTTCTTTTCTTCTTCTTTGTTCTTTCTTTTTTCTTTGGTCGGTCGCTGGCCTCGGCCATGGCCAGCGACCGGCCGTCGAGGGCCGGCGACCTCGCCGGAGCGTCGCTGGCCCCCGGCGAGGCCGAGCGTCGCCGACCACTGGGTGAGCTCGGCCTCGCGTCGGGTTGGGCGAGCTCGAGCTAAAATTATACAAATTTACCAAATGTGTTTCTGTTCATTTTTTATTCCCGGAACAAGTCTACCAAACGCGTTTTTTTGTTCAAAAATTGTTCCCTAGAACGGAAACATTTTTTTCTATTTCTATTTCCTAGAATAATTTTTAAACAGAAACGTTACCAAACGCACCCTAAGCTACTTTTTTAAACTTCTTGTTTCTGTTCTTAATATGTTTCCGGGAACAAAAATTTTACCAGATACGTTTCTGTTCTTTTTATTTTATTTTCTAGAATAAAAGAAAATAAATTCTTTTTTTCTGGAAAACAGAAATATTTTTTAACAAATAGACCCTAAAGCACGGGGAAAAACGCCCGCCGCGCTATAAAAATAAAGAGTTGGCGAGCTAACGTCTAAATTTCCCGATCACAAAAGCACGGGGAAAAACGCCCGCCGCGCTAAAAAAATAATAAAGAATTGGCGAGCTAACGTCTAAAGTCGGTGCGTAGTGATCCCCATGTCAGTTTTACGTGGCGACCCCGCAGGCGATTCCCAGCTGCTCCCCCAAGAACACAAAACTAAACAAAAACAAAAACAAAAACAAAAAAATAAAAAAACCATTAAAGCTAATTCGGTCGTTGAAGAAAAAAAGAGGAAGAGGAAGAAGAAGGAGAAGAAGCAGAAATCGAAATCTTCACTGTGCCATCGCCATCGCCATCACCGTCGCCATCATCCATCATTCATCCTGCATCTCTCTCTCTCTCTCTGGCTCGCTCGGCAACGGACAAAACGATCCATTTCCGCGCGAACCGACGGGGAGCTCTTTTCCTTACATGACAAGCCAAGTGTCAGCTCCCCGCCACCAACCGCCGACAACCACTTCGAGGTCGTCCTCCGCGCACCCCCGCGCGTGTTCCGATTCCGTCGCTCCGTCGATTCCCCGTCGCGTTCCCTTTCGCTGTGCGCGCGCGCGCGCTTGCTGAAACCGCACGTGCTTTTTTTGCTCTCTAGGGTTCTGCGATCGCGCGCGCTCCGGGGAGGCCGGTGCCGGGATGGCGTCCTTCCTCAAATTGTTCTACCGGAAGCCGCCCGACGGGCTCCTCGAGATCTGCGAACGGGTCTACGGTAAGGGGAGGGAGCTTGAATTCGTGTTGTTCCGCGGCTTGATTTTGTGGCGTGGGTTGGCGTTTGGTTTTTGCCGCGAGACTTGAATCGATGGGATGTTGTTTCTGCTCGGCCTGTTATGCGGGCGAAAGAATGATACTTGGGTTTTTCCCGAGCTTAATTGTGATGTATGCTTGGATTATGGATTTTAGTCTAGGTGGCTAGTGTAGCTCTTTGAATCGACTGCTGTGTCGGTAGAATTGATGTGATATAGAAGTTCTGGAGAATAGCGATTTAAAGTTGATTGGGGGCAGGGAAACTGTTTAGTAATTTGTGATGTTAGATGCGTGATCAACAATTATTTGGTCAGTAGATGAGTTATTGGAAAGGCACACGGCTAGCTATATCTTACCTTATTTGTTCCTTTAAGAATTCAAATCTCAATACTGAGCCTTTTTTCCTACTCAGACTACTTGTAACCTCTGTTTCACTTAGGATGAGATTGAGGAGTGTACTGTACACGAAACCAGATTGCCTTGATCACGTGAATCATTTTATCTGCATAATTCTTCTTATGGAAAATGTTTTTGGCTGCGACCCTTTCATTTGGTTGGTACGATGACTTGGAAATGCAATTGATAAATGTTCATTGTGACTTTGTTAGTATTTGATTGCTGCTTTGCTACTGATGTGTGGACGGAGGAGGACTACAAGGTTCATATGCGAGGAATAGTTAGCCAGTTTCAAGATCACTTCCATGAGTCTTCTATTCTGGTGTTCAATTTTCGTGAAGGAGAGGAGCAAAGCAAACTGGCTAACATTCTCTCTGAGTATGATATGACCATCATGGACTACCCTAGGCAGTACGAGGGCTGCCCCTTGCTGACAATGGAGATGATTCATCATTTTCTGAGGTCATGCGAGAGTTGGCTTTCTCTTGGGCAGCATAATTTGTTGTTAATGCACTGTGAACTTGGTGGTTGGCCAGTTTTGGCCTTCATGCTTGCTGCTCTTCTAATTTATAGGAAGTTATACAGTGGCGAGCAAAAGACATTGGACATGGTTTACAAGCAGGCTCCACGTGAGCTTTTGCACTTGTTGTCGCCACTTAATCCCGTCCCTTCTCAACAGAGATATCTACAGTATGTCTCAAGGAGGAATGTGGCCACCGAATGGCCTCCTTTGGACAGAGCGCTCACTTTAGACTGCATAATCATCAGATCCATTCCGAATTTTGACGGGGAAGGTGGATGCCGCCCAATATTCAGGATTTATGGGCAAGACCCCTTTCTCGTTAATGATCGCACTCCCAAACCATTATTCTCAACTTCAAAGAGAAGCAAAGGAGTTCGGGTTTACAAGCAGGTGACATGTTGTCCTACTTATATCAAATCTATTTTTATTTTTACCTTGGTCTTCTTAAATCTTCCTGGATAGAGTTAACAGCTTTGTAATAAATTTGCGGTTCCTGAAATAAGTAATATATTTGAATTGTGTCATCATGGAAATACACGGTTGCTCTTACCTATGTCGATAATCTCTTTGTTTTCATTACTGACGGTTGAAGATGTATAAAGGAAAGCTTAATAGGCTTTTGCAAATTATGTTGAAGTTGAAGAGTATTAATTGCCCGTCCTCTCCCCATTTAATCTCTGGGGAGATGTATAGGATTTTTCTCAATAGCGTGTGTTATTAATTTCTTATTTTGTTTAGATACAAGGTTGGTCATACCTTAGTAGATAGTTGAACACATTTGCAGCTCATCAGTTGTTAGTCATGATATTCTGAGTGTAAATATCATCTTTGATATATGTTAAGTAGATTTCTTCAATATATCTATTGATGCTGATTTGCAAAGATACCATGCGAGGAACCTGTTAGGATGTTACTTTCGGAGACTGATCATCTAAAGTAGAAGAGAAAAGTTTGACGTGGTCTGAAGTCTTTGGTTATCTGTAAGCACATTGAAGGGGTACTACAATGCACCATATATTCAATTTTTTCACTAGCCTTTTCCCTCGTTGGTTTAAACAACACTTTTTCTTCTTCTTTTTTTTCTGATGGAGACATGCTTCAAAATTAGCTTTCTCCCTTTCTCTGCTGCTATTCACAAGGCAGGAGTTGATAAGTAGAATCAGTTATTAAAGATGTTAGAAAACTTACTGGAGCATCGAAATTAATTGGTATCTCAAATTTACTGTTTTCTCTTTTATACCAAGGCAACAAGGCAAAATCAATTTGATCAACATTTTGAAGCTGAAGAATGATTGAATTCCTATGTAGTACTGTGGCTCTGGAATGAACAAGTCAAATAAAGAATGAATGATTGTTGTTTGTCTTCAATTCGGTGATTTGACCTGATTTTAAAATGCAAGCTGTCTTGGTTTTTGGTTTCTGCTAGCAGTGGCATATATCATTTTACTCTTCCAAAATTTCACTTCCCTTGTTAATATTGTCTCTTCCTCCTTTGAGAAGATTGATGAAGGTTTTCTGGGACCTTTGTGCCTATATTATGCAGGCAGAATGCGAGTTAGTTAAGATTGACATAAACTGCCATATTCAAGGAGACGTTGTACTTGAGTGCATAAATTTATTCGAAGACTTGGAACGAGAAAAGATGATGTTCCGAGTCATGTTCAATACGGCTTTCATCAGGTCAAACATTTTGATGCTTAATCGTGATGAAGTTGATACCTTATGGGAAGCTAAAGATCTATTTCCAAAGGAATTCAGAGCAGAGGTATATCTGATGCCACTTTTGTTTTAGTGCAGTCTTTGCAGACATATTTTTCTAAGCATCCACGTTATGCTGAACTTAATATACTATCTATCTTGTTGATGAAGATCCTCTTTTCTGAGATGGATTCCGCTGCTTCCGTTGTTCCCGTAGATATTTCGTGCTTTGAGGAGGAGGGCCTTCCAATAGAAGCATTTGCTAAAGTTCAGGAAATTTTTAGCCAGGTAGAGTGGTTGGCTCCCAAAACAGATGCCGCAATTAATGTCATCCAGCAAATTAAAGTTTCGAATATACTTCAAGGAAAATCAGATGCTGATTCTCTACATGCTCTGGAAAATCCTGAAAGTATCAGAGAAGAAAGTGCTGAAAAGATCATAGAGAGTAAGGTGGAGAAGCATAGTTCTGTTTCCTTCAATCTAAAGGGTCAATCAGTTCCCCAAAAGCCATCTCCAGAGAGAAGAGTGAAGGCTACTCAGACTACCAATCATTCTCCAGATTACATTGATTCTGCCCAAGCTTCAAATCTAACGACGCCAAAACAAGAGACTGCACCTCTTGGTCTTGCATTTGAAAGTCAAATTGGTGATCTTGCCTCATCTGAGGGTAAAGCAGAAAACCCAACAACAGTATCCTCAGACCAAGCAGTCCAAACCATGTCTCAGAATCTTTCCATTGAGCATCTAGGACCCAAAAGTGTCTTAGTTTCACCACCTCCACCTCCTCCACCTCCTCCACCTCCTCCTCCTCTTCAACCTAGTTTTTCTGCTTCCACCACTTCTCCTCCTACATCTCATTATCCCTTGTCTTCGAAAGCGGAAAATCCACTTGGTGATGAGATAAATTCTCAGATACAGGGAAAGGAGGAGACTACTTCAGCTCACCCAGTGCCACATTCTCCTCCTCCTCCTCCTCCTCCACCACCACCACCACCACCACCACCAGGTTTGAGACCAAGGGCTTTAGTTGGTGAAGAGGTCACTTCTCATTTACATGATATGAACAAGCATTCTTCAGCCAACTCTGCAGCCAAGCTACTTTCTCCTGCTCCTCCTGCTCCTCCTCCTCGCCCTCCACTTCCTTCTTCAGCTCAGCAGCTATCTTCAAAGACACCAACACCACATCGACCGCCACCACCGACACCGCCGCCGCCAACACCTCCTTTGAAGGAGAATCAACCAACGAATGTGAGACCTCCGCCACCCCCGCCACCTCCTCTTCATTCTGGGCAAGCTATGGGTCCTAAAGTTCCACCTACCGCACCACCGACACCCCCTCCTGCCCCTATCATGGCCAAACAGTCCGAAGCTACAGTGAAGAACTCCCCACCTGTTCCTTCTGCACCTCCTCCTCCTGTTCCTTCTGCACCTCCTCCTCCTGTTCCGTTGGTTAAAGGGGTACCGAAGACTGGTGGAGGACCGCCTCCAGGACCACCATTGAGTGCTTTGAGCACTGCAAAGGGACGAGGCTTGTCACGTACTCTAAGTTCAAAGAGTAGCAACATGAAAAAGCTAAAGCCTTTACATTGGTTGAAGTTATCAAGAGCTGTACAAGGAAGCATTTGGGCTGAAACTCAAAAATCTGGAGAAGCTACCGAGTATGCTGTTTTAGTATTATATTTCAATGGTAGTCTGTTAATGTGGTAGTAAATAATTTTTTGTCTGGCAACAATTTGCAGTGCTCCGGAAATTGACATGTCTGAGTTGGAAAATCTTTTCTCAGCATCTGTGCCAGTTTCAGATCCCAGCAGAAAAAAAGGTGCACGTGGCTCAGATGCACGCAAGGCAGATAAAGTGCAACTGGTAATTTTATGTTCTGATAACTCTATGTTCTTGGCTTCAGATTTTAGGGCCCTATTCCAGTTTGAAACTCAATCTTGGTTTAAGAAAAAAAAAAAAACAACTGAATCTTGGTATTTTACAGCCCCTTATTGGCATATGTGATCCAAGGGAGCAAAATTCAGTGACTGCTCATTTGCATTTACCACATTGGACACAACGAAAAATTGGCAAATACATTGGAAGTCGCATTTAGTGATAATGCATATATCTGACTGTATGCAGTTACATGTCACTTGTTATCAGCCTGCCTGTTGGATACTCAAATATACACCAAAACCTGTCTACTCTAATGGTTTCAGTAGTTTAACTTTTCATGTGGGTATTTAGCTTATGCTAGAAACAAAATGGCTTGTATTGGCAGTTTTATGAATGAGTGCTTGTGTAGTTAAAGCCTGTAATTGTTAGTTCATTTTCTTTACCCCTCTTGGAACTACTAGAGAGTACTGCAACCACCCCTATCACAGCTAATAAAAAGCCATCTCTTACTACGTAGAATGGCAATTTGGGTTTTGTGTTTATGCTTCTTTTCCAGTATTATGTTTTTAATTGAAGAAATAGCAAATTTGATTTTGTTCTATCCATGGGCTCATTTGCATGACCACCTGCAAGCAAAATCTGTTGTCATTCATGGCAAAAGATTTTCTACCACAAGATTAGGGTAGGAAATATTTGGTACATTGCTGTGAACTTCTTATAGTAAATCCATATAAATGACTCATTCTGAGAATTTTGCCTCCTATCAATGCTTTTCTTCAATAGTGTTATTATTATTGAGGTTTACTGTGGCATAATTTGGGTATTGTTGGAGCAAAGTCAGTTGGTGAACGTACTGTTTTCCTTTTCTATAGTTGGGCTTAATTTTCATGTAAATGGTTTGTCTTATTATGTCTGTTGATTATAAAGAGTGAAGCTATGACACAAATTTTTGAAGATAATGTATGAACTTTCGAACTCCAGGTTTAATAAATGACAATTTAGTTTGGAGATGGAATACAGACTGTTAAGTTAGGTCTTAAACATTTCTTTTACTCATTTTGTTCTATGATGTTTTATTGTCTTTATATTTGCATTTAGCTGATTTGTGTTTGCAGATTGACCACAGGCGAGCATACAACTGTGAGATTATGCTTTCAAAGGTCAAAGTACCATTGCATGAGTTAATGGTAAGCTTGATCCTGCTATGTTTTGCGTTAAACCTCTAACATAAGTGACGCTGATGCATGCTTACTAACTAAGCATCGTAACATGTAGTCTTGTTCTCCAGTTGCTTTCTCTATATAGGACGATAAGTTGATAAGAGCTGCATAGTGATGTAACGTGGTCTCTCTAATTTAATTGCACTTGAGTGCATTCTTAATAATTCCTTTCTTGTTTATCATTTCTGCCTTGTTAAGTGGAATTGTAATGATGCTTCTGTGGTTGGATAAGTTGACCTTATGACTGCCAACTCATAATCTCAACTAGAAAACATATTGGCATTTATGGTTTTCAATGTATGGTCTGGTGGACTTCTTTGATCTCTTTGGTTGCAAGCTAATCTTTGTTTTGTATTCTTTTTTATATTTTTATCTCGAAGATTTCTAGAATCTTTTTGTCTACTATTTTGGTGGATTTTAAGCATATGAATGACAAGATGACCACAGCTGTTCATACATCATACAGCCTGTTTCATGTCTCCTTGATCAATTAATCATTGGACTCCTCAGAGACGTCAGCGGTGCATATTCGATTTCCTACAGTTGACAATTTGTGGCAATCATATTGCATAACATGATGTAGGACAATGAATGAGCTTAATTTTAGTTGAATATCTGAAGAGAACTTGCATCAAAGGACAAGTTGAGTGGATTACATTTCTTTAGGCATCACACCTAAAGCTTCTGAAGTATTACAAGTGGTGTTTTTTCATCACACTTGAAGAGGCTGGACTGGAATCTAGATATTGATTGTTTCATTTTCCGCAATCTGCAACACATGATTCAAAGCAAGCAATTCTTTAAAGTCCAAGAGAATCAACTCTCCTACTCAATTAGTTTCCACCAGATGGTACACTGACTAGAAATAAGAAACCTAGGACGATACTTAAAGTTGCATTGAATATTTATTGAAATCTCAATAATCTTAGTTGCTTATTCAATCAGCAGAATTCTAGTCCTGTTAGGTCTTATATTTGAATAAAGGATCAACTTTTAAGGTCATCTTCAGTAAAAAGTGAAAACAATGTTACTAATTCTACAAAGATCAATTTGTTCAATCCAATGGGCTACATGAAATATAGTCGTTAGTCAAAACCTGGTTACATGTGCTTTTGTTGACCGTAATTATGATATAATAAACAAGTGATCCCATCCATCACATGGAAAGAAAAGTTCATCTTCTAGTTGGTTGACCCTCTTTAAATCTTTTAAATGCAGATTAAACAGGTTCACTAGTTATTTCTGCCCTCAGAACACTTCTTGGACAGTTCTCAAACATTTTTTTATGATATTCACCTGCTTAAATATGAAAAGCTGTTTGGTTAAGTATGTTCCATGCACCATGCATCGTATTTTTTTATGTGCTTGATAAATGGTTTAGGTTAATCTACAAAGATGTGGCATGATTAGCAGGCGTATGTGTTTTCAATCAGCAAATGTTTGTAATGCCAGTGCTTGATAGTAGTGTCATGACCACAAACATCAATTCCCCCAGCCCTTATGTCTCTAAAATGACCATTAGTAGCAATTCAACACTTTGCATGTAGTTGTTTTTCTTTCTCAACCATGATGTTTGTACTGCTATATTTTGGTTTTCATCATTATATGTTAGGTCGGTATTATTTGAGCAAGCACGCTAGATTATGTAGCTTTTCTTTTTTCTGGGCCCTTTGTTCGAAGGCAACATTGCTGTAAATGTTTATATGGTTAATGTTTCACTGAGTGCCTTAATATATCTAGATTTATATGACAGAACTCAGTGCTTGCTCTAGAAGATTCTGCATTGGATGTTGACCAGGTGGAAAACCTCATAAAGTTTTGTCCAACGAAGGAGGAGATGGAACTACTTAAGGTAGAGTAAACTTCTTGGGAACTGATTAACTCCTGTTGACATGTTCCCCTTCGTTTGAAGATTGATTTCTCGGGTGCTCCAATTTCAGGGCTACACTGGAGAGAAAGAAAAATTAGGAAGATGTGAACAGGTTTGTATGAGTCTGTTTTTATATCTGGAGTTGGAGTCTATGCTCAACCTTTTTGTCTACTTTGCATGGCTTAGCTGTGTACTTTCTCCTTGTGATCATACTGAGGATGCGCGTGTACTAAATAATAGTTGAGTAGAGTTTCCAATCTTGCTAAGTTGATGGAGTCTCCTTAAAACCCTTGGTACTGAACACCTTGGAGAAGTATGGTGGATTCTAAGTATATATGATGCCTTTGACATGCCATCTGATGAAATATACTGTGATCTATTGCAGTTCTTTTTAGAATTGATGCAAGTGCCCCGAGTTGAATCCAAACTGAGAGTTTTTTCATTTAAGATACAGTTTTCAACCCAGGTGAGAATAGTTGATGTCTTATTCATCTTCTTGCAAATTGCCCAGCATTTTTCTCGGTGTTAATTTCCTTTTTTCTCTCAGGTTGCTGACCTCAGAAACAACTTGAATATAGTGAACACTTCTGCTGAAGAGGTAACATGATTTGTCCTTTTTGACTAGCTTATTAACACTAGAGCTGAGTGAAGCTGCTACAAGCAGCATTATTACATTCCCTATCAATTGAAAGACCTCCAGGCCACTGTAGAGGAGGACATGAAATTGCCAGAGCTTCAAGAGAGGGAGGCATTTATGGTGTTCTTTAGTCTCACAAGAAAGAGAGTGCTAAATCAGCCGGTTAGGTCTTTCAAATATTGAGCCGAGGTTTTGTGTTGGAGATGCCCAAAGTAACAAATGTGATGATGGCATCTGGCTGTGAGTTTTGTTCTTAACACACGCTCGCATGAGCAGAGAGAGAGAGAGAGAGAGGGAGGGAGAGGGAGAGAGGGAGAGGGGGGGAGGGGGCGGGGGAGAGAGAGAGAGTCCACATCAGCAGATTGCAGCATCAATTTTGCAACCAGCTGCAGGTTAACCTAACCCAAAACTTATATGACTTTATTCTTTACCGTCCCTATCAGATCAAGAATTCTGCGAAACTGAAGAGGATTATGCAGACGATACTCTCACTTGGGAATGCCTTGAACCAGGGGACCGCCAGGGGTGAGTTAGTTGAAATGTTTCTTTTAGGGTCCTGGTTCATGGATTATGATCTATTCTCTATTCTTTGGTTAATTTTTTGAAATCTGTTGTAGTTACTGTAAGCAATAATTTAAGCCCTATTGGAATAACTTTTGCTTCAACTTTTTGCTTTAGCTTTTCCTCCAACACTAAACCTCCCGAATCTTTAGACATAGAAATTAAGACAGTTAAGATCTTTAAAATCTTGTAGATGCTTTTCAAAACTCAAATTAAAATATATATGTCATTGCTTTTGTCAAACTCCAAGGTAGGTTCCAAAGGTCTGTCTGAGCAAGGGTATACCCTTTGAATGGGACATTACAGTTTGTTTCTGATTAAATTATTCTCATAGGGGCACTGCTTAACTGAATGAATGGATTCGAGCAACAACCATGTTTTTCTATTTTTTAATGAATGGATGCCAACTTACCCATCTGAAGTAAGAGCAGTTTTAGTTTAATCAATTTATCTGTGGAAGTAGCTTAATGCTTGGTGATGATGACTTTATGTTGTGGGCTTTATTTTGTGGTAGTAATATTGCCTCCTTGTCATGGGGAACAAAATCTTAGGCTTGAATTCTCTCTCTTTACTTTTTTTTTTTTTTTTTGGTCCAGGCTCTGCTATTGGCTTTAGGTTGGATAGCTTGCTCAAGCTAACTGAGACACGTGCTCGGAACAATAAGATGACTCTCATGCATTATCTGTGTAAGGTGATGATTGCTAGCTCTGGCCAGGGGCTGACAACAAAATTTTTGCACTAGTTATGTGAAACTAGCTTTAGAATTGAATAGGCGCTTATTCTTCTCAGGAAGTCTTTAGTAACTTAATCATCATCATTACACATAAGTGAGGTCATGCTAAACTTAAAAGTCATATTCTCATGACCGAGAACTGCTCAATATATGAATGTTGAGAGTTTGAATTTGTGTGGATAGTGACAAACAAAGGGTGGCTTGAGAAGGAAAGCAGAAGATAAATAAAATATGGGCTGGACCTCCTCTAGAATTCAAATATGGCTTCCGAAATTTGATGATGAAATATGGTTTTCTCTTTCCTGAAGTTGGGCTGTACATATCGATCATGAAAAGAGTTGTTTTCCTTATGGATTTATAAAATATACTCTGGATTAGGTGGGACAGGTATTGCCTCATTAATATCTGAACTTACATAAACCTTTTGTCAGTTTAGTTTATGTTAATCCTTTTATACATTAGATTGAAATAAACTGACACAAGGTGTTCTCCTCCTCCAGTTACTTTTGTACTACCAAAAGCACTGTGGCCTGTAAATTGAATGATCTGCAGATGCTAAGTAGTACCAAGTTGTCAAAAACTAAAGCTAATGATGACATGAACTATTAAGAACAATGAGAGATGTATGAATATGATTGTTTTATAAAAGTTAGCTGTGGAAAGGAATTTCAGAAGGTCGTTATCTGTCCCTCTATTTATTAAGCCTGCTTTGGCCTTTGCCTGGGTGACGTAGTTTATGTAACATGTGTTTGTTTATTTTGGTTTGTATTTGACTTCTTCATTTCATCCAAATGACAATGCTTGTATACTTCCATTTTTATCATCAGCAACTCAAGTGTGTTTCTCTGAAGAAGTTTTTCTGATGTTCTTGATTTTTTTCCTTGATGAGCTTCAGGTACTGGCTGATAAACTACCAGAAGTTCTAGATTTCTCAAAGGACCTGGCTCATTTGGAACCATCATCCAAGGTACTTTCTGTAACTATTCATGAAATAGGAAATTTAAGGTTCGCTTGTCCTGTCCTAAGTACTTCTTTCTAAAATGTTCGAGCTTTAGAAAATTATGAAAAAAAGATAAAATGACTCTACATGTCAACATTTGTATTTTTGAAAGTTTCCACTGTCCAGCATTAAAAAGCAACAGTCTCTCCAAGCAGAACCTACTATGCCATCCTGACAAATATGTGTCATTTCTTTTCAGATACAACTGAAATTCTTGGCGGAGGAAATGCAAGCGATAAGCAAAGGGTTGGAAAAGGTTATGCAGGAATTGTCTGTGGCTGAAAACGATGGTCCTGTTTCAGAAACTTTTTGCAAGGTTTGTTGAGCCCAACAATAATATTTCCAATGATTTTATCCTCAAATCTGCCTGTCAATGCATGACTGTTGAATGCCATTTATTATGATAATTACTATTGGTGGTGGTGATTGAGGCGCAAGGTCATAAGAATATTAGGGGGCTCCCTGCAGCTTCACCCAAATTCTCCATGAGTTCAAATGTTTAGGATGTAAAAAAGTTGTTATTGAAGTCAGAGGATGATAATAGTGGTTAGTTAGCAGGATCTGCAAACAGAATTTTCAAAGAATATTGTTAGCTTAATGAGGTAGCAACTGTCGTTTCCACTATTAAATAAAGGAGGCAAATAGGAAAATTGTTTATTTTGTGTTTTTGTTGAGGGAAAGCTTGACTGAATATATATCCTGAACTTTTGTCTGATTCAGATTTCATAATATTGCTTACGAAAATGTGGCGTTTGTAGGATCCTAGATACAATAAATTGCGGAAACTGATGTTCTAGCTTATTTTTGCAGATCTTGAAGGAGTTCCTTCGCTCTGCTGAAGCTGAAGTGAGGTCTTTAGCTTTACTCTACTCTGGGGTGGTATGTCTCATAATTTGGCATGAACCATAGAACTGAACTTGCACTTATTTATGTATTATTATATAATGATAATAACTAAGAAGACGTATTTCAGGGTAGAAACGTGGATTCATTGATTCTCTACTTTGGAGAAGATCCAGCTCGCTGCCCCTTTGAGCAAGGTACTGTTGCTAGACAATATTGAAATTCTGGTTTTTCTTAGGGAAAGAATGGTGTACTGGCTAGTTTTGAAGATGATATTGCCATCGCTGTTCCGTTTGCTTGACAATATGTCAGCAAGTGAATATGCAACTTTTACAAAATTATGTCAAATGATATGTAGCCATGCTTGCTAGCGCGATACAGCCTCATATGAAGTCTGAGCGTTGTCAGACAAAATCCAGCCTAAATTTGATCTGCTTCTGAGGGAATCTCCCTCTGACAAAGTTCTGTATGATATTTAACAGTCAAATGAGTAGTATTTAGTTATCCTGATCATAATTAGTTATTTAATAAGTGAATGACAAAACAAATGAACAGATGGGTTAAAAGATTGACAAAGCAAATTGAGTGTCTTTTCTACTAGTGAATGGGGTATTTTGACCTGTAGTTTCTTGAAGTATATGCATACAGTGGGAAATGGTTACAATTATTATGATATACCCTCAGCTTTAAAGCCATACTAATGGATTGTGAGAAATTGAAATGCTGCCATGAGAAGATACTTAGGTCATGGTTAAGACGAGGCTGCAGCCACAGGATGAAGTAATTCATGGTACATTAGTGTAGGGGTTGTTGATGCATGGTCTCTTTTCACAGCAAATGTGTTGGCTAATTTTCCTCTTAAATACCTATTGCAGTTGTGTCGACTCTTCTCAACTTCGTAAGAATGTTTAACAAATCCCATGAGGAGAACTGCAAGCAGAATGAACTTGAGATGAAAAAAGTAGCTGAAACCAACAAGTCGAAGCTAGGCGATTCTCATAAGAAGGCTGATCATCAACTACAGGCATCACTTTTGACGAGTAATGTTCTGTGATCATGCCTCCATCTAGGTCAAGAAAGGAAATTTTCAGCTCAACCTTCTGCCTTACAAAGACAGCAATGGAAAATCAGATAGTTTAGCGGGTAGTGATTAGAGTGTACATATTGACCAGTAGCACAATTAGGTCCAGCTGTATAGTGACACAACTTGCCGCTAACTGCAACCTTTCTTGGTAAGTTTTCTCCCATCTTATTAAATAGCATGCCTCGATACTCGCCTTCTTATATTTAACACGCATCTTCACGTGTTTCTTGCCGCAGGAATTTTTCTGTTATGTGATCTCACCTGTTTATTTGAAGAAGAAAGGCTGTTAGCCAGCAAGGAATAAATCATCTGATTTGCAACTGTAAAAGATCCAGATGAGAAGCTAGTCATAAGTAATTTCTGGGGACACAATTTCAGGGTAGGAATTTTCTAACACCTGCCTCTGCATCCTCTTTTTATCATTTTGTAGAAGTGGTGAATTGCCTGATTTAAATGACCTCAAAATAATAATTTCCTTCTGTAGAAAACCAACTTGTCTTGTAGCACAGGTATTATTGATGAACATGTTCTTTCTGGATAGCATCATCAAGTTTTCTGTTATCACTCTTGTTCCATTTTGTATTTTCTCCTTCTGATAATTTTGACTTGATAGTCCACCCAATGCCGTTTAATCTGCACTCTAGTTTGGGGTAGTACCGAAAAGAATCCCGGGTACTCCTGAAAGTTCGCTTACCACCGGTTTTGTTCCGATAGTATGTACAAGAATTACTTGCCTAGAATACTACGGCGGTTAACACGACAATCATTCATGTCGTTCGAGCTAGTGAATGAAATTTTCCTTAAAAGGTAAAAGTTCATTTTGCCCGTCAAATTGCCTGCTTTATGCTAAGTCAGTATAGAGTTGATGTAGAAAGACGATTATATGGGAAGAGCAGGCAAAACATGTCAACATGAATAGTGTCGGACTGGTTCTTGCTATTGTAGTAATTTCATTCTTATGAGAATTAAAATGTGGAATTAGGGGCTAATGTCAGCTTACAAACTCTAAGCTCCATCATCAACTATCACATGCTGGTGACAGGGACGATAAGAAAAACATCTCTTTTTCTGGTTTCCTTTTTATCCGGATTCTGGTGCGACACGACATTATGTTATGATAAAATAACACATGAGTAGCTGTCCAGGACCCGGTCTGGGGACCCCAATGTGCTTTCTCACGAGATCTGAATAATAAAAAGAAAAATAAAAATAAAAATCTGTAACGTAAACTTTCGTTGAGGTGAACAGCGCCTTTGGCCAATTTAGTCCTGGAGTTGGTAGGAGTACGTTGTAAGGGAGCACTTGTTCTCGAACCAAATCATCTTTAATTTATTTTAATTAATTAGAGGGACTGATAGAACATTCTTTTTTTTCCCTCTTGACTCAAGCAATTATCAATTGGCTAATTTCATAGATTATCTCAGTTGTAAAACGACGCACGTAATTTGACCCACGGAGGGTCAACGCTATTTTTCTCCCCAATTTTTAGGTTTAGAGTACGTGGAGCCGCATTAAACAAATACTCGAGATCAGACAGCAGGTCCCAACTTTCGATAATTGTATAATTGCCTCTATAAAATATGGAAATAATAAAATTGAAATAAAAAATAAAAAAGCAGGTGACCCAGCAAACCAGAAAAAAAGTGTCCAGGAACGTGAGATCCGTTAAACGTTCGTCCTCCCTCGGCGTTGAATGCCATGCACACTTCCCTTAGAAAAAAAAGACAAATCCGTCGCGTCACGTGCCGTCGACGGAATCGCAGAGTGTCGGGGTCCAGTCTGATCAGAAGATCACCACCGTCGCCGCTGCGGTGGACAGGTGGCGCGCCTGGATCGCTGCCTCCCCCCCAAGGACGATCCCAATGTTCGCTTTCCAAATTCCAAGAACGCCCCACCATGAAATTATTATCCCCGATTCAAGGGTTCTTCGTCACGCTGCGTTGCGGACTTCAGTGAGGTTCTGGATCAGAGTGCCAATTCCGGAGTAAGAGTAATTAATGATGGGGATTTCGATATCGGTTTCTTCAAATTAAGTCATTCATTCAGAAAACTCTGCAGTTTTTTTTTTCTTTTTCTTTTTTATGTACGGAGAATCTTGGGAAGTTCTTGAAACGTTCATTAACTATACTTATCGTAAAATCATGTTCGATTTCCACCGCACCGATGACACATGGTACGAAAGGGATCGAAGTACGAAAGTAGTAGACTTTCTTTAGTTAGGTGCTCGACAAGTTGTTGACAATATTCAATGTATGCTTCAAAAATTAGATAGTTTTTTTTTTTTTTTAAGGATTCAAAAATTAGATAGTTTTAAATTGCGATCAACTAAAAAGTACGAATTATATCACCACTTAAAAGTAAAATGAGTTGATACCGTTATAAACCTCAAACGGGTATATTTATAATAATTATTCAAAAATATACAAATTGATATACTTATGATAAATTTACTTTCCCTTAATCTCTGTTAAATTTTACTATCAAATTACAGAGTTGAATAATACGCGATAATTGATAGATGTATCAGTTTGGGGTTTTACCATTCGCTTGTTACTAGTTTTTAGATTTTCATAATATTAATTTAATTTAATAGAAACTAACAAAGACTAAATTTATTACAAATATACATATTTATGCTTTTTTGTAGTAAAAAAGTTAATTTAAAATAAATTTATCATACATATATTAATTTAATTTTTTTCATAATATTAACTCTTTAGAAAACTTCACCACTGTTTTGTAACGTTGCAATTCCTCATCGAAACAAGGACCGAGTCATTGTCATTCAATGACTTCGTCATCCAGTGTCGGTGAGCGTTAAAAAGAAGAAACAAGTGCATGCTCTCTCTCTCTCTCTCTCTCTCCCACGCACAACGTACAATTTGGCCTCACATGTTCAGTCTCCAAAAGAGCTGATACAATTGTACGTCCGACTTTTCTTTAGGAGATGCCTTTGATTCGTTTGATCTCGTTCGATTTTTTCTAATTGCGAAGGAGCGGGCGATCACCTTTTTTTGGGACCCCGGCTCTCTCGATGTAAAGAAGATCGGCTGAGATGATTTGCCTCTCTTAAACATGTTCATGATGACTTGCAAAACGACAAATGAGTTATCATAATTAGTACTATCATTTGTTGTCATCATTATTATCGTTGATATTATAGTTGTTATGATTGAACATGATATTGGCCCTTTAAGATCTACTTTTTAATAATGTGTCGTGACATTAATAGTGTACAATGACTTGATGGCTCCAACGGTGTCTTTGATTGATGGATTACAAAGATTAATATCACTTGCACTCGTACTTACTCGGGTCGATTTCAAATCGCTTGATACAGAAGTTTTCTAATTTTGGTCGGGATGAGCTTAAGTTATTGGCTTTTCTAAATCAACTCGGATATGAATTGTGTTCAATTTTCAGGTGGGTTCGGCGAGTTTATCGAGTTGAGTTGCAAATTGACACCCCAACCTAGAAGTCGACACCTTGTATTTTTCTTACTATAAATAAACGCCGAACTAACCAATGTCAAATTTAACGAGATATGCAAATTTGAGGACAAGTTACCCATGTTGGTGCTTGTACTTTCGGATGGGAATTCGTTTTGTTCCTGCCCTGAGAGGCATAAGTTTGTATATACACGCACACACAGTGGAACGCTTTGCATTATTGATTGAACATTTAATTCAACCCTGCCAAAATTCAAAAGCCAAAAAGGTGGACAGATTGTCACTCTTGATTAGGTACGAAAGTTTGACAGTTTAGTCCTGGAATGAAGACTAGCTACTATTTCACTTCCGTGGCTACAATAGGGAGATCCGTTAGGAAATTGGAAAGATAGATTATATTTTGTAATTACAACTTGAGGATTAACAAAATCACAGTCAATATGGCGCAATGGATTACTAATCATGAAATTTAATTTCTCGTGAATCATGGTGCAAAAGAGAGAGGAATCGAAAAAGGGTAAAGTTTGAAGCGAACTAATTTGATGGGATCTCATTAGTGCATTTGATTGAATTCTTGGAGGTTATAAGTGCTAGTCAATATTATATGTGGTGATGGCATTATATCACATGAACTAATCACATACCCCATGGACATAATCGGACCCAAATAAGAAATCAATTCAAGAAAACCCCAGCAAAATTATTGTTCTACCCATTAAGTGAACTAGCAATATAAGTAGTGGAAATTAATGAGTTTAGAGAAAGAGAAATTGTGAACGAGATTAATAGTGGTTCGTCTTGGGTGTGCCTACTCCTCTCTTCCAATTTTAACAATCTAATAGACTAAAACTCCACTAGTTATGCTAAGAGCACTATGACCCAAAAAAAAACAAAAAAAAAAAACTGAAGAGCACAAATACTAAATCGTTACAACTCCAGAAATTGCTATCACGCAAAACTTGATTTCCTTCTATAGCATTCCCGTTATAGACTAAGAAATTATTGGACACCTCAATAGTCGTTCTCACACCTTGCACACACAACATTAGCAGATCCTTTGCCCAAGTTATGAACCACACCTCTAAGGGTGCGCATGACAAAATTTTTGGAACATAAATTGATTTCTCAATTTCTATTTCAGAAACTAAGAAGTTAAAAATTTTAGTTTCTGATTTCTTCTTCAAATCTATTTCTGGAACAGATTTTTATTTCAGAAATAGAAAAGTCAAATTGCGTTACCAAATGGATTTTTGTTCCAAACATATTCCGAAGAACAGAGAAACAGAGAAATAGAGAAGTAGAAATTTTATCATGTGCGCCCTAAATGTCTAAAAAAACCCTTCTTTAGGCCTTGAAATGACTTCGCTCTAAGCACAGCCACTTCTTTTTTCTTTTATGTGTTCGCAGATGGGTGTGTCGTTATTGCTAACTCTTAGGAATCACACTTGAACTGGTATTATAAGCCTACAAAAGAGATGGACCCAAAAACTTCCTGGGAATGCTAAATTTTTCTAGTTTTCTGCCTTTCGTTTTTTGTTTATACCGAAATAATCATTGGATGTGACTTTTGAGTCCCTGAGGTCAGTGATGTGTTTTCTTGCTGACCAAACGTCAATGTGGTGTACCAATCGTCTAGTTCAACTAATGCTTGGTGAAGAATACATTGGTTATTGTGCTACGTAGGTTTATCTAGTACTAAACAATCAATCGAACTAATTGGATTTTTCCTATTTGTTTATCTTCTATCTTTGTTTAACATATATAGGTTTATTCTTCGAGGGTAACCTAAGACTAGTCTTAAGGATTCTTGTCTCGAGCTAGATTTTCCTTTTGTTTTAAGGAGTAATTTAATTGGACAAGAAAGAGAATAGTCATTCAATTGAATGTAGATGCTATTGCGTGAAATGGCACGGCTAGGACCTTCACTATAGAATCCAACTGCACTACCTAAAAGTTGTTATTTAGTTGGACTTTCATACATTTTTAAAGACTCAAGGACTTCCAATGTGGTTACTACTTAAGAGGAGCTTTCCTCTCACCTCATCTCATTCCATCTCATTTCAAGATTCACACATTTTAAGTTTGATTTCTTTGACCTTTTCAAGAAAATACAAATGTTGCAAAACCAACCCCAATAAAAATATTACTTCCGCGCACAAGTAAAATAGTAATATAAACAGTGAAAATTGATGAATTCGGGGGAAGAGAAATTTAAAAGGAGATTTATAGAAGTTCATCTGGAGCATGCCTACTCTCTTCTTGCTCTAATAATAGCTCAAACAGACTTAATTCTACTAGTTATGCCAAGAGTATAAATATGGTATTATTACAAAGTGTAGAACTAGCTATTATGCAAAAACCTTATTTTAGGGAAAAGTGTTAAAAAAAAGTCCTAAATCTTTTGCATTTGTGTCAATTTAGTCCTAAACTTTTTTTTGTGTCAATTTAATCCTAAATATTTTTACTTTGTGCCAATTTAGTCATTTCCTGTTAATTTTAGCCGGATTTTGCTTACTGGACATCGACCAGCTAACGTAGCACAATCGGCACTGACATTGACAATTTTTAATAATATTTTAATATTTTTTGAATTTTTCTTTTTCTTTTTTTCTTTTTTCCTTCTCCTCCTCCTTTCTCTAGTCGGTTATCGAATCTCGGCAACTAGCCAGAGGTGATGGCCAGTTATAGTGGCCTCGCATTGGGTGGCAAGGGCGGCCTCACGACGAGCTAGTGAGGGTCAAGCCTTACTGACCATAGGTGAGGCTCGACCTTGCCAGATCTGGCGAAGGCAGCCTCGTTGCCCAGCATGAGACCACCCTCACAACCATTAGTGAGGGCTTGAGCCTCGCCAGCCGCCACCTCTAGCCAGTCGCCGAGGTCTGGTGGCCAACTGGAGGAAGGAGGAAAAAGAAAAAGAAAAAGACAATAAAAAATTCAAAAATATTAAAATATTATTAAAAGTTGTTCACGTCAGCGTCAATTGTATTACGTCAGCCAACCAGTGCCTAGTTAGCAATATCCAGCCAAAATTAACTGGAAATGATTGAATTGTCACGAAATAAGAAAGTTTAGGATTAAATTGGCACAATGAAAAAGGTTTAGAACTAAATTGACACAAATATAAAAAATTTATAACTTTCTTAACACTTTTCCTCCTTATTTCCTTCTATTTGGACCCCCTAATGACCATTCTCACATCTTATATACACAGCACAATAGATGCTCTCCCTAAACTATAAATAACACATCTAAATATTTATAAGAAGTCCTTTGCACGCTTTGTCTCTCACCTGAACAAATGCCTTCCATCTAAGCACAACGACTTCTCTCGTGTGTTTACAAATGAATTCGCCACTCTTGCTAATTCTTAGGAATAACATTCAAATAGATATTACAAACGTACGAAAGAGACAGACTCGAAAACTTCCTGAGAATGCTCAATTCATCTTATTTTTTTCCCTTTGCGACTACTCGACTTTTGGTTAAGTTGTCTCCAATTTATAGAGCTCCACATTCGAATATTGCACTTGGATCATATAGCCGTTATATACATTTTAATTCACTGTAAAATAATCTTGGCAAAATTCCTTGAAAAACATGTGCATAACATTCCCCCAATATAAGCTGTCAATTTTAATTGATGGCAAGTTATCTTCTATTGATGACTGGTTTTGATTACGTAGTCTTGCCAATCTCTTGAGCAAGTTGGTCTATGATTTTTGGCATAAATAATTTGGAACATCATATTTTATTGTTATGAGCCGAGTCTTAAAAGTGCTCGAAGATCAAATTTGACTGTTTTGAAAATTCAAGATTTTGGTTCTATACCCTTTAATCTGCAATTTTCAGACTTAAGGTCTGTTTGTTTGAAAGAAAATTGTCAAAATTATTTTTTGATTTTCCTATGTTGGAATAGCGGAAAATAAGCTAGTCTACGAATAACGTTTTCCATAAACTAGAAACAACAAGCTTAAATGAGAGAAAACGACTTCTCCTTCCTCCCAAGAAGAAAAGATTTCTTGCTAATTCTTATCTATTAAATTAACGTAAATTAGATTTTGTCAATGCATTTAGTGAATTCACTTATTGTCGAACACCACAAACTTAATCCTTTTCATCTTGTTTTGGTACAAACAACACCAAAAAATGGTTTACTTTCTCTGAAATTGTATTTCTCAAAAAT
This sequence comes from Eucalyptus pauciflora, assembly GCA_007663325.1. Classification (NCBI taxonomy): domain Eukaryota; kingdom Viridiplantae; phylum Streptophyta; class Magnoliopsida; order Myrtales; family Myrtaceae; genus Eucalyptus; species Eucalyptus pauciflora. The sequence continues at coordinate 152,176 of VMYD01000067.1, forward strand.
ATTTTTAAGTGACAATCAGTTTTCACGGACACAAACGTACCTTTAGTGAAATTTGACTCATATATTTGTAGAGTCAAATCCTAATTTCTATATGGTTTAGATATAAGCCTCTGCACACTTCAATGAGCTCTTTATGTACTCGGACAAAGCTTTTGTTATCATGAAAGTCCTCCGGTAAACTTTCAAACCAACACGGTAAAATGGTAGCAACGATGCTACAATGCTACTGCTGCTTCGTAGCACCCGCCAGCTTTCGGTGGTGTTCACTATAGCCTCACGGCCCTAAAGTTTGACTAATCTTTTTTAATTAATTAGGTTGTTCTAATTAGTAATTGGTCCGTTCTCTTGTTTATCTCGAAATAATCAATGGATGTCATTTTTTAAAAGGTCGGTAAATCTGGTTTCTTACTGACCAACGTCGATAAAACTAATGCTTTGGTGAAGATAAATTTGTTTATTGTGCTACATATATGTTACATTTTAAGTGTCTATAGCGGGCTGGACTTTTGTACTAAACAATTGATCAAGCAAATTGGAATTTTCCCATTTGTTTTTATGCTCTCCCTTTGCTTAACATAGGTTTTATTTTTCAAGGGCGACCTAAGCATTATGCTCATGGATTTTCGTGTCAAAGCAAGAATTTCATTCTTGTTTAAAGGAAGCAATTCGATTGGCCAAGGGAAAGAATAGTTTCATTTAATTGCCGGCATATGCTATTGGGCCAAATGTCACGGGCAGCGTCTTCGCTCGGTGAACCGACCGCTGTACCTAAAATTGATGTCATTTGATAGGACTTTGATTAATGCTTGAAGACTCAAGGACTTCCGATGTTGATGCGACTTATGAGATGCTTTCCTCTCACCTTATTCTCTCTCTAGATTTACTCATTTTTAGTTCAATTTCTTTGACCTTTATAAAAATTATCTCAATATCAACGGCTAGCTTTCACATTAATAATTTTTAATCAAAATTCACCGGATATATTTTATTGAAAAATTATTAAAATGTTTAATATTTAATTGATCAAATTAAAATGTTTATGACTGAATTGATACGAATGCAACAAATCATAACTTTTTTGATAAGTTTTCATCTTCTATCCGGTAATTGAGAAGAAACAGAATCTAGAATATAACCTGTGTAAAAGAGAGCTCTGTAGTTGCTGAACAATACCAGTCGAACCTTTCTCTTATTCCTCTTCTTCTTCAATCTTACAAAGCATTACTAAATGAAGAAGAACAAAGTACAGAGAGAACTTTGAAGAACAGAGAGATTCGAAGTTCTCAAAAAGAGAAAAATGATTTTCCATACTTCATCAACTTCTTCCATTCCTTTTATACTAAAGTTCTACTACTTAGACTTTCTTTCAAAACAGAATTAACTACTTTAGTAACAGAATGATTAATCTTGGCACACGTGCAGCTCCTTCAGTAGCTTGATCAATTCACAGAGATTGCCAACTCATCTTCTTGTTCTGCTTTCAGTAGCTTGATCAATTCACAGAGATTGCCAACTCATCTTTCATCTTCACTTTGCTTAGCTCACATGCTTCTATCAGCTTCTTTGCTCCTCTGCTTTTATCTGATACTTTCTGTCTTATTTCTTTAACATCCCCCCTCAAATTGGGAATGGGAAGAGCACAAATTCCCAATTTGACTCGCAGATGGGAATGTGCTATTCGAGATAAGGGTTTGGTAAAGATATCAGCAAGTTGGTAAGAGCTTGGAATATATCGGACATGTAAGGAGCCAGAAGATACCTTTTCTCGAACAAAATGGAAATCTACTTCAATATGTTTTGTTCGAGCATGTAAGATAGGATTAGCAGTGAGAGAGATAGCTGACTGATTGTCACAGTATAGATGAATAGGAGGAGTAAGAAAACAGCCTATGTCACGTAGGACAAAGCTGATCCAAGTGAGATCAGCAGTAGTTGATGCAAGAGCACGATATTCAGATTCTGTGGAAGATCTACTAACTGTTGGCTGTTTCTTTGCTGCCCAAGAGATAAGATTGGAGCCAAGATACGTGCAAAAACCAGTTGTTGATCTTCTGGTTTCAGCACAGCCAGCCCAATCTGCATCCGAGAAGCCATAGAGATGCATAGTACTCTGTGAATGAATAAACAAGCCAAACCTGATTGTACCTTTAACATATCTCAGTACCCTTTTTAATCGATAGAAGTCTGCAGTAGTAGGCTTCTGCATTTTCTGGCAGAGTAGATTGGTGGCATAGGCAATGTCTGGTCGAGTTAATGTAAGATACTGAAGACCACCAACAAGACTTCTATACTCAGCAGGATTGGATAAGGCTACAGAATCATTGATCAAAATAGTTGGTCCTAATGAAAGAGGAGTGGAAATTGGTTTAGACTCGAGCATATGGGCTCGAGTGAGAAGATCAGTAGCATATTTGGCCTGACAAAGAAACAAGTGGGCAGGAGTACGTTTAACTTCAATGCCAAGAAAATAGTGTAATGAACCAAGATCCTTCATATGAAACTGGAAGCTGAGAGAAGTAATGAGACTAGAGAGTATTTGAGAGGAGCTGCCAGTGAGAATGATATCATCAACATACAGTAGTAAGAGAACTGTTTCTGTACCAGTATGTAGGATGAATAATGAAGGATCAGTTGAGCTACAAAAGAATCCATATTCTAGTAAGAAACTGCTAAACTTATCAAACCAAGCTCGAGGGGCTTGTCGAAGTCCATAGAGAGATTTTCTGAGGAGACAAACATGATGAGGTCTCTCTAATTCTTTAAAACCTGGTGGCTGTTCCATATACACTATTTCACTGAGAGTACCATGTAAGAAAGCATTTTTAACATCTAACTGATGAATTGGCCACTGTTTCATCATTGCTACTGACAAAATTATTCGAATTGTAGCATGCTTCACTACAGGACTAAAGGTTTCTGTAAAATCAAGACCTTCTTCTTGATGAAAACCTTTAGCTACAAGGCGAGCTTTTAGTCTATCTAAACTTCCATCAGGTGCAAGCTTTGTTTTAAACACCCATTTGCAGCCAATTACATTCATTTGATCACTTCTAGGGACTAACTCCCAGGTTTTATTCTGATACAAGGCATCCATTTCTTCTTGCATTGCTTGACACCATCCTCTGTGTGCTAATGCAGACTTTACTGACTTTGGTTCAACAGGAACCTGATATTCAACTAGACATGCATATTTGGGATTGGCCTTAATAATCCCAGATTTTAGTCTAGTTTGCATAGGATGAATAGGAGGTGTACCTTGTATTCTTCCTGATACAGAATTGCTTTGTTCTTGTTCTGTATTAATATGTGATGTCGAGTCAGATTCTTGAGTGGAAGATACTTGTTCTCCAATATATGGAGATACCTGAGATGCTTCAACATTACTGAATGTATTGTCAGAAGTAATCTGTAGCTCAGCATCAGATATTGTATTTATTTGTGGTATAACTGTAGAATTGATTGTGCTGATCCCACTGTCCTGCATTTCTGGAATGACTTGACTTGTTCCAGTATTCTTCAAGATTTCAGTCGAGTTATTGGTTTGTGACTGAATTTGTTCTGCAGTATTGGATATAGGAGATACCAATCCTCCTATCCATTGCTTGTACAATGCAGATCCTTGATGATACTCAGTAGTAGTTCTTGGAGTAAAAGGAAATACTTTCTCATCAAAAACCACATGTCTGCTAATATAAACATGTCCATTAGTAGGTAAAAGGCACCTGTAGCCTTTATGTTTCTCACTGTATCCAAGAAATATACAAGTGAGAGACCTTGGATCAAATTTATGCTTTGAATAGGATCTAAGGCATGGATAACAAGCTGATCCAAAAACTCGAAGATGAGTATAATGTGGTTTCTGTTTATACAACTTATAGTGAGGTGAGTTCATATGTAGTTTTGTTGTGGGAAGCAGATTGATTATATAAACTGCTGTCATGAAAGCATCCACCCAGTATTTTAATGGTACTCGTGCATGATATAGCATTGCTAGGCCTAGCTCAACTACATGTCGATGCTTTCTCTCAGAGACACCATTTTGCTCTGGTGTATAAGGACAAGAAAGGTTCTGCTTAATGCCACACTGTTGTAGATGATTCTGAAATTTAGTGCTAGTAAACTCACCTCCTCCATCACTCTGAAACACTTTTATCTTGAGATCAAATTGATTCTCTACTAGTCTTTGAAACATAACAAACATATCATACACTTCTGACTTCTGTCTCATTGGATATATCCAACTATATCGAGAAAAGTCATCTACAAAGATGACATAGTAATGAAATTTCTGAACAGATGGAATAGGTGATGGTCCCCATACATCACAGTGTATCTTTTCTAGGGGAGCATTAGAGGTATAGTCTGAGAGAGGAAAAGATAAAGCTGTGCTTTTAGCAATTTGACAACTGCTACACATACTTGGAGCTTTTGAATTACATTGGATCAGATGTTGATTTTGTAAAATCTTCACTGTTTTTAAACTGGTATGAGCAAGTCTTTGATGCCAGATATCTTCTCCTACTTCATGTTGAGTCTGAGTGAAGAAAGCTTCTGTAGCTCTAGACTCCACTTGATACAGCCCCTTGATTTTCCTTCCTAGCTTCACTGTTGTATGATTGTAATTGTCCTTCATATATACCCCATGTTTGTCAAATATAAGAGAACAAGGATAGTCATCTGTTAATTTTGATACAGAAAGGAGATTCTTCTTGATTTCAGGAACTATTAAGACATCATTAAGTGGTAATATACTAGTTGTTGTATTTAAAGTTCCATTACCAATACATGAGATTGATAAACAGGACCCATCTCCTATCATAACTGTATCATTACCACTATATGCAGCATAGTTTTGAATCATACCAGGTTCTGCAGTAATGTGTGATGTGGCCCCTGTGTCTGGATACCATTCTGAACCATATGGTTCTTCAACATGCATGGCTGTCAAAGCAGTTGGTATTTCATCTGCTTGGTATGAATTGTCAAAACGATACCAGCATCTAAGTGCTGTATGACCTTGTCTTTTACAGATTTGACATTCCAGAGGAGCATTATTGCTTGACTTGATATCCTGTATGTGTTTATCACCATTTGAACCTTGTGATGGATAAGATCTAACACCTTGATATCTCTGAGAGGAATTAGTATAAGGTCTAAACCCTTGTCCATAATTGGACCAGTTATCCTTATTGACCTGATCTTGCTTTGGTATGTTCAGAGTATTCATCATGCTCTGTGGATTCCTTCCTGTTCCAGTAAAATAATTTCCACGACCTCTTCTGTTAATGAACTGTCCTCTACCAGAATTATATCCTCCTCGAATACTTTCTCCTTGACTTCTAGAATTAAACCTCTGCATATCTGTTCCAGTCTTTCTTTGTCCATAATATGCCAGGTTAGCATTGTATTGATTTACAGAATATGTTTGCAGCCTAGTTTCAAATCTCTCAAGTTGAGAAATAACCTCATCATACTCTGGTTGAGGTTTAAGGCAGTACATTGTTGTTCTAAATGTTTCATATTCAGAACCTAACCCTTCAAGTATACCAAACATCCTGGTTATATCATCCACAGGCTTTCCAATCGCATTCAATTGATCACAGACAGTTTTAAATTCTCGAAGATATTCGTTTAATGGTCTATCTCTTTTCCTACAAGCCTGTAATTTTCCTCTCAACTCAAATTCTTTTGCTACAGACTTCTGAGTGAATCGATTTATAAGAGCCTGCCACACCTCAAATGAGGTTTCTAAACCAATTATCAAACTTAGAATATTCTCTGATACTGCACCACTTATCCATGATGAGATTAACTGATCTGTTTTTATCCAATCCAGGTGATCAGGGTTCATCACTTCTCCACCCTCAGTTTGCATCATTTGAGCAGGTGGTAAGGTTTCACCATTAATAAAGCCAATCAGATCTTGACTTTTCAGAAACCTGCTAAATTGTGCTTGCCATAATAGAAAATTTTCTTCATTCAACTTGATTGTAACAAAGTTGGCTATATTCACATGAATAGGAAAAGGATACTTCTGTAGTCTGGTTGCCATTTTATGTCTTCAGAAAACAATCAAAACTTTGAAGAACAATCAGAGAACTTTGAAGATCACAGAACTTTGAAGATCAACTTACTAAGAATCAACAAGACCTTCGTATTGTCTTGCCTATACGATCTTCATACAAACTTTCAGTTACAGATACTAGATCTAGATTTCCCAGGATTAAAGCTCTGATACCATGAGAAGAAACAGAATCTAGAATATAACCTGTGTAAAAGAGAGCTCTGTAGTTGCTGAACAATACCAGTCGAACCTTTCTCTTATTCCTCTTCTTCTTCAATCTTACAAAGCATTACTAAATGAAGAAGAACAAAGTACAGAGAGAACTTTGAAGAACAGAGAGATTCGAAGTTCTCAAAAAGAGAAAAATGATTTTCCATACTTCATCAACTTCTTCCATTCCTTTTATACTAAAGTTCTACTACTTAGACTTTCTTTCAAAACAGAATTAACTACTTTAGTAACAGAATGATTAATCTTGGCACACGTGCAGCTCCTTCAGTAGCTTGATCAATTCACAGAGATTGCCAACTCATCTTCTTGTTCTGCTTTCAGTAGCTTGATCAATTCACAGAGATTGCCAACTCATCTTTCATCTTCACTTTGCTTAGCTCACGTGCTTCTATCAGCTTCTTTGCTCCTCTGCTTTTATCTGATACTTTCTGTCTTATTTCTTTAACAGTAATGTGTCGTGATATCAATAGCGTATCCATTGTAAACCCCAACAGAATGAGGGTTCCAACCGCGTCTCAGATCGGTGGGTTATTTACATGTATATCACTTACACTTGTACTTAACTTGGTCGATTTCAATTTGCTTAGTACATTAGTTTTCAATGCGTGGGCTGTTTCTAATTTTAGTCGAGATGAGTTTGGGTTATTGGCTTTTCTAAATTCACTTTGGTTCGAATTGAGTTTATTGGGTCAAGTCACAAATTGCCGCCCTACGTGAAATCCAACCACTTGATATTTCCTTATTACAAGTAAATGCAGAAGGATCCAATACCGAATCCAAGGAGATGGGCAAATTTTACAGTTTAGTCCTTGAATAAAGACTAGCTACTTTTCCACTTCCGTCGGGAGATCCGCTAGGAAATCGGAAAGATAGATAATATTTTGTTAAATAGGTTTTGAGATTAGCGAAATTACAATTAATTAGGGGCAATCGATGATCGAATTCCTCGATCACAGTCCTCCACGAAATTCAATTTCTCTTGAATTATGGTGGAAAGGAGAGAGAAGGGAATTGGAATGGAATTTAGAATTTTTAGACGAGTAGTACTATTCACGTTAATTAATTTCCAACTTAGATAATGTGAAGAGGGTAAATTTTGAAGTAAATTACTTTGACAAATTCTTATTGGTATATTCAAATGGATTCTTTAAGGTTAGAAGTGCAACCCAATATTATATATTGTCGTTTGTGCTTGGGAAAATTACCAAAAATTCTTATATCCATTATATTTGTGATAATTTAGTCCTAAATCTTTTTATTGTGCAATTTAGTCACAAATCTTTTCACATTCTACCAATTGAGTCTAATTTCACAATTTAGGTTGGAGATTGCTGACATGGAAATCGGCAGCATTATGTAATACGGACGACACTAACATTGATATTTTTTTAATAATTCTTTTGAATTTTTTACAATGAATTTAATGCTTTTTTCTTTAATATTTTTTTGTTTACTCCGAGGATTGACAACACTCGCTAGCACTAAGCAAGGGCGTCACGCCCCTTGCTCAATGCCCTCATTGGCCAAAGTGAGCATGCTTAGTCTCTCGCTTGCCTTTAGTCCCGAAAAAATAAAGTAAAAAAAGAAAAAAAATTATAAAAATAAGAAATTATTATAATAGTATTAAAAAAAATGTCCATGTCAATGTTGGTCGTGTCACATAAAAAATGTTGGCATACATTTCAGTAGTTTCTAGTCTAAATTGGTTAGATGAACTCGATTGGCAAAACGTGAAAATGTTTATGACTAAATTGGCACAAATGTCATATGATTTAGGACTTTTTTTGTTATTTTCCCACGCTTCGTCACATGACCTAATAACTTAGCATGCCGTCAGATCCATATAAGCAACCAAGAGTGGGAGGGGCCGAACTGATTTCTCGAGAAAAATAAAAACTAATTTTTGCAGAAACAATTCCGATAAAAATATTGCTTCTATGCACAAAAGCGAATTGACAATATGTAACGGAAAATAACGAGTTTAAGGAAAGAAAAATTGCAAGCTGAGTCCCGTGGATCTACACATCCAAGATAGTAGCAATAGTGTTAGCGCCGCTTCACAACACTCGCCAGCTTTTAGTGAGTTACCACTATAGCCTCACGACTCTAAAATCTTTTCACTAATCTTTTTTATTACCTAGGTTATTTTAATTTCCCCTTCTTCTTTTGTTAATCATGAAATAATCACTGGATGTGACTCTTTTTTTTAAGTCTTTGAGGTCAATAAATCTGTTTTCTAATTGACCAAACATCAATGTGGTGTACCAATCGGCTAGCTCAACTAATGCTTTGTGAATAATAAATTGTTCAACCACTTGGGTTTGCCCTAGTGGCATCATTCCAACATGAAAGGGGGAGATGAGGGGTTTGAATCCGCACATTCTCAAGGAGGTTAGGGTGGAAACGATTTAGTTTCAAGTGTGGGTTTCGACTCCCACGCCCTGTAAGGAAGCAGGGCAAAAAGTCTGAGAGTGAGAATTAGAGTAGGAATAGAGTAGAATCGACCAAAAAAATAATAATAATAATAAATCGTTCATTGTACTACGTCCATGAACATTTTTTAAGTGGCTATAGTGGGTTGGATCTATCACTAAACAGTCGAGCTACTCGGATTTTCCTATTTGTTTATGTTCTCCCTTTGTTTAATGTATATATAAATTCAAGGGGGTGACCTAAGATTATTCTCATAGATTCTTGTCTTGATCAAGATTTCCCCCTTTTGTTTAAAGAAGCGATTTAATTGGCCAAGAAAAAGAATAGTTTCATTTAATTGAATGTCGTACACTAGTGGGCGAAATGGCACGGCCAGTATCTCTCTCTATATATATTTGAGGGTTTTTTTTTTTTAGAATTCCGATAGTATTCCCTTCTATTTCATATGTCATTCATAAACCTAAACAGTATAATAGATATTACATTACTTAAACCAAATAAGTAATAATTTTTACAACTCTAATAATCATTACATCACAGCATTATTTCATTACTGTGTAACCAAATAGGCTGCACGTGATGTCTTAATGCTTATTTACATCTTTAACTATCACCTACTCGATTAACTGCCACTCAAAAGCCGTCACGTTGCGTGCTTATTATTCTTATGAATTGATTTTAGCATAATCGGTGCCCTTTTGACTTAACTCCCATTTATCAGCTAAAACTCAACCTAATATTTTTCTTTGAAATCCAGCATGACCAACCCCAACGACACAAAGGGAGATAACAAAATGCATTTGGGTACAAATTTTTAGGGGTAAATACACTATCAGTGTCAAAAGTTGTGTACGAGCTCATTTTAGTGCCAAAAGTTTATTTTGGATAACTTAAGTGCCAACAAATTTGAAAAACGATCATTTCAGTGCCAACGTCAATCAAATTGGCCAGAAATCCGACATAACACTTTTTTTTATTAATTTTTGAAGCTAACATGACTCGTCGAAGAGTACAGTCAGCATCCAAATAACAAAACGACACCGTTTAGCGTATTTTCCCCCACTTAGAACCCTAAATCCCCAAATTGAGAGAGAGAGAAGGCATGTCGTCTTCTTCCCCGAAGAACAACACCAGCAGCAGCACCAGCAGCGGCAACAGTAGCGGCACCTTCAACCCCTCTTCTTTCTCCTCCTCCTCTACCCTCGCCTCCTATTCTTCCTGCCACTTTTTACTTGAGTAACAATCTCAACCTCTTCTCGCTCACCTGGTTGAACAACTATGATGGTGGCTGAGCAACGGTGGCCAAGCGACAGCGGGCGAACAACGATGGCCGAGTGGCGAATGACAAAGAAACCCTAATTTCAATCCCCATATGAGCTATATGGCGTTGTTTTTGTGAGGATGTCCACGTATGACGGCAAAACGACGTCGTTTCTTAAGGAGGATGGAAAACGACATCGTTTAAAAGCCACCGCAACTTTTTTTTTTTAATATAAAAGTCACATAATTAATTTGGCCGGAATCTTTCGCCGATGGCACCAAAGTAATCGTTTTTTCTCCGATTTGGCACTTAAGTGATTCGACGAAAACTTTTAATATCAAAGTGAGCGCCGTACACAATTTTTGACACTGATAGTGTACTTACCACCAAATCTTTAAGAATCCCATTCCCTCGAGAGACGGTAGAAACTCCGACCCGAAAATGGCACTTCATGGATTTTTTTTTTTTTTGGCCTTACTCTCCTTCTGCGTGCACATTACTCTGCCTCTGCCTCCGGACAAAAGCAGCTATCCTTATATTCCTATGATAATATATTTTTTAGCAACCTCGTCTCCGTCTGCATGTGAGATCAAAATGACTTTTGGTTGCCTCGTGTCCAGTGCCTCCTCAGGAATCCCCTTTGATGCAAAAAGTTAAAGTTAGCCAAATTTTTATTTAATCTCCCTAATCTTTTACCCCAACAAAAGCGAAGGTTCGTACCACATCCTTAACGCTTCCATCATTTAGCCCCCACCACGTTGTGCCTCCGCTTTTCCTCCCCAAATCCAGAGACACCAAAAAAGCGAAAGTGTGATAACGTTAGGAAATTATAAAGCGCGGATTAATGAACAGACAATACGGAAATTATGTAATTAAAGATCTTTATATTTCATATTTATCACATTTGACATGAGTAGTTTAACCATAAGTGATTATTTATGTTAATGATGTCGAATGTGAGATGCTACACAGTTTGTATTAACTAAAATTTTTCGAATGAAACTTATATGAAAATAGATATCATGTAAGTAAATCATAGTCAATCATCGATGGAACAATAATCTCTTGTGCTACATAATAAATTGATTTCATAAATTAATCTTTGCACCTTTCCCATCACTCCAAGTGAAAAAAAAAAAAAAAACTAAGAAGAGCAAATGAAGTCGTTGAGTGTTGAATTTGGATGAGACGGGTCGCGTATCGAAATTCAATAACGCGTTTCAGTCAGAATAATCTTTTGAAACCCATTTTGTAGATTCCATGGGTAGAGCAACGGAGCTTTGTTTGATGGATGCAGATGGACGAGTCAATGTGAATTTCCATAGTATAGTCCAATCATTAGGAGATAAAAAAAAAATGGACGAGCAAACCTACCCACGCATGGCTGCGTGGGTGGGGCATTCCCCCTGAACCAAGAGGTCAGGAATTCGACCCCCAGGTATGCTCCGTGATTTAAGTGAGGGGTCCGGCGATAGGTTGCTGAGCTAGTCTCCCTCGAGATATAGTTGATGCTGTGTTCCCGTAAGGTGAGCTAGGCCGGATCATCGGTATAAAAAAAATAAAAATGGACGAGCAAGATTAACGCTTGCGACACAGTCTCTCTCTCTCTCTCTTTCTGGTACAGCTCCTCCATACTTTGAAATCATGTGTAGGGGTGTGTGTGACATCCTTTTACCCCACCATCATCACCAAACATCTCCATTTCCATTTCTTTAGATTAACGCTTCTTATCCAATTTGTACCAGTAAGTCTGTGCACTACTCATTGGCCACCGGAAAGGGGAAGAAACAGAGAGAGAGTGGCGACATTATTATATCGCCCCTCCCCTCTATAAGATCGAGCAGATGGACTTGGGCAGACGCAGAGCGGGAGCCAAGACGGGCGTGGTTGCCGGATCAGTGTGGGAGACCAGGATGAGGAGCGACGAGGTGAGGGGCGGTATCAAGGTCTTCAATGGCGACGACAAGGCGGACGAGCCTGCCGAGAACGGTGGCGCCGGCGGCGGCGGCAATGCCGGCAGGACCAAGCGAGCCGGGCCCGTCGGCGGGAAGAGGAAGATGTGGAAACCCGAGAGCGGCGACGGTCCGGTCGTTCAGGTGTCGAGCGCGAGAGCGAGAGGTGAATTGAGCAAGAGCGGTGATGAGGTGGTCGAGAAGAAGAGCCCGGCGGTGGCCAAGAAGGGAAAAAGTGCTGATCAGGCGGTCCAGAGAAGCCCAGTTCAGGTGAGGAGATCAAGATCCGAAGGTACGAGGGGGTCGGTTGAGAAGAGTCCGGTTGAATTGAGGAAAGTTAAATCTGATTCTGCCAAGGTTTTGGGTCAGTCAAGAAGGGATAGCAATGGTGGTAAAAGTGAAGAGAATGCAGTTCGGTTGAGTACGGCGAGCTCGGAGCGACCCGTCGTTCTTGATGGATCTTGCCAAGACGAGGAGGAGCAGGAGGAGCAGGAGGAGCAGAAGGAGGAGGAGGAGAAGAAGGAAGTGGAGGAGGAGCAGGAGGAGGAGGAGGAGCAGAAGGAGGAGGAGAAGAAGGAAGTGGAGGAGGAGCAGGAGGAGGAGGAGGAGGAGGAGGAGGAGGAGGAAGTGGAGGAGGAGGAAGTGGAGAAGGAAGCCATTGATGGATCTGCTTATGGATACGAGGAAGATCCAGTTGGCGATGAAATTCGCAAGGAGGTCATTTCGAGAGACGTAATTCAGGTCAAGTCCGCTCCAAAAGAAGCACCTCATAAAGACAATAACAATAGCAATGACAATGCAGCCAACAATTTGGTCGAAGAAGAAGAAGAAGAAGAAGAATTTTCTGATGAATTAGAGGAAGAGGAAGGAGAAGGAGAGTTTGATGAAGATGCTGAGGCTGAGCCCGAGAACAAGAGCCTGGAGATCAAAGAGATAGTAGTAGCAGAGGAAAAGACAAGTGATGTCGCTGTGAAGGAACAGACGAAGCCTGTCCAAGTCACTGAAAAGCCCAAATCCATTCCTCCGATTGTGAAGAAACAGCCTCCTCATGCTGTGGTGAGGCCGGCGAGAGTACACAGAAACATTGCGACTCCAACTCCAAGCAAGATCTTCACGTCCCCCACCTCCCCCTCCTCCCCCTCCTCCAATGTCCAACATAAACAGCCTCAAATCGTCCTACGACGTTCCTCACTTCACCAAAATTTCGCCGCCAAGACAACTTCATGTGAGTCCCCCGCTTTGCTTTCCTTCCGCATGGAATTGTTTGAGAATTTTCATGTCTGGGATTTAGTGTATTGGCTCATTTTCTTGCATTTTCTCTGCTTTTGACCTGGTTATTTTCTTTCTTTCTCTCTCCCTGCAGTTTCAGAGAAACACCAGAGTGTTCCGCAGAGGCAGAATAAGTTGCAGAGTTTAGGTCAATTTCAGTCTCTGGCTCTTGAGTTATGGTTCTTGAACTTTTCCTTTCTTGGGATGTCTAAATTTGTCTCGTTTATATCTCAGTGGACTTGGTTATGTGGAGAGATGCATCAAGATCAGCGTTTATCTTCGGATTGGGAACGTTTGTCGTGGTCTCATCCTCCTACACAAAAGATATAAGTTTCAGGTACGAGAAATGTCCCCAAATTTTATGAATTCACCCACACCCATTTCTCAGAACAGGAGGATGAAGCTAACATTACTCTGTTGGTTTTGGTTTTTCCCTTCTGCAGCTTCATTACTGTAATTTCTTATCTGGGTTTGTTCTATCTTGCTGCAATTTTCCTGTACAGATCCATCATTTGCAGGTAATTTTTCAGCTCACTCCTTGATATGTTATGACTTGGCAACTGATCAACCAATTCATGATTCTTTCTCATCACTGGATTTATGCAATTTATTTCAGAGGTTATGTAGATATAGATGATAGCAACTGTGTTTTGGGAGAGGAAGAGGCGGTCTGGTTGCTGAAAAAAGTGCTCCCTTACTTGAATGAGTTCTTGTTGAAGCTCAAGGCTCTGTTTTCTGGAGATCCAGGAACCACGATGAAGGTTAATTCGATTAAATTTATGCAAGTTTTTTTTTTTTTTTAAAAGAAAAATTTAGAAAAGAGGATATAGAAAAAAGGGGGAAATCGCAGTGAATTTGATGGATGGTGTTTGATAAATGGCAGTTGGCAGTGCTGCTCTTTGTTTTGGCCAGGTGTGGGAGCTCCATCACCATCTGGAAGATGGCAAAATTTGGTAAGTCCGCTAACTATTTTCCCTTTTTTCTGGAACAGTTAATTTATTATGAATTTTTACTTTTACTTTTTACTTTTTTCTTTTTAAGTTAAATCGTCTCATGCCCTCACTTTGGATTTTCCTTAACCCAAAAAATACCTGAAATTTTCACAATATACAAGTGGTATACAAATTCACATATTTTTTTCATAATTCTTTGATAAATTATATTTTAGATTTTACCCAGAAAGTTTAAAAGAAAAAAAAAAGATCTCTTTAACTTAGCAAACAAACACCCCCAATATGACCCCCCAAAAAAAACTCTTTCTCAATTAAGCATACAGTCATTTTGGGGTGGTGGAATTTGTCTTTTTCTATTTTATTTTTCCATTACGGGTGTGCAGCGCAACTGCAGCCTGCAGACAAACAACAAGAAACTGCCTGAATTCCGAATATTCTGTCCAGAATTTCCTTTTCATTTTTTTCTGTCGACTGACGTTTGGGTGTGCTCGCACACACGCGCTGCGCAAAAACAGGCTTTTTCGGAGCATTCACCGTACCAAAAGTCTGCTCTTCGTATTCCGGCCATGTCACTGCATACGGTAAAACCCTCGCCTTGAATTCAAGTAGCCTCTTCCTTCTATCATTGCAGCATCATCCCATCGCGCACTCATGCCATGATAGTGTCGGTGCTTGCACATGCATTGCATTCTCAAACCGGCAAAGCTTTTTCTCTCTTTTCCTTTCCCTTCTTTTTCTATATAAACAAGATATTAGAGACTCCTCGGAATACCGGGTTAATACCGTAGGTAGTATTACTCGTTTTGCCAGCTAGTTTAGCATCCTGCACAGTTCTTTTGCTGGTTTTTTTTTTTTTTTGCTTTTTCCTCCTTTAAACCGAATCAACCTATTCAACCGCATTGCATGTAAAAACTCAATTCACAGTTCGCAGTTCACTATGGTTTTGGAAAACTTTGCCATCAACATGCCCTAAAACATTGAGTAATGCATCCTTTGGAACTGGAATTTCCCGTTTCATGGAATAGGATCTTTCAAGGACTTGCCTTGAACATAAATTAATGGATTAGGACGAGGAGCGAAGGTGTAATTCATACTAGTGACCGTTAACGGGACAAGGGCCCTCCATGTTTTGGACTTTTTTGGTGGAAGAATTGAAAGGTTGGTTCTATGTTGTCTCTATTATCCAACGGCTCTTTCTGCTGGACGATGCTTTGCTTGTGGGTATAGGTTTTGGTGGGTCCCCCAAAATAGAAACTGGCAAATGGGTCTTCTTAGGATCCCAAAACATCACACCAAAACTAAATCATTACCTCTAACCTAAAGGGTGATGTTCTTTCCATATGTCTGTATCTCTCATAAGATGCTTTCTTAAAGCAAACTTTTAGAACCGAAGACAATGAACAGGACAGGTACGGTTTCTAGCAGTTCTTGCTGGACCATCTGTTTTCCTTTCTGTCTTCGTGTCAGCAGATCTCATTGGTCTTTCTATCGGGGCCCATTTGACAGTTTCTAGTAGTGCTTGCCTGGACCATCTTGAGTCCATTTTCTTTGGGTCTTTCTATTAGGGCCCATTTGACAGGTCATGTGTCAGGAGGTCTCGTTGGAAGTGGTTAGGCCCAGCAATTATAGCGTCATTATGGCTCTCTCCTACTTGTCATATTATCTAATTTCATGCGGGTTACTTAATCGAGCTGAATTGAGTTGATGTACTCAGAAATGCGTCGACGAAACTTAATCTGAAGTTTGTGAATTTATCATAAAATCTAGTAATATGTGGTGGTTCATTTTTCCCTCGATGCATAGGTAAATTCTGGATACGACGCTTCCGAGATGCTTGGAATTCATGTTCTCACAAGAAAGCTGTGGCAGTGGGCATCTTCACTCTTGTGTGGAACTTATGTTCGGTTGTTGCGAGAATTTGGGCAGGTAAACACAATGCTATGAATTTGACCTAAAAAACAAAAAAAACACAATGCCATGAAGAAGAAAGAAAATGTCGTTTTTTCTTTTTAAATTTCGCAAAGGTTCCTTATTGTTATTTCACTAGTTCATTTACCTTCTTCCCTTTTTCTTTTTTGGGTTTCAGTGTTCATGCTGTATGTGGCCTTCAGATATTATCAACAGAATCTAGTGATAGAGGATTGGGTTGAGGACGAGGAATGTGCAGACGACAAGTGTCGGGGACAAGTAAGGGGGACCAAGAACAGTTGTGGGCCCAAAATAGTAGAATCTTCAAAGGGAAAGAAAGCCTCCTGAGAATTGCATTAACCTCTTATAGGCCCAATTACAAAGCGTCTTATCTCATGTGTGTATCCACGTGATGTGTTCATGCTCAGCTTTTATAAAATAAAGTCAAAAGGGGAAAAAAAAGAAAAGGTGTTGTGTGTGTTGTGCTAAAGCCATGATTTCGATGAGTCGGCTTCACAAGAGCAGCCTTCCTTTCTCTTTTCTTTCTTTTATCTCCTTTTTTACCTTTCCACCATCCTCTTTAACCACAAGTTTGGTTCAAATCGCAATTTAATTTCGGATCAATTATAGAGTGGGAAGAATCTACGTGTTTTGAAAGCGGTAAATAAATTGTTTTCTTCATGACACCGAATCTCGTTCACCAATGAATGAGGAATCTTGGCTCATGATAAACCTATGTCTTGAATGTGATAGGGAGGCTAATTCGTGTTGGACATTTCAAAAATATGATCTTTAGTATATGATTAGCGGTAAAAATGATCTTATAATAAATGCGTTATTCCATTGTGTTTAGGTGATAGTGATGAACTTATGATAGTCATTATCTCACTGGAGTGATTGGATTGTTTTTAAATCCCAAACCGGTTTGAAAGGTGGGTCATCGCCACTTTTTGAGCAACCAATAACAGACCCATAACCTATCAACAAGTTACCGCACATTGCTTTGCTCCTTTATGTTTTTAGCTTCTTATTCTACGTGGTAACACCTAAACCTTCTTTGTCATCCATTGTATAAAAAATTAGTGATCGAATTTTACCCCTAAATCAAGATACCAATATAATATAATTTGGCGTTCACATTGCATCTAAGTATTAGGAGCAATTTTCATTTAGCAATAGCATGTCCACATTAAGTAAATTTCATGGGTTATTTTGAAATTAACCCGACATACTAAATGAACTTAAACTTAAGAGAGAGGCGAGGCCCTAAACTCTTTCGAACCTTCAATCTCGGCCGAGGCCATCGCTTCCCTTGCTTCAGCCGAATGGCCCTGGTTCCAATTTTATTTTTTTTCCTTTTTGTTTTCGGGTCAGGCCCGAGTTCTAAATCTTAATGTTTTTTGGTCGGACCTGAGTTCTAAATTAGGAAGGTGGATTTTCGACGAAACTTGGGAGAGCAAAAGAGACCCTGAGTCGGACTATATAATAAAAAATAAAAAATACAGACCCTGAGAATTCGGCCACAACAGAGGAAGGGGAGTTCAAACTTGGGAGCTCTAAATCTTTATTTTTATCCCATACGGTTTGCTGTCAGTTTTTTTTTTCTCTTTTAGTGAAGCCGATGACGGTTGCATGCGAATACTCGTATTCGATCGTGGAGAAAGCACACGCCGTCCACGTCACGGACGTGGGCAGAAAATGTCGCTTGGACAACCGCCCGGAAGGAGAGAGAATCCTCTGGGATCTTTCTTTTCTAGGAGAACCGCTACTCCTTATCACGAGTTCTCTCTCTTCTTTCTTCCATGGCGACCCATCTCGCGATGAAAAATCTCCGGAGGGAGAGAACTCATCTCATTTGCCACCCAACGCGACCGGACGCCGCCGCTCGTCGGACTATGTACTTGCGCTCGGCTCCTACCGGTTCTGCGTTGTTTTCGGGCGAAGAAAGGTTGCAGAACTTGGAATTCGTTCGTGGCTTGTCCGCTGGCGCCACCCACCAGCGACGGTTTTCTTTTGGTCAGGGACCGGTCCTCACCACTGAACCATCTAGGGACTCTGTTCTTCAATCAGCACATCGTTCGACGCTAAAGCTCGAGGTATGTTGAACATTAACTCATGTTCAGTCTTCGGATGCTCTTCGTGTTGAACAGTGACCGAGAATTCTAATTTCTGCTCGTCAGAGGTTTAATTGCTACTGAAATTCATTTGATAACCCGAATCTGCAATCTTGTCTCTGTGATGGTTTGGTTGTGATCCGCTATTTCACCGTTGCATTTGGACTTAGAGCCGAGATGCATGCCTTCGGATCCATGAAATGCTCAAGTCCAATTAGAGTGATTTAGTTCGTTCTCGAGCATGTCTTTTACTTGCTGATTGCCAGATGTAGTCGGGTCGTATCTGAAACTGAACCAATATTGGAATAAGTTTTCCAAATTCGAGTAGTCATATGAATGTTCATGTCCATTTGTTTTTTTATTTATTGAATCTGCTTGGTTACACCCTGTTTTTATGGGAAAAAAAGTTGAGAAAAGTTTAGAATCAAATCAGTCCTATTGAAGTTTACATCAGTTGTTGCAGACGTTTTGAAAGGATTTCATATAGATTCGGTCCAATTGTTGATGGAAGACGACAGGAATGAAAGAAAAGCCAGGAAAGCAAAAAACACGGATAAAATGGAGAAATAAAAATAAAAAATATACAAAATATAAAACCAAAAAAAAAGTGGAAAATTGGCTAGAAAAATGGTCCTAATATTATTATTAGAATTAGTTTAGTTTCATTTTGATGATACACATGGTTTAGGAAAATTCATGTTCATTTTGATAATACACATGGTTTAGCAAAATTCATGATCTTTTATAATTTTTCGGAAATTCGTATAGACTAAGGTTCTTATCCTAGTTTTACGTATTCAGCTTGTATGAAAATATTATATTTTTTTTTGAATTATACTAATGAATTGTAAAATTCTTAATATGATATAAACGAAAAATAAAGAAAAATAAAAAAGTACCTCACGGAAACTAAATATGGACATATACTACAAATCGAAAATAATATCTTTAAGTTGATTAATCTGCACAAACGCTCTTTGATGAGCATGTGGTAGATAGATGGGTTCAGCAGGAGGACGAGATCCCACCACATGCCTTCCCCGATGCTTTGGTTAGTGATCTTGGCAATATCCTCGTTGCACTTAGAGATGTGGGCAGCCTCCTTGATGTCAGTGAGCCGAAGTGTGGCCTCTTCCTCGGAGTAAAGAGGTCCTGGCGTAGAAGCACTTCGCATCGTGCATGCAACCTACATGATGAACCATCAAGGGATTCTAGCATGACGAGTACCTCGATGATGAGAAGAATAAAAGAGATTGCTCCAACACTGAGCATGATACACCACCACCTGAGGTCGAAGTGAGCTTGGAGAATGCATAAATGGAGATGTAGCCAACAAGAGTGCAGATTTTGATGAAGACCTCAACTACCAAAACAATGTATACAAAGCAATCACCTTTCTAACTTTAATTTTTCCCAAAATAAGAATGCACATTAAAGATGAGGACGACAAAAATTGATGACATAAAAAAATGATAAAAAAAAATGATAAAATAGGGGGAGAAAAGAAAATGAGTCTTTAGCTCATAGAAAGAGGGGAGGAAGCCATGAGAAGGCAGAGGATGCCTCAATTAAAATGTCTTAATTAAAATATGTACAATCATGTTCTTTGTCCCGAGGTAGGGAGATAATCACCATTCGGGCTTTAGAAATGAATTTTCAAGGTCAACTTGGTTAAGCAAAGGGCATTAGTGTTTCGATAGAGAAATGAATGCTCTTCTTCATGTTGGGATGCTTCGAGCTTCCATAAGAATTTAGCTGAAGTTGCTGCAAAAATATTGATGCAAGTGAGGGAAAATATGTATTTCTCATCCTTTTTCCTCCAAATAATGTCAATCAAAACCACCAAATTTGCCCCATTGTGGGGTGATTCTTGTCAGGGTATTTTGTAGTAACATCTCCACATTTACATGTAAACACTAATTGTATTAGTAAATCATGTGCCTTGCCTTAATGTGGGGAGAGAATCACCATTGGGGCTTTAAAAATGAATTTTAAGGTTCAACTTGACTAAGGAAAGGACATTAGTGTGGTTCAATAGTGCCCTAATTGCGGACTTGACCATGGGCGCATGCCCCAACTTTGCATTTAGCGCTTCAAAACCGACCAACACTATGCATGTCATCACCATCACCACAAGTGGCCTCAACTTGTAATCCTCAATGAATGTAACTGCTAAGAGAGACACCAGGGACCCCACTGCAGAGGCCAGTGCGGATACCCTTGCCGCTTGCCATGGGCTTGGTAGCTTCTCTATCACATCCCTTTCCTTAATTCCTTCCTCTCTGCTCCTGTCCTTTCTTTGAATTTGGGTCATTTCAATATCATATTGGGAGTAGACTGATACGAGCTCACCGATGACCCTCATGTAGGCCTCGACAAGTAGCCTTGCCACCCCGGATATAACCATAGTTTTGGTATCCTTGTTGGTGGCGTTGACATCCAGCAATGTTGTTGCGACTAGGCTCTCATTTGCACTGAGCATGGCGGCGCGGAGCCATTAAGCTTGCTTTGATGGGTTGACGAGCTCAACCTCGAAAGGAGGAGGAGGAGACAATTGTTATGTTGATGGTTCAATTTCGAGGTTGATTTGGAGGGGGGATGAGGAGGCAAAGGCAATAGTCGAGTTGATGGTGAACCTCTTGCTCGATGGACTATTTGGCTTGATGCTCGAGATGGACTTGGAGGGGAGGAGGAGGCAATGGTTGGGGTCGTGCGGTCTAGGGTGGGGAAGTATTGCCATGGAAGCTGTAGAAATGAAGGGAATGTCAGATAGCAAGTTACAAGATAAGAGGGCACGTGCAGCACGCTCCCTAGGAGATTAATCACTAAAATGTCAATTAAGGGGTCAAACTTGCATTTTTTTTTTTTTTTTTTTGAAAATTGACAGTGCAAAACTGAAAATAAGACTATTTTTGGGCATTTTATGCAAAAAAAAAAATCAAATTTAGACTTGGAGTTGACTTTTTTACCAAAGTTTGACTGAAGGATCAACTCAAACTCAATGCATATTTTATCATAAGGTGCATGAATATCTTTTTTTGATTGCACATATTTTAATTGAGATATTATTTTTAAAGTACTTATCTAGTAAAGCTAATAAATATGTTGATGTCTTCTTCGTGAATATTATATATTTAATGTATCAAACAAATTAATCTACTCTAGTGTGAAAACATGATATTACACCAACTATACAAGGCACGTTTCTCTTTAAAAGACTTCTCCCAGGAGTGTGCCACGCACGTCATCTTATCTTTCTTTCTGACATTCTTTTCATTTGTATAGTTTCCATGGCAACACCACCCCCCACTCAACCACAAGACCCAATCATTGCCTCCTCCTCTTCCTCTCCCCCTCGAAGTCTTCCTCAAAGGACAAGCCAAACGGTCCCTCGAATAAAAGGTTGAACCATCAACTCAACCATGCCTTTTCCTTATTTCCCCTCCAAATCCACCTTGAAATCGAACCATCAATGCAACCAATGCCCCCTCCTCCTCATTCCGAGGTAGAGTTTGTTAACCTATCAAAGTGAGTTCAGTGGCTCTGCGCCGCCGTGTTAAGTGCAAATGAAGGCCTAGTTGCAACAGCATCAGTTATGATGGGTGTTAGCGCCATGAATAAGGATGTCAGAACTAAGGCCTAGTTGCAACAGGGTCAGTTATGTGGAAAGTAACGAAGGAGAGGGAAGACACAAGCCCCACGCTCAACCAAAACTTAAAGATAGAAGTACAATTTTACTGCAAAACTGTGATGGACAGCTTGATGGGCTTTGCACCAAGCCCATGGACAGTGGAACCAATTTTAGAGGATTGCAAAGTGCTGTTGGCCCAACTTAATGGTGTCTCTATTTCGTACGTGCATAGAGAAGCTAACAAGCCCGCCGATTGGATAGCACGAGCCCACCGGGATAACCGTATATCCCCCCATCCACTTTGGGTTTTATTATGTAATGATTCCAAACCTAATTACGGTTCCGCAACTTATTAGTAATGATCACTATCTTTTGACCAAAAATAAAATAAAATTGGTGATCCAATCCCATCGGTATGGTCGGTGAACAATTCATAGCCGACACCTCAACCAGTTCATGGTCTATTGCTTGGTCGGTCAATTAGTCGGACTATGACTTATCATTGATTCCTTACCAATCGAACCGATTGATCCTATGGTCAATGGCCCATGATTAATCTATTTAGAATCTTATGGCCGATCCTTACAAGGTCGTCGGAATCGAAGGTGTTACATCAACTGTGAAAATGAATTACAACACAAAAAAATGATATAAAAGTAACCACAACAAAACACATCGAAGAATGAGTAAAAGATACAATGCAATAAAGTAATCCAATACGTGTCAAGCAATGAATATTAAACGGCCTTATTATTAAGTCCCAAAGCAACAACTTCTAAGAGCTTAGCTCAAATTGAGTTCAATTTCCATTCTAAAGGATTTGACCTTCTGAAATTAAACTACATCAAATGTGTCCACTAAAACCCTAAACCATTTGTAGACTAACTAAATGAAATTGAGCTATTTTTTACCCAATCAAGGCCTGTCTCCCTAACCAGATTTTCACTTCTTTTTTTTTGAGGAATTTTTTTTTTTTTTTTTAAATCTGGAAAATGAGAACTCAGGCCAGGTCCTTGGGCCCGATCCGCGGGTAAGGTCAAACTCGAACTTCACAAAACGCAAGCCAGGCTTTCGGACTCGGTCCGCGTATGGAGTCAGAGATGAACTTCGGGAGTCTAAAGCAACAAAAATAAATGGACTCATTCGTTTTATTTATTTCATTCAAGACCTCACAGGCCCAACTTCGAATATCTTTATCAACTCATGCTTAGCGCCAAGTCAAAAACCAAACCCAATTTCTACTATCTTCGCCGAACCCATTTTTTTTTTATTTCTTTTCTTCTCTTTTATTATTCTTTTCATTACATTTTTCAATCCTATATATTTCTAGAACACGAGTTCCCCTCTATAACTCAATTCATATCATTGATGCAAATTTTACTTCTGAACAACAAAACGCAAACTCTTCACAGGAGCATGATATTCACGGGCCTCATCATTTAAAGATCCACGCACGCCTTTATTCCACTGACGATCAACTCCGGTCACCATGGGATCCACATAAGCACCCGCCGCCCGCCACACATGCACGACAAGAATACGCAGTCAACATATCGAATATGAAGACAGAATAACACAACAACGATGGAAACATTACCACAGGAGCAACGACTTGATTGGTCGGTCTTGTTCATGGTAATTTGAGAATCATGAAATACAGTTTCCACATCAATTGTCCATCCAACAAACAACATGAATTGATTCATGCACGAATGGAAGTAATATCATTGCGACGAGTCGGGCTATAGTTGGTTTGACAAGATGTGCCTCTCGATTTAGTCATTGAAAATGAATTGGACCATGTTTTTTTAATCATTTATTTTGATCTATCTAATTACATTTAGGCATCAATAATTGTTTCGGTGGATTAGGTGTTCATTGATGTCGGCACCTTCATTGGCTGCATCTCCATTTATGCCTTCTCCAAGCTCTAGTTCAACCTCGAATGGTGTGTCATGCTCGAACGTGGGAGCAATTTCCTTGTTCTCGTTCGTTATCAAGGTTCTTGTCATGACATAATCCCTAGGTGGCTTATCATTATACTTGTCGAATGGGTGGGTCAAATTGAAACAACTTTTCTTCTAAATAAATGGAAGTGTCAAACCGTTGAGTCAATAATAAGCTAACATATATGAACTCCTAGTTAATATATTTCATGAAATCTCTAACCTTGAGAATACCTCAGCTAAGAACACCATCAGACTCATCTCATTCAAAATTAGAAGCAATTTACCAGAATCGACCCGTGGAGTGTCAATCCTGACTAGTTTTTGAGTTAAATGACCTTGACATTAAAAATACCCGAACATCTTTGTGAATGAGGGAGATTGATGTTATAAAGGCTGTTCTTGCAAGAGCTTCATGCAGAGTCCATCTTGTGCCGGTTTTCTACTTTCCTAGATGGAGTTTCCCAATGTTTTCATACATTTGACCTAGTAAATGCATCTTTCTATTGCATAAGATTTTGCATGATTAAAGTTGATAATAAGAAATAGTTGTGTTGATAGATTACACACACGTTATCCACATAGTTAAGCCCATACACCTAAGACGAAGTCTGGAATCAATTGAAACTTAGCATTAAAGGCAGGATCTCATTCACAAAATTCTTGAACTAGAAATCAACTCCTGATTGTGTGGTGTACCTTCACTAGGTTGGGATCAATAATTTCCTACCCTCTAGAGACCATTTTCACAGTAATAAAAGAAACTGAAACGGATACACATTTAGTCTGGACATTTTACCTTCAATTTGTTTTGAATATTCATGTGAAGTTGACCCCTCAGGTTCCTCTAGATTTTCCAGGTTCTCCGCGTTGCGCCTCTTTATCCTGGCAATGAACTAGTTAGATAAAAAGCCTGCTGATAAAATATAGGTATAATGAAAAGAAGGAAAAGATCCAATATCATTGAACTCTGACACGGTTGTGCATTCAAATTAAAGAGAGCTGATTTCGTGTAGACATGAAATCCCAAAGTTACAGATGGAAGACCGGAAAACTATAGACATCAGAATTGGACAATGCAACATGACAATTCTAAAATTGGTGAAAAATGTTCACTGCCAACATCGACATTATCATCAAACAATACCTTTCGCTTTCATGATCGCTCTCACTGTCAGTCTCATCATCAACCAACGAACCAGACTAACCAGAAGCTAAACTGAGGATCGAGGTAGGATGCAAAGTCGTCACTGCTAGATGAATGCATCGGTGAATCTGTCATGAGACTCATCTAAAGCAGGATACATTCGATATACAAACCTTGTCAAATTTTGAATATTGAGCGCCCATTTTAGAGAAGATGAATATGAAAGCAATAAAATATGGTGGAAATAATTATTATCAAATCAAAAACGGAATTTCCGTCAATATAAAAAAAGGACCGTCTTGTTCCAAGCTTAAAACTCCATTTTCAATTGGCTAAAGAGAGGATGAGTACAGCCACCAACTCTCTAATTTACCAGTAAGACGCAATTGAAAAAGCTGCTCTAAAGCATTTATATTTAGGTGGCCATTGTGCAAGTATATTGAGAACTTGTCAGTTCCTCGCGAATATAATGAGAAGCTCTTCCCAGAACCTACCTGTCTGTAAGTATGAGAAAACTGATTCAATTCTTCCTGCAGCACCCTAATTATGTCCATTCAGAAGGCACACAAGTTGCACCATCAGTTTGTTTTCAAGACATCTTATCAATAATGCCCAACCCGACCCTACCCTATTTTTTTCGGGCCAGGTATCCTTCATGTTCGGGTAGTAGTTTAACATATGGGTATTGTAATGGTTTTGGTTCGGCTCGGTTTTATACCTGAACTGAACCAAAACACACTTGACGTTAGGGCTTGAAACAAATCAGAACACATTGATAAGGTGTTCTCTTCTCTAGAAGGTTTACGACTTCAAACCCTAATACACTCTCTTCTCTAGAAGGTGAAAAGCGCGACTCCATCCTCCTTGTCAAATCCATAACCATCGACTCCGCTGACTTGGCTGTTAGTGGGTGTCAGTACACAGTCGAGCTCTGCACTTTTACCAATCCGTCGAGACTGTTTGAGATTGAATTGAAGTCATCTCACTGGGGCGGAGGGTAAAGCTTCAGGTCAAAGTAAGAGGTTTGATTTCTCTTCCTGTTTTTCCTTTCTTCTATCCAGTAGTCTCTCCAGATGCTAGAGTGTTTGAGTTCTTTCAGATTACTTATGCTTGATTCTTTACCCCCGAGTTACCTCTAGTTTTTTACCAGTCCTCCAGCTTTTTGTTAGCATAAGTGAATGCGTGCTTAGCTAGTAAATGACGCCGATCATTGAGCTAGCTGTGCATTAACTCCATTGGCAGTTCTAGCCTCCCCTCTAGGCATCTAACGTCTGTATTTTTCGTTTCTCACCCTTCTCTACCGATGATTAAACTTCATAACTTTCCTGGAATGCTTCTCAGACAAGAAGTATACTTTTCACGAAGTGTCTGAGTGAAGTTTTTCTCTCAGGAAATTGTCTCCAAGCCAAAATGCTGTTTAAAAGGACTTGACTGAGGAAATATACTTTGAATCTCTTTGTAGCTTCACGTTTGCGCCATGAACTTCCTTTGCACAAGGAAACAAGTTTGTTTACATTTTACTGAATTTTTTCTTTCGGGTCGAAATATAAGTTTCACTGAGCGGTGTACCAATCCGGATGAGCCCTGCTTAGAATTAGCATCCAGCAATTTCTTGATTTCCATTTTAGCTAATGTGGATGCAATCCAGTGGCGATTCTTTTCCATCAGAGGGATTTAAAGAAACAGATTTGTGTCAGAATAGCATATAAGTCCAGCACCTCGGAAGCCATTTTATTATGCTAGAAGTTTCTGTTTTGCCATTGCCGAACAGTATAGTGCCGCATGGAAAAGTATAAATCAATTAAGAGTTGTAAAATAAACTTGAACTGTGGATGGAGATGTTCATTTCTCTGGAAATAGTTCAGGGGGTGATCGTTACATTCTTCTTTCGGTGTCAACCGGTGCTCTTGAAGCCTCTCGCGCCTGGTTCGACAAGAGAAAATTCCGTATTCGAGCATTATCGACGCTGACCGGCGAAGACTCTATAACTCTTGGCCCTCAGTGCACCGGCGATGAAGATCGGCGCCGGCGAGCCGAGTCACTTCCCACCTTCCCGGCCGAGAAACACAGCAGAGCCGAGCTCCGATGCACGGCGCTAGAAATGAATAATAGCGGCTGTCCATTTTGATTTCCTTCTTGAGTGGGCTTTCATTCTTTGCTAGACTCACTTGGGCTTTTCTTTCCTCTAATTAACATGGGCTAATTCCCTTCTAGCTTAATGGGCCAAAATATCGAGATTGGGCATGAGCCCCCCGAATGACTCGGGCCGAAAACAAATCGGGCCAGGTTCCTTTTTTTTTTTTTAATCATTTATTTTGATGTGTTGACTAAAATTCGACTATCAGCTCAGTGATATATTCACTGTAAAGTGATGACCCCATTCCTTCTTTTCTGGGAAAATTCCAATGAGAGCCCGAAGTGGATCAATTTTCTCAAAAAGTGGTCCAAAGTGGACTAAAGTGAAATTTTATCTAAGTTTTAGCAATAATAATGAAATAAAAAAAGACATGAATTTACAAAGATTGCTTAAATACATTATGAAACTACACATTTGGGCACACTTTTAATGTTGCACCCCCATTAGCTAGATCTCCATCTATGCCTTCTCCAAGCTCCACTTCAACCTCGGGTGGCTTGTCATACTCCGCTTAGGAGGAATCTCCTCGTACTTGCTCGCCATCATGGTCCAAATCCCCACTATGCTGCTCACCATCGTGGTCCTTGTCATGCTGAATCCCCACGATGGCTTATCATGCGGGGGCTGCTTGTCGACTCCGGTTGGATGTTGCCATCGGCCATAAGATCCCTGCATGTGACCACAAAGAAAATCAATTGGCACTCAACTAATGGGCATATAGCCATGAGAGAAATTCATATAAAATTTAAAATCTAATTACAAAAGAGCAAGAGAATAGCAAACTTACATCTCTTGAACCTCATCATTGGCGTTACTTTCATTCACGAGTAGTTGGTTCAGTGCTTCTAGATACTCAAGACTTTCCTCCCTTTCCCTCATGACCGAAAACTCCACGATGTTTGATGAGCCACTCGATTGTTTCATTCCAAATTCCGAGGCTTATTTCTTTTCCAAGTTGAATCAGATGGGATCAATTGTTCTGTATCAACCGGTGCTCGCCCCTTTTATAAGGAATGAGTAGCGGCTAATAAATGAGGGTCTTTCAATCAGACATTTCCTCAGATAGGTGGCATGCACCTCGATTAAAGAACTTCTACTTACATGCAAGGCAAAGAATCACTATCAAGTCATCACTCCAGCATCAATACACATTTGAAACATGGATGAAGCTTTTATACTGAGATGAATTTCACATGAGTCTCGACCACATTTCTCAGACTCGATTAGCCATATCAGATTAAGAACACTCAGTACCCGGTAGATGCAATGACCAGCTATGCACAAAATATATACGAGGTAGGATTATCTTCAGCTCGCCACAAAGGACACCACCTGTAAGGAGAAAGTTTCAGATGATTAGACTACACAACAGCTGTACTGAAAAACAAAAGGAAGAAGGAAAATTCAACAGCCACAAATGGATCGTGCGACCGGGCGACAACTTATGATGGTGCCACGACTTCAGTGCAGCAAACAGGACACTTAACGCATGGTCTAGAGAGAACCGACAGATTCATAACTTCAAGCATCAAATGTAAAAAAATAGCCGTGTAATCCCAAAGATGCACACGTAGAACTCTCTTATCAGTGCAAACCAAGACAGATATCAGGGTTTGAAAAACAGGGGTTCGAAGGGGCAGGAGAAGATCTACAAGGATGTGGAAGACGACTTCAGAAAAGACATGCAGAAGCAATGACACCCTTGTATACATGTATTGAGCTAGCTACACATTTTACGCAGATCATCTTTCTATTTTCTGAAGTTTAATCTATACGGCGAGGGCAAGCATCACTCGACAGTCAGCTTCACGTAGAATCCAAATACACTAGAGGAAGATTTGACCAACGTCCTCATCCAACCCATCCATTTCGACTATACCAATACCGATCGAGTCGAGCCTCGAGACATTTGGAACCGTAAAGCACATGCAGAAGCAGGATCGAGGAGAGCCCAATTACTTCCAAGGCTCTTCGGCTGCGAAACAGAGCACAACAGAGCGTGGCAACCGCGTCTCATAAACTGAAAGACGGCGAAGGAATCTCGAACAGGAACATGCGAGTCGCTTCACCTTTCTGGGCGAGACACGAAGCAGAGCCGAGCTCCGATGCATGGCGTTATAAATGGATAATATCAGAAACAGAAAATCCCCCACGAATCGCTCCCCGGAGAGGATTTCTCCGCCGTCGGTTCCGGAAGCGCCGACGCGTGTGCCTTCCCCACAGTGGTCAGAAACTGAATCCGTTGCGCACGTCCCCAGCTCAGCAACTTCGCGAAGGAATCGGCGCGAGCCGTGCGCCATTGACGGAGCTCTCTCCTTCGTGCGTGTCCAGCTTCGCGCGCGAGCTGAAGGGGAACGAAAGGGGAGTGGAACATGGGCCTTCCTCTCTTGGGGGCCCATTTCGATCCCTTCTTGGGTTCATTTTTTTTATTTGTGCTCCAAGTGGGCCTTTTGTTCTGGCTGGGCTCGGTTGGGCTACATTTCCCGCAAGCTCAACGGGCCGAAATGTGATCTTTTAATATGGGATTAGCGGTAAAAGAGCTCTTATAGGAAAAGGATTATTCCATAGTACTTAGGTGATGGTTGAGATTTTATGATAATCATTCTCATTGGAGGGATTGAATTATCCTTCAAATCAGGTATAAGTTCGAAAGGCGGGTCATTGTCGCTTTTTGATCAACCAATGATGGACCGATAACCTATCAAAAAGCCAGTCTGATCTTAGTCCATTCACTACGCATTGCTTTGCCCTTTTATTTTTATGCTCTTTATTTCTTTGTGTTGACACTCATAAATTTTTGGTTTTTTTAATTTTACCATCCATTACATTAGAAAATTACGAATTGAAATTTACCTCTAAACAAAATTATCAATATTATCATAATTCAACATCCGCGTCACATTCAAGCACTAGGAACAATTTTCATTTAGTAATAACATATCCACATTAAGTAAATTTCATAGGTTATATGGAAATTGGCCCGATATGCTAAATGGACTCAGACTTAAGAAAAAGAAGCAATGGTATAAACTTATTGAAACGTTCAAGATCAAGCATACTAGGAAAGTGAATTTTTAAAAAAGTTGGAAAACAATATCCCTTGGAGATGTTGATAATTGATAGGGTACAAAAAATAAAAGAAAACCAATGAGAAAACGGATAGAAACAAGAGTCTCTAGCTGGCTCATATCCTCTTTATAAACACTTACACAAGCAATACGCATCAGTCTCATATGCTTGGAACTTGAGTATGTCTCAAAACCGTTTCGTCTGAACTCTAAGACGTAAAATATCGAGGATATTCCCTCCTGGATGGGGAAGAAAAAATTATACTCGGACTTGGATTACCAACTATGAAAAGTTATATCAACATAACAAGCCTTTCCAGTCTACGGAGCCCTTCAGGTGAGAGGGTAGATTCCATCGCACCTAATAAGGGGCGTTTGAGAAACTAGTAGGCCGGTATAGTAATCATTCGTACCGATGAAGGTGGAGGGGTGGACAAAACATCCACTGCAAAGTCAACATGCACTTTGCACAGTTCTCTTAACCAACTTGTCGGCCTTGTATCCTCAGTCGAGAGACTCTCTCTCTCGTCCTCATTGCGCTGCCTTCTGTCCCAAGCCAATCTCATCCTCATCCCGTCAATGGAGGGAGGCTTTACTGGGTCAAGATCACGATTGAGCTTCGCCACTGCGATTCCTCTGTAACGGCGTCATTCTTCTGCTAGGGTTCCTTCATCGTGCGACCAAGCCGTCGTCCGATTACTGCCAAGTCTTCCGGTGATCAGACCGGACGGAGCTTCCCGTCATCGGTGCTCCATCTTGTACCGGCGCCTCCTTTCCCCGTTCCTTGGTCCCCACCGTGGGCGGTCTTGGCGCGAGGGCATCGGCAACATCCCGATTGCTGAAGGATACCCATCAGCAAACCTCATTCCGGCCCACCGGCGTCTTTGTCGTCCTTCTATCCAAGGCATAACTTTTAATTCGGACAGGTTAAACTTTACCCATGATTATTATCTTGAATGTTCCAGATTAAAACTTCGTTATGCAAGATAGATTCATTAGGGTCACCCGCATAAAGAACCAATTTTTAAGTCGAAAATCCAATCTTTACCTCAATTCGAGAAATTCATAACATCAATTGAATTTTCATTCCAAATTAGAGTTTAAGTATTTAATTTATTCTTTAGTTCTTCTTGATTTTACTTAATTTCTTTAATTTTCATCCACTTCCCTCGGAACATCGTGTCGCTATCGAGGGTCCCTACATAAGTCCTGTGTTTCGGTCAATTAAAGGAATGTCTTGATAATAGAATGAATTAGAAAATATTATTCAATGTGGTCAAAGTTACCATGGTCTTTTTTCGTTCCATTTCTCGATCCCCACTCTCTTGGATGAAAATGAAAATTCAAGATGGAAAATTGATTATCATATATTTTCGTGTCAACTATACCATATCCAAGTATATTACTGAAATTTAATATGTTCCATATTCCCTAAGAAGTTCGTAGTAATTTCTGGAACGCGAGACCATACTTTTTGGGGTCAAACCGGTATCGTCGTCCGTTGGTTTCAATTTCCGCCCTAATTCTCTCATCTGCGACGAGTTAACCCCCTTTTGCTCGCAGAACCGACGCCGGCCCTCGCCGGCGCGCCGCCCGCCGCCGCCGCCGCCGCCACTGCGCCGACTCCTCTCCGTCGCACCACCGACTACTGAAGGTGACCCCCTCTCTCTCCCTGGACTCCGTTTAAGCGTGAACAGTGTCGAGCGGAGAGTGGGAAATGGTCGTCGCCTCGTTGGTCGGACTTCGAGATTCTTGTCGAATTTTTGGGTGGGGAGCTGCGATCGATAGGGATTGAATATCCGAAGGAGTTATCACTAGATTTTCCTCTCATGAAGCTAGATGTATAGGAAGATCTTGTCTTGTAGGATTTGATAGAGGGGCGTGCGCTATTCCACTTCAGGAAAATTCTATGATGGCTTCTAATATGTGGTGCTCATTTTATTTTATTTTATTCTGGTTTTTGTTGCTGGATGTTTAATATTAGTGGAAAATACAAGTGGATTTAAACAAGATTTGGGGAATTGTCTGTAATTCTTTGTGAGGGAGCGTTTCCTTGCCCTGTGAGGGCGGTGTGGGGATGGGGGCGGGGTGGTGTGGGGCAGATTGCCCTGCACTGCACGGTTCGCAAGGGTGGCGGTGGCAGGGCAAATCTTCGCCCCGACACATTTATTGGCATTTACCTTCGTGTGGGTGGAAAGTGCTGACTGTGTTCACCATTTTGACTGATTGGTGCATATGGATCAAGGCTTTGACCTAGTGGCAGTGCATCCTAATTGAGGTCTGAAGGGTCTTCTATCCCGTTCTTAGCTTTCCCCTTCCCAACCTGAGCTTGCAAAAAGGGCGTCTAACTGTCCTGACCTGGTGACTTCTGTTTTTGATTCGATGACTGTTATTTCCACCTTATTTTGTTGCTTCCGTATTCATCTTCTCCAAAATGGGCATTCAGTATTTGAAATTTGATATGGTTTGTATATTGAATGTATCCTGCTTCAGATGAGTCTCGTGACGGATTCACCAGTGCATTCATCTAGCAGTGATGACTTCGCATCCTACCTCGATGCTCAGTTAGGTTCTGGTTCTACTGGTACATCTAGTTCATCGGCTGATGATGAAACTGACAGTGAGAGTGATCATGAAAGCGAAAGGTATTGTCCGATGATAGTTTTGATGTCTGCAGTGAACAGTTTATACCAATTTTAGAATGGTTATATGGCATTGTCCAATTCTGGTGTCTATAGTTTTCTGGTCTTCTATCTGTAACTTTTGGATTTTATGTCTACATGAAATCAGCTCTCTTAATTTGAATGCGCAACCGTGTCAGAGTTCAATGATATTGGATCTTTTTCATCTTTTCGTTATACCTATATTTTATCGACAGGGCAGGTGCTTTGGTTTCCATCGAGTTTTAACTAACAAGTTTGTTGCCAGGATAAAGAGGCGCAAGGCAGAGAAACTGGAAATTTTAGAGGAACCTGAGGGGTCAACTTCACGTGAATATTCAGAACAAATTGTAGATGCAGAACAAATTGTAGGTAAGAAGTCCTCCAGACTAAATGTGTATCCATTTCAGTTTCTTTTATTCCTGTGACAATGGTCTCTAGAGGGTAGGAAATTCTTGATCTCAGCCTACTTAAGATACATCACACAATCATTAGTTGATTTCTAGTTCAAGAATTTTGTGAATGAGCTTCTGCCTTGAATGCTAAGCTTTGGTTGGTTCTGGAGGAAGAAATGTCCTTTACCTAGCTTTGTCTCAGGTGTAGGCTGTGCTTAGTTCATATTTAATTTACATACAGGTGTCACTACTTTTGGCCCGTGACATAGGTGTATTAGCTTAACAATGTGGATAATGTGTGTGGACGGTATCAAGCACAGCTCTTTCTTATTATTAAGTTTAATCATGCACAATCTTATGTAATGGAAAGATGCATTTACCTGGTTAGATATATGAAAACATTAGGAAACTCTATATAGGAAAGTAGAAAGCCCACCAAAGATGGACTCTGCATGCAGCTCTTGCAAGAACAACCTTTATCACATCAATCTCCCTCATTCATATAGATGTTTGGGTATTTTTTATGCCAAGGTCTAAAAAACTTGTTATGATTGACATTCTAAACGGGTTGATACTAGTAAATTGCTTCTAATTTAGAATGAGATGGGTCTGATGCTGTTCTTAGCTTAGGTATCTTAAGAAGGACGTAAAGAGTTAGAGATTTCGTGATGTAATGTATTAACTAGGACCTCTTATATGCTAGCTTACTATTGACTCAACGGTTTGACACTTTCATTTACTTATAAGAAAAGTGGCTTGGCAATTTCATGTATGGGCCTGAAGAGTTAAGTTTAATAGGTCGCCTGAATTCGAATTATAATGATTGTGGAGATATGCTCACATGCTCTTGTGCGCATGAGCCCATACACAATTAAGGTGACCACATACATATAGATGAATAGAACATCGATTACTGAACTTGCAGCCTAATGACCTGTCAACATTATATTTCTGTTAACTTTAGAATGCATTAATTGTAACCACGGGGAAGAACAGTGGAAGATTCTTCATCGTGGTGTAACTAGGAAGCTTGTTTTACCCTTGTAAGTCCAATTTTTTGCTTTAGGAATTGCCATATGCTAAGTTCTGCAATCCTTCTTATTCATATGTAAAGGTTCTTAACTGTAGGCAGACAACCCAATTGGTGATTAAATAAGGTAGAGGATGAATGTCATGAGCTTGAGTGGTTTAGTTTGGCTTAACCTTTAGCATGATAGCTTATTCTTTTATTTTGACACGTGATGGAATCCTTGACATGCTTAGTGGCACAATTGTGAAGTGGCAGCGGGGGAAGTATTGATTTTAGTTATCCAGTTTTTAACTACTGACTCAAAACCCACAAGTCTGTGTTCAGCTCTAGTTTAAAATGATAGAATGATCTTAATTATGAGTTAGCAGTTGGATTTTAGTCACTGATCCTCTTTCGCTGCTTTACTTTTATTTTCCTCTAGGATGACCAGATAATATCGGGCATTTGCTAATGTGCAGAAACAACCATAAAGCAGGATTCCTGTTCACATCCTGGTTCTTTTGGGGGAATGTGCATGCGTTGTGGCAAATCCCTTGAAGAGAAATCAGGTGTAACATTTGGCTATATACATAAGGTAAGACATCATATCCCAAAGTCAAAAGGTTCCGCCTTCTCGACATGTCTTATATAGTTTATAAGTTTTGAGAGGTTCGGAATGGGGTGAGGAAGGCAGGGTTCCTGAACTGTTTGGTAACTAGTGATTTTGAGCAGTGTTTTGTTTGTAATAGTTCTTTCTTTCCTTTTAGGAAATGAATGAACAATGATCAGTTGTGGCTTAATTTCAACCGGTTCTCGTTCTAAATGGAAAAGTAGCTCTTTAATCCCTTACACGTGTCTCATTTGCTTTGTAAATTTAGTTAAAACATGAAATTTATGTTTTACTGATTGCGATGTCCTATTCTGGATGGGCTGTCTTAGAACTAGCATTCAGCAATTTCTTTATTTTCCATATTAGCTAATGTGGATGCCATCTAGTGGTGATTATTTTCCATTAGAGGATCAAAGGAGCAGACTTGTGTCAGACTAGCATAAGTCCAGCACCTCAGAAGCTATTTTATATGCTAGAAGTTTCTGTTTTGCCATTGTTAGACAGTATGGTCCAAGATGGAAAAGTATGTATCAATTAGAGTTGTAAAATAATATTGAATCATGGATCAAGATGTTCATTTCTCTGAAATGGCTCAGGGGATGACCATTACATTCTCTTTTCTGCAGAAGGAAATGTTTGATTTTTGGTTTGTCATTTATGTTTAGCTTTTACCATTTTTATTTTAGATGGATATGATGTATTAGTACTTGTATATGCAGGGTTTATGGCTTGCTAATGATGAGATTGCTCGATTGCGGAAGACAGATATGAAAAATTTGCTACGTTACAAAAAGCTTTACTTGATCCTTGACTTAGATCATACACTCCTTAATTCAACTTCGCTTGCCCATATTAGTTCAGAGGAGGAACACCTGAGAGGCAAAGTAGATTCTCGGGAAGGTATACCCTTTCCTGCCAGTTTGGATTCTGTTTGGACTGTGAATTTTCGTTTTATGTGGTGCCACAAGCTGTATTACAAGTTTCCTGTGTCTTATTTTCTTGTTTATATTCTGGGCACATTTCTAAGTCCTGGTTCTTGTCTTGATTGTTGGATTTAATCTTAAATTTAATGGGCAGACGTCTCTAAAGGCAGCCTCTTCACCTTGGAGCATATGCATACAATGACCAAGTTGAGACCCTTTGTGCGGACCTTCTTAAAGGAAGCTAGTGAAATGTTCGAGATGTATATATACACAATGGGTGATCGATCCTATGCCCTGGAAATGGCTAAGCTACTTGACCCCACAAGAGAGTACTTCCATGAAAGAGTGATCTCCCGAGATGATGGTACCCAAAGACACCAAAAAGGACTTGATGTGGTGCTGGGCCAAGAAAGTTATGTACTGATATTAGATGATACAGAGCAGGTAAATGGATTTCAAAATAACTCCCAAACAGATTCCTACATGGTTTGCTCTCAAAGTTTTTTTAATTATTTTTTTTATTTTAATGAAGGCGATCATGATTTGTCTTTTAAATTCCCCAAGGTAAATTTTGGATGTGGTTTTCACACTATTAGTGTTTGGTTTTGTTTTGCTTGTCTATTATCCTTTTCTTTCTGTCAGGAGTTTAATATTAGTCTGTGTTTTCATTTTTGGGATCGGGTTGCGTGAGAATTATTGTTCAGTTTTGTTGTGCTTCCCTTTCTTGTTTTTTTTTGTTTTTTTGGGGGGGTTGGGTTTGAATCATTCTGCATACATTTGGTTGGCTGTATGAAGAATGATTCCACTGATCTACTACTTTTCTGTAAATTTAGCAATGCTTATGCTTTCAGGTGTTTTTGTTCTATCAAGAAATCAAAGAATATACCTACAACATGTCACAATCCCATGTTTCATGCTGTATTTGCTGTCTCTGATTTGATTGATAATTTTAAATCCTGAATTAAACGTGGGGTTCTCAGTTAGTTTTTGGCTTCAATAAATGACATTGTCATTGACTTTTTATGCCCCAAACACCATGTGGATTTTGAAGTAAAAAGCCAAATTTCGGAAGCAGGAAATTTAGCTAGGTAGAGGAGTATTTGTTCCTTCTGACGGAATCTCTCTATAGTTATTTTGAGTTACCCTTTTAAATATATGAATTCTCCTGTTATTTTAGGCATGGACAAAGCACAAGGACAATTTGATACTGATGGAAAGATATCATTACTTTGCTTCAAGCTGTCAACAATTTGGATTCTCTTGTAAATCACTTTCTGAGATGGAGACAGATGAAAGCGAGGACGATGGAGCCCTTGCCACTGTTATTGGAGTCCTCAAACGGATCCATACCATATTTTTTCACGTATGCTTTCTTCTCTACTGCATAAGAACTTTGTAACCTTAGTGTGGTTATCGTTTTTATTATTGCAAGACAACAAATTCCCTGTCCTAGGAGGACTGTATGGCCTGTGCACTTGCGCTAGCGCTGTGTTCTTTATATATAAGTGAGGTAATTACCAAGTCAATACTGTTACTTATGTTTGAAATTTGCACCGCAGGAACTCGAGGACGAGCTTGCTGGCAGAGACGTTAGACCGGTATTTTTCCTGCTGAGGGTTCACTGACCATTTATGACTGAATTTGTATTACTAGTTTTCAATACTCCCAGTGAAGTAAAGAAACTATGCTGTTGAAATGAATATGCTGCTTCCTGCTGAGTGATGCCTTAGGTTCTCTTGGACAAGGTTTTTGGAGCTGTGATTATGATCAGAATAAATAGGCAGTTAAAAAAAATGCATAGGAACAAGGGAAAGATTGTGGAGCCTTCCTGTACTGTACTTCTCCTGCACTACCCTATTTGAGAACATCCTGAACTGATGGTCTAGCCAGCAGCTAGATTAAGGAACCGGTCATTTCACTTCAGACGTGTGATCTTGTGCATTTGGTTGGAGCAGGTTTTGAAGACGCTTCGCAAGGAAGTCCTTGAAGGCTGTAAGATCATCTTCAGCCGTGTGTTTCCAACCCACTTTCCTGCCAGGCAACACCAGCTGTGGAAGATGGCGGAGCAGTTGGGAGCCACATGCACGGTGGACCTCGATGATTTAGTGACCCACGTGGTTGCGACGGATGCCGGGACGGAGAAGTCGCGTTGGGCTGTCAAGGAAAAGAAGTCGCTGGTCCATCCGCGGTGGATTGAAGCTTCCTACTATTTCTGGAAGAGGCAACCAGAAGAGAGCTTCTCCGTCGACCAAAAAGCCAGTAGCTAGTATTCATCGATTCAAGGATATGGGTAGAAAGACACTTTTAGTCAGATTTATCTAGTGACTTGATAAATTCCATTAGCTGGTTCTATTCCTGATGCATGTAAAGTCTCACTAGTTTTGCTTGCTGGCCTTCCTGTGGTGGCAGAATAGCTTTTAGGAAAACTTTTGGCTCGGGATTTTTGGACATTCCCTTTCTCTGGAATGGCTATGGAAAACTTAGGTGCAGAAATTTGGCCCTGCCTTTTTCGCGAAATTCCCAAATTGCCCCTTCAGTTGTTTCTTTCATTTCAACGTCTCTCATATCTTTGCTGCCCATATAACACAATAATAAACTTTTTCAGGTGCATTTCTTCCTTAGTTAGGGCTGGCCAGTGGGCCGTGCCCGAGCAGACATGGTGGCCTTTAGAGTGATTAGCCAAAATTAAAGCAGATATAAGGATAGTAGCTGCATTGGAGAAAGTTCCTCCTCTGACTTAATTAGGGCTCCTACCAAAGGTGGAAAGCACAAAAAGAAAATGTAATATTTTGTACATTCGAAACAAGAAACAAGTAAGACAGTCTCGAACTCGGACATCCATAACATCTTGTCAGACCAATCTCTCTTTTTAACATGTGTTGTATGCAATATGAATTCGCTAAATCAGTGCAATCTAATTGGAGTCTACAAAGAGATAGTGCGAATTGGCTGTGTAGAAATACTCGCCTAGCCAGCTGCGTCGAAATGCTATCGTTTCCACCGCTGTTCCAATATGTTATAGAGCTCCTCTAATTATAATGTCCTGAAACTCTCATTTTTGCAGCGAAATTGATCCAATCTGCCTCTTGGTCCAGAATCGAAGCTCAAACATTCCTAAGGCCCGTTTACAAAAATTTCATGTAATGCTTTTGCGTAGTAGAGTCCACATGCGACATAGACATAGCCATTTACGTGAAACTCATACTCTTAGAGACTATATATGCATATGTGTGTGTGAGATGTATGTATTTTGCGGTCATCGAACTCTAGTGTGTTGAATTTTCTTTTCTTTATTCTTTTTATTGGTCTATATCTTCCAATCACTCTTCTAATTGATGGGTTACAAATTTGTGTCAAAGATGCCATCATTTCGAGCTATTATTGTTGTACCGGTGGACACTCGTCACACTCATTGCACCTCATTGCTTACATAGCTCATCATCGACTCCATAACCATCTCTCTCTCTCTCTCTCTCTTAATTATCTAGAGGTGATGAATTTGATGGAGCTCACGACTATATTTCCACATGTCATGCGACTAAGAGCCATTTTGGCAAGTACAATTGGATGGAACACTTCATCACATGCCATGCGAGGAGGATGCCCTTATTCAACATCACTCATGTGAGTTCGAGTAAGAAAGAACATAGGTTGATTCAGTTACTTCTTGAAGACGTGATTTATATCACCCAAACTCAAATCGGTTGTGATGTATCATGATCTTAGTGATAGAGCAAGCAGTCCTTTACCCAGTGAACATGGACAAAACATGGAAAGCAGACGGACAAACTTCATGTGCACCTCGTTTTCGAGCACATGAAGCGTGTGAAATTAGACACACATCCACGTACTTCTCAGTCTTCCATCTACATCTAATTAGAGGGTGGGACGATGATGTGAAAGATCGAGTGATCCTTCACAATCAGTCCGTATTGTGGGCATAGCTCTTTTTCACGGATCCGTCGAATTCGCGCAGTAACATGTCGAGAGGAATCTTTCTTTCCCCGTCGAAGGTCGATGGCTTCAGATATTCCTCGGGGAGACGTAGAGAGGGACAAGAGGTTTTTACGGACATGATTTTTGGTTTGATTAAACCAGTTTCTTAAGCTGTATATTCTCTACCTTGAGTTTTTGGGTTAGCCTGAACCCTAATATTTGACAAGGATGCGGTAGATTTGAAGACCAACCAGATTACGGGTTTTGCTGGAGGTGCATGGTTCTGAAAGAGAAATATATATATTATTCTTTAAGTTTCAAAATAAAAATATGCGTTTGATAATAATATAAAATTTATATTCCCAAACGGCAAATGGCGGCGGATGGTGGGCAACGGTGGGCAGCGGTTGACGGATGGCAATCAGGGGCACGGTGGACTGCAATCGGCTAATAACGAGGACAAACGATAAAAATATTTTTTATTTCTCATTTCTATTCTAGAAATAGAGAAGTAATTTCTTTTTTTTTTTACTTTTATTCTATTCCGAACATAATTTTGAAGTAAAAATCTATTCTAGAAATAGAAAAATGAAATAATTTTACTATATAAGTTTTTATTCTAAAAATAAGTCGGTAATAAAAAAATAATTTTGGAATAAAAAATGAAATGGTTATCATGTGCGCTTTTAATAGCTCCAATATCATGATACCGACTGGGTTCGGCTCTTTTTCTTGATGTGATTTTTCGTTCGGCGTGCCATGAAATAAGAGTAATTGCCGAGGGGGACCTATGCGTTGAAAACAATCACGCGTCCCTGAAATAACATAATTTAAAATGGTCCGAAAGCGTCGAAATCATTCTTCACGCGACGGGGCAACTGTTTCCTAGAAAACGTTCTGCAAAGTACTCCCTAGTCCTAGAGAGTTGAGAACTTCTGCCCTAATAAATAGAAAGAACTCGGTGATAAGTATAAGCAAAAGACCGAACCCCATAGTTTTGGACGTCGTTGAGCTGCTGGTGAGCAGAAGTTACCGCCGGTCACCTCGTCTGGAAGCTTTCATTATCGAGACGTTTGCTATCCGAGCGCCCGAGTTGAGTGGCCAGAGCGGTGATAGCGTATCTTTCTATAACCAGACATTACATAATGGCAAAAAAAAGCAACCATTCGGAGAACAGAGAATAGAAAAGTGCACGACACCTTACCTAATCCCACTTTTCACATGGAAAATCCGTCCCTTGATGCAACCATTTCGAGGAGGGATTTGCAGCCGCCAATCACTGGCGACCCGTTGCTTTGTAATGGGAAAAATATCGTTAAAAATCCTAAATTTTATTTAATATGATAAATTTATCCTGAATTTTTTTTTTTGATGATACAAAAAACTCCTAATTTTATCAATTATGATACATTTTAAACTTTTTTCGTGACACGAAAAACTTCAAACTTATACTCGCGTGACACATTTATACCAAATTATAGGACATTTTTATCTTTTTATTTTCTTTTTTCCTTTTTTCTTCTCCTCTCTTCACTTCGCCGGCCATGATGAAGAGAAGCCGTACTTAGGCGACGCTCGCGAGGGCCGCCCTCACCTGGGTCGGGCTAGGATAGCCATCGCCAAATTCGGTGAGGGCAACCCTTGCTCGACGCAGGTGAGGCGGCCCTTGCTTGGGCCGAATTTGGCTAGGAATGCCCTCGTAGGTGTCAAGCGAGGGTTTGCTTGACCCAAGGGAGGGCCATCCTCACTTGACGCCTGGGAGGGCTGCCTGACCTGGCTTCTCTCCGCTCGGCAAAGGGAAGAGAGAAGAAGAAAAAAGAGAAAAAAAAATTCAAAATTAAAAGATGAAAATTCCCTTCAGCTATAAAGTTGGGGTAAATGTGTCACAATTGATAAATTTTGGAATTTTTTATGTTATAAAAAAAGTTCCTGGTAAATTTATCGTATTGAGTAAAATTTAGGGTTTTTTGTGACTTTTTTTCTTGACAAGTCCCAAGCCTAACATCTGGCAACTATGGCTTATCAAATGCTTAACGCATCATTAGTCATGCTCTTTGATGTGACCAAGACAAGGAAGTTTGCAGGATGAGTGCAAGAATGCCATATGTCTAAGGGACTGAAGATTTCGATCATACATAGATGAATAAACTTCATGCATAATCAGAGTTTAAGGTTAAAACGTGAATTATTTTGTACCTTCAACTATTAATGAAATTGGATTGAGAACCTGAATAATTGAGCATTGAACAGTTGATGAATGGGTATTACTAGCCAATTGCCCTCTCAATATCGATAATATATTTTTCTTAATCATGAGAGGATTTGGCTCAGAAGACCCTTTTATATCCATTCGCACTGTGTCATACGACTTCTTCCATCAAGAAGTCGTACCTTTGGGTGGTCACCATATAACTTAAGTGTGGACAATAAATATTAATGAAATTAATATGAGAAAAATAAATAGTATGTGCAATCTAGGAAGCATAGCCTTTGTATCGTGTTAGATACTCCAATACGTGGTCAATGGGAAAAATTATCAAAATAGTCCTAAATCTATTATAATTTTTCCAATTAAGTTGTAAATCCTTTTTTTTTTGCTAATTCAGTCATAAACATTTTGTAATTATGCTAATTCAGTTCATTCAGTCATTTTTGGCTAGTCGACACTAATGTTGATAATTTTTAAATAGTACTTTATTTTGCCTAGCCATGGCGAGGCCAAGATCTACTCATGGCCAATGAGGCTCACCAGAGACCACGCGAGGTTGGGCCCTTCGACCTCACTGAATCTAGCAAGGTTAGGCATCTCCATGGCCGGCGAGGGCAAGGCTCGCCCAGCCACAAGCAACCATTGCTAGAGGCCATGCGAGGTAGCGGCCATAGACCTCATAGCCTTTGGCGAGGTCAGGCCTCGCCCATGGCCGGTTAGGGTCGACCTTCACCAGATTCGACTACAGCGAGCCTTGCCTGGCCACTAGTAGCCCTTACAAAAGATTGTGCAAGGTCGCAGCCTTCTACCTAGCGACCTTCGGTGAGGCTAAGCCCCCACCACCCCAACCAAGCTTCCCCAAGGCTGGCGAGGGACCTCACTAGCCCTGCATGGCGACCAGCTAAAGGAAGGAGAAAAAAGTGAAGATTAATATAATAACAAATTATAAAAAAACATATTATTAAAAATTGTCAATGTCAATGTCCGCCAGTCGGCCAGCATCCATGTCAGTGCCAATCAGAAGAAATGGTTGAATGAATTGAATTAGCATAATTGCAATAGGTTTAAGACTAAATTAACAAAAAAAAAGGTTTATGACTTAATTAGAAAAATTGCAATATGTTTAGGATTGTTTTGGTAATTTTCCCCACGGTTAATAGGTGTTGAAAAATTCGAGACATGATCAACTCTCCCAATTCGCTCCGACACACATGGCGTCAATTTTTAAAATTTTTCAATAAATGGGGGGTCAAAATATAAATATGTATAAAAAAAAAGGAGAAAGAAGAAAAATCTAGTCTTCTATTCTTCTAACTCTCACTTCCCATGACATACACTTCCCCCCTCCTCTTCTTGGCAAGAGTCGCTCAAAATTGAAATAATAAATGATATTGAAAAATGTGAATTAATATTTTTAGTGTAAATTCATTTTACACTATTTTTTGTTATTTATTTATAAATTTGAAACAAATTAATTTGATTGAAATAATCATAAAAAATAATAATCTATCATGTATATATAAAAATATGCATTTATTATATAACGTGTCTCTATATATCATAAGAAATTATGTGTCGGCATATTGTGTTGTACCATGTGTTGATGTCGATACTGCTTAGTGTGTGATCACATTAAGGTATTATGACATGATGTACTGGTTATGATGGATTAGGGCACTGGACAGTGCTTCTTGCTCTCTGTTCGTATGACGTTTCTTTTGTTACTAACTTTTTGATAGGTTGATGGGGGCAAGCCTCGTGCTCCTTTACTTTTTGGCTCCTACGTTCACATTCCAGCGATACTGTCTCGCGGAATGACGGTTTGGGAAGATGAAGTCTA
Organism: Eucalyptus pauciflora; assembly: GCA_007663325.1. Lineage (NCBI taxonomy): Eukaryota > Viridiplantae > Streptophyta > Magnoliopsida > Myrtales > Myrtaceae > Eucalyptus > Eucalyptus pauciflora. The sequence goes on from VMYD01000067.1 coordinate 195,872, forward strand.
TGCAAGTATCCATAAGGTTAGGCAACCCCTTTTTGGGCCGCGAAGAAGGTATAGTGGTAGTTAATTATCGGGCGGGATACCTCTCCCTGCGCGCAAGCCCTCACATATACGGGCACTTGATATACAAGTGGAAAGTTACCCCAGAGATCATAGAGTGGAAGAGAACTAATAACTTGATTAATAAGAAGACTTTTACCCCTAAAGATCATCCAGAGATCACCGTTTTGTGAATTCAAGTTCGGGATTTGGCCACGTGGAACGATGGAGTTAGTATAAGCTAACCCAAAAGAAATGACTTCTCATCTTACAATATAGGGTTCCAATGGGTTTTCAACTTCTAAAGCCCCTTGAGGAAATGCTGGGGTGTTTGGTAAGCCTATCCAATGAGGTTTTAGTCAAATGCTGACATTGAGAAAGCTGAAAGTCCAATGCTGATAGAGACCAACTTTGAGCTTTCAGCATTTGGCCAAATACTGAAATTACTTTAAAAAAAAACAAACTATTATCATAAATTTTTAGTTTTTCGATTTTACCTCTCATTGTTCCAAAATCACCCTTACCTTCATTAGAGTTGGCAAAGAGTTTAATATTTTTAAATAAAAAAGAAAAATGAAATCCAAAAGCCCTTTTATAAAAAAAGATTTGCCAAACACTCTTTACACCAAAATAGTTTTGCAAATAATATTTTACCAAATGCAATTTGTATTTCTCCAAAACCCTTTAAACTAAAGATATTTGCATTTTCCCAAGGCCAAAATCCAAAGCTAAACCAAACGCAACCATAATCTACTCTCTAATTGTGTTGTTTCGCATTGGAATGGAGAAACTATGGTTAGGTTCAGGAGTATATGAGATCATCTCTTATATCAAGTGTCTGATGATAAACCTGAAAGCCAAATTTAAAGAGTTCTCTCGTCATGGTCCTATTGCACAAGCAATCCGACCGCGCCTTGCGAAATGCATGTAAGTATGGAATTTATATAGATCAACTTTAGAAGGTGAGTTTATTAGCCAAAGAATGCTTTGGAAGTGGGGGGCCTCGGCGGTAGGTTGCTGGGTAAGTCTCTCTCGAGGTATAGTCGGTGTTGTGCTCTCATAAGGTGAGTTAAGCCGAATCCTCGGTATAAAAAAAAAAAAATCTAGATTTTGCAACAGCAAAACGATCTAAACTGAGATGGTGGTTTCGGAGCCCATAAATCATGCGTGCTTGATTCTTATCGATGTTCATTGGGTTTAGCGGTCAGGTGGTGTTCCGGTAAATTCTCCCACAACTTTTGACCAATCCCTCTTTCTGAGCGGTCTTAAAAGCGCAAATATCACGTATCGGTTTGATGCATTAAGAATTTCTAATTGGAGTAACACGAACAAGGTTTACTTGAACTATATATGATATGTTACCACAATCTCAAACATGTGTTCTATTCTAGAGTCCGAGGCATTATTCAGCCGATCTTGCTTTAATGTGACCTAGAAAACAATTATGTACGAGCCAAGTTTGAATCGAGATCGAGGGACCTTGTTGCTAACCTACGCAAAATATGTGAAATGAAGACCCGGAAGTTTAAAAATATGTTGCGACTCATTGTAGAGAAGTTTCAGGAAATTTTCCACGTGTCGGCTGAAAATTTAGCTCGGAGCAATTCTCGGAGTTGTCACTTCTTATCGACTTCATCAGTTCCCCCTTTTTAGGAGAAGCGTAATAAAAAAATAATGCCGTTAATTACAGAGCAATCATATCAAATTGTAAAAATTAACAGAGTGCCATGTGTCCCATCAAATATAGAGTTGCTTTAATTTAATATTATTTTATTTTGTGGCCATGAAATTTCTCATGGCTGTTGATGGGTCACCTCCCTAGTGTTGAGTCTTGACCGGTTGATAAGATTTTGGAATCATAGCGCATTTGATTTAATTAAAATGCCTGTCCTACGAGGACACGTTTTGGGACAGCTCTCCAATATCAATGGTACGGTTCAAATTTTCATAATACCCGAACTCAATCATATGATATGAGATGCCCGCTTGCTTTAATCCAAATCGAATCGAAATTTGAATATGACCTGTATCAAAAAAGTGGTTTGATTTGGTTTGGCAATAACACAAGAGGGAGATTACAGGAGGTCCATCAGACTCATATCAACAACCATACAAAGAACATAAGCTCCTTCCACAAGCTAGATAATATCTCATTGTAGAAAACCAAAGTACAAAACTTTGTTTTCATTTTCCCCTTCTTTCTTGCCTTTCTTGCCTTGCTTGATCGAACATGATACAAGATCGCGACCTCCAACATAAGATCAGACATTATAGACCTCAACTGCCCTCAGGTCAAATGTCGCCCCTTTCCTTCTAATCGCAGAATTGCAAAATGTGTGCGCACTCGTGGGCACTAGCCGAGGGATTTTTTTGGTGTATTTGTGAATAGAATTTTGATGGTTGTCTGTCTAATATCAATTTCATTTTAATTTGGCTTTAATTCGTAATAAATATCATCAAGTACCGTTCTCTCTTTACCCGCTCTCCTCCTAATGGGCAACGATATATATGCAATAATCTTCGTGACTCGTGACCATATTACTATAAATTGTTAACTGTACTGTACAGCAATGACTATCAAATCCTATCTAAGGGGTGCATTATATTACAGAAGATTCATAATATCAACGCCACATTGCTACCCTAACGTGAGCCATCAACAATTATAGTACCAAGCATGTATGGTTTTCAATATAGAAAAAAAAAACATTCACTAAAATATAACTATCTTAAGAAATTATAATCACAACATTTTTTATTTATTGTGCAGTTGTTGCATAATTACTATTACTTTGTTAGAGAGTGAAAAGGTATTTTCGAATTTCTATCTCTATTTCTTTATTGTTTTACTATCAAATTAAATAATATAGTTATTAGATTACATCATTACAGGATTTCTGCAACCAAATGAGTGCCGCAAGTAATCATCCATGTGAAGAAAAAAAATAATTTTTTTTTCTATTTTTCATAGCCGAATTAATGATATTTCATCCAAAATTTTGACAAACTAGGAGTGCAAGCTGGGTCAACTTACTCTTGAGTAATTCAGGCTTGAATCGATAAAGACTTGAGTTCGACTCAATTGATTCTAAGTCAATTTCAAGTTCAAGCTACTCAAATCTAAGTTCGAGTTTCTTAATTACCTTTCTAGTCAAGCTCGAGCAAGATATGTAATACTAAATCGAGCTCGAGTCTCGTTTCAAGCATCAAGTTTGTGCGAGCCAAGCTGAGCTCAAGTCTAATAGTGCATGGGACAATAACCTCTCTCGATCGTTTCAATTCATTGTAGAGACCCAAAATAAATGAAGCATGGATTCCTCGTCATTTTCGGGACGATACTTTTGAAAGATGAATATTACCCGCGATTGTTGAACAATTCAAAATCGAAAATTTCAAATTCACCATTAATAAGAGAAGCGAAATAATTGGTCATAAGTAAAAAATTTAGCCCCCGAAAGGTCATTCATTTGCTTTTTTCTTAGAGGATAAATTAGAGAAGTTGTTCTTACTCATAGGTATAAATCGCTATCGGATGTGCCATCTCTTGGTTTCATTTTTGTCTCCATCATGATCATAAACACCTTCTTCCAGCAAGAAATCTAACAACAAAAGCATTTTAATATAAATAATGTATAATTAGTTTACATATAGAAACTTTTTACTCTTTCATCCATGGAATACACAGAGATCTCTCAACTTTTACATGGAGGTAATCACGTTATGAGTTTTGTTAGAACTTCACCGGCTACTCGCCGAGGGCAGGCGGGAATGGGATGGATTGGTTTCGACGGCATATATTCAATTTCATTTCGCTCTTTCTTTATTTGTTTTTCCCTTTGCCGTGTCATCAAACAGAGTAATGGTTAAGGGGACCTGTGCGTTGAAAACAACCGCACATAGCTGTAATAACAGAACTTAAAATGAGTCCAAAAGCGTCCAAATCATTCTTCAGGGAACGTGGCAAGATTTCCTAGAGCTCTCTGTTCTACGAAGTACTCTCCCCGGAGCTTTGAACTTTTGCCCTCGTGACTAATGACTCGATAGGTATAAAACAAAAGATGAAATCCTACTGGTTTGAACGTGGAGCTGCCGGTAAGTAGAAGTTGTTATCACCACCTTATCTTCAAGCCTCATCATTGAGAGGCGTTTGTTAATTGAGAGCCCGAGTTAAGTGGCCAAAGTGGCGATGGGTTATTTTTTCTATGACCAGACATAATGACAGGAGGCAATTATTCAGGAAAAAGAGAAAAGAAAAGTGCACTGCCCCACGCCCAACTTTCGAGGATGAATTCGTAGTCACACCAATCGCTGGCGATGTGTCACCTCGTAATGACCGGTCCTCTAACCTTTGGCCACACTGGCTAAGCGAATGCTCAGCGTCAAAGTGGCATCATCTGTTACGCTATGCGACGCGACAAGGATACGAAAGTCTGCAGGATGAGGGCAAGAATGCGATGTGTTCGACCTACATGTTGTGATGGAATTGGGCAGAGGACCACGCTCCTTGCTCCCATTTGCCTGCGATGTTTCTTTTGTTTCTCTCGCTTTCTTTGACAAATCGGTGGGCGCAACCTCGTGCTCTCGTTCTTTGAACGCACGACGGATGTTTTGTGTCGTTCCCATGTCCACCGGATACTGTGTCGGAGAATCAACGGTTTTGGGATTACGAAGTGTATGCATTATCCATGATGTTAGGCAACCCATTTCCGGGGAGGAGAAGATGGTATAGTGGCAATCAATTGTCATGCGAGACTCTCTCTCTCTTCCTCTCTTTCCCTCCCTCTCTCTCCTTCCTAATGGAAGAGATGTTTCGCCAAGCCTCACTTGCGATGGCTGTCCGATCCCGATACTCAACATTGGTATCGGCCATTGGGTGTTTAATATAGATAACCAAACAAGCTGAGTATTTATTGTAATTGAGTTATACGAGCGAGGGAGCCTATCCTCATCCTCATGGTACCTGCTCCCACCTCCTATGCTCATCGAACGCACCATTTGGATAGTTAAATCTCCTTAATATTGCTAGGCACTCGTTATTTATTTAACTTTTAGGGTTTAATGGTTAGGCAGTGTTCGAGCTAGTTTTCTCACACACTCGACTGATCCACCTCTCGAGCAATCTTAAGGGCACACTCTCTCATATCAAAGCTAGTGCATTAAGATTTTACTTGTGGAGTGATGCTAACGATGCTTATTTTAACTATATATGGTATATGACCACAGTATCGAACTCTAGTTCTATTCTACAGCGCAAGGTACTACTTAGTATTTACCTAAACTTGCTTTAACATATCCTAGAAAATAATCATATGTGTTAAGAGAATAAAATATTCAACAAATATTTAAGGAATATTGTTATTCCGTTACCTTTTGTATCTTATCTCTTAGAGTTAGTAAATATTTAGGGAATACTTATTATTTTGTTACTTTTTGTGTCTTATCTCTTAGAGTCCTTTATATACATTGTATTTGCAATACATATATAAAGAAAAAAAAGAATAAACTTTTTAATTATATGCGAATTGAGTCTGAATTGAAATTGAGTGACCTCATGGCTAATCTAAATAAGACCATGAAGTTTCAAGTATATGCGGCAACTCACTGTGGAGAAGTTTCAAGAAATTTTCCACCTGTCCTCTTCTGTTGGACCAGCCGTTCTTTTTGGTGAAAAATAATGAAAAACAACGGCATTGATTCCAAAGAAATATTAATATAGAGTTGCTCTAAATTTTTTTTTTTTTTTGGCCATCAAATTTAACATGGCTGTTGCTGTGTCACTTTCCTAGTCTTGAGTCTTGACCGGTTGATAAGAATTTCGAATGATAACGCATTTGATTTGGTTAAAACGCCTGCCCTTTGAGGACACGTTTGGGGACACTTTTCTGCCACGTATTTTGTACACGATAGCCATAGACGGACTATATACGTATAATCACACTTATAATGAAGAAGCTTTCTTTATTTCTGGATATAGATAACGACACTCATTGCTGATTGATTGCTTTTTTGCGTGCTTCAGCAAAAATGGTGAAATTTCTTTTTCCGTCTCGCTTTTATCAGCAATAGGCAGATACATTTGAGGTGGCTATGATGGATGTATACGTGTCAGAATCTCCTAATCAAATAATGTGAACAAGAGTACAAGAGGTCCATCGGAACCATGCCTAGAACCGTACAAAGGGCATAAACTTCCACAAGCTAATCACCCTGCCATTAATGCATTAGACAGTTGTCGCGTGATTATGATTACTTTGATAGAGAGAGAAGGCATTTTCGGTTTTCTATCTCTATTTCTTCATTATTTTACCGTCAAGTTATATGATGTGGAAGTTTCTCCTCCGTCTATGCTGTACGTAATGACTATTGGATTACATCATTACAACATCACTGCAACCAAACGAGTGCTATAGTAATCATCTATGTGAAAATTAAGACAATTATTTTTTCATGGAGCATCTCTTAAAGCTTTTCAAACCTAATTTAATGATATTTCATTCTAAAATTTGATTAACTAGGAGTGCGAGTGAGTTGAACTACGCGTGAGTAACTTGGGATCAGCTTTAAAAATACTTGAATTTGACTCGATTGATTCCAAGTCAAGTTCAAGTTCAAGCTACTCCAGGAGAGTTGTCTACTCAAGTTTGAATTTCTCAATTACCTTTCTAGTTGAGTGCAAGCAATATATGTAAATATTAAATCGAGCTCGAGTTGCATTTCGAGCTGAGTGTGTGCTTTAGCGAGTCTGGTGGTGTGTGTGTCATATTGCCTTTTTATCTTTTTTGACTTCGTCAAAAGTGGGTTGAAATTTAAATTAAAAAAAGAAAAAAGAAAAGTGGGCTCTCTTTATAAAGAGAAGGAGCACATACAGGAACGGGAAACAAAGAAGAAAAGAGAAAAAGGAGAGAAAGCGCTCATTGAATCAGTGTAATTTTTAGACTTAGGGCACAATTTTGAAGTTAGATAAAATCAGAATTGCAAGATTAGTTTCAGAAGTTGTTAAGCTATGAAATTATATGAAAATCATAGATTATAGCATTGTGAAGTTATGGGATTTTACAGAAGTCAAATTGAAGTAATGTTCTTTTTTTTTTTTTAACTGAGGACTCCACCACGGGCCCCCATGCCCAGACGGCACAGAAGGGCCGGGTCCCTATACCTCGGGGGAGACTAGCACAAGCTCCCACCACCATGGCCCCCTTCTTAAAACGTGTTAGCAGCTGCAGAGTTTCGACCTTGGGACCTCTGCGATGAAGAGTAATGTTTTACTCCATGTGAAATTTTAAAATTTCACACGCAAGTTTCGTGTTGTGAATAGTTTTAATACCTTCTTTGAGGAAGTTTTTTGTTGGCGTGTAGAGGTCGTTTTTGTCAATGATTAAGTTTAGTTTAGTCAATTGTAATTGAGGTATTGGTTTACTAGATTTCGACGTTATTTCTTGCCTATTTGAGGATTCATCGATTCGAATGAGTTTTGTTTTTTGTTTTAGGCTTTTCAAGATGAATTGTGCTATCTCTTTTTTCGAGTTTGTAAACTCATATTTCAAAAGTGATATGGATTAATTGTTAGTTTTATTATGTAAAATCTAGATCAAGCATAACTTGCTTATTGGTTACTTATGAAATTTGGAACGTGTTATGAAAAGTAGTGTGAAAGTTTACATGTATGTATTGCTTTGTCTCGGTTTATGAAATAAGTTTTGAAATGATTTGAGAAATGTTTTACGAGAAGTATTTTTGGTGGATGAACTATGTTGTGAAAGTTTATCCATTTGGTTTGTGAAAGGTGCTATGGTGTATATTAATTCTGAATTTGATTTCAAATTGAAGGATGACGGCCAAAAAAGGATCTTTTGTATACGATATTGCAATATTGTTGTAATCTAGGTTAAGATTTCTAGGTATGCATACTAAATTTAGGATATCCTTCTAGGCTGAGCCACCGATTGATAATAAGTGGAGAGAGCTTGCCAAGAGGGGAATCATGGTCATCTTATCATCAAACATTATGTCGTGACCATGGTAGGATATTGAACAATAGATTGGTTAATGAAATGGATCGACGATGTGTGATTTTATAGATTGATTAATGGACTTAACTATTGATATTTGAATGCTAATGGTGGATTAAATGAGTATTTCTAATAAAACTTTGTTTAAATGAAACAACTCATATTTGATGTAATATGTATATTATATCTTGGGTATGGATTTTGAGTTTATGAGTTGAGTTTGAAGAGTTTAGTTGTTAGTGGAGAGGTATATATTCTTTTTCATGAATTATAAAAACTCTAATGTTGTAACCAACTTGTTGGTTTATCATAAATATAATTACACGGTGATATGTATTTTGATAATAAGATATTAGTTTGTGTTTGAGACTGCATCATTCGGGAGGAATAATGGCGATGTCATTCCTCAATTATTGTTAGATTTAGGATGTGACAGTACGGGACAATAACCTTGATCACCATAAAGACCAACAGCACATTATTAGTCCAAATTTCTTGTCCTCTTCGAGCCGGTGCTTTCACAAGATGAGGACTGCTTTCGATTGTTGAACAATTCAAAGACCAAAATTTCAAACATTACGGCACTAAATCACCGGAACGGGAGAGGCGAGGTAGTTGATCATAAGTCAATTTACCTCTCAAAGGTCATTCACTTGCATTTTTCAAGAGCACAAATTGGAGAGAAAGGCAATATTACTTCTAGGTATGAGTCGCCATCGGATGTCCCCAGCTATTCATTTACGTCTCCATCATGAACATAAACACCTTCTTCTTTTTTGTCAAGTAAGCAATCTAACAACATAAGCATATTAATATAAACATTTATATATTTACACATGTATAATTAGTCAATATACAGGAATAAATAATTATTATTAAGATACACGCGTACAAACGGGCTGTCGTTTTCTCGGACGTGCAATGGATTTTAATAAATTTATCCTTAAGAGAATATCGAAGAGCACTAGTAGACCTACCACGAATTCTTTATGATGGAAGTGGGTATAGTGTACAATTACGACTTGTTCATCACTAGCGTATAATCCTCCCCCAGACATTGCACTTAGCTGCAAATTTGGAGCTTAAATTGAACATGTTTATCGAGATTTTATTAGGGCATGATTTCATTATGGCCGAAACAAAGTCAAACAATAATAAAAAAAAAAATCGAGGGAATATGTGAAAAAAATTACTTATGGGACACTTCACTGGACAGCCTATCGAGATCAAATCGAGCATATCTAGAAGTATGGTCCTTTAATTCGTCAATTCTCTTAGGGTGCATTTATTTCTCAAATAATCGCGATTAAAAGTTAATCTTTTGTATTGTCTACAAAAATGAGACCATGAAAACATATTTCAAATTAATGAAAGTTATATTTGATGTAGAACGGGGAGAATATTTCAATTTCATGAGATCCAAACTTCTCAAAGATCGGTTAAGCATTTCGAGAATTAATTAAAACGACTTAACAAAGATAATACATATTAGCCCAAAAATCAAAGGGAAGTTCACACCTTCTTCCATAAAATCCAGAAGAGAGCTTCAATCGGATGCAGAAGTTCCCTGGTCGATTCAAATTCTCTTCCCATTTAGTATCAAATTCTTGTATGTCACTTCAATTAATCTGTATTACTAAGTATTATTTTTGTTTTTAATTTAACGATAGTAGTGACAATTCATATAAAAACTTAACGTTATAAAAAAATCACAATAATTTATTCTTTTCGTTATTGGGATCGGCATCTTTAGTACATCATCTGTTTAGTTACTGCGAAGGAAGCCGAGATGCACTTAGCCAACTCGATCTATACAAAGTCATAAGTACCGTTTCACATAAATAAATAAATAAAATGATAAAATCCAAGTAATCTAGAGTTCAAAGTACAAAATCAAAGCAGATTAATCTCAAAAGCAAATTCACATGTGAATATTACTCCGTACTAAGTCAGAAAAATTCGCAAGTACTCTCTAACAAGCACATGCATCACGTTTCCATTCGCTGTCTTGTTCAGTCAAACTCGTCCTGTCCATCATCATGCACAGAAGTTGAGGACATTGACTAGGTTTGCAAGGTTGACCCACAGAGTCACTGTTATTATATAGTTTGTGACCGACAATCGAGAAATTTATGGAAAAAGTTATACCTCTATTATACTTGCACCTATTCTTGCCCAAATTTTCGATTTAGCTAATAAAGTCCTAAATTTTTGACAATTTAAGAATGTAATTTATCCAACGCCGACATGGATAATTTTAATATTTTTTGCATTTTTTTTTCTACTTTTATCTTTGTGGGTGACCACCCAGGAGGTTGACCTCATCGAGATCTACCAAAGGGCAAACTTTTCAGCCTTTAACTTCAGGCAAGGCTCGACCTTGCCCCTCGGTAGGTACCGGTGAAGGCGACCCTCACTGGTTATCCCCTTTGGCTAGTTGCTAAGGCCCAGTGATCAACAAAAAAAGAAATTAAAAAAAAAAAAAGAGGAAAAGAACAATATATTGAAACTTCAAAAAAATAATAATAAATTATTCATGTCAGTGTCAATTATACAACGTAATAGGATCAACATCAGCATCGGCAAATTCTAGTCAAAATTAGCCAAATTGACTATATTAACAAATTTTCATGAAATTTAGAATTCAATTGGTCAAATTGAAATATCTAAAATTCATCATAAAAAGAAATTAAAAATTGAATTGCCGTAAGTGTTATAGATTTAAGATTTTTTTTAAATAATTTTCTCGCTAAAAACCATGTCGATAGTGCAAGACCAGGATTGGATGAAAAGGAATATGAAAATGGAAAACATTTCTTTCTTCGAAAAATCAACGATAGTGAAAAAATAAGCTGGAATCACGGGGATCTACGCACATGTAGCCATATGAACCCTAATCAACAACAGTCCCATTTAAGTTTTGTAACGTGGATTGGATCGGGGCATTGAATACGTCCGGAACGATCGGATCTGGTGGGATGTCAATTGCACCGCTGACCCCCTCGGGTACAATGATTTTGATTAGTTTAGGCGGGCAAATAAGTTGCCAAAACATGTCGGACCACATCATGCTCCCTAGTGATTGTGTCGTACATACAAATGATTCGTTCTTTTCTCGTCACTGATTGCAAATTTGAGCATGATTTGTGCAGCCTCTAATTTGTCCCTATGTCGTTAGAAACTTACACAATTTTGCAGACTATATACGGTGCTATATTCTTGGGTTGTACTATGAGCAATATAAACTAGCATTATCTTCAATTTTTCCGGTCCATCTGTGGAACATAAATGGGACTTTTATTAAGTTCACCGTCAATGTAAGAGTTAACTCACACTGTCATTGCGATGTGTGAGAGCTGCAATTGAGGAACTTCTGTCTCGAATTTGTGTGTGCGCGAGAGGGGAGGGGGGGTGCTTCGGGTCGACGGGGATGCCCCAACACAACGACATGACCACGGAGCGATCGAGCAGCACGGCTCATGGCAATGTCAAAGGGAAGGGAGATAAGGAATTGAAATTAGTTTTAGGTTATTGTGGTATAGAGCGATGTATAGAGAGATATAGAATGGACTTGCCTAGTTTGGGTGAGGGCATTGTGGTTCTCACTCGTGGCTAGTGAGAGTTGGAATGCCCTCATTACTCCTAACAAGGGTGGGCAACTGTCACATCCTCATTGGCCAAAAGTTGGGAAAAAGATGGGGAAAAGAATAAAATAATAAAAAATTAGGAAAACATATAAAAATACAAAATAAAAAATTGTCCAGTAGAATAGTTGGCCCTGACAAGAACACCACGTCGGTATTTTTCAATCAAAGACTAAATTGGCAAATGTCAAAAAATTTAAGTTTAAATTGATATGATTGAAAAATTTATAATTATATTGTCAAATTATTTACTATTAAATTGACCAAATTGAAATGTTTATAACTAAATCAATACGAATATAATAAGTTTGAGACTTTGTTGATAATTTCCTTTTTTCTTTTTTTTGCATATCATGTGTTTTATCCTACTCATTCGGGCATAATTGCTCAAACAAACAATAGTCATCAAAAACATGAATAAAAGGAAAAAAAAAGGTTCAAACAAGTGATCTAATCAAATTGGCTAAAGGGGCAAAAAAGCTTTCATTTCCCCGAACCATGTGCCAAGAAGAACGGCAGGAATTTGGTATTTTTACGTGTGGGGACTGGGGAGTACACAAACCGTGGGCTACGCTTAGATCTCGAGGGGCGCTCGTCAGTCTCTCCGACAGCAAATTCTGATGGGACGACGGGTGGTTTTGAACGACGGGACAACCCGTACGTTGTATCTCATTATTGGTTTCCCTTCGGACCACCACCGGGTACAAACTGACGAAACCGCTAACTCGACACGCGTCTCTCGAGGCACATCAACGCCCGTGCCTTATCTAACGTCACGAATTATAATGCCCTTTCTGTTGCCCACCTCCCATTCGTTGACATGCACGTTGACGAGATGGAAATGAAATCCAAGGGTGAAAAGAAGCATGTGAAAAGAATCTAGGTTATTTGTTTTAACTCATTAGAATGTTAAGCTTGTTTAGATATGAATCGTGCATTTTGATAGATTTCGATTGATCAACTAAAAGAAAGGGGTTAAAGGTCGAAGGTATCACAAATTATTTACATGTAAATCTTCACTTTTATATATTATTTATTATATCAAGGGAGTAAATTGAGCTGAAGTTATGCTTTCATAATTGAGTCGAAATTATGTATTAGGATGATCATGGTAGTTAATTGAGATACTAATACTTTTTTTTTTGAAATTTGAGATTGCATAAGGGCTCGAGATCTACTTGCGCTTGTTGTCATATGTAATTCGCTTTTCAATTTTGAAGCCGTGTTGAGTCAAGTCAAGTTCAAGTCTATTATTACTCTCCTCAGGTCCAGTGCTGAAGTAGGTGACATGAGATTAGATTTCGAATCATGCTGTGGGGACATTGTCCTAGGAGTAAAAGGACAGACGGACATTTGGGATGGGCAAGCAACGGTCCAAAGCCAACTTGAAGTAAAACAGAAAAAAAAAAAAACGATAGTCATATTCACATGGGGCTCCTATCTATTATTTGAGATGATTTTTTCGTACGCCATTGCAAATTCGTGAAATTTCCCATTAATCTAGAGAAAAAAAAAATTGCAATTTCATCCCGTTATAGTGTGATTTTTTTTTAAGTGGCGAAACTTGCATGTCAATTAATCTCCTATTTCTGACCAAAAAAAAATTAATCTCCTATTTCATAAGTTACGGGGGCGCGTTAATAAGCCTTGATTTTTCGAATCCTTATGTGAAGGAAAATTATCGGGAAATTGTGTAATTTCTTCCTCGTTCGCTCACGGGCGCATCACAAGAGGACACGTGGACAACTCCTACGGTAATGAAGAACTGGAGTTTAGTGAAGCATGTGCGACCGTTTGATTTCGACTTTCTTTGTCTAACTGTAAAAAGATGTCAGACATGGGTGGTCCTCCACCCCTTTTTAATTGCGTTTTTCAGGTAGTAAAGTTTCGAAGTTTGTGTAACTTGAATGTGATTTTCAAAAATGTTAAAACAAGATAAAAGAATTCGGTAGACCGGTAAACATTTCGTATTGTCTAAATCTACGAGAGGACCGTGCTCCTTTTTTAGCGGGCTTTCTTGAGAAATCGCCCAAACATGAATATATTAAGAGTTAACACCTCCGACAACCCTAAATTATGGTAAAGTACCAAAAAGATTGATACCGATTCAATCAATTTAGTCTTAATTTTTTTCATATTGATACTAATTCAATCCATTTAATCAATTTTGACTAGTTGACACTGAAGCAGATGCCAGTCAGTGGCCACGCTAACGTGTTAATTTTTTATTATTTTTATTTTTTTGAATTTTCTATTAACTTTTTCCTTTTCTTCTCTCTCTTCTTCCTCCTTAAACTATCCTCGCAGTGGTCGGCGAGGGCCATGAAGCCCTCGTTGAGCCTTGGCGAGGGTTGCAGCCCTCACCTAGTTGATGGCCGCCGTGGCCTCGCCAACCGCGAGCGAGGCTGCCTTCACTTGCAACAAGGCCAGGGTGAGGCCAGCCTCGCCCAGATATGGGCAAAGCCACCTTGCTCGCGGCCCTAGGCAAGGCCAAGTGAGGGTCGTGACCCTTGTTGATAGCCGGCGAGGGCTTCGCAACCCTCGCCGACCATCGAGAGGATAGTCCAAGGATGAAGAAAAGAGAAAAGAAAAGGAAAAAGAAAATAAACAGGAAAAAAAGAAAAAGAAAAGAATTAATAAAAAATTCCGAAACAATTATTAAAAAAATTATCACATCAATATCTAGCCACCGACCAACATTTATGTCAAGGTTTGACCAATGGCCGATGTCCAGATCAACGTCAGTTGGCCAAAATTGGCTGAAATGAACTAAACTGGTACTAATGTGAAAATGTTTAAAACTGAATTATTATTAATGTAATAGGTTTATAACTTTTTTGGTACTTTCTCCCCCTAAATTATGTTTATTATCTCGCTAATATTTTAAATTCTTTGTCAAGTCACAAGAAATTATGAACTATGCACACTGTCATACCAATACCTTAAACCTTTTTTTGTCTCATCAAAACCCTTGAACTTGCAACAATATAACAGAAAAAGAAAAAAGAAACCTAAATTAAGTTTGAGGATGTGACGGAGGAAAACCATGTGTTTCCTTCCACTCCACATCACAAAAATTTCAATTTCTTTTTTCCTATGTTTCTTCCCTCCTCAAATTCTCTTTTCACATCCTCACAATCTTTTTCAAAGTAAGCCCACATTTGTCTTCTTCATCTCAATGCCTCCATCATGAAACGTGCTGGCATTAATTCTAGTTAACACCATCTTCATAACAAATAAATAAAAATGAATTTCCATGGAAAAAAAATTATCTAAATATTGAGCACGTTAGGTTGAAGAAATTAACCCAAAAAAAAAAAAAACAATACATATAATTCGTGGGTAGCCAAGAATAGTAGCCAGCCGCCGAAGCTGAGCGAAGGTAGGTCTTGACTTGGAGTCAATGCTCATCTAGAATTTCAGATCGACGGCCATCCACTTCCTCAATTCTCTCCAGCAGCAATCTCCGCCGTCCGGTCCCGCCCCTTCCGAGTAACTTCCCTCCCGGCCGCTATTTTTTTTTTTTTTAAATCGCCGCTTTTTCATCACGTGGAGTGGATAAGCACGAAGAGGCGTGATCCACCGGATTACTCATGGGACAATCTCCTTTACTTAGCGGGATCTTGTAAGCTGATCCGATGAAGGACGATGATTCCAATGTCTATATCTCCTCGTGCCGCATGATGTTCTAAGTTAGGTGCTTTGCATAGGACACTTACAATAATGTTTCGTCGCGTGAACGTGGGGACATTAAGGATTCATTTTTTGGCTCTTCTAAGATCTTCGGCAAAAATTCCAAAATGGGCAGCTCTCACTTTTCCCGTAAGTGCTGTTGGAGATGTGATTAGGAGCTTATTTAAACTCTTGATGTTGGATGGATTTCCCAAACGTTATCGAGATTGTACAGCCCAGCCAGAGCATTTGAGGTTATCCGGTGCCTTTAGAGATTCTCCCTTTATCTTCAGTGACATCTGAGCTTATCTTGCCGATGCCTTTAAACTAATAATCAGTCTTAGTAATCATAGTAACCGTGGTGTTGTAAAGTTCCAACAGAAGTCGGACATTTGTGTCAAGACTTATTAGGACATTTGTGTCAACGCTACTACGTAGTATGAAGTATGCTCGAGAACAGATATCACGGGCGTCTCGATACGTCTGATCAATTTATGGATGGGAACTACGATAAATATTGTTGAGTTACATGTATGAGTTGTGTTAGAAAACCCCATGTTGGAGAATTGGTATGGTGTGGAGTAATTAATATTACCTAGTAGGGCCATAATTTGTTTGTTTTAAATTTGTAGTAAAGGTGGGTCTAATTAGATGTGTTGACGAGTTCAGGCTGCGCTCCCTCTTGGCGATTTCTATGTCCCAATTTGTTTAGGTGTTTCTTGAATATGAGTTTGGTAACCAATGTTAATGGTATTCTTGTGTGAGTTGCGTCAGAATTTCCTCTATCAAAAAATTGGTGGTGTGCATGAGTTGATATATCTTCTAGTTAGCCTAAAACTCATTCATTCGGTGCCAAACTCTCAATTTACTCACAATTTTAACTACCAAAAAAAAAATGAATTTTGATATAGATAACTATAAAGAATCCCGCAGATTTTAAAATAGCACAAAAGGCTACCATATGTATATTTCTAATAATTTCAATAGACAAAATAACGGCGCAAACCCTAAAACTTGACAAGTTCATGATGAGTGCCGGGACCTGCCCAGCAAAAGACACAAGTCCATTATTAAAACTAAGTTCAAGAACAAGCCACCCACCGGCTAGCATCGCGAAGCATGCGACCCCACCTCTCCTTCGAGATAATTCACTAGTGTTTCTTCTATTTGGCCGGCTGATGAGCTGCTATTAATTGCATTGAACTCGTGAGAATCATGCACGAAAACGAATGCGATGAAACCTTCCCCCCCACACAATGATCGCACGCGTTATCATCCTGAGATTCAATTCGAGTTTTGATTAGTGATCGATCGTCTAAGTTTTTTAACCGCCCACCCAAGAAAGGTCTGGCCACGTTAATCACGAAACCTTGTGTCGAATGTCCAGGGCATTGCTAGCTAATGATTCGAACTTTGACGGTTAAGTCTTGTGATTAGGGATTAATTAATTAATTAGCGGGTCACCGATGCTTTTCTTTCATCAAATGAGAAAGCAATAAATAAAGCATAAATCATTTTTTTTATTTTTTTTTATTTTTGCATCGAAATCACGCACTACCGGATGGGGTAGACTTTCTGAACTTCAGAATAGTAGGCGGACCCGACTTTTTTCACTGAGAAAAGAAAGAGTTGAGGATGATTTTGTAATTTTAAGTTAAGGGACCCGACTTTTTTTAGATATTTTAGGCAGACAGTTGCCTATTTATTTGCCCCGCCAAATGTAAAGAAATTAATCTAAATACTTATAGAAAAATATGTATCAATATTTTTTCCGCTTCAAATTTTTTGAAATTTACGTAATCCACAATATTAGAATAAAATAGAATACCAGAAAATATTTCAAATAAATTTGGGTGGACGGACTTTTTTTGTGGGTGTGAAAAATGGGCACGTCAATTTAACATCATAAATTTGCTATCCCTATCGCCTAATAAAACTCGAAGTACCTTTCTAGGTGGTATGGAAAAGAATCTAATCTCCAAGCATTTATTAATTCCGAAATTAGCAAGTCATTCTGCAGGAACGATTTTCTTCCGGAAAGTTATATTGCACTCTAAACTCAAGATAAGAGCACAGTAATTTTCTCATATCTTAAAGCAAAGTAGGACCAGCATTATCAATTATAAACTCCGAGCTAACAAGATTAAAGTTCTACTTGCGTCGACAAATATATCCATGTGAATGCAGGAAAAAACTCAAGATAAGAGCACAGTAATTTTCTCATATCTTTAAGCAAAGTAGGACCAGCATTATCAATTATAAACTCCGAGCTAACAAGATTAAAGTTCTACTTGCGTCGACCAATATATCCATATGAATGCAGGAAAAACACCGAGCCAACCACCCCCATTCGTTTCTCATAAAATATCCCACACCAACAAGTCTTAGGTTGTCTTTAGAGGCCCTATCGAAACTTATGCTCCAATCAAGAGATAGTATTCTAGCTCGTAAAGAATTGAAGGGACTTTTTCTTTTTGGTCGGTGAATTGAAGCGACTTTAAAAGCAACATTTTCCGTGTTTCTTTCAATTTGAGGAAATTAACCGAGACAAAGGCCCTCGGAATTTTTTTTTTTTGGGGGCATTTGTGTTGACAGGTCAAAAGCCAAAATTAAAAGGAAATGAAAATCTAAGTCGGCTGCCCTTTTTTGGCTAAAAATTTAAGTCGACCACCTAACAAACCTAGGGTTGGTACCTATTCAAGATTATTTACAATTTTTAAGGGTCTTCTCCCTTCTTTCCCACCTAAGCTTATCCGGCAAATGTAAATCCGACTTTCGATGATGTGACGAGCCCTCCCCTCTTATCAAAATATCAATTGACCACCACCACCACTCTCTCTCTCTCTCTCTCTCTCTACCCAAAAATGACGTCGTAAGAAGCCCATGAAGATCGAAAAAGCCACCATTTCCGTGTGAAAGTGCACCTCAGACGGGCCCCACGGGGTTTTGCCGGAGGGGCCCCTGGGATGCGGAGAATTTGCTAGTGAGGACTGCGCTTCTTTTTTTTTGCTGGTCAGGACAAACCGAGTGATAAATTGTAGTGACAGCTGCTTGACCCGGTCGCGCTGCGAGTCACTTTGTTAAGCCATTCCAAATATCGTGTCGACTTCATTGGATTCGTGTATCATAATTTCATTATCCACCCTAAAAATCGAACTATTCATAAGATTCGATGTATATTCTCATCATCCTTTTGACCTACTTTCTTCTTTTTCTTTTGGGTACTATAGATGAGATAATTAGGTTGGATTTTTGAGATTCCACGTAAACCAATCTAATTTCCGAGCACCGAATATCCGATTTAATATGTAGTTTATAATTTTGAAAAATAATTGGGTGATAATTTTTAATTTACTATGAGAATAATACTATGTTCTGGACTATAAAAAATTATTTAATAAATAATTATAAATTATTATGCGATCCACTCTTTTAATAATTTATAACTCACAATAAACTGTTCTTCTCGTAATAATCTAATTATGTTAGGAAAGTGCCATAACTCTTTGTTGACCGGTAAGTTCAGGATCGATTTGGCAAGCCTGATTTTTTTTTAACCTTTGCCATAACAAAGTGTAAGCGCGATCATATAGCATAATAAATTTGCAAATCCCCAAGGGTAAGCGCGTAATTTCGCCCCCGCGCCGGCTCCGCTATATATGGGCACTCCACGCGCAGCGAACGATGAAGAAGGAGAGGAAAAAAACAAGAACTCCGAGTCAATCATCCATTCACACGCCCCTCCTCCTTCTCGAAAACCTCGCGGCTCTTCGATCCCGAGGGCGCCTCGAGAATTTCCCCGAGAAAGGATCTCGCATCGAGGAAGTGAAGTTCCACCTTCTCGTAGGGAATGCATAGAGATGATGGTAGCCCGCCGCCCGTCTTCCCCATCCAAGCCTGAGTCGTGTTGGCGAGCCAACTCGCGCATCGGCGGCCGGACCTGCCACCGCAAGTACGTCGAGGACGGGTGATCCTACGGTTCGCCCCCGACCTCGGCCGCCCAGTTTTTATCTTTGTGTAATCTTCTTCTCTTTTCAAAATCTCTCGGCCGCGTGTCGAAGAACGGACCCGGAGTTCGGGAACTGACGTGGGTCTTTCGACGTTCTTGCGATCGAGTTCTGGTTCTTGACGGCGGAGTTCCTCGTCGGGAGAAGAAAGAAGGCCGGAGGATGACGAAGAGGGGGGAGGACGGGAGCTCGTCGATCCTTCACGGGAAGTACGAGCTGGGCCGCCTACTCGGGCACGGGACCTTCGCGAAGGTGTACCACGCGCGGGAGCTGCAGAGCGGCGGGAGCGTGGCGATGAAGGTCGTCGGGAAGGAGAAGGTGGTGAAGGTGGGGATGACGGAGCAGATCAAGCGCGAGATTTCCGTCATGAAGATGGTGAAGCACCCCCACATCGTGGAGCTCCACGAGGTCATGGCGAGCAAGTCCAAGATCTACTTCGCCATGGAGCTCGTCCGCGGCGGCGAGCTCTTCGCCAAGATCTCCAAGGGGCGGCTCCGGGAGGACGTCGCCCGGGCCTACTTCCAGCAGCTGATCTCGGCGGTGGATTTCTGCCACAGCCGCGGGGTGTACCACCGGGATCTGAAGCCGGAGAATCTGCTGGTGGACGAAAACGGTAATCTGAAAGTGACCGACTTCGGGCTGAGCGCCTTCGCAGAGCACCTGAGGCAGGACGGCCTCCTGCACACCACGTGCGGGACGCCGGCGTACGTCGCCCCCGAGGTGATCGGAAAGAAGGGGTACGACGGCTCCAAGGCGGACCTGTGGTCGTGCGGCGTGATCCTATACGTCCTCCTGGCCGGGTTCTTGCCCTTCCAGGACGACAACATCATGGTCATGTACCGGAAGATCTACCGGGGCGATTTCAAGTGCCCGCCCTGGTTCTCGCCGGAGGCCCGGCGGCTCGTGACCAAGCTCCTAGACCCGAACCCGAGCACCCGAATCCAGATTTCCAAGGTCATGGACAGCACCTGGTTCAAGAAGTCGGTCCCCACCACCCTGGTCCCCAAGGAGGACCTGGAATTCGACGAGGAGAAGGCGGCGAAGGTGCGGCCGCCGGCGACGATGAACGCGTTCCACATCATCTCCCTCTCCGAGGGGTTCGACCTGTCCCCGCTCTTCGAGGAGAAGAAGCGGGAGGAGAAGGAGGAGCTGCGGTTCGCGACCACGAGGCCGGCGAGCAGCATCATATCGAGGATCGAGCAGGCCGCGAAGGCAGCCGGGAAATTCAGCATCAAGAAGACCGAGACGAGGGTGAAGCTGCAAGGGGAGGAGGCCGGGAGGAAAGGGAAGCTGTCGATCGAGGCGGAGATATTCGCGGTGGCGCCGTCGGTGCTGATGGTGGAGGTGAAGAAGGACCACGGGGACACGCTGGAGTACAACCAGTTCTGCCGGAAGGAGCTGAGACCGGCGCTCAAGGACATCGTCTGGACATCGCCGGCCGGCGATGATTCGTTGCCTGCTTAAGAGAGAGAGAGAGCGGGGCTGTACATGTAGATCGGAGATTATTATGTTGGAATAGTTGTCAGCCGAGGAGCAGCAGATCGCAGAGGAGTCGGTCCGTGGTCTGCTGGTAAATTCAGTGGCTGGTTTGTATGTTATCCAAGTTTTTTTTTTTTTTTTTTGGTTGTGAATATGTTGCAAGTGGGACGTGCTCTGTCTCAAGTAAAAAGAAAATCTTCGATTCTAAAAGCTCAAATCCGACGTCTTTTTCGTGGACCGGCTCTCGTGGTACATGAAGAATTGAACTTGAGATTTTAAGAATTCAAATTATCAAGAAAAGGGTCCGAGATTTACATTCAAATTCACCATCTATCTATCTATCAATATGAAGAGTTAGGGAGTGGTTTTTTCTCGGGGTTAATTGAAGAGGTCGTACATCAATTTAGATTCTATGTGAGCTTTTTTGGGGAGATCCAACATGCCGATTGAAAAACTCTGACAGGATATTTCTTCAATTCACTTTCTAGGGTATCTATAACTGTATATTCACATAAGGAAACATTGAATTTTGAAGCAAGCACGTGTCCATTTATGGGTGAAGGTGGCGATTAAATTCAAATCTTTAACGCGAGTTATTAATTTGGTTGACTTCTCATGTCCAGTTGATTATAATTTCCTTCCATGCTTATTTTAGTTGGGAGCCTCTAGACACATCTTTTGCCAGAACAATTACTTATCATCCGGTCAACCTTTCAGAGTGATTAAATTTGCATGTACGTGACGTCGATAAATTGAAATACAATTATGGAGGGCATAGTTTGGTGGAAGTTTTCCCTAACGTTCAATGACGGAGGAAAGCATAGCTCTTACTTAGAATTACTCACGTTACTCATCGGTCGAGTCACTTGGTGATTGTAAGACAGCCACAACAGTCCATAGTCCCACGTCAATTACAAATCCATCACACACCCTAATCACCACATATCTAATCATATTCTGTGTTCACCACAAATCTATTACACCCCCTAATCACCACGTATCTAATCATATTCTATGTTTACCACGTATCTAATCGTATTCTATGTTTACCAAACATGTCACAACCAAATGACCGGGACTCTTCTTATTATAGTAATTTGTTCGCACGATTCACGTACTAACGCACACACACATTTGATATGATAATCTATACTTCTATATATAACTGTAACTAATGTATGTCAACATGAACGCGCCATACAAAACACGACATGACAATACGATCAGGGCCGAGCAGACATCTACTTCCATACGATGACTCCCCCCCGCCAGGATCCTGCGCATGCCCGCAGGACCAGCACGCGCCGTACGTCACGACCTTTATCGTCCACGAACTGAACGGAACCGCCTCTGGTTCTTCTCTCAATTATTCACGAGAACTCAATGATTGTCCTCTTTCTTCTGACTCGCTGCTGCACTAGCTGCACTAAGGCCTGCGATGTCACGAGCCCCCTTGATATTTTTGCCCTTCGTTCGGTCCACCCCGAAATTAATGTTCGAAGGAATTCGTTCATCAACGATTCTGTTCTCGGAAGTTATTTCCATTTAGAAATGATTTCTTTCCATTTCTATTCTCAAGAAAAAAATAAAAAATTTACTTCGTGTTTTTGTTTCAAATTTATTCCCTGACTAGGAAATGGATTTCTGTTCTATTTCCACTTCAGGAAATAAAAAAACAGAAAAGTAAAAAAACAGAATGGTTGCTGGATGGACCCTAAAACTATCGATTGGTTAAAAAGACTTGTGAGGATGCTATTGCTAATTCTATACGTGCAAAACATAGGGTGCGAAGAGATTCTATATTTGTCATCCTTATGAAATAATACCCCGTGACTCGTTCAAGTGAGGAGATTGGATTTGGATCGATTGGTTCACCTCGCCGATCAATTCAATTTTCAATTTCTTTATGCTTATGCAGTAATTCTTGTAAAAGCGTTAAAAGAAAGCAGCTTTAGAAGAGCAGACTGGTTTGTGTCGAGTTAAACTACTTTTGAAATGTCACGTTATATTTTCAAATGAACAAAAGAAGAGAGTAGAAAATCGATAAATAAGCCTACAAAAACTTGGAGGCGATCGAAAGAAAGCCAAGTCCCTCGGCAACAACTCAAGTGCCCTACTTGTTGTCGAAGGACTGAGTTGACAATTATCAAAATGTTTATAATTAAATTAGCACAATTGAAAAGTTTAGAATTGAATTAGCCGTCGTATAATAGGTTTAGGATTTTTTAGATAGTTTTTCCTGAGGACAAGTTTCATGCGGAAACATCGACCAGAGAATCAAACCAGATCTTTGTCTGCATATGCTTGGAACATCCCTAGATATCATCTGCATTACTGCACTATTTAATCGGAGATTAACAAGGTTAAGCTTAATCATGACCGCAGAAATCATTGGGCACAGGGACAAGGAGATGGGACACCGCGTAATCTAATTTTAATTCCCGGATAGCGACCCCGGAAAATGTTGCGCCAGTTTCTACGTGACGTCAGCCGGCACGAGTGTGCTCAAAGACCACTTACTGATTATTCCGAGTTAGGTTCTTGTCCGCTGGCCTACCTCCAGAAGAAATATGATAATCCACTCACATTAATTTAATAAATTAAGCCTTCTCTGAAGTGTCTGCTGTTGCGATTGGACAAGTCAATTCGAGCAGCAATTGCTAAGGCCCGTTGAATAATCTGTCTTTCTGATGAATTGAGGTAGGATAAGGTGTATCTGGGCAGGGTTAGATGGAATCAACTTGGAGCACTCCAGGAGACTTCGAAAGATAGGTATAATTTGAGTACCTATACGTGTACTATGATCGGCTCGTGTTATTTTTTATTCGGATGTTATAATGCGGTCCGTCGTAATATTTTAACAGAACGATCAATCCGAATAGAATTGTCTCAATGTACCTAGCGGAGTTTACTCGTTATTGGATATGTTTCGTGAGGTTGTTTCGTGTAAACCGATTATCAAGTCGAGTAATAAGAAAGATGGAACACCGAGGATCAAACACTTTAGCCTTTAGGTGCCATATGAGTGTAGACCACTAGCAATCTTATTTAAAAGGGGGATGGACAAGAAACATATGGATTTAGCCACAGTTCATTTCATAGAAAAAAATTCCAAGAAAATGTTATTCGGATTTTCTGATATTCGTTTCACGAAAAATAAATTGGTTGGGGAAAATATTTTCCATAAAGAAAAAAAGTGTTCTAAGATAAGGAAGAATGTTTTCCACTTTTAAAAAGTGGAAAATATTTTCCACACCTTCTTCCACCTCATTTTCTTTCATTAAATACCTTTTTTTCCTTTTATTATTTAAATCTTCTTAAAATAGATTTTTTAATTGTTTTTCTTTCTTTTTCTTTTCATTCCTTTTCTTCTTCATTGGCCAGTCACCGCTCACGGTGGTGGTCGGCTACCAACCATAGGCAAGCTGGAGCCTTGCTAGCCTGTGGTGAAGTCGAGTTCACCCGACGCTAACAAGCTCAAGCCCCGCCAGATCCGATTACTTGGGCGAGGCTAAGGTTGCTAGAGCCTCACCCAAGTAGCCGAATATGGCGGGGCTCAAGCTCGCTGTTGAGCTCCTCGCCTAATCAAGGGAGGATAAAATATAATTAAATAATAAATTAAAAATATAATAATAATAAATTTATTGACAATTGTGCATAAAGGAAAATATTTTCCTTACTGAACTATAAAATATATTTTCTAGCTCATTTTGATATTTCAGCTAAATATCATAAAATATGATGATTTTCCTAGAAAATGACTTTTTAGAAAATGTTGTCTGAAAACGTTATATTTTCCGCCACGAAGCTTTCGCACATCTTGATAAATCCGCCTTCATAGACAATATTAACTGTTGACATAATGTATTCAAGATTTCAATTCTGGAGCGCTCTCGACAAGGCTCGAATCCAAGACTGCGAGCATAGGAGCGACCTCTCTTGCTGTCTAGTCAACATCTTGTCAATGAAAGAACACGCGTGCGATCGCACAAGGTGGCGATCGACTAGGGAACGAGCGTGAATTTCCGAAACCCTCGACAAGTCCTCGCCTAATCCATCTGCGGGATTAGGGAAGCCGCCACGGAACCCGGTAAAGATGCGATGACCCATTAATTTAGCATCAGTAAACCGGCCTGATCTGGCAAAAATGAATCTAGACAATACTCATTCTCCCTGCAGCACTGTCCTAAAAACGCACGGGGGCCGATGCTCCGCATTAGGAACAGACACCAGCCGCATAGGACCTCCCCTAGTTCGAATTCCGCAGGCGAACTACACATGCAGAGTGGAATCCAACAACAGTTACCCTACGCATAATGTCAAAGCGAAACTAGGGTTTTCATAAAAACCTAACGTGGGAAGAAGCATCTCCAAATCCCCCCCGCTAATCGCGTTGGAAAGCAACCTCGTACGCCGACCTTACCAATTCCGGAATTGAACATACATTATGACATGATATGATCACCGCGTTTAGTAACTTAGGGAATCAAAATAAAGATTTTGACAGTCAGCTCGAAAAGATGGCAACGTCCACCTCTCCCTCCCTTCCTTCTTTCCTCAGTATCTATGTGGGGGAGGTTCTCGAGATCCAGAGCGGCACCTGAGTCGTGTCTGTCAAATTATTATAAAGGACATCATTTTTGTTTTGGCATCTTTCTACTAGACCCCATTATAAACTTTCGGTTAAAATAAGGTAATCATGGCATGGCCAATTATATGAATTATTCTATAATTCTTGATTAGTCAGCCTCAACCACCGGGCGCTGCCATGCGCTATAGGACCAGGTGTCCTCTTTGTTCTATAATTGCTGAAATGGCGTTTATTATTTTAACTAAGATTCAGCTTGATCAATCATTGCTAAGGAGGAAGAAGAAATGGTCATTGCTCCCCGAAATCTACAGGTAGAGAGAGCGATGACAAAACCAGGGGCCATTCAAACCGCAACCTTTGCTGATCGGTGTCGTTTTCTGGTGTCTTATTGATGTACCCAGATGAGCATTCTTTGTCTAATCTTTAACCGAAAGGCTTGCGGAACGTGGCTTTGTGTAGGTGAAGCCTCAAATCAAGAACGACCTTTGCTTTCGATTTCGACCGTCTAACTCAATGTTTGGTTCGATTTATGGTCTCTCTGATTAGGTGACTGATCGGGATCTTCTTGAATAGTTTGGCTTAGTTTAGGGTTGGAGTGAGTCGTGTCATGTTCCGTTCTCGAACAGTGAGGAATCTCGCCTCATGCAGGTAAGTTGCACCCCGTGAACATCATGGACCAAGTAAGATACGAAGCTTGGACCCGTCGAGTAAAATAGACATGAAATCGTAAGAGAATCGAACTGGTGTCATGCGCCTAATCCACACATGATAAGTTTTTTTTAGTTGATTAGCTAAACGAATGGGAGTTCCTCGAGGTACATATTGAGAACGATGGACATGAAATGTCTCTTTCTCATAGCTTGTCCTGATCTCAAGAAGATTATTGAATAATCACTTCACAAAAATGGGAGAGAATAACCCGGTATCTTAGCTCATTTTTTGTGTACGCAGAAAAGCTCGCCCCGAAGGCTGGAAAGAACTTTATTCGAGAGGGATGCTTGGGCCGACACAGAGACCAACATTGGTTTTCGAGCATGTTAAGGTTTGAAGTACTGGGCTTCTTGGCCTGCCGGGCCAGCATCTCGTGCTTGATTTCGATGATGATCTTCTGATAAGCTACTACTTTCAATATGAACAGCTGATAGAAACTTGTCAAACATTTTCAAGTGTGTTGAAAGTTTTAAAATTTGTCATGAAATTATAATGAAGTTCTAAAAATTTCAAAAAATGCAATTAAGTTCTAAAATTGTCACGAAAGTGCTATCAACGTGCTTGATTGAATCAGTTTGACAAGTTTTGTGACTCGATTGTATTTATTAAAAGTTTTTAAAACTCGATTGTACTTTTTGAAAATTTTAGCACTTGATGCACTTTGTGACAATTTTTAGGATTTGATTGTATTTTATGAAAGTTCAGGATCCGATTGCATTTACTTATATTTTTTAGAACTCAATTGTATTTTTAAAAAATTTCACACTCAATTGCACTTTTATAATTACTTTTGGGATTTGATTGTACTTTTTGAAAGTTTAGGATTCGATTACTTTTTCGTGATGAGTTTTATGACTTGATTGCACATTTTTAAAGTTTTGGGACTCTATTGCACTTTTATAATAAGTTTTAAAACCTCTAATTAGAGTTTTCAAAATGAACCGTTTGAACCGAGAACTATTTGAATTGGATTGAATTGACCGGTTTGGTCCAATTCTTGGGAGCATTGGTCCGGTTCTCAAAAAATAAAAGTGACTAGCTTATATATATATATATTTCTACATAATAGAAGGCATCAAGTAGTAGGGAAAGAAAAGTGATTGGTTCCACTGGATTGGACTAGACCTAGAACCATAACCCCTACTTCTAGTGCACTTCATCCTCTTGAAAAGATACTTGTCGACAATTCTTGTGATTAGAGAGTGCAGATAATACGAGAATTTTCACCATATCAAGACGCAAGTTAGATTCGTCTAAGGAGATACATGGCACTGATGGCAGTGCATGTTCTTCTTGGGCCCAAAAGATCTGATGGGACGATGAATTTGCGGCGGTTCTGCTCACTGGACCGGACCAATCGCGAGCCCAAGATCCAACCCAATCACTCTCTCTTTCTCTCCCTCGCAGAGTCCACCGGAACCTGCGGCCGAAGCCGAAGCCGAAGCCGAAGCGAATCGATCGAAGCAAGCGAAGGGGGGAGCTTCAGGCGGGCGTTGCGGCCATGGCTGCCGTTGCAGAGACCTACGCAGCAAGAAACCCAGAAACGGTCCACGCCGACGTCCTCTCTAAAGCCCGCGAATCTTGCTACAAGGTCACTCTCTTTCTTCTTTCTCTCTCTAGAATTCTTGATCATTCAGAGACGGACACTGGGGCGCGACGTGACTTGCGTTCTCTTTCTGGGCAGGCCCGCGACGCTTTCTACGCGTGCCTGGAGAAGGAATCGAGCAAGAAGCCGACGGAGATCGGCTCCGTCGGGCTGTTGTACCCTGCCGAGTGTAAGAAATCGAGGGCCGAGTACGAGAATCGATGCCGAGCTTCCTGGGTAAGTGTGAATTTGGAATCTTGCCGTGATTTTGTTTTCGCTTGTTTCGTTTTTGTGGTCTGTGTGTTGATGTTGTTGTCGTTGGTTTTGGTTGATATGTATAGGTGAAGCATTTTGATAGGCAGTACTGTAGGAACAAGACGCTCAAGAGGCTCTTGGACGACAAGGATGCGAAGCGCGGGCCTTTGACGCTCCCGCAGCCTTCCACGTTCAAAACCCCCAGTTGAGATTTGCTCTGCATTCCCTTGCTTGGTGGGATGTGTTGAGTCATAGAGTTGAAGTCTGTATATGCTGACATCTTCTGTTAATTTTCACTGAAACAATTACTGGCGAAAATTTAGTCTAAGGCTGCATTTGTTTTATGCTCAATTTGATTGCTTTCCTCTTGTCATTGTCAATTATAAATTATTTTCTTCAATGTGGTTTGGGATAATTGAACTTGATCAAAACTTATTCTTGACGTACATTTCACTGGTGAATATTGATAGTTGAATATGTCCCTGAACGAGTCTCCGGAGCTCACCTTCTGAATCTATTGCCTTGGGAAGATTCTTCAGTATAAAATATTTTAGAATCCATGCTTATATGAGACTATTGGGTGTTTTTGTGAGGAAAATTTGCCAACGGATGTCTATACTATCGTGGAATCATAGTGCTCCCCTTTTTTGGAGATGAATAATCATGAATCTCTTCGGTACAAAGATTTGAAAGTTCTCTTCATATGGTTTTGTTGAGAAGTTTAGATACTAGGGTTAACCCTATATGAGAAGATGCTTAATTAAGATTTTCAGAGAGGTTTATTACTTTAGAATATCCATAGAGGGTGTGATTTTCACCACAATATGCTCTATATAAGTAATTTAGTTGCTTCTTCAGCTCCTTGAATATATCATGTCTTCAGACTAAAAAATGCCTCATAGTTGTGTGTCTTTTTTCTTTTCTTGAACTAATATTCTCTCTCTCTCTCTCTCTCTCTGTGCGTGCAGACGCGTGAAATTGCATGTTGTTGCTTTTTTAAGGTTTTAAACCCCAGAACATCCTATTCCCCAACATATCCCATTGCCACTGTCTGGTGGCCCTCTTGCTTCAGTGTTGTTAATTGATGATTTTACAATGCTAGAAGAACGCAACCTTGGATACTAAAATGGCAGAATTTCTTTGCTACACTACAAACTGTAGATGTTGTGTACCAATCTATATCTAAAGAAGGTGATTGACAGATGCCCGATGGCACCAAATTGAGTGTAATTAAGCAGTACATGGCTAAAATATATTCTGTTACCTTCTTTTAAGACATGGCAACTTTGGCCCTGTGAAATCAAATTTGTTTGATAAAGAAAGATCTGTTTTGATTGGCTAGTTGCAGCAGTTCTTTCTTTTGATCCAGGTCGTACCAGTTGAATGAAATATCTTGGATAGATTGGAAAAGCTAGGAATAGAAATGCCTGCTTTTGGTAGTGGGCCTTGCTTAATTATCAGAAATGCCACAAACAAAGAATTTTTACATCTTTCTTTAGGCTTTTCATCAAAATGCTCATAAATGTTATTGAAAAATAAAAAGTAAATTGTGGAATCTGAATTCAGTGGTGTGGAGGATCATAGATGTATGTGATGAGAAGTGCTCACAAAGGAGACTGAAGTATACAATGTTGGGATAGGTTGACTTTCACCTCATGCTTCTGTTTACCATTGACTTCATGATCTCAGGGTAAAATCCAAAGACTCAATGCATTTTTGGGTTATTTACACTTAATTATTAGACTTCAACTTTTTTTATTCCTTGCATTCACTTTTTAAATCCCCTAAGGGTTGGTAATTAACAAAATTCATTCTCAAGTTTCTCCTCAATTACACTTTGCATCTGCTAATTCCAAAGTCTATACTTTGCATTTTCTGCTTTCAAGACCGTATGTTGCACCCTATGATATCAAGAAAACTATTCTATAGACCCCATAGTTTCTTTAAGTTTTCTTACAAATTTATTTGTCTTAAGACTCCAAGGTCTAAATTTTAGGTTTTTTTGGAATCTCAGGACATAAAGTGTTGCGTTTTAAAACATGAGTGCAGATGAGGGAAAGCTGAATATAGTTTCTATCAAACTGTTATCCTTTTATTATAGTCATCTCCACAACACACAGTTGTCCAACTTTCTCTGTTTAATTTGATTTATCAACCAATGGGTGTCTGTTGAGAATCTGAGATGGTACGGTGCATTGGACATATCCACCATAGTAGCTAGTTACCTGGGAGTTGAAATTTGATCAAAGGCATGGCCTAGATTGGCAGTGCATACCCATTATCAAACTGTTATCCTTTTATTATAGTCATCTCCACAACACACAGTTGTCCAACTTTCTCTGTTTAATTTGATTTATCAACCAATGGGTGTCTGTTGAGAATCTGAGATGGTACGGTGCATTGGACATATCCACCATAATAGCTTGTTACCTGGGAGTTGAAATTTGATCAAAGGCATGGCCTAGATTGGCAGTGCATACCCATTATTGATGCTAAGGAACATACGACCTAAATTCAGGTTGCTTTACCCTCTACCAAGCCTTAGTAATTTTCTTTTTCTTATGTGTTGGGCTGCTATGAAGTACTTTAAAGCTAATTCACTGCCAAGTCAAAAGAGAATCCACTGAGCTAAATTATGAAAAGGCAATGAGCATTTCATCCCTGTCCAGACTCATAGGCTGACATGTCAAATTACCATCAATTGGTTGGCCAGTATAGTACTGGAGTAGCAATTGACAAGGTCTGAGGAGTTGAGTGCGATGTATGAGAAGATCAGATGCTCTTCAGATAGCTTAAGTACTTTTTTCTTTCTTATGTGTTATACTCGAACCTCAGATGAATTTGCAAACTTGGATGGAACTTCATCTGGGTTCTGATCCATTAACTGAGACATTCTACCTTTCTGTACCGGCTCTAGAGAGTGCACTTTCACTTGACATATTGAGTGCTGAAAAGAGAGTACAATAATTAATACCTTGTGATTGTGAGAGATACAATCTCACTCGCTTTCAAAGAATTGTCATGGAATCTTTGTCTGAAAATTTTATATGATTAGCTATCAAACAATTGATGTGCAACTATGTAGTTTTAACAGGACAGCAGATTGTTGGGGCAATGCCAACTGTCAATAAAATCCGAGTGTTCTATGACTCTCCATGTTGGATCAGTTTTATTCAGTTTGAATAGCTGATTAAACTAACATGCTTTGTGTTATCGCTGCTTTCATCTGCTGCCACTATTTTTTTATTATGCCGATTAGAAAATAGAGTGAGTTTTAAGTAACTTGCATCCTTAGTACTTGAAACTGTAACATCATTTGTGCTTATGTTACAACAGGACAGATTATCACTGCTCTCGCTGCCTCACGCAGTTCTTCATTTGTTTTCTCTGGATCGTACTTGCATGAACTCATGATTCCAAGCTTCTTTTGTTGCTGATTGCTGATCATATGCTGCTCTTTTCCTCTTAGTTCTTAATTGCTCTGTATGATGCTGTGATAGGGAGCTTCATCGATAGCCGCTACCCTTACAAACAGCAAGAAGGGATGCAGAAAATTTTCTCTATGTGAATTGCCTGCTTAGGAGCAGTAGATGTTAAGTCAGACGACTTATTATGTGAATATTCTCGATCTACGTTGATTTATAAGGGAAAAAATCTATGTCGCATCGCGACATAAACAAGGAACCGGGTATGCTTGGTTTCCTACATTTCCTTCTTTCTTTCTCTAGTTTCTTTAATCAATGATTCTGCTTCTGGATGGAGTTCTCTCTTATTCCATACACTTAGCACCGGTTGCTCACTTTTTCTTTTTGGAAAGTACAGTCGTGGAAAATTCATGCTAAGAATATGGCGACAATGTCGGGAGATTGCAATACTTTTAGGTCCTATGCTAGAGTTTGGCAGATTGCAATAACTTTAGGTCCAATGCTAGAGTTTCAGAAACTTATTCTCACGAGAACATGTCGTAGAGAAAGGACGGTAAGAACAATTTACGGTCAGTTTCCTTTTGTGCAACGAAGATTGCGCTCGATAGGTCGTGATTTTGATTTTGCAGGATCTGTTTTCTAATCATTGAACTACAATAATGTTTACAGTAATCTTCAGAATAACTTGGAGATTTCCAGTTGAGTACTTGCATCAGATGTTGATGAGAAATGGATGGCCCAAGCCCGAGAATGAACTATCTAACTCCTACATATGATGCACTGTGATTGGCTGTTCTATCATGAAATTAGACCTTGGCTTATAGCTAGAGAAAAGATTTTATGCACAAAGTTGAAAATCCTTTACAAAGTGAAGTTCAAGCTAATCAGCAAAGCGTGGTCTGTTGTAAGCAAGAGTCTTTTCTTAATGACCGCCAGGAGAACCCTGCCATCCTCGCATGCACTGATAAGACTCCGACCCGGCACTCGAAGGTGAGATCAGAGCAGCGCCGCCGCTCGCCTGCATCGCCCTTGAGGGCGGTTCGCGAGTGGCCAGGATCGGAACCTTCATCTCTCACCTCTTGGGACGGAACCCGATTGATTAACCGAGCC
Source organism: Eucalyptus pauciflora (assembly GCA_007663325.1). Lineage (NCBI taxonomy): Eukaryota > Viridiplantae > Streptophyta > Magnoliopsida > Myrtales > Myrtaceae > Eucalyptus > Eucalyptus pauciflora. The sequence continues at coordinate 228,396 of VMYD01000067.1, forward strand.
GAAGCCTAATTGGCTTCTAATATCATCCAGTTGTCGAAGTGAGCATCCGATGCTGATCACCCTGGATGCGCACCAAATGCACCCTTTTGTTGATCGATCAGGTGTCGGCCGAACTCAAGAATAACGGATTGGGTCAATCACAATCATCATCCGTCATTGCATACGATCGCAAAACTGAGTCCGCGCAAGAGTTTTCACCTTAGGGAACGTTAAAAAAAAAACGAAAAAAATCAAGAACTGCGACATGGAATTGTGGTCCATTTCCGTTGACCGATCTATGCAGCTTCTCTAATTCTTTCTTTATTGTTACTTCATTCAGGAAATGAAATCAGAGCCAAAGACGGGGACAGACCTTAGTCGCCTCCCACTCTTTGCATCCCATCGGTTTCAATTCACTGCCAAAGCAGATGCAGCTCGATGCTTCTTGACCTAACCACAATATTTTTTTTATTTTTTTTTAATGCCAATCTTTGTAAAAATGTGGTTTGAGCCACTGAGTTTCACTATAATTTAATTTTGTGCAACATGCCCTAACATGCTAGGAATAGGATACGTGGCATCCCGAGAATATTATTATTATTTTTTCTGCTTTTCGAAGGATGCGTGATTAGGTGGGGATGGTTCTGTTTTTATCTGCTTTTTAATTAGTTATCTAATCCACGCTTTGCGTGGAAATATCGATAATATTATATATGCAATGTAGGAGAAGACGAAGACCTCGTTTGATAATAATATTGGTGGCTTTCTAGAAGAATATCATAATTTAAGGATGCTTAAGATTGAGGCAGAAAAGACGTTATAATGTTATGTTTTCTAAGCATGTAAAACAAAATTAGAAAAGTGGGCTTTCAGGGTACAATAATGAAAATTCGACCAAAAAGGAGTGCAGCAATGAAAGCTATATTGAAAAGTGAGTTCTTTCAAAAAGAAAAATACAAAAAACTGATAAATTATACATTCTCCGTTTTAAAGTTAGTGGCTAGACAAAAAAAGGGGTCATTGCAAAAATTAGAGCTCCTGATGTCCTAATCCATAATTTTGACATATTAAATTAAATGGATTTATTAATTTGTTGTGATTATAAATGCATAAAATTTAATTATGTGAATAGAATAAGTTTTAGTTCGAATTAACAATTATTTCTTCATTGAGACCATATGTTTTTACTTTGTTCCTACTTCGGTCAAGTTCTAATCCGCGTTTTCTCTATTTTTATTTAGAATTTTTGGTTGAATTTGTCTTGTTGTTATCTTGTTTAGAGAGATTTTTCTTAATTATAAATCACTAAATTGTAAGAATATATTTAAGACGCCATATTCAATATAAGTCATATCAGTCAAGAGTATATGAATGCTCTCTCTAATTTATCAATTGTTTCAAGTTTAAACTTAGTAAGAGATTAAATTCGGATATACCGAGTCTTTATCCATTTTCTGAAATTTTAAAGTCAATAAAAGATAGAAATTTAGAAATGACAAATGAGTATGCTTTTTGATAATGCATTTCGAGACATTTTTTGCCTAAATTTATGAAGTTTTGCACTGTAAGACCGAAGTTGGTAAATAAGAAATATTTGTTATATAGACGATGAGGCAAAAAATTATCATGTGCCTCGTGCAACCGTATTTTGTGAACATATCTTCACATATGTTTAGTACACATATCAAATTTCTAATATGAATTTAGATCATAAAATGCACATCAAATCGAATTAATTTCGACAAATAAAGTACAACATCTAATCACAATACAAAAAAGTAAAGACCCTCTAATTCTTTCTTCTCTTGAACGCGATTTCAGAGCCTTGATAGCTTAATCTCAAAATGAACATCACAACCTCTTCATAAATAATAATCCTGCAAAATATCCCATTCTTATATCAAAGAAGTGAAAACAAACGGAAGAGACTCCTAATCTTAAAGACGAGGAGAGGAGTATTTGCTCCTCATACTTGAACCTGATTGGTCGAATCAAGATTTTCCACCCTTAATTTTGTGTTTAAACAAATATCCAATCTATTTCAAATATGAATTAGATTAATGTCAATTTAATTTTTGCAATCGACTATTTTCCAAATAATAAATTTAAACTCATGAATGTATCTCTTATATGACTTTTTCAAAAAAAAATCTCAATTTAAAATTATCTTGATTTTGGAAAAGCTATTGTCATTTTCACTTTTTGGCAAAACAAATTTGCTTCAAATATTATAAGATATATCTATATGGGCCATATAGTAGCACTATTATGCTTTATGACAATAACCAAGGTAAAGTTAAGGTCTACATGGTAACATTTCTGTTCCTCCGGATTTCTGTTCGTTTGTTTCCCGGAACAAAAAAAGAACAGAAATCCATTTGGTAAACCATTTGCTCTCGGGAACAATTTTTCTATTTTTTTGTTCCTGGGAATAGATTTGGAATAGAAATGAGAAATAAAAAAAAAAGTTGCTTCTTATTCCCTAGAACAATTTCTATAAATAAGCCAATTTTTTTTTTTTGTTCCTCTCTCTTGTCGCGGCCACCTCCAATCGCCCGGAGCCACCGCCGACCGATTGCTACTCGTCGCCAACCACCGCCCGCCACCCACCGCCCGCTATCAACCGCCACCATCGACGGCGGTCGATAACTAGTGGCGATGGGCGGCATTCAGCAGTCGGCGGCGACAGGCGGCAGTTGGTAGCCATCGACGACGGGCGACGTTCGACGATCGGCAATCCGTGAGCAAGAATAAAAACCGAATAAATACAAAAAAGAAATTGTTTCGTATCAAATGCATTTCTATTCCTTTTCTATTTCAAGAGTAGAAATTTTGTGTAATTACCAAACACCTTAATTTACTTAGAAATTGTTCCCCATAGTAGAAATAGAAAAGAACTATTTCTGAAAAGAAATTGTTCCCTAGCCAAGAAGCGTTACCATGCGCACCCTTAGTTGTCACATGGTGAGCATAGTTTCTTTTAACTCCACCGATCAAGTAAACCACCTAAGTGCAACTAATCTCTTTATTTTTCAGCCGAAATTTTGATTTAGATGGACCCGAACATCGTCTTTTGCAAGAGCCATAACTATCCCTCCCTCTGAGACCCTATTCGATAAGATTTTTCTGATAATTCTTCCCTAAACGCAAGTGTGATCATTAGCTAAGGCGAGTCCATAGTTTTTACCTTAGTGGTTTTGCAAGATTAACAATGTTTATGGACAATGAGTATGCGGTATCGGGTACATTGCTCGTGCCCGACTTTAGGTGTGGTCAAAGTGGTGTCCAAAATCAAGAACACTGATTAGACTAGTCCACCACTAATGAGCAACTTAAACAAAGTTAGAAAGTAAATCGGTCAATTGACTTAGAAACCCTAATGAGTACTTGAAAGAGGCATAAGTTTGGACGACACTAAAAAGATGTGATTAGACCCATATAAAATTCTCGACGGAGTCTACTTTCTATTTAAATCACTGACGTAGTAGTCCAATTATCTCGAGCCGTCCTACGTGGCATATTGCCACATCAACGATTTCCGGTAAAAATCGACTAGAAGGAATACATTGAAATTTCGCACAAAAATTTAAGACTAAATTAATAAGATTGAAAAGTTTTGGATTGAATCAATATCTGTACAATAAGTTTAGGATTGATTGGATAATTTCTCCATAAATATAAAGACTACTAGGGGTTCATAAGATGCTGCAAATAATTATCTTGACTAAGGTCTACTGTCGGCAATGACAACCTGATGCCGATGCAGTGTGACACTATCGATCTCTTATTTTTTTATGAGAAATTAGTTTATTTTCTTGTCCTTAATCAAATGGTGGCCTACAATTTGTAATAAAAAAGAAGAAAGGGATCCCCAGAAGAAGATGCTTGAGCTCATGGATGTTATATTCTCAAGAATACTAACAATCACTTTTGTGGTAACAATTGGATGCTAAAAAGGAGATTCGGTAAAGAGTAGCTAGACCAAATCCTCCTCAAGCATTGGCCGACTCGTTTGATCTCATCCCAAATTTAATTGAATTCCCTTTTGGAAAAGGCGTTAAGATATTAAATTCGATATGTATAAATATAAAAATCATACGGTCGCACCTTTCCGAGGGGGGGGGGGGAGAGAGAGAGAGACAATAATGCACGTAATTTCGGAATTATCTCCCAATAATTGTCTCAATAGAATACTAGAAAGTGAGATTAATTAACTAACGTAAAGAGAGATTACAACCGAAAAGAGAAGGAAAAAAACAATACCAAAAAAAAAATAACGATAAAAAAAAGAGGAAACTAATCCCAAAAAAAGGGAATTTCCTCGGGATACGGTTCTGCTCCATTTAGTATTTTGCTTTTCGATTTCTGATGAAGTTAGCTTTTCTTTTTGGGCCAAAAGTCTACCCAAATACGGCGTCGCAAAAGCAGCCAAAATGCAGGACCACCTTATTTTCGTAGACTTCCGCACACGAAAAGAAAACCCCGTCCAGCCCACGTCTGCCCTCCCTTTTTCCACGGGCCCCACCTTTTCTTCCGCTGGTCAAAGGGAGAGAGAAAAAAAAAACGAAGACGAAATTACGAAAAAGACACGGAGGCAGTCAACGGTCAGCGCCACGCGTCGGGATCAGGGCTTGGAGATGGCAGCCGCGTCCTTGGCGTCGCCGCCGCCGGCCAGCGCGGCGGACTGGACGGTCAGGGCGGAGACGCTCGGGGAGGTGGGGCCGTCGCCGGGGCCGTGGTGGTGGTGGTGGGCGGAGGGGGAGGGGAGGGGGATGCGGGACTGGCAGGTGGCGGTGGAGATGGCGGTGGCGAGGGAGATGGGCATGAGGCAGAGGCCCTTCCCTTGCAGGTACTGCATCGCCGACCCCATGTCCTCCTCCATGAGCTTCGCCACCTGGTGCTCCGTCACCGTCAGGCTGTCCCCGGAGGCGCCGCCGTTGGAGCTGCTCCGCCCGCTGCCGTTCGCCTGAGAACCGTCGCCGCCGCCTCCCTGCAGATAAGACAAGGACGACCCCGATTCAATCTTCACAAATTATATCTCAGAAATTGCATACAGAATTCACGAAAGAGGACAAGGGAGGGGACAGGGAAGTGGGGAAAAGGGGTAGTCGGAAAGTGGGTCGAGAGCGATTTTTCTATAATTTCCCATCGAGAGAGAGAGAGAGAGAGAGAGACAGCGAGAGAGTGGAATCTGAAAAAGGAGGCACGCGTGCTGCTTTGGTTTTGTCGTCTTGTGTTGATTGAGGAATTTCGGGGGTACTTTTGAAATAGGTTTTTCTATTGGAGGATGAGTCGATACGTGGTTGGGAGTAGCCGTGTTTTGGTGGTACCTCAGAGGACATATCGGCGACGAGAGGCGCAACGGCAGCCGCACCGCCCAGCCTGCTCATGCTCAGCACCTGTGCCAAAACGAAACGCAGAGAGAAAAATCAGCAGCTCGTCCATGTTCTTCATAAGCCCATGCCATACGGAGATGGAGTGGCTCTTGGCTACTGATATTCAATTCACAGTATTGATTATGTCCCCCTAACAACAATGTCAACGAAGGGAATCATTCCATTTTTTTAAAGAGAGAGAGAGAGAGAGAGAGAACCTTGACTTGAAGCTGGAGGAATTTCACATAGTCGATAATCTCATCCAGCATTGATGCCTTGTCCGTCTGTCATTCCCCAAGACCAGCACCACCCCATCGGGAACACCCCCAAGACAAAACAAGAAAATGTAAGAATTCCCCCCATGATGAAAAACTGATCTTCTTCGAGATGGAAGAACTGAACTGAGCACAATTCATGGCCAGAGCAGAGCCTCTCTGACTAGCGGTTGCAGAGTTCCCAGATGGGAACTGAGGAAAAAGGGGGAATCTTCGTGGTAATGAGCAACCGAATAAACAAATGATTTAGGGTATTTTTAAAACATCATAGAAAAATGGGGAAACATCAGAAGACAATAAATGCAACAGGCAGTGGAATTAAATGAAGCTTCTTGCACCTTGTTGGCATTGGGAACCAGCTCCTGCAGCGCCTTCATTCTCTCCGCTATCCTCTCTCTCCTCAGCTGCAACCCCACCACCACACAATTCCAATTTTAGGAACTCGATAAGTACAAAACCCAGAAAATATTTATAAAAAAAAAAAGAAAACTTGAGCAGGCCCCAAAAAAATAAAAATCATGTCTTTTTCGCAAGAACAAATTGGATTAGTTGGAGCGCACTCTTTCAGCGATGCTGTGAGGATCGGTGGCTTGGCCTCTCCTCGCCCTCACTCTCTGCCTCGGCTGACCCGGCGCGGCCGCAGTGCCCGCGGTGCCGCCCGGCCCGCTCGCCGCCGCCGCCGCCTGAGCGCTGAAATTAGGTGCCCCTTGCATTGATCCCCCCTGTGATGATTTCCCAGAACAGATTCTCAGAAAGTTATGCCCGCAAAAAGAAGAAGAAAACACCAAGTGGGGGAAAAAGAAAACGAAAAGAAAAGGGGGGAAATGCCTGAGGTAGAGAAAAATGCTGCGAATGGTTCGAAGTTTGGCCATTGCCATGCAGAGATCCGGCGAAGCCATTGAACAGAGCTTGAACTGAGCTGTCACCTCCCTGCGATCAAACCCACCCACTTCACTGTAATTTCAACTTCTATGAAACATTCGAACCATCGTGCTTTTCTTATTAAAAAAATTCAAACTTTTTTGAAATGGATTACAGAGCACTCGAAATTTGACCCGCACTAAAACTCGGCAAATTTTCAAAAGAACAAAAGCAAAAATGGCATCCCCAAAAGTTTTACCAGATTCGCAGACTTGAAATGGGAAGACGACGGCGAACCGTCGCCTCCGCCCATCAAAATCTGCTGCAGCATCATCGCCTTGGCGGCCGCGGCCGCGACCTGAGCGCCCCCCCCGCCGCCGCCGCCGCCGCCGCCGCCGATCTGGTGCTGCCTCATCTTCGCGGCCAGGAGCGCGGCCTCGTCCAGGCCGTGGAAGCCGACGTCCTCCGACAGGTCGACGGGGACGTCGCCGTTCTGGCCCATGGGGAGGTGGGCCGCGGCGGGGTCGCCGCCGCCGCCGAGGTGGTCGGCCCAGGAGGGGATCCCGGAGAACATGTGGTCGAGGAAGTCGTCGCCGGAGGAGGAGGAGGGGTCGAAGTGATGGTGGTGGCCGCCGGCGGCGCCGGCGCCGGCCTGGATCTGGCCGTGGTGGGGGTGGCCGCCGTTGCTGCCATGGAGGTCGTGGAGGGAGACCTGCGGAGGGTTCAGCAGGGAGCTGAGGCTCTGCATCTCTCTGCTGCAGGGCTGCATGCTGGAAGAAGGAGAAGGAGAAGGAGGAAGAGAGAGGAAGAGAGAGAAAGAGAAGGGAATGGAAGTGAGAGAGAGAGAGGTCTTCTTCTTCTCCTCCTCCTCCTTCTACTTCTGCGTTGTTTGGATTTAGTGGTTGGAGTGATCTGGAGAAGTGAATCTGGAAGAGAGATGATGTTGGCGTTTCAGTTTTTTTTTTTTTTTTTTCTGGGGAGTGCGTGTGTTTCTCCTTTTATGTATGTGAGTTGATTTTGAGTTGTCCACAGCGCGTGAAGGGGATGAGCGAACCTGAATTTCTTTAAAAAAAATTTATATTGAATTTTATGGAGAAAAAGGGTGTGGGAAAAAGATAAAAAGGGGGAATATTACGGGGGATCTGATTATAACTGCTAATTGGGTTTGTTCTGGGGGGAGGAGACCAGGTCAAATTGGATACGGAAGTTAACTGCCTATCTATTTATCTATTGGGTGATGTCACTACGATCTAACGGTTCATGTGGAGTGGACTCGTATAGATTAGAAGTACTTAAAAAAAGATCGGAATTTTTCATAATAGCACGCCAGAATATGATTTAGGCGAGAATCCACTACTAGTGGGTAAGTTACCATAAATGTTGTGGACAAATTTTTTTTTTTTTTTTCCATTTTATTTCCTTTGTGTGGTGTGGCTGCAGGTCTCTATAAGAGATTGAGAAGCTCTCAACACAAGGAAATGCGAATTGTTGGAATCCTACCCGAATTTGTTTTCTAATGCCGATCAGAAAAGACGATGTAAATCCCCTCTTGAGGAAAGGGGAGCGAGGGTCAAACAAGCTCCCGCGTATCTTTTCGAACGCGTTTTTTAGATTTTTAATTTGTTTAATGAAGATTTTGAGCTTGATTGACTTTTCTCATCAAGCTCCTGGATCTAACTAATGGAAGATTAAAATATATGGTATAGTTGGTAAGAATCCAAACTACGCATGCATTTGTTAATGGTTCCTAATACCAAAAAGTTCTTCCATATCATACTCTTGTCAATTCCAATGGACATCCCAACTCTGATTACTTGAATTCGGAGTGGGGATTAAATTAGAACATCATACAAATTCAATAACTTGATCCAACAAATTAAAAGTTCAAAGTACTCAATTGAAATTAATGGATTTTCCTAGGATTAAAAGAGAACTTTTACCTATAGTTTATCCTAGCGTTAAAGCAAATTAGATTCGCGGTATCAAATGCCACCGACATTTCCATGAGATTTGACCACAAGATCATTTAGGCCTGCCTTTTTTTTCTTGGCTGAAAGATCATGTAGACCTGCTTAGGTCCTCCGTCTTCTATTGAAGTCCAAAACGTGCCCTTCAACAATCGGTCAAGCCCTCAGTTTTTGGGTTCTGACCCTAGCCAAATTACAAGAATCTGCTCAGCCCAAAGCCTAAAAAGATGGAACCATCCGCAAGCAAAGTCTAATCCCATTCAACACGACTCGTAAGCTTTCCACATGTCCAGTTTCACCATCACACGGAGTTTCCTTTTTCACAACCTCATTCTCATCCGGCGGAGAGCTTCCTATGACATAAAGCTGTCGTCTTGAACCTGTCTCCCCGGCACGAAAGCACTTTACAAGCAAGATTGCATAAGCTAATCGGTCTAAATTGACATATATTGGGTGCGTTTGGATGGGCATTCAGAAAGCCCATTCAGCCCTCAAAGCCCCTTTCGGCCCAAATATGGGTGTTTGGCAACCAACCTCAAGGAGCTTTCAAATGAAAGCCGGGCCTTGGGAATGCTGAAAACCTTTTTTTTTCCTAAATTACCCTCATTGATTTTTCATATTTCTGTTATTGCCCATGTATTTATTTTTATTTTAATTGAAAAAGGAGCAGCCCCCTTCGCCGGTCCGGCGAAGGGCTTAGCTGAATTTTCAAAAAAAAAGAAAAAAAAAAAAAAATATATATATATATATATATAATATATACCCCTCAAAGCCCTTTGCGAATGTGTGTTTTACCAAACACACATCCAACTCAAAGTCCATTTGCAAAATTTTTTTACCAAACACAATTGTATCTTCCCCAAATAGCTTTAGGCTTTTAGCATTTACATGGACTCAAAGCCCATTGCAAATGCTGAACCAAACGCAGCCATTATCTCCAAGGAAGCGACTTCCGGGACCAGAGCAATCGCTATTGTCAAGAATTCTGTTCCTTTTACGAAGTATTTAGTGTTCCAATCGCCTGCTTTCAATTAGCAAACATGTGATCTTTGGTGCTAATGCTGTTCTGTGGTCACCATAATTGATCGATTCTGGCCTTGATAGCTTTCTGTCTGTCTTGATCAAAGGTGCCTGACGTGCGGTTTCCCAAGTTAGTTAAACTGCTGCTGAAACTGCTCCATTCTGCTGCGGAAACTGCTCCATTCTGCTGCTGAAACTGCTCCATTCTGCTGCTGAAACTGCTCCATTTCCTCTCTTGCATTCACCTGCTCCCAGCAGATAAAGCTAAGGAAGACTCTCCTGGTTATGCCCCCGGACCATTACTGGGATCTGAAGCAGAAGTCTATTCTATGTCAACAATGCCAGAACACCCCTCATCATCTTGCTAAATAGCTTCAAAGCGAAATCCTCGTCCCCCTCTTATGCGTTCAACTGAGAGGGTTGTGATCTGAGTGAATTGTACGGCTAGCCCAAACACGACCGAGTTCTCCAATCGATCATTCCAGTGCATTTGCGACTCCATTTTTATTATTTGACCCGGTAAAAACATACCCTTTATTTTCAAGATCCATCGAATGACAATCATCCAGAAATTTCGTTTCAATCGGAAAAAGAACGCCGGGCCCAAACTGAACCATGAGGTTCTCAAGTTCTTGAATTCTCAAGAGATCGCCCAGCCCTTAGACAGTTCCCAACCTATCAGACTAACAAATGCCATGGCGGCTGTTTCGGGCCAGCCACCTCATCCCATCTACGAGTATTAACTCCAACGAGATCGGAGTTTCAGTAAGTGTCGAGCCATCCAGGCCCCAGGGAATTCTCCTGATGTTCCCACACCATAAGGCTGAAATCACTGTTTGTTCCTTGTCGTTCCCAAGTTGTTTTGTTCAGAAGCCTTTTTCTCAGGACCCAAAGGATCCTTGCCCTTTCCGGATCCAAGCTTTTGTTAGTTTCTCTAAAGCCTACGCCTGTTTCCTGGGCCCCAAAGGATCCCTGCCCAGAAGAGGCAGGCGCCTGGCCAGTGGGCTCGAAGGGAACGATTCCCATTTCCATGTCTTCTTCCTCATCTACTGGATTACCTCCACGAAACTAACTCTTCACCGTGAAAAACATTCCAGAAGGCTTGAACTCCCCAAATTCTACTTTCAACCACGTCCCATTTTCACAATCTTCCTCCTGTATCTTTGAAATGCTCGCAACATCTGGTATGACGGCCGATTTTCCACTAACATAACCAAAGAAATCTTTCATGCTAGAAATCAGTCCACACATTATCACCTCCCTCGCTAGACAAGACACATGACCTCAGGGACAATGCCAGATCGTGATCGACTTTAACCCGAGCAACACATACATCGAACCTCTCTTAAAGATAGAAACATATAAAACCTCATGATTCTGTAAATAGGTAACATGCAACAGCTTGAAACATTTGCAGTAAAGGAAGTCTTATTTCATATTTCTAAGTGGACATTGTCCAATAACATACTCACCAGGCCACCCATCAAAATACACTCATACATATATGTACCTAATTTCGTCCCAACATCTGGGGGAGGTTGATGCAAAAGAACTTCAAGAACGGAATCGAATTGAGCTATTTTCATAGCGACGTACTCTCTAAAACTAGTCATCATCTTCGCTTTATTACTAAGTTTTTTAGCCCATGGTGTAAGAAGGGGTAGGCAGATTGATGACGGTGCTCTTGACCTTAGTCATCATATTGATGCTGTTTGTGACTCCCTGTGAACCTATTCCACTGTCCTTCAAACCCTGCACCATCAAGCATTTCAGCAGTCATTTCTTCTGTGCTCGCAGAAACAAAAAATTGATATGGGATTTACAATGTGATAGAAATCTTATAAGATGCTTATGAGTTTTAAGTTTACCTGGAAAGGGAAATGGTCTGGCCCTCGAGCCGGGGCAGAGTTAATTTGAACTGAACCGGTCTCCATTGCGTCGCTGATCAACATTGCCTTGTTGATGTCACGTGTGAAGACACAACCCTGCAATTTTTAAGGCATTATATTACTACTAGGAAGAAAGAAATTTTGTTGACTGTTATCTATAAGAAGACATGATGATGTCTCCAACAGGATGCTCTTCTCTGATTTCATCCAACTGTGGCTTTTGGGATTTCGTGGAAACCGTAAGTGTAACTAGTAACACATTTAGATAGGTAGCTTAGTGATAGAATTTGTGTGCATGTCGACAAGCAGGTACCTCGACACACAAGTAATGCTGTGTACGTACTTCTTTTCTTGATTTGATTTTAATTCGTTATCCTGCGGCTGCTTATAATTTGACAAGAGTGCAAGGGATTGTCGCAGATACCAGATTAGATCATACCTGGAGACCGAAATTGCTGGCATTACAATGGTTAATCCCTTCTTCGACAGAGTTGATCCTGATGACTGGCAAGATTGGCCCGAACGGCTCCTCCCACGCGATCCTCATGTCGGGCCTGACGTTATCCAACAGCAATGGCCATATGAGGTTGCCTTCTCTCTTGTATGTCTGGCAGAAGGTTGCGCCCTTCTCCTTGGCGTCCATCACCAGCCCCTCGATGAAGTTGGCAGATGATTCTGAGACGACTGGTGTTATGTCACGGTTGTCCTCGGGTGCCCCCACGGTTAGTTTCGCCACTTTGGCATTCACCTTTTGAACCAAAGTGTCCGCGACGGAGTCCATCACCAGGACGACTTTCACCGCTGTGCATCTTTGACCGCTGTTGTGGACAAGGAGAGTATGAATACGGGTTAGTGTCCGCAGCGGGTAACAGATTTTGCGGATGATGTGAGCAACCGTTAATTTTGGTGGCCTTAAGGGAAAGAGTATAACTATGAAGGAAGTTATGAATGCTTGCAGATCACTTGGGTCACCTGTAAGAAAAGCCTCCTTTCACAATGTTGGCAGCTGCCAAGTCGATGTCGGCGTCTTCAAGCACGATGCAAGCATCTTTGCCACCCAACTCCATCTGAAGAGGAATCATGCCGGCCTTCTTTGAAATGGCGACTCCAGTGTCTCCGCCAGTGAAGCTGAATAGGAAAAGGCAATTCATGTTAGTAATCACAAACCTTGCAAGAGGCAAAGAGATCATAAATAGCGAGAAGATGGCCACAAGAATTACCTTATGCAGTTCACCCCCGGATGCATAGTGAGAAAGTCACCGATTTCAGAGCCTTTTCCGGTGACGCAGCTGATGAGACCTTTGGGAAAACCAGCTAAGTGAAAGCAGTGCACCATGTGAAGGCAAGATACAGCACCCTACAAGGAGTTATGTACAGTTTTCAGGATAGCTAAATTGATCAGGATCTAACAGAAGAAAAAAGAAACGCAAATTTTAATCGGAGGCTCAGAAGAGTAAACGCAAGGCCTATAGTATGCAAAAGTTTCTACTCTACATGCACGCATAACACTACACACCGAGACACAAACTCACAACATGAGAACATGCACAAGACAGAATGGGCTACAATAGGCGCAGCCAATAGCATGAAAACTGAGTATCCACCATAATTAGAGCTTCTTTAGTTAATAATTAGTGAAAGTAACTTGACGGCAAGAACATACCTGGGTGGGAGGCTTTAGAACAAGAGAGTTTCCAGCAATCAGAGCAGGGCCAATCTTTGAGACAGCCAGGTTAACTGGGTAGTTAAATGGTGGAATGGCTAACACTACGCCAAGTGGAATCTGCAGTTCAAAACAAAAACATTTGAAGCACGTCACAAATCATTTCAACCACTAGAAGCCAAACATCTTCTGCTCTCTCTCTCTCTCTCTCTCTCTCTCTCCCGTGCCCACACCCACAGACAGACATGGACGGTAGCAGATCAAAGGTACGGAAGCACATGGATTGGATGGCCTAAAATTTCTGCTGATCTTCCTCTACCAGTCAAAAAGGGAATGCAAAAAGCAACGCTGTTGCTCCTGCTGCTATGTTCGCCCTTCATGTTGGGCTAATAAGACAATTCATGTTCATGTTTTCTCCTGAGTATCATATACTTCAGAGATTCAATGGCCAAATTCATCTTTGCGGTGCCTCTTTAGGTTCTTTTCACAACTTAAGTTTTCTGGACAACTGCTATCTAATATGGAACTGGGGCATAGGTCATCTGTTCAAGTCCGGCATTACCTCTAGATTGTTTTGTCCGTTACTCTCATCATTGTTCCATATTTTCCCATTTGCTCTACAGTCACATCATACATTTCCGGCTGAAAGATGATGATTAACATAAATTTGATACACATTGTTAGCCTGCTACTAAATAACCTAACAAAATATTTAGGCTAAAAGAATAGGTGGACCGTTTCTTTCTTTTGGTAAATATTTTATAGGTGGACCTTACCAAACTTTTATCACTTTTCACTGAGTAATGGAGGGCACTTGATCAAGTAAACGGCATATAACCAAGAGAAATTTTACCTTAGAAGTGAGGCAGTACTTGGTCCTCTCGTTTCCAGGAAAACTGTCGGAGACCAGGAACGTCCCCTGTCCCAGGATTCTAACTCCTTCCTCGGCGCAATATGAGATCAGATCACCAGATCTCACAACCTTGATTACATCCAAAAAAATGGCATAAATCCAGTTAGTCTCATCGCGACACAAGCAGGATTAATGTATGAGACATTCTCTTTCTCTGTATACCTCAGTGACCGAATCTTTGGCTGGTTTGGCAATTTCCTTCACAAGGCACTCGGCGATGGGAGACTTGTGCTCCTTGAGGAGCGCGGCAGCCTTGTGAAGGAGCTCGGCCCGCTTCCAGAGCGGAGTCTTTGCCCAGGCCTTCTGTGCGCTCTTGGCTATATCCATCACCTGGTTCACCTCCTCTTGTGTACAAGCTGTACAATCACACCATCACAAAAGCCAATTCACATCACAAGACCACACAATCAAGTCAAGCTCTCACTTTTTCAATTGCAAGCAATTAATTAAACACCGATCTCCTAAGTAAAGTAACCCCTTTTGGAATCGATTCTGAAGTACTTCCAAGAAATGCAAGCTCCGTTTCGAGTTTAGTTAGGGGTGATCGGCGGTCCAAGTTCAGTAAAGTAACCCTTTTTAGAATCAATTCGGCAGGAGTACTACCAAGAAATGCAAGCTCTATGGCTTAGATTTAGGTAGGTATGAACAATGGTCGGGTTTCAACCCGGAAACCGGCCTCGCTGCTCAGTTCGATGCCAATTCCGAGAAAGAAACTTAGCTGCCAACCAGGTTCGGATTAGCTTCCTGTTTGAGGGTCGAAACCCGCCAATTCTACCCTGGAACCGGGCTAACTACGTCAGTTCTTAGGTAGAACCGGCTCTGTCACAGGCCAGAGTACCTTTTTTAAGTAAATTTGTGCTCTACTAACGACTAAAAAACTCGAGGGAAACAAGAGACCCCACAATCCCCACGATCCTAGCGCTTTCCCAATGCACCACAGCGGATGGAACAGGGAGCTTCCACATCATAACGCGCAGGACTGAACTGAAGTTACTGTACTCGTTACCGAACGAGAGGAGCGAGCATGTACCTTGGACTTTGTACTGGGTCTTGCGGGTCGTGGGGTTGACGATGTTGACGCTCTTGCCGGAGGCCGACTTCCTCCACTCCCCGTCGGAGTAGTACTTGTACACTTCCCCATCCAAGATCTCCGCAAACAACCCGGTCCCCGCCATTGCAGCAGCTCTCTCGTCTCTCCGTGTCACTCAAAGCTTATTCACTCAGCACACTCCACGGACAAGACCACACACCCACTCCCACTTCCCTACACACAGTGAGAGAGAGAGAGAGAGAGGGAGAGAGGGAGAGAGGATTGTGTGGTGAAGCGAAGGTCTGGATGGGGAATGAAGTGATGACTCTTCGCGGGTATAAATAGGGGAGAGGTGAGCCACGTTTTGGTTTGCAGTTGGAGTGGTGGTGGTTCAAAGCGTGCCAGGTTAGGCTGGGAGAGCGTTAGCTGCGTCTCCCTCGTTTACCTGCGCATGGCATTGCATCGGCTTTCTACGTTTCGTTTTCTTATTCTTTTTTTCGTGTTTTTTACTCTCTTTCGTTTTGGGATATTCCATGGAGATCCCCCGCCCTCCCCCCTTCCCCAAGGAAACGGGAAGTTTCTTACAGCCTCGTTCTTCCCGCGGCCTCCGGCGTTGAAAATGATTCTTGTTCTACTTTTTGTCGGGAGTCAGCCAAATTTTGTTTCTCTTTTCCCTTCTTTTTTGCCTTAATACCAACAAAGATTTTAAACCCGTACATCTATAACAAATCTACCTTCATTTATTTTCCATTTAATTTTATCGTCAATGACACGTGAGTTTTGGATTTTAAGCTTCGTTCATTATGAATATATTAGCTTATGATTTTTTATGATATTAATATGATTTAATGAAAACTAATGAAGGGTAAATTTATTACAAAAATACTAATTTGCGATTTCTAGTGATTAATTTATTATATGTGTACGGATTTGGAGTTTTTGATGATCAAAAAATTAATTTGAAATAAATTTTTCATATATGTAATAATTTGAAATTTTTGTGATATTAATCATTTTATTCACATTGGAAAATCCAATATATATTAAACATACATAAATAATTTAAGGTTCACATAAAAAAAAAATTAAAACTTCACGGTGGGCCAAGATTTAGGGATTATCGACGTCATTTTCCCTTTCTTTTCTTTTTGCTGAACAATTCTTTCACTAGTTACTAGCAAAAAAAAATTTAAAAAAAAAAAACCCGATAAATGAATTTCTATCTGAATTAATTGGATGATCGAACGTTAGCGCACGTGTTATGTCATCGATGCGACGACACTTTCATATCCTTCTTTTCCACGGCTTGGCAAACGGAACGAACGCACGCGATGACGGAGAGGATTGAAGAGTCAGCATACGGCTTGCCGTGAGATACCCACTTTTGTTGATTGCTTTTGTTAATGGCCGAAAAAGAAGATCCTCTCGCATCTCCCTTATGACCGGAATTAAAAAAAAAAATTGATAATAAATAGATTGCATTTAAAAATTGTGGGATTTGGAGACGGATCTAAGTTTTTGTCCGTGTTGCACCCATTCTTGGAGCATATCGTTGGTCCAAAAGCAGGAAATTTGGTCAATTTTTTTTTTTTTTTTAAATTCAAGAAACGTTCTCGTGGCGATAAGGAATAGTTTTGCATTCGTCTTGGCCACTCTACTACCATTTTTTATATGTTAAACCATTTTGATGTCATTGAATTAAATTTCGTGTTTATATTTGATATAAATTTTGATTGTGACTCGGAAGATTCCATCTCTCAAAATAATTTTTAAAATGCACGCATGACTCCTTACACATACGCACACCAAACTCATATGCGACCATGCGCACACCAAACTTATAGGAGCACACCAAACTTAGCACGCAATAAAAAATTCCATTTATATATAGACATAAATCATTCAAAATGTCAACATACTTTCTTTTTCTTTCTTTGCTTTTCTTTTTCTCTCTTTTTTTGCTTTTTTTTTTTTTGTCTTTTTGCCTTCATTTGCTAGTCCTGTTTCGAAGCTTTGGAAATATCTTGGCATGCCCACGACACAGGAAAAGGGACAAAAGAAGTATGAAACAAATTCGAGCGATAATTTCTTCTGAAAAAATTATGGGCATCGTTGAATATTTCTGAAATAACATTTATTTTGTCTTATCCATACTTCACGAAGAAGGAATGGGGAATGTCCCATACCTAATGTCCATAATCCCTCAACAGTGCAATCCTTTGGTTGTGAATTTCAATGCGGCAATAAAAATGCATATTATCTATCTGCAGGCCTAATTAATAATTCAAATCATGCACATAAAAAATCCATTTTATCTCGAAAGAATTCACACCAATTATTGGTATCAAATAAAAAAATCAACCTTGCATAATTAAAGGGCAATATCCATATACATGTCTTATTCTTTTCAATAATCCATATCCGTAGCAATGAAGCACTATTTTTTATCCTTAAGGAAGAAATGACCGGTTACAAATATATGTGATCTATAATCTCTATAAAGGACCATGTATACTTGCTTATGTATCATTAGTTGAATTCATTAACATAAACATGAGGGCAAGAAGAGGCAATACAGAAGTTTGTAAATTGTAAAAATGAGTTAACGTGAATTGTCCTACACAAATACTTCCGTGTAATAACTCTAGTGAATTGTCCTACACATACACAAGTACTTCCGTGTAATAACTCTATTGAAGGGATCCTGTTACAAAAATAGCTTTTGGTACATGTGTTACTGCTTTGACTAGCGAATAACCAACTTGGTCCCAACCAATTTGGTCCCAACGCAAGAAATAACCAATAAATAAAAGGATGTAGATACAGCCAGAATCACGCTTGTAAATTACCTTGATTATGAAGTCTTTTTAAAACCACTCGTGAGATGCACACGAAAATGCATGCAAAATCATTATTAGGACCATCATACTTACCAGCCATCCATGATTTGATCTTATTAACACGAAACAATTGGCTACTGCCCAAATACGGAAGAATTGAAATCTTTGATCAAGACATTATATATAAATAATATGAACCGCCTACATAAGAATTTTCGTATAGAGGATAACTAGTTTTATTACTCACTATAAATAATTTCCATGGAAGAAACATGTGAATCCACTGGAAAATCAACATTACGCATGTCAAATGAAATTGTTGTTGCTATCTACTTGAATAACCAATCATTGGTTTAAATTTAAATAAATAATTAAATAAAATATATAGAATTTTCTCTT
The DNA here is from genome assembly GCA_007663325.1 of Eucalyptus pauciflora. Taxonomy (NCBI): domain Eukaryota; kingdom Viridiplantae; phylum Streptophyta; class Magnoliopsida; order Myrtales; family Myrtaceae; genus Eucalyptus; species Eucalyptus pauciflora. The sequence goes on from VMYD01000067.1 coordinate 246,607, forward strand.
GATTGAAAGTCGATATATCGTCTTGATTGGAGATCCCCTGTATGGATATATACACATTCCAGTTGATCAAATCTAGTTCTAATTAATTTATAATGAAGCAAAGATATCAACAGAGTGATTCATGCTATTATGATATTCACAACCAAGAAATATCGTATTCTCTTTTGGATAGGTCTTGGGGAAAATTTTAAACAAGGGCCTGAAGTGGACATTATTTCAAATAAGAACCCAAAGTACTCTTATTTTCTTAAATAAAGACCTGAAGTGGCCATATTAGTCTAAGAAAAGGGCTTGACCTCACCGTCTAGTGGAGGACAATTTCATCTTTCAAATATTTTCCTTTAATCTTTCTTTTTTCATTGAAAAAACAAACTAAAAAAACTAAAACTTATATGCATATATATATACACACACAAAAGGGAGAGATGGCTCCCTCTTGCCTGTGACTGCAACTCCATCATCGGTGGGGCAATGGCAATGGCCAATAGCCCTCACGTAGGTCTAGTGAGGGCAAGTCGAGGGCTGTCGAATCTACGCAAGGGCCGACAACCCTCGCAAGATCGAGATGAGGGCAAGCAACCCTATCGGCCATCACTGCTGCCCCACCGATGATGGGGCAACCTATATTTTTGCTTTAATAAAACCTTTGTCTTTTTTTTAAAAAACTAACTTAACTAAAATTCAAATTAAAAATGTGTTTTGACAAAAATACTCTTGATCAGCCATAATATTTTGACAAAAATACTCTTGATTAGCTAGAATATTTTGTCGGCCGATGAGACTAAGCCTTTATTTGAGATAACCATAACCACGTCAAGCCTTATTCGAAATAATATCCGTTTCATGTCCTTATTTGGAATTTTTCCTAAGTCTTGAAAGGAGAAGGAAAAGCTCAAATGTCAATAAGTTTCTAGTACCGAATTGACCAAATGCGATATTACTCATTTTGTGAAATTCTAGTGCCATAAATAAGTTACAAATCACTAAACGAACTTTCGAATGTAGTTTGTTGTGTTACATCATATGTGGAAGAAGTTTATACCAAATCAATCTACCCTTGTGCTGAGCCCTGTCAAAAATTTTATTGGCAGGGTGAGTGCAAGAGGGGAAAATTTCAAAAAGGACTCCCACTCCGGCAATTTATGAGCTTGCAGTGGATTCGCTCTCTTGTTGTCACTATTTATATCCGTAAGAATAGAATGCTCTATCAAGGTGCAGGCCATCGTTGTCATTATAATTTAATGGAGACATTCCATTGAATTTTCAGCCGCACATCCCATGTACCAAAAATACCATCGTGGCCTCGACTTGATTGTGTAAGTGATCTTGATTTGATCGCATAGGGTAATTATGTAATGTGTTGTCGATGTATTTTTTTCTTTATTTTACTTCAACAATTTCATACAATATTAATTTTAGTGTGTGCATAGTTATAATATTCAAATCAACAGTGAATAAGACCATTTGTGTAATTTAAAATTTTTTTTTTTTTTATATTGACGAAGTATACTTTGGTTCTCCTTTGTGGTAATAGAACGGGCAGCACTAAATGACACCAACTTTGGCTCCATACTTATTAGAATAACAAAAATGATCGAACCATCGGTCTTTTTGTCATCCTAAATCCTCAGTTGTGTACGTTGCCAAAGCTGAGGTGGACTCGGCGCCGTCCTAAAACGAGGAAAGGGAGGGGGAAGAAATAAGGGAATGTCCGGTATGGCCGTGTGAGTTTTCATTTTACTTTATGAATCAATCTTTCTCTTTAACCTTAGAGATTTAATTGAAATTTATGCGATGTTTTATTTTGTTGGTCGAGAAAATTTTATATGATGTTGAGTACCGTGAGGTTTTTGAAAACATATGAATATTACCATTTAATTTTACCTTAAAAATTTATAGATTAAAGTCAAGATGCGTGCATTTATAAAAGATGATCGCGATTAGGAAAACTGTGGTCCATAAAGTAAATCTATTGCACTTTGGTCAATTCAATCATAAATCATTCAATTACACCAAATTTTTAAAAACATTTTCATGTTTTGCTAATTGAGTCAATCCAACCAAATTTGACTGAAAATTGCTGACGTGGACACTAACCATTATACATGACATGATCAGCGTTGATGTAAACATTTCAATATTTTTTTGATTTTTTATCATTTTTTGGTTTTTTCTTTTCTTTACATGTTTTTCTATCGAGTGCTAGCGAGAGTCGCCACTTGACCCTCGTTGGCTCTGGGTGAGGGTCACGTTGCTTTGTCAAGCCCTCTCCAGCCATTACTAATGGCAGGTCTCCTTGTCTAGCCCTCTCCGACCACTAGCAAGAAGGAAAGAAGAAAACATAAAAAGGAAAAAAATTCGAAAAAAAAATTGCAAAGTTGTACACGTCAACGCCTATACGCCATATAGTGTGACCGTTGCTAACTAGGCAGCCACATCTAGCATTTTCCACTCAAAATTGGCCGAATTAACTCAATTGATAAAGTGTGAAAAAGTTTAGGATGGAATTAAGACAATTAAAAGATTAAGACCGAATCGATCAAAATACAATAGATTGAGTACTCTTTGGACAATTTTCTCAGGTATGATTTTGTGCATTATTTGATAACTAGTTGTTAAACCAAAGCCAAACAGAAATTGACGTCATGCTTCATTAATATAACTTGGTTTGTTAAATTATCTAAGAGCTAATATAACCAAAAATCTCAAATGATATATATGTTCGAGATTTATCCAAAATTACTTTTTTTGTCCCTAAAATTTCAAACCGATACACTCATGCCACATTTACCCTCAACTCTATCCTAAAAAAACTTTAAATTGGTACATTAATTCCACATTTACCCAAAATTATTTTTTACGTCACAAATATCCAAAATCACCAAAATTTTAGATTGAGAAATCTGCTAAGTTTTTCCTAAGAGCTCTCTCAAGTTTCAAAATTTTGCTAAAACCTTAAATTTTTCATGATAAAAAAATTGGTTTAGGATAACTGAGGTATATGTATTATCAGTTTGGAATGTTTTCACGAAAATTAGTTGAAGTAAATGTGGGACAATATACCGGTTTGGGATTTTTTTTAAACGCAAAAATTTGTTTTGGGCAAATGCGACACGGATATATCAATATAGGATTTTTTTGTGGTATTAATCAAATATTTAATGGGTCAAAAAAAAAAGTTTCTCTAACATATCAAGCTTAATAATTGTGCTTGTTTTATCACGAAAGTCAAGTTGACTTTTCACGATTTTAATTACATGGCCAACTCCCCTTCACTTTCCATTTCTCAATGCGACTTTTTCTTGTAGTCAGCGAATTTAAATTGGTCATTCGAACGTTAACGCATGTGTTATGTCATTAATGCGACGACACTTTCATGCCCTTCTTTTCCACAGCTTGGCAAACGAAACGAACGCAATGACGGAGAGGATTGAAGAGTCAGCATACGGCTGCTGCGAGATACCTACTTTTGTTAATGGCCGAAAAAGAAGATCATCTCGCATCTCCCGTCTGACCGGAATTGAAAATATAATAAATAGATTGCATTTAAAGATTGTGGGATTTGGAGACGGATCTAAGTTTTGTCTGTGTCGCACCGATTCTCGGAGCATATCGTTGGTCCAAAAGCAGGAAATTAGGTCAAAAAAAAGAATTTTAATTCAAGACACGTTCTCGTGGCATTAAGGAATAGTTTTGCATTCGTCTTGGCCACTCTACTACCATTTTTTATATGTTAAACCATTTTGATTTCATTGAATTAAATTTCGTGTTTATATTTGATATAAATTTTGATTGTGACTCCGAAGATTCCATCTCTCAAAATAACTTTTAAAATACACGTATGACTCCTTACATATGGGCACACCAAACTCATATGCGCACACCATGCGCACACCAAACTTATAGAAGCACACCAAACTTAGCACGAAATAAAAAAAAAAATTCATTTATATTCAGACATAAATCATTCAAAATGTCAACGTACTTATTTTTTCTCTCTTTCTTTCTTGTCTTTTTTTCCCTCATTTGCTAGTCTTGTTTCGAAGCTTTGGAAATATCTCGACATGCCCATGACACGGGAAAAGGGACAAAATAAGTACGAAATAAATTTGATCGATAATTTCTTCTGAAAAAATTATGGGCATCGTCGAATATATCTGAAATAATATTTATTTTGTCTTATCCATACTTCACGGAGAAGGAATGGGGAATGTCCCATACCTAATGTCCATAATCCCCCAACCGTGCAATCCTTCGGTTGTGAACTTCAATGTGGCAATAAAAATGCATATTATCTATCTGCACGGCCTAATTAATAGTCCAAATCATGCACATCAAAAATCCATTTTATCTGGAAAGAATTCACACCAATTATTGGTATCGAATAAAAAATTCAACCTTGTATAATTGAAGGGAAATATCTAAATACATGTCTTACTCTTTTCAATAATCCATATTCGTAGCAATGAAGTACCATTGTTTACCCTTAAGGAAGAAATGACTAGTTACAAATATATGTGATCTACAATCTCTGTAAAGACCATATATACTTGCTTACGTATCATTAGTTGAATGGATTAACATAAACATGAGGGCAAGAAGAGGTAATACAAAAGTTTTTAAATTGTAAAAAAGAGTTAATGTGAATTGTCCTACACAAGTACCTCCGTATAATAGCTCTATTGAAGGGATCCTGTTGCGAAAATAGCTTTTGGTACATGTGTTATTACTTTGACTGGCGAATAACCAATTTGGTCCCAACATAAGAAATAACCAATTATTAAAAGGATATAGATACAGCCAGAATCACGCTTGCAAATTACATTAATTTATGAGGTCTTTTTAAAACCACTCAGGAGATGCACACGAAGATGCATGCAAAATCATTATTGGGACCATCATACTTACCAACCATCCATGATTTTGATCTAATTAACACGGAATATTATGTTACTATCTAAATACGGAAGCATTGAAATCTTTGATCAAGACATTATATATAAATGATATGAACTGCCTACATAAGAATTTTCGTATAGAGGATAACCGGTTTTATTACTCACTACAAAGAAATTCCCATGAAAGAAACGTGTGAATTCACTAGAAAATCAACATTACGCATGTCAAATGAAATTGTTGCTGCTATCTAATTCAATAATTGATCATTGGTTTAAATTTAAATAAATAACTAAATAAAATATACAGACTTTTCTCTTGATTGGAGATCCCCTATATGGATATATACACATTCTAGTTGATCGAACATAATTCTAATTATTTTATTATGGAGCAAAGATATTCAAGGAGTGATTCATACTATTATGATATTCACAACCAAGAAATATCTTATTCTCTTTTGGATAGGTCTTGGGGAAAATTTTAAATAAGGGCATAAAGTGAACATTATTTCAAATAAGGATCCGAAGTACCCTCATTTTTTTTAAATGAAGACTTGAATAGACATATCAATCTCAAAAAAAGGCTTGACCTCACCTTCTAGTGGTGGACAATTTCATCTTTCAATTTTTTTCCTTTCCTCTTTCTTTTGTCTTTTTCTTTAAAAAAAAAAAAACTAAAAAATCTAAAACTCATATATATAAAGAAACATAAGGGTGGGGCGGTGGCAATGACCAACAGCCCTCACGCAAGTCTAGCGAGGGCAAGTCAAGGGCTGTTGAATCTGCGCAAGGGCCAACGACTCTCACCAAGACCGAGGTGAGGGCAGGCAACCCTATCGGCCACCACTACTGCCCCACCAGTGATGGGGCGATCGATATTTTTGCTTTAATAAAACTTTTATCTTTATTATTATTATTATTATTATTTTGAAACTAATTTAATTCAAATGAAAAATGAAAAATGTGTTTGGAAAAAAAATACCCTTGATCAGCCAGAATATTTTTGTCGGCCAATAAGATTAGGCATTTATTTGAAATAACCATAATCACTTTAAGCCCTTATTTGAAATAATATCCGTTTCATGTCCTTATTTGGAATTTTGCCTAAGTCTTGAAAGGAGAAGGAATGCTCAAATGCCAATAGGTTTCTAGTACTGAATTCACCAAATGTGATATTATTAATTTGGGGAAATTCTAGTGCCAAAAATAAGTTACAAATCACTAAAACGAACTTTAGTTTGTAGTTTGTTGTGTTACATCATAGGTGGAAGGTGTTTATACCAAATCAATCTACCCTTGTGCCGAGTCCTGTCAAAAAATTTATTGGCAAGGTGAGTACAAGAGGGGAAGATTTCAAAAAGGACTTCTCATTCCGGTAATTTATGAGCTTGTGGTGGATTCGCTCTCTTGTTGTCACTATTTCTATCTGTAAGAATAAATGCTCTATCAAGGTGCAGGCCATCGTTGTCAATATAATTTAATGGAGACATTCCATCGAATTTTCAGCCGCACATCCCATGTACCAACAATACCATTGTGGCCTCGACTTGATTTTGTAAGTGATCTTGACTTGATCGCGATAGGGTAATAATGTAATATGTTGTCAAAATATTTTTTTCATTATTTTACTTGAAAAAATTTCATACAATATTAATTTGAGTGTGTGCATAGTTATAATATTCAAATCAGCAGTGAATAAGATTGTTTCTGTATTTTTTATATATTTTTTTATATTGACGAAGTATACCTTGGTTTTCCTTTGTGGTAATAGAACGGGCAGCACTAAATGACACCAACTTTGGCTCCATACTTATTAGAATAACAAAAATGATCGAACTATCAGTCTTTTTATCATTCTAATTCCCCAATTGTGTACATAGCCAAAGCTAAGGTGGACTTAGCGCTAGGGGTGAGCATCGGTCCAGGGTTAACCCTGGACCGACCTTAGACCGGCCCAACCCTACCGGTCCTGGTCCGGTTCCCAGGTAGATTAGATCGGTCATTGGTCCTAGAATTCCTAGACCAGCACTGTATGGGTCGGTCCTCAGTTCTGAGAGTTCCGAGTTGGTCCGATCCAGACCAACCCTGACTATATGTGTGTTTATATATATAAAATATTATTTATAATTTTTTTATATAGAGAAAACCTTAAAATAAACAGTGTTAACAACATTAAACAACTCTTTAGTAAGGAGTTCAAGTAATTTTACATTGTTTTTTTAATAACTTAGGTTTTTAATGTCTTTTACGGCGTCAATAGTCATAATTTACGAAGGAGGAAAATGTTTTTGTGAGGAATCCTCACGACATCCAAAAAGGCACCTTATAGCATCATTTTCTAGTTTTCATTATTTTCTGTCTTATTTGTCCTCTTAGTGTTCAATTTGCTAAAATCGAAAAAAACTTCTCCGCTCGCTACGCAACACTCACCTCGCTCGCTTTGGGTCACTCGTGCCACTCACCACTCGATGCTCGCTTGGCTTGTTGCTCCCTGCTCGACATTCGATGCTCATTCTGTTCGACGCTCACCCCGCTTAACCCTCATCGCTTGCCTTTCTTAGCTGACCTTGCTCATCATCGAACCCATTGGGTCAGTACGGCCTCGGTTGCCCTTTCGAGTACAAAAAATGAAATAAAAAATTATTTGTTAGTCTTGGGTTGACCTTGAAAACGAATTGAACCCATAAGGTCAATCCGATCCTCAATCGTTTTTTTAAGGAGTACAAAAAATGAAATAAAAAATTATCAGTTGGTCCCGGGTTGATCCTGGAATCGGACCGAACCTATTGAGTTGGTCCGGTCCTCGATCCCAAGCTTAATAAGGTCGGTCCTCGGTCCCAAAAATTGAGGACCAGCACTGTGCGGGTTGGTCCTAGGGTTAGGGGGTGGACCGGCCTAACCCGGACCATACTCACCTCTACTTAGCGCCGTCCTAAAACAAGGTAAGGAGGGAGAAGAAATAATGGAATGTCCGGTATGGCCATATGAATTTTCATTTTACTTTATGAATTGATCTTTCTCTTTAACCTTAGAGATTTAATCGAAGTTTATGCAATGTTTTCTTTTGTTGGCCGAGAAAATTTTATATGATGTTAAGTACCGTGAGGTTATTGAAAACATATGAAATATTACCATTTAATGTTACCTTAAAAATTTATTTATCTTACAGATTAGAGTCAAGATGCGTGAATTTATAATATCATATGATAAAAGATGATCGCGATATGATTAAGAAAATTGTGGTCCATGAAGTAAATCTATTGCATTTTGGTCAATTCAGTCATAAATCATTCAATATGCCAATTTATATTAAACATTTCTATGTTTTGCCAATTGAGTCAATCCGACCAAATTTAACTGGAAATTGCTGACATAGATGCTGATCGTTATACATGGCATGGTCAACATTGATGTAAACATTTTTAATAATTTTTAAATTTTTTATAATTTTTTGGTTTTTCTTTTCTTTACATGTTTTTTATCGAGTGCTAGCGAGAGTTGCCAATCAACCCTCGTTGGCTCTAGGTGAGGGTCACCTTGCCTCGTCAAGCCCTCTCTAGCCATTGCTAGCTAATGGCAAGTCTCATTGTCTAGCTCTCTCCAGCCACCAGCAAGAAGGAAAGAAGAAAACATAAAAAGGAAAGAAATTAAAAAAAAAAAAAAATTTGCAAAGTTGTGCACATCAGTGCCTGTATGCCATATAGCATGATCGCCACTAACTAGGCGCCACATCTAGCGTTTTCCACTCAAAATTAGTCCGATTAACTCAATTGATAAAGTGTGAAAAAATTTAGAACTGAATTAATACAATTAAAAGATTTAAGATTGAATCAATCAAAGTACAATAAGTTTAGGACTCTTTAGACAATTTTCTCATATATGATTTTGTGCATTATTTGATAACTAGTTGTTAAACCAAAGAAAAACAGAAATTAACGTCATGTTTCATTAATATAACTTGGTTTGTTAAATTATTTAAGAGCTAATATAACCAAAAATCTCAAATGATATATATATGTTCCTGATTTATCCAAAATTACTTTTTTTGCCACTAAAATTCCAAATTGATACACCTGTGTCACATTTATCCTCAACTGCTTTTTCAGTCATAAAAAATCCTAAATTTGTACATTAATTCCACATTTATCCAAAATTAGTTTTTAAGTCACAAAAATCCAAAATCACCAAAATTTTAGATTAAGAAATCTGCTAAGTTTTTCCTAAGAGCTCTCTCAAGTTTCAAAATTTTGCTAGAACCTTAAATTTTTCGTGATAAAAAAATTAGTTTAGGATAAACGAGGTATATGTGTATTATCGGTTTGAAATTTTTTCATGAAAATTAGTAAGTAAATGTGGGACATCATACTAGTTTGGGATTTATTTAAATGCAAAAATTTGTTTTGGGCAAATGCAACATGGATATATCAATATAGGATTTTTTTTTTCTTGTGATATTAACCAAACATTTAATGGATCCAAAAAAAAGAAAAAAATTATGTTCGATGCTTTCCAATAATTTTATTAATTTTCTCTAACATGTCAAGCTTAATAATTATGCTTATTTCATCACGAAATTCAAGTTGACTTTCACGATTTTAATTACATGGCCAACTCCCTTCTCTTTCCATTTCTCAATGCGATCTTTTCTTGTAGTCAGTGAATTTAAATTCGTCATGTATATTTTGCTCTAATTATATTAATTTATTCTTTTAGATTCTTCCCCACTTTTCATTTTATACCTTTCTATGTTAATATTAATCTTAACGAAAATACTAACATTAATTTTTAAATATTCCATTCTCAATTTACTGAATTTAACTCCTATTTTTCTCAATGAAAGGCCTTTCTTTTTCTATTTCTAATTGTCATACTTTTTTTTTTTTTTAAAGTTGTTAATGTCTTGATTCTTCATGTTGATAATCTTTAATGCATATCGCTATTAAGTACTCTCGACGTCCTCTCTCTTTCAAAGGGGTTGGAGGGTAACGGGTGCTCTGCTATCGATTATAGTCAATAAATGTCACCGATATCTACCTTTGTCCCACCTAAAATTTCATATTTCCTCACACCCTTTTCTAATCTCCTCACGTTTCGCATAAAACATTATAGCCGGCTTCTGGAATCACGTCTTGAGGACCAGATAGACGGTCAAAATAGAGAAAAGGAAGAGTAGCTCCGCACCAGAAGTTGCACGGATCCGGCCGGGGGTTGTTGGAAATTTTCAGTGAGAAAAGCTCCGCAGCTACTTCAGCTCGAGGGTAGTCGAAGGAGCTTTCGTGTGCATGCATGCCGTTCTTGACGTATGGGTCTAGATAGACCTTAACATATTCTCAAAATGCCTTATTCTGGTTCGATCTAGATCTCGACATTTTTAGAATACTTCAAAGGTATTCCCTCCTCTTGAGGAAGACAAACATATAGAGAGAAATAAGTAGGGGTATTTGATATGTAGACATTGGTATGTTAAAATAATGGTCCATCAAGATTAATTGACTAGCGGCGCAGCCCTAACATGGCGACACAAGTCACCTAATGTTTGATGAGGTTACTTAACCCGAGTGAACTCGAAGGAGCTTTTGTGTCCACACATGTCGTTTTTGACATGCGGGTCTAGATGGACCTTAACATATTCTCAAAAGGCCTCATCCTGGTTCAATCTAGATCTCGAGACTTTTAGGACGTAGAAAAACACTTCAAAGGTATTCCCTCCTTTCGAAGAAGACAAATATATAGAGGGAAATAAGTAAGGGTATTGGATGTGTGGACACTAGCATGTTAAAATAATGGTCCATCAAGATTAACTAACTAGCAGCGCAGCCCTAACATGGCGACACAAGTCACCTAATGTTTGATGAGGTTACTTAACCCGAGTGAACTCGAATGAGCTTTTGTGTCCACACATGCCGTTTTTGACATGCGGGTCTGGCTGCTGTTTCTCTCCTTGGAGCCACAAGCCGTGGCCGTGAGCGATGCTGTGGGGATGTTCTCGACAGCAGAATGGACCACTTCTCGATTATAGCCAGAGAAGTCCACGACCCCACCCCATCCGTGTTTTTCGTGGAGCACGATTCCCGTCTGTCGATTCACGACGCCCACCAGTTTCTTCCCTCTCTTCGTGCCGTCCCTGTCTTGTCCATTCACGAGAGATAGAGAGAGAGAGAGAGAGAGAGAGCCATCTACCTAAACGGACATTAAAGGCTGGAGATTTACAGCATGACCCATGTAGCTTGCGTTTGTGGAATCCACGAAACCTGCATTAAGATGAGTCAAGGTCTAGGATGGTGTGCTGCTTTCTGTTCTCGCGCTTTGGGATTTTGCTCAAGCGCAGTTTGAAAGACAGTAATCCTGGTCCCGCGTCCAAATTACTTAGGACAGGGCGCGACATTGCTCTACACAAATGCTCATGGCGTATAAGCAGCATCGTTTAGTAGTTACCCGAGCATCCCTGTAATCAAAGGCAAAAGACCCAGTTGAGATACACATTCTCTTGTTCTGTAATTCATCGTATATTCACATGGTGCATTCGAATCTCGTGGCTCAATTTCTATTCATGGATACATATAAACCGCACTGTCCACGTGCATCGAGTAAGACTCCGCTCATAAGGTGACAATTGTATTTTCAAAGCCAACATGTTATTTCTAGGATCCAAACCATGCGCTTAACCACTTAGCGGACCCCTTCTTTCCGCAATTGTCAATGCCGATAACAACTGCGACGTCGTTGCATGCGCCGGCCGCACGACATTCCATCCCGACATCTTTGAAAGGCTAATCATCTCCCCCGCATCATCAGATAATTCGCAACACTCGGGCTTGGGCTTGGGCCTGGGCTTGAATCTTGGGGGTAGAGTCCAGAGATCGATTTTGGGCCTTCGGCAGAAAGCCCATCAGGCTGCTTCCCTCTCAGGCCCATCTGATTGGCCACCGTCCCGTCTGCGTTTATCTGCTCTCTAATCGGTCAAATCGAAGACGAACTGAAAATCCCTGCTCGACGAAGGCGGTGATCGATCAGGAATTCCTGCAACGGAGCTCGATTCTCCTCCTTCTCCTTCTCCAATCCGAGAGCTTCCCTTCGATTCGCAGCCGAAAGGATCTTCGAAGATGCAGCTCGAATCCGAGAAACCCTTCCAAATCTTCCTCCAATCGCACGACCTCCGGATCCCCACTCGAACCCTAACCCTAACCGCCGCGCCGTCCGACACCCTCCGCCACCTCAAGCGCTCCCTCTTCCCCGCCGCCGACTCGCCGCCCGATGTCTACTTCACCCTCAACGGGAAGCCCCTGGAAGATTCGACCCCGATCGGGGGCTCCGGGGTCTCGCCGCTCTCGACCCTGGTCCTGCGGTGCAGGCTCCGGGGCGGCGGCGGCGATGGCGGCGCGACGGGGGCGGAGTCGCGGGACTGCTACTTGAACATGTACGCGGAGAAGAAGCCCGACAAGGTGGACCCGAACGAGCAGAGGCTCTCGAAGTGGTTTAATTGCGCCCTCTCCGGCGAGCCCTTGAGGGAGCCCTGCGTGGTGGACAAGTTGGGGAATATCTTCAATAAGCAGGCTCTGGTGGAGGCTCTTCTGGGCAAGAAATTGCCCCGGGAGTTCGGGTACATAAAGGGTCTCAAGGATATGGTCAACGTTAAGCTTACGGAGATTCCGGGGCTGGAGGATGATGTCGGCGCGGGCGAGGGCGCGCGGTATCAGTGCCCGATTGCGGGTCTCGAGTTTAATGGGAAGTACAAGTTTTTCACTTTGAGGACCTGCGGCCATGTGCTGAGCGCCAAGGCGTTGAAGGAGGTGAAGTCGTCGTCTTGTTTGGTGTGTCATGAGGAGTTCAGTGAATTGGATAAGATTGTGATCAATGGGGGCGAGGAGGAGGTGGCGGTCCTGAGGGAGAGATTGGAGGAGGAGAGGGCAAAATTGCGAGATAAGAAGGCGAAGAAGGTGAAGAATGGGGAGGTGGTTGCTGGTGGAGAAGAAATTACTCAGTTAACTGGCACTAAACGCTGCATTGAGGTAAAGGCTGTTGAGAAAGCCTCTGTTAAAGTTGATGAAAATGGGAAACTGAAAAATGGTGGACGTGGAGTGAATGGTGTGCCTTCTGATGGAGTGAAGAGGTTTAAGGCGACAGATATAGTCCCCCGTAATGCTACGAAGGAAATTTATGCATCGATTTTTACATCTTCGAGGAAAAGTGACTTCAAAGAGACGTATTCTTGCAGATCCCTCCCGCTTAATAGGAATTAGTTCTGGAAGGATCTGAAACTTGAGCACCCTTGATGAGTTGTCTTTGGCCGGTCTGGGTGTTTTATTCATAAATCATGGTTCGCCATAGATGATTTAGTTGTTTGTTGATGTTGAGATTCTCTTACTGTGGAGTTCTTTAATGTTTACAATCAGATTGTCTCGTTGACGTACATTGTACCTAACCATGAAATGCAAGTAGTTTATTTATATTGAGCAATATATTTTTCTTTTTATGAACTTTACGAATATTATAAAGACTCTCTCTCACTCCTTACGGAATTCCCTGCAAATTATATGTTCTGTGTATGCTTTGGTTCTGTAGTCCATGAAGTCTTGTATAGAAGCATATGGCTGTGTATAGTGTTCTATATTATATCTTGATGATATTGTTATGTCATAACTTCAGAGCTTGAGCTTGTGGGCATCATTTATCTACTGCTGTACGTTTGAAGCATGTGACTTTTCCAGGTTTGTGCATTATCCGTGCATATTATAGTGTCGTTGGTAGGAGAACTTTCTCCAATGTTACTCCTTAGCTATGTCTTAGGGTGGGACTACACTGCAAGGTGAAATACTACTTAGTCACTGATGGTGACCGTGAGGGAAAGGGTAAAAGAACCTGCATCTACAAGAAGTGAAAGCCTGTATGCGGAATGAGCCTGCAAGTTGTGGTTGGTAAACAGAGCTGCAGCAAAAGTAAGTGGGTGTTAGGTCAGTGATTTTAGTCCCAAACTAGGTGAGCTAACCGTGAGCAGGTTGAAATTAGGGCAATACCTAGTGGAGGAGTGGAGGACCGAGCCATGGGTAGAACAAATTCCTCAGCTTCCACACATGTCAAAGAATGCATTGATTTTGCATTTGTTGACCTGGGGATCGGAGTGGAACTATGTGTGACCGATTGACACAATTAAAAACCAATATCAGCCAAGGAAGATATGTACCTGCTGTGTGCCATGACTCTTCAAGGGCTAGGATGTCTTGAAATGATCCCTTGGAAAATGACTCCTATTACTCCGGATTACCAATATTGCTATGGGGAAGTGGTTTGTAACATTATGGCCCTTCTTTGCTATGCCTTTAGAAATACTCTAAGCTGACTGTTGAATTTGGGTTAGTTGTGTTATTTGGGATATCTGCTCTATGCACACGAGCTGAGTATTCTTTTAAAACTTTTTCTCAGTATATGATAGTATAATGTCATGCAAGCTTGTGTTCATATCTGCAGCAGTTTTTTATGACTGTTTTACTTGCTATTATTCATTTTTGTTATGGTCTTTGTTCTCTGCAATGGAAATAAACTTGAGGTTCTGTTCATTTGGTTTATGTACATAAGATGTTTCTTAAGTCTCTGTAAAATTGTATATGTCAGTTTAGTTCATTCTTGTCAAGTTTGAATGTTTGAATTGGAGTATTAATTGAGACAAGTTCAAGCTTCATAATGCTCGACTCAATGGAATCGTGGGCTAATTGTGTAATTGACTTTGGATATGAATCATATGGTATATATTTCTTTGGTGTCATTGAGATGAAGTATATACATGACTGTCCATTATTTGTGCACCTTTTAGATGTTCTTTCTTATGCTCAAATTCATTCGATCATCCAGACTTCAACCATGATAGTGCAGATAGGTCTGGCACTAGCCCTTTCCCTGCTACCATTTTCTTTTTCTATGCCCTCACAGCTCCTAGGAATGGTAGGGTCCCTTCACCGTGCACAGGTTTAAGTATATGTAGTTGTCTTTTTGACTAATTGGCTTAATAGTGAATAGCTTCCTCTATTCCGTTTTGCCATGTTATGGCTTGCTGCTTTTTTAAAGACCTAATGGATTACAGAACTTTCTCAGCACATTGTTTTCAAGGGCTCATTGTTATCACAGGCAAAACAATGTCTCAAAATGGACTAAAAATGTTCCTATGGGGAGCTTTCACTTGCTCTATGATAGTTATTGGGCATGCTGAATCAACATTCAAGAAGTCGACACCGGTTGCTTGGAGAAGTTTTGCTTAGAAACAAAGAGAAACTCGTGACCAGAACAGGATGTATAATGACCTTTGCCAGATTGATGATCACTGAAGAAGAGTATGCAAATGTAGGAAGTCACAGACATCCAGCCTCTGGTAATTGGCCATCTGATCCTTCAAGAAGTTTTCACTTGCTGTATGATAGTTATTGCTCACACTAAATCGACACTTGAGAAGTTACACTGGTTGCCTGGAGAAGTTTTGCTTGTAAAGAAAGCGAAACTAGTGACCGGAACGGGATGCATAATGACTCTGTCGCAGATTGATGATCACTGAAGAAGAGTATGCAAATGTAGGAAGCTGCGGACATCGAACGGGATGCACGATTCGAAGCATGGCACGGTTTTAGAAGCTGGGTTCGCGCATGCACTGAACTTGGACTTTGCATGACAGACCATCTCCATTTCTCCTCCTCTGTATTGACCATTATCTGGCAATAGCTGTTGTTTTGGGGACTTGTAGCTGTCACGCTTGTGTGCTTGGTAAGGTCGTTGTTGCATTGGTACTCGTCGCGTGCAACTCTTTGGTTTCAACCATTCCAGCATTCCACGAGATTCACCCTCACTCTCACTGAGAGCATAGTTGCTTTTCTTAGAATCAAACTCCTGTAGATTAGATTGAATACGGTCATGCACGACCATTCAAGTTTCAAATAGGTCAAGTGCAAAATGCTCAGCTTGAGGTACATAATTCCTGCAACTAAGGCTATCTATGTAGAGGCCGTTCGAATACGTTTTCATGAACTAAGCAGATTTTACATGAAAATACTCTTTGGGAACATAAATTATGATCTCGAAAGCATAAATTCATTATATTTCATGATGAGAATGTGAATCTCTTTATTGGGAGAAAGCAACTATTTTATTTTTTATGCTGGTCGAGTTAACTAAATGCTGTTCATTGTATAGGATAGCATCAAAAATGCATTGGTCGTACATTTTGTACCCCACTTTATATCAATACTTAAATAATCAGGGTGTGTTATTGCTTCCTCACCTTTCTAAGTTAGGTTTAAAGGTTCACCTAGGAAGGTTTTACAACAACCTAGAAGAGGTCTAGCCTCTCCAGCCAAGTCTACCAACGCCTGTCCACATCCTAAGGAGAGGTGACAGTTTGCTTGGATTCGCCCGAAACAATACTTCGGGGACAAGTCACCTGACTCCCCCTACAGCTAAATTGATATTTTTCTTCCTAGTTTAGCAGGAAATGCGAGCTATAGCCAAACGGGGTCTTCTACCCCCAAGGTGGTTCTTTTGCTTGTCTAAAGGACTCTTAAGCCTTTTACAAACCTGCTTATGTCCTTGTCTTACGGCCCAACCACTATATTTTTCGAGGCGTGAATGCTACCTCTACCCTCCTCAGTTTTACGTGGGGAGGGAACCCCTATAGAGGGATTGGCACCTACTAGCTAACTGTCTCCCCCATTGGAGACAGCCCATTCTTTAGGAACAAGGGCATTAAGGGGTCACCCTTCCCCGGATTTAAGGACCTACCTAGATCCGATTGTTTATAAAAGGTATAGGATAGTAGTAAAAATGCATTGGTCATACATTTTGTACCCCTCACTTTATATCATTACTTAAATTACCTTATTTTGAAAGAGTGATTATTGTGAACTCTTCATATCTATCCAGCTACAATCGTTGCGGCATTCACACCACTTTTTTTTCCCGCTTTGCACGCGCGCCTCATTTCTCATTACAACACTTTTGATAATTTGAATAAGTCTTGTCAACAATTGCCTTTAAGACAAGCACCTTTAGAATATTAAATAAAATTAATCAAGACATTCTGAGAACGAAGGAATTACACGCTTTATTAACAGAGAATGATTAACGAAAACCCTAAGGGCACTCATTAGACACCTGTTTATGGGAGGAAAAAAAAAAAATCTTGCCATTCTCTCTGTCAGAAATGGAGGTGCTGTTACATCGAACAGTGAAATGACATTCGATCACGAAAAACCATGTGCCACACCATATAATAATAATAAAAATAATAAAAAATTTGAGAGAGAGAGAGAGGGAGAGGCAGCCCTGTCCGGTCTGGCGATATAAGGGAGACATCACACGACAACCACCGACTTATCTCTTGCAGTCTTCTGCCATATAACCTCGAATCGCATGTCCTCCTCACGATGTGAGCACAGGAAGGCAGCCCTTGCTATCTGCAAGTGCCCTTGAGCCCTTCCTCTGCGAACTCCTCCCGTCCTCTACACTCATCCCTCAATCCAGGAACCGAAGAAACAATAAAAAAAAAAAGAAGCGGTTTTTGTCGCCTGTCGAACCGAAAAAACCACCCTCCAACAACAAGGTTTTCCCCCTGCCAAAAGTCAAGAATCGTTTACCCCCCCGACAGAAATAAAAAATAAATAAATAAAACGTCCAGATCCCATTTCGGAGCCCCTCCGTGGCGACCCTTTTGGTGATTCCTCGTGCGCCCACGGACGGTCCTCGGCTCGAATATCCTCAGGTAAAGATCTTTGTCCAATCGGGTGTTTCTCCTTTGTCGGGTCCTTTCCCAAGTTCTTGCCTTGAAATGGGTATGCGTGTGGGGGTGGTGATGGCTTCTTTTGATGGTTCTGGGTTTGTGTTTTGTTGTGACGCAGATTCTGGGTTATCGTTGTTTTTCGGATCGGGTTTGGTATATTGGAAGCATTGGGAGGACGGGAAAAATTCAAGAATGTCCGTTCTGTCGAAAAGCGATTCTGTTGAGATTAGGGATGTTTGGGAATACAATCTGGAAGATGAGTTTTCGTTGATTAGCGAGATCGTGGATGATTATCCCTACATTGCCATGGACACCGAGTTCCCCGGGATGGTCCTTCGCCCGGTGGGGAATTTCAAGAGCAGCTCCGAGTATAATTACCAGACCCTTAAGGCCAATGTCGATCTTTTGAAGCTAATCCAGTTGGGCCTGACCTTCGCGGATGAGAAGGGGAATCTCCCGACTTGCGGAACGGATAAATACTACGTGTGGCAATTCAATTTCCGCGAGTTTAATTTGAATGAGGATGTTTATGCTCATGACTCAATCGACTTGTTGTCTCAAAGTGGGATCAACTTCAAGAAAAACAACGAGGTGGGCGTCGATGCTCGTCGCTTCAGCGAGCTATTGATGTCATCCGGGATAGTGTTGAACGATGGTGTTCACTGGGTCACATTCCACAGCGGGTATGACTTCGGGTACTTGCTTAAGGTGCTGACCTGCCAGAGTCTGCCGAGTACACAGTCCGGGTTCTTTGATCTGATTAAGATGTACTTCCCTGTGCTTTACGATATCAAGCATTTGATGAAGTTTTGCAATAGCCTTCATGGGGGTTTGAATAAGGTTGCCGAGTTGTTGGAAGTGGAACGGGTTGGCATATGTCATCAAGCAGGTTCTGATAGTTTGCTCACTTGCAGTACTTTCATGAAACTGAAGGAGAACTTCTTTAATGACTCGCCTGAGAAGTATGCTGGGGTTTTGTATGGTCTGGGTGTTGAGAATGGACAGAATGGTTACTAAGATGAGGAAAAAAATAGTATCTGAAATAAAAATTTAAAATATAAAATTTCTCTGCCAGATTGTGTGTTCCCCATTCACATCATTCTTTTTTTTGCACAGTATGGTCGATTGGATTTTTGGTCACTCTCCAGGATTGATGTGGTACATAGTTTGAAGTCCTTGAGAATGTTAGCAAGTAGTGAGGATAGGAAAATAGACATGTTTACCCAGGAAATGGCATTCATACTTCTCATTTTGCTTTACATTGAAACATTGCAAACAAGATGACTGAGCTTTGTCATGTTTTAGAGCTTGTCTTGAAGGATGAACCTTATTGTGCACGGAATCTGAGGGTGCGTGCTCGCTTGCAGGATGCGTGCGCACATGCCGCAGACATAATACTCACTCACTGCATGCACATCTCCTTTTGTATCGACTATTTTTGGGTTATTTGACTATGCCTTGCAATGTCACCCATTATGCCTTCATCTATAATTTTAATTAGTATTAATGCTAGGTTAGGACATGGGCGTGACCCAGGGATGGTTCACCCTTACCAACATCCAATAGGTCCTGGTTCAATTCCCGTCTGCTTCCTCTCCTGCCTTACCTAGGAGGAGAAAAGCTATATTGTTTAGTTTGTGGCCTGTGAAGTTATTGTTTCTTCTTTTCCATTTGGATCATTGCTATGTGACTTGAGGCTTCATCATGTCAAGTGTTCAGTTTCTCGGTCTGTCTTTGTGTCCCAGCTCCTTCTACTGTGTTATCCTTATGCTTCTCAAACATTGGTATGGATATTTAGCTAATGCCAGGTCTTTATTTGGAGCAGCTTTTATTCTTTTATGTCTGAATCATACATTTCTCAGCACATCTCCTTGTCTTTTCTGTTATTAATGTCCAATTTGGTCTGGAAGTGGCATCGAATCATCATGCAGTCATGATATGCTAATCTATATTCTGAGGAGACGACCTACACTGCTTGAAGAAATTTCCCATGCCTTGTATATTATTAAATTTTTACGAACTGTGACCTGGAACTTTGGATATCATAGTAGTGCAACAGGTAGATCTTGTGCAACAAATTATTGGCTTATGTTGCAACTTTCTGCTACTCCGGCATCCTCCATTATATTGTCTCCTGGCAAAAGTGTAGTTCTTTTAATTTGATGATGTTGCAATGGACGAGCTGCTGGCTTTTACAAACTGATGGCCATTTGTATCTACTCCAACGTTCAGCATTTGCCATTTGCCATTTGCATCCTGGGTGAAAAAGATGTTCAGCATTATGAAAACGTGTTTGATAAGCAATAGGTAGGATGATGGTCATCCCCTTGATTTGTGAGGATAAATTCTGTAGGATTAGTTATGGCAGATCTTGAGACTACTGAGTTATGATATACAGTTACATTGGCTTTGGCTTGGCATATTAAGTAGATGACTATGGAACTTAATCTAATTTGCAGTTGAAGGCCAGAAAGAAACCGTGTCAAAAATCATGTTTTCCTTTGGTAGATACTATTCTTTTCTAGCAGCAAGTGAATAAAAATTAGCAATTCAGGAGTTCTTATTTGGGAGGGAGTCATAGATGCCGACGACAGAGTAGACATTCTTCAGAGCTGTTCCAATGTCAGTTCTTATCGAGCCGATGGAATCTCTGAAGTCATCAGGGGTCCTCTTCTTCTGTTTCTTCTTCGCTCTTTGATGTAATAGGTTCCTTTGCGTATCGTGTTTCGGAAAAGTTATCCGTTGACCGAAATACTTGTGTCGAGATCGACCTTACAATTTGCTCGAACCGAGAGACATTGGCCTTTGCTAGAAGGGGATAAACAGCCGCCTACGTGCCGTTCATGTGCTTAGGTAGGAGCGACAAGGCGACCCGAGCGGTCACCTTTCATGCAATTCAAAATTTAAACCACTCATCGCTGCTACCGTCCGATTTGCTGGCCTTAACATGTCGAAACGGTCTTGAACATTTGCCAAATGAAATCAGAGGTCGCGCCACATCGGGTCAAATCGGGTACCCGGTCTTTCCAAAAAGTTCGACCCGACCCGACGGGTGTAATCGATCCGGAACACACGTGAATTTCCAGTTTCTGGATAGACGATTTGGATGACCGCGTGATCAAACCGCATCTGATTACCCATCTTGACTCCCGATTATCCTCCTAAATGTACGTGATTTCCGTTCCAAGTTTCTACCTTCCAAAACTACAAACCGATGGAGAAAAATCTTTCGACCCAGCCATCGATCCTCCACGTGGGTCGGGCAAAGAAAGCGGGGCGAGACGAAGGGCATAGTGGGAAAGAAGGGGAAAAGATCTCCTGCCATAAATTGGCAGCGCCATGGCCGAAAGCGAGAGAGGAGGAAGGAGGGGTTAGGACTAGGGTTTCGGCACACGCGCTCCAGAGCTCCGAATGAGGCTCCGAGATGAAGAAGAAGAAGGAAGCCTGTGATTTCCGCCTCGACCCTCGACCCTCGACCCGAACCAACCCCTCCATCTCTCTCTCTCTCTCTCTCTCTCTCTCTCGCTCGCTCGTTCGCGCTCTGCAAGTCCATGCCGGGATCTTCTTGGCTGGACTTGTTTTCTCTTTCTCTCTCTCTCTCTCTACTGGGTTGTGGGGGTGTATGTATGTGATGACTGATGGGTATATATACATATATATATCTGTTCTCTTTCTTTTTCCTTTTTCTTTTGTTCTCTCGAAATCGCCCCCCGCACCCGCAAGGCGCGGATCGAACGCCGCGACCTCCGACCCGGACCCCCCACGTTATATCTTCTGAGGCTGTGATGATCGATCGCGTTAGCGTTCGCGATCGCTCGAGTTTGGAAAAGGAGCGCGCGCGTGTGCCCAAGAGGAAAAGGTCGGGTCGGTGCGCACCTCGGGGGGCCGAGCGAGACCCGCATTGCTCGTCGTGGCGGGGCGACCCGGACGGCCGGCGAGCCTCTGTTTTCGCCGGCAACCGGCGTTCGCAGCCGCGGCGGGGGGACTCCCTGCTCGCTCTCTCTCGTCCCTTGCGGTGGTCGGCATTCGACCCGAGTCCAAACTTGATCTGAGCCTAATGCATCATCCTTACCCACCTCTCCGTTTTTGCGTTCTCAAAACCCATCTTTCGTTTCGATTAATTTCTGCACGCTTTTGCTTTCATCGTCTGTTCTTCTGTGTTCTCTGAGCTTGGTGCAGAAGCCATTGATGGGGGAAGAAGCTCCAGCTAGGGAGCGTGGAGACAGGCTCTGGGGGAGCTCGAGAGAGAGAAGATCGATGCGACCTCGTAAGCCTGACGACGCCTTAATTTACGAGAATAACAGTAGAATTTGTCCAATCTTTTGCACATTTGTGTCGTTTCCGGTTGAATAAAGAAAGTGTCTTGTGTACGATCTATTCATGACGTTGCTCCCGAAATGAAAAATGCAGTCTTTCCATCGTATTCCATTGGCAATCTACATGAATCGGCCAGAATACTATCCTGACTAAGGCCTGGTCACGAATATCGATTCACGGTACAATGCACTAGCGAACTAAGAGGATACAAAGTGGCGAGGACCGTAGGCCATGCCAGGCTTAATACTTTGTTGCGTTTGCGCCTGCAGGTTGGGTTGGGTCCAATCCAATTCTTGATTTGAAATGCACGTTCAAATGTTGGGGCTCGTCCGCACTACGATTGGGTCGTTCAAGTCATTTAACGTACGGCCATTGTCCAAACTCGTCCATTTATACTTTGGGCTTGAAAGAGGCCTATCAAGCATCCTGTCTATGGATCATTTCCGGGGACAAAAGTCGAAATTTGAAGGGATAGGAGCATGAACGGTCAATTGAATTTAATTCAATATGTGAAATGCCGTTATTGAATTTTTAATTTATGCAATTATAAACTTTGGTTCAATATCTAATGTCCTCTCTAGAATTTTAATTTGTTCGGTATGGTCCATAAATCATTGGTAATGTCCAATGTAGTCCTTATATTATAGGGTCCACAGGGAACATTGGACCAAAATTTAAGCAACATATTGTACAATTAAAATTTCACATTGCACATTAAAATTTAGGATCATTCACGTCATTTTTTCAAATTAGAAAGAACAAGCCAGAAAAAAACTAAGCACGGTAGCTCAATAATAAGGAAAATGGGTCATTTATCTTTTTCAAGAAAACATCCTCCTCTTTTCTTTTCTCCATCCTAGGAAAGCTTGTATGATATTACCAAACGGCTTATTTAATCCCATGTGATTTTCTCATATTATTTCTTCCCATCTTTCCCTTTTCCTTTTCACAAAGCCTAAAGAAAACGGATATTCTTTCATCCACTTAGGCCCTGTTTGTTTGTGTTTCTTTTTTCTGTTCCGAAACAGTTTTTCTGTTTTTTTGTTCCCGGGAACAAAAAAAGAACAGAAACAAGAAACAAAAAAAAGTTGTTTCTTGTTTCTGGAACAAAAACAAAGAAACAAGTTTTCTCTCTCTTCTCTTTTCTTTTCTTTTTCTTCTTCGTTGGCCTATCACCTGGGCCCCGCCATGGCCTACGACCCAGACGAGGCCGCCGCCGTACCACCTACGAGGCTCGCCGGCTGGCGAGTCGAGTTAGGTTCGCTCGCCGTCGGGCGAGTCAAGTCGCTTAAGATCCCGCGAGCGAAGCCGCTCAACACCCACAACCGGCCGAGCTCGCCGAAGCGATCTCTGGCCAGCCGGGAAGTCGCCTCCTGGCCACAGGTCATGAAGCCGGGTCAGCCGTGATCCGCCGAGGTCGCCGCCCTTGCCGCGGTTTGCAGACGTTTATACGTAGCCCAAGACCGGCCAAAGCAAAGCAAAAAAAAAATATAAAATAAAAAGAAAGAAAAATAATGAAAAAACATTAAAAAATTAAAAGAAATAAAAAAAAGAACATAATTTACCAAACATATTTCTGTTCTTTTTTTTTATTTTAGGAACAAGTTTACCAAACGCTCATATTTGTTCAAAAACTGTTCCCCGGAACAGAAACATTTTTTTTTGTTTCTGTGCCTTGGAACAGTTTTTAAACAGAAACACAATCAAACGCACCCTTATTTTACCCAATTTTTCTCCTGTCCATTTTTGCCCTCCACTGTAGGATGGGCTAATGTCCGACCGATCAACGGACAAAAAGAAGAGGTCAGCCACCATCAGAAGAGGGGTAAAAGAGTAAAAGAACCTCCCACCAAGGCACTTACTGCCAGAGCTATAAACTCCAGCTTTAGGGTTTCGGTCTCCTCCATCACTCATTAGTTTAAGAATGAGGCTCTGCCTCCCGGAGAGGCTCTCAGGGTGTCCCGGCGGCCGTTGCCGCCTCTCCGGTCGACGGCGGAGCCGGTGATTTCGCCGATCCACGACGGTGAGCGCGCCGCCCGCGCTCATCTCTTCCGAAACAGCCGCTCCTTCCAAAAAAAAAAAAAAAAAATCGAACAAGAACACAACAGGGAAATTGCCACGAAAAAGTCCTAAACCTAAACCCTCGTACCAGCGACGAGCATGCTGCTTCTGCTTTCTGATCTTGAACTGACCCTCCTCGCGTTTGCACGCCCGCACAGCGATTCACCGACGGCACTGCCTGCCCGATCTTTCCCAGCTTTGCTGGAGAAGCGTTCGGCGTTATGGCGCTGAGAAAAGAAAAACGAGGCGATGACGAGATGCGGGTTACGGAAATGTGAAAGTAACAGGCATCGAGAACCGACCGTATCTTGGCGGGGCGGCCGGAGCCGGCGCGCAGCCATGGCGGGGTTCCTCCTACATTTGCCTGATCAAAGGCGAATCTGAGCCTCCTTCTCCCTCTCCCTCCCTCTCTCTCTCTCTCTCTCTTCCACGATTCTTCCCCTGGTTTTCTTTCTCCCCTTCTTTGGTTCTGTGTTCTGGTTTTCCCAATTTGATGATGATTTTTCTTGCGTTTTCCTCTGAAAAAACGGGTTTTTTTTGTTGGGAAAATGAAAAGGAAACCCTTTTTCAACCCTTGGTGTTTGATTTTCTTCATTTTTTGGCCTTTTTATTTTTTGCGTTTTTATCGTGTTTGTTGCAGCAGCAAATAAATTGGTTAAAAATTTAGAGATTTTCTCTAACGAAAATGAGAAAATCACGGGGAAAAAAAAAAGGAATAAGAGATTTGAGCCGGTTTGGAATTGAGACCGGTCGGACCCGGGACATCGATAATGCCATCAGCGAAACGGTTGGACCGGGGTAAAATGGGGAAAGAACCTCCACGATATAAAAGCCAAGAGGCGAGAGGAGCAGCCTCAGGGTTTGGTATTGAACTTTTTAAGTTCGCGAGAATGAGGCTTTGCCTCCCGGAGAGGTTCCTGGGTGTACGGCGGCCGTTGCCGCCTCTCCGGTCGACGGCGGAGCCGATGATTCCACCGGCCCACGACGGCGATCGTGCCTTCGGCGCGCGTTTTCGCCCGTCCGAAACAGCCGCTCTGCGAAACAAAGGGAAATGAACTGAAAC
The DNA here is from genome assembly GCA_007663325.1 of Eucalyptus pauciflora. Classification (NCBI taxonomy): domain Eukaryota; kingdom Viridiplantae; phylum Streptophyta; class Magnoliopsida; order Myrtales; family Myrtaceae; genus Eucalyptus; species Eucalyptus pauciflora. Next base: position 271,700 of record VMYD01000067.1, read on the forward strand.
AACGTCCGTGCCACAGCTGCCTCCCGATCCGATCCCATCGCATCTCCTTCTCCATAGTCGCCGCCGCCACCGCCACCACTCAACACCAACCTCCCAAACCACGACTCCGATCTCCGCAGATTCTGGGTTTGCTAGAAAAAAGAGAAAATGTGTAAAGTGAAGAGAGGCTGTGACGAAATGCGGGGGGAAGAAAAATGATGTGTGACAGGCGCTGAGAACCGACCGTATCTTGGCGGGGCGGCCAGAGCCGGCCGCAGCCATGGCGGGGTTCCTTTTTGTATTTTGCCTGATCATTCAACGAATCCGAGCCTCTCTCTCTCTCTCTATCTTCAGGAATTTCCTCCTAAATTTGCAAAATTTTTGTTCTTTTCTCTTTCTTTTTGGTTGATGATTTGGCTTTACTGCAGAGTTTTCTTGTTTCTCTATTGTAAAAAGAGAAAAAAAAAATTGTTTATTTTGCCTATTGAATCTTGCCTGCAGATTGCCCAGTTCTTTGAAATTTTCCTCCTCTGTTCTCCAAGATTTTTTTTTTTATATATATATTTCTCAGAGTGAACATAGTCACATTAAATAATTTACTTTTGAAATTAATAAGAAAAATAATTAATGCATTAAAAGCTGTATACTTTTCTCAAGATTGCTAATTCAATTAGTGTCAACAAAATCTGGTCAGTTTAACATCATATTTATCACTACTGTCACTGACCGGAGTCACTTTTCAGAAAAGCAAAATTACCCAACGGGGAGACCGAAATGCCCTCCAGTCTGGTTCGTCCTGTCTCGGGGAGGACGAAGGGCAGAGAGGTAAAATCGGACGAGGACCTCGAAAATCGGAGCCTACGGAAACCAGAATATCAGCCGAACTCCCAAAGCGAAGACCGTCGTTTGGGGGATTCGCCGGACACGCTCGATTCTTGAATGAGGCTCTCTCTCTCTCCCTCGGTCGCTCCAGCGCGATCCGATGGCGAAGAAGCCTGTGATTTCACGGCGACCCCGAAACGGCATCGACCATGGTCTCTCTCTTTCGCTGTCTCTGTCTCTGTGCTGCTCGAGAATCTTCTTCTTCTTCTTCTTCTTCTTCTTCAGAGGATTCTGGTTTGTTGTTGTTCTTCATCTTTTCTGATGATCTCAAATCGCCCCCACCCGGCCGCGGCCGGACCCGATTGATGTAAGGCCGTGATGACGGTTGTTCCCAAGTTTGGACGAGCGTGTGTCTGATCTGGTCGGGGCATCGAGGGAGCGCCCGATTCACCCGCCGACCCGCATTTTCTGCCCTCCGGCGGGGCGACCCGGATGGCCCGTGAACGAGGACGGACGGTTCCCGTCCTCCTCTTTCGCCGGCGACCGTCTCGGGTCGCAGCCGAGGGCGGTGCGGCGGCGCTGCGTGTTTCTTGGGTGGTGGCTCTGCCCTTCGGCTTTGATCGTAACCTGCAAACTTGGTCTGAGCCTAAAGCATCGCGCGTTTCTCACCCTTCGCCATCGAATTTCTGCGCTAAATTCCTTTATTTTTCTCGCCATTTTGGCCCCTTCTTTTTCCAACTTTTTTTTTTTTTTTTGGTAAAGAACTTTTTCCAACTTTTACTAACTATATTAATGGGTTTTTTTCTTCTTTCCCTTTTCAAAATTTATATAATTCATGTCATTTGTAAGTGTCATTTTTTTTGCTTTTTTTTTGTGCTGGGAACATGTTTCCTGCTTTGTTTTTTTTTTTCTGTGTTCCTTTTTATTAATTACTAGTTGAGCGCCCGAGCAATGCGCATTCACTACTATCTCCGAAACTCATCGTTATTCAAAACCATAACTAAGACAGCATAATTATTTATATAATTAAGTCAAAAACTTAGTAAACTCCATCTTACTTTGTCAAATACATCATTAGGTTAGTGTTCTTTCTTTTTTCCATGTATACCATCTGAATCTTTTGGAACCAGCCCACAGGAATCAAACCCCCTGGACATCCCGGGTCGGGTCTAACACGAACCTTGTGAGGCCGAATCCGGCAAATCTAACGGGCCGTCGTTCGTGATGTCGGATCCTGTTCGTGGTTAAACCTCGCTTTTCTCACTCGGGGGAACAAGTTCGTCGTGATTCGCGCTTCCATTCTTATTTTGCTCAAACACGTCGCATTGCTCTGCCTCTGGAACCAGAGAGATCAAGCCCAATGGAGCGAGCCTCAGCACGTTCCTTAAGAGGGCCAGCCAGAAGTTCCTAAAATCCTATAACGGAGAGAGAGAGAAGGGATGAGAAATGGGGGAATCGTATTTTTAAACGCGGTGTAAAATGAGAGAGAGAGAAGGGATGAGAAGAACTGGATATGGAACAGAAGCGAAAGATCCTTGTATGTGGAGAAAATATTAGGTATCCAAGTGAACAGCTGTCAACTACTGAATGGTTCAAAATTGAATGGTTCAAAGTATGGATGATATGGTTCTTTTAAAGTATCTATTGTTTTCTCTTATATGTGAAGCGAATGATAGAATGTGGGACATGATATGGCTAGTTCCATAGACCCATCCAAAAATCGAACCATCATGGGTCGGTTCAAGGTTGGGTTGATGAGCCAATAGACGATTCTCGATTCCCAACTTCGTAGGTGGTTCTTGATTTCAGATTGAGAATTGGCTCACTCAGGAATTGATCGCATCTAACTAGTAGTCTCTTTAACCTACTTTCCAGATTTAGGCCTCTTTTGGTTTATGTAATGGGTTTTGGGACTCTAAAGTCTTTTGGTCAAATGTAAATGCGTTTGGTTCGTTTTATTACTCAACTTTGGAGAAATACAATTGTATCTCCAAAGGGCTGTGAGGGCTTTTAGTCTCAAGCGAGTTCGAAGTCCATTAGGAAGTTGCATTCTCAAAATGCGAGTCTTAGCCCTCGCTTACTATTCATTTTCTTCGAATACCATTGCACAGAAAAGCCGATCAAGGACTAGCGATCGCCGGCTAAGGGGTCGTGATGCCGTGACTACCGCCAAACCTTTGGTTGGGTCGTGCGACCCCAGGTGACCCTCGTTGAGGTGGGCAACCTTAAATGAAGCCGTTCGGCAGCCAAATCTAACCACTACTAGCTAAACTCCAAAAAAAAAGAAAATGCAATTTTTTTTTTAAATTTAGTAAAAGTCATTTACAAATATAACTTTTACCAAACGATTTAAGTCCAAGTTGTTTCCTAATATACTTATAAATTTCAATTCACTAAACAATATTTATATTTTGAAAAACTTTTTTAGCCCAATCCCATGAAACCAACCCAAACAGGACCTTATAGGCCAATGTAGAGTTAGACGAAGGAGGGCTGGACTTGCCAAACTTGGATGGACTTGACCGTTGTTGGCCATTGCGTGGCTTGCGACCGATTGAAGAAGAAGGAAAAATAAAAACAAAAAATAATTAAAACTCTTGAATATTTTTGTAATTTTCTTCTAGAAAATCAAATTAGATTTTTCGTACCTTATTTCATTTTCAAATTTCAACCGAACAATGGAAAATATTGTCATTTGTATATTCCTATAAAATGAATTTTTAGAAATCATTTTTCAAAAATGTCACATAATTCTCGAAACAAACCGAGTCTAAATACCAACAACACCATGGGATTTTCTCAAATTATTTCTTTCCAATCTTTCCTTTTCCTTGTCACAAAGCCTAAAAAATTTGAATATTCTTTCATTCACTTATTTTACCCAATTTTTCTCCTGTCTATTTTACCAACAAACAAAAAATCAGCCTAGCCACCATCACAAAGGGGTAAAAGAGTAAAAGAACATCCACGAAGGCACCCACTACCGGAGGTATAAAATCCAGCTTAGGGTTTCGGTCTCCATCACTCATTAGTTTAAGAATGAGGCTCTGCCTCCCGGAGAGGCTCTAGGGGTGTCCCGGTGGCCGTTGCCCCCTCTCCGGTCGACGGCGGAGCCGGTGATTTCGCCGGTCCACGACGACGAGCCGGTGATTCGAAACGGCCCCGGTCCCAAAAAGAAAAGCAACAGAAAAAACAAAAGGGAAAATGCCACAAAATGTCCTGTACCTTCTGCCGCCGACGGCGACGACGACGATGCAGCTCCTTTCTGATCTGAACCCAACACACCCGCACCACGATTCACCGACGGCGATGCATGCCGATGTTTCCCAGCTTTGCTGGCGAAGCGTTCGGGCGTTTAAGCGCTAAGAGAAAAGAGGCGATGACGAGATGCGGAAAAGTAACAGGCATCGAGAACCGACCGTATCTTGGCGGGGCGGCCGGAGCCGGCACGCAGCCATGGCGGGGTTCCTCCTCCGTTTGCCTGATCAAAGGCGAATCTGAGCCTCTCTCTGCCTCCGTCTTCCACGATTCTTCCCCTGTTTTTCTCTCTTCTGTTCTTTAGCTATGAGTTTCGGTTTTTCCCAATTTACTGATAGATTTTTTCTCGTGTTTTCATCTAAAAAAACAGGTTTTTTTCTCGGGAAAATGCAAAAGAAACTCTTTTTCCAACCATGCTCAGATGCAGGGTCGTTTAATTTTCTTTATTTTTTAGATTTTTGTTGGTGTTTTATCGTTTTTGTCGCAACGACAAATAAATTTGTCAACAAATTAAGAGAAATTTAGCTCAAAAAATTGAGAGAAATTGTCTAATGAAATTTGAAAATCACAAGAACCGGATTGAAATTCAGAGCCGGTTGGACCCGGGTCGTCGATAATGCCATCATCATCATCATCATCATCATCATCATATAGGGGTAAAAACGGAGGCGAGAGAAGCAGCCTCAGGGTCTGGCATTGTAACTCTTTTCAGTTCGAGAGAGTGAGGCTTTTGCCTCCCGGAGAGGCTCCTGGGTGTCCCGGCGGCGGTTGCCGCCTCTCCGGTCGACGGCGGAGCCGATGATTTCGCCGGCCCGCGACGGCGAGCGTGCCTCCGCGCACGTTTCCGCCCGTCCGAAACAGCCGCCCCGCGAAACAAAGGGGAATGAACATAAACAGCAAAAGCACGCCATAGCTGCTTCCCGATCCCATCTCATCTGCTTCTCCATTTTCATACACACCACTACCACCAACCCCCCGAACTACGACTCCGATCTCCGCAGATTCTGGGTTTGCTAGGAAAAAAAAGAAGAGAAAAAGGGTAAGTGAAGAGAGGCTGTGACGAAATGCGGGGCGAGAGAAATGAATGTGTGGCAGGCGCTGAGAACCGACCGTATCTTGGCGGGGCGGCCAGAGCCGGCCGCAGCCATGGCGGGGTTCCTTCTTCATCTGCCTGATCATTGAACGAATCTGAGCCTCTCTCTCTGTTATTCACGAGCTTGCTTTTCTTTTCTTTTTTTTGTTCTTTTTCTATCTTTTTTGTTTGAAGATTTGGATCTACTGCAGAGTTTTAACATTTCTCTATCGCGAAAAAAGAAAATTGTTTCTTTTCCCTATTTAATCTGCCCTGCATATGACCCAAAAACAAAGAAAAATCTTGCCTGCAGATTGCTATCTTCTTTGAAATTTCACCCCTTTTTTTCGATATATTTTGCCAGTAAATACAGTCACATTACATGATCTATTCTTTTGAAAAGTAAAAAGAAAAATAATTAATACATTTTAAAAATTGCAAGAATTTCTCAATGTAGCCAATTTAATTAATGTCGACAAAATCCAGTCCGTTCAAGATCAGATAATCACCGCTGTCGCTGAGTCCCGGTTTAGAAAAGGAAAAATCACCCACCGTGGAGACCGAAATGCCCTCCGGTCAAATTGGTCCTTTTCGTGGAGCGTGGAGGGCAGAAAGGTAAAATCGACAAGGGCCTCGAAAGGCGAATCCTACGGAAACCGCAAAGCGAAAACCATCGTTTCTAGGGTTCGTCGGAGACGCTCGATCTCGAATGAGGCACCATCTCTTTCCCTCTCCCTCCTCCGCGATCTGATGGCGAAGCCTGTGATTTCACGGGCGACCCTGAGACGCCATGAACCATGGACTCTCTCTCTCTCTCTCTCTCTGTTCCTGTGCTGGTTGAGAATCTTCTTCTTCTTCTTCTTCTGTTTCTTGGCGTCTCGCTGCTGTTCCTCATCTTTTCTGATGATGTCAAAAATCGCCCCCCCGCCGCGGTCGGACTCCGACCGCGCGGCCCCGAACCCGACTGCTTGATAGAGGCCGTGATGACGGTTGTTCGCAAGTTTGTAAGAGCGTGAACATGGAGGGTCGGGTCGGGTCGGGTCTTTTAAATTGATCATTCATGTTATTTTGAAGTGTTATTGTTTGTGTTTTTATGTGCCGGGAGCAGGTAACTCTGCTTTGTCTTTTTCTCTGTTTCTTTTTCTTATTACTAAATCGAGGGCTCCTGTAACTAAGACAGTATTATGATTTATATAATTAAATAAAAAAATGGTAAAGTTAATTATTCTTTCTCAAATACATCGCGACATTAATTGAGCTTAAACTGTATCCTCTCGAATCTTTTGGAAAAATCATGGAAATGTGTCGTACCCGCAAATCAAATCACTACGGTGCCCTCGGGTGTTGGGAAATGGAAAGTAAGGAGGCGCTTCTTATACATTTGCTAAGAAATATCAGAAATTGATTTCTAAATATAAATAAATTTTTATATCTTTATTTATGGATAAATTTCTAAGTAAAAATATACATTTAGTAATAATATAAAATTTCTCCTTCCTAGGGGGCACGGGTGGATGGAGAGCGGTGGAGAAGAGAGCGATTAAAATAGTTTTTATTTTTTATTTTTATTCTAGAAATAAAAAAGTTAAAAAATATTTACTTCTTAATTCTGTTTTAAATCTATTTCTGAATAAAAAATAATTCCAGGAATAGAAAAATGACAATTAAACAAATTTTATCTTCCACAAATTAAACTTGTTTCTATAATAAAATATTAGTTCTTAAACATAAATAAAATGATCATTATGCGCATCTTAATATGCTCATATCCATCTTTAACCAATTCCAACAGGTATGGTCGCGACTCCATGATGCCAACCACTCTTTTCGGCCTCCGGCCATGATTCTCGGGTCCAAGGTCGTGGAGGAAACAAAATCGAAAAAGAAACCTCAACTCGGTCAATTTAGATCTAATTTCGTCACGTTTAGGTAAATTCTGAAGACTCCTTCATCCATCCAATCGGAAACGCTACGATGATTCCACAATAGCTGAAACGGATGGACAAGACGACAAAATGCAGCTGGAGCCGGGGGTCAGGAAAAGAAACTCGGGAGAGAGGTGCTTGCTGGGTCCCACGACGCGTTTGCGCAATGGAAAAGAGGGAAGATCGAATGACGTGTCTGCCCTCTCTTGGTCAACGAAAGCTCAAAGTGGGGGGGGGCCACCTGGTCGCGCATTTCTGTAGTTCCGCGTAGCGTGAACATATGGGACCGATCGAACCGAAAAGTGGACTCAATCGGACTGGCCAATTAGTTATAAATTCTAAAATAATAATAAATTTATTTATTAAGTGTTTGGTTTCATTGACCGGGCAGTCGGTGCTCAATTTCTAAGTGAGATCGGACCGGATAGAAAACCAATTACTTCTAATTTCACGGGAGCTGGGTGCCCTCACCCTAGGCTCTCAGGTCGAGTTTGCAATGAACCTTACGAGATTGAATCCTGCGAGAGTAAATGGACTGTCCTTCGTTCGTAACATCGGAACTTAGTTCGTGGATAATAGGTTAACGAAATTAATCTCGCTTAAAGCACGTGAATATGAGAATATTGAAATTCTCTTCTACTTTAGAGAATCTCACGTATTCTCCAGCACTATAGCAGAAGATGCCGACCCTAGAGCTGGATAACCAAGGAAAAGAGAACCTTTCATCTTATTTAATGATATGCGCTGAAAGTTTTTTGAAATTTCTATCAATTAATGTAATAGATGCCTCGATGTCTGTACAAAATCGATTAGCGTTAAACCTCGCTTTTCTCACTCGTGGGAACAAGTTGTAACCCTTCATGGCGGTGGTGGTGGCCGTCGTCGTCATCTTCGTCGGCGTCTTTGGCATTCCCGCTTCCGTTCTTATTGCTCAACCCGCCGGAAGCGACAATGACGTCGGAGTGCTCCGCCTCCGGGACCAGAAAGATCAGGCCCAGCGTGGCCAGCCGCAGCACGTTCCTTATCAAGAGGGCCAGCCACAGGTTGCTGAAATCCGTCCTGGTGACGTGCATCAGGTTAAGCACCAGCCCTCCTCCCAACTTGGAGCTCAGGAACCCTAGGCTGTCGATGCACATGAGCAGCGCGAAGAACATCCCCTCGATCCCGAGAGGGCAGAGCTTGGTGCTGAGCACGATCATCGGCATCCACCGGATCCGGCTCACGACCCGCGACACGCACTCCTCCGTGATGACGAAGAACGAGTCGGGCACCCCGAGCGCCAGGTTCCACCGCCGGACGAAGATGAGGTCGAGCATCCCGGTGACGGCGTACAGCAACTGCACCGAGAACAGGAGCTTCCGGAACGAGCAGTCCTTCAGGGTCTTCTGGTAGATGAGGACGCCGACCATGGAGGCGAGCGCGCCGATGGCGTGGACGATGCCGACGAACTCCTGGGAGAAGGCGGGGCCGGCTTTCGGGTCGGTGTACCAGTAGAACTGGCCTTCGTGCGTGCTGATACTGAGAGAGAAGGACAGGTACATGAAGAGAGATGGCCTCCATACTTGGGGGAGTTTTATCGTTTCGCACATGCCTCTCACTGCCGCTCCTATTTTCTCCGTCGCCTGCACATTGATTATAGTCAATACATTGACAAAAAAAATCTGTATAATGCAATGTTTTTATATCTGGTGATCTTTTTATTTTCAAACTTTTGAGTTTACTCTCATTTGATATGCAATATATGAGTACGATGCTTGGTTCTGTGATCTAACCTTAATGAACCACATGAAACGTCTTTCTCGGATTTCGATGCTTATGTGCAAATTACGGTGTGAGGTTAAGTCAAAGTGGGTCTCTCTATAGATAAAGAAACGTCTTAACATACCACAAGGCAGCAGTCCAAAAATAAATCATTAAAAAATGGTAAATCAATCTAATTTGGATTGGTAGTTTCATATAATGGTAAGTAAATTTTAAGCGTTGGTGAGATTATGCAAATAATATTTGATAAGTTAATACAAAAATCATTAACCTACAAACAATTAAAAAGGTTAATGATTTCGTCGGAAAGTAACCAACAAATTACATTAAAAAAAAGTCGCCGGTCGTTTATCTTACCACCAGCCTTTTTCGATATTTACAATGGCAACTATTGAAGTTTACCACCCAAAAACCCAAATCCTACCCCAGAGAATTATACTTAAAAAAAAAAAAAAACACACCGAATACTACAATTATGCTATTATAGATGGAAGCTATCATGTAGTAAAACATCTTTTGTAGCTCTACTCAATCATTTTACAGCTTACTCCTGATGCTTCTACGAGAAAGAAATTTCCGTTGTATCTTTGATGATTAGATATTCCAGTAGGTAGGATAATTAATTCGTTAATCTATCTAGCAGAAGATCACATAAAGAAATAATATTTTTTGGTAGCTAACGTCAATCAGGCTTGATAGGATCCTGTCATCTTAATAGACAACGACATTTCGCAGGTCAAACTATAATTTAAAACTTCCTCGAGACTAGAGCATCATACGATCTACACGCCATTCCTCTTGGGTATCCATCAAAGCGTCACATGACAGATTAATTTTTCTGTAGTTTTATGTAAATTATGGTCGCTCGCATCATCTTCGCGCACGAACACGATCAAAAGCATATCATTTACTGAAAACAACCCGCGTAGAGACCCTGAGATACGGTGGTCAAGTCACAGGATTAGGTCGTAAGATCTTCTGGCAAAATGAGATCGCTGGTCAAAGTCGCGGTGAACCCAGTTCGGATGAGAATGTAGTTACCACTGGTGAAGATAATGTCGCCCTTTTTTGTGATGTTTCATTTGATTCAATCTATGCCAATCTCCTACTTCATTCATTAACTTTGTAACTAAGCAATTTAACCTAGAGGATCTCGAGAGAGATCACATGCTTTCTTTCAAGAATAATACAAGCTGGAGGTCACGGTAGAAAAAAATGGAACTGTAGCAGCCAACAATGGAGTCATTTTTATCTAGCCAATGATATGATTTTAAGTAAAATAAAGGAAGTGTTTCTGAGGCAGGCTACTTCTGGGGTTGTAACCTTTGATGGCAAAAATATTATAGATCTGTTAGTGGTGGAACAGCCAAAGTTGGTCGGCAAGCCTCCACCTTTAGACATACTCTGCTCATAGTCAAACCTCGGAAAACCCTAATCAAGATGCTCAAAGCTTTCAGCCTCCCCACCTTTTTTCACGACATGAAAATTATTATCATAAAGTTACTTCACCGATTCAACGCTTTTTTTTCAAGAGAATTTGATTTGAACTTTTGAACCTTCACGCTATGCACTTCTCCGATTCGGATCGGTTGCTGTCATAATGTCAACCAAACCCCAGATGAGGTCTGAGTTTTCCACCTCATTCTAGATATATAAACATCCACTTGATATTCTTTAGGGCTAAATTAGCTAAAGCCAAGCTCCAAGGGTCACACCCAATTGAGCTATAAAATAGAAAGGCTTGAAGTGAATAATTTAATGGTTTTTTTGTATGGCCCAGATATAACTTAGGGTTAGTTTATAGCACGAATAGCTACGCAAAAAAATAGATAAAAATATAACCATGAGAAACGCGTTGCAAAATGAGATAAATAGAAAAATGATGCTGACCTTTTTCTTCTTCTCGGAATTTAGAGCGTCTGTTCTCACTTCATGAATTACAAAACCAAGAACTATCAACAAGGCTGGCGGAATTGCTAATACACCCAGAGCTCCCTGCAAATTCCCACAAAAATTACATTATCTACTGATAATTACTAGCAATTTCCCAAAGAACAGAATAGTTTATTGCAAAATGTGAGATTGATTACCACGCGCACTTGCTTAAAGTTTCTTTAATGAAGGCTAAAAAGCCAGTAATTCTATCTATCTTTTGTTGATAAAAGCATAGAGTTTTAAGAAACTCTATGAGGCATGAGGTATAATTTCATGTAGTTAAATTTGACTCTGAGTGGTCAATCTTTCTTTCACGTGTAGGGCCAAGAAAACCCCGTTTGTCCAAGATCTAGTTAATTGATAATCTAAGTAATTGAATAGAAAAAGGACAGCTAAATATTCTTAATTTGACTAAGCTAAGCTTAAAAAGGAAAAGAGAGAGAGAGAGAGAGAAACTTTGAGCTGACCTGAGCTCCGATGTGGTCAACGAAGAAACCGCTGGTGGAGTACCCGATCAATGCTCCGGCCGACGAGCACAACCCACAGAGGCTCTGCATGTCCGGCGCAAGCACCGCCATCTCGATGCTGTTGCGCGCCACGCACGCGTCGATCGTCACATCGGCAATGGCCACGGCGGCCGTCAGCCCCACCAGGAATGTCAGCGCCAGAGGCACCGGCAGCCTCCCCCCAGCTGCCACTGCCATCGCCGAGGCCACCCCGAGAACCCCCGAGGCGATGAAATAGGGCCTCCGGCGGTAGCCCATCACTGGGAAGACGTCGGTGAGGAGGCCCCAGAGGGGCTTCATGATCCAGGGGATGTAATAGAAACCGATGTAGAGCTGGACGGCGGAGGGCTCGACTTGCTGGACGTCCTTCCAGTAGTAGTCGGAGACGACCTTGAAGAAGGAGCCGGCGAAGCCCTGGTTGAGGCCGTACACGACGAAGACGCCAAGGACGAAGGTCGGGTTGAGGTTGTCGGACAGCATCCGGAGCCATTGGATGGGCTCGAGGAGGAGCGAGAGGAGGCGGTTCTTGGAAGCTTTCGGTTGGAAATAGGTGGCGGCTGATGGCGGCAGCGGCGGAGGCTTGTGGTGGTCGGAGAGGGAGTTCTGGACCAGCTTCTCGGTTTCTAGGGAGCCCATTGCGGAGGTTTCAGGGAGAAAGAGAGAGAGTTTTCATAGGGAAATGTTGACTCTTGGGAGAGATATAGATGCAAGGTTTGAGATGCAAAACTGAATTCTTTAATCAATAAAGAGGTTGAACTTAGGGAGGTTCCTTTCCTTCTCAATACAGACACACATACGTACATATATATAAACAATTTCACATTTAATAAAATACCTACTCGGTTCGGACGTGCGTTGTGCTTCGTGCATCTGAATATAATTTGTGGGAATGAATTTTTTTTGGCATGAGCTGCACGTCTTCGATTAATTTGAAATCAAATAAATAAAGTTGGTTCAAGGATCACCTGTTCTTTATATGAGCTAAAGGGTCTAACTATCCATCTCTCAAAAGAGATATCGAAATTTATGTAAAGTAGGGATGGGCACGGCACGGAGCGAGGCTAGGGGATCGCATTCCTCGTCCTTGCCACTGCCCCGTGCCTCGCAAATGGTAGGGCGGGGTATATCATCACAGGCGCCTATGTCCCGTGTAGGAAAACTTTCATTAGTTGTTTAGAATTACACGTTAAAAACATATAATTGATTAAAAAAATTATATGATAATTATCAACCACGCTACTTTATGCTTATTCATATATCATTGGTTATTGAAAGGATCGCGATCTTGTGAGCACGACTCTACTTATTTACACTAATTTTTGGTACTGCTTACTAAATAATATATATATACGTTTCTTTTTATATTTGTTCACCGTATCTAAGAATGAGAGATATGATCTAATCATATATATTATAACGTAATGCTTGCAATTAATATGTATTGATATTTTGTTAGGAAAGGTGAGGACTGATAAGTGTTATTTATTAACACGTGTGAGTGACTCATCGATCGACACTTGGCTTCGACCTTCGAGGAGAATGACGTCGAATTCGGAGAAAATGAGAAAAAAAATCATTTCTTGAGTTTGGAACTTGGAAAGTGGAGAGGAACTCCCCCCCACCCCCAATTTTCAAGGACGAGATGACAGTTGTTACGACATAATCAAATGCAACCACCACTTTAAAAAAAAGGAAAGATTCTGTATGTCTTGAAGAATGTCCAAAATCCAATATCCGTAAATAAACAGAAAACTGTGTTGATCATCGAGAGATTTGCATCGGTAGGAAAAGGAGAAAAGAAAAAATAAAAGAAGAAGAAGATAATAACACAAATAGTTCCTCAATTTTAATGATTCATAGAATTATTATATCTATAGACTAAAAATTCAAAAAACAACATTCCCCATTAGGTTAAATTCAAGAACTACATTTGACAAATTAAAAGTGCATAAACTATATTGCACGTCATATCAAGGTTCATGAACCATTTATGTTTTTCAAGATGTGCTCATTGCCGCAAAATATTAAAAGAGGGCGGCTCTGATTGGCTTTGGCAGCTTGCCATCGTTACCGTATTTGTAATACGATTGGCAGCAACTTGAGAGAAAGATTAGAGAGCTGATCCGTGAAGAAATGTCAAATCGATCTAAAGCCGCCTGAACCATTACGCTCGACTCGGCATCATGAATGCATCGCGAGTAAGAACAGAAAGGGTCGGTAATGGATCGTGCCATGATCCTGGATTTCCAAGACCCCGACAGGGTCAGTGCAGTGCACCAAATCAGACCCCATTGTCGAGTTCTCGGGCATCTTTCTCACTACCATGGAAGGGACCATAAGCACTGGCCGCAACTCGAGTCTCTTTCTACTCGCACAACAACCGAACTTTCTATGCACACGGGGTCGAGAGCCGACTCTTTAAAGCTTCTCGCCTTTTCCCCCGGCATCCTAATGTAGAAAGAGATGCAGTCTCTAGGAAAAGGCTGAATGCAATGTGGCATCAATTGCTAGACGAAATCCAGTACCGTACATCCTTAGGCTGTACAGAGACTCAAAAAGTAAGTACATGCTACATGGCTTACCCGTCTGGCGGATACCGATCTTACAGCATTCATATTCATACGGTGTAAGAGCACTAAAAGCAATTGTAGATGAACGAACAACCCACTAACTCCAGTTCAGCATGTCCAAATGTACGTCACAACTACATGTTAATAGTAAAAGAGAGGTGCCGCACAACCTTTAACCCTGACTCGTTCAGTGAGAGATCCACTGTTGGATAAGCAATCAAGCAGCAAGAAGCTTCTGAAGGTCCTTCTGCAAGAAGACTCGAGAATGTTAATCGAAAGAACTGCTCAAATCATTCTGAGGCTTGATCTTCAAAAGATTATGTGCACCAAAGTCTTTTGTTGGTCTTTTCTTCTAGAATTATTGAACGTGACATATAGACCTCCTTTCTGGTGAATGGGAGGTGTAAAAATTTATCATTGTCGGAGACCCAGGTGAATTAGTGCATTGAGAACCCACTGAAGTTACAATGAACATACAAAATCTCTGCCTCAGAAAGGGAAAGAATATGGACTGACTTTTTCTATGGGAACGGCATGGTGAACGATTACAAAAGCACACCAGATATACAGTCAGACAACATACAAGACTGTAACCATCACCATACCAGTCATGGTAGCAAGCAATTGCCATACTTCAGAACATCGATTACTTAGGCATATCTCCGAACTTCACAAGTTAGCTTAAAAAACGTACCTCTATTTGAAAAGGAGACGTTGTTGGAGGATATCTCTCCACAACTTTGCCATTTTTGTCAACCAGAAACTTCTCAAAGTTCCACTTGACCAGGTCACCCAAAAAACCTCCTGCACTCGATTTCAGAAACTGATACACAGGAGCTGTACCTGGTCCATTAACATCAACCTGTTTCCAACAGACTTGAGGTTGGTTGTTCCTTCTAGCCATCACTTAAAATAGAGGAAAGAATGTATGTGTGGAAGTCAAACCTTATCAAAAATCGGAAACTCTGCTTTAAACCTTGTACAAGCGAATTGTTTAATCTCAGGATTTGAACCAGGCTCCTGGCCACCAAATTGATTACAAGGAAAAGCCAGAATTTCAAAACCTGTAACATGGACAGCCCAAGGTGTTTCTTATCAATTTTAAAGATATAGAAAGAGGACTAACCAAATCCAAATCCGCATAGAAGATTCAAGCTATACATTAGATTAGAGGAAAGAGGTCTCCTACTCTTTCCATCCCAGCAAAGAAACAGCCATCCCACCCTTCCAGTAGAGGCAATAGGTCTCTCCCTCTCTATAGCTCTCTCCTTGAATCAAAGCAAAGAACTTATTTCACTCTCTAAGAAGTGGATCTCTTCCTGTCTCTCGGATATAGCAAAATATATACACCCCCCCCCACCCAAAAAAAAAAAAACTCCTTTCCTTTCATCAGTGGAGGTCTCCCACTGTTTCCATCCCAGCAAAGAAACAGCCATCCCACCCTTGCGGTAGAGGCAATAGGCCTCTCCCTCTCTATGTCTCTCTCCTTGCATCAAAACAAAGAACCCTTCCTTTTCATCAGTGGAGGTACATCTCTGTTTCTCTACCCCTATCACCCCATCCATTCATCCATCCATCCAGGATATACCACTCTCTCTCTCTCTCTCTCACTCATACACACACAAATACACACACAAAGGAAGCATCTCTAACTGTGCCATTCGTAAATGTGCAAGAGTACCAAAAAGACGATGTAACAAACATGATTGGCAAAATATAACACCTGAAAATGGACTGGAACAAAAACTGGTAAAAGTCCCACAGAAAAATAACGGACAACTGATTTCTAGCACACCGTTACACTCAACCACAGCAAAGACCATTGGACAATCCCTTTAGCAATCTGTGTAAGACCCAGTACCACAGGCCAAACTAAACAAAGCTTGCTTGAGAAGATTAAATTCTGGTTGGAGCCCATATCATTAAAAAACTATAATTGAGAAGCATAATGATCGACATGACTTGTTGTTAAGGAAATTCAGCTCCTAATTAGATGGTCTCGAGAACTTGAACAGAACTTCTACTTGAATCTTTTGGCGTGTAGGACAGACAAAAATCCATTGATATTGTACATTTGCCGATGAGTGGAAAAAGACACTGATATAATAAAGTGATTCACATCCTTTGCTAAATCATGATTTCATCTACTATATTTACAAATTAATGATCCCTCCTAGCTCAAAGATAGTAGTCTAACTTCAAACAGGAGAAGCTTTTAAAGGAATTCTATAACTCTCCTCACAATCTCATCTCACCTTGAGTCTTGTACTTCTCATATATGTGCGAGAGCTCCTTGTAGTTTGATGTCGTTAAACCACTAAATCACAAGAAAATTCTTCAATGAGACTGTACATCTGATAAATTAAATCAGACAATTGAAGAAGACAAAGCAATTACCATTTCGAAGCTACGTTCACAATTAATAAGACTTTTCCCTTGAATTTGCTCAATGAAACATCATTCCTATCAATGTCCTGAACCATGAAGAAAAATGTGGGCAGCAATTAGCAATTATCATGAATAAA
Organism: Eucalyptus pauciflora; assembly: GCA_007663325.1. Lineage (NCBI taxonomy): Eukaryota > Viridiplantae > Streptophyta > Magnoliopsida > Myrtales > Myrtaceae > Eucalyptus > Eucalyptus pauciflora. The sequence continues at coordinate 288,053 of VMYD01000067.1, forward strand.
GCAGCTTTACCCAAAATTCAGTATGTAAACCGAAAATTTAATAGTATAATAATTGTCCACATAAATTACCAAAACATAGTAGGTGCCAAAACAACGAAGAATTTTTAGCCACAACAGCATGAATCTTAATTCTAAGGATTTGCATACCGTGGAGAATTTGCAAATTAGTTCAATTCATGAACAAAGAGCAAATAAACGACCTCAACTCCAGCTTAATTTCTTTTAGTCCAAATTGGAAGCACCAATATTAAGTAGCTAAAATGTGCTTCCTCGTCATCCAAAAGTAACAATAAAACAGAGAAGATGCAAAAAACAGTGTGGCAGCTGAGACAATTAAGATATATTTTTTTCTAATTTCCAAAGTCGATTGGGCAAGCCATCAGAATTGCTTGATTCTACCGAGAATAAATAAATACATAAAAACATCGTATTTAAGTGAATTACGAAGATCCCTGACGACCCACAAAAGAAAATCTCTTCAAGAACCAATTTCAGCTACACCCAGAAGAGAAATTCGATACCTTCACGCTGAAATCGTAGAGGGTCTTCTCAGTGGCAGCTCTAGCATAAACACCCGACGAGCGAGAACTGAAGCTGAGCCGCGACGAACTTGGAAGGGACGACGACGACAACCCATTAACGAGAAAAGCCGAATTACATGAACCGAGCAATGATCGAACCGATGACGGCACGCGAAGAGCGGCCGGCGACCAAAGGGAGGTCGGAAAGGGGGAGTTTCCATTCGTTCCGGCTCGACGGAAGCCGTACGAAGGGGCGGAGAAAGCGGCCGAGAAAGGGGCCGAGGCCATTCCTTCGGCGGGGGTTCGCGGAATTCGAGGTTTCGCGAGGGAAGATCGATGGGAAGTTGCAGAGTGATCGATGGAGTGGGGAAGAAAGCGGAGCAGAAATGGCGAACGGCGAGGGGAAGGAGGAGGACGGTGGCTGGAATTTGTGGACTTTGGGCAGTGGGAGGTGTTGTTCCACGTGATCAAATTTTTGTACGGTGGAGTGGTGTTTTTCCATTGTTCCACGCGGATATTTTGGCTGTGTTTTGTTAGACTTTGTGAAAACTTTAAGTTGAAGGGATTTTTCAAAATATAAATTATATTTGATAAATTATATTCTTAAAATTTATGGTGAAATATCTTTGAGCATAATAGTATTTGAAGAAATTATATTTACAAAAAAAAATTAATTATAAAAAAAGAGCTAGCTTGTCAAGTGCGGCAATAGTCGGTGAAGTGCAAGCAACCATCATTAAAGGTTGCCAGATCTCAAGTGGCGCTTGGAGACCACTGGCGAGGGCTACTTGGGGTTAGACAACCCCTGGCGAGGGTCTCAACACCCTCGCGAAGGTCACTGTGACCTAGATCGCATGGCCTCACGCGAAGGTCGTCGCAACCTAGATTGCTCTTAGCAGAGGTCGCCATGACCTAAATTGTGCGGAGGTCGCATGGCCTCTCGCGGAGGTCGTTGCAACCCAGATCCCGTGGAGATCACGTGACCCAAATCACACGGCCCCTTGTAAAGGTCCCATGACCCTTGGCTAAGAGTGTCCATGGTCTAGGTGGCCGGTTCCTATCTTCGAATCAAAAACTGCCCGCTAAAGACCGATTCTGAAAAATTGAAACCGAGAACTGCCCATTGATTGTATGGATCCACCCAGTTCGGTTCCCAAATGGATCCATGAAACCGGTCTCACCAAACATTAACTAAATATTGTCAATCTAGACTTACACAACCAAGATGAGAGAAACCAAAATTGGTAAAATAATGAGAAAAAATTATGCATGCTTAATAATGTTGCAAGGAACAAGTGGGCAAATTTGGTACTCTAGTACCGGAATGAGAATGCGCAAGAAAAAAGTCATCCTCATATCTTAGTCACAATTTGCTCATAATAACATTTTCTCGACGAAGATGAAGGTCTTTGATTTAGAGATAAGAAGCTTTGGAACCCTCTAGAGCAAAAGCATAGCGAATAAATTTAGACAATTGCTTGTTTGACTTGATTGAACTAGATAACAATCCAATCAAGCTCATCTCTTTTATTCAAGTCAAAGCAATTGAAAAACTGCAATATTTTGAATTCTCAAACTAACTCAAACTGACAATGCAACTTCTCATAATTCAACCACAAAATAAAGAAATTCTATATCCACCCCAAGAATGTTGCCACCCTTCAAGTTGGGAAGCATCTAATGATTATGCAAATGAGGTAATACCATAATGTGAGCCCTAGACAGAGATAGTGAGAGCTTGAGCGATTTTGAGAGCGCAACAAGATGGAGAATTGAGAGAGAACATGAATCCTAAATTTTAGACTTATTGATTTTGATTTTTTTCAATATTAAAAATTAATATATTATTATAATATAACCGATCTTGTCCTGATGGGCGAATGCACCAACGGAACCAGGAACCGGATTGATACCCACTAATTTCCATAAATCGAAATTGGGAACCAAACCAATTCCCCTAAGAATCACTTGTTCCGAACAGGTCCGATTCGGTTCCAGGAGATCTGGGTGAGTCCCAATTCCTTTGCACACCCCTACCACCAGCAATGGTCGCCTATGTCACCGTGACCATGCTGACCCCTCTCTAGGAAATCGCATGCCCCTCGCAGCCTTGTCAATCAACCTCAACGGAGAAGAAGACAAACAGTCATTGAGAGTAAAACTATAGAAGAAGTTGCACAGTCATTGAGGCTAAAACTAGAAAAACAAAGAGTTTTAGAAGAATTTTTTGTTACTAACCCTAGCTGAAGGCATGCCAAAAAAGCTGAAAGTCCAAGGCAACCTAAGACCTGCCTTGGACTTTCAACCCTTTGAAGACTGACCTTTGTGAAATGAGGTTTCAAAATTTTTTTCCAAACACCTTCAATTTAGCCCAAAGGGCTCTGGGAAGTCTTTCCCGAACACACCCTTTGTTAACCAACTTTCAATTTTATTTTTTTTCTTTTCTAATATTTTAATTTTCAATATAATGATTACACATAATACAAGTGAGATATGATATAGTAACTATTGCGAACTTTTCTCATGCGAGCATTTCCTATTTCCTTTTCCTTTTTATCCATTTATCAACGAGCAAAAAGACAAAGAAAAAATAAGTTGGTTTTGGTTCATTCCAGGGTCAGGAAAAAAAGGGATATGTTTAGTAGAAGTCCTAAAACTTATCAGGAAAATGCAATTGAGTCTTAAAACTTGCAAAAAGTGCAATCAAGTGCTAAAACTTATCAAGTTGGTTTAATTGAGTCCTTTTGTTAACACCGTTAATTTATATAACGAAAAATGCTGACATTGCTTATTTTAATCATTTCTCTCTCCTACGTGGTAATTAGGGCAAGGAAAATTGTCCAAGTCAATAAAACGACATAGTTTTGGATACTAGTTATCCAAAACAGCTACGTCTCTTCTCTCTTTTTTTACATTCCTAAACATTTTTCCTTCCATTGAACCCTTCCCCTTGCGTTTTCTTTCAATCCCTTATTCCCCGTTCGAATTAACCCTTCCTTTGTATGGACCCTAAGCCCTAAATCTAGACGTAGATCATTATCTGGTGCCTCACGAGTTGCAATTCTTCATCAAACGCGAGTATTGCGACACTCATCCCGCAAGAGCCTTGGTGGCGGATCGAGCAACGTTGACGATGGAGGCAACCACTATGACCAAGCCACTCTTCTCTTCACTCATCTGAGCTAGGTTTGTATCTTCGTCGTCGATTTCACCGTAACTTGTTGATTATGAGATTTTGGGTTTTTAGTTTTCGAAATCCAAGCCCTAAATGTGATATGTGTACCAATTATCCCCAAAATTTCATTTCGAAATTCTTAATTCGAAAGGGATTGGTGAAGAAGATGAGCAGTCTTGCAAGAAAGGAGCATTACCCCAAAAATGGTGTTAATTGTTGTCTATCCTGCTATTTTATTTTATTTTTTTGCTTTTTCGAGTCAATTTCTAGCATCAAATTTTCTTGATTCTCTTCACTTCTCTACCCAAATTTTGTACAAAAATCTTTCAAGGGCCCTTCCTTACAGTTGAAATAATTTGGAGACGGGAAAAAGCTTCTATTTGCAAATATCATGGTTTTTGGAACTTTTCTTTCTTTATGAGAAGGATTCTAATGTGAAGCTGATCTTCCTACAAAGATTTTTTTTTTTTTTTTTTAATGATTGTTAATAGCCCTGCAATTTGCACAAGTGGAAATTTCAAAATTGTTAGCCTTGAGATTTTCTTTTGGGAGATTGGTAGACTTTTTTTTGCATTGTGAAGATTGGCAGAGTTTATTGGACTTAGCTTGGATCAAATTCTTTTGCTGGTGTACCATTTATGGCTGTGCGCTCATATGGGTATATATTTTACAAAATGTTTATTCAGTATATTAATATGCTAGAACAGCGAAATAAATTATGCTTTGTTAGCTTCTTTAGTTGCATTTAAAGACCTATTTTTTGGTTAACATATCATATATATGGGGACTAGCAATATACAATATGGGAAACAATTCTGAAGCTTTTGGGAATTGGATGGCATTTCCAATGTCTAGTTTCGAATTGCAGAGGGTGTGTTATAGCTTAGAATTATTGTAGGTTGTTTACAAATTTTGCATTGTTTAATCATTCGCAAAGATAAACAACCCAAATATGTTTATAATTGAAGTAATTCATATCAGCCACAATGCGACATCCTGAAATTTCAGCCTTAAAATCCCATTTAAGCTAGTGCCTGTTGACAGAAGAGGAATCGGGATAGGTGGATCGTCTGATGGGCTTTGTGTGTGGGCTAGGCATGTGATGGCCTAGTGAGCCTAATTTTGGGATGAGTTTGGACTAGAGAGAGAGGACGGTGGACCGTGAATAAGGCCTATGGGCTGGATGCGGAAGGCTCGGTTAAGGAGGATAAATGTCGAGTTTTTTTGCCAATGTTCGTCTTGCGCGAATTCGAGTGATTTTGAATTTTCGATGGTGTTTTCTTATAACTTAATTAGTGATGTTGTAATGTATATGAAATTAATGGTGGACATAAGATCCTTGGATATTAGAAATTATGACTTAAAGATCTATACCATTCCACTAAGTTTTTGGTCATGTTAATAATGGAGGATCTTGGAATAAAGTTGTTTGATTAGTGCCTAGTATTGGAGGTGGCCGAATTCTTTGGGCTAGGAGAATGATTAGTTTTATTTTGTTTAGATTAAGTTTTGTTTAGGGCATGTAAGCCAAGGGAAAAAGGACAAAATCTAGGATTTTTTGCAATAGGTTTTGGTTTCCCCATGCAAAGTTTCGGTTCTTCCCTTTCCCCCAGACGAAACTTCAGCCCCTAAACCTCATGATGGCCCTAAAATTTCCCCAGCCAATCTCCTCATTTGCATGGCTACAGCAAGGGAAAATTTCCCAAGGAAAGTTTTCATTTTTCCCCCTAACTTCTACTTTTATTTTTCCCTTCTCATTTGTTCTTCTTCTGCCTTCTTCCCCTCACTCGCCCTACGCCTCCCTCTCTCATTTTCATCTTGTTTCCTTGCTGTTCTTCGAAGGACTAGCGACCAAAGAAGCAGCCAGCCTTCAAGCGAGCTCGAGAAAGCAGTTTTTGAGTCTTAAACTAGGTAAGGGAATATTTGCTTTTTATCTATGTGAGGATACTTTTTGCACTTTCTCAAGTGCTTCCACATAGTAGAGGTTCCATGATCAACATTATACACATAATCCATTCAGCAATGAATGCACTTCACCTTAACTGTTTTCTGTGTTTTCTCATCTATAATTCTCGAAAAAGATCCCAACAATCTGATTGATTAGCTCGCTTTTTACCCGAAGCAGTATGAGAGTTAGGTACCCTCACCTTGTTTGTCGCGCCCATGGTTGCAGATTCCACTTCATAAACTCCATGGAATGGCAATTCCATGAGTGAACTCATTTCATTATATCCCTCTACTTCCATTGATATGTCTTTGTCTTGATCCATTGACTGAAAACTGAAAAATAAAATAAAATAATATAACATTAGGATTGTACAAAAACAAATTAGTTTTCATGGTAAATCAAATCTCTCAACATAACTTTGGAGATAGAAAGTAATTCATTCATCCCAAGAAGTCGCTCGCAGTTGGATTTAGATAAGAGTTACATGCATAGGTCAAACATCTATATTAAACCAGTTCATGGGGCTTGCAAGATTGTCCAATAGGTCTCTAGCAGTTGGATTTCCACACTCATGTCTTGGATTATTTGAAAAAAAGAGAGAGAGGAAGACCCTTAAAAAGACTTCCCTAATTCCACGACAAACGACTAAGGTTGCTCTAACACCTTACCTTGTATTAGTTATCAAAAGATCTCCTTTGACAGAGTCTTATATACTAATAGCACGAGACAACTAAAAAAAATCCATTCAGAAACAGCCCGGAGAAGAAAAGGGAAATATGGTGGACTTCATCAGCTCCTCTTCCCTGTTCTCTACACTTAATAGCGTTTAGACCATTCTTCTTCAGATGCGGGCGGAATCAGTAAAAGTCCACCTACATGCCTAGAGAAATTAGTGCGTGATTTAAGTAGCTAATGTTCCTCACCAAGCTTTCAACAAATGCGGCAGTCCTAGACCAGTTGCTAAATATCTTCTCTTTCAGCACAACACAGCAATTTCGTCATATTCATCCCTCAACAAAACAACTTCCATAGCTAGAGCAGCGTTGCTGCACAACAGATGATGATAGAAATGCTTTAGCAATTGACCCTCATTTTCATGGAAAACGAAAATGAACAAGACTTAACCTACCATGCTATAATACATCATTCCACAAGCAACATAATCTAATGTTATTGGTATTATCTTTAGCTTGCTCATGCTTCAACGAATCTAACAATGCAGGGGAATAAACATCTAAACAACCAAAGAAACAACAAGAGCTTTTAAAACTCTCTAGCACTTTTTAATTGCAGAAAGAAGATTATAATCATCTCATACCATGTCATCCAAATAACAGAAACAGCTATAGAGAAGCTTCATTCCAGGCAAAGTGAGAGGTAAACCTTGGAGCAAATATGTCGGGCGTTGAGCAGAGGAGGATCCAGCACCAGGAGCAGTAGTGGCTTTGCAAGGGAGGGCAGCGCAAGCGAGGCGCTACAGTAGGGGGATCGGCGGGACGCCACGACGTCAGGTCGACGCAGATTAGCATAGTGCTTCGACGGGCTGTTGGTATCGCGGCTGGTGAGGGTGGCAAGGATCGACGCAGCTTCAGCGGGCGTCAGCGAGGGGGCTAAGCCAGATTGCGAGCAGAGCAGGGGGGCGTCGTTCGAGCAGTGGTAGATCGGCAGCAGGGGAGCTCGGGAAACAACGCGCAGTGAGAACAGGATCGGCGGAGGGCTACTGTGGGTTGCTCGAACTCGAAGATGCGACAAGGTGGGCTTGCGGACGCGAGATCTGCGAGTCAGGGGCATCGGCAAGGCAACAGCAGCAGGTGGAACGGCAAGATCAAACAGACGCGGCGTCGGCACTCGGGTACGAGCTCAGCGGGGGTCAACGGCTTCTCAGGCAAAACCAGTGGAGTGGAGCTTTAGATGACCGGCAGAATGGCGGCGGTGGTGCGAGCGCGAGGGGTGCGACGAGAACGGCAAAGGCGGTGTCGGCTTCGCGATTTCGGGAGGTAAAGATAGAAAGTAGAAAAGAGAAAGAAGCAGATTAGGTTTTGCGTGCGTTTTGGGGGTGGCTTCAAACCGGTTCGGTTGATCCAATTCTCGGGTGGGTAATCCTTCGGAACCGGTTCCCGAACGGGTTCAAACAGGGTCTGATTTTTGGGAACCAGTTCCCGACCTTGTTTTGAGTGGGCCAATTCAGGAACTGAGTTGACCCGGACCGGCTGCACACCCCTACTCTCAAGGTCATCCATCAACATGGGTATGTTTACCTTACCCATTTTTCTTTACAAGTGAAGTTATTAATAGTTTTTAGTTGAAATTTTACGGTTGAAAGTGCTATTTGTTTTTGTTCCTTTGTAGGTTCAAGAGGCAACAACAAAGTTTATGTAACTATTTTCTTTGGAGGTAAATTTCAAGTTGAACCGTCCTTAGAATACGTAGATGGAATGGTCTATGTTGTTGAAGTAAACTTAAGTAAGGGTTCATTGTCCAATATAATTGAATCTATTAAGGTTTTGTGTGGGCATAAAATAGAAAAACTCTTTTATAAAGTTCCTGGAAGTAATATTCTTGAAGATGGGGTAACTCTTAAGTACTTATGGGATAATTCCGGTGTAATAAATCAATTTTATCATTATCTTTATTATGAAAATATTGAATTGTATGTTGAGCATGTTGATGATGAAGAGACGCTTACTAAGATAAGGGGAGTTGAGATAAAAACTAGATATTTGTTTGATGTGAATATGGAAAGTGTTAACAATGTGGCTAATAATGTATTTGAAAATATGATTGAAAATGACGATGGTGACGGGAATTGAGTTGAGGGTGAAAGTAGAAATTTGGATGATGAGAATGATAATGCATGTAATTTGGTGGATGTGGAACAGTCGAGTGACAATGATGATTTTGAATTGGTTAATGCAGGAAAAAATTTAAAGGAATTTTCGGTGAGACATATACTCAAAATTGGAACTAACATTGAAGAAACTTCCCAATTAAACATTGACTCTCCGACAGAGTTATTAGTTGATCCTCTAATGGTGAATGCTTCTGGGTACGAAATAAAGTACTATGTTTCAGATGAAGAAGAAAGTCTTCATTCGGATTTAGATAATGAAAGTGAAAAAGAAGAAGATGATGTTATTCAAGAAGGAGGAGTAGGTTTCCATCATATGATCAAAATGGTAAGAATCTAGTATTTATTGTTGGCATGACATTTGAAGATTCAAGTGAGTTCAAAGATGCAATTTTGAGGTACTCAGTGGTTAAGCAAAGAGCAATTAAATACACCAAGAACGCCACTAGATTTGTAAGAGTTAGGTATGCCTAGGCTAATTGTAACTGGATGATTTATGGTGCTCTCGATAGCAAAACTGGATCATTTCATTTGAAAAAGTACATTGATGAGCATATATATACTATCACTTTTGAGAATAAGAGAGTTTTCAGTTCTTTCTTAACTAAACACTTCATGATTTTCACTTTTACAATACCTAAAATCAATGCACCTCGGTTGAATAAATTAGTTAGAGAACAATTGAGGATGAATGTCACTTTGAGTCAATGCATGAGAACAAAGCTAAAAAGTATTCAAGGAATTGCAAGGCAATTATAAAAATGAGTATGCAGTAATGTATGATTACTTGGGAGAGCTTTACATTGCAAGCCATGTGAGCACATTTAAAATGAAAGTTGAAAGACCACTATTAGATTCCCTACCATTATTTGATAGGGCTTACATTTGCTTTTATGCTTGCAAGAAATGATTTTTGGCAGGGTGTGGAAAGATCATTAGATTAAATGGATGTTTTCTTAGGGGATTGATGAAGGATGAGTTGTTGTGTGCTGTAGGGAGGGATGTTAACAAGCAAATGTATCCAGTAGCATGGGCAGTTGTAAGAATTGAGAATAAGGACACATGGACCTAGTTTATCAACTTGTTGAATGAGGATCTTGACATGAGTAATGGTAATGGTTAGGGCTTAATAAGTGACCAACAAAAGATATGTAATACTATTATTGCTTATCTTGAATTTGTTTGCAACAATGTATCTAATGATTTCCAATATTAATGTTTTGTTTTGTTTTTTTTTTAATCAATGTCTCATCCATTCAGTAGTTGAACTTCTCACTAGCTTTCACATTAAATATAATCCCCATACTGATATAACACATGCATAGAAAAAATGTCAATTGATAGAGCGTTTTTCCTTTCTACACTCGTGCAAGCTCCTCCTTTAAAAGTCTATTTTTCGCCTTTTGCACATTCATTTTAGCTATTAGTGAGCTCACATAATCATCGCCGCATCTCGATTGGCTTGACTCCAATAGTGCTTGATTTCTTTCAAGCAAGTCGACTATCATATCCCTCGCTTGATTCGGTATTTTTGGGTCAACCCACATGAAAAAATTGCAGCAACTTGAACTATCAAACTTAGCACATCCACAAAACCTTCTGCCTGCGTTTTTCTTTGTTTTTGCAATAAGAAGTGGTGATTGAAGACCAAATAGTAGGTTAACTCTAATTCGGCCTCATTGGGAGTTACACTACTTGATTTAGAAGTTGTTGCCCTCATTCTTCTTGTCGCCATATTAAAAAAGCATATCACAGTTGCAAATTAGCAAAACCTACACTGCAAGAGAATAAAGGCAAGTTAATTCATTGAAAAGTATCTTAAGTAATGAGAGAAATTCTTTGAATACATTAAGCACCAACAACATTCAACTTATTCATAATCTATTGCAACACAACCCATTTAGGAAGTCAATTCAGCACAATTACTTTACTAGTGTGTACAAGGAAGTTGGTGCAGGATTAGCTTTCATCACTATGGTCCAAGCTCTTAATCATGCTAAGTATGGGGTAAGGATATTTTGCCGTTTTCTTCTTCTACTTCTTTTTTTCAATATGACATTTTGCCATTTTCTTTTTCAATCCACAACTTCATGTCACATTTTGAATCACAAAAAAGAATGTGTCTTCATTCAAGTAAGGACTCATTTCGCAAGATGCTGAATGAGTAAATATATGGAGATTGATTAAGCTGTGGCTAATATGAACCACTTCAATTACAGACATCTTCTTGTTGTTTACCCTTCCGAATGATTGACCAATGCAAAATCTATAAACAACCAACAATAATTTTAAGCCATAGTACACCCTCTACAACTCAGAACCAGACATTGGAAAGGCCATCCAACTCCCAAAAGCTCTAGAATTGTTTCCCGTATTATATATTCCTAGTCCCCTTGTATATGATATGTTAATCAAAAATTAGATCTTTAAATGCAATCAAAGAAGCTAACAAACATAATTTACCTCGCTGCTCAAACATATTAATATATTGAATAAACATTTTGTAAAATATTTATTTATGAGCGCATAGCCATAAATGGTATACCAGCAAAAGAATTTGATCCAAACTAAGTCCAATAAACTCTATCAATCTTTACAGTGCAAAAAAAGTCTATTGAAAGAAAATCTCAAGGCTAACGATTCTGAAATTTCCACTTGTGTAAATTGGAGGGCTATTAACAATCATCAAAAAAAGAAAAAAAAAAAGTCTTGTAGGAAAACCAACTTCACATTAGAATCATTTTCATAAAGAATGAAAAGTTCCAAAAACTACGATATTTGCAAATAAAAACTTTTTCCTATCTCTACATTATTTCTACCATAAGGAAGGGCCCTTGAAAGATTTTTGTCCAAAATTTGGGTAGAAAAGTGAAGAGAACCAAGAAAATTTGACACCAGAATCCGACTCAACAGAGCAAAAAAAAAGAACAGTAGGATAGACAACAATTAACACAAATTTTGGGGTTGTACTCCTTTCTTGCAAGATTGCTCATCTTCTTCACCATTCCCTTCCAAATCAATAATTTCAAAATGAAATTTTGGGGAAAGTTGGCACACATATCACATTTAGGGCTTAGATTTCGAAAACTAAAAACCCAAAATCTTGGAATCAACAAGTTGCGGCGAAATCGATGGTGAAGATACAAACCTAGCTTAGACGAGTGAGAAAGAGTGGCTCTGTCATAGTGGCTACCTCCATCATTGACGCCGCTTGATCCACCACCAAGGCTTTTATAGGATGAGTGTCGCACGTAGTCACGTTTGACGAAGAACTGCAACTCGCGAGGTACCAGATCGTGACCCGCGTCTAGATTTAGGGCTTAGGGTTCATACGAAGGAAGGGTTAATTCGGATGGGGAAGAAGGGACTCAAGGAAACGCAAGGGGAAGGGTTCAATGGAAGGAAAACGTAAAAATAGGAGAGAAGAGATGTCGTCATTTTGGATAAATAAGCAATATCCAAAACTATGTCGTTTTGCTGACCTGGACAATTTTCCTTGCCCTAGTCGCCACGTAGGAGAGAGAAAGGATTAAAATAAGCCATGTCAGCAATTTCGTTAGTATAAATTAACGGTGTTAACGAAATGACTCAATTAAACCAACTTAATAAGTTTTAAGATTTGATTGCACTTTTTGTAAGTTTTAGGACTCAATTGTATTTTCTTGACAAGTTTTAGGACTTCCAATGAATATATCTCGGGAAAAAAAATGGGTTCGGATCTCCCGCACAAATAATTTAAAAGATCCAAAATCCAAAACCAGTGATATCAAACAACAACAAACCATATGATGATGATGATGATGATGGCCTAACAAAAGGTTCTCGATTTAAATTCACTTGATAAGAAGCAAAACACGTCTAGATAACCCTTCTTTAAAACACATTGATAATGCTTTTGAATTGAAACCAAAGTAGTGTGTCAGAGCACATAGGACCATCTATTTATTAACAAGATCCATGTAAAATCTTTTTTAAAGTAAGGGCTTCTTATGCCTTCAGGGCTTTCCCAAGGCGTCTAATTCAATATTTCTTAGGATATGGCCTTTCTCAACAAAGAGGTCCACAATGCCACAACTTGTCTCTTCTTGAGAAGCTATAAATTTCTCATTAGTGTATGAACAACTATCTCTAGGTTTTATCTCAATGAAAAAATAATGATAAAATGGAGCATCTATGCACCTATCAATGTATTTTTACAGACCAAGCACTTTGAGATTGTCTGTCTCATTTTGTATCATTCGAGCCTTTCTTTTCAAGCTTGTCACGGTGACGTAGAGAATAGAGTTCAAGTTAGTCAAAACAAGTGGAAACGAAAGTAAAGGTAATTTGTCATATAAAAAACATCAATATATATCTACTAGTTACAATAGCTGATACGGTTAGCAATTTTGTAACTAATCAATAATTAGTAATCTCTCACCCAATTACTTGTTCTCCTCGAGAAGAAGAAGTTTCAAATCTATTCAAAGTAATAATCTGATGTCCTGAGTTGGGGCCTTTCCAGAGGGGTCAGCCCATCATAGGCAGCCCAACCCGGTCGAAGTTCCACAATCTTGTTAATGGATTATGTCCTAAGTGGGCCTGGAATGAGCTTCTAAGCTGCCCAAAAAGAAGTGTGGCCTTGTTGAGCAGATTCATCAGGCTTGGGCTTGGGCTTGTGAAGATGAGTCTCCTTGCCATGTTCTCCCTTGCTGCACAAGATGTTGGCGAGTCTTCTTCTGATCCACTTTTTCCTGGTACAAACTTATGTAATGAACATGCGCACGGGAGTGTTCAGATTTACCCTGAGTCCTTTGAGTTGGGCTGATGAGAGGTTGATCCGTGCTGGATGGACCATGGTCTGCAACAAGATCCGTAGGTACCTTTGAGCTACCCTCATCGCCATCGATTTATGTCACTTTCGGGGACTCAATAATTATGAGATGCCAATGATTTGGTATATCTTTCCTTTGCCGGTTGTTCCTCTTTTCAGATATTGTAATGAGTAAGATTAAAGAAGAGGTCGGTAGAGTAGCTCCTCGTGATCTAATTGAAACGAGCGGATCGCTGAATATTTTATTGGGAGTCCGCTCTGTTCTCTAGTTGTCCTGTTCTTATTAAAGCTTCATTGTGAGCTAAGCTGCAGCTTTGAATAAAAGATAATTACTGGACCTAGGAAACTTGTTCAGTCCCAATTAGATTGGCCAATTATCAAGTGACCATCTGACAAACCCATTAATGAGACTACCAACTTTTGTAAGTTATGGTTTCCCCAAAGCTGAAAATGTCTCTAGTTTCTTCCCGTCGTGGATAACGTATTTTTTTTATCTGACTATTGCGCCAAATGAGAGCGACATAAGGGAGTAAAACTCAGCCAAAAGTTAATTGATCGGGTCAAAATTTGACTTTTTAAGAAGGATTTCGTTAACGAGGCCTTATAAAAAAAATACCCGTACAATCCATGACTTAGAGATTGGCGGTGCGTTTAATGTGCAATTGCTCGTTGAAGTGGTACTTTTCCAATCCGACTAAGACTAAATAGCCTGCCAGCTTCGTCAAGCTTACAAAATTCTCTCTTTGATTTGGTCAAATTTAGACTCTGATATGGTTAGACCGAGTCTATCTTACAAAGGAGTGTCTAGCTGGAATCACTCCCTCTTCTTTTCCTTAATCTTTCATTGAATTTTCACCTCCTAGTTTCTTGAAGTCAACCAATTTGCCCATACGGTCCAAGCCACCTGTACCTGCTCCTGCTCCTGTCACTTCGATATATTGATTATTATCTTGTTAGGAGACAAGTCCGCTTGGCTGATCCATCAGCACATAGGAATGGCAATATTCTATCGTCCTCTGCACATGACTTTTCCTCAGTGACTCCATGCCATTCATTTGGATTCACTGCAATAGTACCCTGAGCACCCAGAATAATAGTGATCCTCGAATTCTCCATCCCTCCCTCATCATACCACTTCCTGTCAATTTTAATATGCCTGTAAAGTTGATGTCCCACCTAACTAGTACCAGATTATTTATTCTTCTTTCGGAGCCGATAACTCCCAACGTCACTCTTTCGGCCTCCGTGGCAAATCTTGTCCTCTCCAATGCGAGAGATCTCGTTCACATGATTGAACAGTCTGCTTTTCCAGGTACAACCCATCGATCTCTCTCCCCATAAAGAAGTCCCTCCTTTAATTTCCACCCCCAAAAAAACTGAGCATATTCCTGTACTGTGGAGCTTTTACCGATGCAACCCAATCCTAATCTGGTGATCCACATAAGCAATTCATTATCATTTCGAGTTGAAGCAAGCAAACGTTGCTTAAGATTAAATATTACTGAACTTGCAGTGAAAAGACGATGGACAGAAACGGAATACTTCGTGCGTTCGGTTTCTTGAATTGGAGGCTGCTCGGCGTTTGGTGACTCACAAGTGGACAGAAGGATTTGGAAGGGTGTGGACGAAAGTGGAATGTGAACCAAAACACGATAAGGCCCGCAGCAATGCTTGGCCGTGACGTGTGAAGCCAGATTTTTTTTATCTCCTGAAGTACAAGGGAAGTCAGAAAACGATGCGGAAAAAGACTAATCTCTTGAAAATTCCCGAGAGAGAGAAGGGGAGGAAGGGGAGCTTAACAAGCAAAACCCATTTCTGCCCGAGATAATCTGGGGGCAGATATTTCCTTTTTCTGCTGCTGGCGAGGCATTCTCAAAGATGAACTCCGGTCCATGGTCGACATGAAAGGGCGATCAGTGTGAATTCAACGATGGAGAAAGGTCCTTCCTTTTCAGCTGCTTTAAGCAGTTTGTCGGGCAAAGCGTGTGGCTCAAATACACGATAATATTATCTTGGAGAGGTCTAAATTTCCTTTCTCTGATAGGCGTGCACCAATCATTTTCTTTCCGGTTAGCCCAGACAGAGATAGAGAAAGAAAGGGAGAGAATCATCTTCTTTCCATGTCGGAACGAGCCTAACTCTGCCCTAATCCAGTCATTCGATGGACCTTGTGGGGAAGATGGGAAAGGAAACACGTCCGAAGAACTTTCGGGGATATTTTCTTGGACATAAAAATAAGTGATTAGAGATTAACTAGGATTCTTATATGGACCACAGAAAATTCAGAAGAAAAAGAGAATCCGTTCTTGGAATTAAGTAATAGATGAATATTTTGGGGTAGTTTCTGTTTTTTTCGGTTATAACTTCAATAAGCGACATTATTTAGTATATATTTTGTTTTAAGAAGTGAAGCATAATAAATAACTCCCGAATATATAACAATTTACTCTGCTTTCGGAAAAGAGCAGTAGCATTAGTTAAACTCATTTTGGATCTATCATTCTCCACGTCAGATTAGTCTAATATGCAATCATTCATCACGTGGATTAGATATGCCATGACATTACCGATTTTGAATGTTCCGTGAATTGAAAACTATTTAAAAATAAACATGTTTTTTTAAATATCGACTTAAGATTTTCAATGCTACATTAGATTTTAAAGTCTTCGGCTTATCAAGCAAAGAAGAATAATCTAGAAATATCAATCAAAATCCAATCAGAATCTTTCTTGGAATATTAGAATCAAGGGATTGACAACTCTTATAGTATAAGATCTCCTCATTTATTATTTTCCATTCATTTATAAGATCCATATATAATGGAAAGCATCTCAATAATTATACGTTGAGATCAAGAATCAAATATTTTTGTTCTTTGATGGTATGAGGAGATCACGAGTTCAAATCATTTCCAATCTTCTCTCCAATTATATATTTCCATATTTTAAACTTAGGCCAAAATCCAACTTATTCATGAGGAAGAGTGTTAGAATCATTAAATGTTAAAATACGCCTTCATTTATCTAACAATTTACATTTTTAGAACAGTTGATAATAATTTTATAAAAATTTTACAGTTTTTTCGTCCATATTTCAAAATATATAAAAAAAAATTCACCATGAAAGCTGTAGTAAAACGGAGACAGCCTTGAAGAGGAATAGAAAAAAGAGCGCATAGACAAATGAAAAAAGGGGGAAATCTCAAAGGTAAGTGGATAGGTTCAATGGCCAGGTGACAAAAGTAATAATTTTTTATACGTGTCGCTGTGCTGCGACGCAGTCGTTAGAGAGAGAGAGAGAGAGAGAGAGATAGAGAGAGAGAGAGACTCTTCCAGTTCTGGCTGACACACGTCTCGAAGTAGATTAAACAGTCCCCCACTCATTACCCGACAAGACAATACACGACCCTTCCCATCCCCATCCCCATCTCCATCTCCATCTCCTTCTTCCTTCCTTCCTCCCTCCCTTCTGGGTCTTCTTCTTCTTCGTCGTCGTCGCCGCCGCCTCCTATGGCTCCTCTATAAAGCTCTCTCCTTTCGGCCCCTCCTCCTCCTCCTCCTACTCCTCCTCGAACCTTCCGGATTCGTGGAGGGAAAATTCGCCTGCCTTCTTCGCCACCCGTCTCGTGGAATTCCCGGCTCTGTACGGAGCTCACTCGAAGCGGGTAAGTTAGGCGGGTGCCCGTACACGAGGCCTTAATTCATCTCCGCTGCTGGGTCGGTAAGTGGTATTTGATCGCGTGGCTTTTACCTCATCCGATCTCTCTCTCTCTGCTGTGGGGGGATTCGACTTTTCTTTTCTTGTCGTTCTTTAGTGTTCGGTGACGAGTACGGTTTCGAGCATCGCAATTCTCGAATTGGGTATAGAGTGGTATTTTCTGGAAAGGATTCTTCTTTTGGTCACTGTATATTCTGGAGAATTGAGGGGCTACAGGATCGTGCTCCTTTTTCTAACGAGAAAACGGTTTTTTAGTAAAATTTCTCTTTGGTTTTTGACGAGGGATTGAATCGTGTGGACTTAAAAGAGTTTTGAACCATAGAAAGGACTCAATTTGTGAAAGCGAAAACTTACGACCCCCTGATGTGTTGAATTTTGGGTGAACAGCAGAGATGGGAGTCTACTTGAGCACTCCCAAAACTGAGAAATTCTCGGAAGATGGCGAGGGTGACCGGCTCAGATATGGGTTGTCGTCGATGCAAGGGTGGCGTGCCACTATGGAAGACGCCGTGAGTGAATTCATCATCATTTGCCATCTGGCCTTTGAGATTGTACTTGATGAGTTTTGGTGCTGATGCCATTACTAATGTTGGTTAGTTACTACTATGTATGTGTTGCCGCTAGCATGCTGCCTATACCAATCTGGACTCTTCCACCTCGTTCTTTGGTGTTTACGATGGCCACGGAGGTAACGACATGCTTTTGGTATACTCTCAATATCAGTAACTTTCCTGAATTCTCTGTTTGTTTGCAATATCGATATTTGCATCACAGAGTACAATTTGCCATGACTTGCAGGTAAGGTGGTTGCCAAGTTTTGTGCCAAATATCTTCACCAGCAGGTTTTGAAGGAGGAGGCCTATTCAGCTGGGGACATTGGAAATTCAGTTCAGAAGGCATTTTTCAGGTGCTGCTCATCGATTTTTGAGTTTGAATGTGTTGTTGTGCATTCGCATTTCTGCTTTCTAGCCAGGTTTTTGCATATACGGTTACTGCTTGTGTGGCCTTGATCTCTAGTGCAAGCATGCTTTTTTATGGATGGGGTGCAGAATATGTATGGCTGAATCTGTTAGTTCCCAAAAGTTAAGACATGAAATGGAGGGCATAGTTGCTTGCTTAACTCTTTCTTTCTGTCCAGTTTTGTCTATTTTTGATGATATAAGACGTGAGTCCTCAATGATCTGACTTTAACCAAACAGCTGGTTGTTACTTCTGTTGGATGACATCCTATTCTGTCATGTCATTATTGTATTGTTAACGACAGTTAACAAGTCAAAACACTAATGGGCTGCTGCTTCAAACAATAGAACTTTAAACATCTGCCTTTTTGTTGGCCTCGTTAAGTATTTGTTTAATTTAAGGATAGTCTAATACTGAAAAGAAAAAGAACAGTTCTATAGATTAGACCAGAATCTGTGTCAAGATATTGTAGTGCTGCCTCTTCTATGTCAGTTGAGTGTGACATGTAAAACGCAAAATGTACATAATCGTGTCAAACGAACAATGGACGAATAGAGTAAAAGACAAGTTTAATAAAGCAGAGTGGTGGTGTTGAAACTCGACCCATACTCAAATACCATGATATGCAACCATTTCTAAGAGCTTAAATTGTGAAGAAATGGGTATTGTGGATCAAGTATAATACATGAACAGACTAAATGGTGGACAAGATCATCAACCAAAGCTTCTGATCAAATATGGGTGGAAAACTTCAATGTTTCTCCTGGAATAAATGCTTGATCAGATTATGTTTAAAGTTCGCTTAGTATAGCTTCTGTACTGCCGAAAATGTCCAATGATTCATAAATGTTGAGATCTGCAAGACGTGGTTTGAATTTTGACAGGCTCTACTGGGATGATTAGTTCTGCCGCATTTATTTTATATGAGACGGACTCACATGCATAGTTTTGATGACATCTGGGATTGCTTTGGTTTTGCTTTTGCAGAATGGATGAGATGATGCGTGGCCAGAGAGGGTGGAGGGAGCTAGCTGTTCTTGGGGACAAGATAAACAAGTTTTCCGGTATGATAGAAGGGCTAATATGGTCTCCAAGGGGTGGTGACGCTAATGGCCGGATTGATGATTGGTCTTTTGAGGATGTAGGTGCAGCAAGCTATACATCAATAATTTCTCTTATTACTGTTGCAGTCCCAGATGTTATTTCATTTTCTATTAATATTTCACAGCAGTGACACAGACATTTTCCTTCTTGGCATTTTGTCAGGGGCCTCATTCTGATTTTTCTGGACCAACTTCTGGGAGTACAGCCTGTGTTGCAATCATTAGACACAACCAGCTTGTTGTTGCAAATGCTGGTGATTCTCGGTGTGTCATATCTAGGAAGGGTCAGGTAGGATATCAAAGCCACAACTCAAGACCATTCTTGTATTTATTGGAGAGGGTCATCATGGATTTCCTTGCCTGTTTTTGAGTATCCATTATCTTGGATTGATTTACTGAAGATAATGTGTAACTTCTGCGCCATGGATTATTTGCCATATAACTTAAAATCTGCTGCGTTCATCTAGATATTCTGACTGGTAGATGTAGTATGACTCCTGTATTCCTGGATAGAGGTAGTATAAGAACTGTTATTTTATCCTGGATTCTTCTTGAAAAGGCATACAATCTTTCTCGAGACCATAAACCTGATTTGGAGGCTGAAAAGGAGAGGATTATAAAAGCTGGTGGTTTCATTCATGCTGGACGAGTTAATGGAAGTTTGAATCTTGCCAGGGCTATAGGTACTCACTTCCTCCTCGGGATTTATTATGTCACATGTTTATATGGTGAATATCACGCATTTGATTCTTGATTCCATTCTTGTCTAGTCATTTCCATTGGATCGCATTGTCAGCATGATTGGCAAATTTGACTTTTTTGCATTTTCAGTGGAATTTATCATGCAGCATGTAGCATTGATAAACACCATAATTGCAATTTGGTATTTTAAGCATACCAGTTTCCACACGATGCAGGTGACATGGAATTCAAGCAGAACAAATATTTGCCTGTTGAGAAGCAAATTGTAACTGCCAACCCCGATATAAATACTGTACGTATAGTCCTACATAATCGCTCTTTTGTTTTCTAGGTACATTATTGCAAAAGTGGTTGTTGCGGGGATTTCCTAGTTCCTTCTTTCCTCTTTGTTGTCATTTTGTGTTTAACTAAGACTTTGGTGTGGCTGTGCCTAATTTTCGTTTGGCTTTTAATATTATTGGATTTATATGAGGTACCACTTCTAATCTTTTCTTTTAACTGTTTTGTCTTTAGGTGGAGCTTTGTGACGATGACGATTTCATGGTGCTGGCATGTGATGGAATCTGGTATATGTCCTGATTCTTCATCCTGCTTTATAAATATATCAGCAGAAAACTTTGCCATATATAGGAGTTTTTGGGTACTATTCAATGATTAATTTTTTACTTTAAAGGATTTTGACTTAAGTCTTTTTCCCCCTTTCCATTTTTGAGAAACCCAAGTTTTGAGTGCCTGGATGGAATAAGACATGCTCGATATGTGGTCTCTGCATTGATTAAACCAATAGCCTCTATGATAAAATTCAAGGAAGGGTACATTGGTAATGTAGATGATGCTTTTTGTAAACACAGTTATTTTAAGCTCATCTGTGATTAGGTTACTTCTTTTACAACACGGTGGCATATGAATTGCAATTATCGGCATCTACCCGAAGTTAAATGGTCATGTCATGGTAAAAAAAAGAAGAGAGGAGAGATGGTCATGTGATTTTCTTCACTTTGGTTCAGGGACTGTATGTCAAGCCAGCAGCTAGTGGATTTCATACACGACCAGCTGAAGTTGGTACGTTGTTTTTGCTCATATATATACACACGCATGCACATACATATATATTTGTCTTAGAGCGACATGATCTTGCATCTTCATTTCGGTTGACATGCAATGCAGGAAACCAAGCTCTCTGCGGTGTGCGAGAGAGTTCTGGATAGATGTTTGGCACCATCCACTGTAACTGGCGAGGGATGCGACAACATGACCATGATCTTGGTCCAGTTCAAGAAACCTATCCAGTCCTCAGCGCCTGCCGAGGAGCAATCTCCACCTCCTCAGCCTACCGAAGCAGGGTCGAAACCAGAGGGTAATGGGTCCGGACCTGAGTAAATTAGAAACGGACCGGTGTCGATGCACGGGTTTTTCAGTTGGGTAATCTCTTTTTAAAGGATTCCGATTTCTTGAAAATATAATGTTTATTTTTCTTCCTTCTCTCTCCCCCTTGTAAATTTTATTGTAGAATTGGAAAGGATTTCCAAGAGATGTAAAAGCAACATGTGACGTAGCGCAATCGAGTTGTCTGACACTATTTGCAACGCGTGAGCGGTTGGTAGACCTTAGACGAGGTTTTGCTGCCTTGCTAGTTGCTACTTTTCTGTTTTGACACTGGCGCTTCGATTATTGAGTGGCATATTACGGAAGTTGGTTTGTTAGGTTGCCAAAATATGCTTCGTGTATTTAATACTTGAGTGGGTGTCATGTTTCATACTCACTCGAGATTGGTGGGTATGAAGCATATCGCTTTGAAGCGCTCATGCATATATTATCGTCCGGATACAATGTCTTAAAAGCAAAAGGAAAACATTAAAAAGCACCTTCTTGAGCGATCTTTTAAGCTTCATTACTTAAAAAGTTATGGTAAAGTACATTTTTTTCTAAGTGCCTTGAAAAATGTTGTTTCCATCACTGATACGAGGGAAGTCGCACGTCGGGCAGCTGAAAAGAATATTCTGGGGCTCAATGATTTGGGTTTCGTCTCTCGGCCAGTTAGCAGACAAGTTAGCGTTTCGAAATGAGTTCTTCCAACCCTTGTAATGCATCATCAATCATAAAATGTGACGAAAATGCCGTTAATATTCAACAATCTGTACACAGCACAATATACCCCTCGAGATTAAATTTGGAGAGCTCACGCTCGACCCCAATATAAGCTTTAGTTCAACTCAACTCAAATCGTATGCAAATCTAGTTCAACGCAAGCTACTCTCAAACACGAATAGGGAAATCACGATTCAAGTCTACGACGGTTGTAGATGTATAGGTACATTAAAATATACAGCTATAAACAACAAATTAGGCTCGTAGACAAGCTACTTTAGGAGCTGTCTATCTCAATGGAGTGAGTGCGTTCCCCTAAAGCTCGATCATTAGTAAACGAAAAGAAAACCAGTTGAGCACAAATGGAACTTAGCCTTTCAGAGCATAAGAAGCATTACCGAGCATCCAAATCATGAGACAAGATCCGCTAATCCCTACCGATCGAGCGCACTCGATCGAAATTGGAAAACAAAGGTTTACAGGAACTAGCCCTCTAGAAAACAAAAGCAAGCTTTTGAAGAGAATCTACATTATTATCAAGCAGCATGGAGACAAGCTAACTTCAAGCAACGAAGCTCGAATTTAAAAGGGTATACTACTTTCACATGAGAATTTTAGAATCACTATAACAAAAATCATAGTTCTGCTGACGTACAAAATTGAAAACATAAGAATACATATGAATGATTTGAAGACGCCTTAAATCTGAGATCGGAACAGTCGCATTGTTTTTCATTCTTTGAAGGGAAGAAGCTAACCGGTGCACATACTCAACTGCATCGATCAGTCAATCTTCACTGACGAGTAAATGAGCCTAGTGAACCAGAAGCAAGCATAGAACCCGATGGTTCCAGTCAGCACGAAAAATGCATAGGAAGCAATCAGCATGTAGCCGAAGTACAATGCTCCAGAAACTAGCTTCGTGATCTCGAGCTTTGTGAAGAAGTAAAACGTTGCATAGAGGAAAAGGTACAAGGCCGAGGATCCAGCTGTGAGGTAAGATCTCCACCACCAAAGATAGTCCTCGCTGCACAACTGGAAATAGCAGAGCACAATCGTAATTTCAGCACAAGTGACAATCAAGATAATGAAGACCAGGAAGAGGAATCCGAAGATGTAGTAGAACTGGTTCAGCCAGATTGAAGTGAGGATGAAGAAGAGTTCGATGAAGACAGCTCCAAATGGAAGGATTCCACCAATCAAGATTGAGAAGGCTGGATTCATGTACCAAGCCTGCTCTGGGATCTGCCTGGGAATTTTATTTGTTTTGACTGGATCCTCAATCGCCGGCTTCTTGAATCCAATGTAGGCACCCACAAAAACAAGTGGGACTGAAATTCCAAACCATAAGAATACCAAAGCGAACATGGTACCAAACGGCACTGCCCCAGAAGACTTCTGGCCCCATATGAGCGCATTCAAGACGAAGAAAATGGCGAAGACGATTGCAGGGAACACAATTGCAGTCCGCAGTGCTATTTTCTTCCACTCAGTTCCTTTGAACATTTTGTACAGACGAGAAGATGCGTATCCAGCAAAGAGGCCCATGAATACCCAAAGTAAGAGCATGGCTGTCATGAGACCACCCCGGTTTGAAGGGGAGAGGAACCCGAGGATGGCAAACATCATCGTTACCAGAATCATGCCAAAAAACTGAACACCTGTTCCTACATAGATACACAGCAGATCTGAGTTGGAAGGGGGTCTGAAAACATCACCATGGACCAGCTTCCATCCAGTCTCTTCCTGGGCTTCTTCCTGAGTCTCAAGCTCGTTGTACTTGGAAATATCGCGATAAAGTGTCCGCAGCATTATCATAGCCACCATTCCAGAGAGAAATAGGACAATCATCAGAGAATTAACAATTGAAAACCAGTGGATCTGGTCATCACTCATCAAAAGATAGGTATCCCACCGAGAAGCCCACTTCACATCGCTCTCCTGAAAGATAAATGAAGGAGAGTGGAATTGATATAATGAGACATGAGTCAGGACATAGACAACTCTCATCTAGCAGATTTATTTGAAGGTAACTGAAAATACAAATAATTATTATCAAAAAGTGCTTCAGCTAATGAAAGACTCTTCACAGGAAAGATACAGGTTTATATATGAGAAACTGAAGAAAATCATCAATACCAAAAGTTCTTCAACATATCGAAAAAAAGGTTATCATTAAAGCAAAGAAGCTCACCTGGAAATCCACATCATAGGTGAATATAATTTCCTTTTTCTCCTCAACCTCTTGAGGAGAATTTGAGTTAACTACTGTGTGCCTCGCATGGGGATCGCATGTCGTTAGACGAGTATTTTCATTCCACGTCCCTTCATATTCGTGCTTGACACTATATTCACAAAATCATAACCAAAACACATCAGGTATTGCTAGAAGGGGAGGAAGACATAGCAAATAATAACATTCGAAAGCAAGCCAAACCAACCTAAAGGGTTTGACCTCAAAACCCACAATTCTGGCCAAGTCAGTCTCTGCATCTCTGTGATACTTAACAGCAAATGCCAAATGGTTGTGGATGAAATACTTCTCCTCTTTGCTCTGTACATAAAAAGTGAAAAACTTATCATGCTATGTTGAGAGAGAGAGAAAGAGAGAGAGAGAGAATTTTGTTCTGTTATGAGAGAACATACCCCAGCGTAGTGGCCTTTAAGCCCAACATGAAAACCAAGTTGATATACAGGAGTGGCATCCTGCTCTGATCTCCGTAAGGGAACGACAACAGGTAGGTTGTCAAGAATCCTGTCATTAAGCACATCAAGAAAACCAAATTGAGCAACGTGCTCTAGAAAATAACAGAAGCTAGACTGGTCCAAAAGCATGTTCAGCATGTTCCTTACATATTGACCCGATACTCATCAGCAATCTTTTCTTTCAAATCCTTCGTTTGCTTTGCATTAGGGACCATACGGCAGAGGATTTTGCACATCTTTGGGTCCCGCATCTTAAACTGCAGAAATCAATTAGGTAATTAGCAAAATACAAAATTCATTCTCAAGATAAAATCTTGCAGACACAAAAACTAACCTCATAAGGAGAGTTCTCAATACGGTCCCCACGTAGTACTTCACCAAGATTCTCTGCACTGTCCAATATCTTTTTGGGGCGGCAAAACGGTAGAGAATAAAAGGAATAAGGAAGCTGCGTTTTAATAGATGTCAATTTGTTCACTTTGACCTTCAGTGAATGTCCCTGCATTTTAGAACGCAATAAACAAAAAGTCAACATGGGATTATGTCTGAGTAAAACCATCATATATCAGAATGCAAATTAAAAAAGCACAAAATAACGCAGACTCAGATATTTACAGCTCAAAAAAGGATACACAGCACACCAAGACAATCATGGCAAGTGGCAACACACAGTTTCAACAGAACTTTAAATATTAAATATCATCACCGCTCATCTTTGATCAAATGACTTAGATCGGACATACAACGCACGCACAACAGAAAAATATTCAAATTACAAAAAGAAGAGAAAATAGCACTGCCAAAACACATTATTATACCAGGAAGGAGAGCTCGACAATGAAAATATCCCCCTAAAATGACTTGATTGCTATACATTGGCCATGCATCCAAAATATATCACAACACAAAGAACCAAAGAGATAAGTTTCATGAATTAATTAATACCTACATCAAGTCTCCGACCAGCAATCATTATGTTTTAAGAACAGAGTATTAGGTAAATAGATTCTGCAGTTCTTAACCCCTATACCATTTATGTAAGCTTGCCATTCATTCTCTTTTCAACTTTATTTCTTCTTTCTACAAAATCTAGCTTGATCGTGAGTCTTCCCATGGGCGTGCATGTGATGTATTTCTCAAGCCTTCCAGCGGAATGAAATGAATCAAACTACATCAGTTTTTTACACTAACTGCTATCATCATCTCGTGGCCAAACACCACATGTCATCGTAATTTGCTCAAAGTTCTATGGCTGAAATTTACAAATCTAAAGCTAAGTTGCCTATATCTCCAAATCTTGCTTCCTCACTTGCCAGATCTAGAAATACAGACCTACAATACGTATGGAAACATATAAGATATGGCTAACATAAAAGAAACGAAATGTATCACATTCTATAGCTTATTCACACGATGTAAAAATTCAATTCCACAGCCATAACACTCGTGAGCACATATTTCTAACGCAAACCCAGCAACAATAGCTCCTAAAAAGCTAAAATCTAGCTAATCAAATGAATATCTGATTCCAACTACATTACAAGTCCACCTCCCAATCTAAGGATTAGCCTGCACAGCTACAAGACGACACTGCTATTCCCCATCACACCGAGTTACTCTAGAGCTCAGCAGCAGTGACCTAAAAATCAGGAATTGGAGATTCTCCTGAAGTGCACAGGCACGGCCATTTCCACAGCTTAATCCTAGAGACTCTCTATCGCTCAAGACACCAGCGCAACGTCATTTCACATTTCCCACGAAGGCAGCAATCTCTCTCCTGCCGTATCCCTTCCATCGAGAGCGTCGGCAGCCGAAAAAAAGGAGAATCAGGCAAATTGAATCGAGCACCGCTTCGCATTTCCACATGCAAAAGACAAACCATCGCGTCGCCACTCCGAACGGAGAACCACAAAATCCCTAGCGCTCTCAGCACCACCGCCACCTCGGCTCCCCGCCCGACCGCGAATCAAAAGCCAGATCCGAGCCGCGACGCGATCGCAGGCGCGGGCCGGAGTCGCGGATCGGCCAGATCCGACGACCGACGGCGCAGATCGAGCCGCTTCGCTTCGCGGGGGGTCTCACACAGTGACGAGCACATCTCTCGACACCAGACACTAACGCGCGCGCGCGCAGGCAAAGCTCTCGATTCCGCATGCATCCGGAAACCTAAGACGGCATCGCATCCAGGGCGGACGGAACTGGAAGGAAGGAAGCGAGAGCGAGCAGATGCGAGAGGCGGAACTGACCTTCTCGAAGTCCTCGGGGGCGACGCCGGGGAGGTAGAAGGAGCGGGCGCCATGGATCAGGAGGAAGGAGAGGAGGATCAGGGATCGGAGGGAGAGAGATCTCCTCAGCGGATCCATGGAGAGCGCGAGCAGAGAGAGACAGAGCGAGAGGAAGAGAGAGAAACAGTGAGATGGGAGAAGGAATGGGGAGGGGGGGCGAGGGGGACGAGATCTAGAGGAGTTTTATCGGCCTTCGGCGATTATAAGCGTCAAAAGGTTGTGTGGAATGCAAGCGAAAGAGAGGCCCCAAATGGTGAAATTTCTTCTTCTTCTTCTTTTTCTTCTTATTTTCTTTTTTTTTTCATTGAAATTACGATAATTTTTTGATTATATGCTATAAATCAACCTGCCAAAAAAAATGATGAATTACGAAAGTATTCCATTTTAACACGAGAGCTTATAGACTCCAGTTGATCTAGGTAAATCCTATAAGGCTTTGTAACATTAACCAAATACATACATCCATCACATAATACACGAGGGATGTCGATAGATCAACATGGTAATGGACATGAGGTGAACCATTCTTAATTTTGCAGTTGATAGGAAAGTGGCGAGCACTGATTCGGGTTGAACCAAAGGGATCGGATCAAATTGGCCCATTTTGAGCAGTTCCTATAGGAGTCAATCTTATTCCTAATTCAAGGGTTTGGACTGAACCAATGTAACTAATTCAAAATTTAGTCGAGGTCAATTTCATATATATAATCTAAATATATACATGAAGTCAACCCTGGAAAGTTTTTGTGAAGGCAAATTTTCATATCCTTGTGATGCAATCACAAGTTTAGATCGGGATTGTTCGCCCATTGTCATCTTATACTCAGGTAATATAAAACGAAAATGAGAGGAGACCCAAAAAAGAGAGGGAGGTGAGTCAATTTCCGATTCCATAACAAGGGAACCGACTCTCCTAGATCCGGTTCTTAATTTCAAGATAAAAATCGATCCATCTTAAAATCAATCACGAAAGTCAATTATTATTAAGGGTTTGCCTAACAAAGTTAGGAGGCGAGTGCACAGTTGCTTTCCTCACGTCACTGCCAAATGGACGAGCCTTTCATAAGAACTGTTGTTCAATCACATCGCGGAAAAGACAAGGTGAGTGGGGGCCCACCGTCCCCTTGGTATAAAAACAATTGGGTTTAGATCCCTGCATACGATTTTTACTCGCTTTCTAAGTTATACGCATCGCAAGCAAAACGAGCGCATTTCAGATCTCGACGTTCCTTCTCTGACACACGGTGGGCCGGCCACGGAAATTCATAATTGTCTAGTGCGAATTTCGAAGGTCGGGATCGAATCTGAAAGACCCATTTTTTTTATTGGACGTGATCCGAAAGACTGTTAAAGTGAATGGAAAAAATGTTATGTCATTTCCTGCGAATTACCCATCAGATCCGTGGAATTGCAAATTTCTATGCATTTGATTCGACTTCCTTAAAAGATTATAGGCTTGGACCTGGACAAACCCTTAAAAAACTCAAGGAAAAAACATGCGAGAGAAACCCTATACTATCCTTCGTATTCTCTCTTTATATATGAGCTTGTATTCATATGATAGATCTCATCGCCGAGTAAGTTGGTATAGTAACCACCCACGCCTAGGATGAGTGAAGATGAGTGAAAGACCCATTACAAGATTAGCATGCCTTACGGCACAGCTCATAATCGCTGGCTAACCTCATATTCCTAGTTGTGATTCGACTTTCTTAAAAGACTTTAGGCTTCTTTGAGAAAAGTTAAGAAAATTGGTAAATTCATCTTCATGCCACTTTGGAGATCTATTTTGAATTTTTAGTATTTTTGGAAAGCAACTTTTAGGATTAATGAACTCTTTTTCTTTCCAAAATTGCCTCCACTAAAATTTTTATATTCCAATCTTGCCCTCACTTTTTCTATTGGTACGGTCCCAACTGGGTCCAATTCCTATACCCTCTCTCGCGAGTACCCAGAGCCCACCATCACCATCATTAATCTCCCCAAATCGATAGACTTTAGTTGCCAATATCAACAATCAACTCATCAGCTCTGAAGCACTAACACTTTTTGGGATCCTCATCGTTGTATCGAACACTCCGATATGTGATTGATATTATCTTACGTCCGATCAACACATGTCGAAAAATTCGACATCTAATCAATTCTCCTACTCAAGTCAGGAATTTCAACATATGAGTTCAAAGTTCCAACACGAGGTTAATTTAAAAAAAAAATCAATAAATAAGAGCTCAAAATATAAATATGTAAAAAATAAAAATAATAAAAATAGTAAATAGTGAAAGAAGAAAAATTTAGTATTCTCTTTTCTCCCGACTCTCACTTTTCCTAATACACAATTTATCTCTCAATTTTTTTTTTTTAATTTTCTTCCGACACGTTTTGACACTCGAGTCTAGAATCGGGATTGTTTTTTCCTCCAATATGAATTATTAGAATGAAGTTAAATTTGTCAAATTGAAATAATGAATGATATTAACAAATTGTGGATTAATATTTTTAGTAGAAAATTCATTATAAACTCTTTTATTATTGATGCTACTTAGCTCAGAGATTCTTGTCTCATTTGGTCATGGTGACTAGCTCGTGAATACTGACAACCCTCCTTGATCTACTTCCTTTTTAAGATTCCGGTTTGATTTAGTCAATTGAATTTCAAACCCGGTTTTGCGGTGAAGCTTGTGCTTTGTAGTTCCATGGTTCGACCTTTTCGGAACTTAAAGATCTAGCAGGACACCAAGAAGGACGCCCCCAACCCCCGCACGGGCCACATCTTCACACTGCCATTGCCACCACCGAGTCCCGCAACGCTCGCCCGATCCTCCTCGGCGAGCCACAGCCATCGAGGGCGGCGCCGCCCCCTCCACCTCCGGCATCAGCGAAACGGTCGTACTGCTTCAGTGTATTACCCTCATTTTATTCAGTCCTGTGACTCCGAGCCGTCGGAGACGAGGAACGGTAGTTCCCTTCGCCTTTTCTTTTTTCTTTCTAACTTCAGATCTAATAACTTTACGAAAAAACTACGCCAAAAGCCACTAATCAAACACCTTTGAGCCGAAAACAAATCTTCGAGGAAATGCACAGCTCGACCGAACGCAACCTCAAATTATTCTATCGAACTGCGATTGACTTGATCGTTCGCAAAAAGCTGCAAAACTGTATTAATGGAGAAGAAGAAACCCTTGGCTTGGGATTCTAAAGGATAATATTAGTTGAATGATGAAACGTCAATTATAATATTTTAAGTGCCTATTTATAGGGAAATCGCTATTTAGGAGATAATTAAATAATTAAAATTAAATGATAGAATAAAAAAAAGATATTGATATAGGGGGAAGTTTTCAATGGGTCTGTTTGGTTCGGCTTTGGGGAAATGTTCTTGGCAGAATGCAAATACCTTTGAGGTATATGGATTTTCCGAAATGCTAAACTGTTTGGTAAATTATAACTGAAAAGTGTTTTAGGGAAATGCAAGATTGTTTGGTAAATATATATTTGAAAAGCCCTTTAATGTGACCAAATTAAGTTTTTTAGTTTTAGTATTTTTAAAATTGTAAAAAAGAAACAATGACTATATAACCTTTTACATTTTTATGTTGAGAGTAATGTAAAATATATATATTAGTAAATTTATTTAAAAATCATATTAAAAGAATTTGATTATAGATTAGATGCAAAGCTCAACTTTTGGCCTAGGGTTCTTTTATGTTTGTTTTCAACTTTGAATAATTTTTTTTTTAATTATTGTAGTATTGATCATCTTCGTTAATTAATGATCATTCTAGTGTATTGATAAAAAGTTGGGTTATTAATTGTCAAAAGATAAAAATGACAAAAAAAAGAAAGAAAGAAAGTGAATCCAACATTTGCAAAGGGTTTTTATTATTTTTTAAAAAAATAAAAAAATAAAATCCAATAAAACTCCATCGCCGATCAACAACGATTGGGGTGTGGGGAAGATGATTAGTTTTTTTTTTTTTTTTTTTTTAAAAGTCAACGGATGAATAGTAGATGTGGACTTGCATTTCCGAAATGTTGAAAGCCCAAAGCAGGTCCCCACCTGCTTTGGGCTTTCAGCATTTCAAATGCCAGTATTTGACCAAGGATACTTCCAAATGCTGAACCAAACACCTAAATTTTTTCTCAAGGGGCTTTCGGAGCCGAAAGCTCTTTGGAAATGCTTAACCAAACGGGGCTAATATGCTACTGGAAAATTTATAGAACACATCTGAAATCTTTGACGTCTTGGAAATTAAGGGTCTGTTTGGTACATTCCAACTGTCACATCCCAAAACTACAAAGAATATGGATGACACGACCGTCCTTCCACACGAAGAACGCAGCCTCAAACACAACCAACAACCTGATATCAACTTATATATATATATATATCAAACCATATATACATATCAGATAGACCAACAGATTGGTTGCAACATCAGGGTTTCTATAATCCACCAAAAAGAAATATACAAATAGAACTCAAGCAATCCAACCACTAGCAAGGAAAGTGCACCACTTCCTTTGGCCATACCCAAAAAAAAAAAAATAGAACTCCCCAAAAGTTTCCCACCGACGGCGCACTTGCTCTATTCGCCGCTAACCGAAGAACCTGAAAAGATTAAAGGAGGAGTGGAATGAGCAACAACAGCTCAGTGAGTAGTACATATCTTCTAAGCAGATCGAACAACCACTATGCATGTATACAAAGCAATACCAAACTTCATAATGCCAACTCAATATATAAAATACATATCAAATCATAAAAGGGTTATTTGATATCATCAAAACTCTATACTAATATGGAAAACTCATTTAAATCACCATCAAAAGTCAAGTATCAATGGTCAAGTCCATTGAATAATTTCCATCAAATATCACATATCAATGGTCCATCCATTGATTAATCTATTGCTCAATATTCCACCATGATCACGACACAGCGCCTTGTGACAAGGCGACCAAGCTTTTCCCCTTGGCAAGGTCTCCACCTACAAAGCCGATGGCTGGGCCCAGAAGGATATCCTAAACCTGGTATGCATACCTCAAAAACCCCTCACTGGGTTCACAGTCATATTGAGCATAAATAAACATCCTCCAATACCAGAAATCCAAACCAGAAATCAATATCTTAAATCAAACAATTAATATTTGCAGCATAGCCCATCATCCATTTAATATTAATTTCTCAAATCATTATAAACCTTTCTATAAATCAATCGCAAAGCAATTTCATATATATATTTCTCCACAAACCTTGTATAACATGCTTTTCAAACATTTACAATCAACCAAAGAGTAGTAAATGCTCGATCCGACTTTTATGCAATAAAAATGCTCTTCTCGATTCAATATATACATATATACTTCAAGACATGATTTTTTTTCAAAACCAAAGAAGATATAGTACCACTCACCTTGTCGTCTACAACCAAACGACGAACAATACTCGTATCGTCAAACTCACGGCCCTATCAAATAATCGAGAAATAATGTTAAAATCTAATAAAACTCTTATCTTAACTACAAAAATTACTAACTTATGCCTTAACCCTAACAAAAGGACTTCTATGCGCTAACAAAACGCAACACGAAATTTAAACGCAAAATTTGATCACGCCCTAACTTCCTCCTCCGAACCCCGATCCAAATGAAATTATAGTCAATAGAGAGCCCTTGACATATATTACAAGAATCCCAACTTCACTGTCCCAAAATCAAGCCGAAAGGTGACAAAATACAAGCCCGAAGCTGCTGGACGCGTACTGTTCACTGCGCGCGGGAAACTTTGAAATTCTGTTTCGGACAAACCACAAGCTCAAATCACGATCCGTAAAATCCCACGGCTTCACAACACCCTAAACTATCATTCCTACAAAAATACACGGCTCAACGACTCCAAAATCGGACTTCGCCACTTGATTTTCCAACAATTCCGAATTTGAGCCCTAAACCCAAAAATTACTTCAATCGGACAAACGAGGGGCCTAATCTCTTACCGGTGCTGCGTTATGGAGTCGAGTCGGCTTGGCGAGGCATCCGTGACGTGCACATACCAAAACCCCTTTCCTTTCTTCCCCTTTCTCTTCTTCTTCTTCTTCTTCTTCTTCTTTTCTTCTCCTTCTTTTCTCTCTGCCCGAACGTGGGCTTGCTGTCCTTTTTATCTCTTCCCCTTTTGCTGTTTTCTTTTTCTTTCTTTATTTTCTTCCTCTCTCTCTCTCTCTCTCTCTCTCTCTCTCTCTCTCTCTTCTCTTCTCTTTTCCCCGAATGTTCTCGGTGCCTCCTCATCATTTTTCTTCTTTGACTTTTCAACATTCTTTTTCTTTTTCTTCTTTTGGGCCCACAAGCCTAATATTACACTAACAGTGCCAGATTCTAATTTTTTGTTCCCAGAATCAGTTTGGGACGAGAATCAATAATAATAAAAAAGTTGATTCTTGTTCCGGGAACAAAATTGAGAATCAAAATTCTTCTTTTTCTCTTTTCTTCTTTTTCATCGACCACCATCCCGCGACTGCCGCCCGCCGTTGGTCGTCGGTGATCGGTCCGGCGAGCTTGTCGGAGGCTCGCCAGGCTAGGGCAAGGTCTGGCGAGCTTGCTGGAGGCAAGCCTAGCAACCGGCGAGGCTCACCCAACCCCGTTGGTGGCCAAGCGAGCCTCGCCCAGCTGCCGGTGAGGTCGAGCTGACGAGGGTCGGCCTCGCCGAGGGCTGGCAACCAGCCTGAAGAAGAATTAGAATAGGAGAAAAAAGAAAAAGAAAAGAAAAAAAAGAAAAAAAGGAAAAAAAAAAGAAAAAAAGGAAAAAAAAAAGAAAAAAAGGAAAAAAAGAAAAAAAAGGAAAATTTATAAAAATTATTTAAAAATTAAAATAAATTGATTTGGAACAGAATCAATGAACACAGTACCAAACGCAATTCTATTCCAAAATTAGAAAATTTGTATAGTTATTAAACACGTTCTTTTACTTAGAATCAGTTCCTAAGAACAAAATAAAAAATAATCATTTCTGATCATAATTTATTTCCGGGAATAGAATCGTTACCAAACGCGTCCTAAGGAAAACACGTGAATTTGAGATCAACTATAGTAACCCATTCGTAACTTTGAAGATCCTGTAATCTTCTTTGATTTGTGGGACCATTCACTTGAAGATTTCGATGAACACATCCAAAATCTTCGACGTCTCATGAATAAATGGAAACGCATGAATTTGAAATCAAAATATCGTAATCCATTTGCAATTTCGAAGATCCTGCAATCTTTTTTGATTTGTGGGATCATTGGCTCCTTTGACGCTTGGAAATTTCTATTTAAGCATTTGCCCATTGTCCCACGTCATGTTCCCACAAAAAATTAACAACGTAATTTACCGGACCGGACCGGACCCGACCCGGCATCAAAATGCGAGAAAAGCATGAGCTCTTTTTTTTTTTTTTTTTAAAAGCATGAGCTCATTTTAGACCGTTGAATCACCCCCTTCTCTTCTTCCTCACCCTGTTCCACGACACCACCTGTCCAATCTTGTCCCTTGCATCGAGAACGTACAGAAAAAGCTCACCCCACCACCAAACAGCCCGTTTCCATGCCAGCTTCTCTCTCTCTCTCTCTCTCTCTCTCCAACGGCTAGCTCTGCTTCTCATCTCTCCACACATTATATATCCCCCCCATACACACACTCTTAACTCACGAGAAAACCCAACACCCCATCGCCTTCAAGCTTCCCACCGTCAACCAGCATCTTCTCTCTCTCTCTCTCTCTCTCTCTCTTTCTGCGCAATGGCTGCTCCTGCAACCTCTCTTCCATCTCCTCTCTCCCTGACCCTTCTCCTCCTGCTCCTGGCCAGCATCTCCTCCTCGTCGCGAGCCGCCGAGGTCGTCGTGGGAGGAGCCGCCAACGGCGGCGTCTGGAAGATCCCTTCCTCGCAGACGGCCGACGCTCTCAACTCGTGGGCCGCGAACGCCCGCTTCCGCATCGGCGACGCCCTCGTCTTCAAGTACGACCCCGCCCAGGACTCCGTCCTCCAGGTCACCAGGGCCGGCTACCTGGCCTGCAACGCCTCCGGCCCCGTCATCCAGTACGTCAACAAGGGCGGCGAGGCCAAGGCGGAGCTGGACAGGTCCGGCCCCTTCTACTTCATCAGCGGAGCTCCCGGCCACTGCGGGAAGGGACAGAAGCTGATCGTCGTCGTGCTGTCGCCCAGGCATGCCCCCGTCGAGGCGAGCTCTCCGGCTCCTGCTCCGGCGGAGACCGGGGGGCCGGCGGTGGCTCCGACCAGTGGGGCTGCGAGATTGGGCCTCAAGATGGGTTGGGCCTTGGCTGCGAGCTCGTTGTTTGGGGTCTTCGGCTTGGGCTTGTTTTGAGTTGAAGATATATACAGGATTTCCGCTGTGCGTGGGGATGAGATGGAATTGTTGTGATGTTCCCTTCTCAATCGTTTTATTATGATTCGTTTATTTTTTTGGAAATCTCAAATCTATAGAAGATTTAATATGTACTCCTATTGGCTTGAGCAATTCATTCAATTTTTTTCTGAAGAAAAAGAAGATTTGTGCAGTTTTTAGCTTTTTAGTATGCTCTAAATCCTGAACAGAGAACCACATGTCATTTCACTGAGAACAAGGGGCTCTAACTACACAATAATCCACACCCCTCAACATTTTCAAAAGAGAAAATGTCACAAATGATCCATATACTATTACTTAATGTGCAATTTGGTCCCTGAACTTTCGATCGGCTCAATTTGATTCTTGAACTTTCAATTGGCTCAATTTAATCCCTGAACTATTGATATAAGGACCATTTGTGACCAAATTGAATGACTAAATTGAATGACTAAAAAAAACAACAAAAAAAAACAATAATGAATGACTAAATTGGACATTTATCAATAATTCAGGGACCATTTGTGACATTTTCCCTTTTCAAAATTCAGCTGATGTTTTGGCCAAAGAAAAAAAAGAACAATGGTAAAAGCCGATGTGTAAGTGCAAGGCAGCATCCCATGCGACTGTGCCAAAAGATTGCAATGTACAAAAATAGCATGGCATCACTCTACAGAAAGCAAGCAAAGGGCCTGCGCAACAAAATCAATCTTCATCCGATGATATCTCCACCAATCCCTTGATGACCTTGTCATGGCCGTTTTCCTCATCTGAATCGTCAATCAGAGGTCCCTTAAAACCGGTTCTATTGCTACCAAGAAGCTCCTGCGCAGCTTTCTCCAGGAATTCCTTGGCAGTAGCTTGAACAGAGTGGAGCCCGGAAGACTGATACTTCCTCTTCCTCTCATAGTTCTTCTTCAGCTTTGGCCCCCCTCCTCTACTTAGTTCCCTCATGCTCTGCCTCTGGTCTGCAATAGAAACCTCTCCATGAAACCTACTGGGATCTGCGGTCAACAATCAATGTCCTATGAAGAAAGTGATTGAAGGCATACCTGGGGTGAGATCAGGCAAAGAATGCTCGATGAAGCGAGTGGTTGCTTGGAGATTCAATGTAGTAGAAGGCCGAAGTGGAGCTTCAGGGAGAGAAACAAGGATACAAGTACATCATCAGAAAATGGTACAGCAATAAGGATAAAACTAAAAAACCAGATGCCCCAAACTCTTAAGTTAAATTTTCTGCGAATCATATAGCATAACAATCAAAAGCAGCAGACAACACCAAGGATTTTCACCATTTCAAACAATTCTGATCATGGTTCCCATCTCACAACAAATTTTTGCGACAAAAATAAAGTTCTGATGTAATGTAAAGCTTTGCCATGACTGATTATTTAACATCTGACTTCCTTGGAAGTACTAATGGCGGGATTGAACAAGAATGGAGCTGGCAACTGGGGTCATAAGCCTGAGTTTTAACTCACATTTAACTTAACCAGGAGCTTTGTAGCACAAATTCTTCTTAAGGGTTTGCGATGGATTCTCCCTTTCGAAAAGCTGATCTCTCTTTCTTTTCTTCATCCTTCCTGAATCCTGATCCCAAGGATCAGATTCAGGCCATAAAAGGAAAAATATCATCACAATTACTCAACCAACGTCAGCATGGTATCTGTCGTTCGACTATGTTGTGATGAATGAAGAAATATTATCAATATAAATCACCATCAATTGAGCATTTGTGCTATGGCCAAGTGCTTCTCTGGCAAATCTAAGGCTGTAATGCTCTTTGGGAAGAGAATAGCAAACTTCCTGTAGAAATGAAAAGCTTTCACTCATTAACTTCAGTGGGTGCCAATTGAGATTTCCCGTAGATCGTGCATTTGTCAAATAGCTGCCAGGCTAATGGGAGGATCTCTGGTGTTGGTTTTCCATGCGATTCACTCTTCTCATACGTTCTTTTCCTCACTCCAATACAGAATACTAGAAGATGATTATGGCGAGCATGCTCCAGCAGATACTTATCACTAGCGATAATGTCGCTCCATTCAGACTTTCTTGGCCAAACAGCATCAGTCAAAGGACTTAAATGGGAAACACAACGTATATAAACTAGACGGTTAAATG
Organism: Eucalyptus pauciflora; assembly: GCA_007663325.1. Taxonomy (NCBI): domain Eukaryota; kingdom Viridiplantae; phylum Streptophyta; class Magnoliopsida; order Myrtales; family Myrtaceae; genus Eucalyptus; species Eucalyptus pauciflora. Next base: position 325,423 of record VMYD01000067.1, read on the forward strand.
CATGTATAAAGGTTACTTAAGATGAGATTAGGTGCACAACCGTATTTATGCGACTATGGATGAATATCGGTGACCCACTCAAACATTCTGGCCCCCTCAACTGAAGAATGAAATCCCAGAAATACAAATTAGCAAGTACCTTTACTCAAATCCACAAGCCGCTCGAGTTTGCCTTCATACAAGCTTAGCCTCTCCTACAAATGTCGAAACAGAATCACACAAATTAAGCCAGCACTCAGAAAGGAACTGCTCCACACAATCAAGTTCAACTAGAGGCCAGAATCAAGCATAAATAAAGCTCATTCTGCACGCCAGATGAAATCCACTAAGCAAAGAATATGCTGCAACCGACATCTACAAGGAATCAAAATCGAATCTTTTATCACTTACAAGCTCGGATTTGATAGGATGGTCATCCGGGTCGACGCCATTACACCTTAACCTCACTGTAATCACACAAGATACCGAGTCATATCAGCTATCAAGAAAACCCAAAAACAGCGAAATGCGCGGCCTAAAATCAAGACCCAGAACCCAAATTTCATCGTCAAAAAATACACAAGGGCGAAGGCCGGGAAATGCGGCGGAAGCTACCGGCCAAGAGAGTCGAAGCGGCCTTGGCGAGCACGAGCAGGGCGCGGGCGCGCTGGAGAGGCGGCATTTCGGCGAGGACGTCGGGGTCGGCGAGGGAGAGGAACTCCACGAACTGGCTCCGCAGCGCCTCCACGTTGCGCAGCGTGGTCTTCGCCGAATCGAGCACCGGTTCCGGCACCATGCTCTCGGTCGGACCTCCTTCCATCGCGGTATCCGAGCGAATTCTCTCTCCCGCGATCGCCAAAATCTCTCTCTGTAAAATTTAGGGCTTTAGGACGGGAAAGGTTGGGGTTTTGAGGTTGTTTCAACTCGACTTGAGAGAGAGAGAGAGAGAGAGAGAGAGAGAGGGGCTTGCATTCGTCTGCCGAGGAGATTACGCGAGGGTGACGAGGGCATGTCGAAAGAGAAAAGGGCAACGAAAAATGCTCGGCAGCTCGTGGGCTCGAGAATGGGCTTAATAGAATAAATAGTCTCTTAACTTTTAACTTGTTTAATCGGATTCCTAAGCTATTGATGAATGTTCAACGTAGTCCCCGCACATAAAAATATTTAAAAATCTAGAGACTTTATTGAACATTACACCAATGTTCATGAACCACATTGAATAAATTAAAAATGTATGGGCGACATTGCATAAATGACCAAATTTCAGGCATTATATTGAAAGTTCAGGAATCATATCTCGTTTTAAACCAAATCTCATGGACTGTTTGTCTTATTTTCCTTATAATATAATTTTAATATCATGAAAAACTGTTAATTGATATATCTGTGATAAATTTATAATTTATTAATTTTTATTAAATTTTATTGTTAAATTACTGAGTTGGATGACATTGATAAATATATTGAATATACCGATTTGTAATTTATCGTGATATTAATCTAATTTAACATAAATTAATGAAGAGTAAACTTTCATAAATATATCGATTTGGAATTTTTAATTGAGATTTTGGATGATCACAAAATTAATTTGAGGTAAATATATCACAAATATATCAGTTTGAGATTTTTAATGATAAAAAAATTAATTTAAAATAAATTAGTCTTTCGTGGTTAACTTCGTGGTGTTAACCTGTAATATATGGTGTCATTGGTCACATTAAAAATGTGGACCTTAAGAGCCAACTATTATAAACTTCGCAGCTATATAAGTGAAAATCATAGAAAAGACTTCACCGTATACAAATCTTATCTAAAGATGGGATCGACATGGCGATTTGCGCGCTTGCTGAGCAATGTTCATCGACTCAAACGTACAGAAAATACAGAAATTCTCACGAAATAGAACTAGCGCATTCATGTCCTCCATTTAATATATACAGCAGAGATGATGTTCATTGTTCAACAAAACGTTCACCTCCCAAGTAAACTCATAAACAGCTGTGCCGGCATAAACAGGCCAGTAGGCCAGCATTGCCGGAGATCCTTAACTTTCGATACAACCTCTTGATAAGAAGATAAACCAAAAGAATCCGAAAATAAAGAGGTGCCGGCTACTTCCTTGGGCGAGTGTCTTCCGGCCCAGCGACGCCGGTGGCCACCTTGGCGACGTCCCCGGCATCAGCCTCGGGCTTCTTCAACACGTAGAGCGCGAAGTAGCCGACGGCCCCGGTTATGAGCAAGCCGGCGATGGCCATGGCGGGGAAGCTGTAGGGCAGGCCGCGCCGCTGGTGCAGGACCTCGCCCGGCCCGTGCCCAGGCGGCCGCTTCGACGCCTCGACTCCGGCGGCCCTCACTTCTTCCGGGCTCATCTTGTGGGTGTCCGCCATTTTCCTCCAGTCTCCATCTCCTTCCTTCGCCATCTCCCTGATCGTTCTATCTCTCGATCGTCTTCTTCTTCTCTCGCTCGGGATAATGTCGGACGGTTTTGAGATCGCGGTGTAGAGGGACCGAAGTGCGCGCCTCGTCGAGCGCCACGTGGCAGTTTGCATGTCTGCCTCCTCTTGTAGCATGGGACACGTGGGATTTCGCATTATACATACCTGGCACGGTCGTGCAGAGTTCGCTCACGAAATGACCATTCTTTCTACTATTTGAGAGGTTTGGTATTAACCGTTGACCCACTGCCAGATGTTTGGGCTTGCACACGATCGGAAAACAATAAAAAAATATCTACATAATAAGCGATCCGAGTTTTATTCAAACGTTTATCTCTAGGTCGCAGTTAAATCAGAGCACAAACAGAATATACGCATAATATGCAATCCAAGATTGATTCAAATGTTATCCTCACGAATGATTACCGATTCTTTTATCAAAATTAATTACTTGATATTTTTTTTATGAGTGTAGAAGTCCTAGATCTTTTATAATTTTACCAATTCAATTCTAAATATTTTTTGATCAATTTAGTTTTAAACCTTTCGTAATTATGGCGATCCGATCTATTTAGCCAAATTTGGTCAGTTGGCACTAACATAAATATCGCGTACTGAATTGACAAAATAAAATAAAATTGAATTGGTAAAATTGCAAAAGAGTTAAAACATTTTTTTAAAAAAAAATAAATAATTTTCCCCATATGTAAAAGTTATGGATGATTATTGAAATACACAATTCTCATATGTTCCTTGGTTTCTGCATATTATTTACGGTGGCTGTCTCTTCCCTTTCCTGGCATTCTCATCTCTCACCGACAGTAGTCCCTATTTTTATCCGTGACTAACGGATTATTTGGATGAAACTAGCCACAATCATAAGTTCCCAAAGCATAAAACTCTTTTTATCACTGGTCAATTCCATTGCGGGTTTAAAGTCCTTTTGATGGTCTTATATTAATTAATTTTGAACCCTTGTTTTGAATGGATGAGTCGAATATGGAAGTTAATCATATCATTGGCCCAGATTAAAGATGAGGAAAAGGTTTTGCTAATGCCCAATGAGTAGTCATTCCCACCATTATAATTACACATTTTAATGGCCAAGAAAAAACAGGAGAAAGAGAAAAATTCAAAATACTCGTTTTCCTCTACCCCATTCAGTACCATCTTCTCTTCTCCAACGACAGACTATTAACGATGGTCGGACTTTCGGAGATTACCATAACGTCGACCTCGCCCAAATCGCGTGTCTTGGAACAGCGGCCTAGCATGAACGCCATTGAATTCTTTCTTGACTGTTCTTGTTTCTTGACGGTTCTTTATTGAAAGTGAGAACAAGGTAACGAGGCACTTCTCTACTTTTCTAAATATGGAAGAACCAAGGCAACGAGGGCATAACCGACGGCATTGTTCTCCGAGGATGTCCCCTTGGAAAAAAGTTTCTACCCGTTCTCTTTCTTCAATCGTTCTGATCAGGACAAGTGGGGTTGGTTTGTTTGCATCCACCACAACAGTGACAGCATCATGGCTGCGGAACGGAACTCCGGACGCCGTCGATGGAGGCAGGTCTGGCCAGAGTTGGCTCCATCCTCCGCCGAGTTAGCATCGATTTAGTCAATGAACATGGGGCCGCTGGCTCGTCCATCCGTGAAGATGGAGCCAGATCTGCCACCTTCAAGAAGAGGAGGCATTCTTCGGCGTCCATACATGAGGGAGAGAGTGTTGGAGCGAGAGAGACCGAGTTGCGAGACAAAGCGGAGAGGCAATCTTCGGCGTCGGGGATGGCGGACCAAATGGTGCAGCAAAGAGCAAGAACAGGAGAGGCATGGTTGGTTAAGGCAGTGTATTGTGGATGACGGGTCGTGTTTTGTGTTAAGTTCGCATGTGAAGGAACGCCCTGTTTGAACATATCTGCACTTGAGAAGAGCACTATAACTACCAGAAGGCTATATGAACACTAGTTGCATATGACCCTCCACTTTTCACTTCTCTAATTTAATTTCAAAAACCTAAAAAGATTCGATCAGATTCGAAAACTTTCAATCTAGACTCGGAGGAGAGCGTCTCGGTCACTCGGACATCTTCATCGCAAAACGAAATGAGCTTGCATGCATCCAAATCTGCTCCTCTATCATCCGTAATCCCAAGCATAGCGAAAAAGATGTACTTTTCAGTTTGGATTAACTAATGCTCGACCATTTTCTATTCATCATCTATCTACGTAACTCCAAAAAGGGCGATACATACAGACCGACCGAGACTCCAGAACACGCATAATTACAAGTTGACATCCTTCGTGCGAGTCGTACATATTCACTTCCTGGCACGAACATCCGAAGGCGGGTCGTGGGTGGTGACTCCGTTCCCGACCCTGGCGCGTCCCTCCCTCGTGTTCCTCTTGTCTTTGTAGAAGACGTAGTAGCCCGCCGCCGCCACCAGGAGGATCCCGCCGACCGCCATCGCCCCCGGGCTCATCGGCATGTTCCTCCCTCCCGCCCTGGCCCTGTGGGCATCGTCCACCGCCATCTCCTGCTCTCTCTCCCTCCCTCTCTCTCTCTCTCTCTCAAGAGTACTCACCGATCTGAGGTTGATGAAAAGAAAGAAAGGCGATACCGGTCTGATCAATGGGGAAGGAACCCGACACGTTTATGTAGGTGTCGAGTCGACGTGACACGTGGCGGCGGGGCGCGTGTTCGCGTCCTTACAAGCGTCGTTCTCTAGGGTTCGGACGTAGCATCATGGTTGCAACTAGTTGTTTCTGCATGGTACAGTGCATATCTATTCCACGTAATTTAGGCTGAACGGATGTCGGATGGTGATGAGGGGTCATCTTTAGCTGCAGGAATCTTTCGCAAATATGTCATTAATTATTGTTTTTTTCTTTATTTATTTGATGATATTATGCTGATGGAGCACTTTCTTGTTCTTTCAATTAAAGGAAACGAAATTACGTTCGGCCTTTCTTTCGAGATTTATACAATGGGAAGATATCATAATTTTTTTTCGGTCCATTTCTAAAAAATCGCAAATGATTCGCGGTCTCAAGAGAATTTTTTAGATTATCGATGCTGAATATAATTCAGAAAAAGTCAAAACTCCATGGAAAAGGAATTGAAATAGAAAGCTCCAATCATGCTTTTGAAGATGAATCGCCGCTAGCGTAACAATGGCTACAAGAAGGAAAAAATCAGTCCAGTGACCAAATCTCTTGTTATGCTAATCTCAGGTAAGTTCTGAATGCTTCCCTTTCAAGTTGCCCTCTGAAATCAACAAAAAATAATTCGAAGTTCTAAAATTATAAACGAATAGACGCTTTAGATGAACAAAAAGCTAAGCATATTTGATCTTTATCAGGCTTTTTAAGCATGGAAATACTACTTAAATAACTAAAAACAAATTACGCTCGATTTATTTGGAACCATTGATTGCTTTTGTTCCTTTCTAAAATAATTTCTGGATCAATCCTATCTCTTCCTCTACGCTTTAAAGCACCGTCATTTGGAACTTCTTGTTTTATTTGCAAAGGTGCTGTCTAATTTTTTCTCTATGAGGATATAATTAGTTTTCGGGCCTCAGATTACTGAATACTAAACTACTTTGGTAATAATTTATTTGTGAGTCGATATTTCTTTGTTCATAATATACAAGGAATGTAAAGTGATTAAGTTTAGGGTGTTCGTGAGAATCCTATTTGAAAACGCAACTTGGATTTGGGACATGCTTGAATTTTTTTTAGTATTATTTTGAGTTTAAAATAGGATCAGACCTCCCAAGTCCACCTCATTGTAATATCCAACTAAGATAAATTAGTAAAAAATTGTAAGCATTTTACGCTAGAGGGAAATGAATAATTTTTTAGTTTAACTCAATTACTTAACATTTGTCTGAATCTACCGGTATGAGAATACTTCTTTTTTTTTTTGGCTGAAACATAATAACTTTCATTGCTAACCCACTAAAGGGGCACCATTAGTTGGAAAGTCTAAACATAGAATTAAATATAGAGACTGAGGAGGATTAGAAATCCAATTACTAGGAAGAGAGTTGGCTCGGTGAGCTTTAGAGACCCAATCTGCGGCATTGTTGGTATCTCTCGACTTGTAAATGACTGAAACTCCACTAAACTGGGCCATTATTCCCTTGCAATCAGCAACGATGGACTGGGCCGGCCAAGGAGGTTCCGCTAGGCCTGATAAGCTATGCGCAAGTGATAAGTTATTTGAAGATATGAGCATGTGCAAATCAGTTCTCCCTTAAGCTGCTGGTTTAGTTTAGTTTGTGTATCGCTGTTTTTCTTCACCCAAAGTACCGCTTCTCTCATAGCTAGGGCTTCAGCAACCCATGCGGATGGAACATGGATTCGCTTGGTAAAGCTATCAACAAGGAGGCCAGCATCATTCCTGCACACCCCGACGACCAATCTAACCATTGTCGAGTTGCACTAGGAACAATCAACATTAATCTTTAGCTCATTTGTAGAAGGTGGGTTCCATTTTGTCGAGTTATTTGGAGCTGCCGGTGACCCTTTGCTTCCACTCTTTCCCCTCAGGTTCCACTTCGTATAAAGTGCTGCAGTGATGCTGGCTTCTTCTTGAGCGACTGTTGGGTCGGGCTTCCTTCCTTGGAAGATCGATGCATTGCGGATCTTCTAGATCTGCCATAGAACACCAGCAAAGAGGGCTTTTGAGTTTGGTTTAGTTCTGAAGGTGAGATTTTCAAAAATCCACTTGTCAATTCGAGTAATACGTTCTGGAGATGTGTCGGCTTGAAAGTCAGGGGCTGACCATATGATCTTTGTCCAATCACAGAGGAGGAAAATGTGCTCTGTTGTTTCTGGTGCTTGGCCACAAATTTGACAGGTTGGATCAGGTAGCATTCACCTTTTATATAAGTTGTCCTTTGTCGGGAGAGTATTGCCGCATATATTCCATAGTAATAAACGAATTTTGGGAAAAGTCTAGAGCTTCCATATTTCGTTCCATAATGACTTTGGAGTTTGGTAGGATGAGGACATGGTATTTTAAGTGGGGAGTTCTACCCTGTTATGTATTCTGTTATAGTTGCTCTTCACATTATAGGAACTCGAGCTATTGGCTATCCACACAAGCTTATCTAGATGGGGATTCAAGCTAAGAGGGGTAGCTAGAATCTCTTTAACTGCACTTTCCTCAAACAGATTGTTTACTTGTCGAGTATCCCATTCCTTTGATTCATGATCAATTAATTTAGCCACCACACTTGGATGGTCAAGATTTGCTAGGCCTATGAGTTTTCCTGAAGGTAGCCATGTATCTTCTCTAATCCCGTTTCTCTATCCATCCCCAACTTCCTATCTAGTTTCAAGTTCGATTATATCTCTCCCCATCAATAAACTTTGCCATTCCCACGAAGGACGGAGACTTTTGTTGGTTGCCCATAAGTCACCTCGAAGAAAATAAATACTTTTAAGAACTCTACACAAAAAGCATCCGGTTTTTGGACAAATCTCCAAGCCTACTTCCCCAACATTGCTTTATTAAAATCCACTAAGTCTTTAAAACCTAGGCCACCACAGTCTTTTCTAGTTTTTAGATCTTCCCACTTTTTCCAATGAATACCTCTTCTAACTGCATTTTGTTTCCACCAAAACGAGGCTACTCACTTCTCAATAGTACGACAAATGGAAGTTGAGATTTTGAAAATGGACATAGCATATTGGGGTAAGGCTTGAATAACTGTCTTAATGAGAACTTCTTTTTCTGGCCTTTGAGATCAGCCTCTCTTTCCATCCTTCAAGTTTCCTCTCGACTTTAGCAAGGATCCAAGCAAACATTTGCTTTTTTGTTTGACCCCAGTTAGATGAAATTCCAAGGTATTTTCCTATTTTTTCTATGATTGGAACTCTTAATTTACCAGCTAAATTTTGTTTAAGGCTCCGTGGGCAATCTCTCCCAATGAAAAGTCCTGATTTATTAAGATTTATAGTTTGTCCCGACACGTAACAGTATTGATTCAATATGTTAGCTACATTCTGAGCTTCTCTTATTGTTCCATCTAAGAAAGATATTGCATCATTAGTGAAGAGGAGATGAGAGAGAGTTGGGCATGTGGGATTTAGGCGAATACCCTCGATACTTCCATCCATTACTGCTTTACTCATAAGGGTCGAGATGACATTGGCCATGTTAATGAATAGATAGGGGGAGAGAGGATCCCTTTGCTGAATTTCTCTAGTAGGCCGAAAGACAGCTGAGGGCTCTCCATTTACTAAGACATTGAAAGACACCGATGAGATACATTGCTTTATCCATTTGACCCATTTCTCATTGAAACCCAATCTTAGCATATAATCATATAGAAAATCCCATTCGACTCTGTCATAGGCTTTTTGCATGTTTAGTTTTGAAATGGCTTGAAATTTACGTTTTCTCCTTCTCACCCTGAGTTGATGAATCACCTCCTGAACTATAAAGATATTGTTTTGGATCTGGCAGTCACTTATAAAGGTGGTTTGCTCCATAGAGACAATCTTTGAAAGCCATGGTTTCAGCCTAATAGCCAACACATTTGCTATAATCTTATAATTAAAATTGCAAAGGCTTATAGGTCTGAATTTGGTGATATCTTCTAGGTCTGTTACTTTAGGAATGAGAGTAATATTAGTTCTATTAAACTCTGGATCAAACGTACCTTAGCTGAAAAAGGATCGAACCATGCTGAATATGTCTTCATTCATGATAGGTCAGTGACTTTGATAAAATATACCATTTAGCCCGTTCAGTCTCGGTGCCTTTGTAGCCTCTAATTGAAAAACAACAGCTTTAACTTCCTCTTTTGTGACTGGTTTAATCAGGTCTTCATTCATCTTCTCATTGACCACTGCTGGACATTGATCTAATATAGGTTGGTAGTTCCTATCTCCCACCAAGGTAAATAAGGATTGATAGAAGCTTTGGATATGTTGTTTGAGAGTCGAGGGGTCTCTGCACTAGGTTTCATCATCAATTCGAAGCATGGATATTTTATTTCGTTGTCTTCTTTGAACTATTGTAGCATGAAAGTACTTGGTGTTTTGATATCCCCATTTTAACCAATTAATTCTCGATCTCATGCACCAATACATCTCTTCTTGCCTCCATAATTCTTCGATTTTTCCGACTATGTTGCTAACTTCCTCTCTGTTTTGCTCCCCATCCGTTCTATTAGTCAACTCTATAAGCCAAAATTTGAGGGGGGTGATATGTTTTTGGGCATTTTTAAATTTTCCTTTACTCCATTTGCTTAATTTAGCAACTACCAGCCTTGTTTTACCAACAAGATTGATTTCATTTGTTCTATTTTCATGCGAAATTTGCTTGACCACCTCCTCACACTCAGGGTCTTCTAGCCAGAATGTTTCAAACCCGAACATTTTCTTGCTTTTCTTCTCCATTTGATCTAAAGATAGTAGAATTGGGCTATGATCCAATCCTATCATCGGTAGAGCAAAAGCCACCGTATTTGGAAATAAGACTCTCCACTCCAAAGTACAAATCGCCCTGTCCAATCTCTTATTTATTAATGCATTGCATTCTCTATTGTTTGACTAGGTATAAGCACAACCCTTGCTTTCGATGTCCATCAAAGATCAAGCATTTAAAAACTCCCGGAAAGTTGCAATTCTGTAGGGATCCACCTCTTGACTTCCGACCTTTTCCCAATGGTAAAGCACTTCATTAAAATCTCTAATGCATAATCATGGGAGTGGATTGTTGTAGTTGTTGTCTTTCACAGAACGCCATAGCCTTAGTCTATCTTGAAAATTGGGTGGTGCATGTAGAAAGGATATCTGCATTAGGTCACCACTTTTAAGATCTTTACATTGTATGTTAATAAGCTCCCCGGAGCTTCCCTCCACTTCCACCTTAACCTCCTCATCCTACATTAGTTCCAAGCCTCCTGTTATACCAATTGGCTTGATAATAAGAGAAAATTGGAAATGAATCATTTTCCTCACTCTCTCTACGACAATATTCTTATTCTTAATTACCATGAGGAAAACCATATTGGGCCTTTCCTGAGCCACTAAGGCTCCGAGGTGTTGGATTGTCAAGGTGTGCCCAGCCTTTGACAGTTCCAGCTCAATAATTTCATCTATTCTTTGGTGACTTATTAGGGTCAGCCACTAAAGCCCATGCACTAGCCCCTTCCCAAGATCGAATTAAGGCATCCATGAGTTGTTTCTTATCCACTAAGAGGTCCTGTGAGGTTTTCTTCTCATAGGAACTGACCCGTTTTTGTTTTTTTGCCACAAGAGATTTATATGCTGCTTTTCCTTTCTTAGAGTTCACTAGGTGCATCTCATTCCCCGCTGGAGAAGGGAGTAACATTAAATTCTGCTTTGATCTTTTACCACTGCTTGTAGTTGTTTGTTCTATCTTTTCAGACTCTTCCATAACCTCCTTTGCAATAGGTTGGATAGTAACAATTGCCAATTTATTCATTTCAGCCACTTCTGCTCTTAGGGGTATTTCAGTTGCCATTATGGGAGTTTCCATCACAACCTCTTCATCCATGGTAGAGAGTTCAATTTTTCCATAAAAGGTCTTCCAATAGGGGTTGACTTCTCATACTTCCGCCTTTAGCCACAAGCCATATCGTCTTGATTGATCCTGAGCTAGTCCGATTTCTTCATAAGGTATTTCTGAGCAAAAGTTTGCGTAGTTTCCAATGCGACCACAAGAATAGCAAAAATGTGGGAGCTTTTCATACTTTAAGTCTATCCACCATTTCTTTTCCCCCACATTGATCACAGTTCCTATTTTGAGTGGGCATGATAGGTTCAACAACACTCTTGCCTTTCCACTTTTGCATGATTTGTTGTTTCTTGCCTCGATTTTTATCTCCTCAACTTTCCCCAATCGAGAGGCTAAGAGGCGTATGGAATCTTCAGTCACTCTAGCACGAGGGAGGTCTATAATATGCACCCAAAACGCATAATGCGTGAACTCATAACAATGTTCATGTATGTTTGGGTCTCCTTCTTTTAGGATTAATATGTTACTTGTGGAAGACCACGGTCCCGATTTTAAAACCCTCATTTTTTCTTCAATCGATTGGAGCACAAAAGAGAAATAACTTGGTTCGATTAACTCACATTTGACTGAGTCTATTTTCCATGCTCTTTTCATGGTGTTAAGGAATGCCTGGAAATTAACATTATGCTTTGAAAATAGCTTGCCGTAAAGAGTTAACTCACTTTCTTGCTTTTCTTCCTCTGGAATGTTAGCCCCTAGGTCCGTAGTATCCTCTTTGAACCACAAGTCTCCCATTCTTCGGCAGAGTGCTGCCAGTTAGAGATGGTTATCCTCCCCTCCTTCCATTTCCTGTCTCCTTTTCTGGGTTTACTGAGGGTTTTTCGGGATTTAGTTATGGAAAGAAGGAAGCTCTAGGGTCGATGAGCGCTCAAAGGAAGTTGCATTAAATGTCTATGCAGGGGATCCTCTTCGAGAGGCTAAGTCCAGCATCTAGAAACATAGAAGCCTAGGGAATACTTCATTTTCAAATTGCTTGAAGCTTCGAGGAAGAAACCCACCGAGATGCGATTATGTTGCCATGGGTCGCCTTGAAAAGGAAAGATCTGGAGAAAATGCTTCAATCAAAGACACACTGGTTGAAATGCATTGAAGGAAAGAAGGTGGAGCTAATCAGGGAGGATGCCCATAATATGCCATAGAGATAAGGATTTAGGGTTTGGTGATTTAGGATTTGGGTAGAAAGCCAGCTATCACTTGAAGGGATAGAGAGAAAACTCAACCCGAGTTGAGAGAATCGTGTCTTATGGAGAGCTTTTTTTTTGTTTGGTATGAGAATACTTCAAGAAAATGTATTTACATAATATAACACAAGACACTTCTTAAGAGCAAGACAAGAAATTTAATAACTATCAATCTAACTATACAAACAGATATTGCAATAATTTGGTCCACGTGGAATAGTTCTCCAACTATCTATATATATCAAGCTGCTGGATTGTATTCGGTACACGTCTAAATGATGTAAACATGCACTTGCTCCCTATTACAATTCTTAACAAAAAGAAGGCACTTAAAATATCAAAATTAGTTAATGGGAAACTAAATTGTATCTGGTACGCGTCTAAAAAATCTATTTCATGACTCATTTTTTGGACATGATGAGTTAAATAAACATAAAATCTAAATAGTTTGTTAGTTGCTATGATGATTTCCGAGAAGTTAAGGTCAATAAGTGAGTGATAAAATGCCATTCGAAGAATCTTAATTATTGGAATGAAACTGAGAGGGTTAGTACAAACATCTAGAGGGGGTGAATAGGTATAAATAGAAATTTTGCAAGACTTAGTAGAAGTAAATTGCCTATAGAAAATAACAGACTATAAACGTATTTCAACTTTGAGCAATTAAATAAATCTACAAACAAAAGTAAGTGGTTCGGTTTAGATCAAGCCTATGTCCACTCTCTTGTGCTGGCAGCTCATTGGCTAGATTCCACTATGAATTAAAAAAATGATTTTATAGCTTGTGATTTTGACTTTCACAGCGAAGAGTCTCTGCTTGTCTCTCACAAAGTCTCACCAAGAGTTTTTTTTTTCTTTTGTTTACAACTTTGAGCTTGATGAATGAAAAAATAAGTAACTGGAAAGCTTCAGACTTTGAAATTCTTCTTTCACTCACTATTTCGAACAATTGGAGAGTTTGCCTTAAATACTCCTTCATGCCTTCACTACCATTGGCACTTTCCAAAGGAATTCTTCCAATCTACCCGTTGGACAAAATCAATTAAGGTGATCTCGAGTCGTTAGATGATTTGTGATGAAAGCCCGTCAATCCTGTTCGCCCATACAATTAGGATTTTGGTTTCCATAAGTAGGATCTTCTAAGTTTGCTCTTTCAGAAGATCTTCAAATTGGAATTGTTTCCAATAAAAATAATCAAACAAGTAGGTGCTATATCCAGCCATAAGGTCATTCATAAACCATACGAATCGAATCTTTGAAGATAATCTTGCATTTGGATAAGTCTTCATTCTTTGGTCTAAAAATTGTCAGTGAGGTCAGACTTTGAAACTAAAGTCTGGCGGTCTTCAGATTTTGAAGATAGAATTTGGAAATCTTTAGACTTAGACTTGGAAATGTTTTGTCAACTTCAAAACAGTAAATGAGTTTTCTCCAACAATTTCCCCATTTTTGATGGTGACAAAACTTTCCTGCAAATTTGAAAAACTTTTGACCTGCAAAACAACACTTGTACAATACATGATATCTTAAAAATAAGTTGCTTCAAACCTGGATAGTATTTATTCTGCAACCACAGAAAATATGTTAATCTGAAACATAATAAACTTAATTATCCAATCATAAACAGTATCACAAACTTAGTTGCTGCAAGCGTAAAAAGATTCAAAGTCAACAGTAATCAAAAGTCCAAAGTTAGTCCAAATTCCTAAGTCCAAAGTACTAATCAAAAGATAGATTGAATAAAAATTTGCATAAATTCTCCCCCTTTTTCTTAATAGCAAAAAGTGGAGAATCACTTAAAAATGTTGATGAAATCATGGTTGTCTGGGAATGTGAACGATCTGAAAATCCCCCATAGACTTGACAGTCTCCTCCAGCTTCGTTAGAGTCGCCTTCAGCTGCTCCAAATCTTCACCCTTTGTAGTCTCTTGCACTTGAAGCTTCAGGGCTTTCAGCTGTTCTTGGAGAGAGTCTAAAGTGGACTGTAAAGCTGTTTTGAGATTCTTGATCTCACACTCCATCCCATATTACTGAGCCTTCAAATCCAAAAGGATTTCCAACAGCCTTTGAATGTCTGTTGTTGGTTCGGTTCTAGCACTAGGTCCGGCTGAATCAATTCCAGAAGTATGAGATGTGAGGGAACATCAGCAGTTCGATCACTAGGACTGGGAGTGGATTCTTCAACATCTGCTTCAGGATATTGAGAGGCATAGACATCCTCTGGATTTGCTGGAGATTTACTAACATTACTAGTAAAAACAGGTGAAGAGGTACCTCTTTTGGTAGCAGCTCCCTCTGTCTCTGTTCCTTCAGGTGGAGAAAAGAATTCATCTTCTTGTTCTTGCTCTGCTCCAGCGCTCAAGTGATGTTTTTCTTGTTCTTCTCTAGCAGTTCCACTCTGAGTCTTCTCCGAATCCTCTAACAAGGACACAACATATGTTGGCTCAAAAGAGTCATCTTGACCTTCTTCTTCTTGAGTTTCCCTGCATTCTTCTTCTTTTTCTTCATCTCTCTTCTCTGTCTCTTCTCTTTCTCTGTTCTCTCTGTCCTCTGGCTGCTCAAAACTAACAAAGCTCCGTAGATTTCTTAAGGTAAAGGCGGAGAGAGTGATGTCGTCCTCATCTTCTTATTCATCCTACAAGACAAGATTTCTTCTCTTCTTAATTGGTGCGCTCATGGGTTCCTTGTCTTTTCTTTTCTTCATTGCAGAGTCTTGTTTTGTTTTGGTGGGGGACTTCTCCTTCAGGCGTTCCAATGCCTTGTTCAGCTCCTTCAGTCTCATTTTTAAAAATCATCTTCGGTCTTATCACCATAGGAACAATTGTCCGAACACACAGAGTAGTAGGAACCTGAATGTTGAAATGTCTGAATAATCGACTGACAAGCGCAGGGTAAGGTAGTTGCCCCTTGTCCTTCACAATTGTCCTATACATATGCATTATGATAGTGTGAGGCAGTGAGAACTCAAACCCAATATTGATTGCGTACATCAACTTTGCTTCAGAGTGAGAGACATTAGTTTTTGAAGTGGATTTGGGTCTGATGCATTTTATCACAATCTTGTGTAACAAGTTATTGGAGGCAGTCATTCTGGAATAAGAAATCCTGCCTTCTGCAAATTTGTCTCGAACAAGAGCCAATGTTACGTGACTAACAGACACACTGATTGGTTTGAAACTCCCTCTTTCCACACCAATCACATCCGCCAAAGTGTCCACATCCACCACAAACTCTTTGTCCCTTACAGTAAAAGAAAATCTATTCGCATCTAGAAAAGATAGATTCGAATAGAAATAGGCCGTCAATTCAGGGTAAGCAACTGCAGTCTCCGAGCAAAATCTTTCAAGTTAAAGGAAAGTAAACTTCTCTCTTAGGTTCACTTTCAATGAATCTAGAAAATCAAAGTCAATAGTTTGAGGGTTCATCACCCATCTCTTAAAAAATTTCAAATAGGTCTTCCTGTGATCCTTAGAACAGAATAAACTCGTTCCCTCTCCATGAACATTTGCAGCAATACCAATTCTAGGCTGAAAATGCATATACATCTTCTCATCATCATCTTTTCCTTCTGGTTGATTAAAACCACCACACCGCGGATTACTTGGAAAGTTGGCAAAAGTCCTTGCTGCCAAACTTTTAGGTGCAATGCCTAACCTTTCTATAGTATTTAAGAACAAAGTTTCATTCATATAACCATTTGCTCGCAAAAATTCATCGATCAAAGTCATCGCAGAACCACCCTCCTTTAAGTTAGAGTAGAGTTTAAAGAGAAATTGGGGTTTCTGCATTCTTACGAGTTCAACATCTTCAATGATCTCTTCTTCTGCTTGTTGCTGTGGAGGATCTTGAGTCGCTTGTTGTGAAGAGTGACACTGTTGAGAATGTTGTTGTTGTTGTTGCTGAGAAGAATCTTCTTCCTCGGTTAAGTCAAAGTGCGTAAGACCCTCTTGCATGTGCTGTGGTCCCCCGTTCGCAATTCTAGAAGACTTCATCTAGAAAGACATTGTCGTTGTCGAGGGGGATTTCTTAAACTCGCTCGTTGAAAAAGGTGTAATCTTTGTAGATCAAACTTGAGAGAACATGTGAGAAAGTAGAATCTCTGTATTCTAGGGTTTGTGTGAGCGTAAATGGACGAGAAGAACTTTAGTGATATATAAAGCAAATGAAATGGGATATATGAACCATCACAAAGGAAAAAATAAAACTACCTTTTAAAAAAAATGAAAAACTGCCATAAATTCAAAAATTTGAAAAAGATAATTTCTAAAAACGAAATAGACAATTAACAATTCAAAAATCAACATACCTTTTCAAAATTTCATCACATTTAATTAGAAAGCATTAACTTACAGATGTAGCTTTTGGACAATCTAAGTCTGAACACCTTCAAACTTTACCCGGTCGAAGATATGATGTTTATTCTGGCATGAATAGACTTAAATAAGCTTTTCTCCAGTGGCTTTGTAAATATGTTTGCCAACTGATTATTTGAATCAATGAACTGAATCATAACTTCTCCATTATGAACATGATCTTTAATGAAATGATGTCGAATCTCTATATGCTTTGCCCTTGAATGAAGAATTGGATTTTTTATGAGATTGATGGCATTGGTGTTGTCACATTTGATCTCGCCGCACGATTCTTCAATAGCAAAGTCTTTTAGCTGTTGCCTTATCCACAAGATTTGAGAGCAACAACTCCTAAGAGCCACATATTTTGCTTCAGCTGTTGAAAGAGTTATGGTGCTTTGTTTCCTTGAAAACCAAGATACCAATTTGCCGCCTAACAGTTGATAAGTACCAGAAGTACTCTTTCTATCAACTTTACATCCTGCTAAATCCGTGTCTGAATATCCAAGAAGAGTAAAGTCTCATTTTTTGGGATACCACAGACCTAGCTTTAGTGTTGTTGCAACGTATTTAATGATGCGTTTTGCAGCACTTAAGTGAGATTCTTTGGGATTTGATTGGAATCTAGCATAGATACAAACACTAAACAAAATGTCAGATCTAGATACAGTAAGGTAAAGAAGCGAACCAATAATGCTCTTATATAGCTTCTGGTCTACATTCTTTCATTCTTCATCTTTGTCCAGCTTTGAGGAACTTGACATTGGTGTTTATGTTTTTTTTTTTGCAATTCTCCAATCCAAACTTCTTGATAAAATCTTTCGTATACTTCTTTTGGTGAATAAAAATATATTTCTTTGATTGTTTAACTTGTAATCCCAGAAAGAAAGTTAATTCACCCATCATACTCATCTCAAATTCATCCTACATACATCTAGAGAATTTTTTGCATAGATTTTCATTTGGTGATCCAAAAATAATATCAACATAATTTAAACAAGTAAAAAATATTTACCTTCTCTTTTTATGAACAAGGTAGTGTCTACATCTCCTTTAACAAAACCATTTTGAGTTAGGAATTTACTTAACCTTTTATACCAGACTTGAGGTGCTTGCTTCAGTCCATAAAGGGCATTTTTCAAACTGTAGACTGAGTCTGGCTTTCTTGGATCTTCAAATCCAAGTGGTTGTTCCACGTAGACTTCTTCTTGGATGAATCCGTTTAGGAATGCACTTTTTACATCCATTTGGAATAACTTGAAATTTTTATAGCAAACAAAAGCAAGTAATAATCTAATTGCTTCTAACCTTGCTAATGGTGCATAGGTCTCATCATAGTTTATCCCTTCTTCTTGCGTATATTCTTTGGCCACGAGTCTTGCTTTGTTCCTGACCACTTTTCCTTTCTCGTCTACCTTGTTCATGAAAACCCATTTAGTTCCAATAATAAATGTCATGACTCGAACTCCGGGCACCTGCACATCCCTCAATGGTCGATATAATTTTGCAACATCCCAGGAACTGTTGCCGACCCATTCATTATTTTGCACATGCGGAAACATAAAACAATCTCCATACAACAAAGCAGTGGGATAGAAACGTAGGATAATATTTTTAAAAACCACACCTACACTATAGTAGCATTTATAGACATACCAGTTTAACACCCCAAGGTCTAATACAAAAAATGAAGTTGTTCGTGTTAGGGAAATCCCTTATGATGTTTTGAAGATGACAAAATAAATCAAAGGCTACTAACGTGTTTAATGGTTAAGTAATAGACCATGCAGATGATTGAACATGTAGAGGATATTGTCAAAGTCTGAAGACGGCCAGAAGACTGAACGTAACACATGTTCAAAGTATATTTTGAAGATTTCCAGACTTCTGTGTCAAAGTCTGAAGACTGCCAGACTTTAGTGTTTAAGTCTATTCTACATCAGAAGTATGCACACTTTAACAAATTCCAGACTGAACGTGAATGAAGAACTAGAAGACAGACTCTATATTGAAAGTCTATACTTGGAAGAATCAGAAGACAGACTCTATGCTGAAGCTGAACTGGGTACATACCTTAAAGCTAAATATGTTCCTAAGCAGAATATGTTCAGACCCAGATTGTAAAGTCTATCGCACTTAGACTCAGATTGTAAAGTTTATTGCTCTCAGACTTTACATTCAGATTCGACATAATGTAACACAAGTCCCGAAGTTACAACGGCTAGTGATCTGGTTTGGATTCTACATCAAGATTGATTTGATTGACTCGATCCAATTGATTGACAATTAGATCTTGAAGACAAGAACTTTCTATACGAAGAAGCTTTACTTATGGAAATCAAGATTTCGTTTATATGGACGATCGGAATCAATTTGGGATTCTACTTTTGTCACTCAACGGCTACCAATCTTCTAGATACAGAGCTGTCCAATGGGTATATTGGAAGACGATCCTCAAGATGCTGTCCAACGGCTAGTTTGGAAGTGGAGGAGTATTTAAGGAGATGAAGGACTGATGAGTAAGTAAGAGACGGAGCGTAGAATTTATAATTCCAAAGTCTGAGCAACTTCGATCATACACTTGTCTCTCGTGAGCTTAAATGTTTGTGATCTTGAGAGAAATACCAAAAGAGTGACTTAGTGAGATAGTGTGATCTACTACTAAGTGTTTACACTCAAAGTTGTAATCTCTTGTTGATTGCATAGTGGAATCCAGCCAAGAAGGCTGTTAGCGTGGGAGAGTGGACGTAGGCTTGGATTAAGCCGAACCACTATAAACCTTGTGTTCTTATTCTCTTCCTTGAATCTCTTTATTTTGTTCGTAATTATATTTAACTATTAAAGTCTGATCTCGCTCAAAGTCTGCTGCTATTCAGACTCAGGTTCAAAAGTCTGTTGTTATTCAGACTCAAGTTAAAAGTAAAGGTTTTCACTGCATTTTGCAGAATCTGTTTTTACACCTATTCACCCCCCTCTAAGTGTTCTTACTAGCACTTTCAGTTCGGTCATATAAGCACTAAGCTTCTATTTACAAGACCAAGGTTCGCTACTATACTATTATATTTCTTGACTTCTCTAGGGTGAACTGTCACCCATCATCCAACCTTGACGGAAGACCTGTCACCACCTGGGAGAAGATAGCGAGAAACCTACACTTCTCTTCTTGCAGACCTCTGTGCCCGACTTGGCCTTCTTCCATCTAGGGACCTGAAAATTTTAGCCCACTAAGGGGTGAGATCACATCTCAGCGAGTTTAATCCCTAAATCTAGATTAGGAGAAGGGTAAACTCTACCAGCAATCTAATCACGTTTTTCACATTCCCTTTTTCGATCAAATCAATTCCTACATGGTAGCATCATGATTAGGAAACATAATAATATTCTCACAAATAAATGCTCAAGAATGTACATATTAATATAATCATATGGGCCCCCAATTAATAGACTAAACCGTGATGGTACGTCCCATACCGCACCATACAATTTCATCTCTTAATTAGGTCTCTTGATCTTTGATCAATCATGCATTTCACAATTTCCATTCATAGGTTATGGCCAACCCAACAGATAACGGTCTTTCGGCATAACTGGGCATTGCCTTGCACCGTTGAGCGTGGCAACATCCATCTCTAACGGCATTCCAATTAGGAACATTGGTCCAGCGTCCACTGCGACCGGCATCCATTGATTTGGGGCATTCCCGAAGGAGCATCGTTTGGCCCCAAAGGTTCGTGACGGATTCTCATGTCATGTATGCATTCACTCAATGTCATAGTTCAATGCTCAATTGCACATCTCATTCACTTCATAAAATCAATACATATGAAATTATATCACTTTTCATTCTCGGGTGAACAATGCAGGTGAACAGTGTTTCATGAACAGTGTCGCGTGAACAGTAACTCATGAACAATATAATTCCAAAATTAAGTAACTAATAAATTAAATCTATAAGTCATTAAAACACTAATTAAAGAAAGCAAAGTATCAAGAACCATCACCAACTAGCATTGGTCCTAATTGGCAGAAACCGGGCCTGCGCACGTCTCCCAATTTAAATCCCAAAACCCAACCAATCGGGCTTGGAAAATTTCAAGATTTGAATATGTGACGAAAGACACATAAATGAACATTTTTTGTCAAGACACCGAGGCCCAGATCCTTCTGGATTCGGCCCAGTAATTCACTCAACGCAGTGCTAAAATCGGGTCCAATTCCAGAGGGTCTGTTTCATTGAAATTCGCTCGGTTCGGGGTTGAAACTAGGTCCTTTAATTTGAAATTCGAGTATGTTAAACTAGAAGTTATAAAAAAAAACTTTCGTGAAGAAACCATTTGGAAATTCGACCTCTAAAGGTCGGTAACAACCCATGGAATCATAACAGGTCAAGGTCTCCAGTACTGTCCGAATTTCTACTTAAAGGATGACGGAGTTAAAATCGTTGTTTTTTTATTTCCAAAAATCCTGAGAAAAATATATGTTATTATTTAAGATGTCTAAACATTTCTTCATAAGGAAATTCCTTCAAAATCGAAACACACCTCAGCCTAAAAAAATAGTAAAACGCGTACGTCTAGAAAACAGTTTTAAGAGACAGCCCCTGTCTTTGGCCGAATCATCCTCCACGGTGCTTATCTTGTCCTATAAACCATAACTAAGCCTTTCTATGGCTTATCTAACATTTCTAACTAACACCCAACCATATGTACTATCATCTACACCTTTCTTACTTGTAGAAATTCCTAGATAGAGGTACACAACCCCTAATCCAGTTTTAGGAAAACAACTCACCTAATTAAACTAAAGGCAAAACTTGTTGATGGCTGAACAGCAACACAGAGACTAGCCTTGAGTCTCTTGATGGTGAGTTGAAGCCGGAATAGCAGAGGGGTGTGTTGTGGCGTGACGGCAACAGCAACAGCAACACACGAACTTATAAACTTTTCGGTAGAGGAAACCAAACGTGGAGTTTTGTCGGTTGCATGGCTCTCCTGCTAGTGAGGGGGTTTTATCCTCACTCAAACTCCACGACCAAGATATAAAAAACATGGTGGTAGTTGGTCGACGTTTATGTGGGTCCAGAAATTTTGGTAACGTCACAATCACGCCTTCCTTTGTTTTTCTTAGTCGTTGGTTTGTCGTCCAAGAGGGAGCAGAAACGGAAGTTGCACGTTCAAAGAAGAAGAAAACAACAGCTTGCACGGTTGAAAATGACAAGGGAAAAAGAAAAGGAGCCGAAAGAGAAAGAGGGAGGCAGGCGCACGGCAGCAAGGGAGGATGAATACATGTGGAAGAAAAGAGATGGGGAAAAGAAAAGACAAGCTTTTTGGCTAAAAGACAAGAAAAGAAAAGAAAGGGAAAGAAAGGGAAAGGGGGAGAGAGAAGAGAGTAGTCGAATGGGGGCCAAGGGAAAGGGGATTACACGTAAGGGGGAAAGAAGAGGGAAGAGAAAGGACTATGAGGGTCCCTCCTCTCATATTCCACAACCTTTTGTAAATTTCCACAAAAGTGTTAGTACTTTTTCCAAGGAAAGATTCCCTCCTTTCATTATCGAGAGGCCCACCCCACCTTGACACACTTATCTCTTCTAAATGAGATGTAAAAGGTGGTGAAATCCATCGTAATGCTGCTGAATCCGATTTTGAAGCTAAGTCTCATAACTTTTTCCATGGGAATTTGGCCATCGATCACCATCATATGTCCCACAACTTTTCCCAAAGTTATCTCCACCAAATGACATGGAAATTGAGGTGAAATTCTTGGCCAAAGGCATTCCTACGTATTTCCTTACTTGAAGGGACCTATCCTCATTTCCTTTTTACCAATTTACCACTTGAGTTAATAGGATCGAGTCCCCTATTAGCCACTTATAAATCTTCTCTAATTGTTCCATACTAAATGTCCTGAAATCCTATTTAAAAAGTGGCATTTTCCTTATTCTTTTAAATTTGCTGCACTTGTATTTTTCTCAAACAATTCCCATCATCAATAAATTTTGAAAAGATGTAACAACATTCCTCGGGATTAATTGTGACACGTGAGAGTTCCCAATTTCTGAAATTGGCATCATTTCCTTGGTTAATTTCAGTCAAATGTGATTTTAGCGCAACCTAAACTATC
Organism: Eucalyptus pauciflora; assembly: GCA_007663325.1. NCBI lineage: Eukaryota > Viridiplantae > Streptophyta > Magnoliopsida > Myrtales > Myrtaceae > Eucalyptus > Eucalyptus pauciflora. Next base: position 348,051 of record VMYD01000067.1, read on the forward strand.
AGGTAGTTTTTTTTTTTTTTGGGAATTTTCGATGCAATAGACTTGTGGTCGATTATTTTCAAGCCACTTGCATTGGCAACTCTTGATTGTTGTGAAAAATCTCGAGGTTTCAATTACGAGCATAGGGTACCAAAACAACACAAAAATCAGTTTAGTGCCAATCGACGAGAATTTTGTAATTAGATGGAATCACCCATGCCTAATTATATATCTCTATCGAATCAACCTATTTTTGGTCTCTGATAGATTTTCGACAGTGCCGAAATGATCCTTGTAGACTAACATGGTCGAGCAGTCGATTCCTGATCGAATTCTCAAGTTTGTTGCATCAAAATCCTTTAATAACTTTCCCGATTAGTCTAGTTATCTTATGAGTGATATGCTTAGAGAATAGTACTATAGGCACATCGACAAAAAAACCTGATTTATTTAAATGAAAATAGAAGTAGAAAATCAGACTGTCACAATAGACTTACCTTTGAGTTTAGGAATTAGTTCCCAAACATCGTCGATACTAAATTGTCTAAGCTCTTCTTGCATAGTTTCAATCCAGCTTTCATTCGTCAAGGCTTCTTCTATACTTTTGGGTTCAGCTTCAGAAACGAGTTCCAAGGCACTAGACTCTTCTCGCCTTTTGGATATGGTACGAATTCCTTCATCAATGTTGTTGTTGGTTTGTGAGTTTACTGATCCTCTACTTCAATTGAATTTTCTGGTTCTTGTTGTTGTTGATCTTCAGAAGTCTGAACTACTTTGGGGGAAGTAGACTTTAAAAAGTTTGGAGCAGGTTCAGATTCTTCAAGTTAATTTTGATCCAGTTGATTCTGCATAGAGTCTTGAAACTTGACGTTCATAGATTCTTCCATAGATTGAATCTTCTTGTTGAATACTTTGTAGGCTTTACTTGAGGTTGAGTAGTCAAGAAAAATTCCTTCGTTTGATTTTACTTCAAACTTACCAGTTCGATCATTTGCATTTTTCAAAACAAAACACTTACAACCAAACACATGAAAATAAAAAAACATTTGGCTTCTTCCCTTTGAACACTTCATAAGGAGTTTTCTCTAGAATAAGCCTAAAAAATACTTTGTTAATGATGTAGCAAGTTGTAGAAACTGCTTCAGCCCAAAATCAAGAGGAAATATTATTCTCAATTAAGAGGGTTCTTTCTTTCCATAACTCCATTTTACTCTAGAGTATATGGAGAAGAGAAATCATGCTGGGAACTAGATTCATCATGGAATTTCTCAAAGTCTTGATTTTCAAACTCACCTCCATGGTCTGTTCATATGCTTGAAGTAGCATATCCTTTTTCATTCTAAACCTTCTTGTCAAATTTTGAAAAGTGAAAGAAGGTTTCAGACTTACTTGTGAGAAAGTACACCCAAGTAAAACGAGAGTAATCATACACGATTACTAGGCAGTATTTTTCCACCAATATTTTGAGTTCTAGTTGGTTCAAAGAAGTCCATATGCAGAAGCTGCAAAACTTGATTAGTAGAAACTTGATTTATAGGTTTTAAAGAACTTATAACATTTTTTCCCAAAACATAGGGTGTGCATAATTTAGACTTTTGATAAGTTAGGTTGGGCAGTCCACGAACACGCTTCTTGGAGGAAATCTTGGCAATCTGTTTCATATTAACATGACCAAGCTTTTGATGCCAAATGTTTGCTTCATCTTGAATGGATATTAAACACTGATAACTTTATGGTTTTATATCAAGAAGATAAATATTCCCATGTCTTCGTTCAGTGAAAGATTGAGAGAAATCTTTACTAGTTCCCGAACAAATGCCTTCTTGAAAATTAATTTTGAATCCGGTGTAGCATAGTTGACTTATGCTGAGTAGATTGTAATTCAAACATTCCACCAATGAAAGATTATTGATTGTGAGACTTCCAATCTTCACAGTTCCACATTCAACAATTCTTCATTTACTGTTTCCACCTAAAGAAACTTTTCCACTATTTATTTGAATAAGCTTTATGAAACAACTTGAATCTCCTATTATGTGTTTCGAACAGCCACTATCCAAGTACCATCTAATTTTTTTCTTGATAGTGACCTGCAATTATCAAAAGAACTCAAGCTTTCTTTGGTACCCACAATTTCTTGGGTCCATAGGAGTTAGTATTAAAATTAGTCTTTGCCCAATCATTCTTAACGGGTTTCCAAACCTTGGGACATTCTTTCTCAAAATGTTCTGAGTTGTTGCACTTTAAACATTTGATAGCACTTCGGCCAACAAGTTTTACAAAAACTTTTTGAAAATGATTTTTGTAAAATGTTTTTGTAGGTCTTTGTTTGATTCTTTCCTTTACTTTGGGAAAATCAATTAAAGGAATAGTTTCTGGTGTCATACCCAAACCAAATTTATCAAAATACGGTCTTTGTACAGAAAAAATCTTTTCCAACTTCTCAGATCCTTTTGAAAACCTTTTTGTGACATTCGAAATGTCCTCTTTCAAAAAGACATTTTCCTTCAAGAGATAATCTGTATTTTCTTTCAAATCATTAAAACTTTTATTCAGATTTTCAAACTTTTCTTTCCAAGAGGTTTCCTATTGCTTTAGTTTAGAATTCTCTTTCTTGAACTCGAAAATCCTTTTAAGAGAAGTTTTGAGACTAAGACAAAGTTTTTTTTTTTTTGGTAACCCGTAAATCAAACTAAGACAAAGTTCATCTATATATTTAGAGACTTTAATGATAATTATTGAATTACTAACCTCAACTTCTTTGTTTGAGTCTGAATGATAATCTGTTTCAGAGTCTGAGTTTGATTCCGAATTGGCCATTAAACATATATTGGCGTATTCTTCATCACTTTCCTCGCATTCAGTATCACTCCATATCTCTGTTTTGAGAGCCTTTTTGAATTTCTCTATTTTTCCTTTCTTTTTCTTCAACAGAGGGCGGTTGGGTTTGATATGCCATTTTTTTCTTATATTCGAAGCAAATCACATCTTTGTTGGTTTCATTGTCCTCAAATAATTTCTTCTAAAATTTTTGAGTGTTCTGCTTCTTCTAGTTAAACCTTCTTCCCTTCCTGTTCAACCTTATGAACTTCCTAATCATGAGTGCTAATTTTTCATCGTCCATGTCATCTTCTGAATCTGTAACATCAGAATCATCATTAGATTTTAAAGCAATTGACTTCTTACCTTTAGGATCTTCTTTCTTGTTGATTTGTTCCACTTCATATGATTGAAGTTACAGAAAAAGGCATGATCCTCTGGATTTCTCTTATTGAAGTCTTTATGTGATTCTAGTCTTTGGAGAGTCCATGCAGCAATTTATTGACATTCATTGGTCCTGAGATTGGCTGTCTTTGATATGCTAGACCGTTTATAATCTCCGTGAAATGACTGAACATGTCAGCGATGGATTCTCCTGGTGTCATCTTGAAGGTTTCATACTGTCCAAGTAGGATATTGATTTTTGTTTCTTTGACTCGATCAGTTCCTTTATAGGTAACATGCAACCTGTCCTAAACTTATTTTGCTGTTTCACAAGATGAAATTTAGTTAGACTCAGTTAGAGATAAAGCACAGTATAAGGAGTAGATGGCTTTAACATGCAACCTGTCCTAAACTTATTTTACTTGTTCTTTCTCATACAATGCTCAATTGTATTCGAAAGAGAGAAACTCAAAAGTGCGACTTTGTGAGAGTAGTAAAATCTCTTCACTGAGAAATCACGATCATAAGGCTATAATTCTCTTTTGATTGATAGTGAAAACCAGCCATAAGGTTGTTAGCCTGGGAGAGTGGACGTAGGCTTGATCTAAGCCGAACTACTATAAATCTTATCTTTATTTTCTCTTCCTTGAACTCCTTTACTTTGTTTGCCGTGACATCTTTCAGTATATTGAGTTAGTTGCCAAAGTCTAAATTCTTTCAAAGTCTGTTGCTTACCAAACTCAGTTTTTCAAAGGATTTTTACTGCATTTAGAAAAATTGTCTTCACACCTATTCACCCACTTTTTAGGTGTTTATACTAGTGCTTTCAAAAAGTACCATTACAAATTATACACATAATTATCTCAAGTTATACCCAAAATCCAAATTCCTAAGAGTCCTCCACTGATGTAGCTTTCCTCCTATAAGTTGGTAGTTGAAAAATAATTGAGATGAACGGTATAAGCATACCACTTCTCAATGAATAGTGCACATCTCTTCTCAACAAATCAAGCATTAGCAATGCACATTATAAGCAGTAACAAAAACACAACCACATCTAGTATATAATATATGTAAAAGTCCAAATATGAGTTACATCACTTCAACAACATTTTCAACATATTAGAAACATTCCATCAATAATATTTAGGCAAACATCCATGATTTAGTCCATTGATTACTCTAGTACTTCATATCAAACTATAGCCATGTTTAACGCCCCATGAAAGAGGCTTACCAAGATTCCCTTCTAGGCGTAGGTCTCCACTAATGTTAGCTAGTGGCTCTGGCCATTCAAGAAGTCCTGAGAATATGTATGCTTACTCACAACCTTTCAATGATTTCAGATCATAGTGACAATAGGACAAATCCATCAACATAATCCTGTCAAAAACAAAACTATTTCAGAACTCATTTAATAAACTAGAGTCACAAATCCATACAACCCTTCACAATTCCATCCACAAGAAGAATACATTCATGAAAAAATTCTCAAACCATTTTGTAAATAATAAGCTCTCAAACTATTTCATGAGATAACTTACTATGCTATTTCAAATAACCAAATAAGGGAGTAAATGCAAGATCCAGCTTTACACAACAGAGATGTTCTAAACACCATTTTAAATATATATATCATAATGTGCAATGTCTCATTCATAACTTATATAGTATATGTAATTCCGGGGGATAAATACACTACTAGTGCCATAAGTTGTGTACGACGCTCACTTTGGTGCCAAAAGTTTTCGTCGGATCACTTAAGTGCCAAAAAATTTGAAAAACACTCACTTTGGTGCCAACGTCAATCTGATTGGCCGGAAATCCGACGTGGCCCTTTTTTATTAATTTCTTATGCTGATGTGGCTCGTCGGAGTTTCCTTAGATCACTTAGGCCTTCAAACGACGTCGTTTTAGCGTCCTAACACCAAAACAACACCGTTTGGTGTCTCCTCCAATTCAAACCCTAAATCTCCGGCCAATCGCCATCCTCGACGGCCCTTACGCTTGGCGGCCGCAGCTCCGACCCCGACCCTAACCCCAACGATGGCCACTCGGCGGCCAAGTCGAAGGCCGTGATCTAGCCAATGCTTGGGGAGGCTGCTGACGAGTGCGCTGCCATTGATGTCTCCCTCTCCATCTCTGATCTCCCTGACGAGTGCCTGACTTGCGTCTTCCAGTACCTAGGCTCTGGCAACTAGGGCTGGTGCTCCTTCGTGTGCAGTCGAGGGTGTCCAAACAGTGCCGAGCAATGGTGGCTAAGCGAGCGACGGCGGCCCAGCGACAGTGGAGGCCGAGCAACGACGGCCGAGCAAGCTAGGTCAGAAAAATCCCAAATGAGTTAAACGGCGTCGTTTTTGTGAGGCCATCCATGTAGGACGGCAAAACGACGTCGTTTTCTTAAGGAGGACCGAAAACAACGTCGTTTGAAGGCCTTGTTGATTTTTTATTTATTTAAGCCACGTAATCATTTTGGCTGGAATCTTTCGCCGGTGGCCGGAATCTTTCGTCGATGGCCGGAATCTTTCGTCGATGGCACCAAAGTGATCGTTTTTCCTCCGATTTGGCACTTAAGGCTGCGCATGACAAAATTTCTGAAATAGAAATTGATTTCTGGCCAGAAATCAATTTCTCAATTTCTATTCCCCGGACAAATTTCTGAGCAAAGAAACCCGTTTGATAACGACTCAAATTTTTTATTTCTGAAACAAAAATCCGTTTGATAACAGAATAAAATTTCTATTTCTAGGAATAAAAATTGATTAGATAATAACATAGAAATCCTCAAATACAAAATAATAGTCGAAATAATACTAAAACAACATAGGAAATCCTCAAATACAAAATAATAATCGAAATAATACTAATACATTACAAAAGTTAAAAATACAATTTCATGGAATTTCCGGCATATTATTATCCCTTGCCATTTTATTGGCAATGGTTTTTCTAAGCGTATTTATTTGATTTCCCTCCTTGGTCAATTTATCATTTGCAAGCTCATCTTACATAGGTTCAAACAAGTACTGTGGAAGCATGAATATGGGTGCCATCAATGGTGCCTATACAACCTTATCATTTTATCAAAGACTAGTATTATACAAGATTATCAACAAAATAAAATTGATGGTATAATTGAATATATGAGAATTCTACCTTGAAGTAACATTTATGGTTAGGAACTAATCGGGAGAAGGTCAGTTTATTTTGATTCTCGAATTAAATTAGTCTAGTTGCTCATCCCTAATTTCTTTATTGTTGCTCGATGAACCTTTATTGGCCATTGCATAGCAAAGAGAGAGATTCTCTTGAATCTCTTGCCTTCGAATTAAAATTCAAGATTGTGTAACAATTTAATTATTTTTATTTTACAAGAATTTTGAATCCGTAAAGAAACGAGGTTAAATTTCTAGGCACGTTTTTTATTAATCTATTACGTAAGAACTTTTTCTTCAACTGACCATGCACGTGCCTTTTCTAGGAGGAAAGAGCCCCGTTGTTTTTAAGTAAGCATTTGAAAAATTTGGTCGTTTTTTAAAATTGAGGACCCATTTGATTGCCTTTCATCCTAAAGAGGAAGTTATCAAAAAAAAATTTGAAAAAAAAAACACGAGCAAAATAAGAAAAAGAAAATTAACAATAATTTATGAAGTTGTGGTTATAAGTGAATTAAGTTAGCAAGAAAGCACAATGTTCTTTTATATGGTTTGATTTCAGGTTCTGATTTCTATTTCAGAAACTGAGAAGTTAAAAATTTCAGCTTCTAATTTCTTCAATTTTTCTATTTTTGGAATAGAAATCTGTTTCAGAAATAGAGAAATCAAATTGCGTTACCAAACGGATTTCTGTTCCAAACCTATTCCGGGGAACAGAGAAACAGAGAAACAGAGAAATCGAGAAACAGAAATTTTGTCATGCGCACCCTAAGTGATCCGATAGAAACTTTTGGCACCAAAGTGAGCACTGTACACAACTTATGACACTGATAGTGTACTTCTCCCTAATTCTGGTGATTTTCAAGACGTGAGTTAATGTCATGCCCCGATACTTGGGTACACACCCATCCCTTACTTGGTCGATATAATAGCGATGTCCCAAGATGCATCGCCGACCCTTTTAGTTTGATACACATGCAGAAGCATATAAATAATCCCTAGACAATAAACTAATGGGATAGAAAAGTAGGACTACAAATTTTCCAACCAAACGGTCTTTTATAAACAAACAGGTTTATATACCATATTAGACTGTTTACAAAATATCGACTTAATAACAAAAGGGAACTGTCCTATGACCCATTGGTCGAACACGTTCGCCGATTCTTCGGTCTCCACCTTCCAAGACTTCGGGGTTCCCGGTCCTCCATCAACACCATTTAAGGACCTGAAAATGGTTATACAATAACCAGTAAGACTATGTCTTAGCGAGTTCTACTCCCTGAGACTCGATTAGGAAGCCAATATGCCATAAGGGCTGTCTATGCACAACATGAGTCAGAGGGCTTACCTTGGCCTCAGATTCCACCTACAAGTCAACACAGTTCGAATAGGCACCCAATCAATCACCACAGATCGAAACATTGATAAATCAACCTAGTTGATTACATGTCAATCAGACCATTCCCTGGTCATTCCATTCAATACTGTCCATTCTCTAAGATAACCTATTGAGTTACCAAGCCAATATATTATAACATTCATTCTTCGAGATGACACAATAAGTCACCGAGCCACTATAATATACTATTCATTTTCCAAGATAACCTATTGAGTTATCGAGCTAGTATATTATAATATTCATTCTCCGAGATGACATATAGAGTCATCGAGCATATATAACATAACGTCAATTCTCCAAGATGACATATTGAGTCACTGAGCCATTATGGCATACTGTCCTTTCTCCAAGATGACATATAGAGTCATCGAGCCGATATTGCATACCGTTCTTTCTCCAATATGACATATAAAGTCACCGAGCTGGTATAATACCCTATTCCGATTGTACAATCAATTTACTATTTTCACCAACATACCGTTCTTTCTCCAAGACGATGTATAGAGTCATCGAGCTAGTAATATATATTATTTCGATTGTACAAACAATTTGTCATTTATTTATTATTATTATTATTATTATTATTATTATTATTATTATTATTATTATTATTATTATTATTATTTTGATACCCAAGGAATCCTGTACAGCCGATAGTCGGTGGGTAAACCCTGGGGTGATGCTAGCGGAGGACCCATCACCCCGGCGCTAGCGGGAACCTCGTAATGCCTCCACTGGGTTTCGAACCCCTTACCTTTGGGTAAGGATCAACGAAATTCTTATCCAGTGGAGCCACCATGGCCAGTGGTAACAATTTGCCATTTTTATTACACCCGATAGAAATACACGTGTGTGGGTACACGGTCGGCCTTAGCCAAAATACAAGGTTTTCACTTTTGAACCACCCACTATTTTTAGCAGTCCCAAAATAGATTTTTGGCGTTATAGACCGACGCCCAGTAATCCTCCAATTAATTACCAAATTTATCCATTTTTGGAATAAAATACCTATCAACACAATTTCACTCAATTTGCACAATCAGGTACTCAAATAAATAAACAGAGAGTACCACTGCAATCAGCATGAAATTCCAGTCACCGACCATCCCGGTCTAATTTTCGGAAAATAAATAAATAATTAAATAATTACAGAAAATATTAAATTAATGCCAATAAATCCAACTTAGGCCCATAATGCCTAATTGGAAGCCGAAACGGACCTGGAAAAATTTCAAGGTTCGTTCAATAAATACTAGAACCTATTCACTTGCTAATTGCTACAACTAGCCTCTTAACATGCATCGGTAAAGCATTAAATTAATTACTTTACTCTAATCTATCCAGCTAATTGTACTTAATTAAATCTAATCAATCCCTAAGTATAATTAGCCTACTAAGCAAGGATTAGTGAGTTAAACTCACTTGTTCGGCGAGCTAGTCAATGCAAATCGACGGGACGTGACGGGGGACGATTCTCTCCAAAGTGGGCTAACTTTCGGGGCCCAAAACCACCTCAAAACGGGTTGCAAAGCTGCTGGAAAACCCATTATTTTAGCTTATGTTTTGAGTTGCAAAACAGAGGAAACAAATCTGGTTCGGCTTCTGCTTCTGCTTGTTGGATAGAGGAGAACCAAGGCTGAACGGTGAAGAAACGAGTTGATCGGAACTCTGATGATCGGGTGGTTGGCAACCGATGGCTCTCAGGGGTCAAGGGGGTCTTGTAGGTGGATGGAACAACCCAATGAATGGTCGGAATGGGAGAAAAACGAAAAAAATTGCGAAACAGTGCAGGCGGGCAGGGGATTGACGGATCGGCGACCGGTTCCTTCTCACCAGCGTATTGGACGGCTGGCGGCTCCGTTCGGTGATCGGCGACCACCATCCGTACGGACTGGGTGTGTTGGTCACGGCGGTGGGTGGCTCGGGGGCAGATTCGCACGGGAAGTTGACTTTTCACTCGGATCTTTGGCAAAAGGTCGGTTGGAGCAGAAACTAGCAGAAGTGAAAACAGAGGAGAAAAACGGTCCGGCAGTGGTGTGGCTACTCTGGCTGGTCTCTCTCTTGGCCACTGAGTTCAAAAATGGCAAGAAGGAAGGATGAGGGGGTCGGCAGCAATAGATGAGAAGAGATGACGAAAGAGAGAGGAAACAAGGGGGCCATAAGGTCACATTTTTCTCTACAATTGTCTCCCTTGACCATCCTCCACCACCAGCTGCTTCGTAGGCCCAAGTTCAGCCACCCATGCTCCCATCTAGAAGCTTGAATTGGTCTATAAGTTGTAGGGGCGGGGGACATACGAATTTCCCTTGGTCTTGCTTCAATTGGACATTAAATCCTTCTTAATTTAATCCAATTTGGCCTTTATAAAATCAATCAACCCACCATCGATCATCTTGGCATTTTCCCTCACCCATACAACTCACTTGCTTCCTAAATTTGGGACACAAAACTATCCTCGATAATTTTTGAACAAAAACGATCCTATGCCGACTTTTTCTCAAAAAGTCTCAGTTTGCAGAAAAATCTTATGAGACTGAATCGACACTCCTAGAATTAATTGTGACACGATAGAACTTTCAATTTTTGAAATCGGATTCAAATTCACGGTTAATTTCCATTCGACGCGTTTTTAGCGTGATCTAAGCTACTGGGTAACTTTCAGAAATTTTTAGTGCAAATGATCCGTGGTCATTTTTCTTCGAGCCACAATGAACCCACTCGACATATTATCGACTTTTAGTTGTTGTGAAAATATCGAGGATTCAAATACGGACACAGGGTACCAAAACAATAGAAAAATCAGTCTAGTACAAGTTGACGAGAATTTTCCAATTTAGTGGTGTCACCCACAATTAGCCACACATCTCTGCCGAACCAACCTATCTCTGTTCTCAAATCGATTTTTAACTGTGTGGTAATGGCCTCTAAAGATGAACACGGTCGAGAAGCCGATTCTTGGTCGAATTCTCAAGTCAATTGCCTTAAAATTCCTTAATGGCTTCCCTAGATAGTCTAGTTATCTTGAGAGTGATTAGCTTTGAGAACAGCCCTATAGGCGCATCAATGAAATGCTCGATTTAATCAATAGAAAGCAGAATCGAAATTTTAGGATGTCATAGTTAACATATCATAGAAGAGATAAGCACCAGTCTTTACTAACCAAAAGCCAAATTAAAAGCTTTACCACTTGAAAAGCTTAAAAATCCCATCAAAGAGAGCATTAACCAAATGTCAAACCTACAGATCACTAACCTCAATTAAGATTCTACTAGGCAACGCTAATTTTTGGAGTCAAAATGTCCAATATAAGTCGACAAAAAGACCACACAAGCATGATACTTGCAACAGGAAATAGAGTAGCAATCTCGTCTTACATTGTGAATTTTGGCATGTCATACATCTCAACTGAACTCCATTCTAAGTGAGTTTATAGTCAAAAGAGAGCTTATTCAAAGTACTAAAAGACCCAACAACTCTTTAGAACCAAAATTTGGCTGACAACTGATGAAATCCGGGACCAAACCCTACTGGTTGCAGTCACTCTAAATTAGTTTTCGAGAACTTCGAAGAATCAATATTGCTCAAATGGCAATCCGTAAAATCTCACGATTCCAAGACCAACCTAACGTTTCAAAATGACATCATTTCACAGCTCAACAATCTCAAGAATCAACTTAGCAACCCTAAAACCCGAACCGATCCGAAATTACAACATAACATAGCAAATCTCTTTGATTTGATTAGATGTATCAATTTTTGGAATTTCTCACCAAGTACTTCAAGATAGTATTAATCTAGCTTGTTGTGGCCTCCAAACCAAATCACACCAGAAGCCCCATCCGCTCGCTCTCGGATTCCACACTCTTTCTTCTATTTCCTCTTTGTTTTGCTGACTCGCTCCCTCCCTCTCTTTTTGCTGCTCAACTTTTCATATGGACTAGCTCTAGAGGGGAGCAAGAAGATGGCCTAAGGTCTCTTATGCCTAAATTTTCCTCTTTTAGGAGAGGCCCTTTGTGGGCTGAGGCCTTCTTTTTAGGAGAGGCCCATAGTTAGTCTCCATTAGGCTTAAAAACAACTCTCTAGCTCAGCATATCCAACCTCGGGCAACTCAAAACAGCCGTAAGACATGCATTTGGTGCCTTTTGCTATGATGCACAAAATATGATTGTCAATGAACATAGCTTCTCCAGCTTCAGAGCATCAGGGAGGGGCCTTTTGGTGGAACTGCAATCTCCAGTTGAAGACGGTTCAAGTTCGATCTCAATTAATTGCGGGCAGTGCCCCACAAACAGATGTTGATGCTCCTTTAAGCTCGAAACATTGGATATCCTCACAAGCGCCTTGCAGTCGACCACTTCCAATAAATGGAGATTCTTTAGCTGTCCAAGCACATTGTCAAACTTGATCTCTTCGAACCAACAGTCGAAGAGCAGTAACAAAGACAAATCGTCCAGGTTAAAGAACATTGACCATTCTATTAGGGTCTTCAAACCTTGTAAGCTCAACAATTTCAAACTGGACGGAAACCTAGTTAGAACCCGTAAGTTGGCACAAATTATTTCTAAATTTTGGAGTTGAGAAAAGGATCTCAAGTCAGTTGGATGCATGTCGGAATCAAAAAAATCCACGCTCGAAAACTGCAATTTATGAAGCCTTTCGAGATACCCTAGGTTTGGATGTAGAATTCGTCCTCGTTCAATTATGGACGATCGTTTAGTTGTGTCCACATCTTCATAAATGCAATCACTTATTGTTAGATGATTTAAATCAGTGAGGTTCGAGAGGTCGGTACTATCTGCAATGATGGAGACGTTATATTTAGGTTTGTTAAACTTGTGGGGAGGTCCGATAGTAATTGAAGATTCATACAATAACTTAAATCAAGTTCTTTGAGGTTAAAGAGACGATTGATTGTCATCGGCAATCTACTAACCTTTGTGCCGGACAAGTTCAAAATCTTCAATTGGGATAGTCCTTTGATTTCACTAGGAATTTCACCCTCGAGATTGTCACAATCATCGTCTCTAAGCTCCTCAAGATTCTCCAGAGTCTCTATGCTCTTCGGTAGCTCTCTTATGTCACTAGAAGATAAAATCATAAGTTGCAACTGTCTAAGGTTGCCAATAAAACGGGGTAATTTTGCAATAGGTGTATGAGTTAAATCCAATTTGAGTAGCGATTCTAGTCCTCCAATGGAATCTGGTAATGCACTTACACGAGTGTCTTCTAAATTCAAATAAAGGAGTGATGTCAAATTTCCAATGGAAGTTGAAAGCTCTCCAAGGTTGTAACACCCACTTACTGACAGATGCTTCAAACCTCGTAGCGCTTCTATTGAGGGCGGAAGTTTTCTAACACCATCATGATTTTCCACCTTCAGCACCAACAAGGATTTCAAACCACCAATGAGGCCTGGTAATAGAGGAATGGATAGAGAAATATTTCTCTGTAGTAGATGATCCTTGCCATTGATATCCAAATACTTTAGGCAACCTAACTGATTAATAGAGCTATCGATTTCTTCCAATCTTCTACAATTTTTTAGAACCAATTTTTTCAAATTCTGGCACTTGGAGAAGTAAGGTGTCCTCTTTAAATAAGATATATGACTTTTAGGTTATCATTTACCTATAAAACAACCAATTATTGAGGAAAACAATGGCATAGCAAAGGTCAACTCAATGTAACAAATGCAAACACACATAAAGGAAAAAGAACGTATTATATGAAATTGTACCATGCATGCTTCCCATCCATTCCAATCTTCAATGATATCGCTCTCTGAAAGCTTGAGAATAGCCAATTTCCTTAGACATAAATTGATGGCATGTAGGTTTGAAGGGCAATGATGCCAACAAAGCCATGTTAGATTAGAGAGAAGATTTTTGAAGTCTCCTACAAAGTTTCCTCCATTCAATTCAAGGAACCTTAGACTAGCTAGCCTTGAAAATTCACCACTCGTGAAATTATGCTCGTCGCCAAGTCTTGTGAGTTTGAGTGCTACAATGGTGTCTGTTCCCTGATATTTTCAAAGCAACAAATTGCAACATGAGTGAACGATTTAGAGTAAGTACTAAATATCAAAACATGACCATATATCTGAATTCAACTAATAGTAAATATGAGTACCAGCTAAAAAATGGAGCATATTGATATTATCTTATACAAAAAGGGGCAAATTCCATGAATCATTATCTCTCTTAGGAGTTGTAATGCAAACATTAGTTCTTTTGGAAAGCCGTTCATTTCTCTCAAATCATGCCAAATCATCAATGTCTTGTGTACAAAATTGAGCGAACATTTTGGGTGAAAATGAACTCTAAATACACACAACTGCATGTTTAGTTTTTTTCATGAGCAACTAACTTGTTTACTAAGACGTACTAGGTTATTCTGAACCAATTCTAAGGCGACCGTTGGACACCACAACTGATGTGGACATCGAGCCATATCGAGGAGGTGGTGCTAAGGACTCATTATCTATTCCTACTGGTTCGATCACTCGAGCGCGGGCCAAGCAATTTAGGCAAGCTGTTGGTGTCATGGTTCGTGATCTTCAGCGTGGAGATAACCTTGGATCAAATCTTGAAGAATCTTGGAAATCTTGGCGCAATTTGATTATATGGACACCAAATATTTGACCAAGTCAAATATATATAGATATATTTTTACTTTGAGAAATAATTGAGAGATTCTCTTTTACTGTTCTTTTGAGGACTTGACCTAATCAAGATAACCTTGTGACGGTCGATTTGACTTATCGAGCGAGATAGCGAATTCTTTCACTCGTGGCGTCTATAACGTTGGTTGGTTGACACGTGTTCGTCAACAGGTCACGTTCATACCGAGGTTGCCAATCACAGGTTTGATTGGAGGTCGAGGTTTGCAATTCGCACCCTCTAGGCCTTCGTAGAACGATCCTTCCGCAGCGATTCACATCAGTTTGGTATCAGAGCTTGCTTCTACAAGGTCTATTTATCTTTAATTTTTGTTTATATTCAGCAATTTGAGATTTATTGAGCTAGGGTTTCGGTTCTAGCCAATTTAGGGATCTGATTGGTTTTGTGCTTCCATACGTAGTTGTTTGATGTTAGTTTTAATTTTTTTTTCCTAGCATCTTAAATTGTATCTGAGTTCGTCAAAAAAAAAGAAGAGAAAGTTCTTCAAAAAAAAAAAGAAAGAAAACGCAATAAAAAAAAAGTGCGCAAGAGAAAAAAAAAACAGATTCGGCAAAAAAAAAAATATAGCCGAAAAAAAAAAAATCAAGAAGACGACTCGTTTGTTAGTGGACCGAATTGAAAAAAAATCAGTAGTGATTTGCGTTTCAATTGGAATTTTGAAAGTTGTACTTGTTGGTTTGAAATTGTTACTTGCTGAAACAAAATCAGTAGTGATCTAATCTTGTTTGATTAGTTTGATTGATTGTCGTGAGAGGGTTGAGAGATAGGTTTTGAGTCCAATAAAGAACTTGTGAAAAGAGAATACGAGAGGAAAAAGGCAAGAGTGTGTGAGTTTAATTGAGGGTAAAAAAAAAAAGAGCCTAAACTTGAGTTAAACACGAGAGGAGTGATAAACACCTTGAGAGAAACACGTGAGGGAGCGATTGGTGAGGATTTTTGTGACTAACATTTATTTGCAGGTCTAAAATATGTCGCACGAAGAAAGCGTGAATCAAAGGGAGGTTGACTCCATACGAAGGGATAAAGCACTCGTGGAAAGCATCCAGCAATTGAGGGTCGTAGTGGAGGAGCTTAGTGGCCGAATGATGGGGAATGGCATGAGGGTTGATGGTGACCGAGAGATACCCCGAGGAAGGCCGCAACATCAGCGAGATGCCTCTAGAACACAACCTAGAAGGCAACGGCATTATGATGATGATGAGGCTGACATGGAGGATGATCGAGATGCTCGATTTGGAAGGTGGAATGGAGCCCGAGGGTTTAGACACCGAGAAGATAATGAACTTGGCAATATTAAGATGAAGATTCCTTCTTTCCAAGGAAAGAATGATCCCGATGTGTATCTAGAGTGGGAGAAACGCATGGAGATGGTATTTGATTGCCAACGATACTCTGAGCTCAAAAAGGTAAAAATTGCAGCTGTTGAATTTACTGATTATGCTATAATTTGGTGGGATCAACTTGTGACTAGTAGGAGGCGCAATGGTGAAAGACCGATAGAGACGTGGGATGAGATGAAAGCAGTGATGAGGAGGCGTTTTGTACCAAGTCATTACCATCGAGATTTGTTTCAAAAGTTACAAAATCTCACACAAAGCAATAAGAGCGTGGAAGAGTATCACAAGGAGATGGAGATTGCCATGATCCGTGCTAATGTGGTGGAGGATCGTGAGGCCACAATGTCAAGATTTTTGAGTGGTTTGAGTCGAGACATAGCAAGGGTGGTGGAGCTGCAACACTATGTTGAATTGGAGGAATTGGTGGACAAAGCCATCAAAGTTGAGCGGCAATTGAAGATGGACCGAATTCACAAAAGTGGAGGAGGTTCTAATCAAAATTGGAGATCCAATTGGAAGAGAGATGAAAAGCCAAATTGGAGAGGAAACAACACCAAAACCGAAACCTCAAAGGAGAAGGAGAGGGACGGTAAAGTTGGAACGAATTCGGCTTCAGGTAAAACCGAAAACCCTAACACTAGAACTCGTGAGATTAAATGTTTTAAGTGTTTGGGCAGGGGTCATATGGCGAATCAATGCCCTAATAGGAGGGTGATGATCATGACTGGACATGGTGATGTTGAGTCCGAAAGTGAGAGGGAAGAAGAAGATGATGAGATGCCACCATTGGAGGATTGTAGTGATGGAGAAGTGGCTATAAAAGGAGACTTATTGGTGGTTAGGCGTTCTCTGAGCGTGCAAGTAAAAGAGGAGGAGCATCATCAACAAAGAGATAACTTGTTTCATACAAGATGTGTGGTGAATGGTAAGATCTGTAGTATGATAATTGATGGAGGTAGTTGTGCAAATGTGGCAAGTTGTACTATGGTGGATAAGTTGGGTTTTAAAACGACAAAGCACCCTAGGCCTTATAGACTTCAATGGTTAAATGATAGTGGTGAGGTGAAGGTGTCGAAACAAGTTCGAATTCCATTTGAGATAGGGAAATACAAGGATGAGGTAGAGTGTGATGTTGTACCTATGCAAGCGGGTCATGTCTTACTTGGAAGACCATGGCAATATGATCGAAAGGTACATCATGATGGATATACAAATCGTTATTCATTGGTGATGAATCAAAAGACTTATACCTTGGTACCAATGACACCTAGTGAGGTGTATCAAGATCAGTTAAAGTTACAACGAGAAGCCGAGAGAGAGAGAAAAGGTGAGAAATCCGAGGGCTTGCGTGGTGTGTCTGAGACGCAAGGAAAAGGAGAGGTCGAGAGAAAGATTGTGGTAAAAACCGAGGGAAAAGAAGAGAGGAAAGAAAAGAGGCAAAATAATTTTTATGCAAAATCAAGTGAAGTGAGGAGAGCCTTAGTTCTAGATCGACCAATGCTTGTACTTGTGTACAAGGAGGTTTTGTTTTCTACTAACGATCTTGACCCAAGTTTGCCTAGTCCTATTGTGTCTTTATTGCAGGAATTTGAAGATGTCTTTCCTGATGAACTTCCTGGAGGGATACCACCGATTCGAGGCATAGAACATCAAATTGACTTGATTCCTGGTGCATCATTACCTAACCGACCTGCATATCGAAGCAATCCCGAGGAGACAAAGGAACTTCAGCGGCAAGTTAGCGAACTATTGGAGCGAGGGCATGTGAGAGAGAGTCTTAGCCCGTGCGCTGTCCCTGTTTTGTTGGTGCCAAAGAAGGATGGAACTTGGCGAATGTGTGTCGATTGCCGAGCAATCAATAATATTACGGTAAAGTATCGACATCCTATTCCTAGGTTAGATGACATGTTGGATGAGTTGCATGGTTCTTGCATTTTCACTAAAATCGATTTGAAAAGTGGCTATCATCAAATTAGGATGAAAGAAGGTGATGAATGGAAAACTGCATTTAAGACCAAGTATGGGTTATATGAGTGGTTAGTCATGCCATTTGGATTAACTAATGCACCGAGCACGTTTATGCGACTTATGAATCATGTTTTGCGTGCTTTTATTGGTCGATTTGTGGTTGTCTATTTTGATGATATCTTGATATATAGTCAAAGCCCTGATGACCATATTAAGCATGTGCGAGCTGTCTTGCAGGTTTTAAGGACCGAACAATTATACGCTAATCTAAAGAAGTGCTCTTTTGTTACCAACAAATTAGTATTTCTAGGATTTGTTGTTAGTGCTGATGGTATACAGGTTGATGAAGAAAAGGTCAAAGCAATTCGTGAATGGCCAACGCCTAAGACCGTAGGAGAGGTGCGTAGCTTTCATGGATTGGCGAGTTTTTATCGGCGATTTGTGAGAAATTTTAGCACCATTGCTGCACCTTTAACTGAGGTTATCAAGAAGCACGTGGGTTTCACGTGGGGAGAAGAGCAAGAGAAAGCATTTAATCTGCTAAAAGATAAGTTAACTAATGCTCCTTTGTTATCTTTGCCAAATTTCAGTGCTACTTTTGAGATAGAGTGCGATGCTTCTGGTACAGGAATTGGAGCCGTGTTGATGCAAGGAGGGCGTCCCATAGCTTATTTTAGCGAAAAATTGAGTGGAGCAACATTGAATTATCCTACCTATGATAAGGAGATGTATGCTTTAGTGCGAGCTTTGGAGACATGGCAACATTATTTATGGCCAAAGGAGTTTGTGATCCACACCGACCACGAGACCTTGAAGTACTTGAAAGGGCAGCAAAAGTTGAATAAAAGACATGCCAAATGGATGGAGTTCATTGAGACTTTTCCATATGTGATCAAGTACAAGAAAGGTAAGGAGAATGTGGTAGCCGATGCACTTTCTCGAAGGTATGCGATTCTAACTATTTTAGAAGCAAAGTGTCTAGGTTTTGAGCATATCAAGGGCTTATATACTGATGATGATGACTTTGGGAGAGTATATGAAGTATGTGAACACGCTGCATTTGATAAATTCTATAGGCATGAAGGTTATCTTTTCCGTGAAAACAAACTATGTTTGCCTAAGTGTTCTTTGCGTGAATTGTTGGTGCGAGAAGCGCATAGTGGTGGTTTAATGGGACATTTTGGCATTAGTAAGACTTATGAAGTACTACATGAACATTTTTATTGGCCACATATGAAGAGAGATGTTACACGTGTCTGTGAGAGATGCATTGCTTGTAAGCAATCGAAGTCTACAACTAAACCGCATGGCTTGTATACACCATTACCTATTCCAACGCATCCTTGGACTGATATTTCTATGGATTTTGTGTTAGGATTGCCTAGGTCTAAGTATGGTAGAGATTCTATTTATGTGGTTGTTGATCGGTTTTCAAAGATGGCTCATTTTATACCTTGTCATAAAACTGATGATGCATCTCATGTTGCTAATTTGTTCTTTAGGGAAGTTGTACGTTTGCATGGCATGCCTAGATCAATTGTTTCAGATCGAGATTCTAAATTTCTTAGCTACTTTTGGAAAACATTGTGGAAAAAATTAGGAACACGGTTGTTATTTTCTACTACATGTCATCCACAGACCGATGGTCAAACCGAGGTAGTTAATCGAACTTTAGGGGTATTGTTGCGAGCTATTATTAAAAAGAACATAAAATCTTGGGAAGATTGTCTACCACATGTTGAATTTGCATATAATAGGAGCATGCATTCTGCTACTAAATTTACACCATTTGAGGTTGTCTATGGTTTTAATCCGTTAACTCCGTTAGATTTAACCCCTTTACCTATTGATGAGCGTGTGGATTTAGATGGAGCAAAGAAAGCTGAATTTGTCAAGGTGTTGCATGAGAAGACGCGCGCAAATATTGAGCGCAAGACTGAGCAATATGCAAGGCAAGCCAACAAAGGGCGTAAGGAAGTGGTGTTTGAACCTGGCGATTGGGTTTGGGTTCATATGCGCAAAGAGAGATTTCCTGAGCAGCGACATTCTAAGTTATTACCGCGAGGGGATGGACCTTTTATGGTTTTGGAAAGAGTTAACAATAATGCCTACAAGCTTGATCTTCCAGGTAAGTATGATGTTAGTGCAACATTTAATGTTTCTGACTTGACTCTTTTCGATGCCAGTGATGATTTGAGGGCAAATCCTTTGCACGGGGGAGGGAATGATGTGGACATCGAGCCATATCGAGGAGGTGGTGCTAAGGACTCATTATCTATTCCTACTGGTTCGATCACTCGAGCGCGGGCCAAGCAATTTAGGCAAGCTGTTGGTGTCATGGTTCGTGATCTTCAGCGTGGAGATAACCTTGGATCAAATCTTGAAGAATCTTGGAAATCTTGGCGCAATTTGATTATATGGACACCAAATATTTGACCAAGTCAAATATATATAGATATATTTTTACTTTGAGAAATAATTGAGAGATTCTCTTTTACTGTTCTTTTGAGGACTTGACCTAATCAAGATTCCCTTGTGACGGTCGATTTGACTTATCGAGCGAGATAGCGAATTCTTTCGCTCGTGGCGTCTATAACGTTGGTTGGTTGACACGTGTTCGTCAACAGGTCACGTTCATACCGAGGTTGCCAATCACAGGTTTGATTGGAGGTCGAGGTTTGCAATTCGCACCCTCTAGGCCTTCGTAGAACGATCCTTCCGCAGCGATTCACATCAACAACCTACTGCGCTTTCCAGGAACTATAAAACATTCTTGCTGGACAATCTCTCTTCCAAGATCTCTAATTTGGTCGTGCATCCACAGTCTATCATCTTTGAGTTTTATCAAAGCTAAATGAATAAGAACACGGAGTCCAGTATTTGGAAAAAAAATCACAAGCTTTCCACATGTAATATGCGGGGATTCTTTCTTGATCAATGCAATGACATGCAATATCAAGAAAAATTTGTCGTTGCTTGTACTCTAATTCATCGTAACTTATCAACAACTTTTTCTGGACATCTTGATGGGGCACTTCCTCTAACTTCTTCAATGTGTCTTTCCATGTTTTCTTGCCTTTTGAATGGAGTAAAGAACCTATTACCTCTAGAGCTAATGGTAATCCTCTAGTAGTTCTAACAATTTCATGTGAAATTTTGATGTAATCATGTGGAGGCGAGTCACTTTCAAAGGAGTGCTTGCTGAATAGTTGAAGAGCATGGTAAAACTGCAATTCCTTCATTTCGTGAAAAGAGAAATCTCGGTGATGCATAGGGATGATATTGTCATCTAGGGTGTCGGTTTCGGGAGCCAAAAAGTAGGTGTTTCTAGTTGTGATAATAATTCTGCTTCCTGAACCAAACCAACTTGACTCACCAGCTAGATTCATGAGCTTGTCTCTCTTGTCCATGTCATCAAGAACAATGAAGGCTTTCTTATCAGAGTTTTTGTTTGATCACGTTCCTCCCCTCATTGGCATCAATAACTTTAGGACGTTGGATACCAAGAATGTCATGTAATAATTCCTTTCGCAGATTTAAAATATCGCTTTCACGGATATTTGAAAGAAAGCTACAACTTTGGAACTGGGAAGAGATACGTTTGAAGATAGCCTTAACAAGAGTTGTTTTTCCAATACCGCCCATACCGTGAATCACCACAAATTGTACATTAGAAGTGCCTACGGCTAACAACTTCATAACGATTTCCATCTGATCATGAATTCCCACCAAGCCGTCACACCAGTTTCTCTGCATAGGCGTCAGCTTACCAAAAACTTCTTCCAGAACAAGGGCTATAAGTTTATCTTGGCTGCCATATACATAATGCAACTGTCTTAGTTTTAGAAACCACAAACATGCCCAGAAGCATAAATATGTAAAACCATATATTTTGATTGTTAAAACTAAGCATGGATTATCAGTTTATATCATATTCAGTCCTCCCCAAGCTGAGAAGATTGATCTCAGTTACAGATAACAATGGTTGGATATTGATGTGGGGGGCGGTTTTGAAGAGCTTTTAGATGGTCAAATCAGTGACGTTCTAACGTGCGATGTAGCCATCAAAACTAGATCCATAGCCAAGCGGGCGAACCAGACCAATTGTTTTGGTTCGTGCAATGCACCTAGCTTGACGAAGGGTGAAAATAGAGCAAATCGCACATTAAATAGAGAGAGCATTCTTGAGTGGGGCCAACATTGACGAAGATGTCAATACTTTTTAGTGCAGGAGTTTGTGGCACCACAATCCCACATCGAATGGGGCACACCTTTTTGAACTAATTCATGGGTAAGGTCCACCCTTAAATGGTCACTCTAAAATTCTACTGTAATAGGAATTACCACGAGGAAGAATGGCATAAGATGTGATAGAAACTTTATGCAAAAGTGCCGTCAATGGATCGGTTACGAATTCTGAAAAATTATATGCCTGATGAAATGGACTTTATAAAAACGAACATGGTAATTTGCACAACCATTTCAACTTCCATTTGACTTCAGAATATTTGTTAGAAGGAGGGGGGAGGGGTTGATCTATAAATTGAGTTGTCGTGATTAAGAAACAATGATCTAAATTTAGAAATGAAAGTACAACAGTTGTCATTAATTACCCGTGATCTTTTAAGTTATATCCCTTGATTCCAGCGACCTCTTTGAGAGCCTCCTCCCATTGCTTCGCCATATCTTCACCAAACTGTCTCTCATGCTTTTGTAGGGCCTTACCATATGATCCAGTTTTGAGCTTAAGATTGGATGCATCCACCCCATTGAAGATGGGCAAGATCACTTTCTTGTCTCTCTTCCTACACTCCACCATGTGTGCGAGCTCATGGAGACACCATTTACTGGAAGAAGCATAGTTTTTAGAGAAGATTGGTATGTAGATCTTTGAATTGGAGATTGCTCTCAAAAGCTCGCCTCCGATCTCTTTCCCAACATGGAGCTTTTCGTCATCTTTGAAGACGCAAATCCCAGCTTGGATCATGGCCGCGTAGAGAGAGTTTGTGATGGTTAAGCGAGTGTCGGGCCCTCTGAAGCTCAAGAATACTTCGTAGTCACTCCTCGATGACGATGAAGATTCACCACTGAGGGGGAGAGACTTTCCTTCGGGGCATTCCATTCCTATGATCTTTGGCCACAAAAGCGATATCAAATTATTGTGCTTGTTCAAAATTGCAACTTTCCAGTTACCTTGCGCCCGTTGCCAATTTATAAGAAATTGGTAGACTGACTCTTTTCGTCCTA
Organism: Eucalyptus pauciflora; assembly: GCA_007663325.1. Taxonomy (NCBI): domain Eukaryota; kingdom Viridiplantae; phylum Streptophyta; class Magnoliopsida; order Myrtales; family Myrtaceae; genus Eucalyptus; species Eucalyptus pauciflora. Next base: position 371,023 of record VMYD01000067.1, read on the forward strand.
AAACAACTATTGACTGATTAGGCTCACCGTGAGCGACAGAAGATGCAAAGAAAGATCACTACTGCACGCTTCCACGAAATCACCTACCTCGGACAACCGTTCTTCACTTGTAGTTTTAACGCACCTCCTTTTCCTGAGAACCAAGGAGAGCCATTGTTTTTCGCAGTATTTTCTCGGAACGTACCTGAGTTGATTCGGAGAAGTCTTCGAATGTATTAGGACCAGAGCTTAATTCCCTAAAAAAAGCATCAATTTTTGGTGTTGCATCAAAGCATGAGAGGCATTCTTCCAAACGCAATGATGGAGCCTAGTAGGAATTGAAATAAAAAGCTGAACGACCAAACCTGAGGGCATGTAATAATGCCCTCTCATTTTTCCTAAAGCCACTTTTTGCCCCTTTATTAGGTCGTCACGTGATAGAATAAAGTGCCTTGGACAATACTTTTGCCATGAAAAAAAACATTTTCTGATCTGAAATATGAGAAGGTGGGTCATCAAGAGTCAATTCATGTTGGGAATGTGATGATTATCGGATTCTTGATTATTATTTTTTTTTGGTAAAGTTCGGATTCTTGATTTTTCATAAACCACTAAGTCCGGATTAATCGAGTTTTCCATACGATCACTGTTAGGAGAAAAAAAAAAGATCAAGTCTCTCCTATAATTTTAATAAGTAAGTCGAAACTCAAAATGCAATGTTTTGAAGATGTTTCACCTTGAAACTAAAGCTGATGACATCTTCAAAACTAAAGAACATTGTTTAAGCATAACAGTTCCGGTTTAGTGGCAATCGGATATAAAACACGCCTTGTTGCAAAAGGGTTCGATAGCCTTATCAAGTGAAAGCACTTCTAACTCGGAAAAACAACACCTACCCAAGTCAAAGCGTTAAAAGAAGGTATAAGTACACTAGGAGTCCTATAACTTGTTTTGAAAGTGTAATGGAGTATAATTTTTTTAAAGAGCATAATTAAATCATAAAACTTAGCACGAAAGTATGATAACTCTATTAAAATAGAGTTATTTGACCTATTTTAGGCAACAATTAATGCAATATCTATGAGAAAATATTTGGATTTTCTTCTGATTATTTGAATTTTTCTTATTTATGCAGAATAATGATATATGAAGAAGATAAGGAAAAAGATGGCAAAACCGAGGAATTTAAATCAAGCAGCAGTGGGAGATAGATATCAAATCAAAATCCTTTGATTTACTCCCTGATTTTGTGCACAATTGCTTGGAGCTATGGATCTTGGATGTATCCTATGAAGAGGAGAATAAAGAGAGGGAGAGAGCAGTTAGGTTTTTGGTTATATCGTTTTTCATTCTTGTGAGAGTTTTTCAAGTATTTTGAAGAGAAGACAAAAGTAGTGACATAATTCTTGTCCTTTGATTCAAGATGCTGGGTATGATCTATATTTTTAATTTTTCTTCTACTATGTTCTAATTTTCTTTTGTTAGGGCTACGATGTAGCCTAACCATGATGATGTGAATTTCATGATTTTTATGTTTTATAATTGATTTTATTCATGTGAGTTATATATTATTGTGCTTAATGCTTTTGAGTGACTGGTCACCACTTGAATAATCTGATGTGCATGTTTGAGACTAAGAAGTGATAATATGCAATTGCTCATTATAATATATAATCATGAATTAAACGTGGATAGAGATATACCGCATTATTTGTGTAACTTTTGGTGATAAGGTGATCCAAAAGACTCATTGTAAGCCGTGAATATTCATAGTTTTTAATGCACTCATGTTTATTTTAATTCACATAGAGATATAGTTGATTAATAAACTGAGTAGGTTTGCTATACCTAGAGATATGATAGTAAATAGGTTAGGGATTCCACTATCACATGTTTGATATCGTTCCTGTTTTCACAATAATTTGAAATTTTTATCTAGTGGTTATGATGAAATCGGATGCTCTAATATATTTATCTGATTGATTTACTGCATTTAGTTTACAAATTTTGTTTTTAATTTATTCTCAATTAGATTTTGATCTGTTAGATAAATTTTAGAATTAATCTATTTTAGTAGTTAATTAGTTTATTAATCATCGATCTCCGTGGGACGATACTTTTTCTCATCATTATATTACTTGTTCGACACGTTTAGAATTTTACGAACAAAGTACAATCGAATTTCAAATCTTTCAAAAAGTGCAATTAATGAAACACTTGATTAGACAAATTTGATAAGTTTTAAGACTTGATTGTATTTTTTTGAAATTTTTAAGACTTAATTATATTTTTTGGACAAATTTTAACGCTTTCAATATACTTAATCCTTAAAAGTAAAGCTTTTTCACAATCATCCAAAATTGGCGGCAGTGCGTGATAAAGTGCAGCCATTCTTGGAGCAATGTCCAAGACTCATGCTCTATAAATTGCTTCGTCGATGAAACTAGAGATTAATCCTCAGCTTCAAATTCTCTAAGAGAGAGAGAGAGAGAAGAGAGAGAGAGAGAGAGAGAGAGAGAGAGCGCGTGTTTGTGTGTGTGCACGTGATATAATTGTGTGAAAAAAATAGTTTATTTGGATCATGTCCACGTGTAGCGTATGACCATTCAATCAATAACAAAGCTTGTTACCGCATTATTGTATAGTGCGCTAAATACCCACCAATTGTTATTTAAACGGCATGACATACTCAACAGTTGATAGCAATGTGATGCTGATACCTTGCCTAATATGCATGATCATAATTGTAGTTTAAATTGATTTACTCTAATTTCAAAAACTCTATTCTGAAGGCATTCAATTGATTTGATTCCTACACTTTTCTTTAGTTTGAGTAATTGATTCATCTCCATTACTTTAGTTTGTTCAATTAGGTCTCTCAAAATTATTTTAGTATGTTTCATGTGTCATAAACTGGTTGATTATCATAAAGGAAACTGCTAAATTGGACTACAATATACTGAAGCTATCGGATTAAAAAAAATTATACAAATGGATATCGTATGTGTAATATATATTAAAAACTATTGAAATGTAGTTTCCTACAAAAAATCTAGAGTGAGAATTTCAACTTCATACAAAAAATGCTACATATGGATTCATTAATTTCTTTTGAATTGTGCTCCCACCATTTCTCTGACCACACACCCGATTGATATGCTACGAATATGAGTGTTATCCACAAGCGACCTTAACAAAAAATACAGGTAGGCGATGCTCTTATCTTTATCCACTAAAAGTAAGCCTTGAAGAATGTTTCCTTCGACTAGGGATGAAGAAAATATGACTCATTTTTTAGGCTGTGATTCCCTTCTTCCTCCGGTTGGTACAAACTTGCATATCAACCGCATGCTAGCTCAACTAAAAGTAACATGGGCGCTGTCAATATTTGCAACCCATCAATAAAAAAGACCTTATCCTTTTGATTTTGGTTCTATGATATGCCTTAGTAAGTCAAAAGAATGAACTGTGCTCACCTCTAATCAAGTCTCATATTAATAGGCCATAAGTTTGAACATTATCTACATGTTCCATTGATAAATGAAACCGTTAGGATTAAATTTTCTTTTAAAAATCCATTTACAACCAATCGATTTTGCACCTGATAGTAAATCAACAATTCCTAAGTTTTAATTTGTCAAATAGAATCAATCTCAATTTTTATGGCTTCTTTTCAAAAATGACTTTCTTTAGCAAAAAATTGCTTAAGAGTAAGTTAAAAAAATCATTATCAACAAGATATGTATTAAAATCATTTTCAAAAGAAGTTTATTTCCTTGATCTTTTACTCCTTAATTCGTCATTTGATTCTTTAATATCATCTGTATGAAGAGATGCATGAGAAATAGCATTAGTTCTCAACAGAAAAATATGCTAAAAATTTATGCATTCTTTGTCCCAACATTGTATTGCTATCAAGCACATCACTTTTTAGTACAAGAAATGCACTATTATCTTCAACATAACCAACAAACATGCAACAAGATGTCTTGAAGCCTATCCTCCTTTTCTTAGTACTAAGAAGCATAACCTTAGCAAGACACCCTACACTTCCCAATATTTTAATAGGAAAAGTGCACTAAAAGTCCTAAAATTTGTCACAAAAGTACAATTAAGTTTTAAAGTTATCAATAAGTGCAATCAAGTTCTAAAACTTATCAAATTTGTATAGTCAAGTCTTTCCATTAACTCCATCCAACTTGGCTAATGAAAAATATTGGCGTGGCTAAAACATGAAAGATAAGGCTAAAATGATATTGTTTGGGTTCAAATCTAATTTTTAAATCTAAATATTATTTAAACTAAATTAAAAAACAATCTAAACTTATATAAAAAAGGGGAAGGACAACAAAATCAATCAAGGGCCCATAGGCCCCTAGCCGTCAATGCCCCACCGTCGTTGGAATGGGTTGGCGATGGTGGGCGACGGTTGGCTAAGGTTGCTAGTGCCGCTATGCCCTGGCCAGTGGCTAGCAAAACTAGTTGACTATAAAGTCAATTGTTAACACTTAATTTTGTTTGTTTTTGTTATTTATCGTATGAAAAATTTTAGGAATTGAATTCAACCCCTAAACAAAAATATCACTCGCATTATTCACATTTGCATGGATCATCGCACATGACTTAGTCGCATGACTTCTCTATGACCCACCAAGGAGAGATCACTCTTTGTCGCCCAACCCCTCCACAGACAAGCATGCATAGGATCGTCTCTTACAAATATCGATCAATAATTTAAAAGTAAATAAGGGCAATTGCAATTGGCAAATAGAGAATATCCATGAGTTGAACGGAAACAAATATGTTGGAGGGAAATCAAGATCATGGAGAATATTTACTTTCCGCCGACTCCTCCATGATGGCACCTCCAAGATCTTAAATTTCGGGCCAGAATCGGCGGATTTAGATAGCAAACCAATTATCGAAGGAAAGAATAAAAACAAAAGGAAAGAATACGAATTTGATTGGGAGGAATCATTGGAATATCAACAAGAGATTAATACTCATGGAATGAGTTAGCCGATGGTGAATGAATGTGGACACGTTCAAGGCAATATTGGTAAAAGTAGAAAAGGAAATGGCGAAGGGAAAAGGCCAAAATCATAGAGAATCACCGATCATCGCCAAAGGAGTCTCCCTGGATACTTCCAAAAATACGTGGGAGTTTTCTGGTATAAGAGGGGACGATTAGAAAGAGAGAAGGGCAGCTCGCAATAGAAAGGAAAAAATGGTGAGAAAACACAGAGAGGCGCGATAGATAATCTTAGAGAGAGAGAGAGAGAACAGACGGTCTGGGAAAGGAAAGAGGGAGGGAGAGTGTGGAGAGGCTTCGGAGAGGCTTCTATTAGTGTAACATAGTAACTCATGGTGCAATACACTAGATATGCACAGCGGGAGATAAGACTAACAAAAAAGGAAGAATGGTCTTCTCTTTTCATCCCATCCTTGCAGACCCTCCCGCGAGCAGCTCATCCACTCGAGACGACCCCGGTCCTGCCTCGCACCCGACGCAGCTCCACCCAAAACAGATCGTGGCCTCCCTCTTGGGTCACGTGTAGAGCCATCGCAAGCCCGCAACTCCAGTAGTGTGTTTCGGCGAGACCATCTTGTTGCCATTCCATGGCCTGAGTCAGCCCAATAACTCAGCAATCCCAGTGATATCCAACAACGTTCAGCGAATCCAGTGAACATCAAAGCTTGCCTGCATGTTCGACGCCAATTCTAGCAAGTACAGCGAGACACCGGCGCGGCCAACGTACCCAAGTGTCTGGATGCCATCCAGTTATTTCACTGCGATAAAATTAGGTTGTTTCTCTTCCTTTTAAAGTTGTTTGCTCCATATTTTTGGTGTTTACTTTGTTTTGTTCTGATGTGGTGGTCGTAATCAATTTGATGCCGAGGACAAGGACACACAAAGGAAAAGATACGGCCACTGAGAAAGAAAAGAAATTAGAAAGAGTGAAAAAAAAGAAGAAGAAAAAGTGCGACACGTGTACTGCACATCAGGGAGGACGCATTAGAGAATGTCAAAGGTGGAAACGTGGATAGGAGGCATGCATTAAACAGAGCACAGCCATCCGAAAAGAAAGTCTAGCGAGATCTTTCTCGCATAGTTTCTCCCTGTCTACATCACTTTAGTACTCCGCCGTTGCTCGCAATGGCTGCCATGCCGGTCAGATTCAGAGGGAAACGAAATCCCAGAATACTTGATCGTCCAGCAAAATTCCCAGCGGCATCCCACTCTTTCGGTGAAGCACCAGTTAACATGCCAACGATTAACACAACGAGCCTCAGTCCAATCAAGTCGCCATCCAGTTGTTCGTTCCTTCTTTGCAATTTCCTGGTGAAATTATAAGCACTCGGCGAGCCCTTTGAGCGAACTACCAGGCCACCACACTTCCTGCTGTTGCCGTTCCTTTAAACCCAACACCACCGCTTATTACTTTATCTATCATGCTTGACTATTCTTTCACGGGCTGTCCAGAACTAACCAATGCCCCTGCAGCAATGAAACAATCTGGTGATGATCCTTGTTTCCTCCTACGTCCATGCCATTGCACCATCCACTGCCGAAGCTCCTGCTGCCATCGTCTCATTGGCATCCTTGGCGAGTTCCTAGGCCACACCAGCAAGTTTCCCCTCATGCTGCCCGGTCCACTCCTGTCTCCAATGAGAACTAGGCCTCCGCAAATCCCCTCCGAGTGACAGCCCGCACTACTGCATCTTCCACTGGCCGAGCAACCGGTTCAGACCGATTTACCCAATCCGCCCGTCGACTTGACCCAACCCTAGATCCGACCCAGTCGGATTAAAAAGAAAGAAAATTTTCCTTTTTTTTTCAGTTTTAGTTTTTTATGATTTTTCTATTTTTCTGTCTTTTCCCTATTTCGTCCTTTTCCCCTGCACATCTTCTTCGCCTGGCCATCCTCACTCGAAGACTCTCTACCAGCAACTTCAATGTCTGCCGACCAAGAACCAACATCTCTTGTTGCCATCGACCACCCTTATCTGCCGTCACAGAATAAATACTAGTCGCCACAGAGGTCTGTTCATCTTCCATGGCAATGGAAGCCGATCACGCAAAAAAAACCAACACGACAACCAAAAAGCTCGAAAATTTGAAAGATTCTTCGGCCGGGAAACTCACCAGACGATCCCCAAGCCTCAAGCTTTGCAGAGTGAGAGAGAGATGATGAGACGATAGGGAGAAATTTGAACTCAGCAGAAAGGCAGCATTCTATAGAAAAATGCTTCTTCTCGGAGAGAGAGAAAGCACTCGGTATAAGCTTTAATTTCTCATGAAACTCATGCAACGATTTACAACGAACATCAATCAATTGCAAGTAATTTGAAAATTCTAGAACTTTTTCATGTATAAACCCTAGAATTTAAAATTTAAAATTCTCACTTAATTCTCAACGAAATTATACAAATTATATATGGTTGGAAAGATCTCGACATGTAGAACAAAAGCCTAAAGTCCAACCATATATAATTTGTATAATTTCGTTAAGAATTAAGTGAGAATTTTAAATTTGAAATTCTACGGTTTATACATGAAAAAATTCTAGAATTTTCAAATTACTTGATTTTCATTGTAAATTGTTGCATGAGTTTCGTGAAAAATCAAAGCTTCTACCAAGCGCTTTCTCTCTCTTTGAGAAAAAGCATTTTTCTGTGGAATGTTGCGTTTCTTGCTGAGTTCGAATTTCTCCCTATCATCTCGTCGTCTCTCTCTCTCTCGCTCTGCAAAGTTGGAGGCTTGGGGATTGTTTGGTGAGTTTCCCGGCCGGAGAATCTTTCGATTTTTCGAGCTTTTTGGTTGTCGTGTTGGTTTTTTTTGCGTGACCGGCTTCTGCTACCGTGGAAGATGAACATACCTCTGCCTTTTTGAGTTTATGAGCTGCTTCTCTGTGAAGAACTCTCTGAGCGAGAGGAAGATGATCGGGTTATGTGCCTAATATCTTTGACGTCATTTGAGCTCGAACTACGTTGGACACCGAATGATCTGGACTTCCATTCGAGAAGAAGTTCTTATCTTTACACTCCTCTACAAAGGAGTCCTTTTTTTTTTTAATGCTTTTTAGGATTTCAAGTTTTTTTTTTAGGATTTCCTGCTTTCTGAAGTTTCAATTATTGCTTTCGTTTCCAAAATTTGCTTGTTTGTATTTTCCATTCCAATAATGTAATTCATTTGATTCTATGAAATTACAAGTTTATTTCCAATTTTGAGGGCATGATGGGGTATACTAAACTAGTCCAATGGCGATATTCAACCATGAAAAAATATCATCCACTGAGAAACCCTGAGGGCTGGACTTTCTTATGTTTCCTCCCAAAAACTTTTTCGAAAACAAAAGTATTTCATTGTTAAAAGCATTTTCCTAAAGCTTGTAGCAGATTAAACTTGTTTGTTTGTTTGACTCATTTACTTCTTGTCTCAGAACATAATTCTATAACTTGTTATGACAAGGGATATCTGAAAATAGCATATCAAGTTTCAATGATAATACAATCTTTGGTTTAACTGATGATCAACTGGCTTAGAGCGCGCTTTCAATGGAAAAAAACAGATGTGGGGCAACTCTCATTACTACTTGTGCAAGATATTAACCCCAGAGGAGCAAAAGGAGTGTTCGACCCTTCTCAACTCCATGCTTGATGCACCTATTTTCCTTATGCATTGATGAAACAGTGGGGGCAAGTGAAGAGAGGATTGCCCAATTTTGGAGAAAAAGGAGTATCTCATTCTTGAATTTAATCAATTTTGGAAACACCATTATTTCCATTTTTTTCCTTGCAGATGACGAACTGAGGGGCATGCTAAATTCTAATGGTGATAGTGCACTAACTAAACCGGTGCTTTGGTGCCTAATTGAAATTTATCTCTCATTTTTCATTGCATAGAACCCTATTCATGCACGTTATCTTATGTAGGACAAAAGTAAGAACGGAGCGTCTATCAAACTGAAGATCGTATTTTCAGTCTTGATTGATCAATTAGTGTGTTTGTTCCCTTTCAATAGGGGCAATCCAAGAACACCCATTGCTGAGATGGTCCCTTCGTGGGATAATTCCTTGAATGAATGCTCAAAATCATGTTGATGAAAACATTTGTGTACTAAAGTCACGAAGTTTTTCATGCTTGAAGTAATTGAGCTCTTTTGAAAATGATTTTGCGTGGTGACTTTTACATATTTAGTCCACTAATTCCAGTAAAGAATGTTAAGATGAACCAATTTAATGAATGATGTGGAATGGATTGAGTATGTTAAATGAGACGTCTCAGGATAACGAAAGGCAAACTCTATCCTATACACAGTTCCCTACTTAACACTTGTGAGATTAGTGTAGGAAGTTCTATATCTACAAGGTAAAGAGTTTTATTGTGAAAGGTACAATGGCCAAAGGGCTGTATATTTCTCTATCCCAAACACTACAGGTGATCCATTACTTAACCCATTTGAACCCATACACTTGTGGATTTTTTTTTCAAATTACCCATGTCAAGAACCACCACATATCGGGGCAAATTGGAGGTAAGATGGCATCATGAGAATGTAAAGACAATTTTTGCTCTCACTTGCATCAATCTTCAAGTGGTGCTATTATTACATTGAACTTATATGATAATTTAAGTGCCTTAAAATGATGAAGAGCATTTCTTTCTCTATCTTATACACTTATATCTATTGCTTAGCTCACTAGAGCTTACGAATTCATTTCATATTAAACTTAGTTGATGATCATTGCTCACACTGGAGCAAGGAAAAAGACAGCCATTTAAGTAGCTTGGTCTAGAACGCCGATAGAAGATGAAGACTTTGTGAGAAACCAAAATATGGATAAGTGCGATGAACATGGGGTATGAAAAAGTAGTGTGCTTGGTAAAAGTAAGGCCTATGCCCCAAGAGAAAAATCAAACATTGGTTGTAGAAAGTTGTATCCCGAGTGAGGCGATACATAAAGAACTCAAATGCCAAGATGTTACAATCAATGGAATTTTGATACGAAGAAAATCTTTGACTGTGAAGAAGAAGTTTCGTGGCAATGTCAAGATGATCACCAACTCTGACCCCTCCTAAGCACATTTTGAGCCTAACAATCCTTTCGTTACTCACCAATGAACCAAGTTATGTCCCTTACAAAGTTTCTTCAGATTAGGGCACTTGAATTAACATGTGAGTTCATATGTTTATAAGCATCGCTTGAAGAAGTGCAGGCAAGATTATTTCTTTCTCATTTTGCAGGGTTCTTGACTTGTAAACCTAGAGATAATTATAGAATTATTCTTTCAATTGCCTTGACTCAAAGAGTCCATTTGTTAAGCCATTGACCAAGCTCACATTACGGTCCTTATCAAAGACCTCTCAGATTGGTAAGGTCGTATTACTTGCAAGAATACTCAGACCCTTGTTGGTATGATGATAGTGAGATGGAGTGATTATCCTAAAATAGCCATTCTGAATGAGAGTGAGTGAAAATATTTTCTAACTGAAAGTCTCTCATTTAGTATTCTTAAGAAATCCACATCATTGCCTTGAACAACAATTCTCTCCTGTTGAAATTTGGGTGATGCAAATATGGTAAAGTCATTATGCATAAACTTTGATTGAATTGATGAAAACCTCACTGAACTTTGAAATGTGTAGTAGCTTAGATTGTCTACCTTTTTGATGAATGCGTACTAGTTTTTGATCTAATCGTGTTTGATGGATAATATTTCCTTGAAAACTGAGTAATATCTCATGTTCAAGTTACTTATTTTATAAGTAATCGACACGGTGTGCTTCCATAGCCCGGAATTTCTTTATATTGACTTGACGTGCTTCCGTAGCCTAGAGTCTTTTTCATCGACTTGGTGTGCTTCTATAGCCCAATGTTCTTTTTGATTGGCACGGTGTTCTTCCGTTGCCCGGATTTCCTTTATATTGACCAGGTGTGCTTTTGTATCCCAGAGTCATTTTCATTGACTTGACGTACTTTCATAACCCGATGTCTCTCTTAATTGACATAGCGTGTTCCCGTAGCCGGAAGTTCATAACCTGACATGCTTCCGTAACTCAGATTCCTTTTCATCGACATGGCGTGCTTCTGTAGCCTAGAGTCCCCCTATCAAATTGGTGTGCTTCCATAGCCCAAAGTTCCTCTTAATCGACACGGTGTGCTTCTGTAGCCCGGAATCTCTTTCATCGACATGGCGTGCTTCCATAGTTTCTTTCCATCGGTCTAGCGAGCCTTCGCAGTCCAAAGTCGTCTTATTAATTTGGTGAGCTTCTGTAGTTCAGAGTCTCTTGCACGGCGAGCTTTTGCAACCCGTGATTTACAAAATCCCTTCGTATCTAAGTTTACTTTCTCAAATCCTTAAGTACTTTACCAAAGGTACATTTTCTATTTCTATATTAGCATTTGTATCATATTTTGGGAATGTGTTCATCAAAACACAAATCCCCATAAAAAAATCATCACATTGCATTTGCATGGTCAAAATTTAGGTCTCAATTTGTCTTTGAATGCAACCCATGCAAGCTCACCTTCAAGAGGGGCAGCTGTTGACACATTAATTATGGCGACCCAATCTTTTAATCATTATATAGAAAATTAGGGATTAATTTTTAAGTCCTAAAAAAAAAAATTTGATTGCATAGCATATAATTTTAGATGAATTTATTTTTCTTATTGCATTTGCATTGGATCATCGATGGTGAATGGACGTCAACAAATGAGCTTAACGATATTCGATTCCTTGATGCGATATATCTTTATTTAAAATAAGAAATAAAGCAAGAGGGAATAAATATCTTCATCAAATATTTGTGCATATATTCATTCGCGGTGAGATCTAGCATGAAAAGGGAATGTTGGGCACGTCGTGTGGGCACATGGATTTGCAAAGAAAAGATATATCCCTGCAAAGAAGAAATATTCGGTTGAAGAAGAAAAGAAAAGAACACATATTCATCCAAGAAAAAATCCGCAATTAGAAGAAAACAAAATCGTGTCCTCGGCCACGCCATGGGATTTCTTTCTTTGATGGGCATTGTTCCTTTGCATATAAAAGGAGGGGCGCCACAATTCTGAAAAGCAGCCCGTTCATTCACGAAAAAGGGGAGAAGGTGAGGTCAAAAAGTTGCCTGACACACACAAAGGAAAAGTCAAGAAAAATAGAGAGAGTGTAGGGTGAAAAGAAAAGAAGGGACGTGAGGAAAAAGAGAGAAAGGAAAAGTCAGAGAAAAAAATAAAAAAAGAGAAGAAACAGGAGAAGTTGCGAGGGGTCATCTTCTTTAGCCGCCTGCAAGTCCCGACTCTTGCCATTCACGACACCATCCAAGCTTCAACTCCATCGCTGCCGCCGTTGTAGCCTTGAGTGCCGCCACACTTGCTCTCGTCGCCAACGTTTGTGACTCATTGCTCGCTGAAACCATCATGACACCACAACTTGCCCGACGACGCTGCAACTCTGATGGCCGTGCACCTCAACCCTTTGACGCCGTGAGTAGTTTGACGATCCGCAGCTGCTCCATCCCGTGATCCATACCGCCTGCCATTGCAGCACCAAAGCTGCTGTTTAGACGTGCCACAAGCTCGACGCTCTAAGTCCCAACAATTCCAAGCGAGACTTTTGTCCAGCAAGCAATCCTCAGCCAAGTCTAAGCACTGCTCGACGAGGCCAAGACTTTGTGCCACCAACTACTGTCCCTAGCCGCGAGTCCCTACATGATCTCATTGATCATTTGTGAACCATCACTATTGATGCCGCCAAGAAGCTGATTGTCACCGCCGGTCATCCGTTGAATGGATTCCATTCTATTCAAATTGGGCAATTTATTTGCAGAATTAGGTAATTATCTTATCTAAATTTGATTTAGATATTTTATTGTATAATATATGATTTTCAATATTTTACGTGCATATTTGAATGATAGGCGTATTTCCAATTAGGATTTATTACCTAAGGCGCAACTACATGTCAATTTTTTATTCCATCTATAAGACTTTAGATGGAATAATTAATCACGCGGGAATAAAATTGATATTTTGATCTTTAAGGCTTAAGATCAATTTATTGATTTTATTAGCGAAATAATCAAGTTGATTAGAAATTGTTTCCTAATTCGAACAATGGATAATGTCTTTGATGACCGTGAATGATTTGGTGCTTATCTTGCTTTAATTGCTTTATTTATCCCAAAAAATACAAAAAAAGATTGCATTTGCATATAATGTAGATTACAATTTATTTCCTAGATAGAATTGCATGATAGAATAATTAGATACCTTCCTAATTATATTAGAATGCATGTTTAGATGGTATCTAGGTTAGATAATATCTTGGAATTAAATCGCATGTGGAGATAAATTTCTAAGTTAAGATATGATTCAGATTAGTCTATTCCCTATCGTAAAATAGATAATATCTCACTTAGTTAGATTTATATTGTTAGTAATTTTTAATTACGAATTTTTATAAAAAAAATACAAAAATATCATGCGCATGTCATATATAATTAGGTTCATGAAATGCATGTTATTTAGTAATTGTTACTAGGTCCATTTCGTTAGAAATTGCCCGTCATTAGAATTAGGCCATTTAGTTAAATCGCATGACATATAGCTTAAATTTCATTAAACAAGAGAAAATCCTAAAAAATATTGATTGATTGCATGTTAATTAGGAATCATATCTAGGCTTTTGATGTGAATTTTGAGTTAACATTGCAAGTGTTTTCGTTTTTTTTTTTTTTTTTATGCTGAGGTCAAGCCTAGCTCACCTTCGGGAGCACATCACCGACTATATCTTGGGGGAGTCTAGCCCAGCAACCCACCGTCCGGCTCCACCTACTTAATTCATGGAACCGTCTTGGGAGTCGAACCCCTGACCTAGATCCCAAATTCAGGAAGCAAGCCTCACTAGCGCGGCCATGCGTGGGTGGGTGCAGATGCTGTTGTTGCTACAAGGTAAGTCTCGTAATTTGTTCATTACTTTATAGGGTGTTAAATTGATGGTTTGTACACCCGCATGATCACTTCACATGTTAGGGAAGTAAATTAAAATCAATTCAAACTACTTGCAAAACATTTTTCCAAAAAAAAGAGAAATGTATTGAAAGGGTGTTAGAGAAATCTAGCGTAATCAAGTCCCTAAACTCACAATCTCTGATTCGCAGAAATAAAGTAAATCTCCTGTTTCTTTACTTGGATTTCTAATCGACCCACAAAAAATAGATTAGTGGCGACTCATAATCAAAAAATTATTTTCATGTTAAGAACTTGAACCTAAGTTGTAAATTGGAATAAGCTTGGGAGAGCTCGAGCTAAGTTTAGGCTTAGTATTCTATTAGCCAAACCCTAGGTAGTGCACCCAAAGTTAGGTCGTGACAGGCTTATCTCCATGTAACTCAACTACGATTCATGTCATCTCTCGAACAAATCGGTGAGAAAATGAATAAGCCAATATAATGCGGACTGTAAGAAGAGCTTATCAAGGTACATTTATATCAGCTAGGGGGTTCACACGAGAGATAGGGATGAAAGTTGTAATCGACAGTGTTGTGGATTTGTTATTGTACGGTTGGCTTTTCCTTTCTAATCCCAATTTAGTGCATTGGTTTAAGATCATTGCACCATTAAATAAGTTCATCTGTATGAAGAGATGCATGAGAAATAGCATTAGTTCTTAACAGAAAAATATGCTAAAAATTTATGCATTCTTTGTCTCAACATTATATTGCTATCAAGCACATCACTCTTTAGTACAAGAAATGCACTATTATCTTCAACATAACCAACAAACATGCAACAAGATATCTTGAAGCCTATCCTCCTTTTCTTAGTACTAAGAAGCATAACCTTAGCAAGGCACCCTACACTTCCAAATATTTTAATAGGAAAAGTGCACTAGAGGTACTAAAACTTGTCACAAAAGTGCAATTAAGTTTTAAAGTTATTAATAAGTGTAATTAAGTTCTAAAACTTATCAAATTTGTATAGTCAAGTCTTTCCATTAACTCCATCCAACTTGGCTAACGAAAAATATTGGCGTGGCTAAAACATGAAAGATAAGGCTAAAATGATATTGTTTGGGTTCGTTTAAAAATTATTTAAACTAAATTAAAAAATAATCTAAACTTATATAAAAAAAGGGGAAGGACAACAAAATCAATCAAGGGCCCATAGGCCCCTAGCCATCAACGCCCCACCGTCTTTGGAATGGGTTGGTGATGGTGGGCGACGGTCGGCCAGGGTTGCTAGTGCCGCTATGCCCTGGATAGTGGCTAGCAAACCTAGTTGACCATAAAGTCAATTGTTAACACTTAAATTTTGTTTTTTTGTTTTTGTTATTTATCGTATGAAAAATTTTAGGGATTGAATTCAATCCCTAAACAAAAATATCACTTGCATTATTCACATTTGCATGGATCATCGCACATGACTTAGTCGCAAGACTTCTCTATGATCCACCAAGGACTGATGCATAGGAGATCACTCCTTGTTGCCAACGCCTGCATAGGATCATCTCTTACAAATATCGATCAATAATTTAAAAGTAAATAAAGGCTATTGGATCGGCAAATGGAGAATATCCAAGAGTTGAACGGAAACAAATATGTTGGAGGGAAATCAAGATCATGGAGAATATTTACTTTCCACCGATTCCTCCATGATGGCACCAAGAACTTAAATTTCGGGCCAGAATCGGTGGATTTAGAAAGCAAACCAATTATCGAAGGAAAGAATAAAAACAAAAGGAAAGAATACGAATCTGATTGGGAGGAATCATTGGATTATCAACAAGAGATTAATACTCATGGAATGAGTTAGCCGATGGTGAATGAATGTGGACATGTTCAAGGCAATATTGGTAAAAGTAGAAAAGGAAATGGCGAAGGGAAAATGCCAAAATCATAGAGGATCACCAATCATCGCCAAAGGAGTCTCCCTGGATTCAAAACTTCCAAAAATACGTGGGAGTTTTCTGGTATAAGAGGAGACGATTAGAAAGAGAGGAGGGCAGCTCGCAATAGAAAGGAAAAAATGGTGAGAAAACACAGAGGTGCGATAGATAATCTGAGAGAGAGAGAGAGATGGAACATAGTAACTCATGGTGAAATACACTAGATATGCACAGCGGGAGATAAAGCTAAC
This sequence comes from Eucalyptus pauciflora, assembly GCA_007663325.1. Classification (NCBI taxonomy): domain Eukaryota; kingdom Viridiplantae; phylum Streptophyta; class Magnoliopsida; order Myrtales; family Myrtaceae; genus Eucalyptus; species Eucalyptus pauciflora. The sequence continues at coordinate 387,148 of VMYD01000067.1, forward strand.
GAAAAAGGAAGGGTGGTCTTCTCTTTTCATACCATCCCTGCGGACCCTCCCGCGAGCAGCTCATCCACTCGAGACGACCCCGGTCCTGCCTCGTGCCCGACACAGCTCCGTCCACAACAGATCGTGGCCTCCCCCTCGGGTCACGTGTAGAGCCATCGCAAGCCTGCAACTCTAGTAGTGTGTTCCGGCGAGACCATCTTGTTGCCATTCCATGGCCTGAGTCAGCACCATAACTCAGCAATCCCAGCGATATCCAACTACGTTCAGCGAATCCAGTGAACATCAAAGCAACCCAGGCGAGCTCCTGCATGTCCGACGCCAATTCTAGCAAGTACAGCGAGACACCGGCGTGGCCAACGTACCTAAGTGCCTGAGTGCCATCCATTTATTTCACTACGATGAAATTGGGTTGTTTCTCTTCCTTTTAAAGTTGTTCGCTCCATATTTTTGGTATCTACTTTGTTTTGTTTTGAAGCGGTGGTCGCAATCAATTTGATGCCGAGCACAAGGACGCACAAAGGAAAAGATACGGGTGGATTGGGTAAATCGGTCTGAACCGATTCGGGCTCAAACGACGTCAAATATATCAGGCACGTAACCCGATCATCTCGCTCTCACTCTCGCTCGGAGAGTTCTTCACAGAGAAGCAGCTCATAAACTCAAAAAGGCAGAGGTCTGTTCATCTTCCACGGTAGCGGAAACCGGTCACGCAAAAAAAAACCAACACGACAACCAAAAAGCTCGAAAACTTGAAAGATTCTCCGACCGGGAAACTCACCAGACGATCCCCAAGCCTCAAGCTTTGCAAAGAGAGAGAGACGACGAGACGATAGGGAGAAATTCGAACTCAGCAGAAACGTAGCATTTCATAGAAAAATGCTTCTTCTCAAAAAGAGAGAAAGCGCTCGGCAGAAGCTTTGATTTCTCACGAAACTCATGCAACAATTTACAATGAACATTAATCAATTGCAAGTAATTTGAAAACTCTAGAACTTTTTCATGTATAAACTCTAGAATTTCAAATTTTAAATTCTCACTCCATTCTCAATGAAATTATACAAATTATATATGGTTGGAAAGATCTCGACATGTAGAACAAAAGCCTAAGGTCCAACCATATATAATTTGTATAATTTCGTTGAGAATTGAGTGAGAAATTGAAATTTGAAATTTTAGGATTTATACATGAAAAAGTTCTAGGATTTCAAATTACTTGCAATTGATTGATGTTCATTGTAAATCGCTGCATGAGTTTTGTGAGAAATCAAAGCTTCTGCTGATCGCTTTCTCTCTCCGAGAAGAAGTATTTTTTTGTGGAATGCTACGTTTCTGCTAAGTTCGAATATCTTCCTATCGTCTTGTCATCTCTCTCTCTCTCTCTCTCTCTTTCTCTCGCTTTGCAAAGCTTGAGGCTTGGGGATCGTTTGGTGAGTTTCCCAGCCAGAGAATCTTTCGAGTTTTCGAGCTTTTTGGTTGTCGTGTTGGTTTTTTTTTTTTGCATGACCAACTTTCACTGCCGTGGAAGATGAACAGACCTCTGCCTTTTTGAGTTTATGAGTTGCTTCTCTGTGAAGAACTCTCCGAGTGAGAGAGAGATGATCGGGTTATGTGCTTGATATCTTTGACGTCGGTTGAGCCCGAATTGCGTTGGACACCGAATGATTAGGACTTCTGTTCGAGAAGAAGTTCTTATCTTCACACTCCTCTACGAAGGAGTCTTCCTTTTTTTTTTTTAATGCTTTTTAGGATTTCAAGTTTTTTTTTTTTTTTTAAGATTTCCTGCTTTATGAAGTTTCAATTATTACTTTCGTTTCTAGGATTTTGCTTGTTTGCATTTTTCATTCCATTAATGTGATTCATTTGATTTTATGAAATTACAAGTTTATTTCCAATTTTGAGGGCATGATGGGGTATATTAAACCAGTCTAATAACGATATCCAACCATGAAAAAAATATCATCCACTGAGAAACCCTGAGGGCTGGACTTTCTTATGCTTCCTTCCAAAAAAATTTTCAAAAATAAAAGTATTTCATTGTTAAAAGCATTTTCCCAAAGCTTATAGCAGATTAAACCTGTTTGTTTGTCTGACTCATTTACGTCTTGTCTCAAAGCATAATTCTATAACTTGTTATGACAAGTGATATTTGAAAATAGCTTATCAAGTTTCAATGATGATAAAGTTTTTGATTTAACTGATGATCAACTGGCTTAGAGTGTGTTTTCAATGGAAAAAACATATGTGGGGCAACTCTCATTACTACTTGTGCGAGATATTAACCCCAAAGGAGCAAAAGGAGTGCTCGATCCTTCTCAACTCCATGCTTGATGCACCTATTTTCCTTATGCATTGATGAGATAGTGGGGGCAAGTGAAGAGAGGATCACCCAATTTTGGAGAAAAAAGTGTATCTCATTCTTGAATTTAATCAATTTTGGAAACACCATTATTTCCATTTTTTTCCTTGCAGATGACGAACTGCAGGGGATGCCAATTTCTAATGGTGATAGTGGACTAACTAAACCGGTGCTTTGGTGCGTTATCAAAATTTATCTCTAATTTTTCATTGTATAGAACCCTATTCATGCTTGTTCTCTTATGTAGGGACAAAAGTAAGAACATAGCGTCTATCAAATTGAAGATCATATTTTCTGTCTTGATTGATCAATTAGTGTGTTTGTTCACTTTCAATAAGGGCAATCCAAGAACACCCATTGCTGAGATGGTCCCTTCATGGGATAATTCCTTGAATGAATGCTCAAAATCATGCTTATGAAAACATTTGTATACTAAAGTCACGAAGTTTTTCATGCTTGTTGTTATTGAGCTCTTTTGAAAATGATTTTGCATGATGACTTTTACATATTTAGTCCACTAATTCCAGTAAGGAATGTTAAGACGGACCAATTTAATGAATGATGTGGAATGGATTGAGTATGTTAAATGAGAAGTCTCAGGATAATGAAATGCAAACCTTATCCTATACACAATTCCCTACTTATACACTTGTGAGATGAGTGTAGGAAGTTCCATATCCGCAAGGTAAAGAGTTTTCTTGTGAAAGATACGATGGCTAAAGTGATGAGAGGTAGTACATTTCTCTATCCCAAACACTACAGGTGATCATTACTTAACCCATTTGAACCCCATACACTTGTGGAATTTTTTTTCAAATTGCCCTTGTCAAGAACTATCCCACATTGGGGCAAATTGGAGGTAAGATGGTATCATGAGGTGAGAAAAATGGAAAGACATTTTTTGCTCTCACTTGCATTAATCTTTAAGTCATGCTATTACATTAAACTCATGTGATAATTTAAGTGCCTTAAGATGATGAAGAGCATTTCTTTCTCCATCTTATACACTTATATCCATTACTTAGCCCACTTGAGCCTACGAATTCATTTCATATTAAACCCAGTTGGTGATCATCCCTCACACTGTCGCAAGACAAAAGATAGCCATTCAAGTAGCATGGTCTAGAACACTGATAGAAGACGAAGACTTTGTGAGAAACCAAAATATGAATAAGTGCGAAGAACATGGGGTATGAAAAAGTAGTGTGCTTGGTAAATGCAAGGTCAATGCCCCAAGAGAAAAATCAAACATTGGTTGTAGAAAGTCATATCCCTAGTGAGGTGATACATAAAGAACTCGAATGCCAAGATGTTACAATAAATGAAATTTTGATACGAAGAAAATCTTTGACAGTGAAGAAGAAGATTGGTGGCAATGTCAAGATGATCACCAACTCTGACCCCCCTAAGCACATTTTGAGCCTAACAATCCTTTTCTTTCTCACCAATGAACCAAGTTACGTCCCTTACATAATTTCTTCAGATTAGGGCACTTGAATTAGTATGGGAGTTCATATGTTTATAAGCATTGCTTAAAGAAGTGCGAGCAAAATTATTTGTTTCTCATTTTGTAGGGTTCTTGACTTGTAAACCCGGATATAATTACAGAATTATTTTTTCAATTGCCTTGACTCAAAGAGTCCATTTGTTAAGCTATTGACTAAGGCCACATTACGGTCCCTATTAAAGACCTCTTAGATTGGTAAGGTCGTACTGTTTGCGAGAATATTCGGACCCTTGTTGGTATGATGATAGTGAGATGGAGTGATTATCCTAAAATAGTCATTCTGAATGAGAGTGAGTGAAAGTCATTTCTAACTGAAAGTCTCTCATTTAGTATTCTTAAGAAATCCATGTCATTGTCTTGAACGACAATTCTCTCATGTGGAAATTCAGGTGATGCAAATATGGTAAAGTCATTATGCATAAACTTTGATTGGATTGATGAAAACCTCACTGAACTTTGAAATGTGCAGTAGCTTAGATTGTCTACCTCTTTGATGAATGCATACTAGTTTTTCCTCTAATCGTGTCTAACGGATAATATTTCCTTGAAGATTGAGTAATACCACATGTTCAAGTTACTTATTTTATAAAGTATCGAGACGGCGTGCTTCCATAGCCCGGGATCTCCCTATCAAATCGGCGTGCTTCCATAGCCTAGAGTTTCTTTATATTGACCTGACGTGCTTCCATAGCCTATTGTCTTTTTCATTGACTTGGTGTGCTTCTATAGCCCGATGTTCCTCTTGATTGACACAGCGTGCTTCCTAGCTTGGATTTCTTTTATATTGACTCGGTGTGCTTTTGTAGCCCGGAGTTCTTTTCATTAACTCAGCATACTTTCATAACCTGATGTTTCTCTTAATTGACACATCGTGCTCCTGTAACCCGAAGTTCCTAACCTGGCATGCTTCCGTAACCCGGAGTCATTTTCATTGACATGGTGTACTTCTATAGCCTAGAGTCCCCCTATAAAATCGGTGTCCTTCCATAGCCCAAAGTTCCTTTTAACCGACACGGTGTGCTTCTGTAGCCCAGAATCTCTTTCATCAACATGGCATGCTTTCGTAGCCCAAAGTTTCTTTCCATCGGTCTATCGAGCTTTCGCAGTCCAGAGTCGCCTAATTAATTTGGTGAGCTTCTGTAGTTCAGAGTCTCTTGCACGGCAAGCTTTTGCAACTCGTGATTTACAAAATCCCTCCATATCCAAGTTTACTTTCTCAAATCCTTAGGTAATTTACCAAAGGTACATTTTCTATTTCTATATTACATTTGCATCACATTTTGGGAATGGGTTAATCAAAACACATATCCCCACAAAAAAATTCATCACATTGCATTTGCATGGTCAAAATTTAGGTCTCAATTTGTTTTTGAATGCAACCTCTACGAGCTCTCCTTCAAGGAGGGGTAGCTGTTGATACTTAAATTTTGACGACCCAATCTTTTAATCATTGTATAGAAAATTAAGGATTAATTTTTAAGCTCTAAAAAAAAAAGTTTGATTGCATAGCATATAATTTTAGATGAACTTATTTTCTTATTGCATTCGCATTGGATCAACGATGGTGAATGGACGTCAATGAATGAGCTTAAGGATATTCGATTCCTTGATGCGATATATCTTTATTTAAAATAAAAAATAAAGCAAGAGGGAATAAATATCTTCATCAAATATTTGTGCATATATTCATTCGCGGCGAGATCTAGCATGAGAAGGGAATGTTGGGCACGTTGTGCGGGCACATGGATTTGCAAAGAAAAGATATATCCCTGCAAAGAAGAAATATTCGGTTGAAGAAGAAAAAGAAAGAACACATATTCATCCAAGAAAAAAATCTGCAATTAGAAGTAAACAAAATCGTGTCCTCGGCCGCGCTATGGGATTTCTTTCTTTGATGGGCATTGTTCCTTTGCATATAAAAGGAGGGGCGCCACAATTCTAAAAAGCAGCCCGTTCATTCACAAAAAAGGGGAGAAGGTGAGGTCAAAAACTTGCCTGACATACACAAAGGAAAAGTCAAGAAAAACATAGAGAGTGCAGGGTGAAAAGAAAAGAAGGGACGCGAGCATAAGGAGAGAAAGGAAAAGTTAGAGAAAAAAATAAAAAAAGAGAAGAAAGAGGAGAAGTTGCGAGGGATCATCTTCTTTAGCCACCTGCAAGTCCCAACTCTTGCCATTCACGATGCCATCCGAGCTTCAACCCCATCGCCACCGCCGTTGTAGCCTCGAGTGTCGCCGCACTTGCTCTTGTCGCCAACGCTGTGACTCATTGCTCGCTAAAACCATCTTGACACCACGACCAGCCCGACGATGCTGCAACTCCAATGGCTGTGTGCCTCAAATTTTTGACACCACGAGTAGTCCTATGATCCACAGTTGCTCCATCCCATGATCCATGCTGCCTGCCGTTGCGGCACCAAAGCTGCTGTCCGGACGTGCCACAAGCTCGATGCTCTATCTCCCAACAATTCCAAGCGAGGCTTTTGTCCAGCAAGCAATCCTCAGCGAAGTCCAATCACTACTCGACGAGGCAAGGACTTTGTGCCACAAACTACTGTCCCGAGCTGCGAGTCCCTACGTGATCTCACTGATCGTCTGTGAACCATCACCGCTGACGTCACCAAGAAGCTGATCGCCACCGCCGGTCATCTGTTGAGCGGATTCCATTCTTATTTTTAATTGGGCAATATTATTTGTAGAATTAGGTAATTATCTTATCTAAATTTGATTTAGAAATTTTATTGCCTAATATATGCTTTTCAATATCTTACGTGCATATTTGAATGATAGGCATATTTCCAATTAGGATTTATTGCCTAAGGCGCAACTACATGTTGATTTTTTATTCCATCTACAAGGCCTTAGATGGAATAATTAATCATGCGGGAATACAATTGATATTTTGATCTTTAAGGTTTAAGATCAATTTATCGATTTTATTAGCGAAATAATCAAATTGATTAGATATTGTTTCTTAATTCGAACAATGGATAATGTCTTTGATGACTGTGAATGATTTGGTGCTTATCTTGCTTTATTTATCCCAAAAAAATACAAAAAAAGATTGCATTTGCATATAATGTGGATTACAATTGATTTCTTAGATAGAATTGCATGATAGAATAATTAGATACCTTCCTAATTATATTAGAATGCATGTTTAAATGATATCTAGGTTAGATAATATCTTGGAATTAAATCACATGTGGAGATGAATTTCTAAATTAAGATAATTCAGATTAGTCTATTTTCTAACTTAAAATAAATAATATCGCACTTTAGTTAGATTTTTATTGTTAGTAATTTTTAATTACGAATTTTTATAAAAAATACAAAAATATCATCCGCATGTCATATAGAATTAGGTTAATGAAATGCATGTTATTTAGTAATTGTTATTAGGTCCATTTAATTAGAAATTGCCCGTCATTAAAATTAGGCCATTATGTTAAATCGCATGACATATAGCTTAAATTTCATTAAACAAGAGAAAATCTTAAAAAATATTGAGTGATTGTATGTTAATTAGGAATTATATCTAGGGCTTTTGATATGAATTTTGAGATAACATTGCAGATGCTTTTTATTTTTTTATTTTTTTATGCCGAGGATCCGGCCTACCTCATTGGCCTAGCTCACCTCCGGGAGCATAGCACCGACTATATCTCGGGGGAGACTGGCCCAGCAACTCACCGCCAAGGCCCCCCACTTAAATCACATAATCGTCCTGGGAGTCGAACCCCTGACCTAGATCCCAAATTCAGGAAGCAAGCCTTACTAGCGCAGCCATGCGTGGGTGGGTGTAGATGCTTTCATTGGTACGAGGTAAGTCTCGTAATTTATTCATTGATTTCTTGGGTGTTAAATTGGTGGTTTGCGCCCCCGCACGATCACTTCACATGCTAGGGAAGTAAATTAAAATCAATTCAAACTGTCTGCAAAATATTTTTTTGAAAAAAAGATAAATGTACCGAAATAGCATTAGAGAAATCTAGCGTAATTAAGTTCCCGGACTCACAATCTCTAGTTCGCAGAAGTAAAGTTGTTGACACCTAAATTTTTGGGGTTGATTTTTGCTAAATAAAAAATAAAAATCACATGGCATATAGTTTAGGAAAATTTTATTTTTTGTTATATTCCGTTAAGATATTTAGATAATATACACTAGGGATGCATTTTGCGCAAAAAGGGGAATATTTTGATGGAATATGCGAAAAATATTTAAGCGATATATTTAGAGGTATCGTGCGCAAACAAAATGGAAAAAGAATATATTGCGAAGATACATTTTTTTTTTACCTATAAAAGACATGGTGCGCGGATCAATTTCGAGGGTTCTTTTCCATGGGGTGAAAAGTACACAAAAAGCAAACAGTGAAAAAGTGAGGTAAGAGAGAGAAAAAACCGAAAAAAAAAAAAAAGAAAACCTCCCCGCGACTGTTCATCTTCCTCGCGGGGGGTGTCAGCCTGCGCTGTCCCCGCTTGCCCATGCCGGTTGTCGAGCCACCGGTGACCCAGAGTCGCGCCGCCGCCGAGCCAACCTTCCCCATGCCGCCGCGTTGTCGTCCCGAAGCGCCGCCACGCCGCCTTGACGCCCGCAGATTGACGCCGCTCGCTGCTTGCAGATTTGAACATCAACTGGCACAGATCCAACCGCGCCCAAGCCCCACTTGTCGGTCCGAGCTCCGTTGTCCCTTCTCAGCCTGTGACGCCAGAAGCCCCGACCGCCGATCGACGGAGCTCGCCCCGCCACTCGCCAGTCCTTCCATCTCGATCCGTGCCCCCGCAACAGCCCCCTCCGCAGGTCGCGCCGACTGCCACGCCGCCCTAAAGCCGCAACTCGACGCCGTCCTGATCTCGCTGCTCCGTGCTGATCCCGAAGCCCCGGTGCCGCACTGCCAACGTGCTGCCCTTGCCTCTCTCGTCGGAACCCTAGCCGACGAGCTCTCTCTCATCGGACCGGCCACCAGCTTTATTTTTATTTTTATTTTTTTAGGAAAAAAGAAAAGAAAAAAAGAAAAAGAGAAAAAAAGGCAAAATTAGGTAATTTTTATATTTTTCTTTTCTTTTGTTTATTTATCTTTTGTTTATTTTTTAATTATTGTTGATATTTCATATATATATATTAGTGTAATTATCCCTTTAATGCGAAGTTGAGAGTTCATGTTATGGAATTGCCTGGGAATTAGTAATTGTTAGTCCAATTTTCGCGCCTGAAATCCGACTAGCAATTACTTAAGAAAATCGCCAATCCAATCTCCCGCCCGAGATCCGATTCATGATTTATGTGAAATTGGCCAACCCGATCTCATGCGCGAGATATGGTTCATCAATTTGGGTATTAATGTTGCTTGATTTGCTGTGGTGTTATTTAAAAAAATCAATCAAAAAGATGTAGGTTAGAATTAGGGTTTGCATGTTTAGAATTGAAATTTAATTTTAAATAAAAAAAATCATTTGACTTAGGTTGTTAGTTTTTTTAAAACTTTAAATTGCATGTTTAGTTATTAGGCAATTGTTAATTTCGAAAATTAAAAAAAGAAGAAAATGAAAATTAGGGTTAGGTTTGCTTTTCTTATTTTGCATGTTTAGGATATAGATTTTATTTTGAATCATGAAAAAGAAAACAAAAAGAAAGCATATTCATTTATAATGTTAGTTTTATTATTATTTGATTTGCATATTAAATTTTAATTTCGAAATTAATTAAGAAAAAACAAAAAAAACCATCATGTATATATCATATAGGATTAGGGCATCTTTTGCACGTTGTTGCATATTAGGGTAAGATTACATGTTGAATTTCACTTCCTAATTAATTTTAAGTTTAGATAGATTTTTTAGATAGATTGCATTCTAGGATTATTTGGGTTAAGACAATATTTTAGTTTAAATTATGATTTAGTTTAACCTAATTCCTAATATAAATTGAATAGGCTCTTAATCTAGCTAGATAATTTTCACATTTTGCTTTAATTCCGAATTTCATAAAAAAAAATACAAAATGCCTTAGGCTAAATTAGTTTCATTATTTAGGATAGAATGCATTCTTTTAGGAAAAAGAAAAAATATCATATGCACGTCATTAGGGTTAGATTCATTGAGATACATGCCATTTAATATTTTTGCTAGGCCCATTTAATTAGAAATTACATGTCATTAGAATTAGGTCATTTAGTTAATATTGCATTGCATATTGCATGATTTTCATTAATTAAGTGAAAAGAAAAAATGAAATTGCATGTTAATTAGAAACCATATCTAGGGTTGTTGATGTGGATTTTAATTTAACATTGCAGATACTTTCGTTGCTTTGAGATAAGTTTTTTTTTCAATTTATATATTGTTTACTTTGGTGTTAAATTGGTGGTTTGCGCACTCGCATGATCGCTTCACATGTTAGGAAATTAGATTTAAAATCAATTTAAGCCGCTTGCAAAAGCATTTTTGAAAATAAAAGAATGGTACCGAAAGGGCATTAGAGAAATCTAGTGTAACTAAGTCACGTACCCATAGTCTCTGGTTCGTAGGGGTAAAGTAAATCTCATGTTACTTTACTTGGGTTTCTAATCGATTCACCAAAAATAGATTAGTGGCGACTCCTAGTTAAAAATCAATTGCATGTTAAAAATTTGAATCTAAGTCGCGAATTGGTATGGGCTTGGGAGAGCCCGAGTTAAGTCTAGGCTAAACAATCCATTAACCAAACCCTAGGTAGTTCACACCGAAAATTTTTGGTCGCGACAAAAGTAAATCTCCCGTTACTTTACTTAGGTTTCTAATCAACTCTCAAAAAATATATTAGTGGCGACTCTTAATCGAAAAATCAGTTTCATGTTAAGAACTTGAACCTAAGTTGTGAATTGGTATAGGCTTGGGAGAGCTCGAGCTAAGTTTAGGTTTAGTAATCTATTAGCCAAACCCTAGGCAGTGCACATGAGGTTAGATCGCGACAGGCTTATCTCCATGTAACTCGACTGCGATTCATGTCATCTCCTAATGACAAGGACGCTTGCATAACAAAAGTATCTTATTGAGATAACTAGATCTGTATTCAGTGATTGAATGAGGGGAGTTAGTATTTGTTTTGTTTTGTTTTTTTTTTTGTCTGTCCTATCTCTAATTCATATCTCATTCTCAGATTATTTTTTCCTTTTTACGGAGTGCAGAAATCGAACCCCACAATTGTGATAATAGTTCCCCCCTTTAAAAAAAAAAAAAATTTCCTTATCACTAGACCGCGTGCCTAGTGGCTAGTATTTGGTGTATCTAATGGATGTTTGAATTGGTGGAATTGGTGGATGAAATAAGGGCATCTATTTTGTTATTTACACTTTCTTTTTGTGCTGTATATTAAGTAAAAATCTAGAGTGAGAATTTCAACTTCATACAAAAAATGCTACATATAGATTCATTAATTTCTTTTGAACTGTGCTTCCACCATTTCTCTGACCACACACCCGATTGATATGCTACGAATACGAGTGTTATCCACATGCGACCTTAACAAAAAATACAGGTAGGCGATGTTTTTATCTTTATCCACTAAAAGTAAGCCTGGTCGAAGCCTTGAAGAATGTTTCCTTCGACTAGGGATGAAGAAAATATGACTCATTTTTTAGGCTGTGATTCCCTTCTTCCTCCGGTTGGTACAGACTTGCATATCAACCGCATGCTAGCTCAACTAAAAGTAACATGGGTGCTGTCAATATTAGTAACCCATCAATAAAAAGATCTTACCTTTTTTATTTTGGTTCTATGATTTGCCTTAGTAAGTCAAAATAATGAACTGTGCTCACCTCTAATCAAGTCTCATATTAATAGGCCATAAGTTTGAACATTATCTACATGTTCCATTGATAAATGAAACCGTTAGGATTAAATTTTATTTTAAAAAGCCATTTACAACCAATCGATTTTGCACCTGATGGTAAATCAACAATTCCTATGTTTTAATTTGCCAAATAGAATCAATCTCAATTTTTATGGCTTCTTTTCAAAAATGACTTACTTTAGCAAAAATTGCTTAAGAGTAAGTTAAAAAAATCATTATCAACGAGATAAGTATTAAAATCATTTTCAAAAGAAGTTTCTTTCCTTGATCTTTTACTCCTTAATTCGTCATTTGATTCTTTAATATCATATGTATGAAGAGATGCATGATAAATAGCATTAGTTCTTACAGAAGAATATGCTAAAAATTTATGCATTCTTTGTCTCGACATTGTATTGCTATCGAGCACATCACTTTTTAGTACAAGAAATGCACTATTATCTTCAACATAACCAACAAACATGCAACAAGATGTCTTGAAGCCTATCCTCCTTTTCTTAGTACTAAGAAACATAACCCTAGCAAGGCACCCTACACTTCCAAATATTTTAATAGGAAAAGTGCACTAGAAGTCTTAAAACTTGTCACAAAAGTGCAATTAAGTTTTAAAATTATCAATAAGTGCAATCAAGTTCTAAAACTTATCAAATTTGTATGGTCAAGTCTTTCCATTAACTCTATCCAACTTGGCTAATGAAAAATAATGGCGTGGCTAAAACATGAAAGATAAGGCTAAAATGATGTTGTTTGGGTTCAAATCTAATTTTTAAATCTAAATATTATTGGGAAAATTTCAATTAAGGGCTTGAAATGGAACCGTTTTCTCAAAAAAGGGCCTAAAGTGGACATTGTATCAAATAAAGGCCCGAAGTGACCGATTTAGTCTCGAATAAAGGTTTCAACTTGAAAGCTAGTAAAATCTAATTTACAGCTAGGGGTATTTTCGTCGAAAGACTTTTTTTTTTTTTTCTTTTCTTTCTTTTTTCATCTTGCTCACCTCCTTCTTGACAAATGCATCAGACTCCTCACGCACGAGCTTGCACAGGTGCAAAACAATTTGAACAATTTAGGAAAAGAAGAAAATGAAAAGATATTCGAGAAGTTATGCAATTTTGTAAAACTGCAAATTGCGTGCTTCAGTTCTGCAACCTCCCCATTAGCAAACTTCAAAGCACATGCTCTTTACATTATGCAATTTTGCATCCTCACCCAAGAACTCATCGATTTCAGCATAAGCCGGTTTTTAAGTTATTCACCACCACTCACCTTCTCTGATGACGATAATGAACTTGAGAATCAAGAAATATCCATCAGTGGGTTTTGTTTTTATTCAATTTGCTTGTAAAAACTTATTATGGCAATTAAAGTAACAGTTTCATGCTCTCCTTGCCAATGAAATTGCTCATGCCATGATAACTTTCACTCGTAGCTTCTTGGGAATGTTTTATTGGGTCTAGGTTGGATTATTCATAACATTCATAGACGCAGCTTGCATTGAGGTGGAATATGTGGCTTCTTAAGAGGGTCCAATTGTGTCGTGCATGCTGGTTATTTTCAAAAGCCGCTGAATCATTCTGACCCGTGATTAAAGATACTCGCCTTTGGTGGCGATTCGAATCAAACAACACTCAATCTAAAAAACGAGTGACTCGAGGGTTTCACATGTTCAAACAAATTTGCCTCTCTAACTCAAAAATATTATCTACATAGATTTGAGAGAGAATAACAAGATAAAAAAAAGTTCAAAATCGCTCAAAAATTCCCAAAACCACGTATTTCACTAAACAAATCAATGCACATGAGTATCATAGAGATTCCTCAAACACCTCTAATAAATTTGGCTTAGGCACTTCAATCTGGCTTCTCCTGGCTAAGATCGATCATAGACTGCGTGAGCATTGATGACAATGAGGGCATCAAGCTAATGGCTTACATCTCATCATGCTTCGTGCTTGACCACGACCACAAGATATGGGGATTGAATCGAGCTGAGCGTCATATCTTGGTCCACTCATGCTCGATCTAGGGCTTGGATTGACCTCCATCTTTCAACAAAGGTACTGGAATTGCTGTTGAGGGCAATGACAAATGAGGTTGAGGGCGTTGATGGCTAATTCAGCAAGGAAGATAGAGATGGACTTTGGAGAATGCGATCTAAAGAGTGAAAAAGGCGAAGGCACGATGATGATGAAGAAAATAAAGAGAAGGAGAAAATAAATTAAAAAAAGAAGGAAAAAAAGTCTTTAGACGAAAATACCCCTAGATGCAAATAAGATTTAGTTCGCTTTTAAGTTGAGGCCCTTATTTGAAATTAAGTTGGTCACTTCAAGTCCATTTTTGAGACAATGTCCATTTCGAGTCCTTTTTTGAGAAAACGGTTCCACTTTAGGCCATAAATTGAAATTTTCCCAATATTATTTAAACTAAATTAAAAAATAATCTAAACTTATATAAAAAAAAGGGGAAGGACAACAAAATCAATCAAGGGCCCATAGGGGCCTAGCCGTCAACACCCCACTGTCGCTGGAATGGGTTGGCGATGGTGGGTGACGGTCAGCCAAGGTTGCTAGTGCCGCTATGCCCTGGCCAGTGGCTAGCAAACCTAGTTGACCATAAAGTCAATTGTTAACGCTTAAATTTTATTTATTTATTTTTTGTGGTTATTTATCGTATGAAAAATTTTAGGGATTGAATTCAACCCCTAAACAAAAATATCACTTGCATTATTCACATTTGCATGGATCATCGCACATGACTTAGTCGCATGACTTCTCTATGACCCATCAGGGAGAAATCACTCTTTGTCGCCCAAACGCCTTCGCAGACAAGCATGCATAGGATCGTCTCTTACAAATATCGATCAATAATTTAAAAGTAAAGAAAGGCAATTGCGATCGGCAAATGGAGAATATCCATGAGTTGAACGGAAACAAATATGTTGGAGGGAAATCAAGATCATGGAGTTCACTCTCTTGATATTTACTTTCCGCCGATTCCTCCATGATGGCACCTCCAAGATCTTAAATTTCGGGCCAGAATCGGTGGATTTAGAAAGCAAACCTATTATCAAAGGAAAGAATAAAAACAGAAGGAAAGAATACGAATCTGATTGGGAGGAATCATTGGAATATCAACAAGAGATTAATACTCACAGAATGAGTTAGCCGATGGTGAATGAATGTGGTCACGTTCATGGCAATATTGGTAAAAGTAGAAAAGGAAATGGCGAAGGGAAAAGGCCAAAATCATAGAGGATCACCAATCATCGCCAAAGGAGTCTCCTTGGATTCAAAACTTCCAAAAATACGTGGGAGTTTTCTGGTATAAGAGGGGACGATTAGAAAGAGAGGAGGGCAGCTCGCAATAGAAAGGAAAAAATTGTGAGAAAACACATAGAGGCGCGATAGATAATCTCATAGAGAGAGAGAGAGATGGAACCGACGGTCTGGGAAAGGAGAGAGGGAGAGAGAGTGTGGAGAGGCTTCCATTAGTGCAACATAGTAACTCATGGTGCAATACACTAGATATGCACAGCGGGAGATAAGGCTAACGAAAAAGGAAGGGTGGTCTTCTCTTTTCATCCCATCCCTGCGGACCCTCCCGCGAGCAGCTCATCCACTCGAGACGACCCCGGTCCTGCCTCGTGCCCGACGCAGCTCCGCCCAAAACAGATCGTGGCCTCCCCCTCGGGTCACGTGTAGAGCCATCGCAAGCCCGCAACTCCAGTAGTGTGTTCCGGCGAGACCATCTTGTTGCCATTCCATGGCCTGAGTCAGCCCAATAACTCAGCAATCCCAGTGATATCCAACAACGTTCAGCGAATCCAGTGAACATCAAAGCTCGCCTGCATGTTTGACGCCAATTCTAGCAAGTACAGCGAGACACCGGCGTGGCCAACATACCCAAGTTCCTGGGTGCCATCCAGTTATTTCAATGCAATAAAATTGGGTTGTTTCTCTTCCTTTTAAAGTTGTTCGCTTCGTATTTTTTGTGTTTACTTTGTTTTGTTCTGATGTGGTGGTTGTAATCATTTTGATGCCGAGGACAAGGACACACAAAGGAAAAGATACGGCGACAATTGAGAAAGAAAAGAAGTTAGAAAGAGTGAAAAGAGAAGAAGAAGAAAAAGTGCGACACGTGTACTGCACATCAGGGAGGACGCACTAGAGAATGTCAAAGGTGGAAACGTGGATAGGAGGCATGCATTAACCAAAGCACACCCATCCGAAAAGAAAGTCTAGCGAGATCTTTCTCGCATAGTTTCTCCCTGTCTACATCACTTTAGTACTCCGCCGTTGCTCGCAATGGCTGCCATGCCGGTCAGATTCAGAGTGATACGAAATCCCAGAATACTTGATCGTCCAGCAAAATTACTAGCGGCATCCCACTCTTTCGGTGAAGCACCAGTTAACATGCCAACGATTAACACGACGAGCCTCAGTCCAATCAAGTCGCCATCCAGTTGTTCGTTCCTTCTTTGCGATTTCCTGGTGAAATTATAAGCACTCGGCGAGCCCTTTGAGCGAACTACCAGGCCACCACACTTCCTGCTGTTCCCGTTCCTTTAAACACAACACCACCGCTTACTACTTTATCTATCATGCTTGACTATTCTTTCACGGGCTGTCCAGAACTAACCAATGCCCCTGCAGCGATGAAACAATCTGGTGATGATCCTTGTTTCCTCCTACGTCCACGCCATTGCACCATCCACTGCCGAAGCTCCTGCTGCCATCGTCTCATTGGCATCCTTGGCGAGTTCCTAGGCGACACCAGCAAGTTTCCCCTCATGCTGCCCGGTCCATTCCTGTCTCCAATGAGATCTAGGCCTCCGCAAATCCCCTCCGAATGACAGCCCGCACTACTGCATCTTCCACTGGCCGAGCAACCGGTTCAGACCGATTTACCCAATCCGCCCATCGACTTGACCCAACCCTAGATCCGACCCAGTCGAATTAAAAAGAAAGAAATTTTTTGATTTTTCCATTTTTTTTAGTTTTTATAGTTTTTATGATTTTTCTATTTTTCTTTCCTTTTCTTCTTTGTCTTTTCCCTATTTCGTCCTTTTCCCCTGCACATCTTCTTCGCTTGGCCATCCTCACTCGAAGACTCTCTACCGGTAACTTCAATGTCTGCCGACCAAGAAGCAACATCTCTTGTCGCCGTCAATCGCCCTTATCCACCGTCACAGAATCAAAACTAGTCGCCACAGAGGTCCGTTCATCTTCCATGGTAGCGGAAGCCGATCACGCAAAAAAAACCAACACGACAACCAAAAAGCTCGAAAATTTGAAAGATTCTTCGGCCGGGAAACTCACTAGACGATCCCCAAGCCTCAAGCTTTGCAGAGTGAGAGAGAGATGATGAGATGATACGGAGAAATTCGAACTCAGCAGAAACGCAGCATTCTACATAAAAATGCTTCTTCTCGGAGAGAGAGAAAGCACTTGGCATAAGATTTAATTTCTCACGAAACTCATGTAATGATTTACACCGAACATCAATCAATTGCAAGTAATTTGAAAATTCTAGAACTTTTTCATGTATAAATCCTAGAATTTAAAATTTAAAATTCTCACTTAATTCTCAACGAAATTATACAAATTATATGGTTGGAAAGATCTCGACATGTAGAATAAAAGCCTAAGGTCCAACCATATATAATTTGTATAATTTCGTTGAGAATTAAGTGAGAATTTTAAATATGAAATTTTAGGGTTTATACATAAAAAAGTTCTAGAATTTTCAAATTACTTGATGTTCATTGTAAATCGTTGCATGAGTTTCGTGAGAAATCAAAGATTCTACCGAGCACTTTCTCTCTCTTTCAGAAAAAACATTTTTCTGTGGAATGTTGCGTTTCTTGCTGAGTTTGAATTTCTCCCTATCATCTCGTCATCTCTCTCTCTCTCTCTCTCACTCTGCAAAGCTGGAGGCTTGGGGATTGTTTGGTGAGTTTCCCGGCCGGAGAATCTTTCGATTTTTCGAGCTTTTTGGTTGTCGTGTTGGTTTTTTTAGCGTGATCGGCTTCTGCTGTCGTGGAAGATGAACATACCTCTGCCTTTTTGAGTTTATGAGCTGCTTCTCTGTGAAGAACTCTCTGAGCGAGAGGAAGATGATCGGGTTATGTGCCTAATATCTTTGACGTCATTTGAGCCTGGACTACGTTGGATACCGAATGATCAAGACTTCCATTTGAGAAGAAGTTCTTATCTATACACTCCTCTACAAAGGAGTCTTTTTTTTTTTAATGCTTTTTAGGATTTCAAGTTTTTTTTTTAGGATTTCCTGCTTTCTAAAGTTTCAATTATTGCTTTCCTTTCTAAAATTTGCTTGTTTGTATTTTCCATTCCAATAATGTAATTCATTTGATTCTATGAAATCACAAGTTTATTTCCAATTTTGAGGGCATGATGGGTATACTAAACTAGCCTAATGACGATATCCAACCATGAAAAAATATCATCCATGGAGAAACCCTGAGGGCTGGACTTTCTTATGTTTCCTCCCAAAAACTTTTTCGAAAACAAAAGTATTTCATTGTTAAAAGCATTTTCCTAAAGCTTGTAGAAGATTAAACCCGTTTGTTTGTTTGATTGATTTACTTCTTGTCTCAAAACATAATTCTATAACTTGTTATGACAAGGGATATATGAAAATAACATATCAAGTTTCAATGATAATAAAATCTTTGGTTTAACTGATGATCAACTGGCTTAGAGCGAGCTTTCAATGGAAAAAACAGATGTGGGGCAACTCTCATTACTACTTGTGTGAGATATTAACCCCAGAGGAGCAAAAGGAGTGTTCGACCTTTCTCAACTCCATGCTTGATGCACCTATTTTCCTTATGCATTGATGAAACAGTGGGGGCAAGTGAAGAGAGGATCACCAAATTTTGGAGAAAAAGGAGTATCTCATTCTTGAATTTAATCAATTTTGGAAACGCCATTATTTCCATTTTTTTCCTTGCAGATGACGAACTGAGGGGCATGTCAAATTCTAATGGTGATAGTGGACTAACTAAACCGGTGCTTTGGTGCCTAATTGAAATTTATCTCTCATTTTTCATTGCATAGAACCCTATTCATACACGTTATCTTATGTAGGGACAAAAGTAAGAATGGAGCGTCTATCAAACTGAAGATCGTATTTTCAGTCTTGATTGATCAATTAGTGTGTTTGTTCCCTTTCAATAGGGGCAATCCAAGAACACCCATTGCCGAGATGGTCCCTTCATGGGATAATTCCTTGAATGAATGCTCAAAATCATGTTGATGAAAACATTTGTGTACTAAAGTCACGAAGTTTTTCAAGCTTGAAGTAATTGAGCTCTTTTGAAAATGATTTTGCATGGTGACTTTTACATATTTAGTCCACTAATTCCAGTAAAAATGTTAAGATTAACCAATTTAATGAATGATGTGGAATGTGTTGGATAAATTCTCTTAAAATATTTTGAAGTTGACAAAACAATTTCATCAGTCTAGTCTGAAGACTTACAGACTCTATTGACAAAGTCTGAAGATCAAAGTCTGAAGCTAGCAAGACTCATGTTTCAAAGTCTATTCTCATGGACAGTTTCCAGACCGACGTTTATTCTGATCTTATATGATCTTTATTCTAACGGCTAGGGAATATCTTTCTACTGGATTCAGCACTAGAAGATCTTACATTCGTTAGAAGATCTTACATTCGTATTCGAATATGTATAGATTCTCTAAAGATTTCGCAACTTATATTTGGAAGGATCTACTTATGGAAACCAAGATCCTGATTGTATGGGCGAGCAGGATTGATGGGCTATCAACACTTACCTTAAAGAGCTCGAGATCTCTCTAATTGATTCTGTCCAACGGGTTGATTGGAAGAACTTATTTGGAAGGTGCCAACGGTATTGAAGGCATGAAGAAGTATATAAGAGAGATGCTCTAGTTGTTGAAGGGTGCCGAATAGAAGAATTCCAAAGTCTGAATCTCCTTTTCTATTTTGCGATATCATTCTTCGAGCGTTATATGTAATCAAAAGAGAGATCATATTGTAGTGAGACCTTGAGGAAGTGTAGTAGAGTTTTCTACACTGTGGACTCAAGAGCGTGAGACTGTAATCACTCTTTTTGATTCTTAGTGAAATCCAGCCAGAAGGGCTGTCCGTGCGGGAGAGTGGACGTAGGCTTGATCTAAGCCGAACCACTATAAATCTGGAGTCTTGATTCTCTATCCCTAATCCTTTTATCTTTCATTACTTTCATTTGCTGCGATTGTTGTTTTTAAATCATTAATATCTCATTCGGATTAAATTATTGAAATTGCTTTAATCACCTATTCACCCCCCTCTAGGTGCTAATTCTAGTCCTAACAGAATGAATTGAGTATGTTAAATGAGACGTCTCAGGATAACCAAAAGGCAAACTCTATCCTATACATAGTTTCCTACTTATACACTTGTGAGTTGAGTGTAGGAAGTTCCATATCTACAAGGTAAATAGTTTTATTGTGAAAGGTACAATGGCCAAAGTGAAGAGGGGCAGTATATTTCTCTATCCCAAACACTACAGGTGATCCATTACTTAAACCCATTTGAACCCCATACACTTGTGGATTTTTTTTTCCAAATTACCCATGTCAAGAACCACCACACATCGGGGCAAATTGGAGGTAAGATGGCATCATGAGATGAGAAAAATGGAAAGACATTTTTTGCTCTCACTTGCATCAATCTTCAAGTTGTGCTATTACATTGAACTCATATGATAATTTAAGTGCCTTAAAATGATGAAGATCATTTCTTTCTCTATCTTATACACTTATATCTATTGCTTAGCTCACTAGAGCTTACGAATTCATTTCATATTAAACTTAGTTGATGATCATCCCTCACACTGGAGCAAGGAAAAAGACAGCCATTTAAGTAGCTTGGTCTAGAACGCCGATAGAAGATTAAGACTTTGTGAGAAACCAAAATATGGATAAGTGCGATGAACATGGGGTATGAAAAAATAGTGTACTTGGTAAAAGTAAGGCCAATGCCCCAAGAGAAAAATCAAACATTGATTGTAGAAAGTCGTATCCCCAGTGAGGCAATACATAAAGAACTCAAATGACAAGATGTTAAAATCAATGGAATTTTGATACGAAGAAAATCTTTGATGGTGAAGAAGAAGTTTCATAGCAATGTCAAGATGATCACCAATTCTGACCCCCCTTAAGCACATTTTGAGCCTAACAATCCTTTCGTTACTCTCCATTGAACCAAGTTACATCCCTTACAAAGTTTCTTCAGATTAGGGCACTTGAATTAACATGTGAGTTCATATGTTTATAAGCATTGCTCGAAGAAGTGCGGGCAAGATTATTTCTTTTTTATTTTGCAGGGTTCTTGACTTGTAAACCTAGAGATAATTACAGAATTATTCTTTCAATTGCCTTGACTCAAAGAGTCCATTTGGCAAGCCATTGACCAAGCTCACATTACGGTCCTTATTAAAGACCTCTCAGATTGTTAAGGTCGTATTGCTTGCGAGAATACTCGGACCCTTGTTGGTACGATGATAGTGAGATGGAGTGATTATCCTAAAATAGCCATTATGAATGAGAGTGAGTGAAAGTTTTTTCTAACCGAAAGTCTCTCATTTAGTATTCTTAAGAAATTCACATCATTGTCTTGAACGACAATTCTCTCTTGTTGAAATTTGGGTGATGCAAATATGGTAAAGTCATTATGCATAAACTTTGATTGAATTGATGAAAACCTCACTGAACTTTGAAATGTGCAGTAGCTTAGATTGTCTACCTTTTTGATGAATGCGTACTAGTTTTTGATCTAATCATGTCTTACAGATAATATTTCCTTGAAGACTGAGTAATATCTCATGTTCAAGTTACTTATTTTATAAGTAATCGACACGGCGTGCTTCCATAGCCCGGAATTTCTTTATATTGACCTGACGTGCTTCCGTAGCCTAGAGTCTTTTTCATCGACTTGGTGTGTTTCTATAGCCCGATGTTCCTTTTGATTGGCACAGCGCGCTTCCGTTGCCCGAATTTCCTTTATATTGACCCGGTGTGCTTTTGTATCCTAGAGTCATTTTCATTGACTTGGCGTACTTTCATAACCCGATGTCTCTCTTAATTGACACAACGTGCTCCCGTAGCCGGAAGTTCATAACCTGACATGCTTCCGTAACTTGGAATCCTTTTCATTGACATGGCGTGCTTCTGTAGCCTGGAGTCCCCCTATCAAATTGGTGTGCTTCCATAGCCCAAAGTTCCTCTTAACCGACACGGTGTGCTTCTGTAGCCCGGAATCTCTTTCATCGACATGGCGTGCTTCCATAGTTTCTTTCCATCGGTCTAGCGAGCCTTCGCAGTCCAAAGTCGTCTTATTAATTTGATGAGCTTTTGTAGTTCAGAGTCTCTCACATGGTGAGCTTTTGCAACCCGTGATTTACAAAATCCCTTCGTATCTAAGTTTACTTTCTCAAATCCTTAAGTAATTTACCAAAGGTACATTTTCTATTTCTATATTAACATTTGCATCATATTTTGGGAATGTGTTCATCAAAACACAAATCCCCATAAAAAAAATCATCACATTGCATTTGCATGGTCAAAATTTAGGTCTCAATTTGTCTTTGAATGCAACCCCTGCAAGCTCACCTTCAAAGAGAGGCAGCTGTTGACACATAAATTCTGGCGACCCAATCTTTTAATCATTATATAGAAAATTAGGGATTAATTTTTAAGTCCTAAAAAAATGATTGCATAGCATATAATTTTAGATGAATTTATTTTCTTATTGCATTTGCATCGGATCATCGATGGTGAATGGACGTCAACGAATGAGCTTAAGGATATTTGATTCCTTGATGCGATATATCTTTATTTAGAATAAGAAATAAAGCAAGAGGGAATAAATATCTTCATCAAATATTTGTGCATATATTCATTCGCGGTGAGATCTAGCATGAGAAGGGAATGTTGGGCACGTCGTGTGGACACATGGATTTGCAAAGAAAAGATATATCCCTGCAAAGAAGAAATATTCGGTTGAAGATGAAAAGAAAAGAACATATATTCATCCAAGAAAAAATCCGCAATTAGAAGAAAACAAAATCGTGTCCTCGGCCACGCCATGGGATTTCTTTCTTTGATGGGCATTGTTCCTTTGCATATAAAAGGAGGGGCGCCACAATTCTGAAAAGCAGCCCGTTCATTCACGAAAAAGGGGAGAAGGTGAGGTCAAAAAGTTGCCTGACACACACAAAGGAAAAGTCAAGAAAAATAGAGAGAGTGTAGGGTGAAAAGAAAAGAAGGGACGTGAGGAAAAAGAGAGAAAGGAAAAGTCAGAGAAAAAAATAAAAAAAGAGAAGAAACAGGAGAAGTTGCGAGGGGTCATCTTCTTTAGCCGCCTGCAAGTCCCGACTCTTGCCATTCACGACACCATCCAAGCTTCAACTCCATCGCTGCCGCCGTTGTAGCCTTGAGTGCCGCCACACTTGCTCTCGTCGCCAACGTTTGTGACTCATTGCTCGCTGAAACCATCATGACACCACAACCTGCCTGACGACGCTGCAACTCCGATGGCCGCGCACCTCAACCCTTTGACGCCGTGAGTAGTTTGACAATCCGCAACTGCTCCATCCCGTGATCCATGCCGCCTGCCATTGCAGCACCAAAGCTGCTGTTTAGACGTGCCACAAGCTCGACGCTCTAAGTCCCAACAATTCCAAGCGAGACTTTTGTCCAGCAAGCAATCCTCAGCCAAGTCTAATCACTGCTCGACGAGGCCAAGACTTTGTGCCACCAACTACTGTCCCTAGCCGCGAGTCCCTACATGATCTCGTTGATCATTCGCGAACCATCACTATTGACACTGCCAAGAAGCTGGTCGTACCGCCGGTCATCCGTTGAACGGATTCCATTCTATTCAAATTGGGCAATTTATTTGCAGAATTAGGTAATTATCTAATCTAAATTTGATTTAGGTATTTTATTGCATAATATATGCTTTTCAATATTTTATATGCATATTTGAATGATATGCGTATTTCCAATTAGGATTTATTGCCTAAGGCGCAACTGCACGTCAATTTTTTATTCCATCTATAAGGCTTTAGATGGAATAATTAATC
The DNA here is from genome assembly GCA_007663325.1 of Eucalyptus pauciflora. Classification (NCBI taxonomy): domain Eukaryota; kingdom Viridiplantae; phylum Streptophyta; class Magnoliopsida; order Myrtales; family Myrtaceae; genus Eucalyptus; species Eucalyptus pauciflora. The sequence goes on from VMYD01000067.1 coordinate 410,977, forward strand.
ACGGAGGGAATAAAATTGATATTTTGATCTTTAAGGCTTAAGATGAATTTATCAATTTTTATTAGCGAAATACTCGAGTTGATTAGATATTGTTTCCTAATTCAAACAATGGAGAATGTCTTTGATGACCGTGAATGATTTGGTGCTTATCTTGCTTTAATTGCTTTATTTATCCCAAAAAATACATTAAAAGATTGCATTTGCATATAATGTAGATTACAATTTATTTCCTAGATAGAATTGCATGATAGAATAATTAGATACCTTCCTAATTATATTAGAATGCATGTTTAGATGGTATCTAGGTTAGATAATATCTTGGAATTAAATCGCATGTGGAGATAAATTTCTAAGTTAAGATATGATTCAGATTAGTCTATTCCCTAATATAATTAGGTTCATGAAATGCATGTTATTTAGTAATTGTTACTAGGTCCATTTCGTTAGAAATTGCCTGTCATTAGAATTAGGCCATTTAGTTAAATCACATGACATATAGCTTAAATTTCATTAGACAAGAGAAAATCCTAAAAAATATTGAGTGATTGCATGTTAATTAGGAATCATATCTAGGCTTTTGATGTGAATTTTGAGCTAACATTGCAAATGTTTTCATTTTTTTTTATGCTGAGGTCCGGCCTAGCTCACCTTCGGGAGCACAGCACCGACTATATCTCGGGGGAGTCTGGCTCAGCAACCCACCACCGGGGCCCCCTACTTAAATCACGGAACCGTCTTGGGAGTCGAACCCCTGACCTAGATCCCAAATTCAGGAAGCAAGCCTCACCAGCGCGGCCATGCATGGGTGGGTGCAGATGCTTTCGTTGTTACGAGGTAAGTCTCGTAATTTATTCATTACTTTCTAGGGTGTTAAATTGATGGTTTGTGCACCCGCATGATCACTTCACATGTTAGCGAAGTAAATTAAAATCAATTCAAACTGCCTGTAAAACATTTTTCCAAAAAAAAAGAGAAATGTATCAAAAGGGCGTTAGAGAAATCTAGCGTAATCAAGTCCCTGAACTCACAATCTCTAGTTCGCAAAAATAAAGTAAATCTCATGTTTCTTTACTTGGGTTTCTAATCGACCCACAAAAAATAGATTAGTGACGACTCCTAATCGAAAAATCATTTTCATGTTAAAAACTTGAACCTAAGTTGTAAATTGGAATAAGCTTGGGAGAGCTCGAGCTAAATTTAGGCTTAGTATTCTATCCGCCAAACCCTAGGTAGTGCACCCAAGGTTAGGTCGCGACGGGCTTATCTCCATGTAACTCAACTGTGATTCATGTCATCTCTCGAACAAATCGGTGAGAAAATGAATAAGCCAATATAATGCGGACTCTAAGAAGAGCTTATCAAGTTACATTTATATCAGCTAGGGGGTTCACACGAGAGATAGGGATGAAAGTTGTAATCGACAGTGATGTGGATTTGTTATTGTACGGTTGGCTTTTCCTTTCTAATCCCAATTTAGTGCATTGGTTTAAGATCATTGCACCATTAAATAAGTTCATATGTATGAAGAGATGCATGAGAAATAGCATTAGTTCTTAACAGAAAAATATGCTAAAAATTTATGCATTCTTTGTCTCGACATTGTATTGCTATCAAGCACATCACTCTTTAGTACAAGAAATGCACTATTATCTTCAACATAACCAACCAACATGCAACAAGATGTCTTGAAGCCTATCCTCCTTTTCTTAGTACTAAGAAGCATAACCTTAGCAAGGCACCCTACACTTCCAAAGATTTTAATAGAAAAAGTGCACTAGAGGTACTAAAACTTATCACAAAAGTGCAATTAAGTTTTAAAGTTATGAATAAGTGTAATTAAGTTCTAAAACTTATCAAATTTGTATGGTCAAGTATTTCCATTAACTCCGTCCAACTTGGCTAACAAAAAATATTGGCGTGGCTAAAACATGAAAGATAAGGCTAAAATGATATTGTTTGGGTTCAAATCTAATTTTTAAATCTAAAAATTATTTAAACTAAATTAAAAAATAATCTAAACTTATATAAAAAAAAAAAAAAGGGGAAGGACAACAAAATCAATCAAGGGCCCATAGGCCCCTAGCCGTCAACGCTCCACTGTCGTTGGAATGGGTTGGTGATGGTGGGCGATGGTCGGCCAGGGTTGCTAGTGCCGTTATGCCCTGGCTAGTGGCTAGCAAACCTAGTTGACCATAAAGTCAATTGTTAACACTTAATTTTTTTTTTTTTTTGTTATTTATCGTATGAAAAATTTTAGGGATTGAATTCAACTCCTAAACAAAAATATCACTTGCATTATTCACATTTGCATGAATCATCGCACATGACTTAGTTGCATGACTTCTCTATGATCCACCAAGGACTGATGCATAGGAGATCACTCCTTGTTGCCAACGCCTGCATAGGATCGTCTCTTACAAATATCAATCAATAATTTAAAAGTAAATAAAGGCTATTGCGATCAGCAAATGGAGAATATCCATGAGTTGAACGGAAACAAATATGTTGGAGGGAAATCAAGATCATGGAGAATATTTACTTTCCGCCGATTCCTCCATGATGGCACCAAGAACTTAAATTTCGGGCCAGAATCGGTGGATTTAGAAAGCAAACCAATTATCGAAGGAAAGAATAAAAACAAAAGGAAAGAATACGAATCTGATTGGGAGGAATCATTGGAATATCAACAAGAGATTAATACTCATGGAATGAGTTAGCCGATGGTGAATGAATGTGGACATGCTCAAGGCAATATTGGTAAAAGTAGAAAAGGAAATGGCGAAGGGAAAAGGCCAAAATCATAGAGGATCACCAATCATCGCCAAAGGAGTCTCCCTGGATTCAAAACTTCCAAAAATACGTGGGAGTTTTCTGGTATAAGAGGGAACGATTAGAAAGGGAGGAGGGCAGCTCACAATAGAAAGAAAAAAATGGTGAGAAAACAGAGAGGTGCGATAGATAATCTGAGTGAGAGAGAGAGAGAGATGGAACATAGTAACTCATGGTGTGCAATACACTAGATATGCACAGCGGGAGATAAGGCTAACAAAAAAGGAAGGGTGGTCTTCTCTTTTCATCCCATCCCTGCAGACCCTCCCGCGAGCAGCTCATCCACTCGGAGACGACCCCGGTCCTGCCTCGCGCCTGACGCAGCTCCGTCCACAACAGATCGTGGCCTCCCCCTCGGTTCACGTGTAGAGTCATCGCAAGCCCGCAACTCCAGTAGTGTGTTCCGGCGAGACCATCTTGTTGCCATTCCATGGCTTGAGTCAGCACAATAACTCAGCAATCCCAGTGATATCCAACTACGTTCAGCGAATCCAGTGAACATCAAAGCAACCCAGGCGAGCTCCTGCATGTCCGACGCCAATTCTAGCAAGTACAGCGAGACACCGGCTTGGCCAACGTACCCAAGTGCCTAAGTGCCATCCGGTTATTTCACTGCAATAAAATTGGTTGTTTCTCTTCCTTTTAAAGTTGTTCGTTCCATATTTTTGGTATTTACTTTGTTTTGTTTTGATGTGGTGGTCATAATCAATTCGATGCCTAGCACAAGGACACACAAAGGAAAAGATACGGGCGGATTGGGTAAATCGGTCTGAATCAGTTCGGGCTCAAATGGCATCAAAGATATAAGGCAAGTAACCTGATCATCCCCCTCTCACTCTTGCTCTCGCTCAGAGAGTTCTTTACAGAGAAGCAGCTCAGAAATTCAAAAAGGCAGAGGTATGTTCATCTTCCATGGCAGTGGAAAAAGGTCGCGCCAAAAAAAAAACCAACACAACAACCAAAAAGCTCGAAAGATTCTTCAGCCAGGAAACTCACCAGACGATCCCCAAGGCTCAAGCTTTGCAGAGCGAGAGAGAGAGATGAGACGATAGGGAGAAATTCGAACTCAACAGAAACGCATCATTCCATAGAAAAATGCTTCTTCTAAGAGAGAGAGAAAGTGCTCGGCAGAAGCTTTGATTTCTCGTGAAACTCATGCAACGATTTACAACGAACATCAATCCATTATAAGTAATTTGAAAATTCTAGAACTTTTTCATGTATAAACCCATAATTTCAAATTTAAAATTCTCACTCAATTCTCAACGAAATTATACAAATTATATATGGTTGGAAAGATCTTGACATGTAGAACAAAAGTCTAAGGTCCAACCATATATAATTTGTATAATTTCGTTGAGAATTAAGTGAGAATTTTAAATTTGAAATTCTAGAGTTTATACATGAAAAAGTTTTAGAATTTTCAAATTACTTGCAATTGATTGATGTTCATTGTAAATCATTGCATGAGTTTCGTGAGAAATCAAAGCTTCTGCCGAGCGCTTTCTCTCTCTTTGAGAAGAAGCATTTTTTCTATGGAATGCTGCGTTTCTGCTGAGTTTGAATTTCTCCCTATCGTCTCGTCGTCTCTCTCTCGCTCTGCAAAGCTTGAGGCTTGGGGATCGTCTAGTGAGTTTCTTGGCCAGAGAATCTTTCGAGTTTTCGAGCTTTTTGGTTGTCGTGTTGGTTTTTTTTTTTTTTTTTGCGTGACCGGTTTCCGCTGCCGTGGAAGATGAACAGACCTCTGCCTTTTTGAGTTAATGAGCTATTTCTCTATGAGGAACTCTCCAAGCGAGAGCGAGATGATCGGGTTACATGCTTGATATCTTTGACGTCGTTTGAGCTCGAACTGCATTGGATACCAAATGATCAGGACTTCCGTTCGAGATTTATGAAGGACTTCTTTAGTTCACGGAAGAGGCGGACTTCAAGAGGAAAAATTTCCATTCGATTTTTGACTGCTGAGTGATTTTTGCTTGATTTTCTGGCGGTCATCTGGACATTGCTCGGGATTTTCATGTTCGGACTCTATTGCCTTGGATCGAATTTGGCATCATTCACCGAATTTCATGGTGGATCGTGTCATAAAACGAGAGAATCGTCTTCGAACCTCAAGGTAACTCCTGAGATTCGCATGGCTTGGGGAAAAAATAGAAAAAATTGATGAAATCTAGGGATGCGAAAAAGACGTACGCGTGACCTTTAATTGGACGCCTCGAAAGTTGCTCCCCCTGCTCAAGCGTTTTTTTTTTTTTTTTAACTCTTCTCTCATGAATCTGGTCGTTCTGAATCTTTGAAACCTATTTTCTTGTGCATCTTTAAGCTATATTCCCCCCGTCTCACTTAATACTCATTTTCCCCCCAAATTTTACTTGCCTTTCCTCTTCAGGGTATGTTTTTTTTTTCGTATTTTCTCCTAAAACAAGAACAAAAATCAAGGAAAAAAAGGACTAAGTAAATGCCAAGCTTTGTAGAGCTAAAGTTCGAAAGCGCAAGCTGAGCGAGGGGACCTACCCAACTTCGTTCGGATGATTTTTTTATTTATTTATAGCACGGCAGAGTTAATGGAGGCTGAACGATGCTTCGGCGTTACTACGTAAATGACTCATTTCTTCTGGACTAAACTTCCTTTTCCTTTTGAATTTTGCTCGAGGAGGAAATCCTTGTTTGATGATGGCTTTTTAAGTCTAGCTCAGTCAGGGTTTTTCTTTTTCGTGCCTTGATGATGTCGCTCAACGCGAGATATGTCGTGCTCAAGCGTCCCTAGTCTTTTAGTGCGGTGTGTAGCTACCTAGCTCATCCTAGCTACGGTTCAACAAGAACTGATCAACATACATTTTTGAAGCAGTTAGTTCGGGCTCATTTACTACTAGCGGCTGGTGTGTGGTGCCTCTTTATATAGGCTTTGTCTTGAAACTACATATGAAGTAGAATATTGGCTAGAGTGCTCGAATAAGAATCATTCAAACTGTGTGTGGTTGTTTTTGTTCTTTCACGAGTGCACGAGGCTAAAGTAGGTTAGAACTATATGATGGATAAAGAATGAGTCAACACCAAAAAATTCTGTAAATCCCTTTCATGATAAATAGTATTATCTAAAGTGCTTTGCAAGACTTCATTATCTGTTTGCAGTATTTGGTCAACTCAAGGAATCATATGCCTTGGAGTATATATCTGTTACATTTTGGAGTTGCTTGGCACCACCTACATCCTCCTCTAGGGCATTTGTGTTGCCATTGCATGTTGTTTGTGGGAAGTTAGAGAATGATCTTGAATTTGCAGCCTTTGCTGAAGGAAATACCAGAACTGTGAGTTAGAATTGGTGGGATCACTTAATTCGCCCTCGAGTGTTCATCTTAATACATTATTTCTTTCGGTTCTAGCTAAAGATGGGGGCCAAATGACTAGAAGTTCTTGCAGCTTGTGCGTTTTGATTTTTGGTTGGCTACTTTATTTGGATTCTAACAATTGTTCCATTAATAACTGCAAGTAGAATTCATTAATTATTTAAGTTCAATTAGGTGGTTAGATAGTGTATTTGGCTTAATTAGGCATTTATTTAATAATTTATTATTTTCCAGAAATTATACCGGGATAGCTGGTCGTCAGAATTTCGTGCTGATTGTCATGGTGTAATTAGTTTGTGCAATTGATTGCTAGATTGTGCAATTGAGTGATGATTGTTGATTTTTAGTTAGTATTTCAAAGTTATGAAATTTTGGTATTTAATTATAAAATACTAAGTGTCAGTTTTTTACACCAAAAATGTTTTTAAGTACTATATCAAATAATGAGATTTTTGAAAAGGAAGAGTATCATTTTTTCTGACCGTATACCTACACACGATTATTTTACCGGGTGTTTTTAATATTAAGAAAATAGGCCAAGTTCATTATTTTAATTGAGGCATTTGAGTGCAAAGCACAATGTCCTTAGCCGGGGTTGGATATGCGTGTGAACGGTATGAGAACCCATCCCCCGATGTGTGTCGGGTGGGCGTTGCTCCTATATGGAATGCCCATTGTCAATGGATGTCGGATTGCGGTAGAGGTCAAACTGATGCTCCTTCAGGAATGCCATCGACGGATAAACGATGCCGTACTCAATGGGGCGAGACGATGTCCTGTTATGCCAGAAAACCACTGAACATCGAGTAGGTCATGCCTGTGGGGCCGTAATCAATTGGAACGCGTGATTGAGTGAGATAATTGCGCCTGATTATGGGACAAAATTGTGTGGCACAAAATGGGACACGCCATAATGATTTGACCTTATAATCGGGATCCCTGTGATTGTTTGAGATATAAGTTGAGGCATTCCAATTGTTGAGTGTTATTACTACATATATCTGTTATATAAATTGAACTGACGTGTAGGAAGGAACTAAGGCGAGGTGAGTCTCATTGGTTGTGTGGTTAGGCTGCCCCTAAGTGTATTTCCTTCCTAATCGGGGTTTAGGGCGTAGACTTGCTGAAACATTGTCTCACCCCATCGTAAGTTTAACTCTTTTCAGGTCCTTAGAGATGGAGGAGCATCACGTGCAATATGGGGTCCCGCAAACGATGGTTTTGAGCATACCTTCATCCCTATTCCCGGGACCACCTTGACTCGGGAGTTGGTTGAGTCCGTGGTATGGGTCGATGAGGGACTACCTCAGTTAGTACCTCACCGATTCATGCTAGGTTTCGACAGGCCTCCTATTGGGACCGGGCAACGTGAAGCAGCTCACCCGATGGATCTCGATACTCCTGATGGTGTCGTGATAGACCCGGAGCCCCCGGAGCCCATGGATGAGGAGTCTAGTGCCTAGATGGCTTAGTAGCTCTTCCTTTTTGAGTTAGACCCCAATTGATAGGCTGGCTTTGTATATAGGCCTGGTGTGTTTATAAAAGTGTGTTTTAAGTCATTGGTTGTCCTACTTTTCTATCACATGTTTTTTGTTGTCTGGGGATTGTTTATTTCGCTTCCGCATGTGCAAAAATCATTTGGATTGGCTACGTGTCCTGGGAACGCAACAATTTAGTCGACCATTGAGGGATGCGCGTGCGCTCGAGGTTTGGAGCATGACAAGTAGAAACCTCAATCACAATGAAGTTGTCATTACAGATAATGTAACTTACTAATAAGCAACTTATGCAATTAGCACCATGTGAATACCATGTAACTTGAAAACTTTATAAGTACACATTCTGAGAGTTACATGCATCATCATATAAATACCTTTGAGTAGAATACATGACATGCAATTGCACATTCTTCACATGACAGCGGTCATGAGAATAAATTTTGATCTTTTGCGAATTCATCACATTGGGGCATATGAACCACTAAGGTCAGTCACTCCTCAACTATATACTGTACATGCATCCCTCCATGAACTAAAACATAGTCACCTCCTTTGGGAGTATGACTACGCTTTAGAGCAGGAGACGTCCCATCACAATATGAGATCAATATTTCTCCAATCCAATCAAGTGTGCCACTTTGGCGATCACAACCCAATTGAATCATTGAAACTCTCTCATATCAAAGATGTAACTTTATGACCCACATTTACCTTATGCACGTGATTTCAAATCGGATGATAAGGGCAATTTGTCACTAAAATCACATGTCATGCCAATCATATTATTCTATTCATTAACCTACGTTGACCCTTATACATGTTATTAATGAATCAATGCTCTACACAATCTTTAAGTGAATATATATATGTGAGCTCGCAATGTATTCTAGAACCATAGTAAAATACATAAAAAAAAAATACCCAAAAAATCATGTACCTTAGGGTTCCATATGCATTTTCATATTCATAAAATCATCAAACATATAAAATAAATATATAACAGTGTAGAGAACATCAATACGAGCACAAAGGTCCAAGCCACGCGTTGATCGGAGATACCATGCGCCCTCACGCGCTGCCAGAATAAGCAACGCATGAAGCGCACGCGCTAGCGCCCATAAACCGGCTTAAAGTCGGTCCGACCTATCCGATCGATCAACGAATCGAATCGGTCAACAGCCCGATTGACTAGTAGTTCAATTGGTCACCGGTCAACCAAGGTCGGATTAGGTCGGGTCAATCCAATCAACGCTCGATCAAATCGGGTCGGGTTGTTGGCAAACCGGGTCGAGTCGACCCACCGGGGAGTGATGTCATCATCACCGATTGATGTTATCCATGACGTTATCAAGGCAAGGCGGTGGCCATGTCGGCGTGGTGACGTTAGCTGACATCACCAACCACCTTAGTCCTTCACGCGCCGAGCGCATGAGCATGCGTGGGCATGCGTGAGGGCTTGCAGTAGTGCATGGCGCGGACTCCGAGCTTCGTCTCGGCATGTGGAGGCACGTGCGGCTGTTTTCGGCCTCGTCTCGACGTGTACAACCCACCAAAATGCTCATCTCAGCATTTATAATTCATATATGTGCTCAAAATAAACTTTCATCATATCAAATTTCACAAAAAATGGGCAAAACGGTCCAAGTATAGGTGAAATCTGAAATCCTCATCGCTGGTGCATTTGGCCTCCACCAGAGGCGTGCCACCCACTAAAACGCTCGATTCGATGAGGAGAATCCGAATATGTTTTTCAAAATCAAGTTTCAACATGCAAAATTTCCGAAAACGGGCCAGAAGCAATAGTTCGAGTTCTAGGCTATACCGGCACTAATATCAAATGTTGGATGTCGAAAGGGTATCCCAAGATCGACATAGCTAGAAACCCAAACATGTAGGAGGAGAATACAAAAATTTGCGTACCTGATTTGGAATCCATAATTCTTTATGTGGAATGACGACGATCCAACGTTGAAACGACAAGCCGACACTCAAATTTTTCTCATCTATGACCCTCCGTTCCTGGCTCGATGAGACCGCCACTCACAACTTGCCTTATGTGAGGTGGGAGAAGTTCATGAAAGAATAAGAAGTAGAGGAGGGATCTTAGCGCTATTTATAGAATTTTGAACGGGCCCTCTCATCATGGGTCAGACTCAACTCGACCAACACAATGTCAGACCTATATTCGACTATTAAGAAAACCTTATGTCTTACCTCATTAGGTCAATCCCGTGAAACGGTGAATTATAATCACAATTAATGTAACCCACGTCTAAAAAAACTCTTACAAGTCTCTCTCGTCGAAAAACTAACCCCAAAGTTCATAACGAGACTGACCAAAAAAAAAAATCGATAATCGATGGTGGGGTGCCATCGTAGGTAGTCGAAAGGCTATTGGTATCTCGATGTCTTGTCTCTATCTCTTCCATCTTTTCATGCCGAAATACCTCGCAAGCGTCATAATCCATGTGGACGCGACCCGGACTTTCCTCTTGAGGATGTAAGCAATGACGTCATAAGAACTTCGGAGATGATGCAAGAGTGCATCACCTTGGGGGTAGAAACTAGGCAGCATCCTTGACTTCAATGCCATCTTTAAGTCGTCCAATACGAGGCTAAACGGGTGTTGCACAAAGGACGTCCTTTGGCGACACGGGTACAAGTATGAGATGAGGTACTCAATAATTTCAGACATAATTGCACATTTATAGGCATGTCCTTGTCCCTCAATTCAATTTTTTATCCTCCCCATTTTCCTAGCCTTCTCGAGACAACGTAAATTCCATATTCGGTTACTTATTTTTTTTCTTTGAAAAACTGTGATTTTAAGCTTCTGTGAATACTCGCGTCAAGCTGAATATGTATAAAAATTTTATTTATTGAGGACGCCGATGTTCTAATTTTTAAGGTAAAATTACAAATGGCAGTGTATCTTTTTTAATGAGAAGGGTGCATCATTACAATTTAGATTCAGATTATGGCAAGACGATGTTTTGAATTGACAATGAGAAGTGAAGAAAAGAGAAGTGAAGAGAGATTTTCCTCTGCTGCTTTGAAAGTACTGATCAAGGCAATGAATAAAAATATTACGGATATAAATATGTATATTACATACGTCATCGTCATAAGTTTTTTTTATACGAATGATCTCGTGATGCATGCAAACCTATCTATAAAATAAAGTCACATGCAAAAAGTATAAGTTAATTATGTATCATTATCTGAAACCTATTTGTGCGAAGAAATTTTGAAGAGTTTGTATATTACATACGTCATCGTCATAATTTTTGTTTATACAAATGATCTCGTGATGCATCCAAACCTATCTATAAAATAAAGTCACATGCAAAAAGTATATGTTAATTATGTATCATTATCTAAAATCTATTTGTGCGAAGAAATTTTTATTTCACCAATGTACGAAATAAAAGCATTTTGAAGAGTTTGGACCGAGAGGAGGGGGGGTTCTTCGGCTGAAAATCTAGAGAGAGGGAGAGATACGATGAGAGCGAGTGAAGAGAGGCGGAGGGAGAGACCGCTGGCCACCGCTCCTGAATCACGGCCAACTACGCGCCGCCGTGCCTCCTTTCCCCCGCCGAAGCTCCCGTGAGCCTTGACACTGTTTTGGCCTTGTTTTCGGGCATGCCAGGCCAGGGCTCGTGGTCGTCCGGCGAGGGCTTGTCGAAGTGGCGTTGGTTCGGGTGAGGAGCTTCGGTGAAGAAGAGCGCAAGGGAGAGGCGTGCTTCGGGAAGGAGAGAACCGGGAGAAGAAGAGAAAATAGAAAAATAAAAGAATAAAAAAGGAATTAAAATAATGAATTAAAAAATAATTTTTGAAGCGGGACATATCCCAGTGGGTGGATCGGGTTATCGGTTCGGACCGGGTTTACGGTCCGAATCCCTGTTTCCGAATATATTAATAATAGAAATTTTAATTAAAACATTAGTTTGAAATATATAGTTGTGAGTCCCATCCACCCTGAGAGAATCGTTGCTGACCGCAGTTGACTTCGGTCAGCAGTGGAAATAGAGGGAGGAGAGAGAGGCAAGCTCGAAAGAACTCAGATAATTTCTCTATTTTTTAATTTTTAATAATATAAAAAATCTAAAGTTCATGAATTTATGCTATATTTAACTTAAATTAATTTTCATGTAACAAGAGTTATATTTTTCTATCGTTGACGGACTTTTCATCAACGACAACCACATGGTATAACAGGCGCCTGCAACTTAAGCTGATTGACATGGGAGCTTCCACTTTCTAGGAAAGTCGAAAGCCTCTTATTGCATTCTCCGTTTACTTTGTTGTTGAAAGACTGTGACCAGGAGAGCAACCCAATGGCGACGCAACCAAGTGAAGAACAGGGAAATTCGAATCAAGCAGAACCAGCAGCAGGTACGTGTTCATGTTCCAATCGAGAAAGAATATGGCACGATCGATGGAGTCCCAAATATGCTCGAACTTGTTTTTTCTCATGGTTCATTTTATTTTCTTTATCACCAAACAAACATAATGCTGACCATAGCTAGAATAAAGGGGAAAAAAAAGTATGCGAAGGACCTAGTGCTCACTCTTTCTTCTACAGATATTGAAAATGTTTTAGCAAGCGTTGGATCAGCTTCTTCCCAATCCGGAGGTGCTTCAGGTGCATTATCCCTCAAAGGAGTTATTTTCAGTGTAAAATTAATATCTGGGGCGGATCTTCATGAAATTGTTCTTTTTTGGGACATTTCTCAATGTCAGCAAGCATAAAAGTGTTAACTGAATGATCTGAAAAGTTTGCATCTATTGCAGAAAATTCCGAAGAGGAAGTGGATGGACCCTATTATCAACCATTGTTGGGAGCTGCATTCAGGGGCGATTGGGAATCTGCTACAAGATTTTTCGAACGAGATGCTGCTTCTAAGACAGCCAAAATAACAAGCGGATCAGAAACATTGCTTCACATAGCTGCTTTGAGTGCACAAGACCAATTTTTTGAGAACCTGGTTGAGCTCTTGTCTCCGTATCTGGAAGCACTTGAAATGGTTGATTGTGATGGCCGCACAGCCCTCCACAATGCTGTCCTGTGTGGAAGTATAAGGATGGCCAAGGCATTAGTTCGAAGTAATCCTAAGTTGACGCAGTTTGCAGATAACGAAGGATGTGTCCCTTTCGGAATATCTGCTTTGGAAGCTTCTATGCATAAGGAGATTGTTTGGTTCCTGGCGAAAAGTACAACAGTCGATGGGCCAGGTAATCCCTTCAGCAGTTCCTCTGCCATTGACACCATTGTAGATCTCATCTATGCTGCTCATCTTGGTAAGATCACCATCGATCTTTTTCTCAATTCCATCTGTTATTTCCTTCGTTCTAGACTTAGCTTATTTTCCCGATCAACATTTGCTGGTCTATTCGGATAGATATCGTCCTTTATCTCATTGGGCGGTACCCTCACTTACCATGAAAAGCACACGGCACGGCAACCCATCCATACTGGACGTGTTGGCAGTGAAGGAGTCTTACTTTCTCAGTGGGACCAGGCTCAGTGTCTTGGAAGCATTGATATACCAATGTCCGTACTTTCTACACTCGCATCACCTCATTACTGATTCCCTTCAAGAAGATCATACCGAGTTCATCACCTGCTCTTTGGTTTCTGAACTTGAAGGTATTCCGGTGGACCTGAACTACAAACCAACGGATAAAAGTTTAAATCTGGGTGGGTATGCATTTTTGCTGTTTGGCATTATCTTAGACCTTTCATGATCTTGAACTTTAAGTCAATTTTCTTAGATTGATTCCCTCCGTACTAGCAAAAGAAAATGTAAATGAACGTTTCTTTGTAGGATATATTCTGGTTCCTCGACCTTGTTTTACTTGACTAATGGCTTGAAATCGAACTACTTTATGGATCAGCTATCCCTTGAGAACCATATGTGATTCAACCAAGTGCATAAGTATCATATTACTTAATTGATTGAACAATATGACAAACCAATTGTAAAGTATTACAATGTTTCATATCTAGTGACCAGTTTTTCTCTGCAACCTAATTGTAGCGCTTCAATGTCTTACAAGGTCACTTTGGAATGCCGCCAAAATTGTAGGTATACTTCCATTTTATAAAGATACCGTCGTTATCTTTGTCTCTCTTTCCAACTAAAAGGGCTTGTTTGTTTTTGACTTCTCTTGTAAGTAAAAAAAAGCTCCCACTTAATTCTTCGCCATAATCTGGAAAATAATCTGTAGTAGCCCCCTGCTTGTGTGAAAGAACTGTTAGACATTCACCATTGGATGTGATAAATGTGTTTGAAGTTATTTTTGTAATTAATTTTTCCATGGGTCAACCGTCCATCAGTGAATGTATAACTTACTCTTTAGTGGACATAATAAAAATCCTTAAAAATTATTCAAACTCAAACAAAGTTATATATAATTTTCTGTGTTAATATTTTTATATTTTGAAAGATTTCAGAAATTCATCAAATTCTGATTGCGAGAGTCACGAAATTGTTAAAAAAAATGTGAAAAAAGAGTACTTGACAACTGCAAATTGAGGCTAGATTTGATGTTAACCTAGGAATTTCTTGCTTACGGCTAAATGATCTAAGCAGAAGATATAAAATAAGAGTTACATAAACTTAATACTTTTCCTTCAATCTTGATTGTTGAAATAATGTTCGCTTCATCATCTCTATCAAGCATGTAAATCTTTTTGGAAAAATTAGAACAATGAACCCACATGCATTTGTTTTCTCCATTACGGGTGAAGTGCTTAAAGCCTAAAAATCACTTTCTTTGACTACTACTTCATCTCAATACAACATGAAAGAACACGTTGAGAGGGTGCAAGAATTGGGCATGGGACCGAAGGCAAGCTCCCAGCATCAACTTTGAAATAAGGTTGCAATAGATGATTGCATGGGTTTATCATTTGATCACATTAACATAGTAAATTTACACTTTTATTTGGCAACTTTAAAAAGGCGTGAAAATAGGAATAGGAGCATGTAGGAAAAATAAAAATAGTTTGTTTGGGAAGGCTTGGAATAGTAGAATATTAGCGGGAGCGAATTTCTTGGGTCACAACAAAATCGTCCATCTTAGAATTCCTCCCCTAGTTATATATCCTATAGCAAAAGCTGTTAGATGGTAAAGGAGTTTTCTTCCCTTGTTGTCATCGTATATTTCAGATTTGTTAGAAGCATTCCAAAAAATAAGATCCCAAATACATCAGGTTGATATGGGAGACTGCGCTCTTAAAGATTACCCGAGAAGGTGGATCGCTCGAAGTGCATGAAAACTAACCCAAACGGCACCTGGCCGCTAAAATGATCATATAGTTCCCAAAACCTATTCTAAATTTTTACTTGCAATTGCACTTGTCATCTTCACCCAAATTCTGTATGCCCACGAAATACCCTTTAGTCTCGTCCCTAATTCTTCTATTTTTGTCAAAATAACAAAAAAGGAAACAGAATAGCGTCATTGCGTGTTTTTATCAAAATAAAAGTGATTTTTGAATATAGGCAACTCCAATCACTACGTTAGGAAACGTCACATACCATTACGTGACATCATTTGGGAGCTTTGAAATTGCTAAAGATAGATAGAATGGAGGAAAAAAAAAATTATTCGTCTGAGCATAAATAACAGTACAGTGGCTTGTATGATTAATAAGATATTTTTATTACTAGCTGCCAAAAGCATATTTGAATAATATTGTCTAAAATAGTCTTATAGAAGCAAAGACTACTGTAATTTACTCTAGCTAGACATACGTCATTAGGTTGTCATCTCCAGAGCTGTTCTATCAGGTTAAGTCTTATAATTATGTTCTCTTAATTATGATTAGCATTAGAAAGCCTCGTTTGAACTTCAAGGAGGATCTCTTTCTTCAGTTACCCTCTAATCACTTCTACTTTCTTCACATCCAATTAATCTTTTCCTCCAGACATGATATAAACTTTTTCTTCGAAAATGCCGAAAATGATTTTATATCTTTTTTTGTACTTTTGCATCAGCAATTACTCAAACTCACTGTTTGCATTCGAGGATCGAATCCCAGAGAAGAACTTTTTTTTTTTAATCCAATTGGAAGCCCCTAGGTCTTTCATTTTCTTTTTTCGTTTGTTTTTGACATTTTGCAGTTCCTATTTTAAAGAGAGTTCAAGAGGTGAAGCTGAGACACGTGATGGCAATCAAGTTGGCCAGACAAGTTTGCATTGCGATCTCTTATATGAATACTACCGAGATCATTGATTTTTGCGATAATGGGAACTTCTTGTTTCATGCTACAACCCACGGAATCAGTGAAATCATAAAGCTATTTATTCAGTTTTTCCCAGTTGGGAAGTTGACTTGTAGTAAGAGTTTGATCGCATCTGCAGTGCGTTATCGCAAAGAAAGGACTCTCAGACTGTTTTTGAAGGTAAGCTCAACTAATATGGCTATGATGGTCGCAGCAGCAAATTACCAACCTAATTTGGGCACCGTAACTAATGTCTCCGGAGTAGTTTTTCAAATACAAAGAGAAGTCCAGTGATACAAGGTAAATATCTTTATTTTCATATAATTTATAGCTGCGCTTAACGATATATATTATATCTTCTTGACATTTTTTTAAAAATATGACAGCTAGAACTTTTATTAGATAATCTTGAGAATATACATTGAACCTTTTTTTTTAAAGCGGTTGAGCGATATTCAGCCAAGCTTTTGCACACCACAAAGTCTACCTTCTTGGGTTATTTTAAGGGTGAACTACCCTACATCTATATGATTATTCAGGATTTTACTCCTAAAATGCTTCCACTAAGACTTGAATCCAAGACCACAATGAGAGGAAGAAACTCCTTTGCCATGTAAACCAAATTAATAAGGTAAGTTGAGAAACTACACTACATCACCAATTGACAGAAAATAAGGGAGACCGATAAGGGAAATTGGGACGTTGAAAACTGATTGAGACTAATCATAATTAAATTGCATTTTAATTTACCAATATAACTATGATCCGCCGCTTTAATCTAATCCCAGTGACTCTTTCTTAAATTCGACCGACTCTTTATATAGGTGTCTGCCATGATGCAATTAGGGGATTATTATGGATATCATTTAATGTATAACCCATTTAAATTCCCGTGGAGCCCAAACAAAAACATTTAAATCAGTTTTACTTATACTTCGGCGGTAGCTTTGCTCGTTCCGTTGTATTACATTTTGTATTACAGATTATAATGTAGTTAAGATATAATTAAATTTATGTAGGTGATATATATATATCAAAAGGTTAGCTAAGTTCACTTATGGCCACTATTTTCATTTGAATAGCTATTCATTCACTAACACTTCTCACTAGTTAATTTAGCAATCAACACTCATGCAAACCATTGTCTAAAAAAATGATATTATGAAGCTTTTACTATTTATTTATCTTTATTGCATTTCAACTTTCTATTCTCTGTCATGGGGAAAAAAAATTGGTACTATTATGTACAACAAGAATCCTAAAATTTGAGTCAATTCTGCAACTGAATCCTAAAACTTTGAATTCATGATTAATAAGTCTTAAAACTTGTCTTTCCTCTTTATGTTAGTCCCTCCGTTTGTTCCATCTATTTTTGATAGATGGAAAATTTATTGGTATTTTTTTTTTATAATTTCCTTTTATTTTTTGCAGAAGTGGAACTGATATGGCACAGAGAAGTGCCACATCACAAAGTCTAAAAATAAAAATGACTAGAGTTTAAAAACAAGTCAAAAAATAGAGAGAGAGAGAGTGAGTGATCATTAAAGAGGAACAGGAAGTCGCTCCATTTGTCACTGGCAAGGTTTAGGAACCGTCACGGCGTCGCTTTGAGTGCAACAACCCTCGCCGGACTGCCAACGAGGTTTGGCCGCTGTCACTCAATGGTGGCAGCGACGTAATAAATCCAAACATTTGGCATGTGTATTTAATTGATTGGATATGAGATGCTAAATTTCAGTTTCCAAATTGAAAATCCCCTGCTTTCTAGCCAGTTGTGCCAACCTTGAGAGGTTGAGTTGCGTCTTTTCCTATTGCGTAGCTATCCTTTCATATAGTATCTTATTTAATTTACTTTTGAATAATCAGTTATGCAATATGAAGACATAACTCCCACTAGCTATGCACTTGAGTACCATCCGTTGGATGCTCGAAAATGAAATTTTCTTTATAAAATAAACGAATATGTGCGCTACGAATTAATGAGAAAATGATAAGGGACAAAAAAAAAGAAAAAAAAAAGAATGATCGGTTTAGTTCTAGTGTATGAATCGGGGTGATGGAGACCATGACAACTCTCAAATCAATCACATCAATTAATCAAAGAAATAAGAACATATTTGCACAGATTTTAGAAGAATGCAAAATACGTATAATTCAACTAAAGAAAAGAGACAGGAGAAATATGAATAAGGGAAATTTTTCGAACAATCTTAATCCTAGTTTACGGATGTCATCCTAAGTTTTTCAATTTGTTAATTTAATCTTAAACATTTACACGAAATTCAACGTAGTCCTTATGACTAATTTTTGTCTAAAATCATTGACGTGGCAATGTGTTACGGAGATAGTTGGCAACAATCGGACCGCCATGTTAGTTGTTTTCAATGTAATTAATCGAAATGACTATATTTAAATTTCGTACAAAGATTTAGGATTAAATTAACAAAATTGAAAAGTTTAGAATTGAATTGGCATCCATATAATAAGTTTATAACATATTGGTTAATTTTTCCACTATGAATATGAAAGAAGTACCATGGTTGATCAAAACATCTCAAGTGGACAAACGTTGGGCCTTTTTCCTTTCAACTTGTCGCAAGCCAATAGATGAAGTCTTTTGAGATGTCAAATTTGACATTGGAATCATCTGAATCACCATTCCTTTAATGATGGCACAATGGAGCCTCTTCACTAGTTGCGTTGGAACATACATCACGGAAGAGGTAATCTCCTCTATGTTGTCTTCTTCTTTAGGGTTATAATGGGATGGTCACGTCCCAACAATGAAATTTCTTTGATTGTCCTTGGAGTTGTCGTACTATTGGCTCTTGGCTCAAATGATTCGAGAAACAAAATACAATGCATAGGGTTGATAAAGCACGTAGAAGTACCAAAAGTCTCATTCTCAGATTTCTTGACCAGCTCTTGATATTTTTTTCCATAAATTCTTCTAGAAGACTCTAAATTTCATGAAACTTAAATCATCGCAAAGTAGAAACATAGTGCTTTGCATTTATATATTATTTGACTAAAATGAAGCACAAAATCATCATCGAAGCTCTGAAGAAAGTGGCCTATGAAATTCTGCCAGCAAAGGTTGACTTGACCTCTAAGCAAGTCTTAATCTTCTTGAGATGTTCCCTCGTTTGTTTTTTTTTTAAATCTTCAATACTTTATCCACTGATTGAAACTCCTAATTATGAGTTTTATGCATGGGCTGTGGAAAGCTGGATTACCCCTAGCTTAAGAGATTCCTATTTCGAGGGAATCACATATTGGAATAGATTCAAGGAGAACCGCAAAGAGTTGCTGGAGAAAGGAGAGAAGTGGGTGAAGGACACGACAAATTCATGTATGCTTGTCTCAACTCTAATTGCCACAGTATTGTTTGCTGCTGCATTCACTATGCCTGGAGGCAATGACAACAATACTGGAGTACCCTTGTTGTTAGGACAGGACTCTCTCCTAGTTTTCACAATTTCGGATGCGTTAGGTTTGGTCTCCTCCGTTACGGCCATCTTACTATTCCTAGCCATCTTAACTTCATGGCATGAGGCGCAAGATTTTCTTGAATCATTGCCTAAGAAGATCATTTGGGGCCTTTGTTTTCTCTTCTTCTCCTTGGCTTTCATGCTGATGGCCTTCGCTGCAACTCTCACAATGGTGCTGGATAACAGATTGGAGTGGATTCTCATTCCCATTACTTTGCTGGCCTCTCTCCCCCTGGCTCCCCCTGGCTTTATTCGTACGACTACAACTTCCCTTGCTATTCCAAATGGTTAAATCCACTTATGGACCAAGCATTTTTCGTCCCAACTACATTTGGGATGGAGTCAATTATAATGAACAAGATCAATGATTGATGAATTTGATTTGATGGTGTATGTCTTCATTATAGTTGTGGTTATAGCAGGGTCAATGTGATACTGAATGTATTTCCTCAAAGCATTGAACAATTACTATGCATTATGTTTCCCTGCCTTATTAACAAAGATCTATTTGTAGAATGATTCAATCAATTTAAAATCTCAGCCTATAGATACTTCAAAATTGAATCTGCATACACAAACAAATTTTTTTTTCAACATTCAATACCAAAACATCCTCTATCTTGGAATATAAGTTTTTAAAATTAGTTTTCTTTTTTTTTAGCCTTTTGTTTTAAAATTCAGATGCAGAAATTTTTTCTATCAGTTTAAACATCCGACCTCCAGGTATGTCAAAACATAATCTATATAAACAATTATCTTCAACGTTTATAACCAAAATACGCGCAACCATGTAATATAGCTTTCATCATGGACTGAGAGATGAACAATTATTCATAGAAAAAACATATACAAAATTTCGGTGATAAGAATTATTCCAAATGTAGACTTTATTCTTGTGAACTATAAAGGAATTGGAATCATTACGGTTATCAGAATTTGTTGATATTAATTGTGAAATAGATGGAATTAAACCTACCATAAATCTTTCATCATTCATCAATTACTTATTGATCTTTCATAATAGAATCTAGGTATACATAAACAATTACTTTAAAACATTTATTACAAAGTTCGTGCAATTATGTAATATAACTTTCATCACGGAATGACTTTTTGAACATTTGATTTTTCTTTTTAAATGCTGTTCAAGTGAAAGGTTTGATGATCAAAATAATCGACATGTGAAGAATACCGATGATAGAAATGACAACAGGAGGAACTATAGAATTGGAAATATAACAATTACAGAACTTGGTCCACACAAATTGTGAGATAAGAATAAGAAAAACAGAAGACGAAATAAGACTCCTCCGTTCGCTTCGTCTAGTCTCTGTGCGTATGATTGATGACCTCCTTATCTCTGGGGGAAGAGTGCTCGAAGTCTATTTCGTTGGACGAAACTCAGGGGATTATTGATTTTGAAGCTTAAATGGGTTGGGCATAACATATCTATGTCATAGTCCCTAATGTGTGAATTAATTTTTATTGGTGAAATTCTAGTGTCAAGTAACTCAATTGGTGATGTCGGAAAGTTTAGGTTTGAATTGGCCTACCGACTTGATAACTGCCTAAATAACTTATTTCAACATTTATCTTCTAAATCAGTAATAATTTATTATAAAATTCTCATAAGAATTAGATATGCAAAATTTAGACATTTGCTAGAATTAGACATCTGCTATTATAGGTTTGCTAACCAACATCAAAAGCAAATCAGTGCATGGAGCTCGCACAAGAGCGTGCCACGTGAGTCATTGTCATGCAAGTTTTACCCACTTTTATATCCATGGATAGATAGATTGAAATTGAAATGTTAGTATCATTTCCTTGAATTACCTCATCTCACCCCTTTTGAGACCTATCTTTTCCATTTGAAGGGAAAAAGACATAGATTTAGGGATAATGCATAAAAAGCAAGTATACCACCTTCATTTTACACGCGGGCTCTCTCAAGCCGATACCTCGCGTGATATTGGGAACTCAAATTGATGCTATAAGGATTTTATAATGAGGAATTGCCATTAGCCTATTGAGATTAGCTAAAAACCAAGTCAGGCATATAAGTATACCTCACTTTCTATGCAACTAAAAAATCTAGAGCCAGGGACTTGGTTACACTAATTAAACAAGTAGTGCCCTTTCAGTACTTAATCTTGTTTATTTCATAAATATTTTTGTTAGGTAGTCCATATTGATTTAAAACATATTCACTAATATATGAGTTGATCATGCAAGTGGGCAATCATTAAAGTAACAATCAGCAATCAAGAAAGTATTAAATAAATTGCAAAGAAATGCAGTGATCTAAAGCTAAGAAATAAGAAAAATGTCATTTCTAGCTAGGCTAAAGGGAAACCACGAACAAATTGAAAGCGCACAATCAATTGATAATTTGTCTAAAAAAATGAAACATTGAAATCTCATAGTAAAGCTTTAAGACTTTGTTCAATTTTAAGCACAATTTTTATCAAAAGATTTTCACATTTTTTTATGATAAATTAGTTATAAACTAGAATTAATACTAAAATGTAGTAAACCTACTCAAAATCTAATTTCTCAACTTTTTTATGACTTTTAGAAAAAAAAAATAATTTTCTCTGGATCTAGTCTAAGTTAAGACTCGACTGGGGTTGCAAAACGCAAGCCAAGCTCTTGTACCAAGCCTGGTCCGACCAAAGCCCCAAACTACACCTTAACCTAATTCCCCAAAGCCCAACTTACAAACAATCCCAATCCAAATCTAACTAGTAAGCCTAGCACGTACTAACTAGACTAAATAAGTCCAAGTAGGGGTGATCATGGTCAGGGTTGAGTCGGTCCAACACATAACCTAGGGATTGACCCACACCATGTTGGCCTTCAATTTTTGGGATCGAGGACCGACCCAATTGAGCCTGGGACCAAGAATTGAACCGACCCAATGGGTTCGATTAGGTTCCAAAGTTAACTCGGGACAAACCAATAATTTTTTTATTTTATTTTTTGTATTCCCTAAAAAGACAAACCTAGTATTTCAAATTATATATCCATCAATAGGGATAGTTATCAATATCTATGGGATTCAAGATTTTAGGGATATGACAAAACCGAGGGGAAAATTTCCTTACCGTGACTTGTTGACACTTGATTTTTAGTCAACACATCATTGAAAGTAAAAAATCGAGATTTAAGTTTATGATCGCGACGGAGCCCTATCTCTCGACCAAAAAGTATTGTTTTTCATTTCTTTCTTTTGCACTGTTGTTTTTAAGAAGTTTTTTAGCTCATTTAAAAAAAAAAAAAAACCTGAAAAGTCAAATGATTGACTTTCAAGTTGACTTTTTTATCAACATTTTGACCAAAAGTTAACTCCGGGTCAAAAATTGACTTTTTACCGAAAAAAAAAAATCTACTTGACTTTAATTTCACATTTTTCAAATCAATTTCTTGAAAATTCAAATATTTGACCAAAAAATTGACCTTTTAGGAAAAGTCAACCTAGTCAAACCTTTGACCCAAAAAAATAAAAATAAAAAATGCACAAATATATTTCTTTTAATGCCAATTTGACCTTGTGTCAAAAATTTTACAAAATTCGATTAAGAAAATTGATTTCTGAATTTTTTAGTATTAGGTTCTAAATCGACCAAAAATAAAATTATTTTTATTCTAGTCATAATTAGGTGTAGTTTCTTCTTTGACATTTGGTTTAGGGACTATCTAAAATCTGTTTGAATATTCAATTTCGCAATTTATCGAGTCAAAATACGAATTTGCCATTTTGAGCTCTAATTAGGGGATCACAATCAATCATTCATAACTTATGAACGGATGATTGTTTCTCACTCATTTTCTTAAGAAGTCCAAATTTGAGATTGATTTTGTGAAATTTACACAAGAACTCATCAATTTAAAGAATTTTATCCTCCCAGGCATTAGAAAATCAAGCAATTAAGCTTTAATCTACAAAATTCGAATTGACATATTCATGGCTATGGTTTAATTTCATGAATCTAGGTCCAATTTAAATA
This sequence comes from Eucalyptus pauciflora, assembly GCA_007663325.1. Lineage (NCBI taxonomy): Eukaryota > Viridiplantae > Streptophyta > Magnoliopsida > Myrtales > Myrtaceae > Eucalyptus > Eucalyptus pauciflora. The sequence continues at coordinate 434,386 of VMYD01000067.1, forward strand.
TTAGGCTTAGATCCATTTTTGACCTAAGCTCGAGCATTTAAATTCGAGGTCAATTTGAATATGATAAGTGATCTTACACATGGGTAGCTCATTAGATAGGTCAATTGTGACACTAATTAAGTTCAATTTTAGTTAATTTGCAATTTTGCCCATTGAATTGCAAATTTTACCATTTTAGCCCTTTAGGCCCAATTCAAAGCACCCATGGTTTCGGCTCATTTTTTTCCACAATAATCATTCAATTAGGTCAATAAAAGACCCCTAGATCACGTTCATAAGATTTGATTAGCTTAATTGCATCTTAATTGGTCAATTTCTTCATAAAAATGATAAAATTCATTTCAATTAGGTCCTTTAGGGGTCAAATTGCATAAATTTTTTACTTGCGGAGTCACAAGTCGATAAAACAGTAGGAACCGGACCAAACCGGTCAAGAACTTGTCAAAATCCGGCCGAACCGGACTGAACCGGTCTGGCTGGTCTGACCGGCCGCCGACGAGACTGGTCGGTTCAAGATCTTGTTGACCGGTTCTTAGCCTACGGCCACCGGTTTTGGAACCTTCTCAATCCCAATTTCACTTCTGCACCTTCAATTTTCCAAAATTTTACAAATTGGTTTTCGAATTTCGTCAAATTGCAAATTAACCCCTAATTAGACATTTTGACGCAATTCCCGATTTTGACTTGGTTTTTTGCAAATCAAACCCACTAGATCAATTACCCAACACCTCGAGATCATAATGGAGACTTCAATATAAAATAAGATAAATTGATTTCATGATGAAGTTGAATATTATGCTTTGAATTGTTCTTTCGATATAACATGAGACACATTATTGACAATGTGCATGATCATATTTACACCGCATAAATTGTCAATTTTGATAAATTTCAAGTATTATATTGATGCATTAATATGTAGGTGCGGTGGCCAAGATCATTAAGGTTTTTTTTTTTTAATTAGGTATAAGCTAAGACTAAATAACCTTCTAGAAGCTAGATTGTGTTTTAAAATGCCACAACATCTCTAGGACTCTAAGAGCAAGTTATCTAGTTACAAGGTAATAGTTACATGATCAACAACCAACGATTACTTTACTAAACGTGACGGGATAGTCTTGCTTGATATATGTGTACAGGATTAATGAAAAATAAAATAAATACATACTAGATATGTTCTTCGATTGAATGCAGATATACTTAACACGTAACATAGTAGATTATATAATTACATAAATAATTCATAGATGCAGATCTCATAATGTCTTTTTTTTTTTTTTTGGCTGATTATAACTATAGGTAACACGTAATCGAGAACATGTCAACGAAACCGATTCTTTTAGTACGCTTGCGATAGATATGCTTGAGAATATGCTCGTCGAATGTGAAGGACCTTGCGACGGGATGACCAGCTCATCTGGTTTCTCAGAGGATAACTCGAAAGTCAAAGCAATCATTTTCCTTAAATTTCAAAAGTCAAGAAATTACCAAATTACTAAATATAAAACCTCAAGATTCCACCACGTGCTGCTGACGACAAAACCGCCACCTCGGCGAACTGGATTAGTCAATTTCAACGAGTCAGTTTGACTAATCCAGTTCGCCGAGGTGGCGGTTTTGTCGTCGTCAGCAGCACGTGATGGAATGTCGGGGTTTTATATTTAGTAATTTGGTAATTTCCTGACTTTTGGAATTTAAGGAAAATGATTGCTTTGACTTTCGAGTTACCGGATGAGCTAGTCATCCGGTCTCAAGGTCCTTCACATTCGACGAGCATATTCTCAAGCATATCTATCGCAAGCGTACTAAAAGAATCGGTTTTGTTGACACGTTCTTAATTACGTGTTACCTATAGTTATAATCAGCCAAAAAAAAAGACATTATGAGATCTGCATCTATGAATTATTTATGTAATTGTATAATCTACTATGTTACGTGTTAAGTATATCTGCATTCAATCGAAGAACATATCTAGTATGTATTTATTTTATTTTTCATTAATCCTGTACACATATATCAAGCAAGACTATCTCGTCACGTTTAGTAAAGTAATCGTTCGTTGTTGATCATGTAACTATTACCTTGTAACTAGATAACTTGCTCTTAGAGTCCTAGAGACGTTGTGGCATTTTAAAACACAATCTAGCTTTTAGAAGGTTATTTAGTCTTAGCTTAAATTCCAAAAGTCAGGAAATTACCAAATTACTAAATATAAAACCCCGACATTCCACCACGTGCTGCTGACGACGACAAAACCGCCACCTCGGCGAACTGGATTAGTCAAATTCAACGAGTGAGAGAGTGAATCTCTGCGCTTGTCTGAAAATCATCTCTTTACTTCTCTCTCTCACTCTCTCTTTCTTCTGCCATTGCCGCAGGACCGCCTTGACTTCGATTCGCGCGAGCGCACGGCAGAAGATGAAGCTCCGTCGCCCTCCGCCTCCGCTTCTGGCCGCTCTGACGCTCGTCGCCATAGGCAATCTCTCTGCCCCCGCCGTCTCGGCTGGCTCGCCTCGCTGCAAGGCGTGGCTCGTCCAGTCCATCCCCACCGACATGCCCCTCCTCCGCCGCGTCCCCGGCGTCCTCTCCACCGGTGAGCGCCCCCCCTATCCCGTCGCAACGACTGCGTTTAGCCAGGTGCCGCGCTGCAGTTTGGTTTTAGAAAGCATGATCGGGGGAACAGAGTAGGAGAGACTGAGGTTGGCGTTAAAAAATGGATATTGTTAAGGTTACGTTTGTTTTGCAAAAATGTCTCTTGGATACTTGCTAAAACGAATCAATGAAAACATGTTTACGTTATTTACGAAGATGTTTAGATATAAAATGTAGTCAATGATGAAAATAGATTTCATTGACTATATACTTTCAAGTTATACAAGTAATCATTTATCGGTAAATGTTTTCCAAATGATTTGTTCTTTGCAATAGAAATGGAGCTTGAATGTATTAATTGCTGATTGGGGTGACAAATGGTTTTAGCGGATGTGCTACGGTGGTTGGCGGGAAACTCGACGAAGAAGCTGGACATCATAGCATACTATTGGCAGCTGAATGCTCGTCCTGATGATCCTAACTCCGGCGATTATGGTTACTCTCAGTCTGACATGCTCCGACTTGGGGCCGATTTGGGTCGCGGTGTTTACAAAGCCATCGAAGATGCCGCCGATCGGAATGTTACTATTAGGTAATTGTGGATAGCGCTTGCTCATGCCCTTTGCATATGCTGATTTGTGGGTGTAAAGTAGCCATTGGAGCTTTACCTTTGGGGTAATTCGCAAATGGCTAATCATGGCTACCTTTTAGTTTATATCTGGTAGTTTGTTCTATATAATTTTTTTGCTCCTGCTCTTTAGTCACACTTTCTATTAACATGTCAAATAATTTCTTTTTCTAAGTTTCCGAAGCACATGTCAGGTAATTTGCTTAACGTGTTCTCCTGAGTAAAATCCCAGAAATCGTCTATCTTGGAGAACTGCACGAATTCTAAGTGATGCAATTTGATTTATATTTCACTTTGAGAAAGTAAAAGTACCTTTATTGGAGATTCCTAGTCCTCCAAAAGTTCCAAGGGAGCCTCAGGTAGGAGATTAATCCAATGGATGAAGATAGTGAACGACTGAAGTGCCAGAATTACTTACCAAAGCAGTGAGAAAATCATTACTTTAAAGATGGTTGAAGCCTGAAATTATGTGTGTAGAAAGAAAAGCAAAACGACCAGACTCATTTTCTTGAGGCTTCTGCTTTCATATTCACCATATCTATTAGAGATGTTCTCATTTACTTCTTGCAACATTAGCACACCTCTGAAAAATATTGAACTTCATCAGGCTTTTACATCACTCAGGAGTGCCTCCTGACTATGACAAAGAACCAAATGACCTTGCTTCAGGAAGGACAAACGTCAAGTCTGTAACTCTGTTATTTGCCAAATGGTGGGGATCAGGCATAATTCATGCCAAAGTGTGGATATCAAATAATCAAGATGTTTATATTGGATCTGCAAACAACGATTGGAAGGCCCTTTCTCAGGTACACCCTTTACTTAAGAAGTCCTTTTCTCAGGAATATAGTTAGCCTTCTCTCCATTTTTTATTCGTGAGGATATCAATCCGACTGTGGCTAAATAAATTGACTGAGCAAAAGAAAAGGTGTGGGTTCTCAGCTATAAGCGTCCCATTCTTGTTGGCAAGTAAGATCATAGAAGATTATGCCACATTTACGCCATATTAAGACATATTTCACCTCTTCAATCTGTATATTTGTTTGTGTATTCGAGCCATATAGAAGAATGATAATGATCAAATCTTTACAGGTGAAGGAACTTGGAATATACCTTGTTAATTGTCCCAAAATAGCAAAGAAGGTTGAATCCTACAATGACAATCTGTGGAAACTTTCCTCTCTCAATGCTTCAGCTTACACAAAGAATGTCTGGGATCAACAATGGCAGATCGCCAGAAAAGTTCCCTGTTGGTCACATTTCCTTGAACCTGACGAGCGATGCAAGTATGACAAAAACATTCATTTGCACTTTTTCTTGTGCCTCTTTTGCCTGCATAATTTGAGATTTTGTGAATCGTTATGCTCTTCTTCTTTTTTTCCCCTGGCATTTGGTTGTGTTGTTCATTTTCTTTGTTTCTCTGGGTGATAAAAAAGTTCATTTTCATTTCAGAAAGCATGTCTCTGCTTCATGGGATTTTGTGTTGTTTCACTTTTAGTCAAGGAATAACCCTTTTTGGTTTTTCAACCATCAGATTAACTCTAGGCCCAGGTCTGAAACTCCTGAGGTTATGCTGATTGATGAGTGATTCTGTTGTTTTTAGAGTTTTTGACGGATTTTTGATTTTCATCTTTGTCAGAGTTCTTTCCAAGCCTTATCCCATTGGGTCGGATCAGCTATAAATGTTTGCCAAATGTATCTTAAAAAATTATTCCTGGTGTTTGATATTTTCCAGTTTGTTATCTCCCAGATGATTGAATGATATGAGCACAGAGAAAGCAGAACAGTTCTTATGTATGGTAAATAGCTTTTAAAATAAGAAAAGTAGAGATCTCTGGATTGAAAGTAAGAGATTGGATTTTATTTTCAAATTGTTCATTTTGGAAATACTATTCTGTGGGACTGATGAGTAAGCAGAAATTCTCCAGTGCACATAGCCTTTAAAAGAAGAAAGGAGTTTCTAAAATAAGAGACAAGGACAAGATTTGCTCCCTTGAGGACTTCTAGTTGGATGCCTGTCTATAACTGGATAGAAATGGCTGACTCTAGTTTGGCAACTCCAATGCTTAGACTTGGTCGCAGGCTTCTGTCAAAACGTTATTCTCAAATTTGAAATCAGCAGCTTATTCTCGGTCTGATATTAGCCAGTGATGTGGTGTTGTGACCATTCGATCAGTTTGGTGCTCAACTGAAGGGTTTGTGCTCAATTTGCTTTCAATTCACTTGCCATCATAATGATCTGGTGAAGGTTGATGTTAACATTTTCCGAGTCTTCTTGTTGATATGAGCAAATATGTCATGGCAGGTCGCCTCTTCCTCAATCTGTGGAGGTTCCTCATGTAGCAGGCTATCCAGTCCTGTCACATCCTCACATGTTTCGGCTTCCATTAGATACTCCTGGACGTAATCATACATCTTCACAAGATCAACATAGCTATCTTTCTTTTGCTCCTCCAGAGGTAACTTGTCCAAGACCAATCTATTTAACATTTTTAATTTTGTCTTAACATAGAAAGTAAGAATTGCATTTGGACATCATCAAAACATTAGCCATTACAGGTTAAGACTTTTTTCATCCTAGAATTGTTTGTTGAATCAAACGATAAAAAATGAATGGTTGCATCTTAAGTTTAGTTTATTAAGTTTGTTCATTTGCCACATCGCAGTTCCAGTGTCTATGTACCCAATTAGAATTTAGCTAATCGACCCAGTCTAGTTGCTATTGTCTTCTCTCTGATATATTAGCAAGTAAACTTTTTCGGTGTGTATTCCTTCATGAATACTGAGGGTGCTCAACATTTAAGTTGATTAAATCGCATTGCGATTGCTCTACTGATCCTTTTGGAGGATCCCGTAAATTTCATCTTTCAAGCTTCTATCTTGCAGCTGTCATTTGGCAAGTACCAGGCTGACGAGCAGGCATGGGTCGACACAATAAAATCAGTTGGAAGTGGAGGCACCGTTAGGATCAGCACAATGGATTGGCTTGGTCAATCACAATATATTGACCAAACTGTTTATTGGTCATCCCTTTCTTCTGCTGTGTCAGAGGTATTCTCCTTTCTTGCGACAGTTGCTGCCCTTGTTTGTACATGTGAATCTAAATCGACAGATACAGGTCAATATGGTGTTCATTTGAAATCATTTTGTCTTGCATCTACCAGATTCCATTTTTCCTTTTTATGGAGATGGACTGTGACTTGCATGAATATTTAAACAGTGGATACTAGGTCTGATGGCTGGTCATTGGCTTCTTGTTTTTGAGTTATCTCGCATGCTCGGAACAGATAAATGAAAAGCTTTTAGCTTGTTGTAAGCAGTAGAATTTCCTGCTATCGCCAATTGCCACTTTGGTTTCAAAATGATTGAAGGAAAATGCGGAAAGCCTTTGCTGTGATGAAGAACTGCTTACTGACAGAATGGGTTGATGACACTGGCTTTTTGTGATTTATCTCTATTGACCAACTTTATTTCCTCCCATATGTTGTTGCTGAGAACATATTTTCTGAGGTAACTATAATTTTCAGGTTGTCTTTTCCAAGCATGCCAAAGTGAAGATATTGGTAGCATATCGGACACATATAATAAACAACACTGACGTTTACCTGAAATCTCTCCTCTATTCCAATGTCCTTTGCTCCTCTTCAAAGTACAACAATTGTTCTGGCAAAGTTGAGATCAAGTACTACATAGTGCCGGGTTTTAACGCGACTGGAGCTGCGATCAGCAATGGGACCAGCACTGGGAATAAGTATCCTGGTCGCACTCGGGTCAACCATGGGAAGTATGCTGTCAGTGATGTGAGAGCCCACATGGGAACGAGCAACCTCTTGTGGGACTATTTCTATACTACTGCTGGTGTCAGCTTCGGGACGTATGACCAGCACATAGTTTCGCAGCTTCAGGAAGTCTTCGATGCTGATTGGGATTCACCATATGCTGTTCCTGTGGGAGAGTTTGAGGAAGGGCACTCGTTTTCGGGCTGACTAGCGCCTGCACACGAGGTATGGACCGGCTACAATTAGCACGGAAAGGGGCACGACGACAATCAAACTAAGTCTTCTAATGCGAAGGGCACAGCCAATAGAGTTGCGCCGCATCTTGAGACGAGGACGTTGTTCGGACTTAATTTTACCAGAATGATTTACACCTTGTAATCTCAAACTAAAACTATTGGTATCTCCTCCTTGATGATTATAGCAAAGGAAGAGGCAGCTTCATTGCTTGTATACATTATCGCGAGAGAGTGCATTTCTTGAAGCTAAACCAAAATCATCGACACAAGGTGAAAGCGGGTAGAACTTGTTAAGAACATAAAGTTGACACTAGCCGAACATGAAAAACTAGAGGACAAGCATGAATTTGCAGAAGTCATATGGAAAAGTTTAAGGCATATTTTTACTATAAGTCTTAAAACTTATCATGAAAGTGCAATTGAGTCATAAAACTTGTAAAAAGTACAATAAAGTTCCAAAACTTGTCAAATTGATGTAATTGAGTTATTTTGTTGACTCCGTTTTCATAATTATTTTCTTTAAATACGTGGCGATGACGTGGCTCAAATGTCGTTTTGATCCAAATCTAATTTTTAATGCAATCTTGATTTAAATTAAAATAAAATGATCTAAAAGAAAAATGTTCGAAGGGCCAGCAATGGTGGGGAAATGGTCAGCGAGGTTCTAGGCGAGGGCCACTGGCCGGTGGCCGGTGGCCGGGCCTGAATCAGACTGGATCATCATTGGGTAGGCCTGGATCAGACCGGTCCAGATAAGCACAAATGACAAAAGCCCAATCTGAGTTATCTCCTACAATTACGGCTCGGACAATAACCTTACTGAACGGCCGCTTGACCTTTGCTCTGCTCTGTTCTTCTCCTTTTGCCTTCTCAGAGCGCATCGTTCAGTGTTTAGCCGTTCGCTTCTCATTTTGAGGGGGAGGCCGGAGCGACGGGTTCAGCGATTGCTCCAGAGAAAACGCCCTTCGAAAACCCTTTTATAGAGCGTTCAAACAACAGCAAGGGAAATTTAAAGGGAAATTGATTCAAATGTTATCCTCACAAATGGTTACCAATTCTTTTATCAAAATTAACTACTTGATATTTTTTCTAAGCATATATATAATGGGAAATTTACAAAAAAAAATCTTAAATCTTTTGCAATTTTTTCAATTCAATCATAAACATTTTTTTATCAATTTAGTTAGAAACATTTTGCAATCTTGCCAATTCAGTCTATCCAGCCAGATTTTATCAATTTAGTTATAAATATTTTGCATTCAATCTATCCAGCCAAATTTAGTCGGTTGGCACTATATAAACGCCGCGCATTGAACTGGCAAAAAAAAAAAAAAGAATTGGTAAAATTACAAACGGTTGAAGACTTTTTTGATAATTTTCCATATTTGTAAAAGTTATCGATGATGATTAAAATACACAATTTTCATATGTTCCTTGGTTTCTGCATATTATTTACGGTCGCTGCCCTCTTCCCTTTTTTGGCATTCTCCTCTCTCACCGACAGTAGTCCCTATTTTTATCCGTGACTAACCGATTATTTGGATGAAACTAGCCACAATCATAAGTCCAAAAGCATGAAACTGCTTTTATCACTTGGTCAATTCCATTGCGGGTTTAAATTCCTTTTGATGCTCTTATATTAATCAATTTTGTACCCTTGTTTTGAATGGATGAGTCGATTATGGAAGTTAATCATATCATCGGCCCAGATTAAAGATTAGGAAAATGTTTTGCTACTGCCCATTGAGTAATAAGTCCAACCATTATAATTACTCATTTTAATGGCCAAGAAAAAACAGGAGAAAGAGAAAAAATCAAAATACTCGTATTCCTCTACCCCCATTCAGTACCATCTTCTCTTCTCCAACGACAGACTATTAACGACGGTCGGACTTTCGGAGATTACCATAACGTCGACCTCGCCCGAATCACGTGTCTTGGAACAGCGGCCTAGCATCATCGCAAGAACGCCATTGATTCTTTCTTGACTTTCTTGTTTCTTGACGGTTCTTCTTTATTGAAAGTGAGAATGAGGTAACGAGGCACTTCTCTACTTTCCTAAATATGCAAGAACCAAGGCAACAAGGGCGTAACCGACGGGGGTTACGCCCTGTCCCCCGGCATTGTTCTCCGACGATCCACCCTTGGCAAAAGGGGCCACCCGTTCTCTTTCTTCAATCGTTCTGGTCAGGACAAGTGGGGTTGATTTGTTTGCATCCACCATAACAGTGTCAGCATCGTGGGTCCGGAACGGAACTCTGGGCGTCGTCGATGGAGGCAGGTCTGGCCAGAGTTGGCTCCATCCTCCGTGGAGTTAGCATCGATTTAGTCAATGAACATGGGGCCGCTGGCTCGTCCGTCCGTGAAGATGGAGCCAGATCTGCCACCTTCAAGATGATAAGATACATGTCAACTTCTTTCTGATGGATCAAGGGAGGGAAAGAGTGTTGGAGCGAGAGAGACCGAGTCGTGAGACAAAGTGGAGAGGCGATCTTCGGAGTCGGGGACGGCGGACCAAATGGTCCGGCAAAAAGCAAGAACAGGAGAGACATGGTTTGGTTATGGCAGTGTATTGTGGATGACGGATCATGTTTCGTGTTAAATTCGCATGTGAAGGAACGCCCTGTCCGAACATATCTGCCCTTGGGAAGAGCACTATAACTACTAGAAGGTTACATAAACCCAGTGGTATATGACCCTCCACTTTTCACTTCTCTAATTTAATTTCAAAAACCTAAAAGTTAGAACTACGATGATAGCAAACTCAAAAAGACTCGATCAGATTCGAAAACTTCCAATCTAGACGCGGAGGAGAGCGTCTCGATCACTCGGACATCTTCACCGCAAAAAGAAATGAGCTTGCATGCATCCAAATCTGCTCCTCTATCATCCGTAATCCCAAGCATAGCGAAAATGATGTACTTTTCAGTTTGGATTAACTAATGCTCGACCATTTTCTATTCATCTGTCAACGTAACTTCAAGAAGGGCGATACATACAGACCGACCAAGACTCCAGAACACGCAAAATTACAAGTCGACATCCCTCATGCGAATCGTACATATTCACTTCCTGGTACGAGCATCCGAAGGCGGGTCGTGGGTGGTGACTCCGTTCCCGACCCTGGCGCGTCCCTCCCTCGTGTTCCTCTTATCTTTGTAGAAGAAGTAGTAGCCCGCCGCCGCCACCAGGAGGATCCCGCCGACGGCCATCGCCCCCGGGCTCATCGGCATGTTCCTCCCTCCCGCCCTGGCCCTGTGCGCATCGTCCACCATCTCCTGCTCTCTCTCTCTCTCTCTCTCTCTCTCTCTCTCAAGAGTACTCCCCGACCTGAGGTTGATGAAACGAAAGAAAGGCGATACCGGTCTGATCAATGGGGAAGGAACCCGACACGTTTATGTAGGTGTCGAGCCGACGTGACACGTGGCGGAGGCGCGTGTTCGCGTCCTTACAAGCGTCGTTCTCTAGGGTTCGGACGTAGCATCATGGTTGCAACTAGTTGTTTCTGCATGGTGCAGTGCATATCTATTCCACATAATTTAGGTTGAGAGGATGTCGGATGGTGATGATGGGTCATCTTTAGCTGCAGGAATCTTCTGCAAATATGTCATTAATTATTGTTTTTTTCTTCTTTAGTTATTTGATGATATTATGCTAATAGAGCACTTTCTTGTTCTTTCAATTAAAGGAAACGAAATTATGTTCGGCCTTTCTTTCGAGATTTATAGAATGGGTAGATATCATATTTTTTTTTGGTCCATTTCCGAAAAATCTCAAATGATTCGCGGTCTCGAAAGAATTTTTTAGATTATCGATGTTGAATAAAATTCGGAAAAAGTCAAAACTCCATGGAAAAAGAATTGAAATAGAAACCTCCAATTATGGTTTTGAAAATGGACCGCCGCTAGCATAACGATGGCTACAAGAAGGAAAAGATCAGCTCAATGGCCAAATCTCTTGTTCCGCTAATCCTCAGGTAAGTTATGAATGCTTCTCTTTCAAGTTGCCCTCTGAAAATCCACATAAATTAATTCAAATTTCTAAAATTATAAACAAATAGATGCTTCAGATTAACAAAAGCTATACATATTTTATATTTATCAGGTATTTTATATTTATCAGGCTTTTTAAGCATGGAAATACTACTTAAATAACTAAAATCAAATTACGCTCGATTTATTTGAAACCGTTGATTGCTTTTGTTCCTCTCTGGAAGATTTTCTAGATCGATCCCTCTGTTTTCCTCCACGCTTTAAAGCACCGTCATTTGGAACTTCTAGTTTTATGCGCGAAGGTGCTGTCTAATTTTTTCTCTATGAGGATATAATTGGTTTTCGGGCCTCAGATTACTGAATACTAAACTACTTTGGTAATAATTTATTTGTGAGTCGATATTTCTTTATTCGTAATATACAAAGAACGTAAATTGATTAAGTTTTAGGCTCTCCTATGATAAAGTAGGGTGTTTTTGAGAATCCTATTTGAAAACTCAACTTGGATTTGAGATATACTCGAATTTTATTTAGTATTATTTTGAGTTTGAAATAGGGTCTGGCCTTCCAAGTCCATCTGATTGTAATATCCAACTAAGATAAATTAGTAAAAAATTGTAAGAATTTCACGCCAGAGGGAAATGAATAATTTTTTAGTTTAACTCAATTACTTAACATTTGCCTGAATCTATTAGCATGAGATTACTTCAAGAAAACGTATTTACAAAATATAACACGAGACTTTTCTTAAGAGCAAGACAAAAATTTTACAACTATCAATCTGACTATATAAAATAAGATAAATTGATTTCATAAATTGCAGCTCATGTATTTACATGATGAAGCTGAATATTGTGCCTTGAATTGTTCTTTAGATGATATAACATGAGACACATTATCGACAATGCGCATGATCATATTTACACTGCATAAATTGTTAATTTTGATAAATTTCAAGTATTATATTGATGCGTTAATATGTAGGTGCGGTGACCAAGATCGTTAAGGTTCTTTTTTGTTTAATTAGGCATAAGCTAGGACTAAATAACCTATTAGAAACTAGATAGTGTTTTAAAATGCCACAACTTCTGTAGAACTCTAGTAGCAAGTTATCCGACTACAGGGCAATAGTTTGCAAAACGTGATGAAATATTTTTATTCAATATATGTGTATAGGATTAATGAAAAATAAAAAAGGTGCATACTAGATACGTTCTCCGATTGAATGCAGATATGCTTAACATGTAACATAGTCGGTTGTATAATTACATAAATTATTAATAGATGCAGATCTCAATTTATTTATTTTTTTTGGCTGATTATAGTTATTGGTAACACGTAATCGAGAACGTGTCAACGAACTCAATTTTTTTAGTACGCTTGCGATAGATATGCTTGAGAATATGCTCGTCGAATGTGAAGTACCTTGCGACCGGATGACCAGCTCATACGGTTTCTCAGAGGATACCCCGTACGTCAAGAAATCAATTTCTAAATTCCAAAAGTCAAGAAAAGGAAATTACCAAATTACTAAAAATAAAACCCCAACATTTCACCACGTGCTGACGTCGATAAAACCGCCACCTCGGCGGACTCGAAAAGTCAAATCCAACGAGGGAATCTCTGCGCTTGTTCGAAAATCCATTCTTTCCTTCTCTCTCTCTCTCTCTCTCTCTCCCTCTCTCTTTCTTCCGCCATTGTCGCAGGACCGCCTTGACTTCGATTCGCGCGAGCGCACGGCGATTCGAATCGAACCCGGAAGATGAAGAAGCTCCGTCGCCCTCCGCCTCCTCTTCTGGCCGCTCTGGCGCTCGTCGCCGTAGCCAACCTCTCTGCCTCCGCCGTCTCGGCTGGCTCGCCGCCTCGCTGCAAGGCGTGGCTCGTCCAGTCCATCCCCACCGACATGCCCCTCCTCCGCCGCGTCCCCGGCGTCCTCTCCACCGGTAAGCGCCTCCCCTCTTCTGCCGCAACGACTGCGTTTTGCTAAGTAATGCGCTGCGGTTTGGTTTTAGAAAGCATGATTGGAGGAACAGAGTAGGAGAGACTGAGGTTGGTCTTAAAAATTGGATATTTTTAAGGCTAGGCTTGTTTGAAAATGAATGGTTTGGAAAGTGTTTTTTTAATGATCTCTGGCGTTAAAAATTGGATACAAGCAATCGTTTTTCGGGCAAGTGTTTTCCGAATCATTTGTTCTTCACGAAATAAGCGGAGCCTAAATGTGTTAGTTGCTGATTGGGGTGACAAATGGTTTAGCGGATGTGCTGCGGTGGTTGGCGGGAAACTCGACGAAGAAGCTGGACATCATAGCGCAGTATTGGCAGCTGAATGCTCGTCCTGATGATCCTCACTCCGGCGATTATGGTTACTCGCAGTCTGATATGCTCCGATTCGGAGCTGATTTGGGTCACAGTGTTTACCAAGCCATTGAAGATGCTGCTGATCGGAATGTCACTATCAGGTAAATTGCAGATGGTGCTTGCTCATGCGCTTTGCATATGCTGATTTGTTGGTGTACAGCTGCTTTGGTAGCCATTGGAGCTTTGCGTTTGGGTATTTCACAAAGTGGGCAATCAAGGCTACCTTGTATTTTATATCTGGTAGCTTTCATAGTTTTGTCGCTTGTAAATCTTTAACCAAACTTTCTGTTAACATGTCAAACGTCTTCTTATTTCAAGTTTCCGAAGCATGTGCTTGGTAATTTGGTTAACATGTTCTCCTGAGTAAACCCGAAAACAGTCTGCCTTGGAGAACTGTGTGAATTTTAAGTGATGCAATTACATTTGACTTTGAGATAGTAAAAGTTCCTTCATCAGAGAGAACCCTACCCCTCCAAAAGCTCCAAGGGAGCCTTGGGAAGGATATTAATCTGATGGATGAAAATATTGAATGACTGTAGTACCAGAATTACTTGCCAAAGCAGTGAGTAAATCATTACTTTTAGAGAAGTTTGACGCCTGATATTAAGTAATGTAGGAAGTAGAGCAAAATGTCTATGCTGCATAAACCCAGACTCATCTTCTTTCAGGCTTCTACTGTCATGTATACTGTGTCTATTATTGATTTTCTCATTTACTTCTGGCAAACATTAGCCCTCCTCTGAAAGATATTAAACTTCACCAGGCTTTTACAGCACTCGGGAGTATATCCTGACTATGACAAAGAGCCAAATGACCTTGCTTCAGGAAGGACAAATGTCAAGTCTATTACTCTGTTATTTGCCAAATGGTGGGGCTCAGGCGTAGTTCATGCGAAAGTGTGGATATCGGATAATCGAGATGTCTATATTGGATCTGCAAACAATGATTGGAAGTCCCTTTCTCAGGTACGCGCTTTACCTAAGAAGTCCCTTTCTCAGGAATATAGTATAGCCTTTTCTCCATTTATTATTGGTGAGGATATTGATCCGACTGTGGCTAAATAATTTTTGACTGAACAAAAGAAGAGGTGTGGGTTCTCAGCTATAAGCGTCCCATTTTTGTTGTCTAGTAAGATTGTAGAAGATTCTGCCACATTTACAATATTTTAAGACATATCACCTATTTTTCATCTCTTCAGTCTGTATAGATTTGTTTGTGTATTTGAGCTATATAGAAAAATTATAATGTTCAAATCTTTACAGGTGAAGGAACTTGGAATATACCTTGTTAATTGTCCCAAAATAGCAAAGAAGGTTGAAACCTACAACAACAACCTGTGGAAACTTTCCTCTCTCGATGCTTCAGCTTACACAAAGAATGTCTCGGATCAACAATGGCAGATCACCAGAAAAGTTCCCTGTTGGTCACATTTCCTTGAATCTGAAGAGCGATGCAAGTATGACAAAAACATCCATATTGCACTTTTTCTTGTGTCTCTTTTGCCTGCATAATTTTAGACTTTGTGAATCGTTATGCTCTTCTTCCCCACCACACCCACCCCCCCCAGGCATTCAGTTGTATTGTTCATTTTCTTTGTTTCTTTGGGTGATAGAAAAGTTGATTTTCATTTCATAAAGCATGTCTCTGCTGCATGGGATTTTCTGTTGTTTCACTTTTAGTCAAGGAATATCCCTTTTTAGTCTTTCCACCATCAGATTAACTCTAGGCTCAGGTCTGAAACTCCAGACGTTATCTTGATAGACAAGTGATTCTGTTGTTTGTTAAGATTGTTTTTGGTGCTGCAGCTTAGAGATTTCGACAAATTTTGGATTTTCATCTTTGTCAGAGTTCTTTTCAAATGGTTATTATGACCAACAACAACAAACCAAGCCTTATCCCACTACGTCGGATCAGCTATAAATGTTTGCCAAATGTATCTTAAAAGCTTTTTCCTGGCATTTGCTACTTATTTTTCAGTTTGTTTTCTCCCAGATGATTGAATGATACGAGCAAGGAGAAAGTAGAACTTTTCTTATGTATGGTAAATAGCTTTTAAAAGAAGAAAAGTAGAGATATCCGGATTGAAAGTAAGAGATTGGATTTTAATTACAAATTGTTCATTTTGGAAATGCTGTTCTGTGGGACTGATGAGTAAGCAGAAATTCTCCAGTGCATGGTACATAGCCTTTAAAAGAAGAAAGGAGTTTCTAAAACAAGTGACAAGGACAAGATTTGCTCTCTTGAGAACTTCTAGTTGGATTCCTGTCTATAACTGGATAGATATGGCTGACTCTAGTTCGGCAACTTCAATGCTTAGACTTGGTGGCAGGCTTCTGTCGAAAAGTTATTCTCAAATTTGAAATCAGCAGCTCATTCTTGGTCTGATATTAGCCTATGATGTGATGTTGTGACCATTTGACAGTTTGGTGCTCAAATGAATGGTTTTGCGCTTGATTTGCTTTCAGTTCACTTGCCATTGTAATGATCTGGTGAAGGTTGATGTTAACATTTTCCGAGTCCACTTGTTGTTATGAGCAAATATGTCATGGCAGGTCGCCTCTTCCTCAATCTGTGGAGGTTCCTCATGTAGCAGGCTATCCAGTCTTGTCACATCCTCACGTGTTTCGTCTTCCATTAGATACTCCTGGACGTAATCATACATCTTCACAATATCAACTTAGCTATCTTTCTTTTGCTCCTCCAGAGGTAACTTGTCCAAAACCTATCTATTTAGCATTTTTAATTTTGTCTTAATATAGAAAGTAAGAATTGCATTTGAACATCATCAAAATATTAGCCATTACAGGTTAGACTTGTTTCATCCTATAATTGTTTGTTGAATCAAAGGATACAGAATGAATGGTTGCATTTTAAGTTGGAGCTTATAAAGTTTGTTGGTTTGCGATGTTGCAGTTCCAGTGTCTATGTACCCAATTAGAATTTAGCGAATTGACAGAGTCTGGTTGCTGTTGTCTTCTCTCTGATATATTAGCAAGTAAACTTTTTCTGTGTGTATTCCTTCATGAATAGTGAGGGTGCTCAACATTTAAGTTGATTGAATCACATTGCGATTGCTCAGCTGATCCTTTTGGGGGATCCCGTAAGTTTCACCTTTCAAGCTTCTATCTTTAACAAACAATACACTGCCATCGCAGCTGTCATTTGGCAAGTACCAGGCTGACGAGCAGGCATGGGTCGACACAATAAAATCAGTTGGAAGTGGAGGCACCGTTAGGATCAGCACAATGGATTGGCTTGGTCAATCACAATATGCTGACCAAACTGTTTATTGGTCATCCATTTCTTCTGCTGTGTCAGAGGTATGCTCCTTTGTTGCTACAGTTGCTGCCCTTGTTTGTACATGTGAATCTAAATCGTCAGATACAAGTCAATGTGGTGTTCATTTGAAATCATTTTGTCTTGCATCTACCGGATTCCATTTTTTCTTTTTATGGAGATGGACTGTGATTTGCATGAATATTTAAACAATGAATACTAGGTGTGATGGCTGCTCATTGGCTTCTTGTTTTTGAGTTATCTCGCATGCTCAAAATAGATAAATGAAAAGCTTTTAGCTTGTTGTAAGCTGTAGAATTTCCTGCCATCGCCATTTGCCACTTTGGTTTCAAAATGATTGAAGGTAAATGCGGAAAGCCTTTGCTGTGATGAAGAACTGCTTACTGACAGAATGGGTTGATGACACTGGCTTTTTGTGATTTATCTCTATTGACCAACTTTATTTCCTCCCATATGTTACTGAGAACATATTTTCTGAGTTGACTATAATTTTCAGGTTGTCTTTTCCAAGCATGCCACAGTGAAGATATTGGTAGCACATTGGGCACATTTCATAAACAACACTGACGTTTACCTGAAATCTCTCCTCTATTCCAATGTCCTTTGCTCCTCTTCGAAGTACAACAATTGTTCTGGCAAAGTCGAGATCAAGTACTACATAGTGCCAGGTTTTAATGCGACTGGAGCTGCGATCAGCAATGGGACCAGCACTGGGAATAAGTATCCTGGTTACACTCGGGTCAACCATGGGAAGTATGCTGTCAGCGATGTGAGAGCCCACATCGGAACGAGCAACCTCATATGGGACTATTTCTATACTACTGCCGGTGTCAGCTTCGGGACGTATCACCAGGACATAGTTTCGCAGCTTCAAGAAGTCTTTGATGCTGATTGGGATTCACCATATGCTGTTCCTGTGGGAGAGTTTGAGGAAGGGCACTCGTTTTCGAGCTGACTAGTGCCTGCACACGAGGTACGGACCGGCTACAGTTAACACGGAAAGGGGCACGACGACAATCAAATGAAGTCTTCTAACGCGAAGGGTATGGCCAATGGAGTTGCGCTGCATCTTGAGACAAGGACATTGTTCTTAATTTGACCAGAATGATTTGTTTGTAAATAATCGGTGCAATAAAGCATTTCTTTACACTTTGTAATCTCAAACTGAAACTATTGGCATCTCCTCCTTGATGATCATGGCAAATGAAGAAGCAGCTTCATTGCTTGTATACAGTATCTCGAGATAGTGCATTTCTTGAAGCTACACCAAAATCATCGACACGTGATGAAAGCGGGTAGAACTTGTTAAGAACATAAAGTTGACACTAGTCGAACATGAATTACTGGAGGACAAGCATGAATCTGCAGAAGTCGTATGGAAAAGTTTGAGGCATGTTTTACCATAAGTTGTAAAACTTATTATGAAAGTGCAATTGGATCTTAAAACTTGTGATAAGTACAATAAAGTTTTAAAACTTGTCAATTGATGCAATTAAGTCATTTCATTAATTTCGTTTTCATCATTATTTTCCTTATAATACATGGTGATTACGAGGCTCAAACGTTGTTTTGATCCAAATCTAATTTTTAATGCGATTTTTATTTAAATTAAAATAAAATGAGCTATTTTCTTTTTTCAAAGAAGTTAGAACTAGCTCTCACCGTTGTTGCCCTCATCATCATTGGGAAGGGCAAAGGTGGGGAAATGGTCCACGAGGGTCTAGGTGAGGGTTGTTGGCCGCTAGGGATGAGCATCGGTTCAAGGTCACCTTGGACTGGCCTAACACTGGTTCCCAAGGGGACTAGGTTAGTCCTTGGTTCTAGAACCCATGGACTCTGTACGAATTGGTTCTCGATCATGAGAGTTTAGGATTAATCCTACTTGAATTAACTCTGTACTTAATAGTATATATATAACATTATACTATATATCTAATATATTATAAATCATATGCTTTTGTCTATTCTAAATTCTAGCGCCTCCTCTGTGTTTTCTTTGCAGTTCAGTTTATTGTTTAAGTAAGAATGTAGCAATAAACTTAGTCCTAATTCGACAAAGAAGAAAGAAACCCTCTTCACTCGACTTAGCCTCTCTCGCCCACCTTGGCCTCACTTGCCCACTCACCTTGTTGCTCTTTCATTCACCTTTGTTTCCTTGCCTCGTATGTTTGTTTTTATGGTTTGTTGTTTTTAGCAAATGTAAATTTTTGTTGTGACATTATCTTATATTTATGTTTGATACGTATTGGTATTCATAATTTGGTTTCTCAATGTTGCATTGTTGATGCATATATAATTTAAAATAATATGTCCGTCCCTTTAAGGAATATAAAAAAATGAAACAAGAAAACAATTGCCTGGTCTCGAGTTCACGTTGGTCCAGTCCTCGGTCCCAGACTCAACAGGATTAGTCTTTGGTCCTAAAAATTGAGGGTCAATGCTGTGCAGGTCAATCTCTGGATTAAGTGCAGGTCCTGCAGGATCAGCTCAATCTGGATGATGCTCGTCTAGCCGCTGGCCAGGACTGAACCACACTAGATCATCGTTGGGTAGGCCTCATCGTCCGGATCTTAGACTTGATCAGACTGGTCCAGATAAGCCCAGATGGCAAAAGCCCAATCTGAGTTCTCTCGTACAATTACGGCTCGGACAATAACCTTACTGAACGGCCGCTTGATCTTTGCTCTGCTCCGTTCTTCTCCTTTTGCCTCCTCAGCGCGCATCGTTCAGCGTTCCGCCGTTCGCTTCTCATTTTGAGGGGGAGGCCGGAGCGACGGGTTCAGGCATTGCTCCGGAGAAACATCCTTCGAAAACCCTTTTATAGAGTGTTCAAACAACAGCAGGAGAAGGAAGGAGAAAGAGAGAGATGCATAGCTTGAAGGTTTTGGTGAGAGCGAGGCGTTCGCTTCCCACGCTCGGCGCTTTCCCTCCCCGGAGAAGTTTCTCTGCTCAGCCCCATTATGCCAGCTACGACGACGTCCAAGACCAGGTATGTGTTTACGTTTGTTGTTTGATGCAACTTGTCCAGGTAGTCAAAATTTGATTCGTTCAGAAACTCGATGGTGTCAAGTCGCAGCGTCTACTTTGCGGATAGCAAAAGGTGGGTTCGTTTAGATGGGGAACTTATATTTCGATTCGTGTATTTGTGGCGTCAGGTTTTGGTGGATGGAAGAGCCAACTCAAGAACTGCGATACTCAACCGGCCATCCGCTCTTAATTCTCTCACTACCTCAATGGTTCGGTTCTTCTCCTCTCTCCCCAACTCGACATAATTCCTTACTGACCCCAATCAGAACGGAAAGCCGTTTCATTTTTCGTGTTTCTTGGTACCTGGTTCGGCTATCTTTTCTAGAATGATTAAAGCTTGAAATTTTATGCTGATATTTTCTACAGGTGGACAGGCTAAAGAGGCTCTATGAATCGTGGGAAGAGAATCCAAACATTGGGTTTGTGTTGATGAAGGTATTGCCACTACATGCTCTCATACAAGAGCTGGTAGTTTCAAATAGATCCTGGTTTTGTTTGGTCTAGAGTCTAAATAGAAGGAGAATGGATACACATTTCAGGCATTCCTTTTATTATTGTCACGGTTCACAATCTTTGAATGTTATTAACTTTTTGTCTGATCTGAAGGGTAGTGGCAAAGCTTTCTGCTCAGGTGGAGATGTTGTTACCCTTTATCATTTGCTCAGTGAAGGTCAGTTGGTGATGAATCCTTTCATTTATTTGGCTTTCAACATTTTTTTCTCTGATAGTTTTTATGTCCTTTTTCTTTGCTTTATATTTAAATAGTTATTAGAAGTAGAGGATTGGTTCAAGGGCAAGAATATCATAAACATGACAATGTTGGGGTGTTAAATATTCAACATGCGAAGGTAATTTTTATAACTGGAGACGATACCCATTGGTCGATTCGTGGCTGTAGAAGAAAGGTCGGATTAGGAACTAGTGTGTTTGAGTGAAACTATAAAATTGAATCAGGTGGGATGTGATAGATAAATTAAGGTGGAAGGTGTGAAATGATGGCCCTCAAGTGCTCTTCAAAGAGCACGCAACTTTGCTATCAATCTGATTTTGTTCCCTTGATTATGATCTTTTGGTTCTTTTACTTTTCTTTCCTAATTGTTGTTTCTAATCAAATAGTCAACATATGTGCAGGGAACATTGAGGACTGCAAAATTTTTTTTGATACTTTATATAAGTTCGTTTACCTGCAAGGGACATATTTGAAACCACATGTAAGTACCATCTTTTGAAGTTTATAAACTGTTAGCTCTTTCGAGATGTAGAATCAGTCTACTTTGTAATGGATAATTTCAGGGCTTGGATTTTCCTTTTAATTTCTCTTGATTTCTGTAATGACCTCTTGACACAATTTGTTATTGGCCAGACATCATAGAGTAAGGTAGTATTTCTCCTGGCTGGATGAGAAACAGAACTTTCACCCTAGATTCCTATGATTCTGATAAATTATATAGTTGATACTATAAAAATCTCATTTTATAGTTTTTGAATTGATGCTTCATGTTTTGTGAGTAAGTGGTTGAAGTATGCTTAAGAGTTAGTTTTCTTGTCATGGATAGAAAGCTTTAATCTCTCAGTTTGCAGTATTACTGGGTTTCAGTGATATGGAGATTGTTGATATCCCTGCAAACTACAAACTATGCACACATGCTGATATAGGTTACTCTTGCCTTATGGATTGCTAAAATTGGCAATCTGAAAAATAATCAGTTCAGTAGACAATTAGAAAGCATTTACTCAAACTTTTGAAATCTGGGAAATAACTTGGATGAATGATTATAGTAACATTAAATTAAATGTTGCTCTAAACTTGCAATCATGCTACAAAAACTAGCGAAAGAAACTTTCTGGGTTACAAAGTGAGTGATGGTGGCTGAATCCTTGGAGCTCTTATCATGATCCAAAATATTGAAATTATTGAACCTACTAGTCAGATATCAGGCTTCTTGACATGTGATCTACTCCATTCCACTTCGGTCCCATTTTCCATAGCATAAGAAGTCTAGGTCACTAAGGTGGATATACTTTGTTACAGATGAATCTTAAGTAGACGAGGTACCTCCGCATTGGCGGCATGATTAGTAAAACTATCTTTGACTAATGATCTGCATGACCACGGTCTTTATGTGTAAGGTGATTCATGGTGAGATGAGAGGAGAAAGTAAGTCCTTATGTTTCTTGAAATGATTCTTGGAGCAAAAGTAAGTCCTTTTGATGTTTATCCCTTGTCTACTTATTACTTTATGCTTAATTAAGAAAGAAGAACAATTAAAAATCATTTACATTTTCCCTCTTTGTTCCTCGAGTCAAATGCAAAGTGAGTGACATTTACTGCAATTGGTCTGTAGTAGTCATCTTATAGGCACAGTTTCTTCCATGTCAAGCAGGATTCCATTTCTAAAATTAATTGCATGATGTACTCCAAGTTGCGTTCATTATTTATTATCTGGCGTTTAATATTCTATCAAAGTGTTTGTTTACTTGACATCAACTCGTTGACCCATTTTCACAGTAAAAACTGCGAGCAATAACCATTTAGTAGGTGTAATATTCAATTTCTGGGATTTAATTATTAGTCATTCAAAGTTGTTTGAACGTCTCAGCACTCGTGTTAGTTTCAATTTATGAGTTGGTCACTTCTTATTTACTTCACTCTTGGGCAGCTGGCTATCTTGGACGGTGTCACTATGGCAAGCGGAGCTGGGATTTCTCTCCCTGGAATGTTTCGATTGGCAACTGATAAAACTGTACGTGACTTTTCCTAAATACTGATATAGATGTTAACTGCTTTCATACATGTGCTCGCTGGAGTTGTGTTTATCCAACTTCCTTTGCCAATTTATTTCTTATCTTGATGTAAAGTGAGGTTCGATGCCATTGGCTGTCATTATACGTGAATTTGCTCCTAAGCTGGAACATAGGTTTCTGGCGAAACCAGTGAGCTAAATTGTCATGGGATTGGTTTTAATATAGATTTTTATATGGGATAATGGTATGGGAGGTCCTCGAACCTTTTCAAGTTGCATTGTCGTCCGTCAACTTTGTTTTTTATTTTTTTTTTGTGCAATCAAGTCCTTGAAATATATGTTTGTTTGTTCAAGTTAGTCCTTCCGTCAAACAGTTAGACGGGAATGCTGATATGCCCATCCACATCATCATTCTTCTTGAGCAAATTTCTGTGGTGGAATAAAAAAAAAGGTGGGAGGGTGGCCTGCTGGTGGAGGCGGTGTTGCCCAGCCATAGCCAGGGTCATGGTGACTGGGTACTTGCTGCCATCGCCTTTGAATACCACATGCAACAGAGAGACTGACCAAGTGTGTAAGAGAGCATTGAGCTTGTGTTTGCACAACATGGAATCTTCTAGAAAATAGGAACCAAATAACTGGGTCCACAAACATGAAATGGCAAAATTCTTGAAACAGGAAGCCAGAACTAATGGTAACAGTCAAACTTCATATAACCCATTAACCCAAATCAAGGAAACTTAACAAAGCATCAACAAAAGTAGCATAAAGGAATACCAAATTCTTTTCTTTTAGGTGGTTGACTTTGTTTGAGCCCACTACAGAAGAACAAGAATATATGGCTACAATGATGATGAGCTCTCAAGCTGTGCACTCTGATCATAGACCACAAAAAGGGGGGAAAATGTATTCTTGAATCCTCCAAATCACAAAGCACTTGTGGTTTACTCAATCCTTGTGATCTACTTCTTGTTATTTATTGACGACAGTTTGGCAACAACTGAATAATTTGAATGCATGAAATTCTCAGTCTGTCTTTCTCGGACCAGTTCAAATCCCAGCAGAACCACTGCAGATCTGACGTGAGGTGGTGACCCTCGCCTAGATCTGTTGTGAAGGCTGTGGCCCTTGCTGCTGGGTGCTGAGAGGTGGTCGAGGACCAGGACTGCTTTTTCCTTGTATCTCTCTCTGTGGGTGTATACCTCTGTGATGGAACACGCCCAAGCTCCATGAAGGTGTGGCCACTGTGACCTAAGCCTGGAAGGGTCTGGCGACCCTTGCCGGTGGCTGTCGATGCGTGACTGTCCTCTCTTTGCCAGAGCAAGCTGAAGATGGTTTTCCTCTTTTTTCTTTTTTTCAATTTTCTTTCTAAAACCATAACTTCATTTTTTAATATTTTTTTTAACTGTGCAATAGCCACGTGGACCCTACATGGCTGCGTAGATGCCAAGGTGGCATGTTATAGCCTTGTGACATCCACTTCACTGTTTCTGTTTTTTTTTTTAATGGGAGAACTAACTTGAACTAACAAACATATAATGCACCTGGTTTCATTTTTCTGCAGCTATTCTGCAAAGTAAATTCTTGAGCTAATGCTTTCAATTGCAGGTTTTTTCCCATCCAGAGGTTCAAATAGGATTTCATCCAGATGCAGGAGCTTCCTTCCACCTTTCCCGTCTACCTGGCTATCTAGGTAGGTTGTCTATGCAAACAAAAGGGAGGTCTTGGCTAAACTGTGTAATGAAATAAGGAGATCATTCATTAAATTAAAAATAGGTCAGAAGGGTCGGATAAAATTAGGCCTCAAAGTGTTCTATTGGTTTCTGTAAACTGGAAATTCCTTGAAAATTTATTCTTTACTGCATGTTCGAATGTTTTGTTGTATCCATTAGTTCCCTTCTGGCGTGCAGAAATGTTGAAGACCATCCAATGCATTGCACTAAAGGGAAGCCTTTGTTTGCAAAGTATACTTTATTATTGAACCATGAAGAGATCATATAGTTTTTGCTTTGTCCTTATGTTTGTAATGAAAGGTTCATATAGTTTCCACAGTATTTTCTTTGCACGGTTTAGTACTGTTCCTCTTTGAATACCAAGTTGTCAATAACTAGCGTTAGGATACTGTCTTAGAATGTGGCCTTCTTCTTCCAGGGGAATACCTGGCTCTCACGGGGGATAAGCTTAATGGTGTTGAAATGGTTGCCTGCCGCTTGGCTACTCACTATTCACTAAATGCGGTTTGTTTTCAATGCACCTTTGACTGCTGCTTGAGTGTTCTTACACTTCATACCTTGATAATCTCTTCTTGAGTTATGACTAGTGACCTTGACAGAGATTGGCTTTGATTGAAGAGCGTCTTGGTAGACTCACTACTGATGATCCGTCTGTTATAGAGACATCTCTTTCACAATATGGTGATCTTGTTTATCCCGACAGGAGAAGTATCATTCATAAGTAATGTTCAACTTTAGTCTACAGCTTCTGGGTTCTTTATGGCAAGATTTTTTCCTTTTATCCTCCTCTGTGTAAATGACTGTATGTTTTTTGGATCTATATGGTATAAATTTACGTTATACACCTTTCTGGGGAAACGGACTACAGAAGTTTGTGATGTAGCTAATAAATGTACTACATTGCGAGTAGATTGCGTTCTACCACACATAATTATAGCTTTCTTACTTTTTGGTGCAGTTGGCTATAAGGCAAATATAGGCTTTCTATGCTTAGAATTTTTGTACTAGCTATTTTCACACTTTATGTGGCTGATTCTGTTTTATCCAAACCCAGGTAGAACTATGAATCAGTCCCTCTAAACGCTTAAGATCTACATAATGAGTTATTAGTTATGACATGTTGTTAGTTGTTATGCATATTAGAACTTGCAAGGGACAAGTAAATATTCCACATAGCAGAGTGATTGCTGCTTTTATGGAGAAAGTTTCTTCCTTCTCTGTGCAAGTATATTTTTTCTCACCTCTATTAAAGAATGAACTTGCACTTTTTGTTATGCTTACTACCAGGAAGTCTTTTGTTTTCTAATCTCTTCAGTATTATTTGTTGCAGCTATTGAAGTGTGTATCATGTAATTTTTTAAATGGAGTATTTTTGTCTTGTTCACTGACTCAGGATTGAAGTGATCGATAAATGCTTTAGCCATGACACAGTCGAGGAAATTATTCATGCACTGGTAAGTTGGACGAGACACCCTGAAAGGACTCTTATATTTGTCGTTGGAAAGTCCACAATGCTTGACATCGTACTGGTTTTTGAGATGCTATGACTGATGTTTATTTTGCCAGATGACATGATGGTAGAATTGGGACTAATCAACTGAGAAATGCAATGAGTCAGCATAGTTAATATCCTAGATATTCTATTATTGCCATCTTATTAAATTGGTGTTGCTTAGGAAATTGAAGCAGCTGACTCTTATGATGAATGGTGTGCAATGACCCTCAAGAAACTAAGGGAAGCTTCTCCATTGAGCTTAAAAATCACCTTAAGATCTGTGAGTTTCCATTCTTTTGATTTTCTTTGTTGAACATAGATTCCTTCTCTAAAACATTGACTTGGTTATAATTACTACTTTCAGATTCGTGAAGGTAGATTCCAGACCCTTGATCAATGTTTAACTCGGGAATACCGAATATCCCTCCATGGAATCTCTGGAGAAGTTTCCAAAGACTTTTGTGAGGTACGCAAGTCTTGGACATCCGCTGCAATTGTTTGGTTGAATCTTGTGGTTTTTCTTCTCTCTCCTTATCATCAGATCATGGTACTCTTTGCCATCTGTGGGGTTGCAAAGATAGTTTATGTTCTCATCAATAGTGCTGTTTGCTGTCTGTAGGGTGTTCGCGCACGATTAGTGGATAAGGACTTCGGTCCAAAGGTAAAATTGAGTCCCAATTTTTCCGACCTCAATACATTTTCTCAACTTCAATGACTGAAATCATCGTGGGTTTATCAAATAATGTGCAGTGGGATCCTCCAAGTTTGGAAGAAGTAACCAAGGAGATGGTCGACTTTTATCTCTCTCCACTTATATCTGAGCCTGAGCTAGAACTACCCACTGCCTCTCGAGAACCCTCTGTATGACAGACGTATGAATGCAGATGAATTTTTTCAGCAACTTGAGTTTTGTTGGTTAGGTATTAAACTGTATGATTTAATTTTATCTTGCATACCCTCGACAGCTCAAGATCTGTCAATCATGTTTTCCTTGTATGTTAAAATCCTTCTCCCAAATTCCACACAAATAAAGCACCGGCACAATGTGACAAGCAGCTCCATCTTAATCACCAGCTCTCTCTCTCTCTCTCTGCGCTTTGTCGGTTATTTGTTTATGCACTAGTAGAGCATATATCAATGTTTGAAATTACAAGCCACGCTACCATTTCGCTGCTTTAATTAAAGTTGGTGCAGAGAAAATTTTATATAGTTTTTGATGCGTAAATCAAAAGGCATATCTATGGGATGAGGCAACTACCAGAATTATAAAGGGGAAAGTCACGGGAAAAGGATCCAAAAGTACGAAAAATTGCAAATCATCCAAGCGTAGTGAAATGCTAAAATTACTATCTCAATATGACCTTTAGAAATTCAAATATCTACATTGTCACTAAAATTACTATCTCAATATGACCTTTAGAAATTCAAATATCTACATTGTTGGTTGAGGGAAACTCTTTCAAATTAGTCTTGCAAATAAGTCTTAATTTCCTTGTGGAAAAGGTTTCAAACCCGTAAAGATATCTATATATTTGATGGGGGCAGGTACATCCAAACCTGCAGAGTTAGGCTAGAATTAATATGTCGAATGCACTTTTATCTGTATGACATGATAGTTGGTTACAATTATAACCAGTGATTTCATAAGAGTTTAAATCTTCCTATTTTGGCCATGCTTCAAGCCAAGAGAAAGCCTGACATCAGGGTCCTTACAACTCATGGACACCAGTGCAATCCTTTCTCTGGGCTTGCTTGCTACGAGCAAGCAATTCACGAGCACTTTAGCAGATATCGAAGAACTGCTAGATTATCGACTTTGGAGAACGATTAACAACAAAAAGTGCACACTCGATGAAAAATGACTTAAGTACGTAATGAGTGAAGTTCGTTATTTAGGAAGTCACTGCTTTTTTTAGTAGGCAACTTCTATTAAATCTTGGGTAATGAATGTCAACAAAGATAACTGCTAACCAGCCACCTAATCTTGGATGCAAATGTATATCAGTGCCGATCAGCTGCCTTTCAGTACATCGGTTAGTTTATCACATGCCGTCACAAGTTGAAGAAACTGTCATACACAAGCCAAATATTAGAAAATACTTTGTTAGTTGAACCATATGGAAATCAATTTGTACTTCACTTGGAGAAAGACTTACCTCGGACAAATAGTGAATGAATCCCCAACGCAGAGGAATATCCTATGCAACATGAGTTCTTACTTATGGAAAAATTGTCCCACGACTGTAGTTGCCTTTATGAGTTTGATCAAGAGGAGTCTGCAAGTAATCTTTCAAAGCCATCACATAGTTCTTCAATCGACCAAACTGAGGAGACTTGACTTGGTCTTTCCATCTCCACGGATTCTGAATTGTCCTTCATAGGCTTCCTCTGTTTCGAACTTCAAAAAATTTCTGCTTTAAAGCTAAGGAAAGTCACGGTTGCAGACACATTCCAATATGCTCACTAAGCATGTGTTGAACCTATCGGAAAATGTTCTTGGTCGAGCAAGTTTATCAAGACCTGCAAAAATAGGTTGTGATTAAGTTCAACACACACTTCTTCAGTCCATGTGACATGAGAACAACATATCGAATCATAGACAGTGGGGAAATACTTTGAGGGTTTGAGTCTTGCTCCCTCGTCTGATTTTGATTTCAGGGAGAGACTCTTCTCTGCCATCGTCAATGGGAGGCTCTTTGTCAATTTCGTGATCTCGAGAACCAGATGGATGGAACTGAAGCTGAAGCTCGGTAGATGATAAACGTGAACTACTTTGAGGGTTGAAGTCTTGCTCTCTCGTCTGACTTTGATTTCCGGGCGGAGTCCCTTCTCTGACATCGTCAATGGGAGGCTCTCTTTTAATTTCATGATCCCGAGAAGTTGCAGATGGATGGAACTGAAGCTGAAGCTCGGTGGACGATAATGGCGATATACTTAAAGGGTAAGAGTCTTGCTGCCTCGTCTGATTTTGCTTTTCAGGCAGGGTCCCTACTTTGACATTGTCAATGGGAGGCTCTTTGCTAATGTCATGATCCTGAGAACTTGCAAATGGACGGAACTGAAGCTGAAGCTCAGTGTTGGGCTCTTCGGCATTCCCTTCCATTTTAGCCTTCTCCTACATGAAAAATAAGATTTTCTTTAGCTAGTACTCTAGGATGAGAAAATGCAGATGTCATCAAACAAATGTTTTTCTTAACATTGATTTTGCCATTTTCACAAATAAGGGTACAACAACCTCATGGCTCCCATCTGCAAGACATCATGAGTCTATATATGCTGCTGAAAGATGATGATTCAGTCATCCATTTAGTGTAAAGTCCCTCCTTTTCTTCCTTCAAAGTTGGTTTTACTTTTGCAAATTAAGTTCCTCTACAAAGCACATTATGACCTTACATATCCGAGGAATGTTCAGAAGTGAAAATCTCTGACCTTGAATTTCTTCCATTTAGACGACTAAACTTGAATGTATTGATGAAAGAGGCAAAAGGAAAAGACAGTACTACTACTGGAATCTGAAATAAATATGCATTATATGGAACAAGACATATATATTCAATCTACAATTTGGAAGTTCCGTTTTCATGTATGTATAAATGGAAATTGTAGATAAAATCAATGGATTGAGGAATATGACCAAAGAGAGGGGACCAAAGAAAATGGAGAGGAAACCCGATGTCGTTGCCTGTATCAGATATCTCCTCCCATATCACAACTTTTGGTTTGTTATGGTAGGGAAAATTTGAGAATTCTAGACATTTGCAGGTGAAGAAATGATTCTATGAACTGATTGAAGGCTGTTATATTTTCTTGTAAATTTACATTGTCGATTCAATTCTTGAACATTCTATAAATTTATTTGGAATAAGATATGCATGTGTAATTGCATGCTTCTAACTACTTTATGTTTGAATAAGTTGTTAAAAAGAATTTTAGTCGCATTGTAGGTGAAATTCTTTGGTGTTATGATAAAATCCAGGCTCACCTTGTTTGTCTCTGATTGAGGCGCACCTTGTTGAACCATCATCTCTTTGTAACGCTTGAAAGGAATATAATATGAAGAGATGAGCAACTTCCTGCAGTCAAGTGACTCCCTGCACTGTTCAATACGTATTTCGCACTCGTCCGATATTTTCGAGTTTGATATGTCAAGCAATGTTTCCAGTGAAGGACAATTGTCGACATGCAACTGAGTCAAAAACTCTAGCTTGTCAAGGCCCTCAACAACCCACAGCTTAAAGCAGGAAGAGATAGACAAAGAGCGAAGGTTCTTCAAGTTCGATATACCAATTAACTTTTCCATAGCAGTGCACTTAGAAATAGAGATGTGTTGCAATGATAATAGTGTACCGATGACTTGAATCTCAAGCAGGTTTTCACAGTACCGCAAAGCAAGTGTTTTTAGTTTCTTTAAGGCATTGGGAAGAAGAAGTACTCCCAATGAACAATAGGTTGACTCACTCGAAGACTCTGATTGATCAAGAACTCCTAGAGATCCTCTCTCACCGCATAATATCGTCCTTCCAATTGACCGGCATTTAGAGATATCTAATTCCTCCAGTGATGCCGACATACCAAGAACTTGAATCTCAATGATATTAGGGCAACAAATTACAATCAGTGTCCTTAAGTTAGATGGTATGGATAAGCTCTGAAGGTCACATTCCTCCAAATGTAAGTGCTGCAATTGTGAAATCCCAAAGAGTTGAATTCCTTGCAATCGCGAGAGACAAAGTGTCAAATCTGACAGAATTTTCAAGTTGGATTGTGGCGGTCTTATTGAGCTGAAATTGCCAAGTTCCAAATAAAGTAAAGAAGGCGGTAGCTGCTCAAGGGGTTGCAAATCTAGACCAAGCAAAGTAAGATATTCTAGAAGAGAAAGGAGACCCAACTCCGTAGGCGGCGCGGCAATGTTGAGAAGACACAACTCCAACTTCCTTAGTTTGGATAGCCTACCAATCCACCCCAAGTCACATGTGTGCTTGAGGTTTGACGAATCTTGACGTCTAGAGTCATCGGATAGGACCAACTCTACTAGATTGGTAAGCTTTGAGAGATTTGGGACCACCTGTAGTGAGATAGATCGAACACGTAAACAGACTAAACTCACTGGAAGCTCAGGCAACTTTGTAATCTCATCACAATGTGTTAAGTCAAGTGTTAAGAGGTGAGAAAGCCTGTTGATTGTTCCCGGAACTCGACAGATTCTGGTGCAACATAAATCTAGGACTCTTAAAGAGGATAGATCTCCTATTTCATCAGGAATTTCGCCAACCAACTCATTGCAATAGCTAAGATAAAGCTCCTCTAGTTTGTCCAACATTCCAATAGCTTTGGGTAACTCCCATTGATCTATAATTTTATTGGTCATGTATCTTGACATATTCAAAGTGCACAACGATGTTAATTGTTCAATGAAATTCGGAAGTTTTCTAATCTTAGTGCCTTCAAGACAAAGATCTGACAAACACTGTAAATTTTCGATGGACTCCGGCAGGCTTGTAATTCCAGTAAATGAAAGGTCCAACCTCCTTAATGATGTTAAGTTGCCGATAGAGGTGGGGAGTCCGCTCACTTTGTTGCAGCTGCGCAAAGAGAAGCGCTCAAGCTTCACTAGCCCTCCAATTTCATCAGGAACTCGTTCAATAAGCCCACAACCGGTGATATTGAAGTCAAGCAAGCACTTTAGCTTTCCAATGGAGTCATCGATTTCCTTCAAATTCCCACAATGATCAAAAGTCAACCTCTCTAAATCTTGGCATTCAGACAAGTCTGGAGTTCTAGTAATGCCACAACATTTTACAAGAGTAAGATTTTTAAGTTGGGTTGCTATCTGCAGAAAGGAAGTATAAACGTCACAAAAATAAGTTAAATAATGTACGAGACAACTATTATAAATTGAGATGAAACCACACCTTAATTAAGTCCCATACTTTCGAATCATCTGTGAAGCGATTGTCAAAAAGTTCAAGGACAACTAAATTCTTCGAATGCATACTAGGCCCACTACCACCTTGAAAGCAAGAACGCCATGAAATCCATCTCAACTTTGGTAGAGAAACAATGAAACCCTCATATATGCACACATTAGATAATCTTAGGAACCTCAAATTTTCAAACCTTCCGGGGCTAATTGAGACATAAGAACCCCATCCTTGTTTCCGTAGATCAAGTGCTTCAACATCTTCGTACCTCTGCTAATAAATCAATTGCAATGATTAGTTGAAGTTTGTTGGTAACCAGTAATTTCATTTATGATTTGAATGAATGAAATAGAAGAAAAGATCATGAGCATAACGTTGAATTCTCAAACACAGGATGTCACTTTTTCATTTGAACCTAATAATTGTCTTACCTCCTTGGTTTTTACTATATCAAGGACCTCCTCGCTAGTCCACAGCCTACTTCGCTTCCCAAGATTTTTAGGACTTTCTTGACGAACAATATCCCGTCCTAGGTCTCTAAGTTGGTCATGCATCCAAAATTTGTTGTTAGGCTTTATTTTTATCAAGGACATTTCAACAAGGACCTCAATTTCAGGATGAAATTCACAAGCTTCCCACATGTAATTGGCATTAGTAATATCCACATCGATAAAAAAGCATGCAATATCAAGAAAAATTTCACGCTGATGATCATTTAGGGCCTCATAGCTAATCATCAGCTTCTCTTGTACATCTTTATGTGGTATTTTCTCCAACATTTTTAATATTTTCTCCCATCTCGCTTTGGGCTTTCCACAAAGTAATGAACCTATCATTTCAAGAGCCAAAGGAAGGCCTCCCATAGTAGAGACAATATCTCTTGAGAGGCTATCAAAGTCCTTTGCCAGCGAGCCTTCTAGAAAGGCGTGGCTCTTGAAAAGTTGGAGTGCATGGTCAGAATCCATCTCCTTCATTTCGTAAGCCATAATTTGGAGTGCACAGTCAAAATTCATCTTCTTCATTTCACAAGCTGGAATTCTTTGCTTAATAATCTCCAGTACACTTGTGTTCCTAGTGGTGATAATTATTCTTGTTCCGCGATGCAACCGGCTTTGTCCTATTAGATTCTCAATTTGTTTTGTCTCATCAATGTCATCAAGAACAATGAGAACTTTCTTACTGCCAAGTGTTTGTTCTATCCTCTCTCTTCCATCATCAACATCTTTAATAGTTTCTGCTGAGCCAGAACTAGCAATTTCCATCAGTAACTTCTTCTGCAACCAAAATAAACCCTCCTTCTTTGACTTTTCTCTTATATCATCAAGGAAGGCGGAACACTCTCCAAATTGAGAAGAAAGTTTATTGTAGATGACCTTGGCTAGAGTGGTTTTACCAATACCTCCCATTCCATGAAGTCCGAGCAACCTCACATCACCGATACAGTGAACATCTAACAATTTCCATAATTCTGCCACTTTGTCATCAACTCCAACTAAATTTTGAGTCACAATCTTATGTTTTCTCTTCAGCCTATGCAAAACCTCTTTACCGGCCAACTTCATAAGTTCTGCTTTGCTACCACAAATAGAAGCCAGTTTATTAGTTACAAAAGCTATATATCGATCGCGTAAATTAACATGTATGCCTCTAAATCCAAAAAACGGTGTAGTCCTTTTATTTATCCTTAATAACCCTTGCATATGATTGTACTTGTATATTTTTAAACATGCGAAGATTTGCTAATTTATTTATCTCCCGACGTCCCTTGTAGAGGACGGGCTTGATTCTAGAGCCGGAAAGGTCAGGGATCTCTAGAGATTACCTTTTACATTTTTTCAGCTCCCAGCCCTTGATTTTATCAACCTTCTTAAGAG
The DNA here is from genome assembly GCA_007663325.1 of Eucalyptus pauciflora. Lineage (NCBI taxonomy): Eukaryota > Viridiplantae > Streptophyta > Magnoliopsida > Myrtales > Myrtaceae > Eucalyptus > Eucalyptus pauciflora. Next base: position 468,058 of record VMYD01000067.1, read on the forward strand.
CGTCCTCCCAAGATTCTCCCTCCCAGAATTCTCCCTCGTCAGGAAACTTCTCCTTGTGCTCCTCCTTGTGCTTCTCTATGGCTATTCTGTATAATGGTGTTTTAAGGTCAACATCCTTTGGCTCCACATCGTAAAAAATGGGTAGGATCTTTTTCTCCTTTGACTTGGATGTGTTGTCTATCATCCTTGCAAGCTCACGGAGACACCATTTGCTACTAGCATAATTTCTTGAGAAGATGGGTATGTAGATTTGGGAGTTGTCAATTGCTTGCAGGAGCTCTCCACCAATTTCTTCACCAACTTGAAGCTCTTTGTCATCCATGAAGACATGAATGCAATTCTCTACCAAGTCTTGATAAAGGAAGTCAGTGAATCCATCTCGAGTATCTTGGCCATGGAAATTCAAAAATACTTGATACTCGCCTCCTCTTGCATTGCCGCTACTCGTTCCAGCATCTGAGTTTGCCATGGAAGCTTTAATATGCAAATTCGGGTCTCTCCCTTTCTCTCTCTCTCTCTCTCTCTCTGCGGCTGTTTTTCACGAACATCAAGTAAAACGAAAGATAGAGAGTGCTTGGCGAGAACTCGTTGATCTTTATCCTGTCGTCCCTCTGCGAGGGACGCAGAGGGTAAGGGTGAAAGAAAAAATAAAGAAGAGTGGCTCTATAAGAATTAATTAGATAAAAATATGTTTGGTTTTACAGTGGGACTTATATCAATAAAGAGAGACGATTAAATCGAAACAATGTACCGGGTCTGTCAAATGATCCTTATTCAAATAAAGTTGGAAACCCGGAAGAAAACGAAAATTTTTTCGCTTAAGGCCCCGTTTATTTAGCAAACATAAATAATTTATTTATATTGTAAAAATGATTATTTTTATCTCTTATAAAAATATATAAATAAAAAATGTTTTCATCATTTATGGCAATATTCACATATAAATTATTATCAATAACGAAAACTTTCTCATTGAGTGCTCAAGTACAAAAGTTGTCTCACTAAATGTTAATTAACGATTTTTATCGAAAAGAAATTTGATTTAAGAAAATTACCTCGATTGAATTTTTATTTCTAAAACGGGATTGACGCCAAGAATTCGCAAACGGCGACTTGCGTCAAGATAGGCTTGGCGGCAACGGGCTCACAACCAATGAACCTGCAAGATTAGAAAACTGTAATCGACCCGATTTGGACACGAGCGGGAACGGCAGTTGGCTTTGAGGGTTGGGACGGCGAATCCGTGACTAGGGACAACAAGCGTCGGAAGTGTTGCCGGGGGCAGCGAACGTGGAGTCGTTGTCGGGCGGAGATGCAGTGGCTTGTCGACACGCAGGCGGCTCGTCGTCGAAGAGCCAGCAAACACCACGGCGAGGGAGTGTAGCGACGGGCAGGAACGACGCGAGCAGCGAAGACGTCAGGGCGGCAAGCAGTGTCGGACCGTCGTCGAGCGGTGCGTCGAGAACAAGGCAGCGGCTAGTCGAGGCGGTGGGAAGCAACGGCGTCGGCTTAGTTGAGCAGCAACAACGATGGGAAAGCTCGGGCTTGATTGAACAGCAGCGGCAGTAGACGGATGGACGGCAGTCGCGGGTGGTGGGCGTCGGGCGGAGACACGGCGCCGGGCGGAGTTTGCCGGATGGAGGGAGGCGGCAGCGGGTTGCGGGCGTCGGCGATGGGAGCAAGTCCGTCGGCACTCGGGTCTGCAACGGCGGCGGCGATGGGGTTGAAGAGTGGATGGCGTCGTGAACGGCAAGCGTCGGGACTTGCAGGCGGCTGAAGAAGATGATCCCCCGCACCTTCTCCTCTTTCTTCTCTTTTTTATTCTTTTCTCTAACTTTTCCTTTCTCTCCTTTGCTCCCGTCCCTTCTTTTCTTTCCACCTGCCCTTTTGTCAGAGAAAGGAAAAATTGCTTTTGTTGACCTGTTGGAGAAAATATTGGGTACGTCTCACGTTCCAGCCTGTCAAACAAGAAGGCTCTCGGAGCGCGACACGTGTCCTCGTGGGACCCACATCCTGGAGAGGAAAAAAAGGCGCTAATTTGAAAAAATTTCAGTCCTGGTTTTCTTTCTTCACGCCTCTCTCTCTCTACCCTCGCTCTCTCTCCCCGACGAACTCCCTCTCTCTCTCTCTGCCCTCCCTTTTTTCCGACCGGCGAACCAGCGCGAGCAACCGACGAACCAGGAGGATGCTGGCGAGACGACCGCGAGCAACCGACCGGCGTGCGACCTCCCTCTCCCTCTGCCCTCCCTCTTTCCGACCGACGAACCACCGCGCCGGCCTTCCGGCTCTGGGTCTGGCCCCTACTCGTCCGTCCCCTGCTCTCTCTCCCCTCGCGTCTCTGTCTGCCCTCCCTCTCTTCGCGGCGAACCAGCGCGTGACCAGCGAACCAGCGCCCCCCTCCGGCTCCAGATCCGGCACCGGCTTGTCCTGTACGCTGGATATCTCTCTCTCGCGCGCGCGCTCGCAGACACAAAAAGCGCGCATCCATCAGATAGTCCTGCTGGTCTGATATGGTGGTATGAATGCACTCTTGATGACTTTGTTCGAATGAGGTAGCCTATTCTTTTATCCCCTTTAGTTTTCATTTTTCTCTTTATGTATAATACTTGGAAGTGCTAATTATATCACTTTAGATCTTTACCAGTACTTGTCTTTTTCTGAGCTATGATTTCACTTATTTAAGATACTCTGATTCATTGATAAGGTTTAGTTTTTTCATCAGTTAGTAATAAAATCTTCTGTTCCTTATTCTTTTTCAGCAGACAAGTTCTGGGGATACCACTGGCATGAGCACTGGAACTTCTTCGGACATTGGAAATGCAGGTTTACTTGGGTGAGTTCATTCTTCTTTAGCAGTGCATTGTGCTTACATGGCAAATTATTGTGGTTGGAAAGTAAAATGAAACGGCTTGGAGGCTCTCTCTGTCACTTTGATGGAAAAAGTTCATTCTTTGTGATGCATATTAGTATTTATGCCTTGCACATCATACCATGCAGAAAAAGCGAAAATAATCCCAGCAGCAATCTAGGAAACAGATGTCTGTAGATGTAAATGGAAACAAGCAGTTTATTATCGTTTCAACAGTCTGAAATTAATTTTTCCCTGCAACCAGTCAAGGTTGGATTTGGCATTTTCAAAGCCCACACATCTTCAACAACGAAATTCACAACTGCACAAAATGACAATTATTGTCACTGCTTATCTGCAAGTTCGTCATATGCAGATGAGGTGCCTCCTGGAAGAACTAGTTATCGATGTTGTTAATTGGGATTCAAATAGGAAATTCAAACCGCATTTTTTGAATTGTGAATCTGATTGAATCATGAATGGTAAGATTCAGTAGAATCTTATAGAATAAATAAATAGAAGGATATCTTATTGAAGCCTAGCTATTATTTGTGAGAATATACAAAAATATTGAACAGATCATTTTGAAGAAATATCACATGATCATGCTAGATGAACCCAGACGACCTATGTAAGATATTCAAGGAAATAACCCCTCTATCAGTAAAATTGTGATTTGAAAACATCCATGCTATGATTCGTGTTTAAATCTTGGTGTCATAACTTTCAGGGCCAACATTCACAAATGTAGAAGTCTTGGCTGAATTGTAGTGAATCGTACCTAATCATAATGAATGGTATACGGATCATAAGATTCATTTGCAATTCAGATGCATCTCCGCTTCTAGTTGCAGAATGAAATGTTTTGTGGGTGAAATCGATTTGAAATCATAGGATTTCAACAACACTGCTGGTGATTGGCTGTTCCCTTAAGCTTGAAAACACAGAAAGCAATTCTGTGTTTTCTCAGTAACACCTTTCAAAGCACTGAAAATGGTGGTAGTCAAAGGATGCATTCTCCTTGCAATTTTCTCAGGATTTAGGGCTGTTGAGATAGGGAATCTGAGAGCATTGTAGATCAAATACAATCTTGAAGTTTAATGATTAGAGAAGTACTCTGTCTGTGCCAGAACTTGGCGGCCACAGGTTACCATGGTGGTTGTTTCTCTTGCAATTGTAGGGGAGTATCTTGAGTCAGGATTTTATCCTCTTTTATATGGTGTTTTTTCATGAATTTTTATTGACCTAAGGTTGCAATATTATGCAGATGGGCAATGAGCTCCTTGACTCTCAAAGGAAAACCTTCAGAACAAGCACCTGTTGCAACTGCGAACTCCAGCACTACTCTTACTTCTTCAGCTTCCACTTCCAGCTTTGATATGGCTGCTGTTCATTCATTGATATTCTCTGAATGTGTTCCCCAGAAGCCTTTAGTGGATATTGATACCAGTCTAGTTATAATTTGTTTGCATAAAGCTTGAGCTGGTTTTGGTAATGGTAAATTTTATTACCGACACTGTTGTGCATAAATGGTTTGTGCTAGGATTGACTTTCTTGCAGTCTTACTATATGCAGCTGCTGCAGTGTTTTCTCTAAAGGGAAGGGGTTTTTGAAAAATCAATAGCGAGACTAAGCCCAGATGGATCATAAATTCTCTTTAGAGTCACAGTGCATGCCTTTACTCCGCAAGATGTTTCTTCCTACATTATGGACTGTCAATATAAACCTAGGATAAAATAATTGATATGTACATCGCCATGACTTTATTTAATATAATATGCATGTTATGTTGATTGGTTTCTTGGATAGTTTCAGGGGTGGAGACTCCAAGCACCACAATGGTTCATGCTAGTTCTAGCACAGACTTGTCTGATCAGCCCGTACCTGTGTCACTGACATCAACCGATGGTTGGGGAGAAGTGGAGAACGGAATTCATGAAGAGCATGAAAGTGACAAGGATGGTTGGGATGATATTGAACCCCTTGAAGAGCCAAAGCCATCTCCTGTTCTTGCTAACATCCAAGCAGCTCAGAAAAGACCAGTGTCGCAACCTGTTTCACACTCCAAGCCGCCAGGTAATATGAATATATTTTGCTTGATGCCGATCATGATGAATGCTCATAGTTTGCTGTGAGAGTGCATTGACTATAAAGACCTACCAATGATTTGTCACTTGACGACTGAACCATTAGACAGTTTTTTAGTCCAAAATGCTATCTTCTGTTTGAAAAATTCATTTCAAATCATTATATTTGTTTCCGGTATCTGTAATGTCCAGTGAGTATGCAATCTTCAATAGTAACTAGAATATTATAGAATGAGTTGCTGTTCTGGATAATTGGTTCTGAATCACATGAATATGTGTGTGTGTGTGTGTGAGGGCCAGTTACAGTGTATTCAAGTTGAGAGGTCGGGTGGTAATCATCTTTTGGTCCTTTAACATCGAAGGATTGTTGTTTGAAATGAGATTTTACTGCAATTAATAACTCTTGCATTTTGATTTTGATTAATGCTATTTGCTGCCGATACATCCGGCAGGCTTAAGTATTTTAATTTTGATTCTCAGTGACGAGTTTGAGGCCAAAGAGTGCAGTGAAAGTCACCAAAGATTAAGATGATGATTTGTGGGGATCCATAGCGGCACCGGTTCCAAAGAGCGCCTCAAAACCTGACTGTAAAACCTGCCGTAACAACGGATGACGATCCTTGGGCTGCCATAGCCGCTCCTCCGCCTACCACCACTGCCAAGCCTTTATCGTCCAGTAGAATCTGAGGAGCTAAACCCACCGCTCCAAAATTGGGCGCACAGAATAAACCGGACATCGTCATCCAGAGTGTAAATCATACAAATCAAGAAACAGGAACGCTAGAAGAATCTGGGAGCCTGTACATTTTTGTCTTTGGGGGGTGTGGTCGACCAATCAATCATAGCAAGAATCGGCACACGTTCTGTTCGCGATAAGTTCTTTCTTTCTGGCAAAATTTATCATGTGTATCATTTCATTTGTAATATCATTTGTAACCACTTGTAATGTGATGGCTCGTTTAGGCCGGACAAACATTAGTTACTGCTTAATGAAAGCGGGTGCACAAGTTGGTGCGTGTTTGCGACAATCTGAGTCCCTGTCTGTTCCTCCTGCATACAGCCATTGAATCGCAACTGCGGTTCATCTGCCTGCACGAGCAGCTCTTTCGCGCATTTTGTCTTATGGCATGTGGTGTTGTGTGAGGTGAATTTGATGGAGATGTATACTATATCACAAGAGAAAGAGTTGACGCCACGGAAAATGCGATAAATTTATCTCAAAATAAGTTTTTGACCACCAAAACACAAATTGATACATCCAGTTGATGAGGACTTGGAGACGGGCTTATCAGGGCACTTTTATTTGCAGTGGAGGGTTCACAAGAGAGCTCGGTATGAAAGCCATAGCCGATGGCAATGCAGACCTGGTATTGTACGGTCGTCTTTTCATCGCCAACCCAGATTTGGTCCTGAGATTCAAGGTTAATGCACCTCTGAACAAGTATGTTAGGAAGACTTTCTATACCCAAGATTCTGTTGTTGGGTACACGGACTACCCTTTCCTCGGGAAGCAGAAATTATCATCACGCCTGAGTCCATGACTAGGTTTTTTGTTCAGATTATTATTGTTGTATAAGAAGATGCTGTCTTTTGCTTTTAGTTGGTGGGATTGAATTTGCTAACCGGAATATTAAGCCAAGCGGTTCTTTCGCAAGAGCTTTACTGAGTGCTTTGCCCTAACAAATATAACATGAATAAGGGAGACGTACAAGGGAAGGAAATGGATTTTTCCCTGTGTTGATGACTTGACCTTGATTATCCAGAATCAGAATTCCCATATTCATTGCATCACCGCTGCAAACATGAGACTCTAGAATTGCAGATGTAGATAACAGGTGATCCAGTTTACCGGTTATTGCATCGTTTATTGATACTCACTGTAGCTTCCAAGTTACACGTGATAAGATCTTATCTCCGAAAGTCTACACAGCATATGGCAAAAGAAAGTGACGGAGCTGAGTCCTGTCGATTGGAGCTACAAAAAAAATGGGGCAAAATGGAGTTCCATCTGGATAGAAGAGACCAAAATTTTGTTCCATGCCGGTGGATTTCAGATCCCCGTTGAACATCACGAATACGTTACCAAGCGGCAATCTGGTCTCTTTGGCGTCCCTGTCCCTGCTTTGATTTTCTTCATGAAATTTTGGTTGTAAGTCAGTGCGAGCTGTTGAGTAGTGAAATTCCGATTTCCAGAAGAAGGCCACCTAGACTGGGAGATCTCCATGCCCACAATAGGGAAATCCTCTCTCTCCATTGCCGCGTGATAAGCATCCACCATCGCATCAAGCAAGTTCCAATAGCTTAGGTCCCCATTGTGGACCACTGGCCCCAGCGCAGTGAACTGCACATAGTCCAATCTTATGTTGGTGGGGTCTGCAGCATAGCCAAAGTAAGGGTACACATTGATCGACAAAGGGGCATGGTTGTCAGATAGTCCCCGAGACCACTGTGGTCATCACCACAGATGAGAAACTGGAGCTGCTGAGGGTGCTTTGTAGATTCTGCATTGCAAGCAACACGCGCTGAGCCAATTCTCCAGGGATGACCTCGTTGCCTACAACTATGTACTTGATGTTGAGTGTCGATCCATGACTTGCAGCTTCCACACTTGATGCCAAGTTGTGTAGGTCTTCATTTTTGGTGCCTAGGATCACGCTGATGCCGGAGTTCACTAGAGCTCGGAGCGCTTCGGGGTTGGGATCGTAGAGCCACATTGTCCCACTATTGTGATTCTTGTAGAGCTGTATCACCTCAGCCAGACTAGGCAGGTTGTCTCCTTGCATTCCATAGCAAACACCAAAGGCGGGCTGTTGCAGTGAGAATTTGGCTGAGGACAGATGCCAAAATCAACATACTCTGCGAAGTGATGCCATTTCCTGGACTCCCTATCCTATTCATGTAGAGTGAAACATCAGGAAGACATTTAAATTTTAACAGATTGCAGCAGGAGAAGGTTCAATGAAAATGAAACCTATGGTCTGGAAGAAATCAGTGCTGAGGCTACTTATCAGTACATGTCTAAAAATTCCGTCCCCTTAGAGATGCGAAATTATGCATATATGCACCAGAAAGACTAATCCATGTGAGGATAGAACTATGATCAATGTGTAGCTGGTTATTTAATTTATGCATAAGCTAACAGAATCAATCTATGATCATCTCTCTCTATATTAATGACTTGATCTCACAAAATAAGGAGAAAATGTCAGGATTTGTGAGCAAGATATTTCATTGCAATGACTCACTGATACAAGCTACTAATAGAAAGGATATGCTGAAAAGAAGTTTGTCTCTCGGTCGGAGAGAGAGAGGGGGAGAGAGAGAGATTCCCAAGATTTAAAACCTTTCAAGCCTCTACAGTGAAAAATCATGTGCAATGCAACCGCTTAAAGCACAAGTAAAGCATTCAAATGACTCATAAGACGTGCTATTACATCTCTTTTCGACTGATAAATTGCGAGTCAAAAGTGCAGAAAGTTACTAGGCAGCCTCCCGCAGTGACCAAACCAGCTTCTGCGAAGAAAAATGAAGTGAGACTTCGTCACTCAATATGTCTCCTTTGGATGATGCTTTTTCACAAGTAAACAGGACAGAAAAGCAAAATCATTTGTCAACAAAGCAATTGCATAATATCCGTCATGTCTCTTCAAAGGTTTCTCTATGAGGTCCCACCCTGCCAATAGATTGAACGTTTTCTTTCCCAACTATGCTAGTTTAAGTTTACCTGAACATGGGGTTCCAGAAGTATAAACTAAGTTTGATTCGAGCTGCTATTTATTTATTGAAGAGCAATGCGAATACTAAACTTTCGAAGGCAGAAAACTCATTAAGGGAAACTCTTCTGCTGGAACTAATGAAGGTAAGGCGATCCATGAACTAACCAGCTCGAATGGCATTTATGGGAGCCTGGCAATAATGCTCGACCATATCCTGAATCTCAGAGTGGTTCAAAGCTCTGGGTTTGGGATAAATGGCATGAGACCCATCCGGCATCAAGATCCTCCACCTGACTTATTGGCTTGTCTGTTGACGACAATGGTGCAGCTCCCCCGGGCTGATAGACTGATCAATTCAATGTGTTCAAAACAGGAACTGGTAAGCACATCACAAGAAACAACATATATTTTGGGAAAGGAAATGTTATGCAGACTTTCGTGACCAAAAAATTAGAGGAAGTAGTAGGGCAGCGAGAGCTTGCCTTGCAGGGTAACCAGCCACAGTTTGGATCAGAAACAAAATCAACATCCGACGAGATCGTTTAATACTGAGCTTTGTTCTGTCAAAGAAAGCTGAAGGTACTCGAACCTGAAACTGAAACATCATACTCTGAACATGAAACTGAAACATCATACTCCGAACATGAAACTGTTATTCATTCAAACCAACAATCCAATAAGCAAAAACTTTGCGAGTGTATGTAGAAACACACAGAACTCTGAAAGAAAAGTAGACCCCTCGAATATCTTGACAATAAACAACAATACTTGAATTTTCACTTTTTCTTTCACATCCATCAAGAAAAAAATTCCCAAGAGATGAGAGCAGCTTCCCCAGGCTTCTTTTAGTATGCTTGACAGATTGGGCAGGTGCTATAGAATGATTGCTTCAAGCACGCAAAGTCATGTTTAAGCTAATTTAGACGAACTTCAAAAACTGAAGATTCATGACTTTGGACAATGTCGTCTCACAGCGTTATATGATGAACTATTATTTATCATGACAATGAAAATGAAAAATATTAACTAGAAGGCCTCTAAGCATTTTGCATCACTGTATTCGCCTGTGACTTTTACCTGAACCAAAGCGACTGGCGGGATCGTGATACGGGCGGAACTGGAGATCAACAGGCCGGTGGGTGTGAGGCGGTCGGCGCCAACGTTCCCGCGTACAAGACAAGCCGGTGTCGGATCTGGAGCTCGAGGGGGGGCGCGGTGGTTCGCCGGTCACGCGCTGGTTCGCCTGTTCAGAGAGGGAGGGCAGGCAGAGACGCAGGGGAGAGAAGGAGCAGGGGACGGATGAGTCGGGGCCAGATCCGGAGCCGGAGGGGTGGCGCGGTTCGTCGGTCGGAAAGAGGGAGGTCACACGCCGGTCGGTTACTCGCGGTGGTTCGCCAGTCGGAAAAAGCAAGGGCAGGCAGAGACGCAGGGGAGAGAAGGAGCAGGGGACGGATGAGTCGGGGCCAGATCCGGAGCCGGAGGGGTGGCGCGGTTCGTCGGTCGGAAAGAGGGAGGTCGCACGCCGGTCGGTTACTCGCGGTGGTTCGCCGGTCGGAAAAAGCAAGCGCAGAGAGAGAGAGGGAGTTCGTCGGGGAGAGAGAGCGAGTGTAGAGAGAGAGAGAGGCGTGAAGAAAGAAAACCAGGACTGAAATTTTTTCAAATTAGCGCCTTTTTTTCCTCTCCAGGATGTGGGTCCCACGAGGACACGTGTCGCGCTCCGAGAGCCTTCTTGTTTGACAGGCTGGAACGTGAGACGTACCCAATATTTTCTCGACCTGTTGAGTCTTTCAGTCTAGTCTCCGCTCCTCCTTCCCCCTTTTTGTTGACTGTTGACTTTTTTAAAAAAAAAACTCCACCCCTTTCGTCTATATGCGAGCCAATTTATAGGCGAGGGATGAAGCCTTTATTTCCTTTTTCATATCAACATACATGAAGATCACCTCTCGAATGCAATATTTCTTTTTATTTTTGATATCTCTTCTAGCTTTGTTTGATTTCTTTTGTATCTTTCCACATTGGACTATGCAAAAATGATTATTCTCCACCGATTTTTATCACATATTGCCAAAGATTCGAGATTGTAAATATCTCCTTGTCACACTTACCATTTCTGAGGATATATGAATAGATTGCATGAATATACAAAAAATTCTCTACTATATCACCAAAAATGTTAAATCATCAATTCTTATAATTTCATTTTTGGTCATCAAAAAATAACGGGCTCCGAACCATTAAGTCAAATCCATCTGTCACCGGTCTAATGCAATTGCAATAATAATAAATAAATACATTTAAAATTATATGCTAGGCAATTAACATATATTATTTTTTTAGGAATTACAAATTAATATCTAATTTTCTATGTATTGAATAAATGATTGGGTCGTCAAAATTTAGGTGTCAACAAACAAACCAAGACTCTTCGTGCTAATCAAATTGCTGCGATGCATGATGCACGAAAAGGGCAAATTATTGCATGCCTAATTTCCGCAGCAGTATTCGAGAGGTAAGTGGAACTGGATTCTGCATGTGCCTCTTTGACTCGACCTATTTTTTCTATTAATAAAGAAAACGGAAAAAAGAACCAACGAGCAATGCTCCTAGTTTGTAATCATAACCTCCACTAACTAATTTGAAAAAAATATTAGATTCTTTCTTTTTTTTTTCCTTGGATGGCAATATCCGATATGATTTTTAATATCACAACGGTTCTTTGCTTTGCTAGATGATGATGGTAAGTATGTTAGCATATATAGTTGGGAAGAAGAAACTTATTTTATTAGAAGATCATAGGATGAACACTGAATTCATACATAACGTCACCTCATTACAGTGGTATAAAGACGATTGCAGATTAAATCCAACTGTTTAGTAGACACTATTTTGAGTGAGTTAATCTAGAAATGTAACGCATGCTTTCTATTAAAGTTCAACCAGAGAGTATCTAAGTACTGATTCAATTTTTACTTCCACCTCCGACCCAAATTCATCAGCAAAATTACTATTGCTTGTGTAGATCATAATGATCGAAATTACTTCTTAGATTGTTCCACACGATAAATGCATTTGTGTCTCTAGTATCCATGTTTCACGAAGTAAAGACGTTCATGAGTTGAGTAATTCTAATCCACGCTACAATTCATTTTTTTGGTTTGATATTTGGCTTAAAATTCGGCCAGCCATTACAAAACAATTTTCGTAATTCAATTATTGAGTAAAGTAAATGATGAAAAGCAGAAAGAAGATATGTGTCATTCAAAAAATAGTTAAAATCACAAAAAAATCTCAAATTGATATACGTGTGACAAATTTATCTTAAATTAAAAAGCTCCAAATTGGTACATTCGTGATAAATTTACCACCCGTCAATTTCGTCAAATTGTTGAATAAGATGATATATGACAGTTGACAGGCGTATCAATCTGGAGTTTTACCCTCCGTTTATCATATGTGTATCGGCTTGAGGTTTTTTGTAATGTTACTTTATTTTAACGAAAACTAGCAGATGATAAATGTGTCATAAATGTATCGATTTGTGATTTTTAGTTTGGGGTAATTTTGTCATATATGTACTAATATGAGGTTTTTCGTGATATTAAACCCTTTAAAAGAATACATATTATTAGTTTATGTGGCCTTTCTTGTAATAAATAGATTTGCTTAAAATAAATTCATAGTGAATTGAATAGTTGGAATATTGAAAAACATATCTTAGAAAATAGGAGGTACACAATGCCATGTGGTTTAACATCATAAGAAGTCATTACAAAAGCTCGAAAAAATTTGAGATGAAAAGGATTTTTCAGTGGTTGGAGTTAACAAAAACGATGTGATAAATTGAATGGTAGTTCTCCCAAGTCATTCGGATTACATATATATATGGAGTTCCGTTGTTTACTAATTTACGTGAATGGAGGATATTAACATGTCCTCATCCTATGTCAACCAAGTTTCAAAGAAAAAATTGTCAACCATGAATCATGGCCATATTCCATGAACTTCCCAGAAAGTTTTTTTTTTTTTTTAAATTGCTTTTGTTTTTATAAGCTAAATAACGACATGCATAACAAACTCTGGAAGGAAGAAGTCTATAACCATCATTTTTCAGGCAGAACAAAATGATGCGTTTCCATCTCATCTGTAACTAAGGAAGAATCTTCAAAGGCAATTGCCTTCTCACCGAGCTTATTAGGCATCTACTGTGCACCTCAACATATGAAGCTATTTCCTCACACAAGTGTGAACACAACAAGTGGAATACGTTGTTTTCCCACGGAGACATGTTAAGAATAAGAGGACATATGGGAGCCATGTCGCATTTCGTCAGCAATCAGTAGCTAAGATTCCTTGCCAACTGGAGTTGATTTTTGTGCTTACTAGAGAGCTAGTTTCTCTAGGACGAAAGAGCTAGTTTCTCTAGGACTAAAAGCAACAAAGACAAATTTACGAAAGTTAAGTCTTTGTTTTATGTGTTATTTTTACTTTCTAGAATTAACCTCGGTCACTGTCCTTCAGTTGGAACCCAAAAATCTGAGTATGCACTGTCTGAGTCCGAGTAGATTTTACAATTATAAATGTCGCTAGAGTACATATATCTTATTATAATATTATAAAACCAGAGAATGTCCTGCTGAGAAAGATTACCTGCCTCCCCTTTTGCAATTGGTATGTTTCCCATTCCCTATTCGTCCTAGTCCTTCTTCCTGGTTCCTTTGATTTGATAAGTCCAGTTTCTCCCTTTCAAAAGGGGGGCCGTCTACCCTTCTATATGACCAAAATGACCTTGTCACGAGCTGGACTCGAACCAGACTGAATATTGGATTTCAAAAATCCCACAAGAGCTGATAAAGCCCTTTAACCCAAGTTTCGAGTAATATTTATGTTCGGGTTTTTTCAACAGACACAACTGATACACAAGTTGTGTACATTGAAGTACTATTTTTAAGTTTTTGTAAGCTATTAGCCAAAAAAAAAAAAAGAAGCCTTTTGTAAGCAAAATGATAGGGTTTGTTCCTCAATGATCACATCTTAATTTAATTCTGATTATTTTTAATTGTGATAATTATATGTCTCATAATCTTCTCGCATACGGGTATAACACAAAGTTCAATGAATGCTCAAGATTATGTATTGGTCACACATACAATCGTTATTTCTCTCAAACTTATGAAAATAATGACTAGTTCCTCGTGCTCTTTAAAGATGTCATACTTCATTATCTACACTTTTTTAGAAAGTTTTGCTCGCACGACAGGATCAACGCACCATGCTTCTACTTTTTCACTCCACCTTTTCGGATAAACATAACAACTCATATCGATTCATCGATAGTCATGGCCAAGGACTCTAAAGGATAGAGGCAAATGGAAACTTGCTATTAAGATTGAAAAACATACTGCAAATGGAAATTTGCTAATAAGATTGAAAAACACACTGATACAAATTTTGTTCCAATGTTAAGAAAAGTGCAAGGGAATATAATAGTGCACACATATGAAGTGCAAAGGACGAATTCTTAATGTCATTAAGGAAAAGAAGAATAACATAAAGCGCAGTTCAAAGAGCTAATTAAAAATTTCCCAGCCGAAAGGTGAAGCGACTGAAAATTAAAAATTTGAATCCCGTTGTTGGAGGAAGTAAAATATTGGAGGCGCAATTTCCGCAGCATTGGTGCAGAAAGTGCGTGGAACCTCGCATGCAATATTCACATGCTCGCGTGGGATACCGACACATGCTCCCATGTTCACATGCAATGCTCCTGGCGCTTTCATTGAGATTAGAGATCCAGCACGACTTTGCTTGATTTCCTTTTTCTATTAATAAGTAATAAATAAAAGGGAAAACCAACGAGCGATACAGATGCCTGAGTGGCTAAGCATATTCTCCACTAACTAATTCCGATTAAATTATAGAGTGCCATAATGCCTTAGGGCCTGTTTGTTTTTACTTCTTTTTTCTGTTTTTAAACAATTTTTTTGTTTTTTTGTTCCAGGGAACAAAAAAAGAACAGAAACGCGTTTGTTTGTGTTTTTGTTCCAAATCTATTTTTTTATTCTCGGGAACACTTTTGGAACAGAAACAAGAAACCAAAAAAAACTTGTTTCTTATTTCTGGAACAAAAATTAGAAACACATTTTCTCTCACCTCTCTTTTTCTTTTTTCTTTTTTCTTTCTCTTTTTTCTTTGGTTCGGGCGACCACGCGAGCCTAGGCCTCCGGAGGGTGGTGGGCCTATGTTTGGTGGGTCAATGGTGCTCGAGCTCGACCTCCTCTGGGAGATTTCGACTCGCAGATTGAGCAAGCCGCCAGCCACCCAGGTCGGCCTTGTTGGGCCACCTAGGCCAAGCCTCGGGTGGCGGAGCCCGAAGCCTCGCCGGGCCATCGCCAGCGACGCCGACTTGAGGTGGCCTGTGAGGAGTCGGGGGTGGGCGGAAGTCGCCGGATCTAGGCGACCCGCCGGCCAGCATCGTCGGCACCTGGCGGGCCAAAAAAAGAAAAAAGAAAGAAGAAAGAAAAAAAAGAAAATAAAAATAAAAATATTAAAAAATTAAAAGAAATAAAAAAAAGAATACAAATTTACCAAACGTGTTTCTGTTCATTTTTTATTCCTGGAACAAGTTTACCAAACGCGTTTTTTTGTTCAAAAATTGTTCCCTGGAACAGAAACACTTTTTTCTATTTCTGTTCCCTAAAACAATTTTTAAACAGAAGTGTTACCAAACGCACCCTTAGTCTCTTTTTGAAGGATGGATGTGCAGGGTCGCTGCCCCATCCCATTTATAATATCAAGAAGGAATACAAATCGAATCCGCATCTGAATTTGCATTGTTCAAGTCCAAATAGATTTTTCAATCGTAAATATTGTTACACATAACGATTCAATTTTCACTTTCACCTCTAACCCAACCCCTATGTTATTGTTTGTGCCTCCTTAAATTAAAAATTGCATCATCGATAGGGAGAAGGTAAAGAAAAAGGGAAAGAGACGGTTCTTAATAACGCATTGATCTAGTCAACAAGGATTAAAATAATTCGTTTTTAAGTCGAGACCTAGTTTGAATGATTAAATTAATTCTCTTGCGGGACATTATAAGAACGCATTGATCTTGAAGAAATTTTCAAGCAATGACTTTTTTATTGATTAAATTAATTCCTTTATGTCACTAATAAGTCATATCAGACTGCCATGATTATTCATTTATTTTTTGATTAATAATTCAATTTTTTAGTGAATCAAATAACATTCTTCTTTTATTTCTGTGATCAAATAACATTTTTGTAATCAATGACTTTTTTAAATCAATGGCCGTTGGACCATTTAAATGACTTTCTTGGACCCAATCGACAAGCGAGTGGAATATTTGAGTAAATAGCGCGCGCGGGTGTGTGCTCCTAGTGTATGCGCACCCGTATGAGTAGCAAGAGATAGACACGATGGGGATAAGGATAAACAACGAAACAAGAAAAAGAGAGTAAATCCCAATAATTAAATATGTTTTTATTTTTATAATGGAACTCACATCTCAATAAAAATAGTAAAAAAAATGTATTCGATCAAGAATGCGGTCCACATAAATTAAAAAAACAAAAGGAAAATTCGGGGATAAGGATAAAAAAGAAAAAGAGAGTAACTCCCGAGAATTAAATAAATAAAATTTAATACAGAAATTCACATCTCAATAAAAATAAAAATAAAAAGAATGTATTCGATTGAGAATGCGATCCACATTACAATAAAGTTGGAGAATGAAAAGAAAATTCGCTAAAAGTGGAAAAGTTCCCTTATGAAAGTAAAATCCAGGCAATCAATGACTTTCAATTATTTGGGTAGATGTTATTGTTCAAATATCAGATAATAATATTGAAATCAAATTTTTGTCAATCACAATCTTATTAAACTGCTCGACTAATCTCATGAATTGTGCGGTATAAAATTTGAAAATCCAATTAAATAATCTAATGTTTGTTAAATCTATGCTGATGTATATAATCAAATATGTAGCATGCATCAAATTCATGCCCCGAAGTTTTGTTCCTTGACTAGTAGTTGATTGATGCCTAAATTTTAGTCGGCTAATTCAAGTTTTCGTTTCTTGAATATACCAAAATAAATAATTAAATAATTATAAAGAACGCCCAATCGTCCGTTTACCATTTGCATTAGTCTATTTCATCATACCTGAGCCCTGAAGGTTAGCCCATAAATCCCGGTCGAAGCCCATTAAACCAACACTCGTACCAACCCACAGTTCATTGCGGCCCATAACGCGGCCCATAGAACCCATAAATTGGGCAAAGCTACAACCCTGAATGCTGAGCTGGAGGGGGATAACAGAATTTGTTTTTGACGCATTTGAGCGTAGAAAAGGGGAAAGGAACGACGGATTCTGGCCAGGCACTGGACCGGGGAAAAAAATCAATAAAAAAAAGTTCAAAAATTATCTACATTAACGCCGGTAGTGTCACTTTTTATATACTTCATTCTTGGGCAGCTGGACAGTGTCACAGTGGCCAGCGAAGCAGGGATTTCTCACCCTAGAATGTTTCGATTGGCAATTGATAAAACAGTAGGTGACTTTTCCTAAATACTGATATGAATGCTAACTGTTTTCGTACATGTGCTCGTCGGGGTTGTCTTTATCCAACTTCCTTTGCCAACTTATTTCTTATTATTTTTTTTAAGTGAGGTTGGATGCCATTGACTATCATTATACTTGAATTTGCTCCTGAGCTAGAACCTAGGTTTCTCGCCAAACTTGTAAGCTAAATTGTCATGGGATTGGTATCAACACAGATTTTACATGTGGGATAATGTTATGGGAGGTCTTGAACCTTTTCAAATTGCATTGTCGTCCCTCAACTTTTCTTTTTCTATACAATTAAGTCCTTGAACTATATGTTTGTTTGTTCAAGTTAGTCCTTCCATCAAACAGTTAGACTGGAATGCCGATATGCCCATCCGCATCAATGCCGCATCATTATTATTCTTCAGCAAATTTATAAGGTGGAATTGAAAAAATAAAATAAAGCAAAGCCTAGGGAGGGAGAAACAGAGGATGGGGAAGGTGAGGGTAAGGGTGACTTGGCGGGGAAAGGGTGGCGCGCTCGTGGAGGCGATGTTGCCCAGCCATAGCTAAGGTCATGGTGACTAGGCACTTGCCGCCATGTCCTCTGAATGCCACACGCAAGAGAAAGATAGAGAGGAGAGTTTTAGAAAGCATTGATATTGTGTTCGCACAACACAAGATCTTTATATATTTTTTCATTTGTGTAATAGCCATGTGGACCCTACGTGGCTGCGTAGATGCCAAGGTGGCATATTATAGTCTCGTGACATCCACTTCACCATTTTTGTTTAGCATTTTAAAGGGAGGATTAACTTGAACAAACAAACATGTAATGCACCTGGTTTCATTTTTCTGCAACAATTCCGCAAAGTAAATTCTTGATAATGCTTTCAATTACAGGTTTTTTTCCTATCCAGAGCTCCAAATAAGATTTCATCCGGATGCAGGAGCTTCCTTCCACCTTTCCCGTTTACCTGGCTATCTACGTACATCATCTCTGCAAACAAAAGGGAGATCTTGGCTAAACTGTGTAATGAAATAAAGAGGTCACTGATCAAATTTAAAATAGGCCAGAAGGGTCGGCTATTATTTAGGCATCAAAATATTCTATTGGTGTCTGTAAACTGGAAATTCTTCAATAATTTAATCTTTACTGCATGTTCGAATGTTTTATTCTTTCCATTAGTTCCCTTCTGGCATGCAGAAAAGTTGAGGACCATCCGATGCATTGCACTAAAGGGAAGCATTTGTTTGCAAAGTATACTTATTATTGAAACCATGAAGAGACCATGTAGTTTTTTTTGTCCTTATGTTTGTAATGAAAAGCTCATCTGCTTTTCACAGTGTTTTCTTCGCACAGTTTAGTACTCTTCATCTTTGAATCCCAATCTGTCATTGACTAGCGCTAGGATGCTATCTTAGAATGTGGCCTTCTTCTTCCAGTCAAGGGAGATAAACTTAATGGTGTTGAAAAGGTTGCCTGCCGCTTGGCTACTCACTATTTACTAAATGCGGTTTGTTTTCAATGCACCTTTGATTGCTACTTCAGTGTTTTTACACTTCATACCCTGATAATCTCTTCTGAGTTATGACTATACCTTGACAGAGATTGGCTTTGATTGAAAAGCGTCTTGGTAGACTGACTACTGATGATTTGTCTGTTATATAGACATCCCTTTCACAATATGGTGATCTTGTTTATCCTGAAATGAGGAGCAGCATTCATAAGTAATGTTCAACTTCAGTCTATAGCTTCTGGATCTTTGTGGCATGATCTTTTACTTTTATACTCTTTTGTGTGAATGACTATGTGCTTTTGGATTTATACAGTACAACTTTACGTTATTCACTTGTTTGGGGAAATAAACTAGAAAAGTTTGTGATGTAGCTAATAAATGATGTACATTGTGAGTAGGTTGCATTTTACCACACATAACCATAGCTTTCTTACTTTTTTGGTGTAGTTGGCTATAAGACAGGTTTTATATGCTTAGAAATTTTGTACTAGCTAATTTCGCACTTTATGTGGTTGATTCTGTTTTATCCAAACCCGAGTAGAACTATGATACAGTCATTTCTGAACACTTAAAATCTACATGACAAGTTATAAGTTATGACCTATTGTTAGTTGTTGTGTATATTAGAACTGTGCAAGGGACAAGCATATATTCATGATAGCATACTGACCGCTGCTTTTATAGAAAAAAGTTTCTTCCTTCTCTGTGCAAGTATATTTCTTTTCACCTCCCTGCACATTTTGTCTTACTACCGGAAATTCTTTTGTTCTCTACTCTCCTCAGTTTTGTTTGTTGTAGTTTTGAAGTGTGTATCATCCAATAATTTTCTAAATGGAGTATCTTTGTCTTGTTCTTTGCCAATAATATTTTAGTGTTGCTTCAAGATTGAACTGATCGATAAATGCTTTAGCCATGACACAGTAGAGGAAATTATTCATGCACCAGTAAGTCGGACAAGAGACCCTGAAAAGGACTCTTATGTTTATCGTTGGAAAGTCCATAATGCTTGAGATGATACTGGTTTTTGAGATGGAAGCACTGATGTTTTATTTTGTCAGATGACATGATGGTAGAATTGGGACTAATTAACTGAGAAATGCAATGAGTCAGCATAGTTAATATCCTAGATGTTCTATTATTACCATCTTATAAATTGGTGTTGCTTAGGAAATTGAAGCAGCTAACTCGTATGATTGAATGGTGTGCAATGACCCTTGAGAAACCAAGGGAAGCTTCTCCATTGAGCTTAAAAGTCACCTTAAGATTTGTGAGTTACCATTATTTTGATTTTCTTTGTTGGACATAGATTACTTCTCTCAGACATTGACTTGGTTGTAATTACTCATTTCAGATTCGTGAAGGCAAATTCCAGACTCTTGGTCAATGTTTAATTCAAGAATACCGTATGTCCCTTCATGGAATCTCTGGAGAAGTTTCCAAAGACTTTACTGAGGTATGCGAATTTTGGACATCCACTGCAATTGCATGATTGAATCTTGTGGTCTTTTTTTTCTCTCCTTATTGTCAGATGATTGTACTCTTTGCCATCTGTGGGTTATAGTTTATGTTCTGATTGATGGTGTTCTTTGCCATCTGTAGGGTGTTCACGAACGGTTAGTGGATAAGGACTACTCTCCAAAGGTAACATTTAGTCCCAATTTGTCCGACCTTACACATTTTCTCTGTTTACATGACAGAAATTATGGTGGGTTTTTTCAAACAATATGTATGTAGTGGGATCCTCCAAGTTTAGAAGAAGTAACCAAGGAGATGGTCGACTTTTGTGTCTCGGCGGGCTGCTCTGACGCTCGTCGTCG
The DNA here is from genome assembly GCA_007663325.1 of Eucalyptus pauciflora. Taxonomy (NCBI): domain Eukaryota; kingdom Viridiplantae; phylum Streptophyta; class Magnoliopsida; order Myrtales; family Myrtaceae; genus Eucalyptus; species Eucalyptus pauciflora. The sequence goes on from VMYD01000067.1 coordinate 488,612, forward strand.
TAGCCAACCTCTCTGCTCCCGCCGTCTCGCTAGGCTTGCCTCGCTGCAAGGCGTGGCTCGTCCAATCCATCCCCACTGACATGCCCCTCCTCCGCCATGTTTCCGGCGTCCTCTCCACTGATGGGCGCCCCACTCTTCCGCAAGGATGCGTTTAACTAAGTAACGCGCTGCAGTTTGGTTTTAGAAAGCATGATTGGAGGAACAGAGTAGGATGCGTTTAACTAAGTAACCCGCTGCAGTTTGGTTTTAGAATGCATGATTGGAGGAACAGGGTAGGAGAGACTGAGATTGGTGTTAAAAATTGGATGTTGATAAGACTATGTTTATCGCAAAAATGTCTCTTGCATACTTCCAAAATGAATCAATGAAAATATATTTTCATTATTTATGAAGATGTTTAGACATAAAATATAATCAATGATAAAAATATTTTTCATTAACTAATTATTTTCAAGTAATACAAGCAATTATTTATAAATAAATGTTTTTCAAATTATTCATTTTCTGCCAAATAAATGAAACCTGAATGTATTAGTTGCTGTCTGGGGAGACAAATGGTTAAGCTAATGTATTGCAGTGGTTGGCGGGAAACTCGACAAAGAAGCTGGACATCATAGCGCAGTATTGGCAGCTGAATGCTCGTCCTGATGATCCTCGCTCTGGCAATTATGGTTACCCTCAGTCTGATATGCTCAGATTTGGGGCCGATTTGGGTCGCAGTGTTTCCAAAGCATGCCGCTAATTGGAATGTCACTATCAGGTAATTGCAGACGGTGCTTGCTTATGCCCTTGCGTATGCTGATTTGCATGTGTACAGCTGCTTTGGTAGCAAGTGGAGCTTTGTGTTTGGGTATTTCGCAAAATGGGCGATCGAGGCTACCTTTTATTTTATATCTGGTAGCTTTCGTAGTTTTGTCACTCGTGATCTTTAACCAAACTCTCTGTCAACATGTCAAAAAGTTTCTGAAGTATGTATTACGTAATTTGCTTAATGTGTTCTCTTGAGTAAAATCCCGACAATGGTCTATCTTGGAGAACTGCCCGAATTCTAAGTGATGCAATTATATTTGAATTTGAGATAGTAAAAGGTCCTCCATTGGAGAGAACCCTGCTCCTCCAAAAGCTCCAAGGGAGCCTCAGGAAGGATATTAGTTTGACAGATGAAGATATTGAACGACTGTAGTGCCAGAATTACTTAGCAAAGCAGTGAGTAAATCATTACTTTCAAAGAAGTTTGAAGGCCAATATTAAGTTATGTAGGAAGTAGAGCAAGCAATATGTCTATGCTGCATAATCTTGGACTCATCTTCTTTGAGGCTTACGTTTTAATATTTACCATGTCTATTATAGATTTTCTCATTTACTTCTTGCAAACATTAGCCCTCCTCTGAAAGATATCACACTTCACCAGGCTTTTACAGCACTCGGGAGTGTGTCCTGACTATGACAAAGAGCCAAATGACCTTCCTTCAGGACGGACAAACGTCAAGTCTGTTACTCTGTTATTTGCCAAATGGTGGGGTTCAGGCATAGTTCATGCGAAAGTGTGGATATCAAATAATTGAGATGTCTATATTAGATATGCAAACAATGATGGGAAGTCCCTTTCTTGGGAATATAGTATAGCCTTTTCTCCATTTATTATTGGTGAGGATATTGATCTGACTGTGGCTAAATAAATTTTGACCGAACAAAAGAAGAGGTGTGGGTTCTCAGCTATAAGCATCCCATTCTTGTTGGCAAGTAAGATTGTAGAAGATTCTGCCACATTTACATTATTTTAAGACATATCGCCTATTTTTCATCTCTTCAATCTGTATAGATTTGTTTGTGTATTTGAGCCATATAGAAGAATTATAATGTTCAAATCTTTACAGGTGAAGCAACTTGGAATATACCTAGTTAATTGTCCCAAAATAGGAAATAAGGTTGAAACCTACAACGACAACCTGTGGAAACTTTCCTCTCTCAATGCTTCAGCTTACACAAAGAATGTCTCGGATCAACAATGGCAGATCACCAAAAAAGTTCCCCGTTGGTCGCATTTCCTTGAATGTGAAGAGCAATGCCAAGTATGACTGAAACATCCATATTGCACTTTTTCTTGTGCCTCTTTTGCCTGCGTGATTTAAGATTTTGTGAATCATTATGCTGTTCTTTATTTTCCCCCAGACATTTTGTTGTGTTGTTCATTTTCTTTGTTTCTTTGGGGGATAGAAAAGTTCATTTTCATTTCATAAAGCTTGTCTCTGCTCCATGGGATTTTCTGTTGTTTCACTTTTAGTCAGGGAATATCCTTTTTAGGTCTTCCAACCATCAGATTAACTCCAGGCTCAGGTCTGGAACTCCTGAGGTTATGCTGATAGACAAGTGATTCTGTTGTTTGTTAAGATTGTTTTTGGTGCTGCAACTTAGAGATTATGATGGATTTTGGATTTTCATCTTTGTCGGAGTTCTTTCCAAATGGTTATTATGACAACAACAACAAACCAAGCCTTATGCCACTAGGTCAGATCAGCTATAAATGTTTGCCAAATGTATCTGAAAAACTTTTTCCTAGCGTTTACTACTTACTTTTCAGTTTGTTTTCTCCCAGATAATTGAATGATATGAGCAAAGAGAAAGCAGAACAATTCTTATGTATGGTAAATAGCTTTTAAAAGAAGAAAAGTAGAGATATCTGGATTGAGAGTAAGAGATTGGATTTCATTTTCACATTGTTCATTTTGGAAATGCTGTTCTATGGGACTGATGAGTAAGCAGAAATTCTCCAATGCACGGTACATGGCCTTTAAAAGAAGAAAGGAGTTTCTAAAATAAGAGACAAGGACAAGATTTGCTCTCTTGAGGACTTCCAGTTGGATGCCTGTCTATAACTGGATAGACATGGCTGACTCTAGTTTGGCAACTCCGATGCTTAGACTTGATCACAAGCTTCTGTCAAAAAGTTATTCTTAAATTTGAAATCAGCAGCTTATTCTTGAATCACATTGTGATTGCTCTGCTGATCCCCTCAGTTTCATCTTTCAAGCTTCTATCTTTAACAAACAATGTACTGCCATTGCAGCTGTCATTTGGCAAGTACCAGGCTGATGAACAGACATGGATTGACGCAATAAAATCAGTTGGAAGTGGAGGCACTGTTAGGATCAGCACGATGGATTGGCTTGGTCAATCACAATAAGCTGAGCAAACTGCTTATTGGTCATCCATTTCTTCTGCTGTGTCATAGGTATGCTCCTTTCTTGCAATAGTCGCTGCCCTTGTTTGTACTTGTAAATCCACATCATCTGATGCAAGTCAATTTGATGTTCATTGAGAATCATTTCAATCTTGCATCTACCAGATTCCATTTTCTTTTATGAAGATGGACTGTGACTTGCATGAACATTCAAAGATTGAACCAACTACGCATTTAGTGGCACCACAAATACTGAAGTTTGATGGCTGTCATTGGCTTCTTATTTTTGAGTTAACTCGTGTGCATGGAACGGAAAAATGACAATGCTTTCAGCTTTTCGTAAGCAGTGGTATTTTCCTGCTATCACCATACGCCACTTTGGTATTGAAATGATTGAAGGAAAATGTGTAAAGCTTTTGCTATGATGAACTGCTTACTGACCAAACGGGTTAATCACACAGGCTATTTTTTATTTATCTCTAATGGCCAACTTTATTTCCTCCCATATATAGTTACTGGGAACATATTTTCTGAGGTAACAAATAATTTTCAGGTTGTCTTTTCCAAGCATGCCAAAGTGAAGATATCGGCAGCACATTGGGCGCATTTCATAAACAACACTGACGTTTACCTGAAGTCTCTCCTCTATTTTAATGTTCTCTGCTCCTCTTCGAAATACAATAATTGTTCTGGCAAATTCGAGATCAAGCACTACATGGTTACATGGTGCCGGGGTTTAACGCGACTGGAGCTGTGATCAGCAATGGGACCAGCACTGGGAATAAGTATCCTGGTTACACCCGGGTCAACCATGGGAAGCATACGGTTAGTGATGTGAGAGCACTCATCGGAACAAGCAACCTCCGGGACTATTTCTATACTACTGCCAATGTCGGCTTTTGGACGTATGACCAGGACATAGTTTCGCAACTTCAAGATGTCTTCGATGCTGATTGGGATTCACCATATGCTGTTCCTGTGGGAGAGTTTGAGGAAGGGCACTCGTTTTCGAGCTCACCAGTGCCTACACACGAGGTACGGATCGGCTACAGTTAACACGGAAAGGAGCACGACGACAATCGAATGAAGTCTTGTGACACGAAGGTACGGCCAATAGAGTTGCGCCACATCTTGAGACGAGGACATTGTTTGGACTTAATTTGACCAGAATGATTTGTTTGTAAATAAGCAATGCAATAAAGCATTCCTTTACACTGTAATCTCAAGCCGAAACTATTGGTATCTCCTCCTTGACGATTACAATTTTTAAAAAAAAGAGAAGAACCAGCTTCATTGCTTTTGTATGCAATATATTAAGACAACATTTCTTGAAGCTACACTGAAATCATCAACATGCGATGAAAGCGTGTACAACTTATAAAGAACATAAAGTTGACACGAGCTGAACATGAAATGCTTGAAGACAAGCATGAATCTGCAGGAAAAATCGTATGGAAAGCATGAATTTGCAGGAAAAATCGTATAGAAAAAATTAAGTCAACGACACAAAATTGGGTCACAGGACTAAAAAAAATTCAGGGAGTTATTGCAAGAGCTTGAAAAATTGGGAGGGTCAAGTTTGATTTGGGTTGAGTTGAAAATGAAATGACTTTCAACTCGATTCAAATTGACTTAATTTATATTGACATATTCCTATGCAATACAAATTTAGTGATCAATGCCTGTACTATCTATATTGCTAAAATACTTTCACATTTAACTCAATATAAGAAAACTCATATCTACACTCAGGCGAAAGCGTTGAATAAGCGAGTGCGAGGTGAGGGTGAGATAGAGTGATAGAGGTAGATTGGATCTAAGTTGTGAAATCATTTAATATCCATATTATTTTTTGTTCTATCATTTTAAATCTATTTATTGAATACGACTAACTAATATAACAATTCAACCCATTAAACATGAGGTAAAAAATGGATTTATCAATTTGGTAGGCCTTATGGTCCAGATGACAAATGTCCGATCTGAGTTTTCTCGTACAATTACGACACAGACGATGACCGAATGGCCCCTCGATCTTCGCTCCAGCCGTCCGCTTCTCATTTTGAGGGGCAGGCGGCTGGAGCGACGGGTTCAGGCATTGCTCGGGAGAAACGCCCTTCGAAGACCCTTTCATAGAGCGTTCAAACAACAGCATGAGAAGGAAGGAGAAAGAGAGAGATGCATATCTTGAAGGTTTTAGTGAGAGCCAGTGAGAGCCAGGCGTTCGCTTCCCAAGCTCGGCGCTTTCCCTCACCGGAGAAGTTTCTCTGCTCTGCCCCATTACGCTTGCTACGACGACGTCCAAGACCAGGTATGTGTTTCGGTTTGTTGTTTGATGCAACTTGTCCAGGTAGTCAAAATTTGATTCGTTCAGAAACTCGATGGTGTCAAGTCGCAGTGTCTGCTTTGGGGATAGCAAAATCTTACCTTTCGATTCGTGTATGTTTGTGTCGTCTGGTTTTGGTGGATGGAAGAGCCAACTCAAGAACTGCGATACTCAACCGGCCATCTGCTCTCGATTCTCTCACTACCTCAATGGTTTGATTCTTCTCCTCTCTCCCCAACACGACATAATTCCTTACTGACCCCAATCAGAACGGAAAGCCGTTTCATTTTTCGTGTTTCTTGGTACCCGGTTCGTTTATCTTTTCTAGAATAATTAAAGCTTGAAATTTATGCTGATATTTTCTACAGGTGGACAGGCTAAAGAGGCTTTATGAATCGTGGGAAGAGAATCCAAACATTGGGTTTGTGTTGATGAAGGTATTGCCATTACATGCTCTCATACAAGAGCTGATAGTTTCAAAAAGATCCTAGTTTTGTTTCGTCTAGAGTCTAAAACAGACGGAGAAATGGATTCACATTTCAGGCATTCCTTTCATTATTGTCAGGGTTCACAAGCTTTGAATTAACATTAACTTTTTTGTCTGATCTGAGGGGTAGTGGCAAAGCTTTCTGCTTAGGTGGCAATGTCGTTACCCTTTATCATTTGCTCACTGAAGGTCAGTCAGTGATGAATCCTTTCATTTATTTGGCTTTCAACATTTTTTTCTCTGATAGTTTTTATGTCCTTAGTCTTTGCTATATATTTAATTTAATTATTAGAAGTAAAGGATTGGTTCAAGGGCTGGAATATCATAAACGTGACAATGTTTGGGTCTTAAATATCAACATGCGAAGGTAATTTTTATAACTGGAGACAGTACCCATTGGTGGATTTGTGGCTGTAGAAGAAAGGTTGGATTTGGAACTAGTGTGTTTGAGTGAAACTAAATATTGAATCAGGTGGTATATGTAGATAAATTAAGGTGGAAGGTGTGACATAATGGCCCTCAAGTGCTCTTCAAAGAGCACGCAACTTTGCTATAAATCTGCTTTTATTCCCTTGATTGTGATCTTTTGGTTCTCTTTAGTTTTCTTTCCTAATTGTTGGTTCTAATCAAATACTCAACATATATGCAGGGAACATTGAGGAGTGCAAAATATTTTTTGATACTTTATATAAGTTTGTTAACCTGCAAGGGACATATTTGAAACCACATGTAAGTACCTCCTTTTAAAGTTTATAAACTGTTGGCTCTTTTGAGATGTAGAATCAGTCTACCATGTAATGGGTAATTTCAGGGCTTGGATTTTCCTCTGAATTTCTCTTGGTTTGTGTAATGACCTCTTGACACAATATATTATCGGCCAGACATCATAGGGTAGGGTATTATTTCTCCTGGCTGGATGAGAAACAGAACATTCACCGTAGACTCCTATGATTCTGATAAATCTGTAGTTGATGCTGTAAAAATCTCATCTTATAGTTTTTGAATTGATGCTTCAAGTTTTGGGAGCAAGTGGTTGAAGTATGCTTAAGAGTTAGTTTTCTTGTTATGGATAGAAAACTTTAATCTCACTGCCTGCAGTATTACTAGATTTCAGTGATATGGAGATTGTTAATATCCCTGCAAACTACAAACTATGTACACATGCTGATATAGGTTACTCTTGCCTTATGGTAAAATTGGCAATTTGAAAAATAATAATTTCACTAGACAGTTAGAAAGCATTTATACAAACTTTTGAATCTTGGAAATAACTTGGATGAATGATTATAGTAACATTAAATTAAATGTTGCTCTAAACTCGCAATCACGCTACAAGAACTAGCAAAAGAAACTTTCTGTGTTACAAAGTGAGTGATGGTGGATGAATCCTTGGAGCTTTATCATGATCCGAATTATTGAAATTATTGAACCTACTAGTTGGATATTGTGCTTCTTGACATGTGATCTACTCCATTCCACTTCGGTACCATTTTCCATAGCATAAGCAGTCTAGGTCACTAAGGTGGATATACTTTGTCATAGATGAATCTCAATTAGAAGAGGTACCTCCGCCTTGGTGGCATGATCAGTAAAACTATCTTTGACTAATGATCTGCGTGACCATGGTCTTTATGTGTAAGGCGATTCATGGTGAGATGAGAGGAGAAAGTAAGTCCTTGCGATTCTTGAAATGATTCTTCTTGGAGCAAAAGTAAGTCCTTTTGATGTTTAGCCCTTGTCTACTTATTACTTTATGCTTAATTAAGAAAGACGAACAATTAAAAATATTTACATTTTCCCTCTTTGTTCCTCGAGTCAAATGGAAAGTGAGTGACATTTACTGCAATTGGTTTGTAGTAGTCATCTTAAGTAGATGGGGTACCTCCGCATTGGGGGCATGATCAGTAAAACTATTGTTGACTAATGATCTGCATGACCACGGTCTTTATGTGTAAGGCAATTCATGGTGAGATGAGAGGAGAAAGTAAGTCCTTGTGATTCTTGAAATGATTCTTCTTGGAGCAAAAGTAAGTCCTTTTGATGTTTAGCCCTTGTCTACTTATTACTTTATGCTTAATTAAGAAAGAAGAACAATTAGAAATCATTTACATTTTCCCTCTTTGTTCCTCAAGTCAAATGTAAAGTGAGTGACATTGCAGTCTTTGTTCCTCAAGTCAAATGTAAAGTGAGTGACAATTACTGTAATTGGTTTGTAGTGGTCATCTTATAGGCACAGTTTTTTCCATGTCAAGCAGGATCCGTTTCTAAAATTGATTGCATGATGTACTCCAAGTTACTTTTGTTATTTATCATTTGGCATTTAATATTCTATCAAAGTGTTTGTTTACTTGACATCAGCTTGTTGACCCATTTTCACGGTAAAAGCTGAAGCAATAACTATTAAGTAGGTGTAATATTCAATTTCTGGGATTTAATTTTTAGTCAATCAAAGTTGTTTGAATGTCTCAGCACTCGTGTTAGTTTCAACATATGAGTCAGTCACTTTTTATTTACTTCACTCTTGGGCAGCTGGCTACTTGGACGGTGTCGCTATGGCAAGCGGAGCTGGGATTTCTCTCCCTGGAATGTTTCGATTAGCGACTGAAAAAACTGTATGTGGCTTTTCCTAAATACTGATATAGATGTTAACTGCTTTCATATATGTGCTCGCGGGGGTTGTGTTTATTCAACTTCCTTTGCTAACTTATTTCTTATCTTAATATAAAGTGAGGTTCAATGCCATTGGCTGTCAATATATGTGAATTTGCTTCCGAGTTGGAACATAGGTTTCTGGCAAAACCAGTGAGCTAGTTTGTCATGGGATTGATATTAACGCAGATTTTTTATATGGGATAATAGTACGGGAGGTTCTTGAACCTTTTTAGCTTGCATTGTCGTCCCTCAACTTTTTTTTTTGTGTGATCGAGTCTTTGAACTATATGTTTGCTTGTTCAAGTTAGTCCTTCCGTCAAACAGTTAGACTGGAATGCTGCTATGCCCATCCACATCGTCATTCTTCTTGAGCAAATCTCTGAGGTGGAATTTATTTATATAAAATAAATAAATAAATAAAAATAAAAGGTGGGAGGGTGGCCTGCCGGTGGAGGCGGTGTTGCCCAGCCATAGCCAGGGTCATGGTGACTGGGTTGCCGCCATTGCCTTTGAATGCCACATGCAACAGAGAGACCGAGTGAGTGTGTAAGATAACATTGACCTTGTGTTTGCACAACACGGAATCTTCTAGAAAAGAGGAATTAAATAACTGGGTCCACAAACATGGAATGGCAAAATTCTTGAAAAGGAAGCCAGAACTAATGGCGACAATCAAACTTCATATAACCCATCAACCCAAATCAAGGAAACTTAACAAAGCATCAACAAAAATAGCATAAAGGAATACCAAATTCTTTTCTTTTAGGTGGTCGACTCTGTTTGAGCCCACTACGGAAGAACAAGAATATGTGGCTACAATGACAACGAGCTCTCAAGCTGTGCACTCTGAATCATACACCACGAAAAAGGACAAAAAAAGTATTCTTGAATGCTCCAAATCACGAAGCACTTGCGGTTTACTCAATCCTTGTGATCTACTTTTTGTTATTTATTGACAATGGTCTGGCGACAAGTGAATGATTTGGATGCATGAAATTCTCATAGTCCGTCTTTCTCGGACCAGTTCAAGTCCCAGCAGAACCACTGCAGAACTGACGTGAGGCTGTGAACCTCACCTAGATTTGTTGTGAGGGTTGTGGCCCTTGCCACTGTGTGCTGAGGGGCAGCCCAGGACCGGGACTGCTTTTCGTTTGTATCTCTCTCTCTCTGGGTGGATACCTCTGTGATGGATGGGGGCTGCACCATGCCCAAGCTCCATGAAGGTCTGGCCACTGTGACCTGAGCCTGGGAGGGTCTGGCCACCCTTACTGGTGGCTCTCGGTGCATGACTGACCTCTATTTGCCAGAGCAAGCTGAAGATGGTTTTCCTCTTTTTTTTTTTCTTTTTTCAATTTTCTTTCAAAAACCACAACTTTATTTTTTTTTATTTTTTTTTAACTGTGTAATAGCCACGTGGATCCTACGTGGCTGCATAGATGCCAAGGTGGCATGTTATAGCCTTGTAACATCCACTTCACCATTTTTGTTTAGTTTTTTAAGGGGAGGGACTAACTTGAACAAACAAACACATAATGCACCTGGTTTCATTTTTCTGCAGCAATTCCGCAAAGTAAATTCTTGAGCTAATGCTTTCAATTGCAGGTTTTTTCCCATCCAGATGCAGGAGCTTCCTTCCACCTTTCCCATCTACCTGGCTATCTAGGTACGTTGTTTATGCAAACAAGAGGGAGGTCTTGGCTAAACTGTGTAATGAAATGAGGAGATCATTCATCAAATTAAAAATAGGGCAGAAGGGTCAGATAATATTAGGCCTCAGAGTGTTCTATTGGTTTCTGTAAACTGGAAGTTCTTTGTTGCATGTTTGAATGTTTTACTGTATCCATTATTTCCCTTCTGGCATGCAGATATGTTGAAGACCATCCAATGCATTGCGCTAAAGGGAAGCCTTTGTTTACATAGTATACTTTATTATTGAAACCATGAAGAGATCCTACAGTTTTTGCATTGTCCTTATGTTTGTAATGAAAAGCTCATATAGTTTCCACAGTATTTTCTTTGCATGGTTTAGTACTATTCCTCTTTGAATGCCAAGTTATCAATAACTAGCGTTAGGATACTGTCTTAGAATGTGGCATTCTTCTTCCAGGGGAATACCTGGCTCTCATGGGGGATAAGCTTAATGGTGTTGAAACGGTTGCCTGCCGCTTGGCTACTCACTATTCACTAAATGTGGTTTGTTGTCAATGCACCTTTGACTGCTGTTTCAGTGTTTTTACACTCTGTACCTTGGTAATCTCCTCTGAGTTATGAGTAATGACCTCGACAGAGATTGGCTTTGATTGGAGAGCATCTTGGTAGATTGACTACTGATGATCCATCTGTTATAGAGACATCCCTTTCACAATATGGTGATCTTGTTTATCCCGACAGGAGAAGTATCATTCATAAGTAATGTTCAACTTTAGTCTACAGCTTCTGGGTTCTTTATTGCATGATTTTTTACTTTATCCTCCTTTGTGTGAATGACTGTATGTTTTTTGGATCTATATGGTATAACTTTACGTCATGCACCTGTCTAGGAGAACAGACTAGAGAAGTTTGTGATGTAGCTAATAAATGATGTACATTGCAAGTAGATTGCATTCTACCACACGACCATAGCTTTCTTACATTTTGGTGCAGTTCTATAAGGCAAATAGAGGTTTTATATGCTTAGAATTGTACTAGCTATTTTCACACCTTATGTGGTTGATTCTGTTTTATTTAAACCTGAGTAGAACTATGAATCAGTCATTCTAAACACTTAAATCTACATAATAAGTTATTAGTTATGACATGTTGTTAGTTGTGCATATTAGAACTGTGCAAGGGACAAAGTAAATATTCCACATAGCATAGTGATTGCTGCTTTTATGGAAAAAGGTTTCTTCCTTCTCTGTGCAAGTATATTTCTTCTCACTTTTATCAAAGAATGAACCTGCACTTTTTGTTATGCTTACTAACAGGAAGTCTCTTGTTTTCTTATATCTTCAGTTTTATTTGTTGCAGTTATTGAAGTGTGTATCAAATAATTTTTTAAATGGAGTATTTTTGTCTTGTTCACTGACACTCAGGATTGAAGTGATCGATAAATGCTTTAGCCATGACACAGTCGAGGAAATTATTCATGCACTGGTAAGTTGGATGAGACCCTTAAAAGGACTCTTATATTTATCGTTGGAAAGTCCACAATGCTTGACATCGTACTGGTTTTTGAGATGGTATGACGGATGTTTTATTTTGCCAGATGACATGATGGTAGACTTGGGACTAATTAACAGAGAAATGCAATGAGTCAGCATAGTTAATATCCTAGATGTTCTGTTATTACCATCTTATTAAATTGGTGTTGCTTAGGAAATTGAAGCAGCTGACTCTTGTAGTGAATGGTGTGCAATGACCCTCAAGAAACTACGGGAAGCTTCTCCGTTGAGCTTAAAAGTCACCTTAAGATCCGTGAGTTACCATTCTCTTTTTTTTATTTTGTTGGACAGAGATTCCTTCTCTTAGACATTGACTTGGTTATAATTATTACTTCTAGATTCGTGAAGGCAGATTCCAGACTCTTGATCAATGTTTAATTCGGGAATACCAAATATCCCTTCATGGAATCTCTGGAGAAGTTTCCAGAGACTTCTGTGAGGTACGCAAATCTTGGACATCCACACCAATTGTATGATTGAATCTTGTGGTTTTTTTCTTCTCTCCTGACTGTCAGATGATTGCACTCTTTGCTATCTGTGGGATTGCAAAGATAGTTTATGTTCTGATTAATAGTGCTCTTTGCCATCTGTAGGGTGTTCGGGCACGGTTAGTGGATAAGGACTTTGCTCCAAAGGTAAAATTGAGTCCTGATTTTTCCAACCTTAATCATTTTCTCAACTTACATGACTGAAATCATGGTGGGTTATCAAATAATGTGCAGTGGGATCCTCCAAGTTTGGAAGGAGTGACTTTTATGTCTCTCCACTCATATCTGCGCCTGAGCTAGAACTACCTACTGCCTCGCGAGAGAACCCTCTGTATGACAGACAGTATGAATGCAGATGAATTTTTTCAGCAACTTCAGTTTTGTTGGTTAGGTATTAAACTGTATGATTTAATTTATCTTGCATACCCTCGACAGTTCAAGATCTGTCAATCATGTTTTCCTTGTATGTTAAAATCTTTCTCCCAAAAATTCCACACAAACAAAGCACCAGCACAATGAGATAAGCAGCTATATCTTAATCACCGGCTCTCTCTCTCTCTCTCGTGTTTGTCAGTTATTTGTTTATGCACTGCTAGAGCATATATCAATGTTGCTGGGTTTGAAATTACAAGCCACGCTACCATTTCAGCGTAATATTAGTCTTCGCTCCTTTAATTAAAGCTGGTGCAGAGAAAATTTTATATAGTTTTCGAGGAGTAAATCAAAAGGCATATCTATGGTATGAGGCAACTACTAGAATTATAAAGGGGAAAGTCACGGGAAAAGGATCCAAAAGTACGAAAAACCGCTAATCCTCCGAGCGTACTGAAATGCTAAAATTACTATCTCAATATGACCTTTAGAAATTCAAAGATCCACATGGTTGGTGGAGGGAAATTCTTTCAAATTAGTTTTGGAAATAAGTCTTAATTTCCTTGTGCAAAAGGTTTCAAACCTGCACAAAGATCTATATATTTGGTGGGGGGAGATGCATCCGAACCTGCAGAGTTAGGCTAGATTTATTATGTTCAATGCACTTTTATCTGTATGACATGATAGTTGGTTACAATTATAACCACAGTGATTTCATAAGACAGTTTAAATCTTCCTATTTTGGCCAAGTTTCAAGTGGGAACGAGCCAAGAGAAAGCTTGATATCAGGGTCCTTACAACTCATGGACACTAGTGAAATCCTTTCTCTGGGCTTGCCTGCCACGACCAAGCAACTACGAGCACTTTAGCAGATACCGATGAACTACCGGATTATTGACTTTGGAGAACGATTAACAACAAAAAGTGCATACTTGATGATGAAAAATGACTTGTACAAAATGAGCTAAGTTCGTTATGTAGGAAGTTGCTGCTTTCATTAGCAAGCAGCTTCTAGTGAATCTCAGGTAATGAACGTCGACAAAGATAACTGCTAACCAGCCACCTAATAATTGGATGGAAATGTATATCAGCGCCAATCAGCTGCCTTTTGGTGCATCAGTTGGTTTATCACATGCCCTCAAAGGTTGAAGAAACTGTCACACACAAGCCAAATATTAAAAAATACTTTGTTAGTTGAACCATATGAAAATCAATTTGTACTTGACTTGGAGAAAGACTTACCTCAGACAAATGGTTAATGAATCCCCAACGCAGAGGTATATCCCATGCAAAATGAGTTCTTGTTTATGGAAAAATTGTCCCTCGATTGTAGTTGTCTTTGAGTTTGATCAAGAGGAGAGTGAAATTTATCTTTCAAAGCCATCACTTAGTTCGTCAATCGACCAAACTAAGGAGACTTGACTTGGTCTTTCCATCTCCACGAATTCTGAATTGTCCTTCATATGCTTCCTCTGTTTCGAACTTCAAAAAATTTCAGCTTTAAAGCTAAGGAAAGTCACGGTTGCAGACACATTCCAATATGCTCGCTAAGCATGTCTTGAACCTATCGGAAAATGTTCTTGGTCGAGCAAGTTCATCAAGACCTGCAAAAATAGGTTGTGATTAAGTTCAACATACACTTCTTCAGTCCGTGTGACATGAGAACAACATATAGAAACATAGACAACAGTGGTGAAATACTTTGAGGGTTCGAGTCTTGCTTACTCGTCTGATTTTGATTTCCAGGGAGAGACCCTTCTCTGCCATCGTCAATGGGACGCTCTTTGTTAATTTCGTGATCTCGAGAACCAGATGGATGGAACTGAAGCTGAAGCTCGGTAGATGATATAGGTGAACTCCTCTGAGGGTTCAAGTCTTGCTCCCTCGTCTGACTTTGATTTCCAGGCGGAGTCCCTTCTCTGACATCGTCTATGGGAGGCTCTCTTTTAATTTCATGATCCCGAGAAGTTGCAGATGGATGGAACTGAAGCTGAAGCTCGGTGGACGATAATGGCGATATACTTAAAGGGTTCGAGTCTTGCTGCCTCATCTGATTTTGATTTTGATTTCGATTTCCAGGCAGAGTCCCTTCTTTGACATTGTCAATGGGTGGAAATTGATGGAACCAAAGCGGAAGCTCTTCGCTAATGTAATGATCCTGAGAACTTGCAAATGGATGGAAAAATGGATGGAACCACGGAAGCTCTTCGCCAATGTAATGATCCTGAGAACTTGCACATGGATGGAAAAATGGATGGAACCACGGAAGCTCTTCGCTAATGTAATGATCCTGAGAACTTGCAAATGGATGGAACCAAAGCGGAAGCTTGGTGTTGGGCAAACTCATGGCTCCTATCTGCAAGACATCATGAGTCTATATATGCCGCAGAAAGATGTTGATTCAGTAATCCATGTAGTGTAAAGTCTCTCATTTTCTTCCTTCAAAGTCAGTTTTACTTTTCCAAACTAAGTTCTTCTACAAAGCACATTATGACCTTCCATATTCCTCAGAATGTCCAGAAGAAAATCTCTAACCTTGAATTTCTTCCAGTCATACGACTAAACTTGATGTATTGATGAAAGAGGCAAAAGGAAAAGACAGTACTACTACAGGAATCTGAAATAAATATGCATTATATGGAACAAGACATATATATTCAATCTACGATTTGGAAGTTCCGTTTTCATGTCTGTATAAACGGAATTTGTAGATAAAGTTAAGGGATTGAGGAATATGACCAAAGAGAGGGGACCAAAGAAAACAGAAAGGAAAGCCTGATGCCCTTGCCCGTATCAGATATCTCCTCTCATATCACGACTTTTGGTTTGTTATGGTAGGGAAAATTTGAGAATTCTAGACATTTGCAGGTGAAGAAATGATTCTATGAACTGATCTAAGGCTGTTATATTTTCTTGTAAATTTACATTGTCGATTCAATTCTTGAACATTCTATAAATTTATTTGGAATAAGATAGGCATGTGCAATGGCATGCTTCTAACTACTTTATGTTTGAATAAGTTGATAAAAAGAATTTTAGTCACCTTGTAGGTGAAATTCTTTGGCATTATGATAAAATCCTGGCCAAGGCTCACCTTCTTTGTCTCTGATTGAGGCGCACCTTGTTGAACCATCATCTCTTTGTAACGCTTGAAAGGAATATAATATGAAGAGATGAGCGAGTAAAGTGACCCCGAGTCAAGTGACTTCTTGCACTGTGTAATATGTATTTCGCACTCGTCCAATATTTTCGAGTTTGATATGTCAAGCAATGTTTCCAGTGAAGGACATAAGCTAACATCCAACTTAGTCAAAAACTCTAGCTTGTCAAGGCCCTCAACGACCCGTAGCTTAGGGCATTGACCGATTTTCAAACAACGAAGGTTCTTCAAGTTCGATATACCAGTTAACTTTTCCATATTATCAGTGTTCGTAATAGAGATGTCTCGCAATGATAACACTGTCCCGATGACTTGAATCTCAAGTAAGTTTTTGGAGAAAGACAATTTAAGCTTTTTTAGTTTCTTTAAGGTATTGGGAAGAAGAAGTACTCCCGGTGAACAATAGGTCGACTCACTCGAAGAAGACTCTGATTGGTCGAGAGCCCCGTGAGATCCTCCCTCACCGCATAATACTATCCTTCCAATTGATTGGCACCAATTGATAACTAATTCCTCCAATAATGCCGACATACCAAGAACCCGAATCTCAGTAATATTATGGCAATTATCTACACTTAGTATCCGTAAGCTAGATGGCATGGATAAGCTCTGAAGATCACAGTACTCCAAATGTAAGACCTGCAATTGCGAAAACCCATAGAGTTGAATTTCTTGCAATCGCGAGAAACGAAGTGTCAAAGCTGACGGAATTTCCAAGTTGGATTGTTGCGGTCCTGTTGAGCTGAAATTGTCGAGTTTTAAAAAATGTAAAGAAGGTGGTAGCTGCTCGAGGGGTTGCAGATCTAGACCAAACAAAGTAAGATCTTCTAGACGAGAAAGGAGACCCAACTCCGTAGGTGGCACGGCGATGTCGAGAAGACACAGCTTCAATTCCTTTAGTTTGGATAGCCTACCAATCCACCTCAAGTCACATGTGTGCTTGAGGTTTGACGAATCTTGACCTTCAGAGCCATCTGATAGGACCAACTCTTCTAGATTGGTAAGCTCTGAGAGATTTGGGACCACCTCTAGTGAGCTAGATTGAACAAGTAAACAGACTAAATTCACTGGAAGCTCAAACAACTCTGTAATCTCATCACACTCTGTTAAGTCAAGTGTTGAGAGGCGAGAAAGCCTGTTGATTGTTCTTGGAACTCGACAGATTCTGGTCCCACACAAATCTAGGACTCTTAGAGAGGATAGATCTCCTATTTCATCAGGAATTTTGCCAACCAACTGATTGCAGTAATAAAGATGAAACTCCTCTAGTCTGTCCAACATTCCAATAGCTTTAGGTAACTCCCATCGATCTATACTTTCATAAAGTGCGCCAGTTTCGTAATTTGACAGACTCAAAGTGCATAACGATGTTAATTTTCCAATGGAATTCGGAAGTTGTCTAATCTCAATGCCATCCAAATAGAGATCCGACAAACACCGAAGCTTTGCAATGGACTCTGGTAGGGTTGTAATTCTAGTATATGAAAGGTCCAATTTTCTCAATGATGTTAAGTCGACAATAGAGGCGGGGAGTACACTTACATTACTGCAATAGGCCAAAGAGAAGCACTCAAGCTTCACTAGCCCTCCAACATCAGGCACTCGTTCAATAAGCCCACAATCGGTGATATTCAAGTCAAGCAAGCACTTTAGCTTTCCAATGGAATCGTCAATTTCCTTCAAACTGCCACAATGATTAAAAGACAACCTCTCTAAGTCCAGGCATTTAGACAAGTCTGGAGTTCTAGTGATGCCACAACATCCTAGAAGAGTAAGATTTTTAAGTTTGGTTGCCATCTGCAAAAAGAATGTATAAACGTTACAAAAAGAAGTCAAATAATGTATGAGACAACTGTTATATATTGAGATGAAACCATACCTTAATTAAGTCCCATACTTTCGAATCATTTGTAGAGTTATCGTCAAAAAGTTCAAGGACAACTAAATTCTTTGAATGCATACTAAGCCCACAAACATCTTGATGGGCAGAACGCCACGAAATCCATCTCAACGAAATCCATCTCAACTGTGGTAGAGAAACGGTGAAATCCCCATGTATGGCCCCATGACTTAATCTCAGGAACCTCAAACTTTTAAAACTTCTAAGTTCTTCATGGCTAATTGAGATATTAGACTTCCACTTTTCCAACGTTCCAATTTCTTCATGGCTCATTGACATATTGTACCTCCACTGCAGATCAAGTGCTTCAACATCTTTGTACCTCTGCCAATAAATCAATTGCAGTGATTAGTTGAAGTTTGTTAGTAACCAGTAATTTTATTTACGATTTGAATGAATGAAATGGAAGAGAAGATCATGAGCATAAAGTTGAATCCTTAAACGCAGGATGTCACTTTTTTCAATTGAACCTGATAGTTGTCTTACCTCTTCGGTTCTTATGAAATCAAACTCCTCGCTAGTCCACACCCTACTCTGCTTCTTGAGATTTTTAGGATTTTTTCGACGAACAATTTCCCGTCCCAAGTCTCTCAATTGGTCATGCATCCAAAATTTGTTGTCATCCTTTATCTTTATCAAGGACTTCCTAACAAGAACATCAATTTCCAATTCAGGATAAAATTCACAAGCCTCCCACATGTATTTGGCATTAGTAATATCCTCATTGATGAAAAAGCATGCGACATCTAGAAAAATTTTGTGCTGACGACAGTTTAGGTCCTCATAGCTAATCATCAACTTTTCTTGTACATGCTCATCTGGTATTTTCTTTAATTTGTTTAATGTATTCTCCCATTTTGTTTTGTGCTGTCCACGAAGTGAAGAACCTATAACTTCAAGAGCCAAAGGAAGGCACCCAGTAGTAGAGACAATGTCTCTTGAAAGATCGTCAAAATCCGTTGCTAGAGAATCTTCACGAAACGCATGCCTCTTGAAAAGTTGGAGTGCATCGTCAAAATTCATCTCCTCCATTTCATAAGACAGAATTAGGAGTGCTTGGTCAGAATTCATCTCCTTCCTTTCACGAGCCATTCTTTGCTTAGTAAACTCCAATAAGCTTGTGTTCCTAGTGGTGATAATTATTCTTGTTCCGGGATACAACCGTTGTTGTCCAATTAGATTCTCGATCTGTTCTTTCTCATCAACATCATCAAGAACTATGAGAACCTTCTTACTGCCAAGTGTCGCCTCTATCCTCCTCCTTCCGTGATCAACATCATTAATAGTATCTGCTCCTCCAGAACTATCAATATCTTTTAGTAACTTCTTCTGCAACGAGACCAAACCCTCCTTCTTTGAAGTTTCTCGAACATCGTCAAGGAAGGCGCCACACTTTCCAAAGTGAGAAGAAATTTCATTGTAGACAACCTTGGCTATAGTGGTTTTACCGATGCCCCCCATTCCATGAATTCCGAGCAACCTCACTTCATCACTACAGCCAACATCTAACAATTCCAGTACTTTTTTCACTCGATCAAAAAGTCCGACTAAATTTTTAGTCACAGACTTATATCTTATCTTCAGCTCCTGCAAAACCTTTTCAACTACCAAGTCCACAAGTTCCGGTTGACTGTCACAAACAGAAGCAAGTTCATTAGTTACAAAAGCTATATCGATCATACAGATTAACATGTATGCCTCTAACTCCAAAAAAAATGGTGTACTCCTTTTATTTACCCTTAATAAATTTTGCATATGATTGTACTCGTAATTTTTTTTTCAAAAAAGTGAAGATTTGCTAATTTAATTAACTCCCGACGTCCCTTGTATAGAACTGGCTTGATTTGTATTTTATTTTTATTTTTTTTGCGCGAAGGACTGGGTTAATTCAATAGCTAGAAAGGTCAGAGATCTTTAGAGCTTACTTTTTACATTTGGGCAGCACCCAGCCCTTGATTTTATCGACCTTCTTAAGAGCCTCCTCCCAGGATTCTGCTTCGTGCGGAAACTCCTTCTTGTGCTTCTCTATGGTTGTTCTGTATAATGGGGTTTTAAGGGCAACATCATCTGGCTCCACGTCGTAAAAGACAGGCATGATTTTTTTCTCCTCTGACTTGGTGGTTGTGTTGTTTACCATCCTTGCGAGCTCACGGAGACACCATTTGCTATAAGCATAATTTTTTGAGAAGATGGGTATGTAGATCCGGGAGTCGTCGATTGCTCGCGGGAGCTCTTCACCAATTTCTTCGCCAACTCGAAGTTCTTCGTCATCCATGAAGGCATGGATACCATTTTTTGTCAAGTCTCGATAAAGGAAGCTGGTGAATCCCACTCGAGTATCTCGGCCATGGAAATTCAAGAATACTTGATACTGGCCTCCTCCTGCTTTGCCGCTACTCGTTCCAGCATCTGAACTCGCCATGGCAGCTCTACTTTGCAAATTAAGGTCTCTCTCGATCTCTCTCTGAACGTTCCTCGCTAAAATCAAGTAAAACGAAATGTACAGAGTACTTGCTGAAAACTCGTTGGTCTTTATCTAGGTGTCATGGATCCTCTTTCCAATGACTTCTCTTCGGAGAAAAGAATTTGGGTAGCCGGCGCGTGGGTGTGCACTAGCGCACGCGCGAGTAGTCAGCGAAGAGATAGAGTGGCAGCGGGGAACAGACGCGTAGAGGGTCAGGATGAAAGGCAAAGCTAAAAAAGCGTGGCTCCACGAGAATTAATTAGATAAAAATATATTTGATTTTACAATGGAACCCCCTTTATATCGATAAAGAGATATAAATTAAATCAAAAATAATGTACTGGGTCTATAAAGTGTTCCCCATTCTAATAAAGTTGAAAAAGAGAAAGAAAATTCAAAATTTTCGCTTAAGGCTCCACGTTATTTTATAAAATAAATAATATTATAAATATATTTCTAAAAATAATTATTTGTATAGTCTATAAAAATAGATGAATTAAAAATATCTTCATCATCTATAACAATGTTAATTTATTCCTCCGTACAAGAAAGCTATTTCTTCGTATGAGTGTAACCACAACTACTAGAGAAAAAGGTAAAAAAAAAATTTAAAGAACGGGAGGACACACTCCTTGTTGAAAGAAGTTGATTTTCGGGTTTAATTCATAAGTAGTTTCTTGTGGACGAACATCAATAAAGACAAATTTACGGAAGTTGTAACCAAGTTCTCCATTTAGGTTTCGATTTTTTTTTCCCTCACCTTGGAAAATGAGGATTGATTCCTTGCAGTTATAGTGAACACAAATATGAATTTGCACTATCCGAACACATATATCTTATTACAATATTTCAAACCAAAGAATGTCCAGCCTTCATTATTAATACCCTTGACCAAAGTTTCAAGAAATCTTTATGTTTTTGCTTTTAACACGCACAACTGTATACTAGTTGTGTTACATTAAAACAATCCTACAAAAATCATGAAATATTGTTAGATCATTTTTAAGTAAAATGCTAGGATTTGTTCCTCGATTATCATGTCCTCGTTTAATTTTGCTTCTTTTCTATAGTGGCAAATATATATCTCGTAATCCTCTTGTATACAAACATAACAAAGAGTCCATTGAATGTTTATGATTATGCATTGGTCTCGCCTACAGCTGTTTCCTTTACTTGTAAATTTCTCTCAAACTCAAGAAAAATAATGAAAGGCTAAGATCGAGTCACAATTGATTAACTCCTTACGCCTTTTAAAGACGTCATGTTTCATTATCTACACTCTTCTTTGAAAAGCTTCAGTCGCATGACAAGACCAACCGCACCGTGCTTCTATTTCTTCACTCCACCTTTTTGGACAAACACAATGACTCCATTTGTTCATCAAATAGTCATGGCCGCGACTCTAAAGGATAAAGGCAAATGGAAACTTGCTCTTAGGATCATAAAACATACCGATACGAATTTTGTTCCAATATTACTATAAAGGACAAAGCAAAGTGCAAAGGGCATATCATAGTGTATAAATATGAAGTGCAAAGTGAGAATTTCTTAATGTCATAAAAGGAAGCAGTTCAAGAGCTATTTTGCCTTCTCCCTAGCCATTGCGTTATTCATTTTGGCTCCTCGAATAAAAACAATTCCCCACCAAGGTGAGTCAATTGAAAATATAAAAATCTGACTCCCATTTTTGGATGAGGATAATTGTTGCGCGTGTAATTTCCGTGGCATTGCGCTGAAGGTGCGTGGAACCTAATGAGCAATGCTCACATTCTCCACATGCAAATACTAACACGTACTTGATTTGCCTTTTGTATTAATATAAAAATAAATAAAGCTCAGTACTACGAAGAATCCAAAACTATTTAGTTTCCATAAAATTTGATGGTCACGACAAATAACTATTAATGAATATATTAATTTGAAGTTTTGCCCTTCATTTATCACAGGTGTCTCAGTTTGTGATTTTTCATGATATTAATTCAAACGGAGAGTAATTTTATCATAAATATATCAATCGGGGATATTTTATAGTTTAAAAATTAATTTGAGACAAATTTATATGTATTAATTTAGACTTTTTGTAATTAAAAAATTAATTTTAGATAAATCTATTATAGATATATTAATTTTAGTTTTCTCGTGATATTATCTTAATAAATAAAATAGAGAACCACCGTGCAATACAGATGCTCTGTACTCGAGTGGGCAAGCATATTTTGCACCGACTAATTTCGATTAAAATAAAGATTGCGATAATGCCTTGGTCTCTTTTTGCAGGATGCATGTGCATGGTCGGTCGCGCTGTCCCATCCCACTTGTGATAATATCACGAGGGCAATAATAATTGGCCCCACTTCCTGAATTCGCACCGTCCGAGTCCAACTAGATCTTTTCAATCGTAAATGTTGCTGGGAGCAATGGATCTTCTCGGTCATAAAACCCTCGACCCAAATTGCACTGCGCTCTCGACATCCAGCGGTCCAAGAAGACTCTTCACCGATCGAAAGGCTGCACGGAACGCGCAAAATAATTGCGCGCGTGATTTCCTACAGCGACGGTACGCGGGAGGTGCGTGGAAAACGACCTCTGTAGGGCCTTTTTGAATTGATTAAACAAACCATTGGAATTCATCATAATGGCCACCCTTTCAACATGGAAGAGGAGATGAGGGGTTCAAATGAGGCGGGGACGCGTAAGTTTCAAGAGTGAGTTTCGACTCCCACGCCCTGCAAGAGGCTGGGCAAAAGTCTGAGAGTGAGTATAGAATAGGAATAGAGTAGGACTGACAAAAAAAAAAGAATTGATTAGACAAAAAAGACAACAAATGAGCAAATGCTCTATTTAATGATGGAGAAGCAGGTAAAGCGTAAGGGAAAGGAAGGGTACGTTTTTTTTTTTCTTACTTTCTTCCTCTTGCCGGTGGCCGGGCCTCGGCGGGGAAGGGGAAGACTCGCTAGTAGCAAGGCGAGGTTGTCCTTGCTCGCTCGAGGAAGAAAAAAGAAATGAAAAAAATAAAAAGATATTATTAAAAATTATCGATACCAACGCTAATCATATTTTATAGGACATTTTAAAAGTTAAAATTTTTATAATTCAATTGATAAAATTAAAAAAATTTAAATTTAAAAATTAATTGATAAAATTATAATAAATTTAAGTCTGGTTGGATTTTTTTTTTCCCCGCAAGGCGCTTAATTGAGCATACCTGCGTTCTTGCCATCCAACGGTCCAAAACTTTTCATGCCGATCGAACCGCTGCGATGTATGTTGCACGGAAAGCACAAATAATTGCCCGCGTGATCGCCTGCAGCTTCCCTATGCGGGAGGTGCGTGGAAGAAAATCTCTGCAGGTACAGGGGCCTTTTTTACTTGACCCGCCTTTTTTATTAATAAAGAAAACAGAAAAATAATTGATCGAATTAAATAAATTAAATTAATTTCTTAGGGGGACGTTACATGAAAATGCTTTCATCTTGTAGAAATTTCCGAGTAATGATATTTTTTATTGATTAAATTAGTTCTTTTTGTGTTGCCAATAAGTCATTCCCATGGTGCGAATTAGGAGCAGTTGCATTGACGTGCGGCTTCCATGATTGTTCATTCACTTTTTCACTATTAAATCAAATTTTCATCACCTAAGTAATAGATAGAAATTATTATTGATAATGAAAAAAAGTTTGATTGACTATCTACAAGTAAAAAAGTTCTGGCTCTCAAAGTTAATCAATGACCTTTTTTGAATTATTTGGTAAATGTTATTTTTTCGATATTGGATCCTAACAAATTTTCTTAAACCACATCCAAAATCATTTTTATCAATTACATTTTTGTTGAGTAGCCCAATTAACCACATGAATTATGCATTATTGAATTCAAAATATAATGAAGGCTTTATTTATTTTGGGGAAGACAAACGATTTGAAAAAAAATATTTTCCTTAAGATAATCACTTATATACTTGATCAATGAAAAATATTTTCATCATCCATAATAATTTATGTCTAATTATTTTCATAGACGCTAAAAGCATTTTTCCATTATTCATTTTGAAAGCAAACAAGTGATCGTATTTATGAAAATATTTTCTCAATTATTTATTTTTTGCATAATAAATTGAGCCTAAATAATTTAATTAGTTAATAATTATAGTGTAAACTACCATATATGCACTGTGCGCCTAATTCACATACAAAATCTCTCCTTATCTATCAACATGAGGTTTTCTACTATGAAGAAGTATTAAAGATTTTGTCATAGTTATAGGCATACAAGTTTGGATTTTTTATGGTCTTAACCCAAGAAAAAAACATTTGAAAGTATGAAAAAACATTAGCTCGTTAATGACTTTTCTAGTAAACGTGAAGGTGATCCATGTTATACGAAAATAAGAACCTAAAATGAAAATTTTAAATTATCACTAGAAGTAAAAAAAACTTCCCTCACAAAAATAACATTTAGGTGATCAATGACTTTTTTTTTTTTATAATTATTTGGGCATATTTTATTGTTTAAATATCGGATTATTAGGTTATTGTCCATCACGCTTTTGCTAACTGTAATAAAGTTATCCACTCATTATTACAAACAGAAGGGAAACAACATGTTTAGAGAAATATGTTGCATGTATACTTTTAAAATAAGTACAACCAAATATATAACATTTGAAGAAAAATACATGACACGCTTTACAAATAAATGAATATAATAGAATTATCTATCATTATAGGTAGAAGGAAGAAAGTAAATGTTGGAGAGAAATTTATGGCATGAGTGGGTATAGTTTAAAAAACGAAACACATAAATATTGGATGACTCTTATGTAGGTACTAACTACTTAAATAATAGTTTATGTTAAATTTTACCATCAAATTGTTGAATTGAATAACACGTGACGATTGTCTGGTGTATTAATTTGAGATTTTACCATAAGTTTATCATATGTGTATTAGTTTGTGATTTTTCATGATATTAATTCAATTTAACGGAAATAAACGGATGATAAATTTATGAAAAATATATTAATTTAGTATTTTTTATGAATTTATTATATATATTAATTTAGGATTTTTCGTAGTATTAATTCAATAAATAAAAGAGAACGTACGTGCGATACATATGCTCCCCACTGGAGACTGGAGTGGGCAAGCATACTCTCCACCAACTAGATTCCATCAAACCATAGATTGCAATAATGCCCGGTCATTCTCTTTTTGTAGGATGCATGTGGACGGTCGGCTGCTGTCCCATCCCATTTATAATAATATCGCGAGGCCAATAACAATTGGACGCGCGTCTGAATTTGCATCGTCGGAGTCCGACCAGACGTTTCGATCGGAAATGTCGCTAGACGCGATGAATCTTCCCAGTAAGAAAACCCTTGACCCAAATTGCACGGCGTTCTCGCCATCCAACGGCCCAAGACTCTTCATGCCGATCGAACGGCTGCTAGGCATCATGTACGGAAGGCGCAAAATAATTGCGCGCGCAATTCCCTACTGCGACAATATGCGGGACGGGAAGTGCGTGGAAAAAAAACTTTGCATGGACAAGGGCCTTTTTTACTTGACCCGCCTTTTCTAATGATAAAGAAAACAGAAAAATAATTGATTGAATTAATTAAATGAAATTAATTATTTTGTGGGACATTAAAAGAAAATGCATTCATCTTGTAGGAATTTCTGAAGAATGATGTTTTTTATTGATTAAATTAATTCTTTTTGCGTTGCCAATAACTCATGCCCACATGGCGTGAGTTAGGAGCAGTTGCAATGGAGTGTGACTGCCATGATTATTCATTTCCTTTTTCACCATTATTTCAAATTTTTAGTGAACAAAATAACAGTTCTTTTTTGGTGAATCAAATAAATGTTATGTTTCGACCAAAAAAATAAATTTTACATAATAAAGTTGAGAAATAAAAGAAAATTCAAAGTTTTTTCACTAAAAGTGAAAAAAAAAAAAAGTGCATCACTAATTCGAAAAAACGCGGTTGATTTTATCGGCATCGGATCCTTTTTACTGGCTTTTCTTGGGCCCGATCTACGAGCGAGTAGAATATTCAAGTACATCGCGCGCGTGGTTGTGTGAAAAGTTAGAGAAGAAAATAGAGAGAGATACCGACAAAAAAAGAAAAAGAAAAGAGAGAGATGTCAGGTCACGAGGAGGAGTAGGACTAAATAAAAAGTAGACAGATGATGCGATGGGGATAAGGTTAGAAAGGAGAAAAAGAGAGAGAGTGGCCCACAATAATTGAATAAATCAAAAATAGTAATTTTATGATGGAACTCGCATTCGGATAAAGATAAATAATTACAATTCTTCACGTGATGCAATTTAATTTTCTGAAATTTTCTCTACTTTTGTCTTGACGTTCCTCGTCATTATCATTTCTTGAGTAATTTATGTTTGGCGAAACTTCACCATCTATTTTATTAGATGGAGCAATTTTTTAATCTAATTCAATCAATCGTTTATCACCTATGTCTTCGTAAAAGATTTTGGGATGTGTTCCCATTTGCTAAACTTCCTCTAACACACTCGGCTATATGTTTTGCCTCCCTATCTTAACTCTCACGTTCCCTTTTGTCTAAAATAGATCCATCCCCAATCTTAGTACTCTGTTCAATACCCTTTCCTACTTTTTATATTTGCCCTTTATACCATTATCATGATGGAAGTATCGTTAATCATCTTTCAAGCTTTTCCCAAGATCATGATAGTGCATTTTATTTTATGACGATACTATATCTCCTGCAAAATCAATATATGAAGGCTTTCTTGCAACGATCTAGAGTATTTTTACTTGTCGGTGCTAATAATAAATTCTCCACCACAACAAACGATGATATCTCTCATGCTGACGCTACGCCCAATAAAAGAAAAAACTTTTGGAACCATGACGTAGAAAGGACAACAACTTTATATGTAGGTCCTACAATTGCACCAAATTAATAAAACGATGGCTCCGCAGTGAATTTTTTTTTTTTTTTGGTAAAGGACTTAGCAGTGATTGTTTAGCACACAAAAAACAACAAAACTAGCACTGAATTGAGAAGACAATTTGAGGACCACCCAATGACAATTTCACTATTGCGCGATTCCTTCTTTAGCAAGAAGTCTAATTTTTTTGGTTCAGAAGCCCTAATTTTTCTCTCTAATTGAGCAACTCAGAGAAAGATGAGGAACTCGAGCGAGGGAGAGTAATAGAAACGGTGAGTGACGGCAACTGACAGGAAGAGTGGTGCGTTGAAGAAAATCTACCCCTATAATATTTTTTGTGTATTAATTTAATTTAATGAAAATTAATTAGAGATAAATTTCTCATCAATTTTTTTAATTAAAATATAAATGGAGATGATGCCAGGTGAGTCTCTTTTTGCAGGATGCATGTGCATGGTCGGTTGCTGTCCCATTCCATTTGTATCACATCACGAGGGCGATAAAAATTGGACCCGCTTCTGAATTTGCACCGTCCGAGTCCCACCAGATCTTTGAATCGTAAATGTGGCCAGAAGCAATTTACATCTTCTCAGCCACAAAACCCTCGAGCGAAATTGCACTGCATTCTTGCCATCCAACAGCCCAAGACTCTTCATGCCGATCGAACGGCTGCGATGCATACTAAACGGAAATCGCAAAATAATTGCACGCGTGGTTTTCTGCAGAGATGCGTGAAAGAAAGCAGAAAAGACTTGATTTGCCTTTTTCTATTGACAAAGAAAGCAGAAAAGACAACCCACCAGCCTCCATGATGGAGGGAGAAGGTAAAGAAAAATGAAAAAAGAGGATACTTTTTTTTTCCCCTTCCTTTCTTCCACCTCTAAATCAATCGCGGGCCTCGGCGACCAGCAAGAAGTTAGGGCCGGCTAGGGCAAGCCTCGCTAGTGGTAGCCTAGGTGAGGTTCTCCTCAAAAAGTTGGAAAAAAAGGAAAAAAAAATTCAAAAAAATATTGAAATTTTATTAAAAATCGTTCATGTTAACCTGGGCTATGCCACCGGAGCCAAAAAAAAAAAAACAAAACAAAACGTGAGTTATGCCCGGCGTCCATATTAGTGATTTTTGACTAAAATTAATTGACTGAACTCAATGGATACAATACAAAAATATTTATAAAAATGTTTAAAATTGAATTTTTGGATTTTTTTTCTTTTTTTTTGACACACAATGCCCTCTACTGTGCATGCTTGAACAATGCTGTCCTATTGCCATCCAACGGTCCAAGACCCTTCATGCTAATTGAAACGCTGCGATGCATGCTGCACCCAAAGCGCAAAATAATTGCACGCGTAATTCCTTGCAGCAGCAGTGCGCGGGAGGTGCGTGGAAAGGAAGCTTTGTAGGGATAGGGGTTTTTGCACTTGACCCGCCTTTTCTATTAATAAAGGAAATAGAAAATTATTGATTGAATTTATTAAATTTAATTAAATCAATTCTTTTGTGGGACATTACATGAAAATGCATTCTAGGAATTTCCGAGTAGTGATTTTTTTTATTAAATTAATTTTTTTCTGTGTTGCTAATAAGTCATGCCCACGGTGCAAGTTAGGAACAGTTGTTATGAATTGGGTGACTCCCATGACCATTCATTCGTTTTTTCACTATCAATTCAAGTTTTTGGTGAATCACGTAACAATTTCTTTTTTATGAATCGAATAAATTTTACCTAATAAAGTTGAGAAATCAAAAGAAAATTCAAAATTTCACTATAAGTGAAAAAAAAAGTTCCCTCACTACTTGAAAAAACGCGGTTGGTTTCATTGTTATTGGATCCTTTCTACTAGCTTTTCTTTGGCCCAATTTACAAGTGAGTAGAATGTTCAAGTGTAATCACTGGGGTTTGTCCCAGTGGCCATCATTCCAACTTTGAAAAGAGGAGGTGGGGGGTTCGAATCCCCACCTTTTTAGGGGGTTGGGGTGGGGACGATTTCATTTCAGGAGTGGGTTTCGATTCTCACGCCATGTAATGAGGCATTGCATAAGTCTGAGAATGAGAGAAAAAAAGAAGAAGAAGAATGTTCAAGTGCACTGCTCGCGCGCGTGGGCGTGTGCAAAAGTAGACAACATAAAAAGCAGCGCATGAAGAGAGAGAGAGAGAGAGAGAGAGAGAGAGAGAGAAATGTTAGGTCACGAGGAGGAGGACGAAGGACAATTATAAAAAGTAGAGACTGACGGACACGCAATAGCAATTTCACTGTTGTGCGATTCCTTCTCTAGCATCATCGGCCCCACAATTGACCGAGAACTCTAATTTTTCCATTCCAACCCTAATTACGGCTTAGAAGCCCTAATTTTGCCCTCTAATTGACAACTCAGAGAAATATGACGAATTTGAGTGAGCGAGAGCAATAGAAATGATGAGTGATGGCAAGTGACGGGAGAGTAGTGCGATGGTGAGCCAGCTTTTAAGACATTTTAGCCCTACAACCTTCCTTGTGTGCTACATCGTTTTTGCTTGGTTGGATCGACCAACATTGTTTATGCCATAAGCAATTGCATTGGATAGAGCGACGTCGTTTTGCACGTGCATGTGATCTATATATCTTTAAAAATATACCTACTCATTTTAATTTTTTAATTATAAATGCCACATAATCATTTTAATCGAAAATTCTCGTCGGAGGTACTTTTTTCTTTAATTGAAGACAACTTTTATTCGTTCATCTACTAGAGTTCCAAAGCTCAAGAGAACAAGATTCAAAGCATAACTTATCCCAAAGGGGTTAGGGGGCTTATTAAGCCGATTAGAAGAGAGATTCACTATTCAGTGGGGTTTAGCAATTGAGTCCACAACTTGATTGGCTTCTTATTCGTAATGTTGATTGAGGACGTTCTCCACTTGGGCATGAAGGTTCTTGCAATCTACGAATAAGCTTTCGATGACCCATGGGCTTTTTGAGATATCTTCAAGGCACTTACATGTAGATAAGCTATCACTTAATAACTCCACCTTTCAATCAATTCTTGTAAATGATTGTTTTTTATCTTTTTTGACACTTAAATAAACTGGCGAAAACTTTTAACACTACCGTACAATTTTTTTTGTACTTTTACTATCATTTTGTCAAAAAAAAAAAAGTAATATGTGAAAGTGCTTTTTGCATATAAGAAATATTCTTTTTGAGCTTCACTGCTTTTAGGCGTCTTTGTGTTTTTCGCCTATTAATATAGTTAAATAGCATCGATACATTATCTATTTTTTATTCTTCGATTTTAATTTCTTCTTCAATTGGATAAGAGAGACTGAACTTGTAATCAATTCATTTGCACGTTAATTGATGAGCGGTGTTTTTCACTTTTGCAGGTAAAGACGACATGCATGGACGGCTAATTTCAGAGGACGAACTGAATGCCAAGATGCCAAACTGTCTAGGCAAAGGTTTTTCCTAAGAAAATATAATAAAAATAAATTGATCTGTAACGGAATCGTGAAACTCACAATGCACATTAAAAATGCCATGTATTCTTTTGTATCTTTAGAATATATCTTAATACGTAATAGTTTTGCTGAAGAGAGTAATTTTCAAGAAAACTAATCACGTGAATTTATGAATGACTTGTTAAGTAAAATTAAGGAAAACATTGAACTTAATCAGCTTTTGAACACAATTCTATAGTTAAAAACTTTTATCCCTTTCTTGTACATATCACCGCCAAAGCGCTTTTCTAGTAACTGTGCACATGAAGAGACGATAGGAAGCAACAAAAACGAGCCCTATTTAAATTTTTTTCAAAAATAAACCCCAATTACTTTCCCCATTACGAAATTGGTTTCAAACTTGCACATAAATCTATATAGTTGGTATGGAAAATATATCCAAACTTGCAAAGTTAGACTATAATTAATATGTTCAATGCACTTTTATCGGTATGATGACATGATGGTAGATTCAAAAGTAGTAGCAGTGATCTCTTAAGAGAGTTTGAATCTTCCTATTTCGGTGAAGTTGTTCTTGGTTCCCACACGGGAATGAGCCAAGAGAGAGCTTGATATTTAGGTCCTTAGAACTCATGGCCACAAGTGAAATCCTTTCTCTAGGCTTGCTTGCTATGACCAAGCAATTCATGAGCAACTTAACAAATATTGAAGAACTACCTGATTATCAAACTTCAGAGAACGATTCCCTTATGAATCAACGGTGCATGCCAGATGATGAAAACTGATTGTTATACAAAATGTGTTAAGTTCAGCTTTTTGGAGGTCGCGGCCTCCAATATCAGGCAACTTCTATTAAATATCGGCAAGGGATGTTGACATAGATTACTGCTAACCAGACCACCTAAGCATTGGTTGAAAATGTATATCAATGCCAATGAGTTGCCTGTCGGGTTGTCAGTTGGTTTATCACATGGCGTAGATGGTTGAAGAAACTGTCATAAGCAAGCCAAATATTGGTAAATACTTTGTTAGTTGAACCATATTGGAAATCAATTTGTACTCCACTATGAGATAGACTTGCCTCTGACAAATGGATAATGAATCCCCAATACACAGGAAAATCCTATGCAACATGAGTTCTTGTTTCTAGAGCACTTCTTCCTCGACTGCAGTTGCCTTTAAGGTTGATCAACAGGAGTCTTGAAAGTAATCTTTTAATGCAATCA
The DNA here is from genome assembly GCA_007663325.1 of Eucalyptus pauciflora. Taxonomy (NCBI): domain Eukaryota; kingdom Viridiplantae; phylum Streptophyta; class Magnoliopsida; order Myrtales; family Myrtaceae; genus Eucalyptus; species Eucalyptus pauciflora. The sequence continues at coordinate 520,447 of VMYD01000067.1, forward strand.
CTTAGCTCTTCAATCAATTAAAATGACTAGACTTGACTTGGTCTTTCCATCTCCTTGATCTTTGAATTATCCTTGAAATGCCTTTTCTATTTAGAACTCAAAGAATTGCAGCTTTAAAGCTAGGGTAGTCATGGTTGCAGACACATTGCAAAATGCTCACTAAGAATGCGTAGCACCTATCAAAAAATGTTCTTAGTGGAGCAAGTTCATCGAGACCTGCAAAAGTTGGTTGTGATTAAGTTCAGTATATACTTCTTTAGTATATGTGACATGAGAACAGTTGATTGGAACAGAGATGATAGTGGTGAAATACTTGGAGGGTTCTAAGCCTTACTGCCTCGTCTGATTTTGATTTCTAGGCAGAGTCCTGTCTCTGACATTGTCAATGAGAGGCTCTTCGTTAATTTCATGATCCCAAGAACTTGCGGATGCATGGAATTGAAGCTGAAGCTTGTGTCAGACTCTTCAGCATCCCCTTCCATTGTAGCCTCCTCCTACATGGAAAATAAGATTTTCTTTAGCCAATACTCTAGGATGAGAAAATGCAGATGTCATCAAACAAATTTTTTTCTTAACATTGGTTTTCCCTTTTTTACAAACAAGGGTACAACAAACTCATGGCTCTTATCTGCAAGACATTATGAGTCTATACACTGCTGAATGATGATTCAGTAGTCCATGTAGTGTAAAATTTCCCCTTTTCTTCCTTGGAAGTCGGTTTTGCTTTTCCAAATTAAGTTCCTTCCTGTATGAAGCACATTATGACCTTCCATGTCCCTCAGAATGTCCAGAAGCGAAAATCTCCAACCTTAAATTTCTATTATTCAAATGACCGAGTTTGAATGTATTGATGAAAGAGGTAAAAGAAAAGACAGTCTTACTATGGGAATCTAAAATAAATATGCATTATGTGTAACAAGACATATATTACTGCAGAGAGTGAGTAACTATAAATTTTTTTAATTTAATCTACCATAAACAGTTACATTATTGTCAGAAATCCAGTATAAAAATTGGAAGTTCCATTTCCATGTCTGTATGGACAAATTCTGTAGATGAAGTCAATGAACGGAAGATTATGACCAAAGAGAGAAGACCAAATAAATTGGAAAGGAAAGAACGATGCGATTGCCTATTATCAAACAGTCCAAGGAGAAGGCATACCTTTTCAGCCTCCAATTCAGAGTTCTCTCTCTGATTTGGCTTCTGCTGTTACTTGAAGAACCACCTCTTCATAGTGCTCGAATGGACTGGATTAAAGTAACTCCCTGCAGTTACTAAAACATATTTGGCACTCATCTGGTTTTTTGGGGCGCACACATCTGTCGGCCTTTCCAGTGCACAACACCCATAATTACACAACTCATCCAAAATCTCTAATTGGTTAAGTTCCTTGACAACCCTTAATCTAGAACACCTCTCGATGGCTAAATGGTGCAGATTCTTGTGTTTGGCAGAACGGCTTGCCTTTTCATAGCATCGCAATTGTAAAGAAGAAAGTACTCCAATGATTCCAACATACCGACAACTTGAATTTTGAGTAACTTTCCACAACTTACAAAAATGCATTCCTTCAGCTTCTTTAGGGCGATTGATTGAACGGACACTCTCTCCCACAACAGGTCACCTCACTCGAAGACTATTTCGCTGGGAATTTAGCATTTAACCTTTGTACAGACTGCCAATCCTTGATTGACAAGTACTGCAGTGATTTTATCACACCAGCTTTGAGCATTTTCACATCGGGGCTTGGATCACGTTCCTTAAACTTGATAGAATGAACGATCTCCCTAGGAGTTCAAACCACTCCAGTCATATTTGTCGACTGTGGAAGCTCATGGAGTTGTATTTCTTTCACTTGAGAGCCCTAGAGCGCTAACATCGACAAACTTCTCAAGTTGGATGATAGTGATCTGGTCAAGTTGAAGTTACCAAGTCGCAACTCCAACAAGGAAGACGGAAGCTGCACGAGAGGCTGCAGGTCCAGACTGGACAAAGTAAGTTCTTCCATGAGAGAAAGTGAGCTTAACTCTGTAGGTGGCACGAGGTTGTTCCAAAGGCACAGTTCCAACTTGTTCTATTTGGATAACCTCACAATCCACGATAAATCAGAAGTCTGCATTAGATCTGATTTGTCTGTGTATCTTGAGCCATCAAAAAGGAACAATCCCTCCAAATTAGTCAAGTTCAAGAGACTAGGGACCAACAGTAGCGAGCAAGATTTGATACATAAACAGATCAAGCTTGTAGGAAGCTCAGGCAACTCTGCAACTCTTGAATTTCGTGACATCTACTTAAGTCCATCTTTGGAGACGAGGAAGCATGCTGATGCTAAGAAATGTGTCTATTTGTGTACCTGAAAAGTTTAGGATTCTGAACAGGAGCAAGTTTCCAACTTCATTAGTAATTTTGCCTTCCAATTATTTACAGCGCTCACCTAGTATCTCTTCAAGATTCTCCAACATACCAGTAGCACTAGGTAACTTCCAATTTTTTCCGGTTGCATAGGTATCATCTTACACAAAAAACCAACACACTCAGTGATTTCAGCTTTTTGATGGAGATAGGAAGCTCTCTAATCTTAATGTTAATAAGAGAGAGACTCGAGCTTCACTAGCGCACTTCTGGAAGGTCGGTGATTGACATTCTTGATACATGGAAAGTGCACAAACATTTTAGTTGACAAATTGAATCACGTAAGCTTGTAACTCTCATCTTCGATAGATACAACTCCATCAAGGATGCTAATTTCCCAATTGAGTCGGGAAGTTTGCTCCCCCTAAAGAAATCTGTCAACAAGTAGTGCTTTAGTTTCACTCGCCCTCTGATTTCTTTAGGCAACTATTCAAGACGCAAGCAGTTGTTTATATTCAAGGCAATCAGGCACTTCAGTCTTCCAATTGAACAGTCATTTCCATCAAGTTGCACATCTTTCGAGAGTCAACCTCTTTAACGTCAAGAACTTAGAGTAGTCTGAAGTACTGATGCCGAAACACTTTTTGAGAGCTAGAACCTTTAATCTGGTTGCCATCTCCAGACAGTATTCTGTTTCAATTGCAAAACTATCAGACATAAATACAAGGAACAATAAGAGGAGACGTGATAAACACACAAGTTTAGATACCTTGATTAAGCTCCGCAACTCCGAATCATCTGTAAAGTGATGGTCAGAAAGTTGAAGAACAACTATATTGGTTGAATGCATATCGACCGCCTCAAAAATTTGAGGGGGAGAATGCCAAGTAATCCATATTATTTTGGAAGACAATCCAAGAAATCTCCGACAAAGGTTACACTAGATAAGTTTAGGAACCTCAAACTTCCAAACCTTTCAAGCTATTCATTTATGATCAATATGGGAGTATATTTTTCATCTATATCAAATGCTTGAACCTTCTTACTCTGCCAACTAATTGTAAGTAGACGTTCATTAATCATCAACTATGTTTATTTTATCACATATAAAAAAATGTTTCTTGGTAGAAAAGGCAATTCTCAGTATTGGAATGTCTAATTTTCTAGGATCACAATAGTACAATTTTTCTATTTTGCATTGTAGCTATTGCACTATATCTCTCACGAAATCAATATATGATTGACAACGATAGTATGTTCATTTCCACTAGCATTTTCCCACTCATCGGTGCCAATAACAAATTCCCCATCATAACAGACAATCATATCTATAGTGTTGTCCCCTCATGCCGACGCTGCACCCAAGAACCAAAAAATAGCTTTTGGAACCACAACATAGAAAATGATGACAACTTCACATGGAGATCCTAGAATCATGCTTGGTTGATTAAACAATGACTTAACAATCATCGTTTAGTGGACAAAAAAATAACAAAATTAGTACCGAATTGAGAAGACAAATTGACCACCTTGTTGCGTAATTCCTCCTCTAGCAACATTGTCCATGCAGTTGACCAAGAACTCTAATTTTTCTCTCCTAGCCCTAATTTTTCCCTCCAATCGAGCAACTCAGAGAAACGTTAAAGACAATCTGGCCCTATAACCATCCTTATGTTTGACATAGTTTTTGCTTGGTTGGATTGACCAACACGTTTATGCCCTACTCAACCATGGTGGATTGAGCGATATTGTTTTGCATGTCCACATGGTCTGGATTTTTTTAAAAATATACCAATGGCCGGAACTTCTCGTTGGAGGTGCTTTTTTTTTATTTTTTTTGGTTGAAGACAACTTCAATTCATTCATCCACTAGAGTTCTGAAGTTCAAGAGAACAAGATTCAAAGCATAACATATCCCAAAGGGGCTGGGGTCCTTAGTAAGCCAATTAGAAGGGAGATTTACCATTTGGTGGGGTTTAGCAATTCAATCCACGACTTAATTGGCTTCTTGTGGGCAATGTTGAATGAGGACATCCTCTACTTGGGCGTGGAGGTTCTTGCAATCCACGAATAAGCTTTGGAGGGCCCATTCGCTTTTTGAGATATCTTCAAGGTACTTATACATAGATAAGCTAACGCTCAATAATTGCCCCTTCTGATTAGTTCTTGTAAGTGATTGTTTTTTTTCTCAGATTTGACATTTAAGTGAGCCAGCGAAAACTTTTGACACTAAAGTGAGTGCCGTACGAAACATTTCACATTTCAAGTATCCTTCTATTGAAAAATAGTAATATTTGAAAGTGCTTTTTGAATTTCGCTGCTTTCGGGTATCCATGCGTTTTTGGCCTATTAATGTAGTTTAATAGCATCTATATGTTCTCTGTTTTTCATTCCTCGATTTTAATTTCCTATTCAACTGGATAAGAGAGATTGAGCCTGTAATCAATTCATCTGCACATTAATTGATGACCGCAATTTTTCACCTTTTGCAGGTAAAGACATATATGGACGGCATATTTCAGAGGATAAACTAAATGCCAATATGCCAAACAATCTAGGTAAAAGGTTTTTCCTAAGAAAATATAATAAAATAATCAATCTCAAACGGAACTGCGAAACTCAAAATGCACATTAAAAACACCGTGTTCTTTTTGTATCTTTAGATTATATCTTTATGTATAATAGCTTTGTCGAAGAGAGTAATTTTCAAGCAAATAAATATTTTTCATGTTATCCAGTAAATTTATGAATTAATTGTTAAGTAAAATTAAGGAAAAAAATTGAACATAATCAGCTATTGAACACAATCCTATAGTTATATACTTTTATCTTTATTGTACATATCACCGCCAAAACTTTTTTCCATTAGTTGTGCAAATGAAGAGATAATTGGAAGCAACAAAAACGAGGCCCTCTTTAAAGATTTTCCAAAATGAAACCCCAATTACTTACCCTGTTACCCCGTTACGACATAGGTTTCAAACCTGCACAAAGATCTATATAGTTGGTGTGGGAAAATATATCCAAACCTCCAAAGTTAGGCTAGAATTAATGTGTTCGATCCACTTTTATCTGTATGACATGATAATAGGTTCAAAAGTAGCAATGCTGATCTCTTAAGAGAGTTTGAATCTTCTTATTTTAGCTAAGTTGTTCTTGGTTCTGACACAAGAAAGAGCCAAGAGAAAGCTTGGTACCGGGGTCCTTGGAACTAATGGCCACAAGTGAAATCCTTTATCTGAGAATGTGAGATTGCTTGTTATGACCAAGCAATTCATGAGCAACTTAGTACATATCGATGAACTACCATATATCAAATTTCGGCGAACGATTCCCTCATCAATAAAAAATGCATACTAGATGATGAAACTTACATACAAAATGCGTCAAGTCCATTTTCTAGGATGTTGCTTCTTCCAATATCAGGCAACTTCTATGAAATCTCGCCGATGAATGTTGACAGAGATTACTGCTGACCAACCACCTAATCATTGGCTGAAAATGTATATTGGCGCCAATCGGCTGCCTATGGGGTGCGTCGGTTCATCACATGCTGCCAATGGTTGAAGACACTGTCATAAGCAAGCCAAATATTGGAAAATACTTTGTTAATTGAACCAGATGGAAATCGATTTGTACTCAACTAGGAGATAGACTTGCCATGGACAAATGGATAATTTATCAAAGAGGAAAATCCTGTGCAACATGAGTTCGTGTTTGTCTAGCACTTGTCCCTGGACAAGTCGCCTTTGAGTTTGATCAAGAGGAGTATGAATGTTACCTTTTAAAGCATCACTTAGCTCTTCTATAAAATCTTGACCTGGTCTTTCCATCTACACGGATTATGAATTATCCTTTCTATGCTTCCTTTGTTTTGAACTTCAAAGAATTTCAGCTTTAAAGCTAGCAAAGTCCCAATTGCAGACACATTCCAATATGCTCACTAAGCATGCCTTCAAGCCATCGCAAAATGTTTTGTGTGGAGCAAGTTCCTCAAGACCTGCAAAAACAGGTTGTGGTTAAGTTCGATATATACTTCTTTATTCTGCGTGACATGATAATATTAGATTGTAACATAGACGATGGTGGCGGAAATACTTAAAGCGTTCAAGTCTTGCTTCGTCGTTTGACTTTGCTTTTCGGGCGGAGTCCCTTTTTTGACATTGTCAATGGGAGGCTCCTCGCTAATTTCATGATCCCGAGAACTTGCAGATAGATGGAATTGATGCTTAAGCTTGGTATTGGGCTCTATGGCAACCCCTTCCATTTTAGCCTCCTACATGAAAAATAAGATTTTCTTTAGCCAATATTCTAGGATGAGAAAATGCAGTTGTCATCAAATAAATCTTTTTCTTAACATTGGTTTTGCCTCTTCGACAAGCAAGGGCACAGCGAACTCATGGCTATTATGTGCAAGGCATCGTGAGTCTATATACGATCGAATGGTGATTCAGTAATCGATATAGCGTAAGATCTCCCCTTTTCTTCCTTCAAAGTCGGTTTACATTTTTTTCAAATTTCATTTTGTGGACAGTAAGTGATTTGGAAAATATTTTCCAAAAAATGATTGCTTATATTATTCACAAAAATACACAAACGGAAAATTTTTTCATCGTCCATGTAAATAGTTAGGGACAGATTGTTATCGTTGATAAAAATATTTTTGACTAATTTTTCTAAACGATACAAGGGATCATTTTTCGAAAAGTGTTCTTCAAATCATTTATTTTCCACGAAATTATCGTATCTAGTTCCTCTACAAAGCACATAATGACCTTTCATATCTCTCAGAATGACTAGAAGTGAAAATCTCTAACCTTGAACTTCTTACATTCAGGTAAATGCATTAGTGAATGAAACAAAAGGAAAAGATAGATTTACTACATGAAACTAAAATATATAAGCACCACGGGGAACAAGACATCTATCACTACAGACAGCGATTAACTATGAACTTTTCAATTTAACCTACCATCGATCAGTTACATTAGGGTCAGAAATTCAGTCTACGAGTTGGAAGTTCCGTTTTCATGTCAGTATATAAAGCAATTGTAGATAAAGTCAATGAATGGAAGAATTTGACCAAAGAGAGGGGACCAAAGAATATGGAAAAGGAAAGTGTGATGCCATTGCCTGTATCAGGTAGCTCCTCTTGTATGGCGACTTTTGGTTTGTATGGTAGGGAAAATTTGAGAATCCTAGACATTTGCAAGTGAAAAAATGATTCTAGAGACTGGCTGAAGGCTGTTATCATTTTTGGTAAATTTACATTGCTGATTCAATTCGTGAACATTCTTCGAATTTATGATAGGTATGTGCAATGGCATGCTTCTAACTACTTTATGTTTGAATAAGCTGTTAAAAAGAAATTTCGGTCTAGTTGAGGCTCACCTTATTTGTCTCTGTTTGAGGTGCTCCTTGTTGAGCCATCATCTTTTGGTAATGCTTGAAAGGAATATGACCTCTTGGTGAAGAGTCAAGTGACTCCTTGCACTGTGTAACTTGTATTAGGCACTTATCCGGTATTTTCGAGTTCGATATGTCAAGCAATGTTTCTAGTGAAGGACACTTGAAGAAAACCAACTCAGTCAAAAACTCTAGTTTGCCAAGGCCCTCAACAACCCGCAGCTTAGAGCACTCACGGATAACCAAACGGCGAAGGTTCTTCAAGTTCGATATAGTGCTTAACTTTTCGATAGCATTGCATTTTACAATGTAGATGTCTTGCAATGATAACAATGTACCAATGACTTGAATCTCAGATAGGTTTTCGCAGTGGATCACTTCGAGTTTCTCTAGTTTCTTTAAGGCATTGGGAAGAAGAACGACTCCTGGTGAAAAATAGGTTGACTCACTCGAAGAAAACTCGCATACTATCCTTCCAATTGACCGGCAGCCAAAAATTGATAATACCTCCAGTGATGCCGATATACCAAGAAACCGAATCTCAATCATATTAGGGCAATTATATACTCTTAGTGTCGTCAAGCTAGATGGTATGGATATCCTCTGAAGGTCACACGAGGTCAAAAGTAAGCATTGCAATTGCGAAAGTCCATTGAGTTGAATTTCTTGCAGTTGCGAGAAACGAAGCGTTAATTTTGACAGAACTTTCAAGTTGGATAGTGCCGATTCCGTTGAGCTGAAATTGTCAAGTTCTATAGAAAGTAAAGAAGGCGGTAGCTGCTTCAGGGGTTGCAAGTCTAATCTGTGCAAAATAAGATCTTCTAGAAGAGAAAGGGGACCTAACTGCGTAGGAGGTGCAACAATATTGAGAAAACACAACTTCAACATCTTTAGTTTGGTTAGCTTTCCAATCCACCCCAAGTCACATTTGTGCTTCACATTTGACAAATCTTGATGATAAGAGCCATCGGATAGGACCAACTCTACTAGATTGGTAAGCTTTGAGAGATTTGGGACCACCTGTAGTGAGCGAGATTCAACACGTAAACAGACTAAACTTGCTGGAAGCTCAGGCAACTCTGTAATCTCATCACACTGTATTAAGTCAAGTTTTGAGAGGCGAGAAAGCATCTTGATTGTTGTTGGAACTCGACAGATCTTGGTCCAACATAAATCTAGCACTCTAAGAGAGGATAAATATCCTATTTCCTCAGGAATTTCGCCTACCAACTCTTTGCGATGACCAAGATAAAGCTCCTCCAGTTTCTCCAACATTCCAATGGTTTTGGGTAACTCCCATTGATTTGAAGTTACTTCAATCCAGTGACGGGACAAATCCAAAGTGCATAATGATTTTAATTTTCCTATGAAGTTTGGAAGTTGTTTAATCTTAGTGTCTTTTAGACAAAGATGTCGTAGTTCCACTAACCCTTCAATTTTGTCTGGAATTTTAGTGATTCCCGAATGTTGTAGGTTAAGATATGACAAACACTGTAGCTTTTCAATGGAATCCGGCAGGCTTGTAATTCTTCTAGTATTTGAAAGCTGCAACTTCCTTAATGATGTTAAGTTGCCGATAGAGGTGGGGAGTCCACACACTTTGTAGCATCTAGTTAAAGAGAAGCACTCAAGCTTCACTAACCCTCCAATTTCATCAGGCACTCGTTCAACGAGCTCGCAATGGGTGATATTCAACTCAAGCAAGCACGTTAGCTTTCCAATGGAGCTATCGATTTCCTTCAACCTCTCACAATTATCAAAAGTCAACCTCTCTAAAGTCAGGCATCTAGACAAGTCTGGAGTTCTAGTGAGGCGATGACATTCAACAAGAGCTAGACTTTTAAGTTTGGCTGCCATATGCAAAATGGAAGTATGAACGTTACAAAAGAAGCCAAATAATGTACAAGGCAATATTTATAAATTGAGATGAAATCATACCTTAATTAAGTCCCATACTTTCGAATAATCTGTGAAGTGATTGTCAAAAAGTTCAATGACAACCAAATTCTTTGAATTCATATGAGGCACACTAACATTTGGTGAGGGAGAACGCCATGAAATCCATCTCAACTTTGGTAGATAAACAATGAAATCCCCATGCAAGGTCCCATAAGATAATCTCAGGAACCTCAAACTTTCAAACCTTTCAATTTCATCGTGGCTAATTAAGATATAAGAGCTCATTCCTCGTAGATCGAGCACTTCAACATTTTCCTTCCTCTGCCAATAAATAATTGTAGTGATTAATAGAAGTTTGTCAATAACCAATAATTTTATTTACAATTTGAATGAATAAAATGGAAGAAAAAAAATCATAAGTAGAAAGTTGAATCCTCAAACATAGGACCTCACTTTTATCATTTGAATTTGATAATTGTCTTACCTCTTTGGTTTTTATCAAATCAAGGACCTCGTTGCTAGTTGACAGCCTACTCCTCTTCCTAGGATTTTTAGGACTTTCTTGATGAACAATTTCTCGTCCCAGGTCTCTTAGTTGGTCATGCATCCAAAATTTGTTGTCATCCTTTATCTTTATCAAGGACATTTCAACAAGGACATCAATTTCCAAGTTAGGATAAAATCCACAAGCCTCCCACATATAATTGGCATTTGTCATATCCTCATTGATGAAAAAGCATGCGACATCGAGAAAAATTTCACGCTGACGATAATTAAGCACCTTATAGCTAATCATTAATGTCTCTTGTACATCTTTATGTGGTATTTTCTTTAACTGTTTTAATGTATTCTCCCATTTCGCTTTGGGCTTTCCACAAAGTAATGAACCTATGACTTCAAGAGCCAAAGGAAGGCCTCCGGTAGTAAAGACAATATCTCTTGAGAGGCTATCAAAATCCTTTGCTAGAGAGCCTTCAAAAAACGCATGCCTCTTGAAAAGTTGGATTGCATGGTCAAAATTCATCTCGTTCATTTCATAAGCTAGAATTTGGAGTGCATGGTCAGTTTTCATCTCCCTCATTTCACAAGCCGTTCTTTGCTTAATAAACTCCAGTATAGTTGTGTTCCTTGTGGTGATAATTATTCTTGTTCCAGGATGCAACCGACGTTGTCCAATTAGATTCTCGATTTGTTCTTTCTCATCGACGTCATCAAGAACTATGAGAACCTTCTTACCGCCAAGTGTTTCTTGTATCCTCTCCCTTCCGTGATCAACTCCACCAATAATTTCTGCAGAGCTAGAACTAGCAATCTCTGTTAGTAACTTCTTCTGCAACTCGACTAAACCCTCCTTCTTTGAAGTTTCTCGAATATTGTCAAGGAAGGCGCAACTCTTTCCAAAGCGAGAAGAAAGTTCATTGTAGACGACCTCGGCTATAGTGGTTTTACCGATACCCCCCATACCATGAAGTTTAAGCAACCTCACTTCATCACTACAGTTAACATCTAACAATTTTAGTACTTCTACCACTCGATCATCAAGTCCAACTAAAAGTTTAGTAATAGTCTTATGTTTTCTCTTCAGCCTATGCAAAACCTCTTTAACTGCCAACTTCATAAGTTCCGCTTTGCTGCCACAAATAGAAGCCAGTTCAGTAGTTACAAAAGCTATATTGATCATGTAAATTAACTTGTATGCCTCTAATTCCAAAAAAAATTGTGTACTCCTTTTATTTATCCTTAATAACTCTTGCATATAATTGTATTTGTATTTTTCTTAAAGATATGAAGATTTGCTAATTTATTTATCTCCCGACGTCCCTTGTAAAGGACGGGCTTGATTCTAGAGTCACAAAGGCCAAGGATCTTAAGAGATTACCTTTTACATTTCTGTAGCTCCCAACCCTTGATTTTATTGACCTTCTTAAAAGCGTCCTCCCAGGATTCTCCCTCCCAGGATTCTCCCTTGTCGGGAAACTTCTCCTTGTGCTCCTCCTTGTGCTTCTTTATGGCCGTTGTGTACAATGAGGTTTTAAGGTCAACATCCTTTGGCTCCACATCGTAAAAAATGGGTAGGATTCTTTTCTCCTCTGACTTGGTTGTGTTGTCTACCATCCTTGCGAGCTCACGGAGACACCATTTGCTGCTAGCATAATTTCTTGAGAAGATGGGTATGTAAATCTGGGAGTTGTCAATTGCCTGCAGGAGCTCTCCACCAATTTCTTCGCCGACTCGAAGGTTTTCGGCATCCATGAAGACATGAATACAATTCTCTACCAAGTCTTGATAAAGGAAGTCAGTGAATCCATCTCGAGTATCTTGGCCACAGAAATTCAAGAATACTTGATACTTGCCTCCTCGTGCACTGTAACTCGTTCCAGCATTTGAGTTCGCCATAGGAACTCTACTTTGTAAATTAAGGCCTCTCTCTCTCTCTCTCTCTCCTCGCTAGATTTTGATCTACCTCTCAACGTTCCTCGCTAGATTTTGATCTACCTTAGCTAAGAAATGTTGCCGAGGTTCCTCAATGTGAACGACAACCGGACTATGTCCGAACTACTTTTATTTTATTTTATTTTATTTTATTTATATTTAAAGAAGAAAGAAACAAGCAAACAAAGTAAAGAAACTGAATGAGAGTAAACAATCATTCTTTTCCAATTATGATTTTGGTGATCTTGCAACTTGTGAAAGCCTCACCTCACACTTGTGTCAGCACCACCTAAAAATCAATCGTAGTTGGCGGAATCAAAATTAAAATATTACATTACATCCCATCTGATAGAAAAAAGAATACTATAACATATCTCCAACTGCAAGGTTGGAAAATTTCCTTATGCTTGCTAGGAAGTCAGTAGGCACGACTTATTTCAGATTATTTCTAAAATTTGCTTCGGAAGTCCTCGTCTTATTGCAAAGTTGAAGGAAGTACAAAGTGAGAACGTGGATGTAACACGGCATTCAAGATTTGAATTTGCGTTCTTCTCTTCTATGTCTTCATCCTACTTTGACTTAGAAGCAAGTTCTTATCGGGAATTGATCTGCCCAATTATTATCAATGATATAATCCTTTTCATCGATGGTAATCCTAGGATATCATGGGCAATAGGACGGACTTAAATTCACAGCCAAGATATTTTATAGATACTGTTGACACCTAAATTTTTGTTTTTCCCCTGAACGGAAAAAAGAGGTCGTGACAGATACGATGTAGCGAAATTTTTTATAGATACAACGGAGCGAAGATGGCAAGGATAAGAAACAATTTACGAAAACGTGTTAGGTAGGTAATCAATGACTTTTTTTTTTTTTAATAATTGCCTTGGGTCTTATACATTATCATAACACTGGGTAATCAAGGACTTTTTTTTTATTATAAAGGTAGATACAACGGAGGGGAGAAGGTAAAGAAAAAAACAAACTGGACAGTCCATGAAAAAGCGTTAGACAATGAATGAGCTTTTTTAATAAACGTGTAAGGTCATCCACATTATAATAACACTGAGGTAATTAAGGACTTCTTTAATTGGATAGATACAATGGAGGGTGGAGAGAAAAGAATAAAATAAACTAGACAATCCATGAAGGGGCGTTAGACAATCAATGACCATTTTAATAAACGCTTTAGGCCATCCACATTATAGTAACACTTAGGTAATCAAGGACTTCTTCAATTATTTAGGAAGATACATGGAAGAAGAAGGTAAAAGAAAAAAACAAACTAGACAATACGTAATCAATCGCTTTTTTAACAAACATGTTAGGTCGTCCACATTATAATAACACTTAGGGAGTCAAGGACATTTTTAATTATATAGGCAGATGCGTGGAAGGAGAAGGTAAATAAAAAACATCATAGATAATACATGAAAATGCATTAGGTAATCAAAGACTTTTTGAGTAAACGTGCTAGGTGATCCACTATAATATGGAAAAAAAACACAAATTTTCACTAAAATAAAAAATTCCCTCACTAAAATATAATCTAGGTAATCAATGCTTTTTTTTAATTATATGAGTAGCTATTATTGTTTAATAATTGGAAAGATAATGAATTATTTTAATAAATAACATTGAAATTGGGTTATTATCAGTCACATTTTTATTAAATAGCTCTACTAATCTTATCAATCATCTAGTGTAAAATTCAAAATCTATTTAGATTATTCTAATATTTGCTAAATTTGATAGTGTGAATAATGAAATATGTATTGTGCACCTAATTCACGCACAAAGTTTAGTTCCTTGACCATTAAGATGTGGTTTTCTTTAATAAAGAAGTAATAGATTTTCTCCATATTTGTTGCATCTGCAAATTGAGCCTAACATATACGTATTGATGAAACATATTTTTGTTTTCAAGCAATGATCTTTTGTTGATTAAATTAATTCCTTTACATCCCTCAATAAATCACACTAACGACCCAAGTTAAGAACTAGTTGTTGTGAAGTCTGACTCCCCTGAAAGCTTTCATTTATTTTACCGAAAATGAATGACTTGGAAAATATTTTCCTAAAAATAATTTCTTGAAATAATTAATCAATAAAAAATATTTCCACTATTGATTATTATTTATACCTAAATATTTTTGTAAACAATGAAAATATTTTTCGTTCATTCACGTGTGTAAGCAATGAAAGAGATTATTGTTAGGAAAATATTTTTCAAGTCATCAATTTCTTGCGAAACAAATATACTCGAATGTTCAACTAGTTTGGAAGGTTACTTTTTCTACAACTTAGGGTAGATTGCTTCAGAGTTCGGACTCTCCTTCAATGCTAAAAAGGAGCCACATTCAAGTTTTTTTGGAAGAATTACTACTTACCTTTAGGTTCTTTTGTGGGGTTTCATATGCACCCAGATTTTTAATTCGAACGATGTTTCCCCATCTTTTCATATAATTGACTCAATGTCCCCCCTTCCCCAACTTCCGTTGCGAATATTTCCATCAATTTTGGCCAGAATTCAGTGAAACCCTGAATTCAACAAATTAAAGATAAAATAGTTCAAAGAAAAGAGAGCTAAATCCGCAAAATCGACTCCAAATCTACTAAATTGAGTATTCAGTGGTTTCAATCACCACATCACTAGCTTACTTGACGTGCGTGAACCTAGGTGGCTCCACTCAAAATGTGACACATGTCGTCTAATGTAAAATTAAACAATGGGACTTGGAAGCTCTCTTTCCTCTCTCTCCCTGGCTGAATGGACTAACACATACAACGATACATGCTGAATTTATTGCATCTTCTCTCTCTCACCCCTTCTTTGTAAAAGAACTCATTTGAAGTCCTCCTTCACGATCTCTCCTCTTTTGCTACTCTCTTTCCCTCCCGAGTCTCTTTCTCTGTCCCTCACTCACCTCAAGCCCTCCCCTTCTCCTCCTCCTCCTTTGCGTTCAACCTTGTCGCCTTTTGGGCTCTAGCTCCAGAAATCGTCAACTGGCCTCTCGAACCCTTCTTCGTCTTCTACTTCTAGTTTGGTCCTGATTTCCAGCTCGGTTACGTCACCAGTGATTTTGAAGCGGAAGAGGTTTGTGAGGCTGGTTATTCTGGTGGCAGCTCTGAGGTTTGGGGTTCCGGTAACACTGGCGACGGCCGTGAGGACTATTGTGGTGATTTAGAACTCTTTGAACAATTTTCCCCATAATCACTAGATCAATTCATCAATAGTGAAGGCCAAGGACTCTAAAGGACAAAGGCAATGACAAGTTTGCTATCAAGATCTAAAAACATGATACATATTCTTTCAAATGTTAAGACAATGGATAAAGCTAAGTGCAAGGAAAGATAACAGATAACACATAATGTCAAGTGAGAATAGAGAAAATTATTTAATCAATTTTAAACTTATTGTACAAATGCTAGAGTAATTTTGAACTTTCTAATTTTACCAATTTAATCTTAAAATTTTGCACAAAAAATCCTATGTAGTCCTTCTAAACAAATTTCGCCGAAAAACATTGATACGGCGGTCCAATCGTCATCAGCCATCTGACGTAACAAACTATCATATCCACCACTTTTGACAAAAATTGGCCAAAATGATTATATTGAAATTTCATGTAAATGTTTAAAATTAAATTTACAAAATTGAAAAATTTAGAACTGAATTAGGATCCACATAATTGGGTTAATCCTAATTGGATATTGTCCACAATAAAAATATGTTATCTCTCAATTTCAAAGAGAAAAAAAAAATCGATGTTCAAGAACCATTTTTCCTTCTACCCAACCGCAATGTTATTCGTTTTGCTTATAAATTAAGAAATTTTCCCAACAGACCTTCGATTTAATCGAAGATAATTAAAAATTTGAACAATTATTAGGGGAATAGCGTGAAAGAAAACTTCTTCAATGTCAATACGATGTGCAAATTGAAATTGACAACCAAACTAGAGTTCTATTAAAAGCAATATATAGTACTTCTCATACAACTAAAAATATTTTATAGACATGCCGTGCCAAAGGAAGTGAGTTGAGGATTTCTTTAATATATTCTAGAAATGATGAAAAAAGCCGGATGTGATTAGTAGATCCATATAATCAAGCAAACTCACTTTCAACCTCAAGTTCGTAGACCTCGCTTGATCGTTGATGGAGAGAGATGGTAAAGAAAAAACAAAAGAGACGGTCCATGAAAATGGGTTAGACAATTAATGAGTTTTTTAATTAACGAGTTTGGTGATCGCATTATAATAAGGTACTCAAGGGCTTTTTTTAGTAATTTAGGTAGATACAATGGAGGGATAGGGTAAAGAAAAAAAAACCAAAAGAGATGGCAGATGAAAACGACTTACTTATCAATCACTGCTTTAATAAATGCGTTAGGTTATTAACATTATAATAAAGTTGACAAAGAATTCAAATTTTCACTAAAAGTTAAAAAATTCCCTCGCTAAAATAACATATCGGCAATCGATGACTTTTCTAATTGTTTGAGTAGCCATGATTATTTAATTATTAGTTGATAATGAATTATTTTCATAAATTTAAAATTAGGTTATTGTCAATCAAATTTTAATTAAATAGCCTGGCTAACCTAATGAATTATGTAGTATAGGATTGAAAATGACATTGAATGATCTAATATCTGTTTCATTCGATAGTGTAAATAATCAAATATATACCGTGCACCTAATTCACAAACAAAATTTTGTTACATGAGTATTAACATGTGGTTTTCTACATTTTTTTTCCATAGTTGTTGTATTCGCAAATTGAGCGCAACATACTTATTGATGAAATGTTTTTTTTTTTTTTTTTGGACAATAGAACCAACTTTACGCTGTTGTCCTGAATAAAGAAAAAAGAGAACTGATCTCGCGGTGTGAGGTAAATAATGAATTGATTGAAGGACAACTAGTAATTAGATGGCAATTAGGGTCAATCACGCAGTGACCAGCTTGGAAAGGGAAAAATCTTGAAAATGTCGTTCTTCTCTTCGAAAAGGGTGTGAGCTATGAATTTCTTGTTTGATAATTAGCTTGCCAGGGAAGGATGTTGATTTAGAAGATTACTGCTTTCGTCGCATTGATTTATGATGTTCTGTGAGAGAAGATTTTAAAAGACCAACAAGAAAAGTCCGACTTATAACAGTACAGGTTCTTATCCTAGGTCAACCAAGTCTCACAGAAAATTGTCAATGATGAACCATGGCATATTCCAAGAACTTCCCGGAATGTGCCTTCTGACGTTAAATATTTAAAACCAATAATGACACGATTAGGTTGAAAGAAACTAATAACTATATGTATGTATGTATGTATGTATGACTTACAAGATGGGAAAATTATCCAAAAAAGTCTTACTCCTATTGCAATTATACCAATTTAGTTATTAACATTTTTTTTGGGCCAATTTAATCACAAACTTTTTGCATTTGTGCTAATTCAGCTCATTTAGCGAATTTTGGCCTACCAGAGATAACATGGATGCCGATTGGCGCTAGCAGACGCTATCCATCTTATGTGATTAGCGCTAGCCAACGCTGATGTAGATAGTTTTTAATAATTTTTGTTCTAATTGTTTATTAATTTTTTATTTTATCTTTTCATTTTCCTTTTTTTTTCTATTAATTTTTCTTTCTCACAATGATTGGCGAGCCTTGCTAAAGGCTTGCTAGCCACTGGGGCTGAGGCTAGCCGCGCTAGGGCCTTGCAAGTTGCAGGTGAAGGTGCCCATCGTTTGCCTGTGGCTGCACCTTGCGATCTAGGCACGTGGCTTGGGGCCCATGACCCTTGCTTGCAATTAGCGAGTGCTCCATGGCCCTCACCCAATGGCCGGCTGGCCACTATAGATAAAAATGAAAGAAAAGGAAAAAGAAAATGAAAAAGAATAAAAATTATTAAAAATAAAATATTGTTAAAAATTGTCAGCATTAGTGTAGGTGGGCTAAAATTAGTTGAATTGATTGAATTAACAAAAAAATGTGTTTAGAACTGAATTGACATAATTACAATAGGTTAAAAACTTTTTTAGTAATTTTCCCCTACAAGATTGTTGACAATGAAGAAAATTGACAACACAGTGTGGTGAAAGTTATCGATGAGAGCTTTCATTAAGACTTAAGAGAAATTGATTGACAAAGCCATTTACAACGAGCAATCCAAAATTTTTGGTAATCAAATGACTTTTTTAAATGATTTAGTTTCAAGTGTGGGTTTCGACTACCACGCCTTGCAAGGAGGCAGTGCAAAAATCTGAAAGTGAAAGTTAGAGTAGGAGTAAAGTAGGACTGACAAAAAAGAAGAAGACATTTTTAATAAATGCATTGAGTGATCCACTTTATAACAACATTTAGATAATCAAGGACTTTTTTTTTTTAATTAATGAGGTAGATATGATGGACAAAGAAGGTGAATAAATGGCAAAAGAGACAATACATAAAACTCAATAGACAATTAATGATTTCTTTTTTCAATAATGCGTCAGGTGATCCACGTTATAATAAAGTTGGAAAAAAAAAGAAAATTTAATTTTTAACTAAAAGTCAAAAAGTTCCCTCAGTAAAACAGCATTTAGATTCGACCAGAGAAACAACATTTAGATAATCAATAACTTTAGTTTTTTTTAACTATTTGGATAGATAGTATCGTCTAAATATCGGATGATAATAAATTGTAATCATAAATAACATTTAAATTAGGTTACTATCAATTGCGTTTTAATTAAATAGCTTGGCTAATTTTATGAATCATGTAGTATAGAATTCAAGATCCAATATTGGTTAAATTTGATGGTGTAATTACTCGACTATGTACCGTGTACCTTACACAGGTTTCGTATTTTGGCTATTGACATGAGGTTTTCTACAAGAAAGTAGTAAACTTTTTTTTCAAAGTTATGGTATCTGCAAATTGAGTCCAACGCACTTATAGATGAAACATCTTTTAGCATTGTAAAATTCTCAAGCAACGATTTTTTTATTAACTAGATTAATTCCTTTGCGTCACTCAATAAATCAGAGGAACGATGCAAATGGGAACTGGTTGTTATGAAATCTGACTCCCATGAATATTCGTTTCTTTTTTCATGATTGTTTTTGGCTGCAATTGCATGCGATTCTAACTCGGAACCATTTGAGATTTTGAGAAGAGTTGCTCTTTGGAGAGCGATGAAAGTTGTAAGTTATGTTTGGGAGGGCTATGGGGTTTGCTATGACTTTTTACTACTGGCCAATTGTTATTGAGGCTTTTGCTTCTGTTCAATACATAATGACTGAATTTAACTTTGGTTGGTTAATTCAATCAGTTCATCAATGCTTAAAAAAAAGAATTGCTTGAAGCTTTTTGGAATGATTACTATTGACCCCAATATAAACTCCAATTGAACGATGTAGAATTTCATATGGCACTGAGAATTATAATTTGAACGATGCCCCAAATTGACGGTAAAATCGTTCAACAAAGAAAGCTAACTACCTAAAATCAATACCGAGTCCAGTTAAATTGTCACCGTCGAAAAGATGTACTCACTTGCCATCCAATCAAGTCGGTTAATCGTTTAATATAAACTCATTCGAAGCCCTAGAGAGATTTTGGAAATGTTTCCCATCACGATAAAAAATGACGAAAACGAGTCGCATGAGATGCACTGACTTTTAAGGTATTGTCATTTTAAATTGATTATTTAAATATTGAGTGCTTAAGTTGCATAGTGCAAAGTTTTTTAATTAATTCAAATACCGAATAAAATAGATAATGAAAAAAATAAAAGAAGATACGTATCATTTAAGATATGTATTCCACAGTTTTCAAATTGGGAAGATAGTTCATTGAAGATGACCTTGGCAAGGGTTCTTACCTATACCACCCATCCTGTGAATTCCAACAAGCCGTACACCACCGGCATGGATGTCTAAAATTTTTTTTATGGCTTCTTCTTGGTCATCCATTCCAATTAGATGTTCAGTCACAGATCTGTGTTTAGCCTTGAGCTTATCCAACACCTCCTGAACAACCAGCTCCGTAAGCTCTCCTTGGCTGTCAACAAGAACATATTTTTTCAGTAGAAAAGAATGATATATATACAAGTTCTTGTAACCTCAAAGCATGTAAATGGCAAGATTACTTCCCAATGCAATCCTATTTCACCATCATATGTCTTTGATGAGGATTTGAGGGAAAATTCGGAGTACGATACTGCTAATTAACTGACAAATGAACATGAACATAAACAGACAGACAGAGAAATTGCTACAACAACCTATGTGGTATGGCCATTGGCCTGCATCCATTGGTGAATGAGCATAGAATTCACTGGTCAAATTCGGAGTACATGAGCAAAAGAACTCTCAATACCCTAGCTACTGATACATCTGAGAATTCTCACTCTCTGTATATTATAAGGAGAGCTTTCATATCAGAACTCTAGAAAGGAATATGAAATTAATTTGACTGGCCCCTCTGCTTCCACCACGGACCTCATAAAAAATTCTCAATTGAGTTGCCTCAATTCATTGGACAGGGTAGGTCTTGTCATTAGTTACTAATCCTTAATAGTCCAACTACACCGAGTGCAGGTTGAAACATGTCCCTAAATTTATATCAACCCCTGTTTGGAGTAACATTATTGTATCAGGGAAACTATAACCAAACGGAACTTACTATTCTTGCTAAGATTATAATGGAAGTGAGACGTATGAGAGAAAAGCTTACAGAACCCACCAAAACTAGTTCCACGACCTTACTCGACTTTGGAATTGCAAAACCAATGTGTAAGACCAGACGTCTCGATTCCTTGTTAAATGGGAAGAAGAACTGCAGTTCTCAAATTAGGTGTCTATCAGGTCAGTGTCCTTCATTCAACTTGCGAATTTAGGATGGCTTATACATTCATAAATGCATAGCACAACCTCCCAGGACATAATTCAACAATGCAAGATAAGTCATAAGACTCAGAATCAAACCAAAGAGCAAATTCACTAAATGCCAATTTTTCTTAACAAAAAGTTTGAATTAACAATACGGGATAAGAAAACAACGAAATTTCATTCCTTTAGACATCCCATTTGCACACACATGTAAATTAGTCTATCAATTTATTGTAGAGATGATGCAAAAGAAAGTTAAAGGATCTGCAGAGTTTACCCTCCAAAATTTTTAAAGCTCCATTTTTTAATTTTACCAACCTCTACAAGAGACTCGCCACGCGTTCACTTCATCGGAAAATTTCTTCTGATGCCCCACTAAAGCATCGCTGTACAGAGAGGTCTTAAGCTTCACATCGTCGGGTTCGACATCGAAGAAAATGGGCAGTATCTTCTTGCTCCCCTTCGATCTAGACGTGTCCTCCACGATCCGCGCGAGCTCGCGGAGGCACCATTTGCAGGAAGCATACATACTGGAGAAGATGGGAATGTACAGCCTGGAGTCGTCGATCGCCCGCAGAAGCGCTCCGCCGATCATTTCGCTGACGCAGAGCTCCTTGTCGTCTCTGAAGACGCAGACCCCTGCGTCGACCAAGGTGTGGTAGAGGGTGTCGGTGAACCCGTGGCAAGTGTCGGGCCCTCAGAAGCTCAGGAACACCTGAAAGCCGGCTCCTAGCGCGGTGGCGCCACTGCTCGTTCCGGCCGCCGAGGTGGGCATTGGAGGTTCTTGGTCAGCAGCCACAGACGTCATCAGTATCCGGCCCCTCTCTCTATCTCTCTCCTTGTTGTCACCCAACAAGAGGATGGTCGGTTCGCTTGTCCATGCTCGGAGCTGACACGAGCATCGACAAAATCGAGGGAAAGCTGAAACCGACTGGGATTCTCTTCTTCGTACAAGCTGCCGGACGGGAAGTGAAGGTCTTCTTCTGTCACTTTCGTGTCTTTGCCATGGCCAGAGCCAGAGAATCCCAGTTTACTGACGTGTGCTTTGCTTACGAGTTACGACTAAAGGAAGTGGACCAAAATTCCAGAGTCCGTAGGCCTAAAATCGAAAGAATCACCTTGTTTGGCAATACGACTGACTTGGATTGATTTTATCGGTCATCTTGTATCAAACTTAAATTCTGTTATTTAAGCTTCATTTATTTTGTAAATAATAAATGTTTTGAAAAATAAATTTTTCTAACATGACTACTCGTATATCTTAAAATTTTCCAAAATGGAGAAATTATGGTATCTAACAAAAAAAAAAGACCTTTTTGATCCATTTGATCAATTATTTGATAATCGTTTACCTGGTTTTAGTATTTATCTTTGGTATTGATATCAATCCAGGGCATAATATTGTTGTTTCGAAGATAAAAATCGAAAAATTCTCCAAGCTTACAAAATTAAATGAATGAAAAATATTTTATCGTCTATGAAAATATTTAGATATAAGTTATTAATGATAACAAAAATATTTTCATTGACTAATTATTTCAAATGATACAAGTGATCGTTTTCAAAAAAAAAATTCAAATCATTTATTTCCATGAAAGAATATAATTAGATCTTTAATCGAAGCTAAAAAAGAAAAAAAAAAAGAAACACACAAATATTTACCCAACGCTAATTAAGAACCTTTTGCTTGCGTAGCAAAAGAGAAGTTAATATCATCGTACAAGATTTTGATTTTGTCTTTTTTTTAGAAGGGAATTATTGTATTTGGCTACCCCAAATTGTGAAGAAAGTCATAGAAAGCACTAGGAAATAACCATAGGGGTCAACCATAAGGATATATCCAATTCAGACTATATTTATAGCCTTACTGGGAAAGAAAGATATCTCAAGTGCTAAAACTTGGTATAGACAGACAAATAAGTGCCAAAATTTTCAAGAGGTACAATTAAGTATCACTTTTAAAAAAAAAAAAAAATTGGACAGTTGAGTGCCAATTCTGGCGAGACTTGCCGGAAATTCGACGCAGCGTTATTCTATTTATAAAACTGTTTACGTAACTTGCCGAAATGTCCACTCAATAATTCTTGTTCCAAAATGATGTTGTTTTGTCCTAAATTTTTATTTTTAATATAAATACTAATTAAATGAAATTAAAAAGACTAATTTAAAAAAAAAAAAATCAATGAAGGTCTCCATGACCTTCGTTGTCGGTGCCCCACTATCCTCGTTGAAAGGGTCCAATGACGGTGGGGTGAGCCGTTACCTTGGTCAACCATAGGTGAAGCGCTGCATGCCCTTGCCTAGATCTTTCAGGGATGGGGAAGGGGAAGAAAGCTTTGTCTACATGGCTCGTAGGAATGTCCACTCAGTAATCATTGTCCCAAAACGACGTCATTTTGTTCCCAAATTTGATTTTTAATATTAATTAAATTAATTAAAAAGAATTTATTTTTATAAAAAAAGAAAAAAAGAAAGGAAGTCAGAGGCAGCCTCCACGACACTTGCCGATGTCGCCCCACCCTCGTCGAAAAGGGCTAGCAATAGTGGGGTGAGGGTTGGCCAGGGTTGCCAAGCCTTGGCCAGTGCTCGACGACCCTAGCTGATTGCAAGCAAGGCCCTGCACAATTAAAATTGTGGAAGAGAGCCCAACGCCAATCGTGATCAAACTACCGTCTCCGGAAAAAAACAAAGTGATACTTTTAGAGTTTGCTCCTAAGTTTGATGCTAAAGTAGTAACCTGGGCCACAAAACGAATGAAGTGGATGTTGTCACTTAACTAGGTCACTACTACGCACCTATCGAAGGAATCGAAAAGGAAGTCATGAATGAGGAAGATGCGAAACAGTTCCCGAGCATGGTAAAAACAAGGGAGTTCAATGTAGTAAACTAATTACAAAAAGTGCTGGCCCAAATCTCCTTGCTAGAGCTATTTAAGTCCTTAGAAAAGTCATAGAAAGCACTAGGAAATAACCATAGGGGTCAACCATAAGGATATATCCAATTCAGACTATATTTATAGCCCTACTGGGAAAGAAAGATATCTCAAGTGCTAAAACTTGGTATAGACAGACAAATAAGTGCCAAAATTTTCAAGAGGTACAATTAAGTATCACTTTTTTTAAAAAAAAAAAATTGGACAGTTGAGTGCCAATTCTGGCGAGACTTGCCGGAAATTCGACGCAGCGTTATTCTATTTATAAAACTGTTTACATAACTTGCCGAAATGTCCACTCAATAATTCTTGTTCCAAAATGATGTTGTTTTGTCCTAAATTTTTATTTTTAATATAAATACTAATTAAATGAAATTAAAAAGACTAATTTAAAAAAAAAAAAAATCAATGAAGGTCTCCATGACCTTCGTTGTCGGTGCCCCACTATCCTCGTTGAAAGGGTCCAATGACGGTGGGGTGAGCCGTTACCTTGGTCAACCATAGGTGAAGCGCTGCATGCCCTTGCCTAGATCTTTCAGGGATGGAGAAGGGGAAGAAAGCTTTGTCTACATGGCTCGTAGGAATGTCCACTCAGTAATCATTGTCCCAAAACGACGTCATTTTGTTCCCAAATTTGATTTTTAATATTAATTAAATTAATTAAAAAGAATTTTTTTTTTTTATAAAAAAAGAAAGGAAGTCAGAGGCAGCCTCCACGACACTTGCCGCTGTCGCCCCACCCTCGTCGAAAAGGGCTAGCAATAGTGGGGTGAGGGTTGGCCAGGGTTGCCAAGCCTTGGCCAGTGCTCGACGACCCTAGTTGATTGCAAGCAAGGCCCTGCACAATTAAAATTGTGGAAGAGGGCCCAACGCCAATCGTGATCAAACTACCGTCTCCGGAAAAAAACAAAGTGATACTTTTAGAGTTTGCTCCTAAGTTTGATGCTAAAGTAGTAACCTGGGCCACAAAACGAATGAAGTGGATGTTGTCACTTAACTAGGTCACTACTACGCACCTATCGAAGGAATCGAAAAGGAAGTCATGAATGAGGAAGATGCGAAACAGTTCCCGAGCATGGTAAAAACAAGGGAGTTCAATGTAGTAAAGCAATTACAAAAAGTGCTGGCCCAAATCTCCTTGCTAGAGCTATTTAAGTCCTTAGAAAAGCACAGGAACACCTTGTTGAAGGTCCTTAACAAGGTGCACATTTTGAAAACAATCGATGACGCCTAATTAGAGGAATTCGTGGGGACCATCTTGTTGAAAGATTAGATTTCCTTTGCCGACGAAGACTTCCTTGCTGATGGTCATAACCATATAAAGGCACTACATATTTCTATGAACACATGATGGTACTATTGTCTCTAGAGCATTAATTGATAATGGTTTTACGCTGAATATATGCCTATTGGTTATGCTTCACCACCTAGGTGTTGAGATGGAGAGAATTCGCACTACTAAGTCAACCATTTACACGTTCAACGGGATGGGAAAGAAGGTGATAGGAGAAATCGAGTTGAAATTACTGATTGGTCCTGTGCTATTCATGGTACTATTTCAGGTTTTAGATATACCGAGTGCCTTCAATTTCCTATTAGGGAGGATTCATACTGTGGTTGTGTCCCCACTAGCCTCCATCAGAAGGTACGGTTTATGGCCAATGGTAGGCTTATTATCGTGCATGGGGTAAAAGACTTCAAGGTCTACCATGAAACAATCATCCCGGATGTGAAGCCTAAATGCAAAGGGGAATCAAACTCTTGGACCCTTGAGCTACCGTCTACAATCCATATTCTCATAAGCTCTTTTATGGGTACTCCTGAATTATCCAATTCAGCTCTAGCGATTGGAAAGATTATGTTGGCAAATGGGTACAACTCCATAGATGACCTTTGGGCTGTATGGACAAGGGATTTGAAAGCCCATCAAAGCTCGAAGAGACTCGAAAAGAAGAGACTTGGAATATGATGGAGAGCATGGAGTGTGAGGCGAATGGGGAGGCCAAGGCAATCCGGGAGGTCGTAGTGAACATGGGGCCAAGGCAACCGAGGTCGAAGCAAACGTGGAGGTAGCGACGAATGCGAAAGCCGACGGCACTTCCCTTACAATGGTCTTGAAGCCATTCCTGACCAAAGGACAAGCTCCTTCAAATCGGATTGGCAAGGCAAAACTCTCTCTCTCTCTCTCTATCTCAAAGTGAGATCGTGTGGAATGAGAGATAAGTTTGGGAACTCGTCTCTCCTTTGCAAAGCTTACGGCGCTTCCCTTACAATGGTCTTCTTTCCTTCACTTTCGGCCGCTGAATCTCCTTCTAATCTCACGGTGGTGGATATAGCCTTTGGAATAAAGAGGGCTAAAAGTTACTGTTTCCGTCAAATAGAAATTTTAAAATATCCTAATTTATTTAGGCTGTTAGTGTCATCATAGAAGTTAGGGAGGGTCCATGTAACACTCTTTCGGAATTTTCCACGTGGCCACAGAGGATATAGGCAGTGTGCTTTTAGAGATAGGGACCAGGCAATGTAGGAAAAATGAAATGTCCCAAAATCACTATGGTATTAATGAAGAATTTGGAATAAAAAAGATCTTATCAAATATGACCAATCTGCTCGCGTTAAACAAAAAATCAGTAAATCAAGGCAAATTTGTGATTACACCATAGAGAGATTGAAGCAAAGAAGAATATGACGAGATATGCAAGTGACAAAGAAAAGCAAAAGGTGATGGATTATGCAACTGCTGCATTTTTGTTCGATCATTCTTTCAT
Source organism: Eucalyptus pauciflora (assembly GCA_007663325.1). NCBI lineage: Eukaryota > Viridiplantae > Streptophyta > Magnoliopsida > Myrtales > Myrtaceae > Eucalyptus > Eucalyptus pauciflora. The sequence goes on from VMYD01000067.1 coordinate 547,121, forward strand.
AGTTTCACAAAGCCTTTCAATTTTAGCTTCAACTTCTGAGCATTTTTATTTATAATTTTAAATCCAATTAATTCCAATGTTATTTATATCTCAAGTACATTAATTTCAAGTCTCCCATTTCATTTACCTTTAGGTTCTACACCACTTTGATCTCCTTTGGTTTTCTTGCCCAAAGCTCTTGCTTTCCATCTAATTTCCCCCTCTCCCACTTTTATTTCCGATTAACTTTATTCCTCTTGATGTTTAAATCGATTTCCATCCATTCCATTCACACTTTATTCAAATATATGGGGCACCTCAAGATTGAAGGTATCTTACCACATCACTTTTTTTTTTTTTTCATAATTCTTCATAGCAATTCAATTTTACTAAGCATTACTCGAAACAACTAGCTAATCTCCAATGTCCTAGTTGCAAGACCCAAGCAATCAACTCTTGATTTGTGTAGCCCCAACAATCGCCAAATTTGACATTATGATGTCACAGCCGACAAAGACTCAATGGCCCTTGTTGGCACGCGAGCGGCGCACCAGCATTGCCACCTGCCCTTGCAGCCTTCCCTTTCTTCTCTCTCTCTCTCTCTCTCGTTTATTTATTTTTTTCTCTTAGGGAATTACACATAAATACCAACTTGTCCAGTCAATATCAATGTGGCACCAATGTGTCAATCCATGCCAGCATTTTAGTTTTCATTTTAACGAAAAGATGAACTTGAACAAAAATAAAACATATACTTTAAGGATCCAGTTGCAAGGAAAAATTTAGAAATCCAATTAAACAAGTTGGAAAAGTTTAAGGGCCTACATTGAAATCAAGAAAGATTGTGGTTATATTCGGGTCCCTTCTTCACCATCGCTTACAATGGGAATCTCTTCATCCTGAGAACTCGCGGATGAAAGAAATCGAAGTCAGAGCTCAGTATCAGGCTCGTGAGAAGTCACGATCGGAGGTGAGCTATTATCGTCAGAGCTGTCTCCATCCCCCTCCAGATCTTACCCTTCATCGTCCGTTCCATCTTCATCCTACAAGAAATGCAAATTTGCTGTAGTGAACCATAACTAATCTAAATCATACTTAATTGTATTATTTGGCTTTCCATGTTTTGAGTTTTTCCTGATAGATTCAACGAAGAGCAATAATATTATGCGAAGGTGGAATAAGTAAACAAGTTAGATCTTTTAGTCTTCAAGACCAGACTAGTTACATTGTTATAGAGGATAACAAAAAAGGGGCAAGGGCTATGCTACTACTTATGAAGAAGAATAAGGATACCTTGTCTGATGTCTCTAACGGGAGTGACTCCGTAGGAGAGTTTGCTGTTGTCACAATCATGTCCTTGTAATCCCTGTAGGGAAGGTCCTCCACATTAGGATAGCCACAGCTTTGTAATTTCCGACACTTCCTAATTGTTATTAGGCATTCATCAGGCAACTTCGTGTTTGATTTGTTCATCAGAGTTTCCAGTTTCTAACAGCTAGAAACATAGAAATCGCGCAAAGATTCGAGCTCATCAACACCATCAATAGCTTGTAGCTCATGGCATCTGACGATTGACAGAGACTTCAAGATCTGTAAGTTTGATAACTCACATATTTTGCTAATAGGACACTTTTTAATGGTTAAAGTCTCCAACGATTCCAATGCACCAAGACCTGGAATCTCAATCAGCTTCTCACATCCCGAAACCTCCAAATGTGTTAGCTTCTCTAAGTTCGATGGAATAATTAGTTTCTCCACTGAACTACACTCATAAACAAGTAATGCATTCAAAGATTCTAAACCGCTGAGGCCCTCAACAGTACAGAGCTCATAGTAGTCTGATATAACCAAAATCTTCAGCAACTTTGAGCTTGACAGGTCGTATAACCTTTCAATGGAACCACAGTACTGTACATTCATTTCTTCCAAGGACTCTAGGGCCTCCAGACCTTCAATCTCAACTAGCTTCGGACATTTTGATAGCCACAATTCTTTAAGTTTCTTTAAGCTTGCTCGGATGAATAACCTCTGAAGGAGTTCACATTTAGTCACCGACAATGCTCTCAGTTGTTCGAGGCCACTGAGCTCAATTTCTTGAAGCTGAGATTGAGAAAGTCGTAGCTCGACAAGTTTTTCAAGTTGGAAAAGATTGGCCAAGATATTATTGAGTTGAAATTAACAAGTTGTAGCTCCGATAAGGAGGGAGGAAGCTTCGTGATACATTGCAAGTCTAGTCCGGATAAAATAAGCTCAGTTAGACGAGGAAGAGAACCAAACTCAGTCGGTGGTGCAGAGATATATTAGAAAGGGACAATTCCAACTTCTTTAGTTTGGACAACCTCCTAATCCACCCTAAGCTGGAACTTGGCAACAGTTCCAATGAAGCAAGGATATCTTGAGAGCCATCAGATAAGAGCAAATCCACCAGATTAGTCAAGTTTGAGAGATCCGGAACTATCCGCAATGCAGATGATCGAAAGTGTAGATAGATCAGACTTTTTGGAAGCTTTGGCAATTCTTGAATCTCATTACAACCTATCAAGTCCAGTCTTTCAAGGTGGGGAATATGATTGATTGTTGTTGGCACTCCAAAAATATGGGCATCTGATAGCTCGAGGACTTTCAAAGAGGACAATGTACCAATTTCCCTCGGAATTTCACCTCTTAATTCTTCACAATCACTAGTATGTAGCTCTTCCAGATTCTTTAACGTTCCAATAATACTGGGCAATTTCCTTATTGGAGTATTTTCCATCAATATCACTTTCAATTTCTTCAGATTTCCAATCGAATTTGGTAACTCAACAATTTTAGTACTGGATAGATTCAACTCCTGCAAAGACTCAAGCATCCCAATTGAGTCTGGTAGTTTTTTTTTTAACTTAATGCACCCAAAGAGAGAGAGAGACTCAAGTTTCACAAGCTTCCCTCTCTGGAAGTATGCTAATTTGTGTGTACCTTAAAATAAGGATAGACAAAAACTCCTTATCACCAATAGAATCAGGAAGGCATTCAATTTGTATGTTTGACAGATCCAACTCCTTTAGTGATGTCAATTTCCCAAATGAATCTAGGAGTTTCTGAAAGCATCCACTAGAAGCAAAGTGCTTTAGATTCGTAAGCCTTCCAACTTCTTCAGGCAAATCAGAGAGGCACTCTTTAAGATTTAAGTAAATCAGGCGCTTTAGCTTCCCAATGGAGGGGTCAATCTCAACCAAGTTTATGCAATTATAGAAACTCAGCTTCTCTAGACTGAAGCATGCAGAGATGTTCGGTGTTCTAGTTATGCCTTCGCAACCTCTGAGGTTTAGAACTTTCAAATTCTTTACCATCTAACAAAAACGATTCACCATCAAGAGAAGAAAATAGTATATATTACATCATTTGCCAATCAAAATTAAAGTGAATGCATATCATACCTTGATTAGGCTCCATGCGCTCCAGTCATCTATGATGCTGCCTGCAAATGATCTCAAACACAACCAAATTCTTCATAGATAGATTGAGGAAGAAGTACAGCCCAAGTGCCAAAACTTGGCACGAGATGACACTTAAGTGCCAAAAGTTTGGAAAGTGACACTTAAGTGCCAAAATCGGAGCAAAATAGATCACTTAAATGCCACTACGGCCAAAATGCTGACGTGGTTATTTTCTGGCAAAACAAGTGCAAAACGGCGTCGTTTTGCATGCTAACGTAGTTAGACAATACAAAAACGACACCGTTTTACAAGCTGACGTGGTAAAAAAATTAATATAAACATTAATTAAATTAAAATTAAAATTAAATTTATTTAAAACATTTAAAAATAAAATAAAAAAATTCAAAAAATTCAAAAATAAAAAATAAAAGAAAAAGGGGGAGGGGGGCAGGCAGCTGAGAGCTAATCCCTTACTGCCGCCGCCGGAAGGGCCGACGGCGGTGGGGGGAGGGTCGGCTAAGGTCGCCGGGCCCTGGCTAGGGGTCAGCGACCCTGGCCGACTGATGGCAAAGGCCGCGAACCTCGCCTAGATCTGGGCGAGGGTCGCGGTCCTCGCCCAGCTTCGGCAGGGGTCGGCTGCCCTCACCCGGCTGCACGAGGGTCGCCGACCCCTGCTGGCCAGGGCCCAACAACCCTGGCCGACCCTCCCCCCGCTACTGCCAACCCTTCCGGCAGTGGCGAGGGATTAGCCCTCAGCCCCCTGCCCCCTCTCTCCCCCCCCCCTTTCACTTTTTTGAATTTTTTTTGAATTTTTAGTTTTTAAATATTTTTATTTTATTTTTAAATATTTTAAATAAATATAATTTTAAATTAAATTTAATTAATTTTTTTACCACGTCAGCTCGTAAAACAATGTCGTTTTGCATTTCCTTTGTCGAAAAATCGTCACGTCGGCATTTTTGCCAGATTTTGGCCAGAGTGGCACTTAAATGATCAATTTTGCTCCGATTTTAGCACTTAAGTGTCACTTTCCAAACTTTTGACACTTAAGTGTCCCCTTGTGCCAAGTTTTGGCACTCTAGGTGTCCGCAATTTGATAGATTGGTTACCTTAAGATCCAGTGGCCTAGGAGAATACCAAGAAATCCATCTTAACTTCAAAAAATCATCCCTAAAGTCTCCGGCAAAGGTTCCCTCATCTAATTCGAGGAACCTTAGGTTGGGCAACCTACTAAGTACGTCATGCGTAATTACAAGTGGTTGATAATGACTTCCAGTTAATATGAGTGCCTGAACTTTTTTCTTTCTCTACCAAAACGAACATAAATGAACAATCATGAATTTGACAAATATATACATTAGTAAGAATTTGACAAATATTTAGATTCTCGTTTGGGTAAAAGAATTGAGAGGCTTCTAAGTGGGTATGCGAACTCTTTTCTACACATACCCAACTCATGAAAATTGTGAATTTTGTTTACCTGCTTTGTTCTTACAATGTCCAAGGCTTCCTCACAAATCCACACCCTGCTACGCTCACCAGAGTCATGCAAGCACTCCCTTTGAACAATTTGCCTCCAGAGATCTTTGAGCTGGTCATGCATCCATAATGTATCACCATCAACGATCTTTACCAAAGACATTTGCATAAGTACCTGAATCGCAGTCTTGGGAAAAAAAATTGCAAGCTTCCCATATGTAAGTTGCATTCGTCTTTTTTGCGTCGTTGACAAAAAAAGCATGCCATGTCAAGAAATATCTCCTTTTCCTCATCTTCCAATGCTTCGAAACTGATCATCAACTGCTGTCGGACATCCTTATGAGGTATTCCTGCTAACCTCTCTACAGTCTCTTTCCATATCTCTTCCAGTTGGCGATAAAGAAATGAGCCTATGACGTCAAGAGCCAAAGGAAGCCCTTCAATTGTGACAACAATTTCTGATGCAGGAGTATCATATTGATATGGTGGAGAGTCTTTTCTAAAAGTGTGTATACAGAAAAGCTTAAGAGCTTGATCATAATCTAGTTCCTTTAATTCATAAACTAAAATACCATCCAGTACTTTTAAAGTATTTTCATTCCTGGTTGTAATGATAATCCTATTTCCTGAGCCAAACCAATCTTGTGCCCCTGCTAGTTTCTCCAATCGTTCTTCTTTATCCACATCATCCAAAACAATGAGGACCTTTTTGTTGCGAAATCTTGTCCCGGTTGATCCCATCATCAATGTCATGAATGTTGTCCACGAATCTAGAGTCGAGAATGTCAGAACATATTTGTTTCTACAAATTTACTAGGCCATCTTTTTCTGATGATTCTCGAACATTGCCAAGAATGCAGCAATCATCAAAGTGTGAACACAATTGGTTGAACAGAACCTTAGCAAGAGTTGTTTTACCAACGCCACTTATCCCGTGAATACCAACAAAACGAACACCTTCACAGTCAACATCCAAGAGCTTCATTATGTCTTCAACACGATCATCCACTCCAACCAATTGATTTGTCACATTCTTACGTTTTATTATCAACTTAACCAAAACCTCTCGGATGATCAACTTAATAGCTTCCCCATGCCTGCCACATATATGAGCTACTACAGTTGAAATGAGACGGTAACTAGAGATGTCGTCATAACTTTCAAGTTGAAGCACAAATATTTGGATTTGCTCAACATAGATGACAATGAGACAGTTCAAGCAACGAATCATGGACACTTTGTACAAAGGAAAAACTTTACAAACTAGAAGGAGTTCCAATGTTCCACACCTTTTTCCCAGCAAAATTTAATTTTTCTTTATGCTTTCTCTATTTGAACTTTTCTATACTGCCAATGTGACTCAAGCTTAAAGTTCTTCATGTGTAATGAATGATTTCCAGCTAGATTGAGCAGATTATAATAATCACCTTACAAATTACAATCGTCAAAGTTTTGCTATCTCATCTCAACCAAGAACGCTCTTCCTCTGGCAGTCTATGCATGAGCCAAAAGGGACTCAAAACAGAGTCACTTGGCCATCATCAACGACACATTTTGAAAATGTACACATTGACTTTATTATGACAATCATATATTTTAGTTAGATACTTTCCCATTGGTCAATACAGATTATATCCTAAGATGACTAGGTTACATAATGTCACTTCAGTTAGATCGGTCAGAAAACCAATTACCTCTCGCTAATTCTCTTCTTTATTTAATGCGAGTTGACAATATGGAAATTGCTAGTTTTGGCTCAAAGGCCTTTGCAATTTTGTTACCAAACACCTCCATATTCTGCCAAAGGCCTTTATGACCTCACAGTCTTTTGGCAAAGCTGTGTGAAACGCACTTATAAGCACCTCAAGTTTTTATAGGTTGTAAATTAATGGAATCCACACAATGACAGAGGAGGAAGTGTGCGATTCTGCATCCATGCTTAAGAAAAAAATGCCGCATTGAAGCTTTTTGGAATAATTACTACTCACCCCAAAATCAAATCCGATAGAACGATGTAGAATTTCATAGGCGCCCAGACTTCTAATTCGAACGATGTCCCAAATTGACGGTAAAATCGTTCTACAAAGAGAGCTAAATCCCCAAAATCAACGCCAAGTCCAACTAAATTGTCACCGTCAAAAATAACGTTGCAGCTTGGAGTCTAGGAGCACCAATTGAAGTTGGACATAGCGTCCTCGTCAAAAGTGATATGCCAGTGGCGAAACGGCAGCGTTGGGCTTCGAGTGAAAAGATTTCCGCACTTGCCATCCAAGCGAGTTGATCCTTATACCGGAAGTTTTACAACTTGTTACATTAAGTTTTAACATTTTCAAAAAATACTATCAAGTTTTAAAACTTATTAAATTGATTCAATCAAATCTTTTCGCTAACTCTGTTCAATTATACTAATGGAAAATGCTGATTCATTTTATTTTATTACTTTTTTAAGACACGTGACGATGATACAATACCTAGCAAGCGCCATGCCAGAAAAATATTCAAAATTTTATTAAAAATACAAACTAAATTAGATTAAGAAAAAACACAAACCCCCACCAAGGCTGGCAAGGGGCCGTTGCTGGTAGCTGCTACCACTAGAAAGGACTAACGGAGGTCGCCAGAGCCTCAAATATGGTCAGTGACTTGTCCGGGCCCTGAGCGAGGCCTCATCAGCCCGCGGAGAGGGCCTGCTAGCACATGCCAGGAGGCATGACCCTTTCCCCAAATTTAAGGGTTGTTGGTCCTTGCTTAGGGGTGGGCAATGCTCGCCTGGCCCTTGGCTCATATGCCATTCTCATGGCCATTTTATATGTATTTATAATATCATATTATTGACTCAGAATTAACGCGATCAATCCTAAGTCAATATAAAGATAAGAGCCTGGTGTCCGCCATCTAGTCCAACTTTCTAGTGGATGAATAATTTCTTCGCCTATGTCATTGCTAAAGCATTTCAATAGAGAGTTTCAATCTTCCTATGTTGGCTAAGTTGTTCTTCGTTCTAACGTGGGAACGAGCCAAAAGAAAGCTTGATACCAGGGTCCTCGCAACTCATGGACATGAGTGAAATCCTTTCTCTGGGTTTCTTGCTATGACCAAGCAATTCATGGGCAACTCAGAAGGCATTGAAGAACTTCCAAATTATCAAACTTTGTAGAACGATTCCCTCATCAATCTAAAAGTGAACACAAAATGAAAACTGACATATACAAAATGTGTCTTAACTCCAGTTTTTAGGAAGACAATGCTTCCAATATTAGGCAACTTCTATTAAATCTCAGCCAATGAATATTGATAGAGATTACAACTAACCAACCACCTAATCATTGGTTGAAAATGTATATCAATGCCGTTCAGCTGCCTGTCATGCGTTGGTTGGTTTATCCCATGCTGTCAATGATTGAAGAAACTGTCATGAGCAATCCAAATATCGGAAAATACTTTGTTAATTGAACCATGTGGAAATCAATTTGTACTCCACTAGGAGATAGATTTACCTCAGACAAATGGATAATAAATCCCCAACGCAGAGGAAAATCCTATGCAACATGAGTTCTTGTTACTGGAGCACTTGTCCCTTGACTGTAGTTGCCTTTGAGGTTGATCAAGAGGAGTCCGAAAGTTTTCTTTTGATGCCATCACTTAGCTTTTCAATCAACCAAAATGGCGAGACTTGACTTCGTCTTCCGTCTCCACTTATTCTGAATTATCCTTCATATGCTTCTTCTGTTATGACCTTCAAAGAATTTCACCTTTAAATCTAGGAAAGTCGCGGTTGCAGATACATTCCAATATGCTCACTAAGCATGTCTTGAACCTATCAGCAAATGTTCTTGGTGGAGCAAGTTCATCTAGACCTGGAAAAAAAGGTTGTGATTAAGTTCAATACATACATTTAATCCGTATGACATGATAACGGTAGATCCAAACATGGACAATAGCAGTGAAATACTTATAGGGTTCGAGTCTTGCTCCGTGGTCTGGTTTTGCTCTCCAGGCGAAGTCCTTTCTCTGACATGGTCAACGGGAGGCTCTTCGATAATTTCATGATCCCGAGAACTTGCAGATGGTTGGAACTGTAGCTGAAGCTCAGTCTCGTGCTCTTCGGCATCCCCTTTCATTTTAGCCTCCTACAGGAAAAATACGATTCTTTTTAGCCAGTATTTTGGGATGAGAAAATGCAGGTGTCATCAAATAAATTATTTCTTCACATTGGTTTTGCTTGTTTCCCAAACAAGGGTGCAGCAAACTCATGTTTCCTATTTGCAAGACATCATGAGTCTATATAGTAGTCAACTGTCAAAATAGTGTAGAATCTCCCCTTTTTCTTCCTTCAATGTCAGTTTTACTTGGCCAGATTAAGTTCCTTCCTCTATGAAGCACATTATGACCTTCCAAATCACTCAGAATGTCCAGAAGTGAAAATCTCTAACCCTGAATTTCTTACATTCTGGTGACTGAACTGGAATTATTGATGAAAGAAGCAAAAGGAAATGACATTGTTACTACAGGAATTTGAGACTAATGTGTACTATATGGAACAAAACATCTATCACTGCAGACAGTGAGCAACGATTTATCTTTCAATTTAATATAACATCAATTAGTTACATTAGGGTCAGAAATTCGGTCTACTAGTTGGAAGTTCCGTTTTCATGTTTGTATAAACAGATCGTGTGGATAAGGTCAATCAATGGAAGAACATGACCAAAGCGAGGGGGCCAAAGAAAAAGGAAAGAAAGCGCGTTACCATTGCCTACTATCAAATAATCAAAGGAGGCATACCTTTTCAGTCTCCAATTCAGAGTTCTTGGTCTCTGATTGGGTGTCTGCTGTTCCCCGAAGAATCATCTCTTTATAACGCTCGAACGGGACACTATTGTCTCCGACTGGATCAGAGTCCAGTAACTCCCCGCAGTTAGTAAAATATATACGGCACTCATCTGGTATTTTTGTGGTCCACGCATCTACCGGCCTTTCCAGTGAATAACATTCAAAAATATTCAACTCATCCAGTATCTCTAATTTGTCGAGTCCCTCGACAACCCTTAATTGAGAACACATCCCAATGGCTAAATGGCGCAGGTTCTTTATGTTTGCCAGACCACCTAGCCTTGTTATAGCATGGCAATGGTAAAGGAGAAAGTATTCCAATGATTCCAACATACCAACAACTTGAATTTCGAGTAGCTTTCCGCAACTTACCAAACTGCATTCTTTCAGTTTCTTTAGGGCGGTTGATAGAATGGAAACTCTCTCCCCACAAAAAGCCAACTCACTCGTAGACTCTAAATCGTTGGAGACTTCAGCATGTAACCTTTCGACAGACTCACAATCCTCAATTGACAAGTACTGCAGCGATTCCATCACACCATGGAATTGAATGTCAACCAGCTGTGAGCATTTGCACACCCGGATATAAATCAGGTTCTTTAAGCTTGATAGGATGGACAATCTTTCTAGGAGTTCACAACACTCCACGGTCAAATTTCTCAATTGTAGAAGCCCATGGAGTTGTATTTCTTTCACTCGAGAGCCACAGAGCACTAATATCGACAAACTTCTCAAGTTGGATGATAGTGATCTGGTTGAGTTGAAGTTATCAAGCCGCAACTCCAACAAGGAAGATGGAAGCTGCTCGAGAGGTTCCAGGTCCAGACTAGACAAAGTAAGTTCTTCCAGGAGAATAAGGGAGCTTAACTCTGTGGGCGGGGTGGGGTTGTTCCAGAGGCGCAGTTCCAACTTGTTTAATTTGGATAACCTCCCAATCCACGATAAGTCAGAAGTCTGCATTAAATCTGATCCGTTCGAATATCTAGAGCCATCAGAAAGAAGCAATTCCTCCAAATTAGTCAAGTTCAACAGATTTGGGACCGACAGTAGCGAGCGAGATTCAACACGTAAACAGATCAAGCTTGTGGGAAGCTTTGGCAACTCTTTAATCTCATGACATCTACTTAAGTCCAGTTCTTGGAGGCGAGGAAGCATGCTGATTGTGCTAGGCACGGCATCTATTCTTGTATCTGATAAATTTAGGATTCTCAACAATAGCAAGTTTCCAACTTCATCAGGAATTTTGCCTTCCAGTTCTTCACAGCGCTCAGCATGTATCTCTTCAAGATTCTCCAACATTCCAATAGCACTAGGAAACTTCCACCTTTTTCCAGTTAATATAGGTATCATCTTACATGAAAAATCCAACACATGCAATGATTTCAGCTTTCCGATGGAGATAGGAAGCTCTCTGATCTCAGTGCTAATCAGAGACAAAGACTTGAGTTTCACAAGTGCTGCAATAGAGTCTGGAAGTTCGGTGATTGGCATTCTTGATACATTGAGACTTGACAGATATTTTAGTCTACAGATTGAATCAGGTAAGCTTGTAACTCTCATATTTGATAGAAACAACTCCGTCAAGGATGCTAATTTCCCAATTGAGTCGGGAAGTTTGCTCACCCTATAGCAATCTGTCAAAGAGAAGCGCTTAAGGTTCTCTAGCCCTCCAGCTTCTTTAGGCAACTCTTCAAGACGTGAGCAGCCGTTTATATTCAAGTCAATCAGGCACCTCAATCTTCCAATTGAACAGTCAATTTCTGTCAAATTGTCACATCTTTCAAGAGTCAACCTCTCTAGCATCAAGCACTTGGAGATGTCTGGAGTTCTGGTAATGCCGAAACACTTTTTGAGAGTAAGAACCTTTAATTTGGTTGCCATCTACAGAAAGTAATAATATTCCAGATGGAAAAGCTATCAGACATATATACAAGGAGAAAGTTACAGTAGAAGTGATAAACACATAAGAGAAGATACCTTCATTAAGCTCCACACATTTGAATCATCTGTAAAGTGATTGTCAGAAAGTTCAAGAACAACTATATTTCTTGAATGCATATTGACCGCCCAAAAACTTTGTGGAGGAGAATGCCAACAAAACCATCTTATCTTTGAAAGACAATCTGAGAAATCTCCAATAAAGGTTACATCACATAACTTTAGAAATCTTAAACTTCGAAACCTTTCAAGCTGTTTATCTGTGATCAAGATCGGAGTATACTTTCCATCTAGATCAAATGCTTGAACCTTCTTCTTGCTCTGCCAACAAATAATTACAATTGTAAGTAGACATTCATTAATCATCAACTAAGTTTATTTTATCACATATAAAGAAATATTTCTCAGCAGAAAAGGCAATTCTCAGCACTAGCATGTCTAGTTTTCTATTTGCAAACCAGCAATTGTTGTTACTTTACCTCCTTCGTTCTTAATATTTCGTGGATCTCTTCGCTTATCCACAATCTACTACGCTCTCCAGGGTCTGTCAGGCTTTCTTTATGAACAATTTCCCTTCCAAGATCTCTTAGTTGATCATGCATCCAAAATCTTCTGTTATCTAATATCTTTATCAAGGACATGCTAATAAGGACATCGATTCCGCCTTCAGGAAAAAACCGACACTCAGTCCACATGTAAATTGCATTATTCGTATCCTCATTAATGAAAAAGCATGCAATGTCAAGAAAAATCTGTTGCTGATAATCGTCTAGCGCATCATAGCTAATCTTCAACTTCCTTTGGACCTCATTCTCAGGTATTTCTCTTGACTTCTCCAATGTCTCGCTCCATATTGCTCTCGGCTTTCGATAGAGGAGTGAACCTATCACTTCAAGAGCCAAAGGAAGCCCTCCGGTAGTAGAGACAATTTCCCTAGCAAGGATACGATGATCATGTGAAGGAGAGTCTCCACCAAATGCATGCCTTTCGAAAAGCTGGAGTGCATGATTAAAGTTTAGCTCCTTCATCTGATAAGGTAGAACTGTATACTTAAATCCCTTTATCTGCAGCACACCCGTATTCCTAGTTGTAACAATTATCCTAGTTCCTGGATACAGAGAGTATTTTCCTAGTAGTTTCTTGATTTGTTCGCCCTTGTCAACGTCATCAAGAACTATGAGAACCATCTTATTGCAAAGAATTTCTCCGGTCCTCCTCATGCCATAATCAGCGTCAGGAATTCTTTCTATTACTTTAGAATTAATAATTTCGGACAGCAATTTCTCCTGCAACTTGACTAAGCTATCCTTCCTTGACTCTTCGCGAATGTCTTCAAGGAAGCTGCATCGCTTTCCAAAGTACGAAGATAGTTGGTTGAAGACGATCTTGGCTAGCGTTGTTTTACCAATACCACCCATTCCATGAATTCCAATTAGCCGCACATCACCAGAGTTGATGTCCAGTAATTTCATGACATCTACTACCCGATCAGGGAGTCCAACTAAATGTTCAGTCACAGGTTTATGCTTTATCTTCAAATTATCCAGAACCTCTTCAACAACCAACTTGATAAGATGTCCCTGGCTACCAAAAAGAAAAGCCCTTCTATTTAATTAATCAGAAATAAACGATAATGAGATGTTCAGGATGTAATTTGACATTACTAAATGCAAATGCATCTGATTAGAGTTCAAGCCTGATGCAATGTTTTCCCGCTTTTCCTACAACTTTGTGGATTTGTGATTTGATATGTTTAGATATATTAATCCGTCATTCTTCCGATCATTAATTTGCAGAAAATCACATAATTGCAGCACAAGACAAAGCAATATAGATCACAAACTGTATTAAGGAAAAACAACATTGTTTGAGATGGGATTAAAAATGGTTATTCATTGGACTTCCCCAAACATAAAATTGAAGAGTTTGAATTCCTCAGGATCTGATACGAGAACTTGTTCAAGGATATTGAAGAAGTACAGTTATTTCCTCTGAAAGTCCGTTTTCATGATCAAGTTATATTAACGACTGAAAATAAGACCAAACAGCGAGATGAGTTTGTGCTCTTTTCTTCACCTCAAATGAAAAGAAAATGAGTTTAAGGATGTTAAACGGAGTTTACCCTTCATCCTTGTTCAGATTCCATCCCTTGATTTCATCTACCTGCACAAGAGCCTTTCGCCATGCCTTGACTTCCTCAGGGACCTTCTTCTCATGCTCCGGCAGGGCATCACGATACAATGGCGTTTTAAGCTTCACATCTTCAGGTTCCACGTCGAAGAAAATGGGAAGTATCTTCTTCTTAATCCCCTCAGATCTATTAGAGGCGTCTGTGTTCTTCACTATTCTAGTGAGCTCTCGGAGGCACCATTTACTAGTAGCGTAACCTCGAGAAAAGATAGGTATGTAGAGTATGGAGTTGTCGATAGCCCGAAGTAGCTCTCCACCGATCACTTCCCCAACACGGAGTTCATCATCGTCCCTGAAGACGCGGATTCCTGCACCTACCAAGGCGTGGTAGAGACAGTCGGTGAATCCATGACGAGTGTCCGGTCCTCTAAAACTCAGGAAGACTTGATACTCCCCACCTGCTGCACCATCGCTGCTCATTCCAGCCTCTAGGTTCGCCATGGGAGCCTATTTTACCAGATCTCTCTTTCTCAGATGTCCCTATAGAAGAATTATGGGCGTGCGTGCACCGAAGGTAAGAGAGAGATTTTCAACATAGACAGCCAAGGGAAAGTCACCAGTATAATAGCTGAAGCACAAAAGAGGCGTAATTATAGGCGTCATCAAGAATGAGCTAAACTCTCCGTTTTACAAAAGATGAGAAAGAAATATACTTAGCTGGAGTTGGACATTGAGGGGGTGCATGATAAAAATTATTTCTGTTCCAAAAATAGTTTTTCTGTTCCAGACCAATTTCTGAAACAGAAATTTGTTTGATAACACTAATCAGATTTTCTATTTCTGGAATAGGTTTCTATTCCAGAAATAGAAATTGAGGAGAAATCAATTTCTATTTCTCACAACCCTAATTTTAAAATGAAATTTATTCGAAATTATATTTATTTTTATTTATTCGAATAAATTTCAAAAATCCTTAAAAATGAATAAATAAAAATAAAAATTATTATAAAAATATAATTTATTCATTTTTATTATAAATATTATTTTTATTTTTAATAAATAAATTTCGATTAAATTTATTTATTAAAAATAAATTTAATTAAATATCATTTTATTAAAAATAAAAATAAATATATTCATTTTTTTCATTTAAAAATAAAAATAAATTTATTAAAATAGATTAAAAATAAATAAATTATTTTTATTTATCATTTTATTTTTAGTTTATTAAAAATAAATTTATTAAAAATAATTTATTTATGATAAATAAAAATAAATTATTTTTATTAAAATAAAATTATTTTTATTTGTCTTGAGTATTTTGCCAAATGATTTTTTTTATTCTTTTATTCATTTGAAAATAAATTTATTCGTAAAATAAAATAAAATAGAATAAATAAAATAAATTTATTTTTAAGGATATTTTTATTTTAAAATAAAATGATATTCTTATTTTATTTATTTATTTATTTATTTATTTATTTATTTTTGTTAATAAATCATTTTTATTTTTATTTTTTATATTAAAGGTCGCCGGTCGTCACTGTCGCCGTCCGAAAGGAAGAAATTTTGTGTCGTTATCAAACGAATTTCTATTTTTAGAGTAGAAATTTTGCGTCGTTATCAAACGGTTATTTTTGCTTAGAAACTCTTCTAGAAATAGAAATAGAAAAATCTATTTCTGTTCCAGAAACTATTTCTGGAACAGAATGATTGTCATGCGCGCCTTGAGATTCTGTTCGCCTATGCACTAAATTTAAGATGATGCCCACTAAATCTGACATTTTAGATCTACCCAAGTTGTAGGTATTGAGTTTCTTCGATGCGATGGTTGTCACGCTATACTCTTCATAGCCCTTCTTGACACTCCCATAAATTTCGTAACCCTCTACAAAGTCACATGCTTAACAATCACGGCCCTACATTCGAGTTAACAAATTTAATTAGCTGATCTGTATTTTCGCCGAACTTCTCCGTTAACCCCTGCAAACCGTTGGTTTTCTTATTATCCTAAGTAACATTAGGCATCATAGAAAACTTCATGACGTCGCACCAAACATCTTTTTAGTCCTTTAAGGGCATGTTTGTTTAAATGTGTTTATGTTCCTCGGAATACAAATTTTTGTTCTTTTGTTCCGGAGAACAAAAAAAGAACAGAAATGCATTTATTTACACTTTTATTTTGGGGAAACAGATTTGGAACATAAACAAGAAGTAAAAAAAACTTATTTATTGTTCCTAAGAACATTTCCAAGAAACACTTTTTTTTTCTTCTCGTTTTCCTTATTTTTCTTTCTCTTTCTTTTCTTCTTCTTTTCTTCTTCCTTTTGCCGGTCACCGGCCTTAGCCATGACCAGTGTCGGCGACCGACCAGACGAGGGCCGGCGACCTTGCCAGAGCGTTGCCGATCTCCGGAAAGGCCGAGCCATAGCAAGGCTCGTCGGCTTGAGCCTCGCCATGGCCGCGTGAGGCTCGGCCTCACCTAAGCTGGGCGAGGCCGAGCTCGCCCAGCCACCTTGGCCTCGCCGGGCCACCTCTAGGACACTAGCGAGGCTCGTCGGGGCCAGGTTGGCCTCCAGCGAGCTCGTCGGATGTCGCACAGCCGTGGTCGGCGACCAACCAAAGAAAAAAAGAAAAAAAAAATATTAAAAAATTAAAAAAAAATTATATAAGTTTATTAAACATGTTTCTATTTTTTTTTCTTTTATTTTAGAAACAGAAATTTTATATAGTTACTAAATGCGTTTTTTTATTAAAAAATTGTTCTTTAGAAAAGGAATTTTTTTTTAATAAAAACGTTATTAAGCGCACTCTAAAGTGCTGAACTCCAGCTATCAGCCATGTACTCACAGTAAATATTCACACTCCACACAGGCGACGTGACTGGCTGGGCATCAAATACACGATGTTACGTAGGTAGACTCCCAGTCTCACTTGAATCCCTAAAGTCTTCGCACAACTACTTCCCTTCGTATTTTCTGGAAAGGTCACATCAATCACAATCGAGGGTCACGTGGCAAAGTTGCAACCACTGGTCTAAAGCCTTCAAACCCGGCCAGAAGTACAAAGCGTGCCGCTTTGAGGTCACCAACAACCTCAAAGCAACAATGGGGATCCAAGGGATAACTCCCTTGTTGCAGTGTTTTTATCATTATCTTGAACAAATGAACGATCAAAAGCCTAAAACAACCTTTCGTATACCATCACGGTTAAAATGTTATTGGAAATGTCAAAAATTATATGCGAATTTATATGTTAAGATTTCAATGCTGTAAGAGCTTCGGGTATTTGAAAGGTGTGTGTCTAGGGAATTTAAATTAGAAAAATAGTAATATGTGAAGGTGCTTTTCGAGTATAAGACGTGTTTTTTGCAGTTTCGCTGCTCTTTGAGCATCAAGAACAGATCTTTGGGAGGAGCGGGTTCTTGGATAGACGATGCGTATGGACGGCAAATTTCAGAGGATACATTGATTGCCAAGATGCCAAACAGTCTAGTTAAATGTTAATCCTACGAACATAAAATAAAAACAAAATTGATCTGATACGGAACCGCGAAACACACAAACATGTAGCGTGGGAGAGGAAGTTAGGCCATGTGCAATCACCATGCACATCAAAAGCACATTGCATCCCTTTTGTATCTTCAGTTTATATCTCTATCAACGTAGCTTTGTCGAAGAGAGATTTTAAAAAAAAATAATTGTTTTGATGTCGTCGAGTAAATTCGTGAATTAATTATTAAGTATAATTAAGAAAAATAACTTTTGAACACAATCTAATATCTATCAACTTTTTATCTTTGTTGTACTTATCATCACCAAAATCTTTCCTGTTAGTTATCTTTGATATACATATAAAGAGATGACGGGATGCAACAAAATCGAGGCCCTCTCTAAAGAATTTCAAAAATAAAACCCCAATTACTTTTCCTGTTACGAAATAGATCTCAAACCTCCACAAAAATCTAGAGTTGGTGTGAGGAAATATATCCAAACCTGCAAAGTTAGGCTAGAACTAATATGTTCAAAGCATTTCTATCGGTATGACGTGATGGTAGGTTCAAAAGTAGCAACAGTGATCCCTTAAGAGAGTTTAAATCTTTCTATTTCGGCCAAAGTTGTTTCTGGTTCCGACGTGGGAACGAGCCAAGAGAAAGCTTGAAACTAGGGTCCCTAGAACTCATGGCACAAGTGATATCCTTTCTCAGGGCGGGCTTGCTATGACCAAGCAATTAAGGAGCAACTTAGCAGATATCGAAGAACTACCGTATTATCAAACTTCAGAGAATGATTCCATTATCAATTGAAAGTGCATATAATGCAAAATGCGTAAAGTCCAGTTTCTAGGAAGTCGTTGCTTCCAATATCAGGCAACTTCTATTAAATCTCGGTCAATGAATGTTCACAGAGATTATTAACCGACCACCTAATCATTGGCCGAAAATGTATACAAGCGCCAAACTGCCTTTAGGTGCATTGGTTGGTTTATCCCACGTCAATGGTTGAAGAAACTGTCATAAGCAAGCCAAATATTGAAAAATACCTAGTCAGTTAAATCATATGGAAATTAATTTGTACTCCACCTGCAGATAGACTTACCTTGGACAAATGGACGATTAATCCCCAGCGCAGAGGAAAATCCTATGCAACATGAGTTGCAACACGAGTTCTTGCTCCTAGAGGACTTGTGCCTCAATTGTAGTTGCCTTTGAGATTGATCAAGAGGAGCCTGAAAGTTATCTTTCGATGCCATCACTTAGCTCTTCAATCAATTAAAATGGCGAGACTTGACTTGGTCTTTCCATCTCCATGATTTCTGAATTATTCTTCATTTGCTTTTTCTGTTCCGAACTCAAAGAATTTCAGCTTTAATGCTAGGAAAGTCATGGCTGCAGGCACATTCCGATATACTCACCAATCATGCCTTGAACCTGTCACGAAAAGTTCTTGGAAGAGCAAGTTCATATAGACCTGCAAAAATAGGTTTTGATTAAGTTCAATACATTCTTTTTCAGCCTATGTGACATGAGAACAGTTGATCCAAACATGGACAATAGTCGTTAAATACTTCGAGGGTTCGAGTCTCGCTGCCTTGTCTGATTTTTATTTCCAAGCGGAGTCCCTTCTCTGACATTGTCAATGGGAGGCTCTTTGCTAAGGTCATGATTCTGAGGACTTGCAGATGGATGGAAATGACATTGAAGCTTGGTGTCGGGCTGTTCGCCATCCCCTTCCATTTTAGCCTCTTTCTACATGAAAAATAAGATTTTCTATCTCCATCGGAAAGCAACTTAAGCTCAAAGTTCTTCCTGCTTCATGAATGATTTTCAAGCTAAATTGAGCAGGATGGAATAAATAACTGGACTTACAAGTTAAATTTAAAAAATTGAGTTGAGCCAGAGCAAAAAGAAAACTTAAGAAGAAGAATTGATGAAAAGAAGATGGAGAAAAAGAGTGAAAAATATCCAGTGAAGGGTAAACGAGGGGCAAAGAAAAGAAGGAGGCTTGCTAAAATGAAGCATTCCTCAGAAACCACTAGTTGCTTCACTCCTTAAAACATCGGAGTAAATTTGTGATATTAGATTTCAGACAAGGCAAATAACATACACACAAAAGCTTTGAATATCTTGGAACTTAACACACTCTCGAGTATATGTAGGTTCTAGATCTACAGAAACCACGTGTATGATAGAGGAGGTGTGCAATATTATGTCATTGCAAATGCCTTCTTAATATGATGCTTAATTTTCATTTACCCACCTGATGTTTTTTGCTTGGTCTCTATTTAAACTATACTCTGATGTTTGAAATTGCATTCTAGACTAGCCAAATGAATGAATTTTTTTGCAGAACTTCCTGATTTGGTTGGTATATGAGTGAGCATGACCAAAATGGAGAGTTAAATAACTCATCAATTTTCTCCTATCAATTATCACTTACCATTAATGAAAGGCCCATCAAAGTTAGGAACAGAATAGAGATTATCCAGGCTCATTAATTTTGAAAGCTGGTTGTTGACTACTAAAATGGAGCCTGCCATCATGAGTCTATAGGTCAATGACCACGCCAGAAACAGAATATACTAGCATCCAACTGAAACCCAGACAATGTACAATTACTGCCAACTTCTTCCCGCATTTCAAACTGTCGAAATTCCCAGAAATCTTACCTATGCAGAAAATGGCAAAGACTGAGGAATTAAAATTGCACTTTCTAATACGACAATCAGATTGCTTATAAATGACACGAAAATAATATCAAAATAACAGAAAATCGGAAAATTAGTAATTACCCTCTCGTTTTGAGGTCCCATCCGTTCAATTCAGCAACTTCAACAAGAGCATCCTCCCACCTCTTCACTTCCTCAACCCCAAACTTCTTCCTGTGCTTGGCCATGGCATTCGTGTACAGTCCAATCCTGAGCTTCACATCCGAGGGCGATGCGTTGAAGAACACCGGCAAGATCTCCTTATTCCCCTTCGACCGAGCCACGCAGTCCACCATGTGGGCGACCTCGCGGAGGCATCACGAGCTCGACGCGTAGTCCTTGGAGAAGATGGGCACGTAGATCTTGGACACGTTGAGCGCCCGCATGAGCTCGCTGCCGATCTCCCTGCCAACGCAGAGCTCCTCGTCATCTCGATAGACGCGGATTCCGGCGTCGAGCATGTCGTGGTAGAGGCAATCGGTAAACCCCGTGCGAGTATCAGGCCCCCTGGAGCTCAGGAACACCTCGTACTCCTCGCCGGCCGGCGCTGGCGTGTCGCCGCCGCTAGCCGCGGCTCCGGGGTTGTTCGTCTCCTCTCTCTTGACCGTCGCGGTGGGTTTGCGGAAGATTTTGGACGCTTTCGATTTGACGAACGCGAGCACGGTCGGAGCGAGCACTCCCAAGGCCCTGACAAAGATGCAACGAAGTTTGGAGACTGGCCTTTTCATTTCCATCTTTTGTGTTGGTGAGCTTTGAGGCGGAAGAGAAAAAGGAAGAGTAAGAGAGCGGCTTACAGTCCACCGAGCATCATGGCGGCGAACATGGCGGACACGCCGCGGGGCGTGCGGTGGTAGCCGAGCAGTGGCGGCTGGCAAGACGAGCACCACGCGAAGGAAGAGCCGCACGTCGTCAGAGAACGACAGGCGCGTGCAGGATGAACTTGAACCCCATCGCGATCACGGGACAGTTCGGTCTTCGCTTCGGATGGGATGTAGAAGACGATCGTCCAAAGAGAGATTGTGCAGTAATCTTGGCGTTCGGTCTGGTCAAAGAGTTGACTTTGGGACTGTCGATGTGCTTCGGGACAAAGCAATCTGTCCAGCACGAAGGAAGGGCGGGTCGGGGGAATTTGGTTCCTGGACCAATTGAATCTCGGCCGCTGATCTTGTGGGCAGGCAGGTGGGGCCCGCCTGTTCCACACGTGGAGATTAAGAGCCGTGATTCATTCGGTACATTGTATCCGAATCCCAAGTAAATATTTCTCAAAGAGTTGGGGGAAGAAGAGAGACAGCCAAATGGATTTTGAGAATTAAAAAGCAACTTGCATTTTATACAAGTCTATAATTTCCCATAAATACGGGCTTTTAAATATGTGTTCACAAAATAATCGTAAGATAAATGGAATGAGGATCATTATAAAGGGTGAGGTCCATCAGACTTATTTATTTTTAGTCGAGAACTCCATAAAATCTGATGCTAATGAATTTTTAAACTTCATAAAAATATATGGTGAGTTATTATTCGCATTTATCCAAATACTCAGTTCTCTATAAAAACTTTACCATGCGCATTAAAAGTCAATTTTATTTAAAAGAAAATATTCGTTATTTGCAAGTTAATATTATTAGTGAATCAAAAAGTGTTCATTGCGGCCCATAACGCGGCCCATAGAACCCATAAATTGGGCAAAGCTACAACCCTGAATGCTGAGCTAGAGGGGGATAACAGAATTTGTTTCTGACGCATTTGAGAGTAGAAAAGGGGAAAGGAACGACGGATTCAGGCCAGGCACCGGACCGGGGAAAAAAATCAATAAAAAAAAATTCAAAGAAATTGTTAAAAAAGGAATTCAAAAATTATCTACATTAACGCCGGTCGCGTCACTTTTTATTTACTTCACTCCTGGGCAGCTGGCTATCTTGGACAGTGTCACAATAGTGAGCGAAGCAAGGATTTCACACCCTAGAATGTTTTGATTGGCAACTGATAATTTAGTATGTGACTTTTCCTGTATACTGAAATATATGCTAATTGCTTTCGTACATGTGCTCATCGAGGTTGTCTTTATTCGACTTCCTTTGCCAACTTATTTCTTATTATTTTTTTAAAGTGAGGTTCGATGCCATTGGCTGTCATGATACTTGAATTTGCTCCTGAGCTGGAACCTAGGTTTCTGGCCAAACTTGTGAGCTAAATTATCATGGGATTGGCATCAACACGGATTTTACATATGGGATAATGTTATGGGAGGTCCTTGAACCTTTTCAATTTGCATTGTCGTCCCTCATTTTTTTTTGTACAATCAAGTCCTTGAACTATATGTTCGTTTGTTCAAGTTAGTCCTTCCATCAAACAGTTAGACTGGAACGCCGATATGCCCATCCGCATCAGTGCCGTATCATCATTATTCTTCAGCAAATTTATTAGGTGGAATTAACAAAAAAAAAAAAAAAAGCAAAGCCTAGAGGGGGAGAAACAGAGGATGGGGAAGGTCAGGGTAAGGGTGACTTGGCGGAGGAAGGGTGGCCCGCTCATGGAGGCGGTGTTGCCCAGCCATAGGCAGGGTCATGGTGACTAGGCACTTGCGGCCATGTCCTCTGAATGCCACACGCAAGAGAAAGATAGAGGGGAGAGTTTTAGAAAGCATTGATGTTGTGCTCGCACGACACGAAATCTTTATATATTTTTTCATCTGTGTAATAGCCACGTGGACCCTACGTGGCTGCGTAGATGCCAAGGTGGCATGTTATAGTCTCGTGACATCTGCTTCACCATTTTTGTTTAGCGTTTTAATGGGAGGACTAACTTGAACAAACGAACATGTAATGCATCTGGTTTCATTTTTCTGCAGCAATTCTGCAAGGTAAATTCTTGAGCTAATGCTTTCAATTACAGGTTTTTTTTCCCATCCAGAGCTTCAAATAGGATTTCATCTGGATGCAGGAGCTTCCTTCCACCTTTCCCGTTTACCTGGCTATCTACGTACATCATCTCTGCAAACAAAAGGGAGATCTTGGCTAAACTGTGTAATGAAATAAGGAGGTCATTCATCAAATTTAGAATAGGCCAGAAGGGTCGGATATTATTGAGGCATCAAAATGTTCTATTGGTGTCTGTAAACTGGAAGTTCTTCAATAATTTAATTTTTACTGCATGTTCGAATGTTTTATTTTATCCATTAGTTCCCTTCTGGCATGCAGAAAAGTTGAAGACCATCCAATGCATTGCACTAAAGGGAAGCATTTGTTTGCAAAGTATACTTATTATTGAAACCGTGAAGAGACCATATGGTTTTTTTCTCCTTATATTTGTAATGAAAAAAGCTCATCTAGTTTTCACAGTATTTTCTTTGCACAATTTAGTACTCTTCGTCTTTGGATCCCAATTTGTCGTTGACTAGCGTTAGGATACTGTCTTAGAATGTGGCCTTCTTCGTCCATGGGAATACTTGGTCTCTCACGGGGGATAAACTTAATGGTGTTGAAATGGTTGCCGACCGCTTGGCTACTCACTATTCACTAAATGCAGTTTGTTTTCAATGCACCTTTGACTGCTACTTCAGTGTTTTTACACTTCATACCTTGATAATCTCTTCTGATTTATGACTATACCTTGACAGATATTGGCTTTGATTGAAAAGCGTCTTGGTAGACTGACTACTGATGATTTGTCTGTTATGTAGACATCCCTTTCGCAATATGGTGATCTTGTTTATCCTGAAATGAGGAGTATCATTCATAAGTAATGTTCATTTTCAGTCTACAGCTTTTGGATCTTTGTGCATGATCTTTTACTTTTATCTCTTCTGTGTGAATGACTATGTGCTTTTGGATATATACAGTATAACTTTACATTATTCACTTGTCTCGGGGAATAGACTAGAGAAGTTTGTGATGTAGCTAATAAATGATGTACACTGTGAGTAGATTGCATTTTACCACACATAACTTTAGCTTTCTTTTTTTTTTGGTGCAATTGGCTATAAGACAAAGAGAGGTTTTATATGCTTAGAAATTTTGTACTAGCTATTTTTGCACTTTAAGTGGTTGATTCTGTTTTATCCAAACCCGAGTAGAACTATGAATTAGTCATTCTGAACACTTAAAATCTACATGATAAGTTATAAGTTATGACCTATTGTTAGTTGTTGTGTATAATAGAACTGTGCAACGGACAAGCAAATATTCATGATAGCATAGTGATTGCTGCTTTTATAGAAAAAAGTGTATTCCTTCTCTGTGCAAGTATATTTCTTCTCACCTCCCTGCACATTTTGTCTTACTATCGGAAATTCTTTTGTTCTCTAATATCCTCAGTTTTGTTTGCTGCAATTTGAAGTGTGTATAATTTTTTAAATGGAGTATATTTGTCTTGTTCTTTGACAATAATATTTTAGTGTTGATTTAGGATTGAAGTGACTGATAAATGCTTTAGCCATGACACAGTAGAGGAAATTATTCATGCACCGGTAAGTCGGACAAGAGACCCTGAAAAGGACTCTTATGTTTATCGTTGGAAAGTCCATAATGCTTGACATGAAACTGGTTTTTGAGATGGAAGCACTGATGTTTTATTTTGTCAGATGACATGATGGTAGAATTGGGACTAATTAACTGAGAAATGCAATGAGTCAGCATAGTTAATATCCTAGATGTTCTATTATTACCATCTTATAAATTGGTGTTGCTTAGGAAATTGAAGCAGCTAACTCGTATGATTGAATGGTGTGCAATGACCCTTGAGAAACCAAGGGAAGCTTCTCCATTAAGCTTAAAAGTCACCTTAAGATTTGTGAGTTACCATTATTTTGATTTTCTTTGTTGGACATAGATTACTTCTCTCAGACATTGACTTGGTTGTAATTACTAATTTCAGATTCGTGAAGGCAAATTCCAGACTCTTGGTCAATGTTTAACTCAAGAATACAGTATGTCCCTTCATGGAATCTCTGGAGAAGTTTCCAAAGACTTTACTGAGGTATGCGAATTTTGGACATCCACTGCAATTGCATGATTGAATCTTGTGGTCTTTTTTTTCTCTCCTTATTGTCAGATGATTGTACACTTTGCCATCTGTGGGTTATAGTTTATGTTCTGATTGATGGTGTTCTTTGCCATCTGTAGGGTGTTCGGGAACGGTTAGTGGATAAGGACTACTCTCCAAAGGTAACATTTAGTCCCAATTTGTCTGACCTTACACATTTTCTCTGTTTACATGACAGAAATTATGGTGGGTTTTTTCAAACAATATGTAGTGGGATCCTCCAAGTTTAGAAGAAGTAACCAAGGAGATGGTCGACTTTTGTGTCTCGGCGGGCTGCTCTGACGCTCGTCGTCGTAGCCAACCTCTCTGCTCCCGCCGTCTCGCTGGGCTTGCCTCGCTGCAAGGCGTGGCTCGTCCAATCCATCCCCACCGACATGCCCCTCCTTCGCCATGTTTCCGGCGTCCTCTCCACTGATGGGCACCCCACTCTTCCACAAGGATGCGTTTAACTAAGTAACGCGCTGCAGTTTGGTTTTAGAAAGCATGATTGGAGGAACAGAGTAGGATGCGTTTAACTAAGTAACCCGCTGCAGTTTGGTTTTAGAAAGCATGATTGGAGGAACAGGGTAGGAGAGACTGAGATTGGTGTTAAAAATTGGATATTGATAAGACTATGTTTATCGCAAAAATGTCTCTTGCATACTTCCAAAATGAATCAATGAAAATATATTTTCATTATTTATGAAGATGTTTAGACATAAAATATAATCAATGATAAAAATATTTTTCATTAACTAATTATTTTCAAGTCATACAAGTAATTATTTATAAATAAATGTTTTCCAAGTTATTCATTTTCTGCCAAATAAATGAAACCTGAATGTATTACTTGCTGTCTGGGGAGACAAATGGTTTAGCTAATGTATTGCAGTGGTTGGCGGGAAACTCGACAAAGAAGTTGGACATCATAGCGCAGTATTGGCAGCTGAATGCTCATCCTGATGATCCTCGCTCTGGCAATTATGGTTGCTCTCGGTCTGATATGCTCAGATTTGGGGCCGATTTGGGTCGCAGTGTTTCCAAAGCCATTGAAGATGCCGCTAATTGGAATGTCACTATCAGGTAATTGCAGACGGTGCTTGCTTATGCCCTTGCGTATGCTGATTTGCATGTGTACAGCTGCTTTGGTAGCAAGTGGAGCTTTGTGTTTGGGTATTTCGCAAAATGGGCGATCGAGGCTACCTTTTATTTTATATCTGGTAGCTTTCGTAGTTTTGTCACTCGTGATCTTTAACCAAACTCTCTGTCAACATGTCAAAAAGTTTCTGAAGTATGTATTACGTAATTTGCTTAATGTGTTCTCTTGAGTAAAATCCCGACAATGGTCTATCTTGGAGAACTGCCCGAATTCTAAGTGATGCAATTATATTTGGCTTTGAGATAGTAAAAGGTCCTCCATTGGAGAGAACCCTGCTCCTCCAAAAGCTCCAAGGGAGCCTCAGGAAGGATATTAGTCTGACAGATGAAGATATTGAACGACTGTAGTGCCAGAATTACTTAGCAAAGCAGTGAGTAAATCATTACTTTCAAAGAAGTTTGAAGGCCGATATTAAGTTATGTAGGAAGTAGAGCAAGCAATATGTCTATGCTGTATAATCTCGGACTCATCTTCTTTGAGGCTTATGTTTTAATATTTACCATGTCTATTATAGATTTTCTTATTTACTTCTTGCAAACATTAGCCCTCCTCTGAAAGATATCACACTTCACCAGGCTTTTACAGCACTCAGGAGTGTATCCTGACTATGACAAGAGCCAAATGACCTTCCTTCAGGTAGGACAAACGTCAAGTCTATTACTCTGTCATTTGCCAAATGGTGGGGTTCAGGCATAGTTCATGCGAAAGTGTGGATATCAAATAATCGAGATGTCTATATTAGATATGCAAACAATGATGGGAAGTCCCTTTCTTGGGAATATGGTATAGCATTTTCTCCATTTATTATTGGTGAGGACATCGATCCGACTGTGGCTAAATAAATTTTGACTGAACAAAAGAAGAGGTGTGGGTTCTCAGCTATAAGCATCCCATTCTTGTTGGCAAGTAAGATTGTAGAAGATTCTGCCACATTTACATTATTTTAAGACATATCGCCTATTTGTCATCTCTTCAATCTGTATAGATTTGTTTGTGTATTTGAGCCATATAGAAGAATTATAATGTTCAAATCTTTACAGGTGAAGGAACTTGGAATATACCTAATTAATTGTCCCAAAATAGCAAAGAATGTTGAAACCTACAATGACAACCTGTGGAAACTTTCCTCTCTCAATGATTCAGCTTACACAAAGAATGTCTCAGATCAACAATGGCAGATCACCATAAAAGTTCCCTGTTGGTCGCATTTCCTTGAATGTGAAGAGCAACGCAAGTATGACTGAAACATCCATATTGCACTTTTTCTTGTGCCTCTTTTGCCTGCATAATTTAAGATTTTGTGAATCATTATGCTGTTTTTTATTTTCCCCCTGACATTTTCTTGTGTTGTTCATTTTCTTTGTTTCTTTGGTGGATAGAAAAGTTCATTTTTATTTCATAAAGCTTGTCTTTGCTCCATGGGATTTTCTGTCGTTTCACTTTTAGTCAGGGAATATCCTTTTTTGGTCTTTCAACCATCAGATTAACTCCAGGCTCAGCCCTGGAACTCCTGAGGTTATGCTGATAGACAAGTGATTCTGTTGTTTGTTAAGATTGTTTTTGGTGCTGCAGCTTAGAGATTATGATGGATTTTGGATTTTCATCTTTGTCGGAGTTCTTTCCAAATGGTTATTATGACGACAACGACAAACCAAACCTTATGCCACTAGGTCGGATCAGCTATAAATGTTTGCCAAATGTATCTTAAAAACATTTTCCTAGCGTTTACTACTTACTTTTCAGTTTGTTTTCTCCCAGATAATTGAATGATATGAGCAAAGAGAAAGTAGAACAATTCTTATGTATGGTAAATGGCTTTTAAAAGAAGAAAAGTAGAGATATCCGGATCGAGAGTAAGAGATTGGATTTCATTTTCACATTGTTCATTTTCGAAAGTCTGTTCTATGGGACTGATGAGTAAGCAGAAATTCTCCACTGCACGGTACATAGCCTTTAAAAGAAGAAAGGAGTTTCTAAAACAAGAGACAAGGACAATATTTGCTCTCTTGAGGACTTCCAGTTGGATGCTTGTCTATAACGGGATAGACATGGCTGACTCTAGTTTGGCAACTCCGATACTTAGACTTGGTCACGGGCTTCTGTCAAAAAGTTATTCTTAAATTTGAAATCAGCAGCTTATTCTTGGTCTGATATTAGCCTATGATGTGATGTTGTGACCATTCGATCAGTATGGTGCTCAACTAAATGGTTTTGCACTTGATTTGATTTGTAATGATCTGGTGAAGGTTGATGTTAAAATTTTCCGGGTCCACTTATTGTTATGAGCAAATATGTCATGGCAGGTCGCCTCTTCCTCGATCTGTGGAGGTTCCTCATGTAGCAGGCTATCCAGTCCTGCCACATCCTCACATGTTTCGTCTTCCATTAGATACTCCTGGACGTAATCATACATCTTCACGATCTCAACTTAGCTGTCTTTCTTTTGCTCCTCGAGAGGTAACTTGTCCAAAACCTATCTATTTAACATTTTACATTTCGTCTTAATATACAAAGTAAGAAATGCCTTTGGACATCATCAAAATATTAGCCATTACAGGTTAGACTTGTTTCATCCTACAATTGTTTGTTGAATCAAAAGATAAAGAATGAATGGTTGCATTTTAAGTTAAATTTATTAAGTTTGTTGATTTGCAATATCACAGTTCTGGTGTCTATGTGCTCGATTAGAATTTGGCTAATTGACCCAGTTTAGTTGTCTATTGTCTTCTATCTGATATCTTAGCAAGTAAACTTTTTCAAGTGGATGAAAGGGTGCTCAACTTTTTATTGTGATTGAATCGCTTTGTGATTGCTCTGCTGATCCTTCTGAAGGATCCCCTCAGTTTCATCTTTCAAGCTTCTATGTTTAACAAACAATATACTGCCATTGCAGCTGTCATTTGGCAAGTACCAGGCTGATGAACAGACATGGATTGACGCAATAAAATCAGTTGGAAGTGGAGGCACTGTTAGGATCAGCATGATGGATTGGCTTGGTCAATCACAATAAGCTGAGCAAACTGTTTATTGGTCATCCATTTCTTCTGCTGTGTCAGAGGTATGCTCCTTTCTTGCAATAGTCGCTGCCATTGTTTGTACTTGTAAATCCAAATCATCTGATACAAGTCAATTTGATGTTCATTTAGAATCATTTCAGTCTTGCATCTACCAGATTCCATTTTCTTTTATGGAGATGGACTGTGACTTGCATGAACATTCAAAGATTGAACCAACGAAGCATTTAGCGGCACCACAAATACTGAAGTTTGATGGCTGTCATTGGCTTCTTATTTTTGAGTTAACTCGTGTGCTTGGAACGGAAAAATGACAATGCTTTCAGCTTTTCGTAAGCAGTGGTATTTTCCTGCTATCACCATACGCCACTTTGGTATTGAAATGATTGAAGGAAAATGTGTAAAGCTTTTGCTATGATGAACTGCTTACTGACCAAACGGGTTAATCACACAGGCTATTTTTTATTTATCTCTAATGGCCAACTTTATTTCCTCCCATATATAGTTACTGGGAACATATTTTCTGAGGTAACAAATAATTTTCAGGTTGTCTTTTCCAAGCATGCCAAAGTGAAGATATCGGCAGCACATTGGGCGCATTTCATAAACAACACTGACGTTTACCTGAAGTCTCTCCTCTATTTTAATGTTCTCTGCTCCTCTCCGAAATACAATAATTGTTCTGGCAAATTCGAGATCAAGCACTACATGGTGCCGGGGTTTAATGCGACTGGAGCTGTGATCAGCAATGGGACCAGCACTGGGAATAAGTATCCAGGTTACACCCGGGTCAACCATGGGAAGCATACGGTTAGCGATGTGGGAGCGCACATCGGAACAAGCAAACCTCCGGGACCATTTCTATACTACTGCCAATGTCGGCTTTTGGACGTATGACCAGGACATAGTTTCGCAACTTCAAGAAGTCTTCGATGCTGATTGGGATTCACCATATGCTATTCCTATGGGAGAGTTTGAGGAAGGGCACTCGTTTTCGAGCTCACTAGTGCCTACACACGAGGTACGGATCGGCTACAGTTAAACACGGAAAGGGGCACGACGACAATCAAATGAAGTCTTGTGACACGAAGGTACGGCCAATAGAGTTGCGCCACATCTTGAGATGAGGACATTGTTTGGACTTAATTTGACCAGAATGATTTGTTTGTAAATAAGCAATGCAATAAAGCATTCCTTTACACTGTAATATCAAGTTGAAACTATTGGTATCTCCTCCTTGACTATTACAATTATATAAAAAAGAAAAGAAAAGGAAGAACCAGCTTCATTGCTTTTGTATGCAATATATTAAGACAGCATTTCTTGAAGCTACACCGAAATCATCAACATGCGATGAGAGCGTGTACAACTTATAAAGAACATAAAGTTGACACGAGCTGAACGTGAAATGCTCGAAGACAAGCATGAATTTGTAGGAAAAATCGTATGGAAAAAATTAAGTCAACGACACAAAATTTGGTCACGGGACAAAAAAAAATAAAAAATCGGGGAGGAGTTATTGCAAGAGCTTGAAAATTTGGGAGGGTCAAGTTGGATTTGGGTTGAGTTGAAAATGAAATTCAACTCGATTCAAATTGACTTAATTTATATTGACATATTCCTATGCAATACAAATTTAGTGATAAATACTTGTACTATCCATATTGCTAAAATACTTTCACATTGAATAAGCGAGTGTGACGTAAGGGTGAAATAGAGTGATAGAGGTAGATTGGATCTAAGTTGTGAAATCATTTAATATCCATATTATTTTTGGATTTATCATTTTAAATCTATTTATAATCTATTTATTGAATATGACTAATTAATATAACAATTCAATCCATCAAACATGAGGTAAAAAATGGATTTATCTATTTGGTAGGCCTCATCGATCTTTGCTCCAGCCGTCCGCTTCTCATTTTGAGGGGTAGGCGGCTGGAGCGACGGGTTCAGGCATTGCTCCGGAGAAACGCCCTTCGAAGACCCTTTCATAGAGCGTTCAAACAACAGCATGAGAAAGAAGGAGAAACAGAGAGATGCATCGCTTGAAGGTTTTAGTGAGAGCCAGTGAGAGCCAGGCGTTCGCTTCCCAAGCTCGGCGCTTTCCCTCACCGGAGAAGTTTCTCTGCTCAGCCCCATTACGCTAGCTACGACGATGTCCAAGACCAGGTATGTGTTTCGGTTTGTTGTTTGATGCAGCTTGTCCAGGTAGTCAATTTGATTCGTTCAGAAACTCGATGGAGTCAAGTGGCAGCGTCTACTTTGCGGATAGCAAAAGGCGGGTTCATTTACATTGGGAGGTTATATTTCAAAATGTGTATGTTTGTGACGTCAGGTTTTGGTGGATGGAAGAGCCAACTCAAGAACTGCGATACTCAACCGGCCATCTGCTCTTAATTCTCTCACTACCTCAATGGTTTGGTTCTTCTCTCTCCAGCTCGACATAATTCCTCACCGACCCCAATCAGAACCAAAAGCCTTTTCATTTTTCGTGTTTCTTGGTACCTGGTTCGGCTATCTTTTCTAGAATAATTAAAGCTTGAAATTTTATGCTGATATTTTCTACAGGTGGACGGGCTAAAGAGGCTCTATGATCGTGGGAAGAGAATCCAAACCTTGGGTTTGTGTTGATGAAGGTATTGCCACTACGTGCTCTCATACAAGAGCTAGTGGTTTCAAATAGATCCTGGTTTTGTTTTGTCTAGAGTCTGTACAGAAGGAGAAACGGATACACATTTCAGGCATTCCTTTTATTATTGTCAGGGTTCACAATCTTTGAATGTTATTAACTTTTTTGTCTGATCTGAAGGGTAGTGGCAAAGCTTTCTGCTCAGGTGGAGATGTTGTTACCCTTTATCATTTGCTCACTGAAGGTCAGCCGGTGATGAATCCTTTCATTTATTTGGCTTTCAACATTTTTTTCTCTGATAATTTTTATGTCCTTTTTCTTTGCTTTATATTTAAATAGTTATTAGAAGTAGAGGATTGGTTCAAGGGCAAGAATATCATAAACATGACAATGTTGGGGTGTTAAATATCAACATGCGAAGGTAATTTTTATAACTGGAGATGATACCCATTGGTGGATTTGTGGCTGTAGAAGAAAGGTCCGATTAGGAACTAGTGTGTTTGAGTGAAACTAAATATTGAATCAGGTGGGATATGATAGATAAATTAAGATGGAAGGTGTGAAATAATGGCCCTCAAGTGCTCTTCAAAGAGCACACAACTTTGCTATCAATCTGCTTTTGTTCCCTTGATTATGATCTTTGGGTTCTTTTACTTTTCTTTCCTAATTGTTGTTTCTAATCAAATAGTCCACATATCTGCAGGGAACATTGAGGACTGCAATTTTTTTTTTTTGATACTTTATATAAGTTTGTTTACCTGCAAGGGACATATTTGAAACCACATGTAAGTACCTCCTTTTGAAGTTTATAAACTGTTAGCTCTTTTGAGATGTAGAATCAGTCTACCTGGTAATGGATCAGGGCTTGGATTTTCCTCTTGATTTCTGTAATGACCTCTCGACACAATTTATTATTGGCCAGACATCATAGAGTAAGGTAGTATTTCTCCTGGCTGGATGAGAAACAGAACTTTCACCCTAGATTGCTATGATTCTGATAAATTATATAGTTGATACTATAAAAATTTCATTTTCCAGTTTTTGAATTGATGCTTCATGTTTTGTGAGTAAGTGGTTGAAGTATGCTTAAGAGTTAGTTTTCTTGTCATGAATAAAAAACTTTAATCTCACAGTTTGCGGTACTACTGGGTTTCAGTGATATGGAGATTGTTGATATCCCTGCAAACTATGCACACATGCTGATATAGGTTACCCTTGCCTTATGGATCGCTAAAATGGGCAATCTGAAAAATAATCAGTTCACTAGACAATTAGAAAGCATTTACACAAACTTTTGAAATCATGGAAATAACTTGGATGAATGATTATAGTAACATTAAATTAAATGTTGCTCTAAACTTGCAATCACGCTACAAAAACTAGCGAAAAAAACTTTCTGTGTTACAAAGTGAGTGATGGTGGCTGAATCCTTGGAGCTCTATCATGATCCAAAACATTGAAATTATTGAACCTACTAGTCGGATATCATGCTTCTTGACATGTGTTCTACTCCATTCCACTTCAGTACCATTTTCCGTAGCATAAGAAGTCTAGGTCACTAAGGTGGATATACTTTGTTATAGATGAATCTTAAGTAGATGAGGTACCTCTGCATTGGCGGCATGATTAGTAAAACTATCTTTGACTAATGATCTGCATGACCACGGTCTTTATGTGTAAGGCGATTCATGGTGAGATGAGAGGAGAAAGTAAGTCCTTGTGATTCTTGAAATGATTCTTGGAGCAAAAGTAAGTCCTTTTGATGTTTAGCCCTTGTCTACTTATTACTTTAGGCTTAATTAAGAAAGAAGAACAATTAAAAATCATTTAAATTTTCCCTTTGTTCCTCGAGCCAAATGGAAAGTGAGTGACATTTACTGCAATTGGTTTGTAGTAGTCATCTTATAGGCACAGTTTCTTCCATGTCAAGCAGGATTCCATTTCTAAAATTAATTGCATGATGTACTCCAAGTTGCGTTCGTTATTTATTATTTGGCGTTTAATATTCTATCAAAGTGTTTGTTTACTTGATAGCAACTCGTTGACCCATTTTCACAGTAAAAACTGCAAGCAATAACCATTTAGTAGGTGTATTATTCAATTTCTGGGATTTAATTATTAGTCAATCAAAGTTGTTTGAATGTCTCAGCACTCGTGTTAGTTTCATTTTATGAGTTGGTCACTTTTTATTTACTTCACTTTTGGGCAGCTGGCTATCTTGGACGATGTCACTATGGCAAGCGGAGCTGGGATTTCTCTCCCTGGAATGTTTCGATTGGCAACTGATAAAACTGTATGTGACTTTTCCTAAATACTGATATAGATGTTAACTGCTTTCATACATGTGCTCACTGGGTTGTGTTTATTCAACTTCCTTTGCCAATTTATTTCTTATCTTAATGTAAAGTGAGGTTCGATTCCATTGGCTGTCATTTTATGTGAATTTGCTCCTGAGCTGGAACATAGGTTTCTGGCGAAACCAGTGAGCTAAATTGTCATGGGATTGGTATTAACATAGATTTTTATATGGGATAATGGTATGGGAGGTCCTTGAACCTTTTCAACTTGCATTGTCGTCCCTCAACTTTGTTTTCTTTTTTTTTTTGGTGCAAACAAGTCCTTGAACTATATGTTTGTTTGTTCAAGCTAGTCCTTCCGTCAAACAGTTAGACGGGAGTGCTGATATGCCCATCCACATCATCATTCTTCTTGAGCAAATCTCTGCGGTGGAATAAAAAGAAAAAAGGGTGGGAGGGTGGCCTGCCGGTGGAGGCGGTGTTGCCCAGCCATAGCCAGGGTCATAGTGAATGGGTACTTGCTGCCATCGCTTTTGGATACCACATGCGACAGAGAGACCGACCAAGTGTGTAAGAGAGCATTGAGCTTGTGTTTGCACAACACGGAATCTTCTAGAAAAGAGGAACCAAATAACTGGGTCCACAAACATGAAATGGCAAAATTCTTGAAACAGGAAGTCAGAACTAATGGTAACAATCAAACTTCATATAACCCATCAACCCAATTCAAGGGAACTTAACAAAGCATCAACAAAAATAGCATAAAGGAATAACAAATTTTTTTCATTTAGGTGGTTGACTTTGTTTGAGCCCACTACTGAAGAACAAGAATATATGGCTACAATGACGACGAGCTCTCAAGCTGTGCACTCTGATCATAGACCACAAAGGGGGGGGGGTTATTTATTGACAACAGTTTGGCAACAACTGAATAATTTGAATGCATGAAATTCTCATAGTCTGTGTTTCTCGGACCAGTTCAAATCTCAGCAGAACCACTGCAGATCTGACATGAGGTGGTGACCCTCGCCTAGATCTGTTGTGAAGGCTGTGGCCCTTGCTGCTGGGTGCTGAGAGGTGGTCAAGGACCAGGACTGCTTTTCCTTGTATCTCTCTCTGTGGGTGTATACCTCTGTGATGGAACACGCCCAAGCTCAATGAAGTTGTGGCCACTGTGACCTGAGCCTGGGAGGGTCTGGCCACCCTTGCCGGTGGCTGTCGGTTTGTGACTGTCCTCTCTTTGCCAGAGCAAGCTGAAAATGGTTTTCCTCATTTTTCTTTTTTTCAATTTTCTTTCTAAAACCATAACTCCTTTTTGAATTTTTTTTAACTGTGTAATAGCACGTGGACCCTACGTGGCTGCATAGATGCCAAGGTGGCATGTTATAGCCTTGTGACATCCACTTCACCATTTCTGTTTAGTTTTTCAATGGGAGGACTAACTTGAACTAACAAACATATAATGCACCTGGCTTCATTTTTCTGCAGCAATTCCGCAAAGTAAATTCTTTAGCTAATGCTTTCAATTGCAGGTTTTTTCCCATCCAGAGGTTCAAATAGGATTTCATCCAGATGCAGGAGCTTCCTTCCACCTTTCCCGTCTACCTGGCTATCTAGGTAGGTTGTCTATGCAAACAAAGGGGAGGTCTTGGCTAAACTGTGTAATGAAATAAGGAGATCATTCATTAAATTAAAAATGGGTCAGAAGGGTCGGATAAAATTAGGCCTCAAAGTGTTCTATTGGTTTCTGTAAGCTGGAAGTTCCTTGAAAATTTAATCTTTACTGCATGTTCGAATGTTTTGCTGTATCCATTAGTTCCCTTCTGGCATGCAGAAATGTTGAAGACCATCCAATGCATTGCACTGAAGGGAAGCCTTAGTTTGCAAAGTATACTTTATTATTGAACCATGAAGAGATCATATAGTTTTTGCTTTGTCCTTATGTTTGTAATGAAAGGTTTATATAGTTTCCACAGTATTTTCTTTGCACGGTTTAGTACTATTCCTCTTTGAATACCAAGTTGTCAATAACTAGCGTTAGTATACTGTCTTAGAATTTGGCCTTCTTCCAGGGGAATACCTGGCTCTCACGGGGGATAATCTTAATGGTGTTGAAATGGTTGCCTGCTGCTTGGCTACTCATTATTCACTAAATGCAGTTTGTTTTCAATGCACCTTTGACTGCTGCTTCAGTGTTTTTACACTTCATACCTTGATAATCTCTTCTTGAGTTATGACTAATGACCTTGACAGAGATTGGCTTTGATTGAAGAGCGTCTTGGTAGACTCACTACCGATGATCCGTCTGTTATAGAGACATCCCTTTCACAATATGGCGATCTTGTTTATCCCGACAGGAGAAGTATCATTCATAAGTAATGCTCAACTTTAGTCTACAGCTTCTGGGTTCTTTATGGCATGATTTTTTTGTGTAAATGACTGTATGTTTTTTGGATCTATACGGTATAAATTTACATTTTACGCCTTTCTGGGGAAACGGACTAGAGAAGTTTGTGATGTAGCTAATAAATGATGTACATTACGAGTAGATTGCGTTCTACCACACATAACGATAGCTTTCTTACTTTTTGGTGCAGTTGGCTATAGGGCAAATATAGGCTTTATATGCTTAGAATTTTTGTACTAGCTATTTTCACAATTTATGTGGCTGATTCTGTTTTATCCAAACCCAGGTAGAACTATGAATCAGTCCCTCTAAACGCTTAAGATCTACATAATAAGTTATTAGTTATGACATGTTGTTAGTTGTTGTGCATATTAGAACTGTGCAAGGGACAAGTAAATATTCCACGTAGCAGAGTGATTGCTGCTTTTATGGAGAAAGTTTCTTCCTTCTCTGTGCAAGTATATTTTTTCTCACCTTTATTAGAGAATGAACTTGCACTTTTTGTTATGCTTACTACCAGGAAGCCTTTTGTTTTTTAATCTCTTCAGTATTATTTGTAGCAGCTATTGAAGTGTGTATCAAATAATTTTTTAAATGGAGTATTTTTGTCTTGTTCATTGACTCAGGATTGAATTGATCGATAAATGCCTTAGCCACGACACAGTCGAGGAAATTATTCATGCACTGGTAAGTTGGACGAGACACCCTGAAAAGGACTCTTATATTTGTTGTTGGAAAGTCCACGATGCTTGACATCGTACTGGTTTTTGAGATGGTATGACTTATGTTTTATTTTGCCAGATGACATGATGGTAGAATTGGGACTAATCAACCGACAAATGCAATGAGTCAGCATAGTTAATATCCTAGATGTTCTATTATTGCCATCTTATTAAATTGGTGTTGCTTAGGAAATTGAAGCAGCTGACTCTTATGATGAATGGTGTGCAATGACCCTCAAGAAACTAAGGGAAGCTTCTCCATTGAGCTTAAAAAATCACCTTAAGTTCTGTGAGTTTCCGTTCTTTTGATTTTCTTTGTTGGACATAGATTCATTCTCTAAAACATTGACTTGGTTATAATTACTACTTTCAGATTCGTGAAGGTAGATTCCAGACCCTTGATCAATGTTTAATTCGGGAATACCGAATATCCCTCCATGGAATCTCTGGAGAAGTTTCCAAAGACTTTTGTGAGGTACGCAAGTCTTGGACATCCACTGCAATTGTTTGGTTGAATCTTGTGGTTTTTCTTCTCTCTCCTCATCATCAGATCATAGTACTCTTTGCCATCTGTGGGGTTGCAACGATAGTTTATGTTCTCATCAATAGTGCTCTTTGCTGTCTGAAGGGTGTTCGCGCACGATTAGTGGATAAGGACTTCGCTCCAAAGGTAAAATTGAGTCCCAATTTTTCCGACCTCATACATTTTCTCAACTTCAATTACTGAAATCATCGTGGGTTTATCAAATAATGTGCAGTGGGATCCTCCAAGTTTGGAAGAAGTAACCAAGGAGATGGTCGACTTTTATGTCTCTCCACATATATCCGAGCCTGAGCTAGAACTACCCACTGCCTTGCGAGAACCCTCTGTATGACAGACGTATGAATGCAGATGAATTTTTTCAGCAACTTGAGTTTTGTTGGTTAGGTATTAAACTGTATGATTTAATTTTATCTTGCATACCCTCGACAGTTCAAGATCTGTCAATCATGTTTTCCTTGTATGTTGAAATCTTTCTCGCAAATTCCACACGGACAAAGCACCAGCATAATGAGATAAGCAGCTCCATCTTAATCACCAGCTCTCTCTCTCTCTCTCTCTCTCTCTCTCTCTCTCTCTCTCTCTCTGCGCTTTGTCGGCCATTTGTTTATGCACTGCTAGAGCATATATCAATGCTTGAAATTACATGCCATGCTACCATTTCGCTACTTTAATTAAAGCTGGTGTAGAGAAAATTTTATATAGTTTTCGATGCGTAAATCAAAAGGCATATCTATGGGATGAGGCAACTACCAGAATTATAAAGGGAAAAGTCACGGGAAAAGGATCCGAAAATACGAAAAACCGCAAATCATCCAAGCGTAGTGAAATGCCAAAATTACTTTCTCAATATGACCTTCAGAAATTCAAAGATCTACATGGTTGGTTGACGGAAACTCTTTCAAATTAGTCTTGCAAATAAGTCTTAATTTCCTTGTGGAAAAGGTTTCAAACTTGTACAGAAATCTATATATTTGGTGGGGGCAGATACATCCGAACCTGCAAAGTTAGGCTAGAATTAATACGTTGAATGCACTTTTATCTGTATGACATGATGGTTACAATTATAACCATAAGAGTTTAAATCTTCCTTGGCCACGTTTCAAGTGGGAATGAGCCAAGAGAAAGCTTGATATCATGGTCCTTACAACTCATGGACACTAGTGAAATCCTTTCTCTGGTCTAGCTTGCTACGGCCAAGCACTTCACGAGAACTTTAGCAGATATCAAAAAACTACCAGATTATCGACTTTGGAGAACGATTCACAACGAAAAGTGCACACTTGATAATGAAAAATGACTTATGTACAAAATGAGTGAAGTTCATTATGTAGGAAGTTGTTGCATTTATTAGTAGGCAGCTTTTATTAAATCTTTGGCAATGAATGTCGACAAAGATAACTCCTGACCAGCCAGCTAATCATTGGATGGAAATGTATATCAGTGCCAATCAGCTGCCTTTCGTTGCATCGGTTGGTTTATCACTTGCCGTCAAAGGTTGAAGAAACTGTCGTACACAAGCCAAATATTAGAAAATACTTTGTTAGTCGAACCATATGGAAATCAATTTGTTCTTCACTTGGAGAAAGACTTACTTTGGGGTACTGGTTAATAAATCCCCAAAGCAGGGGAATATCCTATGCAACACGAGTTCTTGTTCTAGAAAACTTGTCCCTCGACTGTGGTTACCTTTGAGGTTGATCAAGAGGAGTCTGAAAGTTGTCTTTCCAAGCCATAACTTAGTTCTTCAATCAACCAAAATGACGAGACTTGACTTTGTCTTTCAATCTCCACGGATTCGGAATTGTAGGTTGATCAAGAGGAGTCTGAAAGTTGTCTTTCCAAGCCATAACTTAGTTCTTCAATCAACCAAAATGACGAGACTTGACTTTGTCTTTCAATCTCCACGGATTCGGAATTGTCCTTCATATGCACCCTTTGTTTCGAACAACAAAGAATTTCAGTTTTAAAACTAAGGAAAGTTGCAGTTGCAGACACGTTCCAATATGCTCACCTAGCATGTCCTCAACCCATCACAAAATGTTATTGGTGGAGCAAGTTCATCAAGACTTGCAAAAACAGGACGTGGTTAAGTTCAATATATACTTCTTCAGTCCGTGTGAGTCTTTCTCCGTCGTCTGATTATGCTTTCTAGGCGAAGTCCCTTCTCTGACATTGTTAGTTGGAGGCTCCTCGCTAATTTCATGGTCTCGAGAACTTGTTGATGGATGGAACTGAGGCTGAAGCTCAATGCTAGGCTCTTTAGCATCCCCTTCCATTTTAGCCTCCTCCTACATGAAAAATAAGATTTTCTTCGGCCAGTATTCTAGAATGAGAAAATGCAATTTTAACATTGGTTTTGCCTTTTTCACAAACAAGGGTGTAGTAGGCTCATGGCTCCCACTATGTGCAAAACATCATAAGTCTATACGCTACCGAATGATAATTCAGTAATTTATGTAATGTAAAGTCTCCCTTTTTCTTCCTTCAAAGTCGGTTTTACTTTTCCACATTATGTTCCTCTATGAAGCACATTATGACCTTCTATATACCCCTTAGAATGTCCAGAAGTGAAAATCTCTAACCTTGAATTTCTTACGGATTGAACTTGAATGTATTGATGAAAGAGGCAAAAGGAAAAGACAGTATCACTACAGGAATCTAAAATAAATATACATTATATGGAACAAGACATCTATATTCAGTCTACGACTTGGAAGTTCCGTTTTCATGTCTGTAGGAACAGAAATTGTGGATAAAGTCAATGGATTGACGAATATGACCAAAGAGAGGGGACCAAAGAAAATGGAAAGGAAAGCCCAATGTCGTTGCCTGTATCAGATATCTCCTCTCATATGGCGACTTGTGGTTCATTATGGTGGGGAAAATGCGAGATTTTTAGACATTTGCAAGTGAAGAAAATGATTCTATAGAGTGGCTGAAGGCTGTTATACTTTCTTGTAAATTTACATTGTCCATTCAATTCTTGAACATTCTATAAATTTATCTGAACTATGAAAGGTATGTGCAATGGCATGCTTCTTACTACTTTATGTTTGTAAAAGTTGGTAAAAAGAATTTTACATCTAGTCGCATTTTAGGTGAAATTCTTTGATGTTATGATAAAATCTTGGTCGAGGCTCACCTTGTTTGTCTCTGATTGACGTGCACCTTGTTGAGCCATTCTTTTGTAATGCTCGAAAGTGGTACGACCTCCCGAGTTGAGCAACTCCCTGCAATTGCTAACAACCATTTGGCACTCATCCGGTATTTTCGAGTTTGATATGTCAAACAATGTTTTCAGTAAAGGACACCCATAGACACGCAATTTAGTCAAAAACTCTAGCTTGTCAAGGCCCTCAACACCCCGCAGCTTAGAGCAGTCAAAGATGCCCAAATCGTGAAGGTTTTTCAAGTTCGATATACCGGTTAACTTTTCCATGGCAGTGCAACCTTGAATAGAGATGTCTTGCAATGATGACAGTGTACTGATGACTTGAATGTCAAGTAGGTTTTTGCAAAACGACAATCGAAGGTGTTTTAGTTTCTCCAAGGCATTGGGAAGAAGAAGTACTCCCGTTGAACAATAGGTCGACTCACTCGAAGAAGACTCTGATTGATCGAGAACCCCAAGAGATCCTCCCTCACCACATGATACTATCCTTCCAATTGACCGGCAGTCAAAGATTTCTAATTTCTCTAGTGATGCCGACATACCAAGAAACTGAATCTCAATCATATTAGGGCAAGCCCATACACTCAGTATCCGTAAGCTAGATGGTATGGATAAGCTCCGAAGGTCACACTCGCCCAAATGTAAGTTCTGCAATTGCGAAAACCCATGGAGTTGAATTTCTTGCAATCGCGAGAGACTAAGTGTCAATCTTGACGGAATTTCCAAGTTGGATTGTGGCGGTCCTGTCGAGCTAAAATTGTCAAGTTCTATAGAATGTAAAGAAGGCGGTAGTTGCTTGAGGGGTCGGAGATCTAGACCAAACAAAGTAAGATTTTCTAGAAGAGAAAGAAGACCCAACTCCGTAGGCGGTGCGGCGACGTCGAGAAGACACAGCTCCAACTTCTTTAGTTTGGATAGCCTACCAATCCACCCCAAGTCACACGTGTGCTTGAGGTTTGATGAATCTTGACGTTTAGAGCCATCGGATAGGACCAACTCTACTAGATTGGTAAGCTCTGAGAGATTTGGGACCACCAGTAGTGAGCTAGATTGGACGCGTAAATGGACTAAACTCACTGGAAGCTCAGGCAACTTTGTAATCTTATCACACCCTGTTAAGTCAAGTGTTGAGAGGCGAGAAAGACTGTTGATTGTTCTCGAAACTTGACAGATTCCGGTCCAACATAATTCTAGGACCCTTAAAGAGGATAGATCTCCAATTTCATCAGGAATTTCGCCAACCAACTCAAGGTGGTGACCAAGACAAAGCTTCTCCAGTTTGTCCAACATTCCAATAGCTTTGGGTAACTCCCATCTATTTATAATATTCATTTTATATAGGTCCTTGGATAGATCCAAAGTGCACAACGACGTTAATTTTCCAATGGAGTTTGGAAGTTGTCTAATCTTAGTTTCTTTCCAACGGAGATCTGACAAACACCTTAGATTTTCGATGGACTCCGGCAGGCTTTTAATTCTAGTATATGAAAGGTCCAACTTCCTTAATGATGCTAAGTCGCCGATAGAGGTGGGAAGTCCGCTCACTTTGGAGCAGCCCTCCAAAGAGAAGCGCTCAAGCTTCACTAGCCCTTTAATTTCATCAGGCACTCGTTCAATAAGCTTACAATCGATGATACTCAAGTCAAGCAAGCGCTTTAGCTTTCCAATAGAGTTGTCGATTTCCTTCAAAGTCTCACAATTTTTAAAAGTCAACCTCTCTAAATCTAGGCATTTAGACAAGTCTGGAGTTTTAGTAGTGCCATAACAATTTACAAGAATAAGATTTTTAAGTTTGGTTGCCATCTGCGAAAAGGAAGTATAAACATTACAAAAAGAAGACCAATAATGCAGGAGACAACTATTATAAATTAAGATGAAACAATACCTTAATTAAGTCCCATCCTTCCAAATCATCTGGGATTCTATGGTTGAAAAGTTCAAGGACGACTAAATTCTTTGAATGGATACTAGGCCCAATACTATGTTGAAAGTAAGAATGCCATGAAATCCATCTCAACTTTGGTAGAGAAACGGTGAAATTCCCACATATGGCCTCATAACTTAATCTCAAGAACCTCAAACTTTTAAACCTTCCAATTTCTTCATGGCTAATTAAGATATTAGAACTCTGTGGTAGATCAAGTGCTTCAACATCTTCGTACCTCTGCCAATAAATCAATTGCAGTGATTAGTTGAAGTTTGTTGATAACCAGTAATTTTATTTAAGATTTGAATGAATGAAATGGAAGAAAAGATCATGAGCATAAAGTTGAATCCTCAAATGCAAGATGTCACTTTTTTCAATTGAGCTTGATAATTGTCTTACCTCTTCGGTTCTTACGAAATCAAGGAACTCCTCACTAGTCCACACCCTACTCTGCTTCTCGAAATTTTTAGGATTTTCTAGACGAGCAATTTCCC
Source organism: Eucalyptus pauciflora (assembly GCA_007663325.1). NCBI lineage: Eukaryota > Viridiplantae > Streptophyta > Magnoliopsida > Myrtales > Myrtaceae > Eucalyptus > Eucalyptus pauciflora. The sequence continues at coordinate 590,496 of VMYD01000067.1, forward strand.
GTCCTAGGTCTCTCAATTGGTCATGCATCCAAAATTTGTCATTATCCTTTATCTTTATCAAAGACATTTCAACAAGGACATCGATTTCCGAGATAGGATCAAATCCACAAGCCTCCCACATGTATTTGGCATTCATCATATCCTCATTGATGAAAAAGCATGCGACATCAAGAAAAATTTTGCGCTGACGGTAGTTTAGGGCCTCATAGCTAATCATCAACTTCTCTTGTACACGTTTATGGGGCATTTTCTTTAAACGCTTTAATGTATCCTCCCATTTCACTTTGGGCTTTCCAAAAAGTAGTGAACCTATAACCTATGAAGCACGGACACGTTGCTGAGGCTTACATGTCGTGTCCGACACGTGTCGACGTGTCCGACACGCTCGGACACGTTCGGACACGCGGTCAACGCGTGTCGAGAAATCCGACACGCGGTCAACTTTTCTCGACACGCTTCGACACGCGTGTCCGAGAGAGAGATTGTTGAAGAAGGCGATGATGGGTAGAGGTGAGGCCGAGGAAGCGGAGATGAGGCCGCGACAGCGAGAGGAAGGGCATAAACTGAGGCAAGGCTGCGATGGAGGGCTGGCGGCGAGGCTGCAGCTGTTGCGAAGGAGGAACGGCCGAAGGCGACAGCGATGGGGCGACCAAAAGAGTTGAGAAGATCGTGAGGAAGAAACTGAGGGGGCGGGGGAGCTGGTTGTGGCGTGGGGGAGGGGAGGGGGGGAGAGAGCAGGGGAAGAACAAGAATGGAGAGGATTGATGGGGGGGCGCAGCCTCGCAGGGAGCAGGTGGTGGCGTGTGGGGAAAGGGAGGGGGAGCGGGAGAGAAGAGAGGAGAGAGGGGAAGAAACTGATGGGTATGGGGGCAATTGATGGGGCGCAGAGAGCAGGTGGTAGCGTAGGGGGAGAGAGAGAGAGAGAGAGAGTGGGGGAGTGGGGGCAGATCCGCAGAAAGGGGAGGGGATCCGCAGGGTGGTAGCGTGAGAGAAGAGGAGGAGAGAGAAATGAGGAGAGAGGGTTTGAGGGGAATAATTTTTGTTAAAATAAACAATAAATTTTTAAATATGCACACATATTAATTATGAATATGTTTTTTAAATTTTTTTATGAATAGATTTATTAATTTATTAGTGTAAATTTATAGTAAGTTTTTATTTATTTATTTACTTATTTGTGAATTTGAATCAAATTAATTAAAAATAAAAAAATTTATTTAATATATAACGTGTTGGAACGTGTCGGAATTCACTACTTTTTAAGAAATCACGTATCGCGTGTCGTGTCGTGTCGTGTCGCGTGTCGCGTGTCGCGTGTCGGTGCTACATAGCCTATAACTTCAATAGCCAAAGACAGAAACCCGGTAGTATTGACAATATCTCTTGAAAGGCTGTCAAAATCCTTCACCTTAGAGTTATCAACAGACGCATGCCTCTTGAAAAGTTGGAGTGCGTCGTCAAAATTCATCTCCTTCATTTCATAAGGCTGAATGGGGAGTGCATGGTCATAATTCATCTCCTTCCTTTCACGAGCCATTCTTTGCTCAATAAACTCCAGGGTGCTTGTGATCCTAGTGGTGATAATTACTCTTGTCCCAGGATGCAACCGACGTTGTCCAATCAGATTGTTGAATTGTTCTTCTTCATCAACATCATCAAGAACAATGAGAACCTTCTTACTACCAAGTGTATCCTCTATCCTCTCTCTTCCATCATCAACTCCTCTAATAATTTCTGCAGAGCTAGAATTAGCGATCTCTAATAGTAACTTTTTCTGCAACGAGAGTAAACCCTCTTTCTTTGATGTTTCTCTAATATTGTCAAGGAAGGCGCAACACTTTCCAAAGCCAGAAGAAAGTTCATTGTAGACGGCCCTAGCTAGAGTGGTTTTACCGATTCCCCCCATTCCATGAACTTTGAGCAACCTCACTTCATCACTACAGTTAACATCTAACAATTCCAATACTTCTGCCACTCGATTATCAAGGCCAACTAAATCTTTAGTCACAATCTTATGTTTTCTCTTCAACCTATGCAAAATCTCTTTAACGGCCAACTTCATAAGTTCCGCTTTGCTGCCACAAATAGAAGCTAGTTCATTAGTTACAAAAGCTATATCGACCGCGTAAATTAACATGTATGCCTCTAAATCCAAAAAAAAACGGTGGAGTCCTTTTATTTATCCTTAATAACCCTTGCATATGATTGTACTTATATATTTTTAAACATGTGAAGATTTGCTAATTTATTTATCTCCCACATCCCTTGTATGGGACGGGCTTGATTCTAGAGCCGGAAAGGTCAGGGATCTCTAGAGATTACCTTTTACATTTTTTCATCTCCCAGCCCTTGATTTTATCAACCTTCTTAAGAGCGTCCTCCCAGGATTCTCCCTCCCAGTATTCTCCCTCGTCAGGAAACTTCTCCTTGTGCTTCTCTATGGCCGTTCTGTATAGTGGGGTTTTAAGGTCAACATCCTTTGGCTCCACATCGTAAAAAATGGGCAGGATCTTTTTCTCCTCTGACTTGGATGCGTTGTCTACCATCCTCGTGAGCTCACGGAGACACCATTTGCTACTGGCATAATTTCTTGAGAAGATAGGTATGTAGATCTGAGAGTCGTCAATTGCTTGCAGGAGCTCTCTACCAATTTCTTCGCCAACTGGAAGTTCTTCGTCATCCATGAAGACATGAATACAATTCTCTACCAAGTCTTGATAAAGGAAGTCGGTGAATCCATCTCGAGTATCTGGGCCATGGAAATTCAAGAATACTTTATACTGGCCTCCTCCTGCTTTGCCGCTACTCGTTCCAGCATCTGAATTCGCCATGGCTGCTTCACTTTGCAAATTAAGGTCTCTCTCGATCTCTCTCTAAACGTTCCTCGCTAGAATCAATTAAAACGAGATGGACAGGGTGCTTGCTGAAATCTCGCTGATCTTTATCTAGTCGTCATGGATCCTCTTTTCAATGACTTCTCTTGGAGAAAAGAGTTTGGATAGCCGGCGCGTGGGTGTGTGCTAGCGCGCGCGCGAGTAGCCAGCGAAGAGAGAGAGAGTGGCAGCGAGGGACAGGCGCGCAGAGGGTTAGGGTGAAAAGCAAAGCTGAAAAAGAGTGGCTCCACGAGAATTAATTAGATAAAAATATATGTGGTTTACGATGGAACTCCCTTTATGTCGATAAAGAGATATAAATTAAACCGAAAACAATGTACTGGGTCTATAAAGTCATCCCCATTCTAATAAAGTTGAAAAAGAGAAAGAAAATTCAAATTTTCACTTAAGGCTTCCTTTATTTTATGAAAATAAATAATATTATAAATATTTTTAAAAATGATTATTGATATAATTTATAAAAATGGATGAATTAAAAGTATATTCATCATTCATCACAATGTTTAATTGAATCCTTCATAGGCAAAAGCTATTTCTTCATATGATTGTAGTCACAACTACGGGAGAAAAAGGAAAAGAAACTTTTAAAGAACAAGAGGACATGCCGACAGAAGTTGATTTTCGGATTTAATTTATAATTAGTTTCTCCAGGACGAACAACAATAAAGACAAATTTACGGAAGCCATATCCAAGTCTTCCGTTTAGGTTTCAATTTCTCTCAAACTCGTGAAAATAATGTAAAGTTAAGATTGAGACCATGATTATGACAAATTCCTCGCACTCTTTGAAAATGTCATGCTTCATTATCTATGCTCTTCTTAGAATAGCCGTGTTCGCACACGACAGGACCAATGGCACCATGCTTCCTATTTCTTCACTCCACCTTCTAGGACAAACATTACGACTCAATCAATTTGTCAAATAGTCATGGCCAATGACACTAAAGGATAAGGGCAAATGGAAACTTGCTGTTGCGATTGAAAAACATACCGATAAAATTTTTGTTCCACTGTTACTAAAGAGGACAAAGCAAAGTGCAAGGGGAATATAATAGGGTACACATATGAAGTATAGTAAGAATTTCTTAATGTCATAAAGGAAAAGAAAAATAACGAAAATCACAGTTCCAGAGCTATTTTGTCTTCTCCCCAAACTCTACGGTAGTCGCCCAAGTGGCCACTCTTCCAATTTGAGAGGAGGAGGTGGAGGGTTTGAATCCCCACCTTCTCAGTGGGGGTTGGGGTGGTGACGAATTAGTTTCAAGAGTGGATTTCGACTCCCACGCCCTGCAATGAGGTAGGGCAAAAGTTTGAGAATGAGAGTTAGAGTGGAAATAAAATAAGACTGACAAAAAAAAAAAAAAAAAACTCTACGATAGTCGTTTCAACTCCTCAAATAAAGACAGTTTCCAGCAGATAGGTGAATCAATTGAAAAAATAAAAATTTGACCCCCATTATTGGAGGAGGATTGGTCCTCGGCATAACCTTAAATTGCAGCGCTCCCGGGAGGGGGGGGGGGACAACCCCGATAACAAGGTCCCTGGGCACGGGCCGATGCCTCACCCCCGCCATTGGCGGGAACCGTAGTGCACAAGCGGGTAGAGGTAGCTCCCACGCCTCGAAAAATATTGTGGCTGGGATAATATCCCGTAAGACTATGGACCTAAGCAAGTCCTTAAACTGCTCATGGAAGGTAAAGGCGGGAGAACCGCCCTAGGGTGAGTGACCCCGTACTTGCCTTCCCCAGCTTCTCAGTCAACTGGTTAAACATCGACTGGGAATTTGGGGAGCTCATGGTAGTGAATGTAGACACCACGTCTGGAGCAATCCATGCTACGACTGGGCTGGCATGGGGTAACCAATCCCCGTCCTTCGCTTGGCGTGAATGAGTGAGGGTGAAAATCCCTCTGCTGGCTGGACATGCCATTCGGCACAGTTTGTCAACCAACTGGTCCAGTTATTACACACCTAATTTCCACGACATTGCGGGGAAGGTGTGTGGAACCCAATGAGCAATTCTCACATTCTCATGCAGCATTGACACATACTTGATTGGCTTTTTTTTTTAATTAATATGAAAATAAAAATAAAGAATCTCAAATTGATATATTTATAACAATTCTCCATTATGTATTAATTTAAGGTTTCATGCTCTATTAATTATGGGTGTATGATTAATTTAAATGGAAAGTAAATTTGTCATGAATATATTAATTTGTGATTTTTGATAATTTAAAAGTTTATTTATTGTAAATTTATAATGAGTGTATCAATTTAGTTTGAGATCGATTTGTTACGAGCGTATCGGTTTAAGTTTTTTTTCGTAATATTAACCCAACGAACAAAAGAGAACCAATAGGTGCTCCCTACTTGAGTGGGTATTTCCATATTCTCCACCAAAATTTCGGTTAGAATATAGATTGGGACAATGGCTAATCGCTCTCTTTTCACAGGATGCATGTGCAATTGTGTGTGGTGAGTCGCTGTCCCATCCCATTTATAACAATATCACCAGGGCAATAAAAATTGGACCCATTTCCTGAAATTGCACCGTCCGAGTCCGACTAGATCTTTCAATCTTAAAATGTAGCCAGGAGGCTTCCAGTAGAAGCAATGTATCTTCTTAGTCCTAAAACCCTTAACCCAAATTGCACGGCGTTCTTGCCATCCAATAGTCCAAGACTCTTCGTGCCGATCGAACGGCTGCTACGCATGCTACGCAGAAAGCAAGTAATTGCACGTGTACTTCCCTGCAGAAGTCGGACACGGGAGTAAAGATGGGTGGAAAAGAAGCTCTGCAGGGACAGGGGCCTTTTTGAGTTGACCCGCGTTTTTTATTAATAAAGAAAATAGAAAATAATTGATTGAATTAACTAAATTAAATTAATTCCTTCCCCGGACATGCAGGACATTACACGAAAATGCTTTCATCTTATAGGAATTTTCGAGTAATGATTTTTTTATTAATTAAATTAGTTTTTTTTTTTTGTCGTCAATAAGTCATGAACACAGCGCGCTAGTTAGGAGCAGTTGCTATGAAGTGCGTGACTTCCATGATTATTCATTCATTTTTTCCACTATCATCTCAAATTTTTAGTGAATCACGTAACAATTTCTTTTTTTTGAGTCAAATAAATTTTACGTAATAAAGTCGAGAAATCAAAAGAAAATTCAAAATTTCACTTAAAAGTGAAAAAAAAAAAAAAAAGAGAAAAGTTCCCTCGCTACTTGAAAAACGCGGTTGGTTTCATCGTCAGTGGATCCTTTCTACTGGTTTTTCTTTGGCCCAATCTACAAGCGAGTAGAATGTTCAAATACACCGCTTGCGCGCGTGGGCGTGTGCAAGAATTGAATAAATAATTGCAAGAACAGTAGTTTTATGACGAACTCGCATTCCAATAAAGATAAATAATTGCAATTCTCCACATACAATTTAATTTTTCTGAAATTCTTCGGTTTGTGTGTCAACCGTACAAACTTCTCATATCATCGTTACTTGACTAATTTATATTTGACAAAATTTCTTAATCTAATTCACTAGATAGGATAACTTTCTAATCTAATTCAATCAATTCTCCATCATCTCTATCTTCATCAAAGATTCTAAGTAAGATGTGTTTTCGTTTGTTGAACTTTCTCTAACATAATCGCTATATGTCTTGCCTCCTTCTCTTTCCTCTCATATTTTTCTGTCTAAAATAAATCCATCTTCAACCTTAGTTTTTGGTTTAATGTCATTTCATACTTCTCAATTTCTCATACTTGAGTACTCTTATCATTTTCATCATCGCCATAATATTCAATACGCACTTTTAATGATAAAACAATATCCTTTATGTCATTAATATTATGGAAGTATCTTAAATCATTTTCCAAGCTTTTCTCAATATCACAATAGTGCATTTTTTTTTCTATTTTACATTGTAAATATTACACTATATATCCCAAGAAATCAATATATGGTGGCCTCCTTACTGCGACAACAATATCACATTCATTTCCATTAGGGTGTTCCTACTCATTGGCACCAACAGCAAACAAATAATGATGTCTACGGTGCTGTCTCCTATGTCGATGCTGCATGTAATAAAAAAAAAAGAAAAACTTTTGGAACCATAATGCAAAAATGATACGACTTCACATATAGGTCCTATAAATGCACCTAATTGATTAGACAACGAATTATTAGTTATCTTTTAGCATATAGAAAGCAACAAAACTAGCACCGAATTGAGACGACAAATTGAGGACCATGCAATGGCAATTTCACTTTTGCACCATTCTTTTTCTAGCACCATCGTCCTCATGGTTGACCAAGAACTCTAATTTTTCCTTTCCATACCTAATTTTGGCTTAGAAGCCCTAACTTTTCCCTCCAATAACTCAGAAAAATATGACGAACTTAAATGAGTGAAAGTGACAGAAATAGCGAGCGACGAAAAGTGCCAAAGAGAGTGATGTGACGGTTAACCAACATTGAAGACAATCTACCCTTATAACTTTCCTTGTGTGTGATGTTGTTTTGACTCGATTGGATTGAGCAATGTCGTTTTGGATATTCATGTGGTATGGATTTCTTTAAAAATATACCAATTCATTTTAATTTTTTAATTATAAACACTATGTAATTGTTTTGGCCGGAAATTTCCCTTGAGGGCTCTTTCTTTCTTTTTTTTTCTTTTTTTTTTTAATCGAAGACAACCTTTATTCATTCATCCACTAGAGTTTGAAGTTCAAGAGAATACAATTCAAAACATAATATATCATACGTCAGAGGGTTTGGGGGGCTTAGTAAGTCAATTAGAAGGGAGATTCACTATTCAGTGGGTTTCAACAATCTGACTAGATTGGCTTTTCGTGGGCCATGTTGAATGAGGACGTTCTCTACTTAGGCGTGAAGGTTCTTGCAATCCACCGATAAGCTTTAGATGGCCCTCGGTCGCTATCCCATCCCATTTGTAATAATATCACGAGGGCAATAAGAAATTGGATCCGCTTTTGAATTCGCAACCGCCCGATCGAGTCCGACTATATTTTATAATCGTAAATGTTGCTAGAAGCAATGTATCTTCTTTAGTCATAAAACCCTAAAACCCAAATTGCACCGCACTCTCGCCATCCAATGGCCCAAAGACTCTTCGTGACGATCGAACGGCTGCTACACATGCTGCACGCAAAGCGCGAAATAATTGCGCGTGCAATTCCCCATAGCAACAGTACGCGGGACGAGAGGCGCGTGGGAGAGGACCTCTGCAGTAGCCACCTTTTTTTTTTTTTTTTGTCAGTCCTATTTTATTCCTATTCTAACTCTCACTCTCAGACCTTTGCCCAGGCTCTTTGCAGGGCATAGGAGTCGAAATCCACTCCTGAAACTAATTCGTCATCACCCCAACTCCCCTGAGAATATGGGGATTCGAACCCCCACCTCCCTCTTCCATGTTGGAAGGGTGGCCACTAGACAATAGCCACCTTGAGTTGACTAGGGTTTCTCTATTAATAAAGAAAACAGAAAAGGCAACGGACGAGCAATGCCCCCTCGTTTAATGATGGAGGGAGCAGGTGTAGAAAAAGGATAAGAGAGGATACTTTTTCTTCTCATTTTTCTTTTTTTCTTTTTATTCTTCCTTTCTTCCCCTTTAGCTGGTCATCAGGTCTCGATTACTGGCTAGTGTGAGGGGAGGTTAGAGGAGAAAAAAGAAAGGGGAGAAAAATAATTAAAATATCATTAAAAATTATTAAAAATTATTTACGTCAATATTAATTATATCATATACAATGATCAGTATATACATAAGTGATTCCAATTACAATTGATTGGATGAATTTAATTGATAAAAAGAAAAATAAATTATAATTCAATTAAAAAAATTTAAAAATTTAAAATTAAACTAATAAAAATATAATAAATTTAGAACATGACTAACTCTATTACGCGTGCTTGAACGATGCTGCATTCTTGCCATCCAATTGTCCAAGACTTTTCATGCCGACCGAACCGCTGCAATGCACGCTACGCGGAAAGCGCAAATAATCGCACTCGTAATTCCCTACAGCAGCCGTATGCAAGACGGGATATGCGTGGAAAAGAAGCTCCGTAGGGACAAGGGTCTTTTTGATTTGACCCGCCTCTTTTATTAATAAAGAAAATAGAAAATAATTGATTGAATTAATTACATCGAATTAATTCCTTAGCGAGATTAACTGAAAATGCATTCATCTGGTAGGAACTTTCAAGTAACGATTTCTTTTATCGATTAAATTAATTTTTTTCCTATCACTAATAAGTCATGCCCACGGCGAGAGTTAAGAACAGTTATAATGACTTGTGCGACTCCCATGATTATTCATTTATTTTGTTCATTGCCAATTCAAATTTTTAGTGAATCAAATAACAATTTCTTCTTAGTGAATCGAATAGATTTTATGTAATAAAGTTGAGAAATCAAAAGAAAATTCAAAGTTTCACTTCAAAGTAAAAAAAAAAGTTTTTTCACTACTCTGAGAAGCACGGTTGGTTTAATCGCCATTGGATCCTTTCTACCGGCTTTTCTTGGCCCAATCGACAAGCGGGTAGAATATTAAAGATAAATAATTGCAATTCTCCGGATGGTACAATTTAATTTTGCAATTTCCTCTATTTTGTTTTGATTACTAGTTGAATAATTTACATTTGGCAAAACTTAATAATCTAATTCACCAAACAGAGCGACTTTCTAGTCTAATTTACTCAATTCTTCATCACATATGCCTTCACCAGATATTTTGGGAAGCGTTCTCGTTTGTTGAACTTTCTCCGACACACTCGCCATTTGCCTCGTCTCCCCCTCCTCCCTCTCCCGTTCTTCGTCTAATATAGATCCATCCACAATCTTAATACTTGGTTCAATACAATTTCTTATTTCTTATACTTGAGTGCCTTTATCATCGTAATACAACAAATACTTTTAACTTCATCGCCATGAAAATAATTATAAATAATATTATTAATATCATTATTATCATTGAATGCATTTCAAACCTTCCTTCAAGCTTTCACCAAAATCACAATAGTCTTTTTACATTATAACTCTTGTATGATGGCTCCTTACATCGATAACAATAATAGATTCATTTCCATCAGCATGTTCCTACTTAGCAATGCCAATAATAAATTCCCCACCCTACAGTGCTATCCCCCCGCCAATGCTGCATCCAAGAAAGAGAAAAACTTTTGGAACTATGACGCATAAAGGTCGATGACTTCACATGGAGATTCTATAGTTGTATCTAATCAATTAAATAATGACTCAGCGGTTATTGTTTAGCAGACAAAAAGTGACAAAACTAACACCAAATTAAGAAGACAAATAGAGGACCACACAATGGCAATCTCACTATTTGTGCGATTCCTCCTCTAGCACCATTGTCCCCACAATTGACCAAGAACTCTAATTTTTCCTTCCAATTGAGTAACTTAGGGAAATATGATGAATTTGAGTGAGCGAGAGCAACGGACATGGTGAGTGATGGGAAGTGACAGGGATGGTAGTATGATGGTTAGCCAACGTTGAAGACAATCTAGCCCTATAACCTTCCTTGTGTGCTACGTTGTTTTTGCTTGGTTGGATCGACAAACATTGTTTATGCCATACCCAACCACATCGGATAGAGCAACGTCGTTTTGCACGTCCATGCGGTTTGGATTTCTTAATTATAAATGCCATGTAATCATTTTGGTTGAAAATTCTCGTCAAGGGTGCTTTTTTCTTTTGATCGAAGACAAATTTTATTCATTCATCTACTAGAGTTCCAAAGCTCAAGAGAACAAGATTCAAAGCATAACATATCCAAAAGGCATTAGGGGGCTTAGTAAGCCAATTAGAAGGGAGATTCACTATTCAATGGGGTTTAGCAATTGAATCCACAACTTGATTGGCTTCTCGTGCACAATGTTGATTGAGGACGTTCTCCACTGGGATATGAAGGTTGTTGCAATCCACGAATAAGCTTTGGATGACCCATGGGCTTTGTAGGCACTCACATGCAGATAAGTTATGACTTAATAACTCTACTTTTTGATTAGTTAATGATCCTTTTTTTTCCCCTTATTTGATACTTAAATGAGCTAGTGAAAATTTTTGACACTAGAGTGAATGCTATATGAAATTTTTAGCACTTTTAGTGTCCCTTTATTAAAAAAATAATAAATATATGAAAGTGCCTTTTGCATATCAGAAATATTCTTTTTGAGTTTCTCTGTTTTGAGATGTCCGTGTTTTTCGCCTATTAATGTAGTTAAATAGCATCTATACATTATCTATTGTACATATCACCGCCAAAACTCTACTCTGTTAGCTGTGCACATGAAGAGATGATTAGAAGCAACAAAAATGAGGCCCTCTCAAAGATTTTTCAAAAATAAACCCCAATTACTTTCCTCGTTACAAAGTAGGTTTCAAACTTGCATGCAAATCTACAAAGTGGGTGTGGGAAATATATTCAAACTTGCAAAGTTGGGCTATAACTAATATGTTCAATGCACTTTATCTGTATGATGACATGATGGTAGGTTCAAAAGTAGTGGCAGTGATCTCTTAAGAGAGTTTGAATCTTCCTATTTCGGCTAAGTTGTTCTTGGTTCCCACGTGGGAACAAGCCAAGAGAAAGCTTGATATCTAAGTCTTTAGAACTCATGGCTACAAGTGAAATCCTTTCTCAGAACTTGCTTGCGATGACCAAGCAATTCATGAGCAACTTAGCATATATCGAAGAGCCAGATTATCAAACTTCGAAGAACAATTCCCTTATGAATCAAAAGTGCATGCTAGATGATGAAGACTGACTAACATACATAATGCGTTAAGTTCAGCATTTTAGAAGTTGTTGCCTCTAATATCAGGCAACTACTATTAAATATCAGCCAAGGGATGTTGAAATAGATTACTGCTAACCAGACCACCTAAGCATTGGCTAAAAATGTATATTAGCGCCAATCAGTTGCTGGTCATGCGTTGGCTGGTTTATCACATGCCATCAATGGTTGAAGAAACTATCATAAGCAAGCCAAATATTGGTAAATACTTTGTTATTTGAACCATATGGAAATCAATTTGTGCTCAACTAGGAGATAGAATTACCTCGGACAAATGGATAATGAATCCCCGATGCAGAAGAAAATCCTGTGCAACATGAGTTATGGTTTCTGGAACACTTGCCCCTCGACTGTAGTTGCCTTAGAGGAATCAAGAGGAATCTGAAAGTTATCTCTTGATGCCATCACTTAACTATTCAATCAATTAAATTGACGAGACATGACTAGGTCTTTCCATCTCCACGATTCCTGAATAATCCTTCAAATGCTTTTTCTGTTTTAATTTCAAAGAATTGCAGCTTCAAAGCTAGGAAAGTCATGGTTACAGACACATTATAATATGCTCACTAAGCACCCCTTTAACGTTTCAGAAAATGTTCTTGGTGGAGCAAGTTCATCAAGACCTACAAAAATCGGTTGTGGTTAAGTTCAATTTATACTTCTTCTGTTTGGGTGACATGAGAACAGTTGATTGAAACAAAGATGATGTGGTGAAATACTTTTAAGTGTTCGAGTCTTACCGCCTCATCTAATTTTGATTTCCAGGCGAAGTCCCTTCTTCGACATTGTCAATGGAAGGCTCTTTGCTAATGTCAGGATCTTGAGAACTTGCATATGGATGGAACTAAAGCTGAAGCTCGTTGTTGGGCTATTTGGCATCCCCTTCCATTTTAGCCTCCTCCTACATGAAAAAAGAGATTTTCTTTGGCCAGCACTCTAAGATGAGAAAATGCAGTCGTCATCAAACAAATATTTTTCTAAACACTTTGCGTTTTTCACAAACAAGGTTACAGCAAATTCATGGCTCCTATCTGCAAGACATCACGAGTCTATACGCTGCTGAATGATAATTTAGTAGTCCATGTAGTGTAAAATTTATCCTTTTCTTCCTTCAAAGTCGGTTTTATTTTTCCAAATTAAGTTCCTTCTTGGGAACATTATGACCTTCCATATCCCTCAGAATGTCCAGAAGTGAAAATCTCTAACCTTAAATTTCTTCATTCAAGTGAGTGAAATTGAATGTATTGATGAAAGAGGCAAAAGGAAAAAGACAATATTACTACCATAATCAATTACGTTATTATCAGAAATCCAGTCTATGAGTTTGAAGTTCCACTTTCATGTCTGTATGAACAAATTTTGTAGATAAAGTCAATGAATGGAAGATTATGACCAAAGAGAGAAGACCAAAGAAAATGGAAAGGAAAAAATGATACCATTGCCTATTATCAAATAGTCCAAGGAGGAGGCATACCTTTTCAGTCTCTAATTCAGAGTTCTTGGTCTCTGATTTGGCTTCTGCTGTTACTTGAAGAACCACCACTCCATAGTGCTCGAATTAGATGTCGTTGCCTTTGTCTGGACTGGATTAAAGCAACTCCCTGCAGTTACTAAAACATGTTTGGCACTCATCTGGTTTTTTGGGGCGCACAAGTCTGTTGGCCTTTCCAGTGTACAGCACCCGTAATTACGCAGCTCATCCAAAATCTCTAATTGGTTAAGTCCCTTGACAACCCTTAATCCAGAACACCTCCCGATGGCTAAATGGTGCAGATTCTTGTGTTTGGCAGACCGCCTTCCCTTTTCATAGCATGGCAATTGTAAAGAAGAAAGTACTCCAATGATTCCAACATACCGACAACTTGAAATTTGAGTAGCTTTCCACAACTTACAAAATTGCATTCCTTTAGCTTCTTTAGGGCGGTTGATTGAACGGACACTCTCTCCCACAACAGGTCACCTCACTCGAAGACTATTTCGCTGGGAATTTAGCATTGAACCTTTGTACAGACTGCCAATCCTTGATTGACAAGTACTGCAGTGATTTTATCACATCAGCTTTGAGCATTTTCACATCGGGGCTTGGATCACGTTCCTTAAACTTGATAGAATGAACAATCTCCCTAGGAGTTCAAACCACTCCACAGTCATATTTGTCGACTGTGGAAGCTCATGGAGTTGTATTTCTTTCACTTGAGAGCCCTAGAGCGCTAACATCGACAAACTTCTCAAGTTGGATGATAGTGATCTGGTCAAGTTGAAGTCACCAAGTCGCAACTCCAACAAGGAAGACGGAAGCTGCACGAGAGGCTGCAGGTCTAGACTGGACAAAGTAAGTTCTTCCATGAGAGAAAGTGAGCTTAACTCTGTAGGTGGCACGAGGTTGTTCCAAAGGCACAGTTCCAACTTGTTCTATTTGGATAACCTCACAATCCACGATAAATCAGAAGTCTGCATTAGATCTGATTTGTCTGTGTATCTTGAGCCATCAAAAAGGAACAATCCCTCCAAATTAGTCAAGTTCAAGAGACTAGGGACCAACAGTAGCGAGCAAGATTTGATACATAAACAGATCAAGCTTGTAGGAAGCTCCGGCAACTCTTGAATTTCGTGACATCTACTTAAGTCCATCTTTGGAGGCGAGGAAGCATGCTGATGCTAAGAAATGTGTCTATTTGTGTACCTGATAAGTTTAGGATTCTGAATAGGAGCAAATTTCCAACTTCATTAGTAATTTTGCCTTCCAATTATTTACAGTGCTCACCTTGTATCTCTTCAAGATTCTCCAACATACCAGTAGCACTAGGTAACTTCCAATTTTTTCCGGTTGCATAGGTATCATCTTACACAAAAAACCAACACACTCAGTGATTTCAGCTTTTTGATGGAGATAGGAAGCTCTCTAATCTTAATGTTAATAATAGAGAGACTCGAGCTTCACTAGCGCACTTCTGGAAGGTCGGTGATTGACATTCTTGATACATGGAAAGTGCACAAACATTTTAGTTGACAAATTGAATCACATAAGCTTGTAACTCTCATCTTCGATAGATACAACTCCATCAAGGATGCTAATTTCCCAATTGAGTCGGGAAGTTTGCTCCTTCTAAAGTAATCTGTCAACAAGTAGCGCTTTAGTTTCACTCGCCCTCTGATTTCTTTAGGCAACTATTCAAGACGCAAGCAGTTGTTTATATTCAAGGCAATCAGGCACTCCAGTCTTCCAATTGAACAGTCATTTCCATCAAGTTGCACATCTTTCGATAGTCAACCTCTTTAACGTCAAGAACTTAGAGAAGTCTGAAGTACTGATGCCGAAACACTTTTTGAGAGCTAGATCTGGTTGCCATCTCCAGACAGTATTCTGTTTCAATTGCAAAACTATCAGACATAAATACAAGGAACAATAAGAGGAGACGTAATAAACGCACAAGTTTAGATACCTTGATTAAGCTCCGCAACTCCGAATCATCTGTAAAGTGATGGTCAGAAAGTTGAAGAACAACTATATTGGTTGAATGCATATCGACCGCCTCAAAAATTTGAGGGGGAGAATGCCAAGTAATCCATATTATTTTGGAAGACAATGCGAGAAATCTCCGACAAAGGTTACACTAGATAAGTTTAGGAACCTCAAACTTCCAAACCTTTCAAGCTATTCATTTATGATCAAGATGCTTGAACCTTCTTACTCTGCCAACTAATTGTAAGTAGAAGTTCATTAATCATCAACTATGTTTATTTATCACATATAAAGAAATGTTTCTTGGTAGAAAAGGCAATTCTCAGTATTGGAATGTCTAATTTTCTAGGATCACAATAGTACAATTTTTCTATTTTGCATTGTAGCTATTGCACTATATCTCTCACGAAATCAATACATGATTGACAACGATAGTATGTCCATTTCCACTAGCATTTTCCCACTCATCGGTGCCAATAACAAATTTCCCATCATAACAGACAATCATATCTATAGTGTTGTCCCCTCATGCCGACGCTGCACCCAAGAACCAAAAAAATAGCTTTTGGAACCACAACGTAGAAAATGATGACAACTTCACATGGAGATCCTAGAATCATGCTTGGTTGATTAAACAATGACTTAACAATCATCGTTTTTTTTTTTTTGTTGTAACTAGAAATTTCATTAAAACTTGGGAAGCCTACAACCGGACGCTAGGGCGTCGGCATATGCAAGGTCTAGCAACAGGTAAGGCAGATATATGTTCCAATCCTGGGCTGAAAAATTGAAAAGCTAGGCCTTAGTGGCCTAGTCAGCCACATCATTTCCTTCTTGCTTGCAGAACTTAACAACTAGGTTTGAGAAAAGAGAAAGGGAATTGGTGGCTTCTGCGAGCAAAACGCGAGCCTCCCATGGCGGCGGTTCTTCTCTTGTAACAGCAGCAACGACGGTACTATAGTCCGACTCAAGCGTGATCGGAGCTTGATGAAGCCCTTGGTTCAACAGATGGCAGAGCGCGAAAATGAGGGCTTGAAATTCGGCGATCAAGGCTGATTCTGCTAGAAATCGTGCCGTATACACATCAGTAAGGCAACCATATTGATCTCTACAGATTGATGCCATCGATCAGTGTGTGCTCCCTGGCTGAAAAGAGGCGTCGATATTACATCTCGGGGACCAATTCTTGCTGGTTAGTAAGCTTCGAGATAGCTCGCCCATAGGTTTAGCTCTTAGTCCCTCTCTATGAGATGACTTCGGAAGACTCCTTGCGCCTGGCTGCCTTGTGCTCTAGATTGGGTAGGCTTTCTACTGAAAAAAATATTGAAGTCTGGGAGGAGGAACCACCACCTGCAAAATTGGCACAATGCAAGTTAACTTTGATAGGAAGGCTTCTGTCCAATCCATCCATAAATTTACCAGCTTTCCAGAGTACATTGAAAAAGGCTCGGAAGACTGACCAAGTCACCTTTGTACAATGTGAAGATGGCCTATATATAGTGCAATTCCATTCGGCTACTGATAAACAGCGGGTACTAGAAGGAGGTCTTGGCTTTTTTCGGGCCATCTCTTCATCCTCAAGCCATGGCAGCCTAATACCTCCCTACATTGCTATGATTTCTCGATGTGTGCTTTTTGGATACACATTTTAGGCCTGCCATTGGATTGGACAACTGAGCAAATGATCACAAAGGCTGTGAAAGATTTAAGAAGGGTGATAGAGGTCCGAGTTGACAATAAAGAGGGCTTTTCTTCTCGGACTACAAGAACAAAGGTAGAGTTACATCTTCAGGACCCACTAAGGGCAGGTAAGTTGATCCGCCAGAAGGGAAGCTATTCTGGCTTGACTTTCGATACGAGCGTCTATCACACATTCCTGTTACTCTTGTGGAAGGTTAGGCCATTATGCAATGAATTGCAAGACGATTCCCTATGATGAAGCTAACTTTGAAAGAAGGGATAGTATGGTGTACGGTCAGTGGCTAAAGGCTGAAGTTAAGGAACCTAGTCCTTTTTGGCAGACTTTTTATACACCTAACCCCTCAGCAGCTCAACCTGAAGAAAATATACCTGAGATGCCTCCTTCGCAGCTTCAGAATATGCCTCCTTTGCCAGCTCCGCCCTTTATTCCAGTAGAAACAGAGGCTACACAGCTTTTGCCAATGAACTCATAACCTATAGACTCTGACCAGCAGCATCTTCAAAGGAGTTGTGTTCATACGGCACTTATTCCTACATCAATCAAACTGAAAACTGTTTAGTCCCCTCTTATGGAGTTTCAACAGTATAGGAAAAAGAAGAGTGCACGCCTGGCACCTAAAGTGGGTATTGCTAAAAAATAGCAACGATCCACACCAACTGACTCAAAGGGTATAGTCTTGCACGACCTCGATGAAGCATGTTTACTGGACACACCTGTTCTTGACAGGGTAGAAGCTCGACATTGGGCTTCAGTGGCTGGCCCTCAACAACCACTATCTCACAAATGAAACTTATATGTTGGAACTGTTAGGGACTGGGCAATCCCCTGACAGTTCACGCGCTTAAGGCCATGACAGCCAAGGAAAAGCCCAATATGGTATTTTTAATGGAGACGAAGAATAATGCAGTGAAGCTGACTGATATTCAACGATGTTTACACTTTACTAAAGCTTATGTTATCAACCTTGTTGGTCTGGCGGGAGGTCTAGCGGTCCTTTGGAATGATCAAGTATCCATAGAAGTATTATGTTCAACAAAAGATTATATTGATATGACTTATAGGGAAGTGCAGGATGGCCGTATGATTAGACTCACTTGTGTTCATGCTCCATATGATTTTCACTTTCAACAACTATTGTGGAATGAGCTGCGCAAGATTAGTTTGGTTAATGTACTACCCTGGATTTGTGCTGGTGATTTTAACGATATCCTTTATCCGTGAGAAAAGGTGGGGAAAAGGCCGGCTCATCAATTCCGTATGTTCTCCTTTCGGCAGGTTCTCAATGATTATGCTTTAATGGAATTGGAAAGTAAAGGGTGTCGGTTCATGTGGATGAATAATAGAGAGGGTGATGAACTGGTAAAAGAAAGGCTAGACAGAGCAATGTGCACACTTGATTGGTGTTTATTATACCCTAATGCAGAGGTCTTTGCCTTGCTAGCGATGGGTTCTGACCATAGCCCATTGATTATCAATTCTTCACCTTCATCTAGAAGAAGAGGGATGGATTTTGTCTTTGAATCTTATTGGAATGACCATGACGAATGTCGACGTATTATCTCAAATGCCTGGAATTCAGTCCAAGTGCAGGGTGGTGATCTAGTCCCAAAACTGAAAAGAGTCTCTGTTGCATTAACCAAATGGAGTCGGGCCAAATTTCCTAGGGCTGATCTTAAAGTTACAGCTCTACATCATCAACTTATCATAAACCAGCAGCAATGTACCTTTAATAGTTTTGAAGTTACCAAGATCAAAGAAGAACTATGGCAGACTTGGCAACAAGAAGAGCAATATTGGGCTATGCGTTCGCGGATTCAATGGCTGCGATGGGGGGATAAGAACACGAAGTTCTTTCATGCTGCCACTCTTCAACGACGACAAAAAAACCGAATTATTATGTTGCAGGATGATAATCTGAGATGGATTTGGGAACCACAGGTTTTGAAAGCTATGACATCCACCTATTTTGCTGAGTTATACACCACAGTGGGTTGCCGAGATTATGGACCTGTTTTAGCTCAATGTCTGCAAGTGGTAACTACGGAAATGAATGCAAAGCTGCTGGAATCAATTTCTTTGGAAGAGGTTCGACACGCTACCTTTTAGTTGGGCACCAATAAGGCTCCTGGCCCTGATGGATTTAATGGTTTGTTTTATCAGACTCATTGGGAGGTCATAAAGTCAGATCTTCTTCTTCTAGTACAGAATTTCTTCGGGTCAGGCCGAATGCCTACAAATCTGAACCAGACAGTTATCACTTTGATCCCTAAGACGCCTCACCCAGAAAGACTAGATCAATATAGGCCGATTAGCCTATGCAACTTTGCTTATAAGATCATTTCCAAGGTACTTGCTAATCGCCTTAAACCTTGGCTACCTAATTTGATTTCCATGGAACAATCGGCTTTTGTGAATGGACGACAGATTCAAGACAATATTCTCGTCGTTCAGGAAGTTATTCATCAGTTCAAGACCCGAAAGCGAACGAGTAAATTTCATGCGATCCTCAAGACTAATATGAAAAAGGCCTATGATAGAGTAGAATGGGATTTCCTGAATGCCTATCTTCTCAGGTTGGGTTTCCATCCAAGATGGGTGCACTTGATCCTCCAATGCATCACTACCACATCTTATAATGTCCGATTTAATGGCGAACTACTTCCTTTTTTCCATCCAACTCGTGGCCTCAGACAAGGTGACCCTCTTTCGCCATACATCTTTATATTATTGGCAAATGTTTTATCTACTATGGTTTCTCAAGCAGTTGATATGGGTCAACTAAAAGGACTTAAATTAAATCGATGATGCCCTACGCTGTCCCATTTATTTTTTGCGGACGATGCCATCTTTTTCCTTGATGCAAATATTAGGGAATGCCAGAACTTGGCCAATATCTTAAATTAGTATTGTATGGCCATGGGACAAGCTTTGAACCGCAACAAATCAGGTATTATTTGTAGCAAGAATTGTCCTTTCGGCTTACAGGAAAATCTGACGTCTGAATTTAGAGTTCCGGTGCTACAAAACTATGGGAAATACTTGGGAATACCGTCTGACTGGGGCCAATCTAAAAAGGAAATGTTCTCTTGGCTCTTGGGGAGAATACAAGCAAAGCTAGAACGATGGAAAGAAAAGTTTATTTCGAAAGGGGGCAAGGAAATTCTCATTAAATCTGTCATCCAAGCACTTCCTCACTATGCTATGTCAATTTTCAAACTTCCATTGTCTCTTTGTAAAACTATAGAGAAGAGCATTGCTTGTTTCTAGTGGAAAAATTATCAAAATAAAGCCGGGATACATCGGAAGAGATGGGAAATTTTAAAGAGGAGTAAGCATGAGGGCGGTCTAGGATTTCGTGATTTGATAGATTTTAACAAAGCCATGCTCGGTAAACAAGCATGGAGATTACTGCAGTAGCCACAAGCTCTATGGAGTAAAATTTTTAAGGGTCTTTACTACCACTCTACGGACTTCCACTTGGCGAATCAAGGTTCTCGACCCTCCTGGGGGTGGCAGAGTCTTCTAGTTGGTAGGGATGCTATTATTCCTCATGTTAGATGGTCAGTGGGTGATGGAAGGAAAATTCGCATTAGGGAGGATTGCTGGTTGCCAAGAGGAGTCATAGGTGAACCTACGGCTAGAGAGGAACCCAAACTGGTGGCTAATCTCATTGATCCCATCCACAATAGTTGGAATACCTCTCTACTCACTAGCTTCTTAGATGATCATATCGTAGCAGAGGTTCTTACCTTTCTAGTTAGACCAACTTTAGCTGATGATCAACTAGTCTAGACAGCCAACAAGGATGGCCGCCATACGGTGAAGAGCAATTACCATGCTCTGACTACTGTGAACAGAACTCCAAACAATAGCACAGCATCAACATCATATCGACATCCTAAGATACTGTGGAAAAAAATCTGGACAATGCGTACAGTCCCAAAACTACGACTATTCCTCCGGTCTGTCTGCCACAATGCGATTGCTTCTAAGGACAATTTATTCAAGAAGCATATCAGTTTGGAACCTTTCTGTTCGGTATGTAACAAGCAAGTTCCAGAAACATTAGAGCATTTATTTATATTCTGTTCATGGACAACAAGCATCTAGCTTCATCCACAGATTAACATAGATATCCAGCTTAGTTTGTTCACTTGTATAGAAGTTCGGTTGACAAAAAAAGCTGAATCACCTAATAACTCACTTGCTCTGGAGCTCATCGCCAATGTCCTCTAGCAAATCTGGCGAATGAGGAACGGCTTTATCTTCAGGGGCGATCGGCCAGATCCTTCTTTAGCAGCAAAGAATGCACTCTCACAGACACGACTTCACGAGGTTTCCCTCTCATCCTCTTCAGCAATCATCATTTAGTGGACAAAAAGTAACAAAATTAGTACCGAATTGAGAAGACAAATTGACCGCCTTGTTGCGCAATTCCTCCTCTAGCAACATTGTCCATGCAGTTGACCAAGAACTCTAATTTTTCTCTCCTAGCCCTAATTTTTCCCTCCAATCGAGCAACTCAGAGAAACGTTAAAGACAATCTGGCCCTATAACCTTCCTTATGTTTGACATAGTTTTTGCTTGGTTGGATTGACCGACACGTTTATGCCCTACTCAACCACAGTGGATTGAGCGATGTCGTTTTGCATGTCCACATGGTTTGGATTTTTTTTTAAATATACCAATGGTCGAAACTTCTCGTTAGAGGTGTTTTTTTTTTTTTTTTTTTTGGTCGAAGACAACTTCAATTCATTCATCCACTAGAGTTCTGAAGTTCAAGAGAACAAGATTCAAAGCATAACATATCCCAAAGGGGCTGGGGTCCTTAGCAAGCCAATTAGAAGGGAGATTTACCATTTGGTGGGGTTTAGCAATTCAATCCACGACTTAATTTGCTTATTGTGGGCAATGTTGAATGAGGACATCCTCTACTTGGGCATGGAGGTTCTTGCAATCCACGAATAAGCTTTGGAGGGCCCATTCGCTTTTTGAGATATCTTCAAGGTACTTATACATAGATAAGCTAACACTCAATAATTGCCCCTTCTGATTAGTTGATTGTTTTTTTTCTCAGATTTGACAGTTAAGTGAGTTAGCGAAAACTTTTGACACTAAAGTGAGTGCCGTACAAAAGTTTTCACATTTCAAGTATCCTTCTATTGGAAAATAGTAATATTTGAAAGTGCTTTTTGAATTTCGCGGCTTTCGGGTATCCATGCGTTTTTGGCCTATTAATGTAGTTTAATAGCATCTATATGTTCTCTGTTTTTCATTCCTCGATTTTAATTTCCTATTCAACTGGATAAGAGGGATTGAGCCTGTAATCAATTCATCTGCACGTTAATTGATGACCGCAGTTTTTCACCTTTTGCAGGTAAGGACATATATGGACGGCATATTTCAGAGGATAAACTAAATGCCAATATGCCGAACAATCTAGGTAAAAGGTTTTTCCTAAGAAAATATAATAAAATAAATCAATCTCAAACGGAACTGCGAAACTCAAAATGCACATTAAAAACACTATGTGTTCTTTTTGTATCTTTAGATTATATCTTTATACATAATAGCTTTGTCGAAGAGAGTAATTTTCAAGTAAATAAATAATTTTCATGTTATTGAGTAAATTTATGAATTAATTGTTAAGTAAAATTAAGGAAAAAAAATTGAACATAATCAGCTATTGAACACAATCCTATAGTTATATACTTTTATCTTTATTGTACATATCACCGCCAAAACTTTTGTCCATTAGTTGTGCAAATGAAGAGATAATTGGAAGCAACAAAAACGAGGCCCTCTTTAAAGATTTTCCAAAATGAAACCCCAATTACTTACCCTGTTACCCCGTTACGACATAGGTTTCAAACCTGCACAAAGATCTATATAGTTGGTGTGGGAAAATATATCCAAACCTCCAAAGTTAGGCTAGAATTAATGTGTTCGATCCACTTTTATCTGTATGACATGATAATAGGTTCAAAAGTAGCAATGCTGATCTCTTAAGAGAGTTTGAATCTTCTTATTTTAGCTAAGTTGTTCTTGGTTCTGACGCAAGAAAGAGCCAAGAGAAAGCTTGGTACCGGGGTCCTTGGAACTAATGGCCACAAGTGAAATCCTTTATCTGAGAATGTGAGATTGCTTGCTATGACCAAGCAATTCATGAGCAACTTAGTACATATCGATGAACTACCAGATATCAAATTTCGGTGAACGATTCCCTCATCAATAAAAAATGCATACTAGATGATGAAACTTACATACAAAATGCGTCAAGTCCATTTTCTAGGATGTTGCTTCTTCCAATATCAGGCAACTTCTATGAAATCTCGCCGATGAATGTTGACAGAGATTACTGCTGACCAACCACCTAATCATTGGCTGAAAATGTATATTGGCGCCAATCAGCTGCCTATGGGGTGCGTCGGTTCATCACATGCTGCCAATGGTTGAAGACACTGTCAAAAGCAAGCCAAATATTGGAAAATACTTTGTTAATTGAACCAGATGGAAATCGATTTGTACTCAACTAAGAGATAGACTTGCCTTGGACAAATGGATAATTTATCAAAGAGGAAAATCCTGTGCAACATGAGTTCGTGTTTGTGTAGCACTTGTCCCTCGACAAGTCGCCTTTGAGTTTGATCAAGAGGAGTATGAATGTTACCTTTTAAAGCATCACTTAACTCTTCTATCAAATCTTGACCTGGTCTTTCCATCTACACGGATTATGAATTATCCTTTATATGCTTCCTCTGTTTCGAACTTCAAAGAATTTCAGCTTTAAAGCTAGCAAAGTCCCAATTGCAAACACATTCCAATATGCTCACTAAGCATGCCTTCAAGCCATCACAAAATGTTTTGTGTGGAGCAAGTTCCTCAAGACCTGCAAAAACAGGTTGTGGTTAAGTTCGATATATACTTCTTTATTCTGCGTGACATGATAATATTAGATTGTAACATAGACGATGGTGGCGGAAATACTTAAAGCGTTCAAGTCTTGCTTCGTCGTTTGACTTTGCTTTTCGGGCGGAGTCCCTTTTTTGACATTGTCAATGGGAGGCTCCTCGCTAAAATGTACTTTGATGTTTTTTGCTTGGTCTCTGTTTAAAATGTACTCTGATGTTTGAAATTGCATTCTAGACTAGCCAAATGAATGAAATTTTTTTGCGGAACTTCCTGATTTGGTTGGTATACGAGTGAGCACGACCAAAATGGAGAGTTAATTAACTCATCAGTTTTCTCCTATCGATTATCACTTACTACTGATGAAAGGCCCGTCAAAGTGAGGAACATAATAGAGATTATCCAGGCTCATTAATTTTGAAAGCTGGTTGTTGACTACTAAGATGGAGCTTGCCAGATTTCATGAGTCTATACATCAATGATCACGCTAGACACAGAATATACTAGCATCCAACTGAGACCCCAGACAATGTACAAGTACTGCCAACTTCTTCCCGCATTTCAAACTGTCAAAATTCCCAGAAATCTTACCTATGCAGAAAATGGCAAAGACTGAGGAATTCAAATTGCACATTCTAATATAACAATCAGATTGCGTATAAGTGACACGAAAATAATATCAAAAGAACAGAAAATTGGAAAATTAGTAATTACCCTCTCGTTTTGAGGTCCCATCCCTTCAATTCAGCAACTTCAACAAGAGCTTCCTCCCACCTCTACACTTCCTCAACCCCAAACTTCTTGCTGTGCTTGGCCATGGCATTCCTGTATAGCCCAGTCCTGAGCTTCACATCCGAAGGCGACGCGTTGAAGAACACTGGCAAGATCTCCTTATTCCCCTTCAACCGAGCCACGCAGTCCACCATGTGGGCGACCTCGCGAAGGCACCACGAGCTCAACGCGTAGTCCTTGGAGAAGATGGGCACATAGATCTTGGACATGTTGAGCGCCCGCATGAGCTCGCCGCCGATCTCCCTGCCGACGCGGAGCTCCTCGTCATCTCGGTAGACATGGATTCCGGCGCCGAGCATGTCGTGGTAGAGGCAATCGGTAAACCCCGTGCGAGTATCAGGCCCCCTGAAGCTCAGGAACACCTCGTACTCCTCGCCGGCCGGCGCCGACGCATCATTGCCACTTGCCGCGGCTCCCGGGTTGTTCCTCTCCTCCCGCTTGACCGTCGCGGTGGGTTTACGGAAGATTTTGGACGCTTTCGATTTGACGAACGCGAGCACGGTCGGAGCGAGCATTCCCAAGGCCTTGACAAAGATGCGACGAAGTTTGGAGGCTGGCTTTTTCATTTCCATCTTTTGGGTTGGTGAGCTTTGAGGCGGAAGAGAAAAAGGAAGAGTAAGAGAGCGGCTTACAGTCCGCCGAGCATCATAGCGGCGAACATGGCGGACATGCCGCGGGGCGTGCGGCGGTAGCCGAGTGGTGGCGGCTGGCAAGACGAGCACCACGCGAAGGAAGAGCCGAACGTGGTCGGAGAACGACACGGCGCGTGCGGGATGAACTTGAACCCCATCGCGATCATGGGTCAGCTCGGTCTTCGCTTCGGATCGGATGTAGAAGAAGATCGTCCAAAGAGAAATGTGCAGTAATCTTGGCGTTCGGTCTGGTCAAAGAGTTGACGATCGTCCAAACAATTTTTGCCGCGGGCCTAATTATTACTACAAGGGAGCTTTATGTGTAGCTAAAGAAGCATAACAGAGACACAGGCGATGGGCGTTTCCGCCAAACCACTGGCGCTCGCGTAATTCGGTAATTTTCAGAATTTCTTCCTAAATCATTTTACGCAATGAATGCCCTTGTCTTTCTGATATCCTTATTTCAACTTTAGTAAAACCTAAATTTTCACGAATTGAGAAGTCATAATCTTTGCTCACATTCAAGTTTTGGTTATATGTTTGGCCGGTTGATTCTAAAATTGCCTTAAAGAAAGGTCTCATTTATTCTTGTGATTTTTCCAATTTTTTTCATCCTTAAGAAGGAGAGGCTTCGATAGCAAATGCAGAAAATGAATAAGGAACAGACTGGACATCTTTTAGCTTGTTAGATAGAACATTATGTCTATTACAGAAGTTAAAAAATTCATGTGCAATAAATTGAGAAAAGAAAACAAAAGCCTCCGTCTTGGTGAAACTTTCGTCATCACCATCCTACAATCAACTCCAGGATATTCGGGAACCCGACAACTTGATTAACTCGAATGGAGAATGGCAACACTGAAGGCAGTGCTCAGGATGAATTTTCCCAGCAGAGTCGACGAAAACACGGGCCCGTGATGGCTCACAATTGCTGAGTCCCTGCAATGTCGCCCGTGGATCCTGGATGTTACTTTCTCCTTCGTCGCCTCTTTTTCATCGTGATTGAAGAGTTGAGTGGCAGCGGATGGCTTTTGGATGCATCCTACAGGCTACAAATAACGGTAAATGGTGTTTTGGTGAATCGTGCCTTCATAGAAAAACGGGAGAAACAGAACACTGACAAAATATGCAGCAATTCGAGCGTAGGCATTTACCTTCAGCAATTGCCTCAACAAGATTTTTGATGCCACTACCAATTGCCAGACGCGAAGAAACTGCCTGGTCTTTTTTGTGGCCCTGCACTGATCCAATGCAATTTACACATAAGGGATGCGCAGAAATGGTAAAATCCAACTTCGTTTCGATTAAAAAGACTTGTAAACAGAGCTGGAGCATGTACCTTAGAGAGGTCGCCCTCCAGTTTCTTAGACTTAAAGGAAATATCCTGTCGAAGACTCAAAATGTTGACTTCACATTCACATTTGTGAGACAAATGCAATATTGCGAATGTCCACTTCACATTCACATTCGCATAATTCTGATAGACTGGCGAGATCACAAGAGAAAACTTGCACCTTCCTAAGACGGGGTAAATCTCTGAGCCCATCAAGGTTCGTTATGCTGCATTCAGAAATTTTCAGGACTTCCAAAAACTTTAAATTTTCAAGACCATCGATCTTTGCTAAATCACAGTTGTCTAGTTCCAATTCTGACAGATACTTCAGACCAGAAAATTTTGGCTCTTGAATCGTGCAATGTTTGAGACGCAGAGTCAATAAGCTTGAAGTTAAGGGAAGTCGTGTGAGGTCTAACTCCTTCATGTAGGATAAAGAGAGCTCCTGGAGCTGCGTAAGGATACCAAAGTTCCCCGGGAGATTGGTGACCAATGGAAGGGACAATTGCAAGGTCTCTAGACTTGGTAACCTTGCGATCCACCCAATATTCGGAGTCTTTAGATTCAATAACCTCATTTGCCATTTAGCTTCTGGCTGCTCAACATCTTTCAAAAGTAGGTCTTTCAGATTCGTCAGATATGACAAGTCGGGGACTATCATTTGTTTGGATCCCCATATGAGACTGAGTAAACTGGAGGGCAACTTCGGTAGAGCCTGAAGTTGGTCGCAATCAAGTAGGTCCAGGGTTTGGAGGCGTGAGAGATGGCTAATACTCGGACTCAGCCCGGCCACATCGGATGATGATAATCTCAAAATTCTCAAACAGGATAATCTTGAAATATCACAGCGAACTTCACCCTCCAAATTTCTGCAGCAGGAAAAATCTATCTCCTCCAGGTTCTTTAAGTTCACCATATCTTTAGGAAATTTTCTTAGGGGAGTGTGCGCCATCTTTAGTGTCTTCAAGTTCTTCAAATCCTTAACTGACCATGGCATTTTCATGACTCCAGTGTATGAAAGGTCCATTACCTCCAGCAGCTCGAGCTTCCCGATGGAAGTCGGAAGTTTACCCAACTTCCAACAATTCCTTAAAGAAAGTCTTCGAAGTTTCTGAAGAAGTTCAACAGTATATGGAAGCCCATCGACATCAGCACCATCGAGAGCAAGATTTGAGAGACTCCTTAGGTGGCCAATTGTGGATATATCTTGCAAATATTGACAATCACAAGCACTGAGTATTTCAAGATTCTCCAAAGAACCTTATGGGAAACATATACTATAAATGCCAGTTCCATCAATCAGGAGTTCCCTCAAAGATTTCATGCAGCACAGTTCTTGGGGCAACTGCCTGACTCCGATGCACTTTCTCAGATTTAAGGAACTCAAGTTCTTCAAATCACTAATGAATGGCCCAATTTGAGATAACTGAGTGCAATCTTCCAGTATCAAAATCTCCAAATTGATTGGAGCTCGAAAGTTCAACGACGCAGGTAACTGAACACATCCTTGCAGGTTCAAGACTTTCAATTCATCCACCTTCTGCAATGTGGAAAAGAAGATTCAGACCTTAACCACTCGCATCTATCATCTTAACACAAGATTTAAAAAGCAAATATCTGACATACCTCCATGATTTGTCTCCAGACTTGCGAATCTTCAGTGACTGGACTCCAAGACAGATCGAGAATGACTAACTTCTTCAAATGCATATTAGCTAGGTCAGAAATCAAACGGCATGCTGACCATTCAAGCCATCTCAAATTTGGAAGAAGATTCTCGGTGTTTCCCTGAATGTTAGCCCGGTCCAGTCTGAGGTACCTCAAATTCGACATTTTATGAAATTCTTCACATGTAAAACAGACGATGCAACCCTCTTCAACCGCAAGACCTATACCTTCGACGTTTCTAGTACCCTGTCAACCTCGATTGGGGGAAAATGTGTGAGTAATTTGAGAACTTTAATATCTTACTCCATCCAATGAAATGGAGCAAATCAGATTTACAAAATCAGTGATATCCACTACGCATTATAAATTGGGTTAAGAACAAATCCGTTTCTTTTCCGTTTGAGATTGAGAAAAGAAAAGTAAGTTTATGCTTTCAAGAGGTTCTGAAACTTACCTTACTATCCTTTAGAACGGAAACTGCATCATTGTGATTCCAAATCCTGCAGCGCTCATGAAGATCTTTTCTCTCGACAAGTTTCCTGCCAAAGTCTCTTAACAGGTCATACATTCTTAATTCATTATTTTCTCCAATTTCCAAGATATGCATCTCACGAAGGCATTTTATTCCTCTAGCAGGATAGTAATTACAAGCCTCCCACATGTAAGAGAGAATCCTCTCATCCTTTCCAATAAAAAAGCACGCTATGTCGAGAAATATCTTCCTTGTAGGAACATCTAAAGAGTCATAACCAACCCTAAAGGCAGCTTCAACTTCATTTGCTTGGTGATCTTTTAAGAATTCCAAGGTATCTCTCCATATTCGTACGTCATCCTTATTGTTGCATAAATATGAGGCCGCAACCACAATAGCTAAAGGAAGCCCTCCAGTAGCTTTGACGATGTCTATGGACAGGTAATCATACTTAGAGACATCTTGGAGAGCATCCCCTTGGAAAGCATGCTTACAAAAGAGTCGAAGAGCATGGTGATATCTCATGGGTTCAACCTTGTATTCTTTGGCTGGTCCAACGTCAAATCCATCTAGAACATTCCTCATGCTTGTGGTCACAATTATTCTACTTCCTGGACCAAACCAACTAAGTTTCTCGGCTAATGCTTTAGCTTGTTCAACCTCATGCACATCATCAAGGACAATGAGAACCTTCATTCTACTAAATAGACTGGCTATTTTTTTAATACCTTCATCAGAAGATCTAAGTGGTGCAGGTTTTTCTTTCTGGAGGTCAGCAATCAACATTTCTTGTGAAAACATGATTCCTTTCGAATTAATACCTGAGAGGAAGCTACATTCATCAAACAACATATGCATTTTGTTGAAGACAACCTTTGCAAGTGTAGTCTTTCCGACACCTGGCATTCCACATATTCCAACGACACGTACATCTTGTCCACATACTTCGATCACTCGTCCATCGTTGTAGACAACACCAAGCTTTCTCATCATCTCTCGAACATGAAGATCAATTCCAACTAGTTTATCAGTTACAACTTGGTCATCCTTCTTCAACACCTGCCTGACCCGTCTGAGAACTCCTTTTACAAGCTGGGACTCGTGCCTGCAAAACATAAGTGATGAGGCACAAAAATGACAACAAAGTTACCAAAAGTATTAAAAACTAAACAAAAATCAAGTGGGGGATGAAGCGGTGAAAATTGAAACAACCAACAGGGGCAGGGGGAATCTTCAATTAAAATGGACAGCAAGTTTTAATGCGTGGTCTATTTCCCTTTCATCCACATAGCAATTATGACATTGATTTCATGCCATCTGCAAAACAAAATTTCTAGCGAAGGAGAAAAGAATAGGGCGCGACGGACCAGTACATCTGGTCTAGCTCGCGGTTATGTTCATGAGTCTAGTCCTTTTCAAATGGCCGGTGTAATCGAGTCACTAGTTTTCCAATAGGCACGTCGAACTACAACTTGTCAAATCATTGACCCATTTCATAAGAGTAACCTCAAAAACCTCTTGAGCATGCATGATGAATGCTATGATTACATATAATATTTATTCGAAAAGGTTTGGGTTCATTTTCGCATCGCCCTAAACCATTTTTTTTTTCCATTTTATCTAGGAAAGAGAATGGAAACCAGAAGTAAAAGAATTACCCCCCATATACGTTCTCTAGATTATATCCGCTTAATCCCCCAATCTGTCGAAGAACCTCCTTCCATTTTTTGATGGTATTTGAGCTGATTCCGTCCTTCTCATGTTGACGGAAGGATGTTTCAAAATGCCCAGCCTGGCGTTTTACATCGGAGGGACTAATGTCATAGAAAATCGGGATAATAGTCTGTCCATTAGATATTCTGCACTCCCACATTTGTACCACCTCCATGAGGCAACTTTTACTGGAAGCATAGTCTTTGGAGAGGATGGCTATTGAGATCCTCGACCGCCTGATCGCCTCTTTTAGTGCTGGCTCGATCTCTTCTCCAGCATGGAGATTCTCGTCATCTTTAAAGACCTCGATCCCTGCATCTACCAATTTGCAATGAAGGTGATCCGTGAATCCTTTGCGAGTATCTGCACCTCTAAAACTCAAGAACACTTCATGATTGGTTTTGGACAATGACGATGAGGTCGAAGATGATTCCTGTCAAATCAAGGAAACTAAACCACTTCATATAGTGAATTAGCGTTTCAGACTAAGACTTTGTTCGTTTCATGGAAAATGTGACATTTCTGGAAAATGTTTTCTATAAAGCCATTTTCAAGAAAATGATAATATTTTTCAATGTTAAGCTGAAACTGGAAAATGAACTAAAAATATATTTCCCATCGTTCGATATAGAAAATTCTATTCTATTTTCCTCCATGCACTCATTTTAATAAAATTTTTATTATCTTTTTTTTATATTTTTATTTATTTATTTTTCCAATAAATAGATTTTTTAATTTTTAATTTTCTTTCTACTTTTTTTCTTTTTTCCTTTTATTTTTTCTCCTCCTCCTCCTTCTATCGATTGCTAACCACAGTGATCGGCCAAAGGCGAGCTTGAGCTTGCTAGCCTAAAAAAGGCTAGCTAATCTAGCGAGGCCCAAGGTCAACGAGCTTAATCCTATGGGGAGACTCATGCTCATCGGCCTCAAGCCTCGCCAAATTGATGAGCTTGAGGCTCGCTTATGGTTGGTTGCTGGCCATTGCTGTGGTGGCGATCAATCGAGAAAGAAGGAAAGCAAAAGGAAAAAAAAGAAAATAAATAAATAAATAAATAATTTAATTTCTTAAAAATGAATAAAATAAAATAAAAAAGAAGTGGGGGTTAGTAGGGATGTGAGATAAGAAAGAGTGAGTGAGAAAAATATTTTTCTTTATTTGAAAAGTGAAAAATATTTTTTCCCCATTTTAAAAGACTTTTTTCTTTTGTTGAAAAATGTTTTTCCCAATCAAGTGGTTTATTTTCCGTAAAACAAAAGGTGGAAAACTCGGGAAACATTTTTCTGAAAATTGTTTTCTGTAAAATGAAATCTCATACTTTTGCCCAAATAAAAAAAAGTAAAACAAAGTTTTATGATTCCGATGGCAACTGAATCTTGCCACTCATACATCGACTTTTTTTTTTTATATAAAAAATTCTTGGAACTTTGGTAACACTCAAAATGTTGATATGTGAGTTTGCAATTTTTGTAAATTTCTACTAAACAGGCCTGGCGTACAATATCGACAGTGCTTGGACTTTCGATAGCGTCGTGATTTTTGACATTGAGGGGGTCTTATCGTTCATGTCAAAAAGTTTTGCTCCATTCCAGAGGATTTTTAGCATTTAGTGGGTCGAACTACAAGCAGAGGACCCACTCCAACGTACGCATGTCGAAGAAGTTCTAAATGATAATACAAATCCCAAAGATGCAGAGAAAACTAACCCGGTTTCTTCTCCTCCTTTTGAAAACAACAACTGCAACAATAATCATTCCGAGAAAAACAGACACCATGGACACTGTTGCCGACGTCAAACCCTGGGCGTAAACAACAACAACTGTAGCAACAAACATTCCGAGACAAAGAAACACCGTAAACAGTTTTGGCCCCCTCGAACCCATTGGGAAATCAACAACTGCAAGAAGCGTCACTCCGAGAAAAGGAAACACCGCGAATCCACGGCCAGCTCTCTCTCTCTCTTTCTCACACACAGAGGCAGAGGCCCAGGAGGCCCATAGACATCAGATGCCTTTAATACATGACCAAGACGGTTGACTTCTGGGCATCCGCCCCGCAGTTGGGCTTGGGCGACGGGGAGAAAATATCAGGCGGCGCCAATCACGCCGCCGTGTTGACTGGGCCGGCCCAGTCATGAGGCAACACTTTGCTCCACTTGAAGCCGGGGCCCCACTTTTATTTGGAGTCACGCTTTTGTCTCCCCCCGTTTCTCTCTTCATCAAGTGCTTCGTACTTTCTCTGGCCATTTACACGAAGAAGCGCCCTCCCCCTCTGTCAAAATTGTCTTATCCTCACCTAAACCGCACGAATCTTAAACATGAAAAAAAAAATATACCACTAAAAATTCTAAACTTTAATCAATATAATAAATTTATCCCGAACTATTTTATAATACAAAAAACTTTAAATTTTGTTAACTGTAACACATTTATTTTAAATTTTTTTCATCATAAAAAATCCCAAACTTATATTTGTATAAATACATTTAATCCAAATTATAGGGTGTTTTCATCTTTTACCTTTTATTTTTTTTTCCTTCTCCTCCCTTTGAAGAAGAAGAAAAAAAAAATTTAAAATTAAAAGACGAAAATGCCCTTCAACAATAGAATTGGGGTAAATGTGTTACAACTAGTAAAGTTTGAGATTTTTTGTATTACACAGAAAAAAAAAAGTTAAGATAAATTTGTAACATTAGAAAAAAGAAATTTTAGTGGCTTTTTTTTCTAAAAGGGAAAGGGAGGCCAAACTTTGTTATGTGGCTTCTTTGACTTGTATCGACTTTTGCCATTCTCAGTCCTCCATCTACAGCAAAGAGAATCTTAAGCATGAAAAAAAGAAAAGGCAAGCCAAACTTTGTTATTAACGATAGTGTCAAAAGCCAGAATATAAGTAGGGGTGTGCAAAATACCCGGGAACTGCCCGAACCGCCCGGAACCGGACCGGAACCGCCCGGAACCGGCGGTTCTTGAGGGAACCGGTCCGGTTCCCGGTTCCAATTTTTCGGAACCGGTGGGTACCGGTCCGGTTCTCGGTTCCATGGGCGGATCCGCCCACCCGGACCGGACCGGAACCTCTTTAATATTAAAAAAAAAAATTTACTAAAAGAAACCCTAGATTAGATCTCATCTCCTCACTCCCTTCGTCTTCGGTTCTCTCTCTCTTTGTCTCTTCCTCGATTCCTCCTAATCCTATCGCCATTTCGATTCCTGCCCGAGCGTCGACGCCGCCGCCACTACTCCTCCGCCGTTGTTGTTCACCCCCTTGCATCGGCCGCCACCCGCCATAGCCGCGGAAAATTGTTTCGCAACTGTTCTATGTTGAAAACCCGACCATAGACCTCCTCCCCTCCTTCCCAACTCATAGACCCGACCGTTCTATGTTGAAGACCAAAATTGTTTCGCGTCAAGATCGGTTCCATGGATCCACCCGGGAACCGGACCGGACCGGCGGTCCGGTTCCCGGGTGGATCCATGCAACAAACGGGTGGATCCCGATTCCAATTTTTCGGAACCGGTCCTTAGCGAGCGGTTCCCGGTTCTAGGTCGGGAACCGCCCGCCCGGACCATGCACACCCCTAAATATAAGCACTCACGAAATTGAGTGAAACCATCATATTGCTCCTCCCGAGAAAAAAAGGAAGATATTGTAGTTTTACTTGCAAAGATGATTCCCTTCCTAAAAAAAGCCTATATTGTCACTTTGATCACTTATGATGCATTTTGTAACATTTCTGTTTAAATTGTTCAAGGGAACAGAAATAGAAAAAAGTGTTTCTGTTCCGGGGAACAATTTTTGAACAAAAAAACGCGTTTGGTAAACTTATTCCGGAATAAAAAATGAACAGAAACACGTTTGGTAAATTTTTATTCTTTTTTTGTTTCTTTTTAATTTTTTAATATTTATTTTCTTTATTTTTTATTTTTTATTTTTTTCTTCTTTTGGCTGGTCGCCGGCGTCGGCCATGGCTAGCGATCGGCCGACAAGGGCCGGCGGCCTCGCCTTGGCTAGGCAAGCTCGAGCTCGCCTAGATCTGGCGAGCCCGAGCTCGCCCAGCCAAGGTGAGGCCGAGCCTCGCCAGGGGCCGACGACGCTTGGCCTCGCTAGGGGCCGGAGACGCTCCGGCGAGGTCACCGGCCCTCGACGGCGTCGCTAGCCCTCTTTGGCTGGTTGCCGGCCATGGCCAAGGCCGGTGGCCGGCCAAAGAAAAAAGAAAAAGAAAAAAAGAAAAAAAAAAGAGAAGAGAGAGAAAATTTGTTCTTAATTTTTATTCCAGAAACAAGAAACAAGTTTTTCTTATTTCTTGTTTCTGTTCCAAAAGTGTTCTTGGGAACAAAAAAATAGATTTGGAACAAAAACACAAAATTTGTTTATAAACACAAAAAAGAAACATTAACAAACACTCCCTTATTTTCTACTTAAGAAGGAAAGTATAATTAACATTACAGCATATGTTAGGATATTTAAACATCAACTTATCAAGCATGACAACAAAAGTAAAAGCTACTCCAATTAGGTTCCATCGGCAACATTTACGTATAAGCATACAAGTAGCAAAAGAAGAATGGGGCAGATGAAAACCATGACTTTGACATATGGATCCACAGATGGTACAAGGATTCTATCGATGGGCAGGTCTTTTACTTCATTTAGGAAACATTATATCAATGGTACATCTAGAATGGGATTCTAGCTTTGATTCCCAAAGCTCATCATATGTGCGATATCTGTAAAGTTGAGACTACATCTCTCTAACGCTCATCCTCATTTTGCGAAGAAATAAATATAGAAGCGATTTTGTCATCCCCATTGTACCAAATACAATGACCGGAGACCCACCCGTAGGTAGTCGTGATGGTTGGGCTTCACTACCTCATCACAGAGGGAATAAGTTTGAATCTCTGGATGTTCACGACTTAAGTGGGGGTCTCAGGGTGGTTTACTGGGCTAGTCCCCCCAGAGTTTACGTCTAAATATCGGCTTGCGGCGAGGCCCCACCAGTGCTACCGAGCACCAAAGGATCGTGTGATCCCCGAAGAGTGATCTCCCGCAGTCCCTCGGTCATAATATATATATATATAACGGGTACAGAATGACATCAATAAAATAAAGAATACTCCCATTGATACCTTGTAATTAGGTGCCTCCAAATATGCTCCTTGAGAAAATGATGAACAACTCGAAAATGCATGTCATGAGGAGCAACTACATAGGACTGCTTAACCTGCATCAATAGGTGAAATACGGGCACAGCTAACCAAACATAAAGAGGAACCATGGATACATCGCACATACAATATGATCCTCATGCTCCTCATAATTAGTTGAAAATAGTAAAAGAATGAGACATGAAATAAATATAATAGTAAATTAGTCCATTATTAATACCCATGGTTGTGTCGTACCCACCACACACATTTGGAATATAATACATGACTACGGATAAAGGGCAATCTTGGCTCACTCAATATTTCAAACCAAAGAATGTCCAGCCTTTATTGATAATACCCCTTAACCAAAGTTTCAAGAAATCTTTATGTCTATGCTTTTCACACGAGTAGTTGTGTTACATTAAAACAATCCCGCGAAAATCATAAAATATTGTTAAATCATTTTAAAGCAAAATGCTGGGATTTGTTCCTCAATCATCATTTCCTCTTTAAATGTTGCTTCTTTTTCGTGATGGCAAATTGCGATTATATGTCTTATAATCCTTTTGCACACGAGTATAACATAGAATCCGAAGAATATTTGTGATTATCTATTGATCTCACCTGCGGTTGTTATTTTTACTTGTAAAATTCTGAAAATAAAGGAAAGTTCATGACAAATTTCTCGCACTCTTTGAAGATCTCATGCTTCATTATCTACACTTTTCATAGATTAGCTGTGCTCGCGTGTGACAGGACCAAGGGCACCATCCTTCCTATTTCTTCACTCCACCTTCTTGGACAAACATAATGACTCATTGAATTCGTCAAATAGTCATGGCCAACAACTCTAAAGGACAAGGGCAAATGCAAACTTGCTATTAGGATTGAAAAATGTACTGATACAAAATTTGTTCTAATGTTATTATAAAGGAAAAAGCAAAGTGCAAGGGGAATATAATAGGGTGCATATATGAAGTACAAAGTGAGAATTTCTTAATGTCATAAAAGGCAAAGAAAAATTAACAAAAATCGCTATTCAAGAGCTATTTTGTCTTCTCTCCAAATGCTGTGGTAGTCATTTCAGCTCCTCCAATAAAAACATTTTCCCCGCAGACAAGTGAATCGATTGAAAATATAAAACTTTGACCCCCATTATTGGAGGTGGATAATTATAGCGCGGTAATTTCCGCGACATTTCGAGGAAGGTGCTTGGAACCCAACGAGCAATACTCACATTCTCACATGCAATATTGACACATACTTGATTTGCTTTTTTTATTAATATAAATACAAAAAATTAAAATCACGAAGAATCTTAAATTGATATATCTATAACAATTCACAATTCAGTGGGTTCTAACAATCCGACTTGATTGGCTTTTCGTGGGCGACGTTGAATAAGTACGCTCTCTACTTGGACATGAAGGTTCTTACAATCCACCAATAAGCTTTAGATGGCCCTCGGTCGCTGTCCCATCCCATTTGTAATAATATCACGAGGGCAATAAGAAATTGGATCCGCTTCTGAATTCGCAACTGCCCGACCGAGTCGACTATATATTTCATAATCGTAAATGTTGTTAGAAGCAATGCATCTTTTTAGTCATAAAACCCAAATTGCCAACGGCCCAAGACTCTTCGTGACGATCGAACGGCTGCTATGCATGTTGCACGCAAAGCGCAAAATAATTGCGCGCGTGATTCGCCACAGCAACAGTACGCGGGACGGGAGGCGCGTGGGAGAGGACCTCTGCAGTGGCCGTCTTGACTTTTTTTTTTGTCGGTCCTACGCTAATCCTACTCTAACACTCACTCTCAGACTTTTGCCCTGCCTCCTTGCAAGGCGTGGGAGTCGAAACCCACTCCTGAAATGAAATCGTCCCCACCCCAATCCCCCCTGAGAAGGTGGGGATTTGAACCCCTAACCTCCCTCTTCCAAGATGGAAGGGTGGCTCCCTAGTGGTTGCCGCCTTGACTTGACTTGGGTTTCTCTATTAATAAAGAAAACATAAAAGGCAACGGAGGAGCATGCTCCTCGTTTAATGACGGAGGGAGCACGGAGCAGGCGTAGAAAAAGGAAAAGAGAGGATACTTTTTCTTCTCATGTTTCTTTTTATTCTTCCTTTCTTCCTCCTTCAGCCGCTCATCAGTCCTCGATTGCTGGCTAGTGTAAGGCGAGATTAGAGAAGAAACAAGAAAGGGAAGAAAAATTGAAAAATAATTAAAATATTATTAAGAATTATTTACGTCAACGTTAATGTTAGTCATACCACATACAATAATCACTATTTATGTAGACAATTTTGATTAAAATTGATTGGACAAATGCAATTGATAAAAAGAAAAAAAAATTATGATTTAATTGATAAAATTAAAAAATAAAAGTATAATAAATTTAGAACATGACTAACTCTATTATGCGTGCTTGAACAATGCTGCGTTCTTGCCATCCAACTGTCCAAGACTTTTCATGTGAACCGAACCGCCGCAATGCACTCTACACAGAAAGTGTAGAATAATTGCATGCGTAATTCACTGCAGCAGTCCTACGAGGGACGGGATATACGTGGAAAAGAAGCTCTGTAGGGACAAAGGGTGTTTTTGACTTGACCCGCCTCTTTTATTAATAAGGAAAACATAAAATAATTGATTCCCATGGGTCGTGACCAGTTTGATAGATGAAAGCAGATGTATTCTACAAAGTTTAACCTTCGTGAAGTTATCCTATTGCCCAGGAGAAGCCAACCAAACAGGCGATTGGGTAGCGAGAACTCTTTTCCCAAATTGGTTATCCGCACCACCCCAATCTCTTTGGAGCATTTTATATTCTGAATCAAATCTATCATTTACTTGTAATTCTTGCTTTACGAATGAACGAATGACCTATTTCAGACAAAAAAAAAAAAAAAATCAAATTAATTCCTTTGTGCGAGATTAACCGAAAATGCATTCATCTAGAGGGAACTTTCAAGTACCGATTTCTTTTATCGATTAAATTGATTTTTTTACGGTAACTAATGAGTCTTGTCGACGGCATGAGTTAAGAACAGTTGTAACGGCGTGTGCAACTCCCATGATTATCAATGAATTTTTTTCATTGTCGATTCAAATTTTTAGTGAATCAAATAACAATTCCTTCTTAGTGAATCAAATAGATTTTATGTAATAAAGTTGAGAAATCAAAAGAAAATTCAAAGTTTCACTTCAAAGTAAAAAAAAAAAAGTTGCTTCACCACTCTGAGAAGCGCGGTTGGTTTGATCGCCATTGGATCCTTTCTACCGGCTTTCCTTGGCGCAATCGACAAGCGAGTAGAATATTAAAGTATATTCGCGCGCGCGGGCGTATGCAAAAGTGGAGAACATAAGAAGTAGCGAGTCAAGAGAGAGGGAGAGATGTCAGGTCACAAGGAGGAGGAGGAAGGACAATTATAAAAAGTAGAGACTGACGGACACGAAGCGATGGGGATTGGGGATAAGTTTTAAAGGGTGCAAACGAGAGAATGGCCCACAAGCATTGAATAAATCAAGAATAGTACGTTTACCATGGAATCGCATTCCCACAAAGATAAATAATTGCAATTCTCCGGATGGTACAATTTAATTTTGCAATTTCCCCTATTTTGTTTTGATTACTAGTTGAATAATTTACATTTGGCAAAACTTAATAATCTAATTCACTAGACTGAGCGACCTTCTAATCTAATTTACTCAATTCTTCATCACATATGCCTTCACCAGATATTTTGGGAAGCGTTCTCGTTTGTTGAACTTTCTCCAACACACTCGCCATTTGCCTCGTCTCCCCCTCCTCCCTCTCCTGTTCTTCGTCTAATATAGATCCATCCACAATCTTAGTACTTGGTTCAATACAATTTCTTATTTCTTATACTTGAGTGCCTTTATCATTGTAATACAACAAATACTTTTAACTTCGTCGCCATGAAAATAATTATAAATAATATTATTAATATCATTATTATCATTGAATGCATTTCAAACCTTCCTTCAAGCTTTCACCAAAATCGCAATAGTCTTTTTACATTATAACTCTTGTATGATGGCTCCTTACATTGATAACAATAATAGATTCATTTTTATCAACATATTCCTACTTATCAATGCCAATAATAAATTCCCCACCCTACAGTGCTATCCCCGCCAATGCTGCATCCAAGAAAGAGAAAAACTTTTGGAACTATGACGCATAAAGGTCGATGACTTCACATGGAGATTCTATAGTTGTATCTAATCGATTAAATAATGACTTGGCGGTTATTGTTTAGCAGACAAAAAGTGACAAAGCTAACACCAAATTAAGAAGACAAATAGAGGACCACACAATGGCAATCTCACTATTTGTGCGATTCCTCCTCCAGCACCATTGTCCCCACAATTGACCAAGAACTCTAATTATTCCTTCTAATTGAGTAAATTAGGGAAATATGATGAATTTGACTGAGCAAGAGCAACGGACATGGTGAGCGATGGCAAGTGACAAGGATGGTAGTGCCATCGTTGAAGACAATCTAGCCCTATAACCTTCCTTGTGTGCTACATTGTTTTTGCTTGGTTGGATCGACTAACATGTTTGTGCCATACTCAACCACATTGGATAGAGCGACGTCGTTTTGCACATCCATGTGGTTTGGATTTCTTTAAAAATATACTAACTCATTTTGACTTCTTAATTATAAATGCCATGTAATCATTTTGGTCAAAAATTCTCGTAAGATGTGCTTTTTTCTTTAGATCGAAGACAACTTTTATTCATTCATCTACTAGAGTTCCAAAGCTCAAGAGAACACAATTCAAAGCATAACATATCCAAAAGGGGTTAGGGGCTTAGTAAGCCAATAAGAAAGGAGATTCACTATTCAGTGGGGTTTAGCAATTGAATCCACAACTTGATTGGCTTCTTGTGCACAATGTTGATTGAGGATGTTCTCCATTGGGATATGAAGGTTCTTGCAATTCACAAATAAGCTTTGGATGACCCGTGGGCTTTGTAGGCACTCACATGCAGATAAGTTATGACTTAGGGCCCGTTTGGTTCGGCTTTGGGGAAATGCCATTGGGAGAATGCAAATACTTTTGAGGTAAAGGGGTTTTCCGAAATGCTAGACTGTTTGGTAAGTTATAACTGAAAAGTGCTTTAGGGAAATGCAAAACTGTTTGGTAAACATATATTTGAAAAGCCCTTTGGTGTAATTAAATTAATTTTTTTAGTTTTAATATTTTTAAAATTGCAAAAAAGAAACAATGATTTAACATTTTACATTTTCATTTTGAGAGTAATGTAAAAAATACATATTAGTAAATTTATTTAAAAATTATATTAAAAGAATTTAATTATAAATTAGATACAAAACTCAAATTTTAGCCTAGGATTCTTTTAGGTTTGTTTTCAACTTTGAATAATTTTTTTTAATTACTGTAGTATTAATAATCTTCGTTAATTAATGATTATTCTAATATATTGATAAAAAGTTGGGCTATTGATTGTCAAAAGATAAAAATTATATATATAAAAAAAAGGTGAATTTATTCGGTGAATGCTGAACCAAACAGGCCGTATGGTAAGGAATCAAGGCGTTCAAATATTTTTCAATTTTAACCTTGCAACATATAAGGCCGATGACTAGTGATGACCAATGCCTCCAAGAGACGAAAGAATCGGTTACAATTGCTACATCCTTTCATAAATAAAACTAAAAAATTGAACAGGCCAAGGCAAGATCTCAGGAGAAACCGAATCATCATTGCGTCACTTACATAAGGCATGCAATCTCGCTCTTGGCAGACTAGGCAATGGCACAGGACTAGATACATTTCCAATGATTTTCTTTCACAAGGATTAAACATGCGCTTTACCAAGCGTGAGTCATGTTTCTGCCATTTTCGACATTAATGGTTCAAGACACATACAACACAAGACAAAACAGCTAAAGGAGCGGGACTAGGCAGGTCGGACATCAACTCAGGAATCCCGGTGACAAGAATGAAAGGAGTTCACCAGTGATGTATTTCTGGCACCCAATCAGAAACATTTGACTCAAACTCAACCCGATATTAGTCTATAGTTGCATAAAATAGCCAAATAATCTAACAATAAGTTCAAAATTGCTTTGCCAAACAAATTTGACACCGCAATGTCTATCCGCCTTTGTCACATCAATCACCATGAATCTTCTTGGGATGGAGATCAAGGGGCAAGTACTTCTTTTTCTTGTAAACCTCTCTCAAAGCAGCCTTTTGTTTCTGGGAAATCACAATCAAGACTTGTGCAATCGACAGCCTCAACACCTTTCTGC
Source organism: Eucalyptus pauciflora (assembly GCA_007663325.1). Taxonomy (NCBI): domain Eukaryota; kingdom Viridiplantae; phylum Streptophyta; class Magnoliopsida; order Myrtales; family Myrtaceae; genus Eucalyptus; species Eucalyptus pauciflora. Next base: position 632,385 of record VMYD01000067.1, read on the forward strand.
AACAATTGAAGATCAGAAACCCATTAAAAAAAAGCACTAATTTCCATATGTTCAATTGGAAAAACTGCCCGGCAGGGAATTATACCCATTAAGCTACCATAACATCACAGCAATGGGTGTTTATAAGTTAGTGGCAACTCCTAAGTTTAGTATCAAATGGAATAATCAATGTGGATGCCAAACTGCAATTGATAATAGTATAATATGGGAAAGAGATTCTATGATGGAAAGACGGTAAAAAAAGAAAAAGGGAAAGCATATAAAAGAATCTAGAATGCGTGCAAATTAATATTTCGGTTTAGAGGTCAGGTTTCCTTGCTATGGACGAATTCAATCCATGACAGGTCTTTGGGCAAAAAGTTTAGGCGTGAATAAATGGATAATTCGTAAAGCATGACAATGGGTTTAAGCTTAATTCTATCACACATCAATGACTGTAAATGACATTGCTATGTTTGCAGGGTAGGATGCTGAAGGGATGTTGACACTGAGGAGCACACGGAACAAGCGGGAGCGTTGCCAACTCGTAAGCTACCATAACATCACAGCAACTGATCGGCGACGTCGTCTTTCAAAGAAATCTCAGTAAGTTACTTGCAAAAAGCCAGCTCTTTGCATTTATCCACTCAAGATTCATCAACCAATTGAGCTTTTCCGAATTTCCAATGCCTTACAAAATATAACCATCCCATGCTTAAGGATGTGCAACGCCAGAAACAGCACAATCAACGAGCACTAGCAACAAGCTGCAGAAATCTAAACAGAGCAAGAACAGGACAACAAGCTGCACAATCGTAGTGCAGCACAACCAGACAAATTCAACAGAGGCTCCCCCCCAAATAGCAACAAGCAACTCTGATAATGCGTCATCATCAAGGAACAAAGAAAGAAACATTTACGAGCATAAAAATCCAAGCCCAGGGTAGCAATTACAGCTTATGCGAGGGCTACAATGCAGACACTTCACAATCAACCGAAGTACCCTCGGCGCGCAACATCCAAAGGCGCAAAACGAACTCTCAAACTCACATCCGGGGCATACCTTAATAGTCTTTCCACACTCTGCGAGCAATCTGATGGCCTCCCAGATCAACAGCTTTGAACTTGATTTTCTCGATGCTCAGCTCTTCCAACGTCGGGTATTGGGTGGGCTGGTGCTGAACCAATCTCTAGAATTCCAACAACAACAATAAAAAAAAACAACCCCCAATCAATAACCGAGGCGAAAAACCCAAAACCCAAAACCCTGGTCGTTGATTCCCACCCCCAGCACACCCTAGAGTCACTCGCCTAAAAATGAAGTAAGAACAGCGACGCACATATTGGAGAGCTTGTTCGGGGCGCCACTGGTGACCTTGGCGACGCGGAGGAGGGCGAGCTCGACCTTGAGTTCCTTCAGCTGGGTCAGAAGGTCGGTCGCAGGACAAGGAAGCAGAGCCGTCGCCGTCGCAGGAGCAGGAAGCAGAGCCGGAGCCGTCGCTGGAGCAGGAGCAGGAAGCAGAGCCGTCGCCGATCCGTGAGAAGAGGACCTCCGATCACAGCAATGGGTGAGAGACGATCCAGATGGAGTGGTGCTCGGATTGCTCGGATCTCGGATTCGCTCGCTCGTCAAGAGGGTAGAAGATCCAGATCTCGCTCGCTCGTGCGACGAACTTCGGCCTTGATGGAGTGGTGCTCAGATTCAAATCGGGATGGAGTGGTGCGAGTTGCAGGGAGAGGAACGCTGCAAAGAGAGACGAGAAGGGAGCCGGTCGATGGAGAAAGAGAGGAAAACGTGGAAAGAGCTAAGGTTTTGTTTAGTATGGGTAAAAGTGGACTTTTTATAAAATTTTAAGGGTAAAATAGGCAATGAGGAAAAATTCATTAATCCCCTATACCAGCATACCGAAAATGCTGAAATGCCCAAAGCAGGTGGGGACCTGCTTTGGGCTTTCAGCATTCCAAATGCAAACATTTTGCCAAAGAGCCTTCAAAAGCCGAACCAAACACCTTTTAATTTTGGCTCAAAGCCCCTTGGGAAAGCTGAACCAAACACCCCCAATAACTCCACTTTTTGATCAGTTAATGATCGTTCTTTATTTGATTTGATACTTAAATAAGTCGGTGAAAATTTTTGATACTAAAGTGAATGCTATACAAAATTTTTTGCATTTTTAGTGACCTATTAAAAAAATAGTAAATATATGAAAGCGCCTTTTGCATATCGGAAATATTCTTTTTGAGTTTCGCTGCTTTGAGATGTCCATGTTTTTCGCCTATTAATGTAGTTAAATAGCATCTATACATGATCTATTTTTCATATTTCGATTTTAATTTCTTCTTCAATTGGATAGGAGAGACTGAGCCTGTAATCAATTCATCTGCACGTTCATTGATGAGCGGTGTTTTCCACTTTTTGCAGGTGAAGACGACATGTATGGATGGCAAATTTCGGAGGACAAACCGAATGCCAAGATGCCAAACTGTCTAGATAAAGGTTTTTCCCAAGAAAATAAAATAAAATAAAATAAAATAAATTGATCTGTAATAGAATCGCAAAATTCTTATCTTTAGAATATATCTTTATACATAATAGCTTTGTTGAAGAGAGTAATTTTCAAGAAAACTGATCATTTTCATTTTATCATGTAGATTTATGAATTAATTGTTGAGTAAAATTAAGGAAAATATTGGACTTAATCAGCTTTTGAACACAATCCTGTAGTTATAAACTTTTATCTTTATTGCACATATCACCGCCAAAACTCTATTCAGTTAGCTGTGCACATGAAGAGATGATTAGAAGCAACAAAAATGAGGCCCTCTCTAAAGATTTTTCAAAAATAAACCCCAATTACTTTCCCTGTTACAAAGTATGTTTCAAACTTGCACGCAAATCTACAAAGTGGGTGTGGGAAATATATTCAAACTTGCAAAGTTAGGCTATAATTAATATGTTCAATGCACTTTTATCTGTATGATGACATGATGGTAGGTTCAAAAGTAGTAGCAGTGATCTCTTAAGAGAGTTTGAATCTTCCTATTTCGGCTAAGTTGTTCTTGGTTGCTATGCGGGAACAAGCCAAGAGAAAGCTTGATATCTAAGTCCTTAGAACTCATGGCTACAAGTGAAATCCTTTCTCTGGACTTGCTTGCTATGACCAAGCAATTCATGAGCAACTTAGCAGATATCGAAGAACCACCAGATTATTAAACTTCAGAGAACGATTCCCTTATGAATCAAAAGTGCATGCTAAATGATGAAGACTGACTAACATACAAAAAATGCATTAACTTCAGCTTTTTTAGAAGTTGCTGCCTCCAATGTCAGGCAACTTCTATTAAATATCGGCCAAGGGATGTTGACATAGATTACTACTAACCAGACCACCTAAGCATTGGCTAAAAATGTATATTAGCGCCAATCAATTGCATGCCATGCGTTGGTTGGTTTAATTACATGCCATCGATGGTTGAAGAAATTGTCATAAGCAAGCCAAATATTGGTAAATACTTTGTTAGTTGAACCATATCAATTTGTACTCAACTAGGAGATAGACTTACCTCGGACAAATGGATAATGAATCCCCGATGCAAAAGAAATCCTGTGCAACATGAGTTCTGGTTGGAGCACTTGTCCCTCGACAGCAGTTGCCTTTGAGGTTAATCAAGAGGAATCTAAAAGTTATCTTTTGATGCCATCACTTAGCTATACAATCAATTAAAATGACGAGACTTGACTAGGTCTTTCCATCTCCACGATCCCGAATTATCCTTCAAATGCTTTTCTGTTTCGAACTCAAGGAATTGCAGCTTCAAAGCTAAGAAAGTCATGGTTACAGACACACTCCAATATGCTCACTAAGCATGCCTTTAAAGTTTCAGAAAATGTTCTTGGTTTCACGAGGATAACATATAATATGACTTCAGTATTATAGAACTTGCAAGAACGAACTAAATTCTTCTTTCGGCAAAAGATGAGAAAGAAATTTTTTTTGGCCGGGAGTTTGACATCGAGAAAAAAATTAGCTGTCATAAAAAATATATCCGTATCTTTGAATCTGCTCATCTATGTACTAGATTCAAGATGATGCCGAGTATATTCAACATTTTAGAACTAGCGGAAGTGCAGGAATTGAGTCTGCACTTATTTTTTCCCGGTGGACTAGGATAGGAGGTGAACTCTCTTCTATGGCATCCAAAACTGAATTACAAAGGGAGGCTCATGTTCTTAAGAAAATTATGATAAAAGAAACCAAAGTTGAAAATCATGTTGGGTTCTATAGGTGGGTCTTCGTTACCACACATGCGAGAACACCAAGGGTGGCTTTGATGCGAATGCAATGAATGATTTCACGTTGGGTATAAATTGGGCTTGTAACTGAATAAGTTCGAGTCATTGAGTGAAATTTAGCCCCCTAGGCATTTCAAAAGTTCAAATTTGAGCTCCCATTTTGATCTCCCATCACAAGGTGTTGAACAGCTGAGACCGAACATTCATCGACATTATGAGCTTGGAACCCCCATTTGACTTAAAGTTAACACTACACAACACACAAGTATCAATGACGAAAGGAAAGGCAACAAATCCACCCTAGTCAAAAGCAGATCAGATTTCAAGAGAAAGTAAACAAGCTGATAAAACTGAAGACGGTTCTCATCTCCTTAACTATTGTATTTCTACATGTGTCATGTGCTATCAGTCCTGTGCTCGGAATTCCAAATAGAAACTCAATTTTCTTTGCCACCATCAGAAATCAACACTCAGTAATTAGTCATTAATTTCATTGAGAGTGCAAAGCATTGGACTTACAGGTGTAGTATGTACCTAGCCTTCTTCCTCGTAGTTAATAGACTCGGGATCAAAACATTTGACAAAGAATAGACATGGCAACATACACAATTATCTCGGGCATGTCGACGCCGGAAACTTCAATCAAATCATAACAAACCCAGAAGCTGAGCGACTCTAATGATAATACTTTCAAACATTTGACACTTGATGAAAGAAAACTTGACTGAGAAAAAGAAACGGAAATAGTTATGAGATTCAGAAAACCAGAAGTTGTGAACAGAAATATGACCAGTAGAACGAACTTTCATATCTGTTGGCAAAATGCACCTATAAAGTATAACAAAGTCATTTACTGAAGTATTCTTCAAATATTTGGGTGAACATACAATTTCAGTATTTCGGCAACATATTAGAGCACACTGAAAACAGAAGCAAAAAAAAATTGAGGCTTTCATGGACTCCTTGTGAAGGGCTACACTACAGGACCTACTACACTAATAATAAAAAGGAATACGTACTTAAAACCAATGAAGCATGGAATCAGTGACATGACTCCTCATTTTCCTCCGAGCAATAACGATGTCTCCTTGAGCTATAAGAGACAGCACAGGAATCTATACCATGGACGCTGCAACAGATAAATTATAAGAAATAAATAACAGTCCAACATTTTACTGTCATATAGAAATAAAAAATGGGGTTGTGAAATTTTTGCATAAAACTAAGCATAAGCAACATTGGAGAAGTTCCGCATTCACAACACACGTAATTAGAGTTGTTAAATGATTAATTTCAGTAACTGCTTCGAAGTTAAATTCCTCAAAAGACACAAAAGACTGGTGTCAGCACATTCACACTAATGTAGCATAGAAATGCTATTAAGAGATTCTAAGAGCTAAACATTTTCTTTGGGTCCATAAACTTAAAACCTTAAAGAAGGCATCCAATAGAAGCCTGCTTTCAAAGGACAGGTCCTTAAGAGTATCAGAAAAATCTTGAGAAACACAATTTGTGATCGAAGTAGTGACATCCAATAGTTGTACGTAAAAAGCTTCTAACAAATGAAGCACAATTTGTGAGAAACTCTTGGCATCCTCAGATTGTCAGTTCTATGAAAACAAGCTTGAATTTTTTACTTCACTGCTTGAGGAATTGTCCTTTAGTGAGAAGCCCGTGTCAAGTTAGTTTATGAGCACTTCTTTGCTTTGAACACTAATAGGTGGTTTTAACTAGCAACAGGGGAGATGGCAAAAATATTATCAACTCTGAATGGGACTTTCTGTTAGGAAGATCAGTGTGCAAGCACTTATTCGATTGCAAATAAGGTTACAGAATAAGCTGTTGTTTCAAAAGGATTCTACATTCCTCAAAATGTTGTCTCTAAATTCAGCAGTATGCAAATGAGGCTACAGACAAATGAGTGGCAGAATAAGTTGTCAACTAGAGACTCTCTCCCTCTAATTCAATTTGAATGGTCAGAGTTTCGCCTTGGGCTAGTAGGTTAAACTTGTGGGGCAGTTTCCCTGAAACGACACTGGTGATTGGCCGGGATTTATGTTAGCTCTATAGTTACATCATCCTCTGTATGAGCAGAATCATGGGTTCCCCCTTTCAATTTTTCCATATGGTAGGAACAACGGCCTGCAAAGTTGATTCAACATGCGTACTAGACCTTCCTTCAAACAAGAGGCAAGTCAGAAGCAGGGCAGACGTGAAAGCAATCTATCTGTAGATTGATTAGCTAACCTTGCTTCGAATCAATAAGTCCATTTAAAAAAAATACATTTACTTTTCTGAGATGATAAACACGTAATATTACATGTTAAGAAATATCTACCATCTGGAAAGAGAAAAACGGAGTCTTTGTCTAAAGAAATGCATTGAGAAATGAAGGTTCTTCATACTTTAATTTTTATTGAGAAAAGTTTCTTTGCAATTGGATTAAAACGGCTCATTAAATATAACCGAGGCATGCTATTAATTATGTAGTGCACATAATATGCTCATTCATGAAAGGTAAGTATTTTGTGTGTGGTAAGAGTGAATAGATTGTCATGGTAAAGTAATGTCTCTGTGTCGTCCAAAAAAAGGTAATGTCTTATAAACAGAGCGTGAGATGAAATCTATTTATTTTATGTGCACCACAATATGGTACAAGTGTCTTGATTTTCCTATTACAGTTATTCTTCATTTACTTACCACAGCATACGAGAAATGATATCAGTTAAGCACCCAATAAACATAACAGTTAGAGTAATATACCCAACAATTGATATCAGAACACAAAAAATACTCTCACAAAAAATACTCTCCAAGTGCTACCAGAGTAAAATACTCTACAGGAAAAAAATATGTTAATGGAAGAAATGAACAGGTAGAGGGGAAAGGGCGAGTTGGACTTGCAAAGAAGAAACATAAGCCAGGAAGAGAAGGTGCACCTGGTTTGGTCCAAGAAGAATCATCTCTCTGTAGCGATTAAATGAGACGCACTCAATTTTACGTGGACAAAACTCAGTTAATGAGCCCCTGCAATCCCAAATTAACATCTCGCATTCATCTGGAATTTTTGCTGATACATCAATCCACCTTCTCAATGACCCATAATCACCGACAAGCAATCGACACAAGCACTCCAATTGATTGAGGCCCTCAACAGCTTGAAGAGCACTGCACTCTCTCATATTTAATGACTTGAGGTTCTTCAAGTTTGATAAACCACCTAATCTTTCCATAGCCAGACACCCGTCCACAGAAAATATCTGTAATAATTCCAGAATACCAACAACTTGAATCTCAACTAGCTTTGGGCACTCTACAACACTGAATTCTTTGAGCTTCTTGAAGGTGCTTGATAAAAGGGACAATCTCCCCTCACAAAATGTCAGCTCATCACATCCTTGCTCCAGCAGAAAACTTAACCTTTCAAAAGATTCGCACCTCTCAATACCCAATCTCTCAAGCGATTCCAAAACACCAGGAAAATGAATCTCAACTAGCTTTGGGCAACCAATAACAGAAATTTCATTTATGTTTGGCGGAAAGGATAGCCTCTCCAGGAGTTCACAGTCCGAGACACTCAAACTTGCCAATTGATGAAGCCCATCAAGCTGAATTTCCTTCACCTCTGATCGTGTGAGTCTGAAAGTTGACAAGTTTCTCAAGTTGGACATGGGTAACCCTGCTGAGTTGAAACTATGGACTCGTAAGTACAACAGAGATGATGGAAGCTCTGTGAGGGATTGCAGGTCTAGTCCATACAAAGTAAGTTTTTCCAGAAAAGAAAGGGAGCCCAGTTCTGTAGGCGGTGTGGGGATATTCAACAGGCATAAGTTCAATTCATTCAGCTTGGATAAACTCCGTAACCATCGCATGTCACAGGTTTGTCTTAAGCTTGTTGTGCCTCTAACCAGAGACCCATCAGAGAGGATCAATCTAACTAAGTTAGTAAGGTTTGAGAGATCAGGGACAAATCGCAGAGAACGGGACTCCAGCACTAGATCGGTCAAACTAGAGGGAAGCTGCGGCAATTCTTGAATCTCACTACATGTATTTAAGTCCAGCATTTGCAAGAGAGGAAGCATAACAATTGTCCTTGGCACATTAACTCTTTCATTAGACCTCAAAACTAAGATTCTCAACATGTACAACTCTCCAATTTCGGTAGGGATTTCACCTTCCAGTTTACAACTAGGGGCACGTAGCTCTTCAAGATTCTTCAACGTTCCAAGAGCATGAGGAAACTTCTTTATTGGGTTATAACCCACCCGTATCACTTTCAACATTTTTAGATTTCCGATTGATTCAGGTAATTCAATGATTTCTGCAAACGACAAATCCAACTCAAGCAACAATGCCCAGTTAAGAATAGGCTTTGGGAGTTCCTTTATTTTGGTTGATTCCATGGACAGAAACTCAAGTTTCGGCAGCCCTCCAACTGAATTTGGAAGTTCATTAATCGAGGTATACGAAATGTCAAAAGTTGATAGGCATCTTAGGTTACCAATAGACTCGGGGAGTTTCCTCAGCCTAAAACAGCCTTTTAAAGAGAAGCGCTTAAGAGTCACCAGCCCTCCAATTTCATCAGGCAACTCTTCGAGGGGGCAGCCGTTAATATACAAGTCAACCAAGCACTTTAACATCCCAATGGAGCTGTCAATTGTCATCAAATTTTCACATAACTGAAGAGTCAGCCTCTCTAAAGTAGAACATACAGAGACGTTTGGAGTTCTTGTCATGCTAGGACAATCTTGAAGAGATAGAACTTTCAATTTGCATGCCATCTGCCAAAATAAATGAAGCTTCCAAATGACGGAACATCTAATGATTTTGAGAAGAGAATAATAGAGTAGAAGTAAACGTATAGCATACCTTGATTAGGCTCCATACATCTAGATCATTGAAGTGATTGGTAGACAGTTTAAGAACAACTACATATTGTAGATACATATTAGCCACCCTAATATCTGGAGGAGGGGAATCCCAAGATATCCATCTTAGCTTTGTATGGCAATTCACAAAGTCCCCAACAAAGGTTCCATTGCATAATTTAAGAAACCTTAAATGTGGGAACCTTTCAAGCTCGTCATTTGTAAGTAAGATCTGAGTATGCCTTCCATCTAGATCAAGTCCTTGAACCTTTCCCTTCCTCTGCCCATAAAGACTTAGGATGATGAGTAGGAGTTTTGTTGACAAATAACTATTCTGTTTCACAGCTTAAATAAAAGGTTAAGGGAAAAGAAAGCTACTAAGCAGACAATTGAATTTCTAATAACAGGGAATATGATATTTCATTTCCAAAGGTACTAGTTATTCTCACTTTACCTTTTTTGAACTTATGACATGGAGTATCTCTTCTCTGATCCATAACCTGCTACGCTTCTCAGGCTCTATCGGATTTTCTTGACGAACAATTTCCCTTCCAAGGTCTCTTAACTGATCATGCATCCAAAGCTTATTGTTCTTTAATATCTTTATCAAGGACATATTGATAAGGACTTTGATCCCACTTTGTGGGAAAAATCTACAGTCCGTCCACATGTAAATGGGATCGGTAATATCCTCACTAACAAAAAAGCATGCAATATCAAGAAAAATATGCTGTTGAAACTCATCAAGGACATCAAAGCTTATCTTCAACTTCTTTTGGACCTCCTCCTCTGGTATGCTTCTTAGCTTTTCCAATGTCTCTATCCATATTACTTCCTCTTTAGAGTAAAGTAATGAGCCTATAACTTCAAGAGCTAGAGGAAGTCCTCCCGTGACACAGACAATTTCTGTTGAAAGGTGGTTGTAATCATCTGGCGGTGAGTGTCCACAGAATGCATGCCGACTGAAAAGCTGAAGCGCATCCTTAGAATTCATCTCCCGCATTTCATAAGCTAGAATTTCATACTTAAATCCCCTAATCTGCAGCAAACTTCTATTCCTTGTTGTGATAATTATTCTAGTTCCTGAATATAAAGAACTTCCAATCAATTTCTCGATTTGTTCGCTCTTATCCACATCATCAAGAATAATCAGAGCCTTCTTATTGCAAAGCGTTTCTTCGATCCTCTTCATTCCATAACCAACGTCATCAATTTTGCCTATAACTCTAGAATTAACAATGTCAGATATTAGTTTGGCTTGCAGCTTGACTAACCCATCCTTCTTTGACTCTTCTCGGATATCATTAAGGAAACTTCTGCAGTTTCCAAATTCAGAAGACAGTTGATTGAAGATGACCTTGGCAAGGGTTGTTTTACCTATACCACCCATCCCGTGAATCCCAACAAGCCGTACACCACCAGCGTGGATGTCTAATGATTTTTTTATGGCTGCTACTCTGTCATCCATTCCAATTAGATGTTCAGTCACATATCTGTGTTTAGTCTTGAGCTCATCCAACACCTCCTCAACAACCAGTTTCGTAAGCTCTCCTTGGCTGTCAACCAGAAAACATGTTTTTTAGTGAAAAGAATGATATATGCAAGTTCTTGTAACCTCCAAGCATGTGTATGACAGGACCGAATGCAATCAGACTTCAACATTATGTGTCTTTGATGAGGATTTGAGGAAGAAGTCTGAATATGATACTGGCAATCTTAACCAACAAATAAACAAGAAAATAAATAGACAGAGGGAGATATTGCTATCATAAACTCTGTAGTATGGCCATCGGCCTGCATCCACAGGCAAATGAGCATAGAATTCATTATCAAATTCAGAGTACGTGAACAAAAGGACTTGCAATACCTTAATACATATGAACTCTCTGTAATAACAAAGAGAACTTTCATATCAGAAATCAAAAAAGGAATACAAAATTAGTTCGATTCGGCCCTCCGCTTTCATCACGAAACTCATGACAATATCCAATCGGGTTGCCTAAAAATTTATCGGACAGGGTAGGCCTTGTCATTCCTTACTAATCTTTAAATGGTCCAATTAAACCGAGTACAGCTTGAAATTTGTCCCTAAAGCAACACCATCCCCGCTTTGGAGTGACATTGTTGTATCAGGGGAACTATAACCAAATGGAAATTTATTACTCTTGCTGATCCTATAAAGGAACTGAGACATATGAGACAAATCAGCAAGCTTACAGAACCCACCAAAACTAGTTTCACAACCTCCTGTAACTTTATAATTGCAAAAACAATGTGTAAGACCAGATGTTGGTTTCCTTTGTTAATTGAGCTGAAGAACTGTAGGTCCTGAGTCAAGTGCAGGTCAGTGTCCTTCATTGAACTTGTGAAATTAGGATGGCTTATACATTCATAAATGCATAACACAACCTCCCGGGACATAATTTGACAATGCAAGATAACTCATAAGACTCGGAATCAAACCAAAGAGCAAATTCACCAAGCTCATCAAGTCACGGGGAGCAAATTCACCAAATGTCAATGTTTCTTAAGAGAAAGTTTGAATTAACAATATGGGATAAGAATTCATTCCTTTAGACATCCCATTTGCACACACATGGAGATTAGTCTGTCAATTCATCATAGAGATGATGCAAAAGAAAGCTAAAGGATCTGCAGAGTTTACCCTCCAAAATTTTTCAAGCTCCATCCTTTAATTTTACCAACCTCTACAAGAGACTCTCGCCACGCGTTCACTTCATCGGGAAATCTCTTCTGATGCCCCACCAAAGCATCGCTGTACAGAGAGGTCTTAAGCTTCACATCGTCGGGTTCGACATCGAAGAAAATGGGCAGTATCTTCTTGTCCCCCTTCGATCGAGACGTGTCGTCCACGATGCGCGCGAGCTCGAGGAGGCACCATTTACTGGAAGCATACGTTCTGGAGAAGACGGGGATGTACAGCTTGGAATCGTCGATCGCCCGCAGAAGCGCTCCCCCGATCGTTTCGCCGACACGGAGCTCGTCGTCGTCTCTGAAGACGCGGACCCCGGCGTCGACCAAGGCGTGGTAGAGGGTGTCGGTGAACCCGCGGCGAGTGTCGGGCCCTCGGAAGCTCAGGAACACCTGGAAGCCGGCTCCTAGCGCGGTGGCGCCGCTGCTCGTTCCGGCCGCCGAGGTTGGCATTGGAGGTTCTTGGTCAACAGCCACAGACGTCATCAGTATTCGGCCCCTCTCTCCATCTCTCTCCTTGTTGTCACCCAACAAGAGGATGTCGGTTCGCTTGCCCATGCTCGGAGCTGACACGAACTTCGACAAAATCCAGGGAAAGCTGAAACCGACTGGGTCTCTCTTCTTCGTACAAGCTGCCGGACAGGAAGTGAAGGTCTTCTTCTGTCACTTTCTTGTCTTTGCTTACGAGTTACGACTAAAGAAAGTGGACCAAAATTCCCGAGTCCGTAGGACTAAAATCGAAAGAATCACCTTGTTTGGCAATAAGACTGATTTGGATTGATTTTATCTTTCATCTTGTATCAAACTTAAATTCTGTTATTAAAGCATCGTTTATTTTGTAAATAATAAATTATTGGAAAAATAACTTTTTCTATCGCGACGGCCGGTATATCTTAAAAATTTTCAAAATGGAGGAATTATGATATCTAACAAAAAAAAGAAGAAGAAGAAGACCTTTTTGATCCATTTGATCAATTATTTGATAATCATTAATCCTGTTTTAGTATTTATCTTTGGTATTGATATCAATCCAGGGTTCAATATTGTTGTTTCAAAGATAAAAATCAAAAAATTCTCAAGCTTACAAAAATAAATGAATGAAAAATATTTTATCGTCCATGGAAATATTTAGATATAAATTATTGATGATAATAATTCTTTTTCATTGATTAATTATTTTAATTGATACAAGTGATCGTTTTCAGAAAAAAAAAATTTCAAATCATTCATTTCCATGAAAGAATATAATTAGATCTTTAATCGAAGAGAAGAGACTTGGCATATGACAAAGAGCATGGAGTGTGAGGCGAATGGGGAGGCCAAGGCAATCCAGGAGGTCGTTCAGAGGTCGTAGTGAACGTGGGGCGGAGGCAACCGAGGTCAAAGCGAACGTGGAGGTAGCGATGAATGCGAAAGCCGACGGCGCTTCCCTTACAACGGTCTTGAAGCCATTCTTGACCAAAGGACAAGCTCCTTCTCGTCTCTCCTTTGCAAAGCTTACGGCGCTTCCCTTACAAAGGTCTTCTTTCCTTCACTTTTGGCCGCTGGATCTCCTTCTAATCTCACGGTGGTGGATTGGTCTGTGGAGTTATAGCCGTTGGAATAAAGAGGGCTAAAAGTTGCTGTTTCCATCAAATAAAAATTTTTAAAATCCTAATTTATTTAGGCTGTCAGTGTCATCTTAGAGGTCAGGGAGGGTCCATGTTACACTCTTTCGGAATTCTCCACGTGGCCACAAAGGATATTGGCGGTGTGCTTTTAGAGATAGGGACAAGGCAAAATGAAACGTCGCAAAATCACTACGGTGTTAATGAAGAATTTGGAATAAAAAAATCTTATCAAACATGACCAATCTACTCGTGTTAAACAAAAATGAGCTAAATCAAGACAAATTTGTGATTACATCATAAAGAGATTGAAGCAAAGAAGAATATGAAGAGATACACAAGTGATAAAGAAAAGCAAAACGTGCTCAATTATGCAACTGTTGCATTTTTGTTGGATCATTCTTTCATAGTTTTGCAATGCCTTTCAATTTTAGCTTCAACTTCTGAGTATTATTTATTTATAATTTTAAATCCATTTTCACTTCCAATGTTATTTATATCTCAAGTACTTTAGTTTCAAGTCTCCCATTTCATTTACCTTTAGGTAAGGTTCTGCACCACTTTGATCTCCTTTGATTTTCTTGCCCAAAGCTCTTGCTTTCCATCTAATTTCCCCCTCTCCCACTTTTATTTCCAATTAACTTTATTCCTCTTGATGTTTAAATCGATTGCCATCCATTCCATTCACACTTTATTCAAATATATGGGGCACCTCAAGATTGAAGGTATCTTACCACATCACCTTTTTTTTTCTTTTTCTTTTTTTCATAATTCTTCATAGCAATTCAATTTTACTAAGCATTACTCGAAACAACTAGCTAATCTCCAATGTCCTAGTCACAAGACCCAGCGATCAACTCTTGATTTGTGTAGCCCCAATAATCACCTAATTTTGACATTATGATGTCACAGCCGACAAAGAATCAATGGCCCCTGTCAGCGCGCGGGCGGCGCACCAGCATTGCCACCTGCCCTTACAGCCTTCCATTTCTTCTCTCTCTCTCTTTTATTTTCTCTCAGGGAATTACACATAAATACCAACTTGTCTAGTCAATATCAATGTGGCACCAATGTGTCAATCCATGCCAGCACTTATAGTTTTCATTTTAATGAAAAGATGAACTTGAACAAAAATAAAACATATACTTTAAGGATCCAGTTGCAAGGAAAAATTCATAAACCCGATTAAACAAGTTGGAAAAGTTTAAGGGCCTACAGTGAAATCAAGAAAGATTGTGATTATATTCGGGTCCCTTCTTCACCATCGCTTAAAATGGGAATCTCTTCATCCTGAGAACTCACGGATGAAAGAAATCGAAGTCAGAGCTCAGTATCAGGCTCATGAGAAGTCACGATCGGAGGTGAGCTATTATCGTCAGAGTTGTCTCTATCCACTTCCAGATCTTTACCCTTCATCGTCCGTTCCATCTTCATCCTACAAGAAATGCAAATTTACTGCAGTGAACCATAACTAATCTAAATCATACTTAGTTGTATCATTTGGCTTTCCATGTTTTGAGTTTTTCCTGATATATTCAACGAAGAGCAATAATATTATGCGAAGGTGGAATAAGTAAACAAGTTAGATCTTTTAGTCTTCAAGACCAGACTAGTTACGTTATTATAGAAGATAACAAAAAAGGGGCAAGGGCTACGCTACTAGTGAAGAAGAATAAGGATACCTCGTCTGATGTCTCTAACGGGAGTGACTCTGTAGGAGAGTTTGCTGTTGTGACAATCATGTCCTTGTAATCCCTATAGGGAAGGCCCTCGACATTTGGATAGCCACGGCTTTGCAATTTCCGACACTTCCTAATTGTTATTAGGCATTCATCAGGCAACTTCGTGTTTGATTTGTTCATCAGAGCTTCCAGTTTCCGACAGCTAGAAACATAGAAATCGCGCAAAGATTCGAGCTCATCAACACCATCAATAGCTTGTAGCTCATGGCATCTGACGATTGACAGAGACTTCAGGATCTGTAAGTTTGATAACTCACATATTTTGCTAATAGGACACTTTTTAATGGTTAAAGTCTCCAATGATTCCAATGCATCAAGACCTGGAATCTCAATCAGCTTCTCACATCCTGAAACCTCCAAATGTGTTAGCTTCTCTAAGTTCGATGGAATAATTAGTTTCTCCAGTGAACTGCACTCATAAACAAGTAATGCATTCAAAGATTCTAAACCGCTGAGGCCTTTAACAGTACGGAGCTCATAGCAGTCTGATATAACCAAAAGCTTCAACAACTTTGAGCTTGACAGGTCGTATAACCTTTCAATGGAACCACAGTACTGTACATTCATTTCTTCCAAGGACTCTAGGGCCTCCAGACCTTCAATCTCAACTAGCTTCGGACATTCTGATAGCCACAATTCTTTAAGTTTCTTTAAGCTTGCCGGGATGAATAACCTCTGGAGGAGTTCACATTTAGTCACTGACAATGCTCTCAGTTGTTCGAGGCCACTGAGCTCAATTTCTTGAAGCTGAGATTGAGAAAGTCCTAGCTTGGACAAGTTTTTCAAGTTGGAAAAGATTGACCAAGATATTATTGAGTTGAAATTAACAAGTTGCAGCTCCGATAAGGAGGGAGGAAGCTTCGTGATACATTGCAAGTCTAGTCCGGATAAAATAAGCTCAGTTAGACGAGGAAGAGAACCAAACTCAGTAGGTGGTGCAGGGACACTCAAAAGAGACAATTCTAACTTCTTCAATTTGGATAACCTCCTAATCCACCCTAAGCTGGAACTTGGCAACAGATCTGATGAAGCTTGAAGCACATCTTCCGAGCCATCAGACAAGAGCAAATCGACCAGATTAGTCAAGTTTGAGAGATCTGGAACTATGCGCAATGCCGATGATCGAAAATGCAGATAGATCAGACTTTTTGGAAGCTCTGGCAATTCTTGAACCTCATTACAACCTGTCAACTCCAGTCTTTCAAGGTAGAGAATATGGTTGATTGTTGTCGGCACTTCAGAAATATGGGCACCTGATAGTTCGAGAATTTTCAAAGAGGACAATGCGCCAATTTCAATTGGAATTTCACCAGTTAATTCTTCACAATCACTAGCATGGAGCTCTTCCAGATTCTTTAACTTTCCAATAGTACTGGGCAATTTCCTTATTGGAGTATTCTCCATCGATATCACTTTCAATTTCTTCAGATTTCCAATTGAATCTGGTAACTCAGAAATTTTAGTACTGGATAAATTCAACTCCTGCAAAGACTCTAGCTTCCCAATTGAGTCTGGGAGTTTTCTCAACTTAACACACCCAAAGAGAGAGAGAGACTCAAGTTTCACAAGCTTCCCAATAGTCTCTGGAAGCGTGCTAATTTGTGTGTACCTTAGAATAAGGACAGTCAGAAACTTCTTATCACCAATAGAATCAGGAAGGCATTCAATTTGTATGCTTGACAGATCCAACTCCTTCAATGATGTCAATTTGCCAAATGAACCCGGGAGTTTCAGAAAACATCCACTAGAAGCAAGGAGCTTCAGATTAGTAAGCCTTCCAATTTCTTCGGGCAAATCCTTAAGAGAGAGGCACTCTTTGAGATTTAAGTGAATCAGTCGCTTTAGCTTCCCAATGGAGGGGTTGATCTCAACCAAGTTTATGCAATTATAGAAACTCAGCCTCTCTAGACTAAAGCATCCAGAGAAGTCTGGTGTTCTAGTTATGCCTTCGCAACCTCTGAGGTTTAGAACTTTCAGATTCTTTGCCATCTAACAAAAATGATTCACCATCAAGAGAAGAAAATAGTATATATTAGATCATATGCCAATCGGAATCAAAGGGAATGCATATCATACCTTGATTAGGCTCCATCCGCTCCAGTCATCTGTAATGTTGCCTGCAACGATCTCAAAGACAACCAAATTCTTCATAGATAGATTGGTTACCTCAAGATCATGGGGCCTAGGAGAATACCAAGAAATCCACCTTAACTTTGAAAAATCATCCCCAAAGTCTCCAGCAAAGGTTCCCTCCTCTAATTCAAGGAACCTTAGGTTGGGCAACCTACTAAGTTCGTCATGCGTAATTACAAGTGGTTGATAATCACTTCCAGTTAATATGAGTGCCTGAACTTTTTTCTTTCTCTGCCAAAGCGAACACAAATGAACAAGCATGAATTTGAAAAATATATATATTAGTAAGAATTTGACAAATTTTCAGATTCTCATTTGGGGTAAAAGAATCGAGAGGCCTCTAAGTGGGTATGTAAACTCTTTTCTACACGTATCCAACTCATGAAAACAGTGAATTTTGTTTACCTGCTTTGTTCTTACAATGTCCACGGCTTCCTCACAAATCCACACCCGGCTACGCTCTCCAGGATCATGCAAGCACTCCCTCTGAACAATTTGCCTCCCGAGATCTTTGAGCTGGTCATGCATCCATAATACATCACCATCAACAATCTTTACCAGAGACATTTGCATAAGAACCTGTATCCCAGTCTCAGGAAAAAAATTGCAAGCTTCCCACATGTAAATTGCATTCGTCTTTTTGGTGTTGTTGACAAAAAAACATGCAATGTCAAGAAAAATCTCCTTTTCCTCATCCTCTAATGCTTCATAACTGATCATCAACTGCTGTCGGACATCCTTATGAGGTATTCTTGCTAGCCTCTCCACAGTCTCTTTCCATATCTCTTCTGGTTGGCGATAGAGAAATGAGCCTATGACCTCAAGAGACAAAGGAAGCCCTCCAGTTGTGACAACAATTTCTGATGCAGGAATATCATATTGATATGGTGGAGAATCTTTTCTAAAAGCATGTATGCAGAAAAGCTTAAGAGCTTGATCAAAATTCAGTTCCTTTAATTCATAATCAAATCCTCATCCAGGACTTTTAGAGTAGCTTCATTCCTGGTTGTAATGATTATCCTACTTCCTGAACCAAACCAATCTCGTTCCCCTGCTAACTTCTCTAGTTGTTCTTCCTTATCAACATCATCCAAAACGATGAGGACCTTTTTGCTGCGAAATCTTGTCCCGATCTGGTTGATCCCATCATCAATGTCATGAATGTTGTCCACGAATCTAGAGTCGAGAATGTCAGAATACAACTGTTTCTGCAAATTTACTAGGCCCCCTTTTTCTGATGATTCTCGAACATCTCCAAGAAAGCAGCAATCATCGAAATACGAACAGACTTGGTTGAAGACAACCTTCGCAAGAGTTGTTTTGCCAACACCGCCCATCCCGTGAATACCAACAAAACGAACACCTTCACAGTCAACATCCAACAGCTTCATTATGTCTTCTACACGATCATCCACTCCAACCAGCTGATTTTTCACATACTTATGCTTTATCTTCAACCTAACCAAAACCTCTCGGATGATCAACTTGATAGCTTCCCCATGTCTGCCACATATACGAACAGCCTTAGTTGAAAAAAGATGGTAAATAGAGATGTTATCATTTCCTTCAAGTCAAAGCAAAAGTATTTGGATTAATGCATAGATGATTCGCAAACAAGGAGTCAGTTCAAGAAACATGCACATGATACGAAGGTAAAATTTTACACATGAGATGGAGTTCCAATGTTTATACCTCTTTCCCAACAATATAAATCTGTCTTCAAGCTTTCTCTCTTTTTTTTCCTTTTAGTTCTTTTTATACCATCTAATAGGAAATGCAACTTAAGCTTAAAGTTCTTCCTGCTTCACGAATGATCTCCAAGCTAGATTGAGCAGGATGGAATAAATAACTGGACTTACAAGTTAAATTAAAAAAATTGAGTTGAGCCAGAGCAGAAAGAAAACTTAAGAAGAAGAATTGATGAAAAGAAGACGGAGAAACAGAGTGAAAAATATCCAGTGAAGGGTAAACAAGGGGCAAAGAAAAGAAGGAGGCTTGCTAAACTGAAGCATTCCTCAGAAACCACTAGTTGCTTCACTCCTTAAAACATCAGAGTAAATTTGTGATATTAGATTTCAGACAAGGCAAATAACATACAGACAAAAGCTTTGAATATCTTGGAACTTGTACTCACCCTCGAGTTTATGTAAGTTCTAGATCTACGGAATCCACGTGTATGATAGAGGAGGTGTGCAATATTATGTCATTGTAAATGCCTTCTTGATATGATGCTTAATTATGATTTACCCACCTGATGTTTTTTGCTTGGTCTCTGTTTGAACTGTACTCTGAAGTTTGAAATTGCATTCTAGACTAACCAAATGACTGAAATTTTTTTGTGGAACTTCCCTATTTGGTTGGTATACGAGTAAGCATGACCAAAATGGAGAGCTAATTAACTCATCAGTTTTCTCCTATCAATTATCACTTACCACTGATGAAAGGCCGATCAAAGTCAGGAACAGAATAGAGATTATCCAGGCTCATTAATTCTAAAAGCTGGTTGTTGACTACTAAAACGGAGCCTGCCAGATTTCATGAGTCTATACATCAATGACCACACCAGAGACACAGAATATACTAGCATCCAACAGAGACCCCAGACAATGTACAATTACTGCCAACTTCTTCCCGCATTTCAAACTGTCGAAATTCCCAGAAATCTTACCTATGCAGAAAATGGCAAAGACTGAGGAATTCAAATTGCACATTCTAATACAACAATCAGATTGCGTATAGATGATGCGAAAATAATATCAAAATAACAGAAAATCGGAAAATTAGTAATTACCCTCTCGTTTTGAGGTCCCATCCCTTCAATTCAGCAACTTCAACAAGAGCATCCTCCCACCTCTTCACTTCCTCAAACCCAAACTTCTTCCTGTGCTTGGCCATGGCATTCCTGTACAGCCCAGTCCGGAGCTTCACATCCGAAGGCGACGCGTTGAAGAACACCGGCAAGATCTCCTTATTCCCCTTCGACCGAGCCACGCAGTCAACCATGTGGGCGACCTCGCGAAGGCACCAAGAGCTCGATGCGTAGTCCTTGGAGAAGATGGGCACGTAGATCTTGGACACGTCGAGCGCCCGCATGAGCTCGCCGCCGATCTCCCTGCCGACGCGGAGCTCCTCGTCATCTCGGTAGACGCGGATTCCGGCGCCGAGCATGTCGTGGTAGAGGCAATCGGTAAACCCCGTGCGAGTATCAGGCCCCCTGAAGCTCAGGAACACCTCGTACTCCTCGCCGGCCGGCGCCGGCGTGTCGCCGCCGCTCGCCGCGGCTCCGGGGTTGCTCGTCTCCTTTCTCTTGACCGTCGCGGTGGGTTTGCGGAAGATTTTGGACGCTTTCGATTTGACGAACGCGAGCACGGTCGGAGCGAGAAGTCCCAAGGCCCTGACAAAGATGCAACGAAGTTTGAAGACTGGCCTTTTCATTTCCATCTTTTGGGTTGGTGAGCTTTGAGGCAGAAGAGAAAAAGGAAGAGTAAGAGAGCGGCTTACAGTCCACCGAGCATCATGGCGGCGAACATGGCGGTCACGCCGCGGGGCGCGCGGCGGTAGCCGAGCGGCGGCGGCTGGCAGGACGAGCACCACGCGAAGGAAGAGCCGCACGTCGTCGGAGAACGACACGGCGCGTGCAGGATGAACTCGAACCCCATCGCGATCACGGGTCAGTTCGGTCTTCGCTTCGGATAGGATGCGCAGAAGACGATCGTCCCAAGAGAGATTGTGCAGTAATCTTGGCGTTCGGTTTGGTCAAAGAGTTGACTTTGGGACTGTCGATGTGCTTCGGGACAAAGCAATCTGTCCAGCACGAAGGAAGGCCGGGTCGGCCGCTGATCTTGTGGGCACACAGGTGGGGCCCGCCTGGTCCACACGTGGAGATTAAGAGCCGTGATTCATTCGGTACATTGCATCCGAATCCCAGGTAAATATTTCTCAATGTTGGGGGGAAAAAGAGAGACAGCCAAATGGATTTTGAGAATTAAAAAGCAACTTGCATTTTATACAAGTCTATAATTTTCCATAAATACGGGCTTTTAAATACGTGTTCACAAAATAATCATAAGATAAATTGAATGAGGATCATTATAAATGGTGGGCTCCATCAGATTTTTATTTTTAGCTTTTTTATCGAGAACTCCATGAAATCTGATGGTAATAACTTTTTAAAGTTCAAAAAAATATATGACGAGTTATTATTTGTATTTATCTAACTACTTTTTTCTCTATAAAAAGTTTACTTTTGCACATTGAAATTTATTTAAAAGAAAATATTCATTATTCACGAGTTAATATTATCAGTAAGTCAAAAATACCTTAAATACATGAAAGTTTATTACATTTTTGTATAAAAAATAACCGAGCGTTGAAATAGATAGAGTTTTGTAGGGAGTGATATTAATGACCTTATAATTCATCAACAGGAGTGCATCTCTTACCATCTTTCTTCCCAAAATGCTATCAATATGTTATATTGCCTTCTTTTATGAACCAATTTGCTATATTACTTTATATGGCCTTTTTTCAAAGGTTTTCTCAGGCACGCGTAGGAACGATCTTGGTTCTTCTCCCCGAAGTATATCAATATCCAGAATCTCAAATCATTCATCTCGGCCATCCTTTGTATTTTTTTTTCCTCAGTGGATTTTAATTCTTTCTAGGTGAGAACAATGTGAATGAATGGGACCAAATGAGCTTCAGTTATAAGTCTATAGGATCTTAATCCTTATATTTTCATGTTGCGACGACTTGGTCAATGAGAATGAGACAATAAGATTTGAATAAAGTGTCACTTCTAGTGAATTTTAAAGATGGCGAAGGGAACACAACAGATCAAATTGCACACCAAACAAGAGGGGAGCATTTCCTGATCATTGAAATCAACTCACAAGAGACTAACATGGTAGTAATGTTCAGCATTGGAATTTCAATTTATGTCTAAATTAGATGAAGCTTAGGCGACCTCTTGAGGAAGTGTCTACCTGTATACCAAAGCACAAAATCAATTGTGCTCAATGTGGGATCAATCAACATGGACAATTTCTCGAGTGAGTTAATTTATGAGTGTGCTACAAGCTTTTTACAACGCTTCAATAATGCCTCGGGAGAGAGCATATCTAAATACCAAATTCATTTCTTTCTTCCACCTCTTGACTCATTTTGATGACATCATATTGCTCACTTCACTATGCCATCCATTAGCCAGGCAACAATTTTCGCCACAAGGCTAATTATTACTGCAAGGGAGCTTTATGTACAGCTAAAGCAGCATAACAAAGACAGGCGATGGGCGTTAACGCCTAACCACCGGCGTTTGTGTAATTCAGTAATTTTCAGAATTTCTGCCTAAATAATTTTATGCTATGAATGCGCTTGTCTTTCTAATATTGTTGTTTCAACATTAGTAAAGTCTAAATTTTCACAAACTGAGAAATCATAATCTTTGCTCGCATTCAAGTTTTGGTTAAATGTTTGGCCGGTTGATTCTAAAATTACCTCAAAGAAAGGCCTCATTTATTCTTGTGATATTTCCAATTTTTTTCATCCTTGAGAAGGAGAGACTTTGATAGCAAACGCAGAGAATGAATTAAGGAACAGACTGGACGTCTTGTAGCTTGTTAGATCGAACATTATGTCTATTACAGAACTTAAAAATTAATGTGCAAAAATTTGAGAAAAGAAAACCCAAACCTCCATCTTGGTGAAGCTTTCGTCATCACCATACCATAATCAACTCCGGGAGATTCGGAACCCGACGACTTGATTAACTCGAATGAAGAATGGCAACACTGAAGGCGGTGTTCAGGATGAATTTCACCAGCAGAGCTGACGAGAGCACAGGCCCGTGATGGCTCCCGATTAGAGAGTCCTGGCAATGTCGCCCATATATGCTGGATCTTATTCAACTTCTTCGTTTTCTCTTTCTCATCGCGGTCAAAGAGCTGAGCGGCAGCAGATGGCTCTTGGAGGATGCATCCTACATGCTACAAATAACAGTAACGGTGTTTTGGTGAATCGCACCTTTATAAAAGCAGTAGAAATGGAACACTGAATATATGCAGCAATTCAAGTGTAGGGGTTACCTTCAGCAATGGTTTTGATGCAAGATTGTTGATGCCACTACCAATCGCCCGGTGCCAAGAATTTGCCCGGGCTATTTTGTGACCCTGCACAGATCCAGTGCAATATGCACATAAGGACTTCATGGAACCGATAAAATCCAACTTTGTTTCGGATAAAAAGAATCGTAGACAGAATTGGAGCACATACCTTAGGTCGCTCTCCAGCTTCTAAGATTAAAAGGAGATGTCCTGTCGAAGACTCGAAAGTAC
Source organism: Eucalyptus pauciflora (assembly GCA_007663325.1). Lineage (NCBI taxonomy): Eukaryota > Viridiplantae > Streptophyta > Magnoliopsida > Myrtales > Myrtaceae > Eucalyptus > Eucalyptus pauciflora. The sequence goes on from VMYD01000067.1 coordinate 656,055, forward strand.
AACAGCAGTTCGTACAGGACAGAGACTATTATTAAGCCGCTGGGCATATGTCCTGGTCAACACGCTTGGATAATTTTGGTAGACTGGGTCGATCTTCAAAGACACCTTTCACCTTCCTGAGACGTGGTAAATCCTTGAGCCCGTTAAGGTTTGTCACACCCTTGCAATAAGACACTGTCAGGACTACCAAACGATTTAAATCTTTAAGACCATCAATCTCTGCTAATTCACAGTATTCTAGTTCTAGTTCTGACAGATTATGTTGTAGACTAGAAAATGTTGGCTCCGGAATCTTGCAGTATTTGAGCCGCAAAGTCAATAAGCTTGAGGGAAGTTGTGTGAGGTCTAGCTCCTTCATGTAGGATAAAGAGAGTTCCCGGAGCTGAGTAAGGGCACTAAAATTCCCAGGGAGATTGGTGACCTTTGAAACGGACAATTGCAAGGTCTCTAAACTTGGTAATCTCGTGATCCACTCAACATTTGGGGTTTGACTCGATGACCCCCCTTCTGGCTGCTCATCATCATTCAAGCATATCTCTTTCAGATTTGTCAGATATGACAAGTCGAGGACTTTCATGTTTCTGGATCCCCAGCGGAGACTGAGTAAACTGGAGGGCAACGCTGGTAGTTCTTGAAGTCGGTTGCATTGAAGGATGTCAAGGGTTTGGAGGCGAGAGTGACCGCAAAAGCCCTGAGGCAGCCCAGCCACATTGGATGACGACAATCTCAAAATTCTCAAAGAGGATAAGCTTGAAATATCACAAGGAACTTGGCCCCCCAAACTTCTGCAGCCAGAGAAATCCATCTCTTCTAGTTTCTCTAACTTCACAATACCTTCAGGAAATTTTTGTAGGTGAGTGTGTTCCATCTTCAGCATCTTCAAATTTCTCAAATCCATGACTGACTCTGGTAGTTCTGTGATTCCAGTGTATGAAAGGTCCATTACCTCCAACAGCCCCAGTTTCTTGATGGAACGTGGGAGTTCATCGAACTTACGGCATTTTCTTAAAGAAAGTCTCTGAAGTTTCTGAGGAAATTCAAGAGTTTTTGGAACACAAACAATTTTAGCACCATCCAGATCAAGACTTGTGAGACACTCTAGGCGATCGATTGTGGATATATCTTTCAACTTTTCACAGCGACAAGCACTAAGTTTTTCAAGATACGGCCAAGAACCTTTCTGGATATGAATTATTTCGATTCTAGTTCCATTAATCAGAAGTTCCTTCAAAGATCTCATGTAGCACAATTCTGGGGGCAATTTATTGACTTGCCTGCAGTTTCTCAGATTTAAGGAACTCAAGTTCTTCAGTCCATTAATAAATCTCCCAATTCGAGATAACTGAGTACAATCTTCCAGTATCAGAATCTCCAAATTGATGGGAGCTGGAAAGTCAAACGATGCGTGTAACTTTCTACATCCTTGTAGGTTCAAGACTTTCAATTCCTCCACCTTCTGCAATGCATGTGCAAAAGAAGACATCAAACTTCACTCGCTCATATCTATCGTCTTAACACAAGATTTAAAAAGCAAATAGTGGCCATACCTCTGCAATTTTCTTCCAGAATTCTGAATCTTTGGTGAATGGACTCCAAGACAGATCGAGAATGACTAACTCCTTCAAATGCATATTATTTAGCTCAGGAATTGAATGACACTCTCGCCAATCAAGCCACCTCAATCTTGGAGGGAGCTTCGTAATATCTCCCTGGATTCTTGCCTGGTTCAGTCTGAGGTACCTCAACATCGACATATTGCCAAATTGTTCACATCTAAAACTATCGGCCCAACCCTCTTCAACTGTGAGACCGATGCCTTTGACACTTGAAGTACCCTGTAATGTCTCAGTTAGGGAAAAACGTATGAGTAAGTTGAAAAACTCTAAAATTTCTCTGACTGCTTTTAATGGAACGAGACAAATCAAAATTACAAAATCAATGGGCATCCACTAAGCATTCTAAATCGCTTTAGGAACAAGTCCCTTTCTCTTCCCTTTGAGATTGAATAGTCAAAAGCAAGTTTATGTTAACGGGAATGGAAGGCTTATCTGAACGCTTGCGTAACCCACATAAAAATTTCCAAAGGTTTTGAAAACTTACAAGAAAGTCCCCTGGAACGGGAAGTGCATCACTGGGATTCCAAAACCTGCAGCGCTTACTAGGATCTTTCTCCTTGACAAGCTTCCTGCCGAAGTCTCTCACGAGATCGTGCATTCTTAATTCATTATTTTTTCCAATTTCCAACAAATGCATGTCCAGAAGCTCTTCTATTTCTCCAGAAGGACAGAAACCACAAGCCTTCCACATGTAAGAAGGAATCCTCTTATCCTTTCCATTAAAAAAGCATGCTATGTCCAGGAATATCTCCTGTGTATAAGCATCCAAAGAATCGTAACTGGCCTTAAAGGCAGCTTTTACATCTCTCTCGTCTGGATGATCTCTTAAGGAATCCCAGGTTCTTCCCCATATTTCTATGCTCCTTTTCTTTAAATAGTCTGCCCGAAGCACAATAGCCAGAGGATGCCCTCCCAAAGCTTTGACGATGTCTCTGGACAAGGAAACGTACTCGGGGACGGGGGGCGCATCCCCTCGAAAAGCATGCTTACGAAAGAGTTGACGAGCATCCTCATCTCCCAGTGGACTAACCTCGTATTCTTCAGCTTCTCTATCTTCTTCTCCAAACTCAAAACCCTTTATAAAAATTTTTCTACTTGTGGTCACAATAATTCTACTTCCCAGACCAAACCAAGTAAACTTCCCAGCTAATGCTTCAATTTGTTTGTTCCTATGCACATCATCCAGCACAATGAGAACCTTCATTTCTGTAAATGCGTTCGATATTATTTTAATACCTTCGGCAGAAGATCTCAGATATTCAAGTTCTTCTTTTCGAAGGTCAGAAATCAACGATTTTTGGGAAGCCTCGATCTCTTTCGAATTTATACCTTCGAGGAAGCTACATCCATCAAATAACTTATGTACGTTATTGAAGACAATCTTTGCAAGGGTAGTCTTTCCGACACCCGGCATACCGCATATACTGATGACGCGTACGTCTTCTCCACATACATTCGTCGCTTGTCCCTGGCCGGAGACAACACCAAGCCTTGTCATCATCTCTTGAACATGATGATTGATTCCAACTAGTTTGTCGGTCACACGTTGGTCATCCTTCTTCAACACCTGCCAGACACGTGTAAGAACTTTGTCTACGAGGTGGGACTCATGCCTGCAGGCATAAGTGATGAAACATGGGATGAGAACAGAGTTAAACTAATATATATATAACAACGTGTGTGTATATATATATAAGCACACAAAAATCAAGTGGGGGAATGAAGCGACCATTCCGACCAAAATTAGATCAAACAACGGGATGGAGAGCTAGTTTTAATGCATGGTATAATTCCCTTTCATGCAATACCGGTCTTGACATGGATATCATGCTATCTGCAAAACAAAAGTTCTAGCCATGGGAAACGAACAGAACGTGGTGGACCAGGTCGGCTGGTCTAACTCGCAGTTATATCATAAGTCAATCCATTTTCGAATGGCCACTTTAATTGATTGACTGGTCATAGGCATATAGAACTTCAACCTGTTAAATTGCCGATCCATTTCAGAATAATAACTTTAAAGATCTCTCTAACATGCATCATCATCAAGATGCTTGCGTAAAATATTTGTTGGAAAAGGTAAGGGTTCATTCTCACATCATCTTATACATTTTTTTTTCCATTTACCTAGGAAAGAAAACAGAAGCCAGAAGTAAAAGAATTACCCTCCATTTATGTTCTCCAGATTAAATCCGCTTAATCCCCCGATCTTTCGGAAAACATCCTTCCATCTTTGTATGGTATCTGCGTCTACTCCGTTCTGCACATGTTGATTGAAGGACCTTCCGAAATCCCCAGCCTGGCTTTTGACATCGTTGGGACTAATATCATAGAAAATCGGGATAATAGTCTGTCCATTCAATTCTCTGCACTCCCACATTTGTACCACCTCCATGAGGCAACTTTTACTGGAAGCATAATCCTTGGAGATAACGGCTATTGAGATCGTCGACTGCTTGATTGCTTCTTTTAGCCTGGGATGGATCTCTTCTCCAGCACGGAGCTCTTCGTTATCTCTAAAGACTTTGATTCCCGCCTTTGCCAATCTGCTATAAAGATGATCCGTGAATCCTCTGCGAGTATCGGAACCTCTAAAACTTAAGAAAACTTCAAATTTGATTCGAAACGGCGGCGATGAGGCAGAAGATGATTCCTGTCAAATCAAGGAAACTAAAGTAAACATAGTGTTTCAGATCAAGTCTTATGCTTTCTGGCCAGAAAACAAGCCAAAAAACAAAAATAGTTTTATGGTTCCGATGGAGCCGAACCTATCACGGCAAGCTGACTGAAACTGAATCTTGCAACTCATGCATGTTGGCCGTTTTAACATCCATAGGTTTCAGAACTTTTGTAATACCCAAAGGTTGATTAGTGAATTCACACGTAGTCTTTTCATAATTTTCTCAAATTTAAATGATATCTCAAATTTTAGGGGAAAGCAAAACAGTAGTTAACAGAACAGCGTACAACATCAATTAGTGCTTGGAGTTTTGACAGGATCAAGTGATTTTGAGCATACTTCGGTTCAATCATTCACGCCAAAGGAGATTTATAACGTTCCAGACTATGTCTAGCAGCGATTGCAGGTCGAAGAAATAATAACAGAAATCCCAAAGATGAAGAGGAAACAAACCGGGCATTTTCTCTTCCTTCCAGCAGCCACTTCTTCAGGAGCCATAACTCGGAGAATTATTAGAAACGCCACGGACCAATTCGCTCTCTCTCTCGCTCTCTCTCGTTCTCTTGCAGAGTTGAGGGCACAGGAGGTCTATAGACATTATTAGACAATTGCATTTTACCCATGACCAAGACCGTTGACTTGTGGGCACCCTCTGCGCTAGGGCGACGTGAGGGAAAATCGTGGAGTAGTAACGGTCCCACGTGATTTAGCATTATAAGAAATCATTACAAAAGCTCGAGAAAAAAAAATGAGACGAAAAGGACTTTTCGGTGGCTGGAATCGATAAAGCAGATGCAATGAGTCGATGGGTGGTCCTATCAAGTCAGTTCCATTCATTCGGTTCAATAAAGACGATGCAATGAACAGATTGGTAGTCCCCACGTCAGCGTGGTCCCGGACCACTCACGCGGCGCCACGCGTGCACAAAAAACAGAAAGAGGAGAGAGAGCGTCAGAGAGGTGGGTCCGGGTCGGGTTTTTTGTCCCCCTCCATGCACGCGTGGCGCCGTGTGAGTGGTCTGGGACCACGCTGACGTGGCGGTCCCGGACCACCTAATATTTTCTCGTCCCCTTAAGTCCTGGTTTCATGTTTTACTTTCTCACCTCGGAATCTGAGGTTGGATTCCATGCAGGTCTAAAAGGACAAGTTCTCCGGTCTACAGCTAAGCTCGGTCAGTGTCCTCCAGCTGGAACCTTTCTCCTAAAGTCGAAAATGCACCGTCCATGTCCGGACCTGAGTCAATTTTTAAATTAATGTCCTAAAAATTCCTAAATTAATATATTTATGCTAAATTGATTTAAAATTAATTTTTTAATCATTAAAAATCCCAAATTTATATATTTTTGATAAATTTACCTCAAATTAATATACTTATAATAAATTTACTATATATTAATTTCCATTAATTTTACCGTGATATCACTGAATTGAATAATACGTAATAATTGAGTAGTATATCGGTTTGGAATTTTATTTTTTGTTTGTTAGAATTGAATCAATTTTGTATTCTTTGTATTATTAATCCAATTTAATAGAAGTAATATTTGTCACAAATATATAATTTTAGAGTTTTAAATGGTAAAAGAAAATTAATTTTGGATAAATTTATCAAAGTGTATCAATTTGAGATTTTTTTTGGTTATTTTAGATAAATTTATTATAAATGTATCATTTTGAGATTTTTCTTGATCAAAAAATTAATTTAAAGTATATTTATTATAAATATATTAGTTTGCAATTTTTTTTTTATATTAACCCTTGTAAAGAACGTAGCACTCTCTCTCCTCTTTCATATGCATTATTTTCTTTCAAATATGTGAGAGAGAGCCAAAGCCTGGTCATGGTGGAAACCATGGAAGCCCTTGGGGCAAAATCCTAAAGCACCTCTTCTCTAAGTAGCATTTATGTGATATGTGATATGATATGGCACGATATGTCAATACATCATTTTTAAATGACAGAAAAGGAAGAGAATAGAGTTTCTAGTAAAATGCTTTCAATGTCTTTACCGTATTACATCACATGTACATTTATAATGTAAGAGTGAAAGAGTAAAAAGGAAAGAATAAGATTACAAGAATTAGTATTCTCTAGTTTCCTATTTACTGTTCTAATCAAATATTTACTAGTATCAAATAAAGTCAGAATCAATCTCTAAGATCTTCCAACACTCCCCCTCAAGCTGGTGGCCTATATATGTCGAGGACGCCTAGCTTGCTCAATAGAAACTTGTGTTGTCTTTGACATAACGGCTTAGTGAAGATCTCTGCAGGTTGATTCGCTGTTCCAATGCCCTTTGTTATGAGAATTCCTTCTTTGATCTTGTCACGAGTGAAGTGACAATCAACTTCTATGTGCTTTGTTCTTTCGTGAAAGACTGGATTTGCTGCCAGCTTAAGTGCAGCATCGTTATCACAGAACAATTCACTTGGTCCACTAACCCGTATTCCCAAGTCTGAAAGAAGTCCTCGTATCCAGACTATTTCGCAGGTGGTCTTTGCCATGGCTTGATATTCTGATTCGGCTGACGACAATGATACAGTGGATTGTTTCTTTGTCTTCCACGAAATCAACGACTTTCCCAATTTAATACAAAAACCGGTGATTGATCTTCTAGTCATTGGGCAGGTAGCATAATCGGTGTCACAAAAGGCTGTCATCTTCATATCACACTCACGAGATAGAAAAATACCAAGCCCTGGACATCCTTTCAAGTATCTTACTACTTTCAAGGCTGCATTCATGTGTGACTCTTTTGGCATATGCATGAATTGGCTGAGTATTTGTACTGCATAACATATATCAGGCCTAGTCATGGTAAGATATATCAATTTTCCAACGAGTCGTTGATACCCTGACGGATCCCTAAGTAAACGATCCTTGCTTGATGAAAAAGAATTGAGATCATACTCATGTGTCGTCAGTTTGGTATTCTGTTCAATAGGAATTACTGCTGGCTTGCAACTTGATAATCCTGCTTCAGAAATCATTTCCAAGACAAATTTCCTTTGACTAAGGGAAATTCCTTTGTCAGACCTGGCGATCTCAATGCCAAGAAAGTATTTGGGAGGTCCCAAATCCTTGATATGAAAATTAGAGTGCAGATATTCCTTGAACCTTGCAACATGAGAATCATTGTTGCCCATAACCAATATGTCATCAACATATATCAACAAGTAAATTGATGAACTTCCCTCATTTCGTGTAAATAAAGCATGATCATATTTGGAATGCTGGAAACCTGCATTGGTTAATGCAGCAGTGAACTTGGCATACCATTGTCGAGATGCCTGTTTTAACCCATACAAGGATTTGCGAAGACGACATACCCGATACTCCCCCTGTCTGCGTAATCCTTGAGGTAGGTCCATGTAGATTTCTTCATCCAAATCTCCATGCAGGAAGGCATTGTGAACATCCATCTGATGTAAAGACCAATTGCGTATTGCTGCAACAGAAAGAAAGGACCGGACGGTAACTTCTTTTGCAACTGGGGAGAATGTCTCGTGATAGTCGAAGCCTTCTCTTTGAGTGAAACCTTTGGCTACTAACCGAGCCTTGTAGCGTTCTATGAAACCATCCGATTTGAACTTGATCTTGTAGACCCATTTACAACCAATGGGTTTGCGATGTGGTGGTAAGGGAACTACATCCCAAGTATGATTGTCCATGAGGGCAGTAAGTTCAGTTTCCATTGCATTCCGCCATTTGGAATCCTATACCGCCTCAGTGAATGAAGATGGCTCATGTGTTTCTGAAATTCGACTAATACAGCACATATGTTCTGCCGATAACTGACTGAATGAAACATATGATGAAACAGGGTATTGTGTACCTGAAGAGTGTGCAGCAGAACATAGATAATCTTTAGTCCATGTAGGTGGATGAGTCTGTCTTCCAGAACGACGAGGTGGAGCAACTATATCCTCGGGAGCCATGGATGATTCAGTAGACATATCTGTTGTGTCTACTATTGAAGTAGATGGAAAGACTTCCTCAGATGAAGTGGGTGGTACCGTCTCCGGGTTCGAGAATTCCACTGGTGACGGTGTCACAGAAGATGCAGGCATCATAAGAAAGCTAGGCGCTGATGATGAATCTTCATCAGATAGCAAAAAACGATTAGTATAAGATAAAGTGTCTTGTGACGAGGCTATCTTCCTTTTGAAAGGGAATATGTCTTCATGAAAAATCACATCTCTACTGATGAAGAAGCGTCCCGTAGAATATTCCATGACACGATAACCCTTCTGAAGGGAAGGGTATCCCATAAAGACACACTGTGTTGCACGGGGGCTCATTTTATCTCGAGGGCCCACTGTTGTTGCGTAGCATAAACAACCAAATACTCTAAGATGGCTATTAGCTGGCTGTTTCTTGTAAAACATCTCAAATGGAGTTTTACCATGAAGAATTCTACTTGGCATGCGATTAATCAAATAGGCAGCTGTGACCACACAGTCTCCCCAAAATTCATCAGGAACTGAAGCTTGGTATTTAATTGCACGAGATACTTCTAAGAGATGTCTATGTTTTCTTTCTACCACTCCATTTTGCTGTGGAGTATAAGTACAAGAACTTTCATGAACTATCCCAAGAGTAGATAAAAAATTTGTGCAATCAGAGGTGAACAATTCTCTCCCATTATCTGTACGAATTCGATGCACAGAGTGATTGAATTGATTTTTAATCAGGGAAAGAAAATTTGATAAATGAGTAAATGTCTGACTCTTTGACTGCATGAGATAAAGCCAAGTGGCACGACTGTAGTCATCAACGATTGTCAGAAAATAGCGAGAACCATCACGATGAGAAGTATGATAGGGACCCCATATGTCCATGTGAATTAAGGAAAATGGGGTTTGAGTTCGAGATGTGCTAATAGGAAAGGATGCCCGAGTTTGTTTAGCCAAGGGACATATAGAACATTTTGGATGGGGAAATCGAGCACTATGACCCAGACGTTGATGCAAAAGGAGATTTTTATTATAAGTAAGAGCATTACAATAAATGCCTTTATTCAAGAATTCTAAATCTCCTGGAGAATTGACCCAAAAATAAAGCCCTTGTGCCTCTTTACCCAAGCCCATCACTCTGCCAGTCAAAGGGTCCTGAAAGATACAATTTCTGGAATTGAATATGGCTTTACAGGAATTATCTATACATACTTTTGCGACAGAAACGAGGTTAAACTCAAAATCTGGGATGTATAGGACATTTTTAAGGACAAGATTATGACCAAGATTCACGGTACCGATTTTGGTAACATTCATAATGTTCCCATTTGGAAGTCGTACCGTAATTGGAGACTGAGTATTTTGTTGGATATGTGAAAGTAGATACTCATTACAAACTATGTGGTCACTTGCGCCTGAATCGATAATCCATGCATCAATAGATAATGAATTCTTTTCATGGAAAAAGGTACCTGAGAATCCTGCACCAGCGTCACCAGTCCTGAGTTGGCTCAAGGTCTGTACAATATTTTCATATTGTTCTTGAGTGATGGATTGTTGAGACGGTCCACAATTTTTCTGTGTAGATACCTGATAGACTGATGCCTCCTTTTCCCTTTTATTATTGGGTCTCCCATGTAATTTCCAACATGTTTCAACAGTGTGGTGTGGACGCTTGCAAAACTCACAATATTTATTTTTAATTTTTGAAATCTGTCCACTAACCTTCCCAGCTGACATGGCATTTCGTGCGCCGTAGGATCCAAGAATGGTAATTCGCCGGTCCGGTAAGTTGTTGGCTAATCAAGCGTAGTTCCGGTCCGTCCGCTGGTGAGGTGTAAAGCGGATCGCCAATTTCAGGTCGGCCGCCATTGAACGGAAAAGGGTAAGACATTCCGTGTGGAAACGGGTAAGCCTCCATCCCTTGTCTCGGTAAGGATCCAGGTCTATGACCTGGTGCTGTTTGTCCCGATTCATCAGTCGGGTCAGTCCCATATGGGTACTGTCCAGATCCAGTCGTCCATGGAGGGGGGGGGGTACCACTGGACTGGAGGCCAGTAAGTTGAAATTGGAATCTGCACTGGTGCAGGGGTAGGTGCTGATACATTGTTGGTAACCTGCCCTTCTTCAGTTGATCCAAGTTGATTCTGAGATGAGGAGTCTTCTTCGGGAGGAGGACTCATAACGTTCTTATCCTTTGCCATGGTATATAGATTGAATTCCTAATTGCTTTGTTGGTTTGTTCTGCAGGGAGAAAAGTGCAGCAACAGACCAGAAAAAGAAAGCAGCGGCAATTCAGAAAGTTGCGGAAGCAAGGTCAAGAACCGGTAGCTCTGATACCATGACAGAAAAGGAAGAGAATAGAGTTTCTGGTAAAATGCTTTCAATGTCTTTACCGTATTACATCACATGTACATTTATAATGTAAGAGTGAAAGAGTAAAAAGGAAAGAATAAGATTACAAGAATTAGTATTCTCTAGTTTCCTATTTACTGTTCTAATCAAATATTTACTAGTATCAAATAAAGTCAGAATCAATCTCTAAGATCTTCCAACATTAAAAAATAAAAAATTTTGATACATTGAAAAAAAGTTTCAAATGAATTTATGAGCCCTACATCCCGCCGAAGCAGCCGCGCCAATTAGTGCTTGGAGTTTTGACAGGATCAAGTGATTTTGAGCATACTTCGGTTCAATCATTCACGCCAAAGGAGATTTATAACGTTCCAGACTATGTCTAGCAGCGATTGCAGGTCGAAGAAATAATAACAGAAATCCCAAAGATGAAGAGGAAACAAACCGGGCATTTTCTCTTCCTTTCAGCAGCCACTTCTTCAGGAGCCATAACTCGGAGAATTATTAGAAACGCCACGGACCAATTCGCTCTCTCTCTCTCTCGCTCTCTCTCGTTCTCTTGCAGAGGGCACAGGAGGTCTATAGACATTATTAGACAATTGCATTTTACCCATGACCAAGACCGTTGACTTGTGGGCACCCTCTGCGCTAGGGCGACGTGAGGGAAAATCGTGGAGTAGTAACGGTCCCACGTGATTTAGCATTATAAGAAATCATTACAAAAGCTCGAGAAAAAAAAATGAGACGAAAAGGACTTTTCGGTGGCTGGAATCGATAAAGCAGATGCAATGAGTCAATGGGTGGTCCTATCAAGTCAGTTCCATTCATTCGGTTCAATAAAGACGATGCAATGAACAGATTGGTAGTCCCCACGTCAGCGTGGTCCCGGACCACTCACGCGGCGCCACGCGTGCACAAAAAACAGAAAGAGGAGAGAGAGCGTCAGAGAGGTGGGTCCGGGTCGGGTTTTTTGTCCCCCTCCATGCACGCGTGGCGCCGCGTGAGTGGTCCGGGACCACTCTGACGTGGCGGTCCCGGACCACCTAATATTTTCTCGTCCCCTTAAGTCCTGGTTTCATGTTTTACTTTCTCACCTCGGAATCTGAGGTTGGATTCCATGCAGGTCTAAAAGGACAAGTTCTCAGGTCTACAGCTAAGCTCGGTCAGTGTCCTCCAGCTGGAACCTTTCTCCTAAAGTCGAAAATGCACCGTCCATGTCCGGACCTGAGTCAATTTTTAAATTAATGTCCTAAAAATTCCTAAATTAATATATTTATGCTAAATTGATTTAAAATTAATTTTTTAATCATTAAAAATCCCAAATTTATATATTTTTGATAAATTTACCTCAAATTAATATACTTTTTATAAATTTACTATATATTAATTTCCATTAATTTTACCGTGATATCACTGAATTGAATAATACGTAATAATTGAGTAGTATATCGGTTTGGAATTTTATTTTTTGTTTGTTAGAATTGAATCAATTTTGTATTCTTTGTATTATTAATCCAATTTAATAGAAGTAATATTTGTCACAAATATATAATTTTAGAGTTTTAAATGGTAAAAGAAAATTAATTTTGGATAAATTTATCAAAGTGTATCAATTTGAGATTTTTTTTGGTTATTTTAGATAAAATTATTATAAATGTATCATTTTGAGATTTTTCTTGATCAAAAAATTAATTTAAAGTATATTTATTATAAATATATTAGTTTGCAATTTTTTTTTATATTAACCCTTGTAAAGAACGTAGCACTCTCTCTCCTCTTTCATATGCATTATTTTCTTTCATATATGTGAGAGAGAGCCAAAGCCTGGTCATGGTGGAAACCATGGAAGCCCTTGGGGCAAAATCCTAAAGCACCTCTTTTCTAAGTAGCATTTATGTGATATGTGATATGATATGGCACGATATGTCAATACATCATTTTTAAAAAATAAAATTTTTTGATACATTGAAAAAAAGTTTCAAATGAATTTATGAGCCCTACATCCCGCCGAAGCAGCCGCGCCAACACTCCCCCCCCCCCCGCGGGGCTTCCAATTAAATTCCACCATTTCCCCATACGCCTCCTCATCATCACCACCGCCCATTTCCAATAATTCAAAAAGAAAAAAAAAAGTAACACTACAAATTTGATGATCCAACGGCTGAGATTGAATTGGCCGGGCCCCACGGCCAATCATGCGCTCCCAAAAACGTGCCTTTCCCCCAAAAATCAAAATAATTTAAGAATGACAAAAAAAAATAATAAGAAAAAGAAAGAAAAAAAAAGAGGAGCGAGGATGGGAGTGCATGATGATTCGTCTTCTCCGCAACGTCGACATGCACCGCTTCAAATCCTCCCCTCCCCCACCACTTTTGACGCAAATAATCTCGACCATCTCCATCTCCATCTCCACCACCATTCATATAATCCTTCGATTCATTACTTTTCTGACCTGGGTCTCTCCCAAGTTCTCAACTTTCGTCCCATCTTGACATACCCATTTACTCCTTTCGCCGAAATTCTAGCGCCGCCACCGCCACCGCCACGCAATGGGGCAGGTCCCATCTTCCACCTCCGCCTCCACCTCCCCAAGCCCAGCCACCACGGCGGGATCTTGTCCAGATAGCGGCTCGACTCACTGCTAGGCGCGATGGCCAGGTGAGTCCTCCACCTCCTGCTTTTCCGCCTCCGTCAACAACACCAAACCCCCGCCCCCTCTACGCGACGTGTGGTGGAAGCTGTTGGAATTTCTCGAATAATCCGTGCATATCGGAATTGCGTGTCAAAATTTCGAATTTGGATGTCAAAGCATGTTAGGAAGAGTTGACCGCGCATGGAATTTTCCGACACTCGGTGATCATATGTCGAAGCATGTCAAAATATATTGGACATGTGTCAAAGTATCGAATACGACACAAAAACTCTCGGAGAGTGTGAATGCCTCTTAACCTCCTCCTCAAACATGACTACACCATGCTCTCCCTCTCAAGCTCGGCCTCGCTAGATTGGTAAGCTTGAGCTTTGCCGGCCTCCAACAAGTTTGCCTTTTGCTCGCCATCAGCCAAGGTAATGGAAGAAGGAAAAAGAAAGAAAAAATAATTATAATTTCGATTTCTCTAAAATATTTCTATAAGGCTGAAAAGAGAAAGTTTGTATGAGCCTAATAGATTGGGGATGGATATTAAGCTCAACCAATTTAGATTAATTTATTTTAGCCTTAAAACCCATTTAAAATTGATTCTTCAAAATCAAAGTAACTTATATATGACTCATTTATATTTTAAATGGATTATGTACAAATTTAAGATTCATTTTGACATATCTAGGAAAGACCTTAGACGCCTTCGGAAAAAATGTTGTGGGCATGAAGGGCAAGGCAAAGGACGAGGTGGATTCATGAAGGGCTATCAATGCCTGATGACTTACAAGGAGTTCTGATGGCAATTTCCCATGAGTACTTGTTGCACAATCTGATAAGGAAAGGTTTGCAACGTTCTGCGGATTGCCCTTACCGTATTACGTAAAAGCATCCCCTAGGTTAGAGGACATAGGAAACAAATTCTAAAAAATCTGAAATATCTCTAACAATCTAAAATTAATAACACTTCTTCTCAAGTATATCTAGTAAGTATCTTGGGAGTGCTTGGAAGAGACTTGGATCGTGGGTTTTAAAAGGGGAAATGATGAAGTAACGGTGGGAAATTTACTGTGAGAGTTACGGCCCTTTTTAGGCCACATTTTTTCAAGGAAACCTGGAAACTCTTTTGTCCAATTTTTAATCTCAAATTGTTTACACCTTCCTTTCACTTTTCTTTTTGGTGCTACGAATCTTCTCCTTCGGTAGTAATTTTTCTGAAAAGTTCTTCTATTCGTTTTTTTTCCCTTGAAGTCTACAAATTTGTTATGTATTGAATGTGTAAACAATTTACAAAATGTCTTGAGACAAAAAAAAAAGTTTGGATTTTATAAAAATAATACCTCTACAATTAAATATTTTTCACACTCACAATGATGAATGAAAATATTCGTCAATGAACACAATTGTCAAAATAAGGAGTTAAATACCTCATTCACATAATTTAAAACTTTAATAAATTCTGCTCAAGCCGTGGCAATCCTAATTAACTCAAAAATTAAAATTATGATCATCTCGTGAGTAACTAAAGATGAATTTTAGTTAAAAATTTAAGTATATTGAATTTGTTTGATTATTTTTTTTTTACCTCAATGCTTTTTCCTTTTTGTATTGCCACACATACTAGCCAACTTTCAAATTTTATACTTATTCGATAATTCTTTAAAGTCTCATCATGTTAGGTTAAAATACATGTGTGGGATCCTAATTTGATTTTTGTTGTGTCTAGAATTGGTGAAATTGATTTTGCAAGTACTTTGCAATAGAATTGAGTTTTATATTTAAATAGTTATACAAAGTATTTAATGGGCCAAGCAAGAATTTTTATTTTCTTTATAAAAAATAATGACTGATATTTTAGAATTTTCTATCAAGATTTGTTTGCCAAGTTTGTTCCACCGGTTGCCCATTCCCATTGAATGGGAATTAACGGTACACAAGGCACCGTCACCGTTATTCCCTCCTAATAACGGTGCCGCTAGCCTCTTAGATTGTGCCGAAGCCAGAAGGGTCTTCATTTCTGCTGCGACCAAACATAAAAGTGACCCAGTTTTCCAAGCGACGAATCTGCCAAAAAATTGCATACCCTTAAGGCCTCATAGATTTTGCCAGCTGAAATTTTTTTAGAGAAAATCATCCGGTTTACAACTTTCCTTTCGGAAGAGACCGGTGTTGCTCACCCGGATGGGCTGCTTTTCAGGGGGAATTCAATAGAATCAAAGCTTGAAATTGACTCCAACGAATTTGCCTTAATTCGCCTGCTCCCCTATCTTCCCTTAACAGGGTGGATGGCCATGCACAGATATCAGTTAAAACTGAGGAGAATCCCGCATCATTTAACCGGAGAACGAGCCATTACATGCTTCAATGCATTCTGTACTTGCACCAAGTTCTCAGCCGGACATTCACTGATATTCAGCTTTTCCAAAGACGTTAATTTTTCTAGGCCTATAATTTGACTGATCATTTTGCATTGTCTGATCTCTAAAACTTTCAGCGACTTCAAATTTGAAAGATCAGGTAAACAGAGGTCATCACAGTCAGATAGAATCAAACTTCTCAGTGAGGTTATCTGGCCAATCCCATTGAGATTCTGTATTTTGCAGTTTGATATATCTAGCCTCTTCAGGGCTTCAAGCTCTTCAAAACCTTCAATCTCTTTTATCGCAGAGTGGTATAGCTTGAACACTGACAGCATCTTGGGAAGCTCACATACATCTTTACGGCTCAAACCAGGAAGGGTAAGCGTTTTGAGCCGTTTGAGGGGAGGAATATCTGTCAGCCCAAACTTCAGCTTGATAACTTGCGAAAGAGACAGTTCTAGCTTCCTCAATTTAGGAAACAATATTGAGAAGGATTGTTCGTCAATCATTCGTTTCACGTTGGATTCTGGCATCAGCAGTTCGGAGAAAGGTTGGCGTGCCTCCGGGTCCCCATCACTTAGGCACAGCTCCTCCAATTCCTTCAAATCTTCAAGAAGGGGTATCGCTTTCATCCTTTTAGAACTCACACGCAGACAAATTAGAGACAGGGGAAGCTTCGGCAACTCTTCAATTTCATCGCACTGAGTTAAATCCAGGATGTGAAGACCAGGGATGCTGGAGATTTCAGGAGGTAGGCTAGATATACTGGAATGCCCCAGCGTCAATGACCTCAGACGATGTAGTCCCTCAATATCACTGGGAATGGCCCCCTTCAAACTCCGACACCAGGAAGCATGGAGTTCTTCCAGCTCAGTTAGATTCCCAATCTCCCCAGGAAATGCTCGAATGAAAGAAGAGTCCATTCTCAGCACTCTCAAGCTTTTCAGATTTCTTATTGAATTGGGGAGTTCAGAGATACCAGTCGCCGATATATCCAACTCCTCTAATGATCCCATTTCACCGATAGAATATGGAAGTTTCTCCAAACAACAGCAATCCCTCAATGACAAGCGTCTTAGCTTTATCAGCTTTCCTAGTGAGCTCGGGAGCTCAGAAATTTTGGCACCTTCTAATAGGAGTTCGGAGAGAACAATCAGATAACAAATCGAACTGGGCAGGTGAGTCAATGGGAAGCACTTCAAGCCACTAAGAATTTCGAGTTGCTTCAAATTGCCTATGGAGATGGGGATCTGCCGTACAGAAGTCCCGTCAATAAAAAGCTCTTTCAGAGCTGTCGTACAACCTAGTTCCACTGGCAACCTGTTCAATTGGGAGCAGAACTTCAAATTCAGGGAAACCAAACGTTTAGAATTGCCAATTGAAGGATCTAGCTTCACCAAATGAGAACATCGTTCAAGAATCAGGATTTCCAAATCTTTGTAATCAGAGAAGTTGGGAGTAATCAGTAAGTCTGAACACCCAGTAAGGTTCAAGACTTTCAATTTCTTCATCTGTAAAGTCAAAACAGAAACCCACACATGGTCAATTCGCAGATATTTAATTCAACAAAGCAACTATAAAACAACCAAATATCAAACCACCTTGATTGCACTCCACCCTCGCCAGTCTTCCGTGACTTTGCTCCAAGACAGATCAAGAATGACCAACTCTCTTAATACAAAATTTTCTGCTCTAAAATCCAGAGGACACCTTTGCCAACAAAGCCACCTTAAACTCGGAAATACACCTGCAAAATCTCCGGAAACTTCTGCACCATCCAACTTGAGAAAACTTATGGCTGGCATGAACGCAAAATTTACAGCTGTTAATATGCATAAATCACGAGCTTCAACCTCTCCAATTCCCTACATATAAAATAAGTATCATTATCATCAGAAGCTGTAAACCAAAACACCAATCAGGAAAAAAGGATGCTTCCCTTGCCCCGCATGCTAAATAGTACATACATAATATTATTCCCTCAGAAAATGTGACATAAAAAGAAAAATGCAGCCCATATGTCAAGATGTTTGTTTGCCGAAGACAAACTGAACCAAAAGTTTTTACCTTCTCCCTGTTCATTACTTTTGGAATCATATCCTGGGTGAAAAATCTACGTGAACTTGGATCTCCAGATCCCTCTTGCTTAAAAATTCTTTTGCCAAAGGATCTCAGCAATCTGTGCATCTGCAGTTCATTGTTTTCTCCAATTTTTGCCAGGGGCATTAGAATGCAACCAGAAGATGGAAGATAACAATTGGGCCACATATATGAAGCAATTCGGGCATCCACACCAGAGATAAAACATGCAATGTCCAGATATATATCTTTTTGCCAATGATCCAGTTCTCCGTAACATATATCCAATAGCTCTTGAAGGCCAACCGTAGTCTTTTGAGAACTCATCGGACGTGCTTTCATTGCCTTCTCCATCTTTTCCCATTCTTGTATTGATTTACCCCGCAAAAATGAACCGATGACTTCAACTGCTAATGGTAGTTTCTTTGTAGCATCGACAATGCAGTTTGAGAGTCCATCATAATCAGGCATGGAAGATTGCATCCTGAATGCATGCTTGCAGAAAAGTTCAAAAGCTTGACCATCATCCAACTCACTAACCTTGTAGGTGGGAGCCTTGTCGGAATCATACCCTTCGAGAATTTCCTCATTTTGAGAAGTCACAATTACTCGACTACCTGGACCAAACCAATGAAGCTGGTCTCCTACAATAGCATGAAGATCGGATGGCTTTTCCACGGCATCGACAACTATTAGAACTTTCATTTCACAAAATATATCCACGAAATCTTTTATTGTTTCATCAAAAGAAGGATCTTCATGATCTCGTTCAAGGATATCACGTATCAACTTATTTTGCAAAAACTGCATTCCACCAGAACTTTGTGTGGTTTCTTCGACCTCTGCAAGAAAGCTACAACTGTCGAAACAAGAAGAGATCTGGTCGTATACAGCCTTGGCGAGAGTCGTCTTGCCAATTCCATCAGTTCCATAGATTCCAATTACGCGCACCTCGTCATTGCCTTCCATCTCCAGTAAGTCGGTGATTTGTTTGGCACGATCATCAATTCCAACCAAATTCTGAACAGCTGCGATTGCATAATTCCTATCCGAGGCTCTCATGTCTACTGTTCGCTGTCCAGCTTCATCTTTCATATTCTCCATGCTCTGCAATAAAAAGAGAATTTCCTCACCAAAGTATTATCATAGATGGAAAAAAGAACAAACGTCACCTGATCAGTCTCTCTTTTCTAACATTGCATCACTTCCACATATGAGATTGGAAATCATTTTCCGAATGAGATTTAACCCTGGGAAACGTTTTTGGTCACATATCACCAAATAAGGGAAAAATTAACAATTTTCTTGAAAAATTTCCCAGAAAGGTTTTTTCTATTGTCATGAAGTTTTCCCCCCAATAAACGCACCCTTAGACTCAGTTCGTTTTGTGGAAAATGTGATATTCCATAGTTAGAGCACAAGTTGAAGTGATCGACGGATGCGGTCGGCGAGGGAGAGAAGACTGTGAACAGGGTCGACGCCGACGGGCTGTTGTAGCTGTTGTTCGGGGGCCAGAACGGGCTCAAGTCTTGCAACATGTGGGGCTCCGTCGCCGGCGAGAAGAAACCCGCGGATATCGCCGGCGGGGCCGCCGGCGTCAGTATCCCCTGACTCTGGGCCAGCTGAACGTCTCCCAACATACACATCAGCTCGTCGTCGCCGGCCACCGCCGACGGCCCGCCCATCTCCGCGGCGGCGGCGAAGCCCTTTTCCCTGCCCGTCGGGCTGGTCCGCTCTATCGCCGCCATTCTGGCCGCCGGGGACACGTCCCCGGAGGAGGTGGAGGAGGACCCCGTGAGCTGATGGACGATGGACATGAAGTTCCGCTCCTCGACGTGGATGACCTTCGGCGAGATGTCGAAGATGATCGTGGGCTTCTGCCGGTCCGCCCCCGCCGCCGCCGGCAGGTAGGTCGGGCGAGAGGCCCACGAGGATGAGGCCGCCAGGTGGGGCAGCTGGTGAGGGCGGGGCGGCTTCCGGACGGCGTGGGACTGCTTGGCGACCCGGAGCGGGGAGGGCCGGGGGACCTGGAGGGGGAGCTCCTTCTTGGGCGGCGACGGCAGCGGCGGCTGCCTTCCTCCGCCGGAGGGATAGGAAGGCTCCATGATTGAGGCTATATCGGGTCGGTCTTGATGGGGGAGGAGGAAGGAAAAGGAAGGGGGGGATGAAGAAGAGGCCGAGATTTGGTGGGCAGCGGTCAAAATGGATGCTGAAGCTAAGAGCAGAGCAGAGGAGGAGAGAGAATAGAGAGAGAGAGAGAGCATTACATTTATGACCGGAGAAAAGTCAACAATTCATCGAAAGGGTCCTCCTGTAATTTTCCAAGGCCCCTGCTCATTTCATCAATGGGGCGCACCGTCCTCCTTCTAGAGAGATTAAGGAAAGATTAGAGCTTTTCACATCGATAACCCGTTTTTGCATATGAATCCGGACTGATCCTTAACAGGCTTAAAGGAGAAAAAATAGGAGAAATAACTCATGAGGGATTGGACTCCCCAATGTCGCTTTTTGTATTTCCATCTGAATAGAGAAGAGAAAGATCTAACTTTGTTATAATGGGAGCATATCTAACTTAGCTATAAGAATAAATAAGTATGGTTTCTTTCTCTCTCTCTTCCCCTTATGCTAAAATCAAAGTTCTGGCGCCTGTTAACCAGAATTGGAAGAGCAACATTCATTTCCCAGTCAATTTGACCGGTTTGATGTACCCTTTTGGAAAACAAGGATTTCAAAACTAAAAAAATTACCAAATTTTGATGAGGAAGTAAGTATGGCCAGAGCCCATGTTTAACTGTCTGCCGCCACGCCATGGGAAAATTCTTTGTTATTACCTTTTCCAGTTGTCCGGATCTCTCTCGTTGTCGTGTATAAGAATCTCTAATCAAGAAATGCAGGAGATATCATGTTTAGCTTCGAGGAAGGGGAGGCCGTCTGGACCTCTCTTTCTTTGGTGTGCCTCATAATCTTTTTATGTACTTCGACCTGTCACTCGACCTGTGAGCTAATCTTGCTTGATGAGTTTAGTTGCACTTTTGAGGAAAGCTTTTAAGAAAATATAAATGATTGCAAGTTAAAAAAAATTAAAATATAAATTGTGTTTGTTAAATTGTGATAAAAAAAATCCATTATGAAATACTTTAAGTAAAAGAGTGTTTGAAAAGAATATATTTACAGCAAAGAGGCCATAGGCGAGGTCAAGCCTCACCGGGTCCTCGCCCAAGGCTGGTGAGCTTGGGTGAGGCAACCTTGCCGACCTCTAGCAATCATCCTCACCCACTCACTACTCTAGCGAGGTCCAAGCTCGCCTGTGGCCAGTCGTCAACTGCCGCCATGGTCGATGATCAGCAGAAGAAGAAGGAAAAAAAAGGAAAGATAATGAAAGAAAAGGAAAAAAATAACATAAAAATTTAAAATAATTAAAAACTCGATTTTTAAAAAATAAAAATAAAAGGAAAAGGTGTTTGGTGAAAATTAAATACTTAGATATAAGTGAAAGAAACAAGATCTAAAAAATGAAAAACATTTTCCCCACTTATGTTTTTTTCATTGACAGAAAATATTTTCCTTGACTAGTTTATTTTCCGTAAACCAAACGGCAAAAAATCCAGCAAACGTTTTCTTGAAAGTTATTTTCTATTAGAAGCCTTCACTTGTAAGAGGAATCCTCTCATCCTTTCCAATAAAAAGGCAAATTATGTTGAGGAATATCTTCATTTTATGAAAAAACAAAGATTTGTAACTGACCTTGATGGCAGCTTCGACTCCATACTTCAGCAGGTTAACATCTTCGAGCTCATTAAGGATTGTTATACCGCTGCCTCGAATAATAATTAGGACTGGCAAAAGCTTTAAATTTTCGCATACGTCCAATGCAACAGGAGGGGAGAATATTGGTAAAGTGGGACGAGTAGAAAAGATACCTTCCACCTTCCTGAGACGTCGTAAATCTTCGAGACCATCAATCTGTGCTAAATCATAGTCCTCTAGTTCTAGTTCTGACAGATGTTTCAGACTAGAAAATTTTAGCTCTGGAACCTTGCAGTGTTTGAGACGCAAAGTCCATAAGTTTGAGGAGGGAAGTTGTGTGAGATCTAGCTCCTTCATGTAGGATAAAGTGAGTTCCCGGAGCTTGGTAAGACCACGAAAATCCCTAGGGAGATTGGTGACATTTGGAAGGGACAATTCTAAGATCTCTAGCCTTGTCAATCCCATGATCCACCACATATTTGGGGTCTGATTTGATGACCCCGCTTCTATATGCTCGTCAACATTCAAGCATAGCTCTTTTAGATTCGTCAGATTTGTCAATTTGAGGTCTGACATAATTTTGGATCCACAGTAGAGAGTGACTAAAGTGGAGGGCAACTTTGGTAGTGCTTGAAGTCGTTCACATTTACGTACGTCAAGGGTTCAGAGAAGAGGGAGACCGCAAATGCCCTAAGGCAGCCCTGCCACAATGGATGACGATAATCTCAAAATTCTCAAGGACGATAGTCCTGAAATAACACAACTATCTTGGGCCTCCAAATTTGTGCAGCTAGAGAAATCTATCTCTTCTGGTTTCTCTAACTTCACAATATCTTTAGGAAATTTTTGTAGGGGGGTGCATTCCATCTTCAGCGTCTTCAAATTACTCAAATCCTTGACTGACTGGTAGTTGTGTGATTCTAGTGTCTGAAAGGTCCATTTCCTCCAGCTCCTTTAGCTTACCAATGGAAGATGGAAGTTCACACAACTTCTCACACTTCCTTAGAGAAAGTCTTTCAAGCTTCGGAGGAAAATCAAAAGTTTCTAGAATCCAATCAATATTAGCACCATCCAGAGCAAGACTTTTGAGTTTCGTCAGGTGGCCAATTGGGGATGTCCTTCAACTTTTTACAATTACGAGCACTAAGTACTTCAAGGTTCCTCAAAGAATTATTTTCGATATGAATTTCTACAACGTCAGTTCCGTCAATCAGAAGTTCCGTCAAAAATTCCTTGCCACTCAGTTGTAGGATCAGCAGCTGGACTACCTTGCAGTTTCTCAAATTCAAGGATTTCAAGAGTTTCAGTTGCCTGATGAACGC
Organism: Eucalyptus pauciflora; assembly: GCA_007663325.1. Taxonomy (NCBI): domain Eukaryota; kingdom Viridiplantae; phylum Streptophyta; class Magnoliopsida; order Myrtales; family Myrtaceae; genus Eucalyptus; species Eucalyptus pauciflora. The sequence continues at coordinate 678,808 of VMYD01000067.1, forward strand.
CCAAAGCGCAGGTGACCGAGTACAATCTTCCATTATCAATATCTCCAAATCGGTTGAAGCTTAAGACTTCAACGATACCCTATGCAGATCACATCCTTGTAGGTTCAAGACTTTCAATTCCTCCACCTTCTGCAATGAACGTGCAACAGAAGATATCAGACTTTACTCACTCACACCTAAAATCTTATCACGAGATTTAAAAAGCAAATATCGGCCATACTTCCATGATTTGCCTCCACTCATGTGGATATTTGGTGACCGGACTCCTAGACAGATCGAGAATAAGTAACTTCTTCAAATCCATATTACATAGCTCAGGAATGAAACGGCACTCTCGCCAATCAAGCCACCTCAAATTTGGAAGAAGATTCTCAGACTTTCCCTCAATGGTAGCCCCATTGAGTCTGAGGTACCTCAAATTCAATTTTTTGCCGAGTGCTTCACATGTAAAACAGACGGTGCCACCCTCTTCAAGTGTGAGACTAATGCCTTGGACACTTTCATTATGCTGTCAAGTTCGACGGGGGAAAACGGATGAGTAAGTTGAAAAACTTTAATTTCTTAATCCTTTTAATCAAAGGAGACAAATTAAATTTACAAAAATCAAGTGGGTATCCATTTCGCGCTCCGAATCGTGTTTAAGAACAAATCCGTTTTTTTCCCTGCTCCAGAGATTGAATAGTTTATACTAGGAAGCACGGATACTCTCCTGAGCCCTTCCGTGTCGCGACACGCAGTGAATTCCGGCATGCACGTGTCACAGGGTAGAGGTAGCGGGGGTTGGTGTTCTCGAGGGAGGCGGAGAAGCGGGAGGTGGAGGACTTGTGTGGGCGCCGCGCCCAGCGATGAGTTCCCACCCAACGCCTCCGCTGCTACAGATCCGATCTGGCTAGCTAGATCTGCAGCAGCCATGGCAACGACGGGGGAATCTCTACGGAGCCCAATCGCAACCGATATCTCGATCTCGCCTGTTTGGGCCATGGACAAGCCGGTCGAGGCCAGGAGCCGTCGGAATCTCGACCTCGCCCATCGCGGCCATGGCCAAGCTTCCACTGGAATGGCATCCCGTGCTTCCACTTGGGGTTGCCGTCGCATTCCTTGACGGTCATGCGAGCTTCTTGGTCTGGAAGACGAAGCTGCCGACGACGACGAAGAGAGGCAAGGGACTCCGGGAAGAGGGCGAGAGAGATGGTGGTCTGAGCAGATTTTTAATTTTTATTTCACAGTCCACGTCGACAGCGCTGAGTCTGGGTCGGGCAGTTGCACGGGGCGGAGCGAGGGTCTCACCGGGTTCGGGCACGAGGTTCGCCCGGCAGACGGGACACGTGGTTTGCATCAGCGCCACGTTTGGATGCGGACGCAGTCGCAACACAAATCATTTGCTAAATATATTATTATATCGATTCTTTTCAAAAGAATATATAAGAGAATTCTGCAGTATCGCGTTCAGCATAAGAAAAAGTCGATGTTGAGAACATGTGTTTGAATGAATTACCAAAAACCGACCAAAAAAAAAATGAATTACCAAAAAGACGTGCATTAGAATCAAACAAAAATAATAATTTATTATGTATATTTAAATATATTCATTTATTATATAATGTGTCATTACGTGTTGAAATTTTTCATTTTCTTGAGAAGTGACACATCAACGTATCATATTGCGTGTCGATACTATTTAGAATTTATGTTATTTATGGATGGTTTATCTGAACGCATTTGTGACCCTCTAAAAGAAATTTCTAAAAGCTTTTTAAAACTTAGCTGACCATCCTTTAGAATGGAACATGCGTCACTGAACTTCCAAATCCTGCAGCGCTTTCGAAGATCCTTCCCCTCGACAATTTTCCTTCTGAAGTCTCTTAATAATCTGTGCATTCTTAATTCATTATTTTCTCCTCTTCCAAGAAATGCATGTTGCGAAGTTCTTTTATTTCAAGAGGAGGATAGCAACCACAAGCCTTCCACATGTAAGAGGGAATCCTCTCATCCTTTCCAACAAAAAAAACACGCTATGTCCAGGAATATCTACTTTGTACGTTCATTTAATAAATCATAATTTGCATTCAAGGCAGCTTCCACTTTTCCCTCATGTGGATGATCTCTTAAGTAATCCCGGATAATTCTCCATGTCTCTGGATTGTACTCCGTCTTTAAATAATTTGCCCAAAACACAGTAGCCATAGGAAGCCCTCCAAGAGCATTGACGATGTCTCTGGACAGGGAATCGTACTCGGAGTCATCTGGGGGAGAATACCCTTGAAAAGCATGCTTACAAAAGAGTTTATGAGCATGGTAATTTCCCATTGGATCAGCCTTGTATTCTTCAACTGCTATATTGTCAAAAACCTTTACAGGGTGGATGCCATGCACAGACATCAGTTGAAACTGAGGAGAATTCAGCATCACGTGTCCGTAGAACGTGCCATTACATGCCTCAACACATTCTGTACTTGCACGGAGTTCTCAGCCAGACATCCACTAATATTCAGCTTTTCCAAGGATGTTAATTCTTCTAGGCCTTCAATTTGATGGATCATTTTGCATTGTCTTATCTCTAAAAGTTTCAGCAACTTCAAGTTTGAAAGATCAGGTAAACTGTCGAGGTAATCACAGTCAGATAGAATTAAACTTCTCAGTGAGGTCAGCCGGCCAACCCCATGGAGATTCTGTATTTTGCAGTTCGATATATCTAGCCTCTTCAGGGCTTTGAGACCTTCAAGCCCTTCAATCTCTTCTATCGCAGAATGGTAGAGCTTGAACACTGATAAGTTGTTTAAGCCCTGGACGGTCGGCAATCTTTTCAATGATGAACAACCTTGAATTGATAAAACTGACAACGTCTTGGGAAGCTCAGATACTTCTTCAAGGCTCAAACCAGAAAGGACTAGCATTTTGAGCTGAGTAATTTCTGTCGGCTCAAACTTCAGCTTGATAATTTGCGAAAGAGACAATTCTAGTTTTGTCAGTTTAGGAAACGATATTGAGAAGGATGGTTTGCCAATCATTTGTTGCACATTGGATTCTGGCATCAGCTTTTTTGAGGGAGGTCGGCATGCCTTCAGGTCCCCATCACTTAGGCACAGCTCGTCCAATTCCTTCAAATCTTCAAGAAGGGGTATCGCTTTCATCCTCTTAGAAGTCACGCAGACAAATTAGAGAAGGGGGAAGCTTCGGCAACTCTGCAATTTCATTGCACTGAATTAAATCCAGGGTGTGAAGACCAGTGATGGTGGAGATTTCAGGGGGTAGGCTAGATATTCTGGAATGCCCCAGCATCAATGATCTCAGATGACGTAGTCCCTTGATATTACCAGGAATGGCCCCCTTCAAACTCCGACACCAGGAAGCATGTAGTTCTTCGAGCTCAGTTAGATTCCCAGTCTCCTTAGGAAATGCTCGAACGAAGGAAGAATCCATTCTCAGCACTGTCAAGCTCTCCAGATACCTTATTGAATTGGGGAGTCCAGAGATACTAGTCCCCGATATATCCAACTCCTTTAATGACCACATTCTACCAATAGAATCTGGAAGTTTCTTCAAACAATGGCAATCCCTCAATGACAACCGTCTTAGATTAAGCAGCTCCCCCAGTGAGCTTGGGAGCTCAATCATTTTGGCACCGTCTAATAAGAGCTCGGAGAGAGCAGTCAGGAATGACCAACTCTGTTAACAAAAAATTTTGTGCACTAAAATCCAGAGGACACCTTTGCCAACAGAGCCACCTTAAACTAGCAAATGCACCTCCAAAGTTTCCGGAAACTTTGGCATTATCCAACTTGAGAAACCGTAGTTCTGGCATTGTCTGAAAATATTCAGCTGTGAAGTCAAAGAGGAGAGCTTCAACGTTTTCCATTCCCTGCATTTGACAAAGTAACATAATCATCAGAAGCTGTAAACCCAAATACCCATCCGATAAAAGGATATTTCCTTGCCCTACGTGCTAAAGTGTACATATATGATATGATTCCTTGAGAATATGTGGAGAAAAAAAATGTAGCCCATATGTCAAGGTGTTTGTTTTGCCGAAAACAAACTGAACCAAAAGTTTTTACCTTCTCCTGTATGTAAAATTTTCTCCCAATTGGATCTCCAGATCCCTCTTGCTCAAAAATTCTTTTGCCAAGGCGTCTCAGCAATCTGTGCATCTGCAATTCATTGTTTTCTCCAATTTTTGCCAGGGGCATCAGAATGCAACCAGAGGATGGATAACAATTGGGCCACATATATGAAGCAATTCGGGCATCCACACCAGAGATAAAACATGCTATGTCCAGAAATATATCTTTTTGCTGTTGATCTAGTTCTCCGTTACATATATCCAATAGCTCTTGAAGGCCAACCGTAGTCTTTTGAGAACTCATTAGACGTGCTTTCATTGACTTCTCCATCATTTCCCATTCTTGTATTGATTTACCCCTCAAAAATGAACCGACGACTTCAACTGCTAATGGTAGTTTCTCTGTAGCATTGACAATGCAGTTTGAGAGTCCATCATAATCAGGTATGGAGGATTGCATCCTGAATGCATGCTTGCAGAAAAGTTTAAAAGCTTGACCATCATCCAACTCAGTAACCATGTAGGTGGGAGCCTTGTCGGAATCATACTCTTTGAGAATTTCCTCATTTTGAGAAGTCACAATTATTCGACTACCTGGACCAAACCAATCAAGCTGGTCTCCTACAATAGCATGAAGATCGGATGGCTTTTCCACGGCATCGACAACTATTAGAACTTTCATTTCATGAAATATATCCACGAAATCTTCTATTGTTTCATCAAAAGAAGAATCTTCATGATCTCGCTCAAGGATATCACAAATCAACTTATTTTGCAAAAACTGAATACGATGAGAATTTTGGGTGGTTCCTTTGACCTCTGCGAGAAAGCTACAACTGTCGAAACAAGAAGAGATCTGGTCGTATACAGCATTGGCGAGAGTCTTCTTGCCAATTCCATCAGTTCCATATATTCCAATAATGCGCACCTCATCATTGACTTCCATCTCCAGTAAGTTGGTGATTTGTTTTACACGATCATCAATACCAACTACGTTTTGAACAGCTGCAATTGCATAATAATTCCTCTCTGAGGTTTCCACGTCTGCTGGTCGCTCTCCAGCTTCATCTTCCATTTTCTTCGTCCTCTGCAAAAAAAACAGAATTTCACCTGATCAGTCTCTCTCTTACAACATTGCTTCAGTTCCCCACATAGATACAAGATATTCATTTGTCATCAATTTTTTCTTGTCAATGCAAAAAAAGTGCAAACACTTATTCTAGCATATTGTGATACCTAAATTGACATCTAATCTACTACAATATTATTAATAAGGAAATTCAGCTAGTGATTTGTTCTAATTATTATATTGGAAGTTGGATCTGCTTATTTACTGACCAGATATTTGAACTTTTAAGAAAACTTGATATGCACACCACAACAATGGTCACTCTTAATTAAATTAATTATGCTCCATTCTCTGAAGTGTAAATGAGCATTATGGAAATAGGACTGACATCTTAAAATTCAGATGGTAGACTACTGTTATCCTACTAATGATTCTCTTCTTTATCGAATTCGAGACAAAAGTATGGAATCGATTAGTGTCATTTATTTTATCACTGCAAATAAAAGACAATTCTTTTCGAAAAATGACTTTTAGCAAAATGTATATAATTCATATTCTGATGAATAGATACCTCTCTTGGAAGTAATTTGCTTGGAGAAGACACTTCTCTTTGCATCTTGAGTGGCGTACTTTCCTGATGACGACCATGTTCCATCATTTTCAATATTTTTTGCCACTCTGCTTCCTTTTTTCCATATAATTTGAGCCAATCACTTTAATGGCCAAAGGAAGCCCTCCTATTCTTACAATAATTTCCTCGGATAATTTCAAGAATGCATTTGGAGGAGAGTTGCTTCTAAAGGCATGCCTGCTAAAAAGTTGAAGAGCATCAAGATTGTTGAGTTCCTTAGCTTCATAAATCAAACAATGTTCAAATTGATCTTGGAATCCACTTAAAACACTTTTGTCTCTTGTTGTAACCACTATTCTACTTCCCAAACCAAACCATTCTCCCTTTGGTCCTAATGGCACAAGTTGCTTCCTTTGATCTACATCATTAAGGACAATAAGAACTTTCTTTCTACTGAATCTATCTCTGATACTATTCATGCATTGATCGATGCTAGAAAGCTCAACTCCTACGTCTCCAAGGATATCAAAGACAAGCTGCCTCTGCAAATTTAACAGACCGGAATCTTGTGATGCTCCTCGGATATCTGAAATGAAGCTGCAACTCTCAAAATCAGTAGATAGTTTGTTGTAAACAACCTTGGCAAGAGTTGTCTTGCCTATTCCAGCCTTCCCCAAGATTCCAATGAGCCTTCTGTCCTCAGATTCGACATTCAGCAAATCTACCACTTCATTCGCTGATTTGTCCATTCCCACTAAATGATCGAATACATGAACACGAGGCACCTGAAGCTTAACCGACACTTCCTGCACAATCAACTGTATGAGTTCTCCGTGGCTATGTCAGGACACACAACATAATCAAGTAAATTATAAGATTGGTGGCAAAACTTGTATATTTGCAAGATCAAGCCATAACATGAAATTACAAAATTGATGCTGGAGCCAGTGAACAAAAGAATATATACACGATTCTCTGGTCTCGTTCAATATAGGACAGTAAATTATAATGGTTATGTCGAGAAGGTAATCCTTGAATCTTGAGATAACGGCGTGTAGAATTCCATGCGATATTCCATCACAATTTTTGGTCCAGAACAAAAAACAAAGTTGTGGTCTTCAAATTATAATTTGTATTCAAGCAAAAGAAACAGAGAAAAAAGGGAAGATGGAGTTGAGTGAGTTAACATACCCCATGTTCTTGCTGTCCCATCCCTTGATTCTAGCAACTTCCTTAAGTGCCTTCGCCCAGCGCTGCACAATCTCAACCCCACGCTTTTTTCCATGCAGAGAAAGTGCATCGCTATATAATTTGGTTTCAAGCTTCACATCAGAAGGTTTCACGTCATAAAAAATGGGCATAACCTCCAGTTTCTTGGTTTTCCTACAGGCCATCATGTGTTCCAACTCGCGCAGGCACCAGCTACTGAGGCGTAGCCTCTAGAGAGGATGGGAATGCAGATTTTCGAGGCATCAATCGCCTGGAAAATCTGTGGGCCGATCTCTTCACCAGCGTCGATCCCCTGCTTTTCTATGAAAACACAGATTCCCTTACCTAGCAAGGCGTAATAGAGGCTATCTGTGAAGGTAAGGCGAGTATCCGGTCCTTGAAAACTCAAGAACACGTCAAACTCAACTCCTGATGAGCCTTGGCTTGTGGATCTAGTTTCCGAAGAATGGCTCCTTCTTTTCATCTTAGCTGCACCTACAAAAATACTGAAAGTTATCACAAAAGATTTGACATGCTTTTCTCGTCGAAGAACACATGTAAAATCACCCCATATTTTATAGTGATTTTATAAGACTTGTATGATGAAAAACGCAGTATGATGCATTCAAGGAAGTTGTAAGAACTCCGTTTGGAACAGGGGTCAAAGAACGATGGTCAGGTAGGAAAGCAAGGCTCGCTCTCAATTTCCACTGTGCTGCAGCATGGATCAAGAGAAACGGCAGAGACCTGAAGGATTAAGAAATGGCCAAAGCCCCACAGGTTAAACGTAATTGAGAAGAAGTCAAGTCGAGTAGTAGTCTCAAAATATGGAGGAGAGTGGGACAGGTTAGTCAGTCCCCATCAAATTTAAGATCCCGAATTCCAAAGTATATTTGCAAAAATTACCGAGACTTTAGGAGTAAAAAAAGACCAAGGCTGGTGGATGAGGCAAGAATCAAATGAAATGTCTGAGAAATGTAACTCTATACATGTGGCGGTGCACACCTCACCAAGCTCGGAAACAAAAATCAACATGGTAATTTCATTCTAATCGCGTCACTAAATTCAGGTTTCTAATTTTTTTCAATTGGTTACCTAACAAGTTAATTTGAGAATACTCCTTGATCCAATCTTTTTTATTATAGAATTCCATGATGACAACTTCTCAATTAATGGTGCTTAGAATTGCACTATCGTCCAGAAAAACAGACAAAAATGAATTAAGCCGTCATCTTTGTCTTTTGCATCCGAAAACATTATCATTTTTTTCTAAAGTCTGCTCAAATTCATATCCATAATACCCATCATCTCATCCAAATTTATCACGAATGTATTAGTTTTGGATTTTTTATAGTTAAAAAAATAGTTTAGAATAAATTTATCATAAATGTACTGGTTTGGAATTTTCGGATATTAATCTTTGAATTTTAGATAATAAAAAAAAAAACTTGATATTCACTAAAAAATTGTGGATTTTTTTTAAGAAATTAGGTCAGAAAATAATACAAGCATTATTTAAATGCGGTAGGTAGTTAGGCCCTATTTGATTCGGCATTTGGAATGGCCTTTTGAGCTCTAAAGGGATTTGGTCAAATGCAAACGAATTTAGTTTAATTTTTTGGACAACTTTGGCAAAATGTAATTGCATCTTCAAATGGCTCTAAGGGCTTTTACGGAAAATCAACTTTGGAGGTACTTTGGGAAGTTGCATTTTCGGACTGCAAGTCATGAGTACCATTCATCTTCATTGGAGAAAGAACGGAGGCCGACAATTGTTGGCCAAGGAGTTGCCCATGCCGGCGACCGTCGCCTAAGGGGTCATGCAGCCCCCACGACCCAATCATCGCTTAAGGTCCGACTACAACCTTAGGCGGCAATCACCTGGGTTTGCATGACCTTAAGCGACAGTCACCTAGGTTCGCACGACCCAGGCTATGGTTGCTTGAGGTTTGTGATCCAAGCGATTGTTACCTAGGTCGCGAATCCTAGGCGTCGCCTGAGGTCCGGCTACCTCCAGTAGTGGTCACCTGGGTTTGCGAGACCCAGACGCCCACCTGGATCATGACCTCAGGCGAGGCCATCCGACGACTAGATTTGGCTGTTGGAGGTTGGCTGGCGACAGCCAAATTTGGCCACCCGTGGCTATATAAAAAAAAATAAATTGAAACTTATTTTTATAAAAAAAACTTAACAAAAACATAATTTTTACTGAACAGCATTTAAATCAAAGTTGTTTCATAATGTAATATAAAATTACTATTTATCAAACGCTCTTTACATTTCCAAAAGTTCTTTTAATCCGAAAATATTTATATTTTCTCAAGGACATTTGTCCAAAATCGAATCAAATGGGACCTCAGTCACGTTTTTTTAGGGTTAAAACTCTGAAAAACTCTAAATTGGTACATATATGATAAATTTACCAAAAACTATTTTCTTTTTTACTATGAAAAGTCCCAAATTGGTACACTTGTGACAACTTTACCCTGACTGACTGTTAAAAACCTTAAACCGATACATTTATGACAAATTTACCCAAACTAATTTATTTGACCACAAAAAACCCTAAATTGATAAATTTGTGATAAATATATCATCCGCTAAATTGAATTAATACCACAAAAAATTACAAAAATTGTAAACTGTGACAAATGGAGCGTAAAATCTTAAATTGATATACCAGTCAAATGTCACGTGTCATTTAACTTAATAGTTTGATAGTAAAATTTAACGAAAGTTAACGGAGGGTAAATTTATCATAGGTGTACTAGTTTAAAGTAAATTTGAGGTTTTTGATTGATTAAAAAATTAATTTAAGATAAATTTATCATATATATATATATAAATATACCGAATTATGATTTTTCAAGATATTAATCATTTTCTTTTTATAAAGGCATTAGGCGATCCACGTGAAAGAACTATTAAATTTTGATTGGAAAGTAAAGCAAAAGAGAACGTATGTAAAAGCGGGTTGATCAGAAACAGACGTTGGGTCATGTCGACGAGAAAAGACAGTGGCAGTGGGCGGTGGACAGGAAAAGAGGATAAGGACGAAAGTAAAAGGCCGAAAAGACTGGCCTCCAACGGAATTAAATTAAATTAAATTAAATTAATTTTGATTTTTACAGTGGCGCTCACGTTTCGGTAAAGTGAAATACTGATATCGAGACAAAATGCGCTGAATGGACCCACATTTTGATAAAGTTGGAAAATAAAAGGAAAATTAAAATGTTCACTGGAAGTACAAAAGTTCCCTCAGCAAGAGGCAATCAATTACTTTTTTTTTTTTTTAACCTTGTCGGCCGATATAGTTGTTTCATTATTGAATTCTAATGAATTGTTATCACAAATCACATTGAAATCACGTTTTCGTCAAATTAAAGTTTTATTACGTAGCTAGCTAACCTCATAAATTATATCATGTAGAATTCAAAATTCATGGCATAAATAATCGAATACGTCGCAAGGAGTTTCATTCTTTATCGAGGTATCTAAAAATTTGAGTCCCACATGCGTATAGATGGAACCTTTCCTTTTGGAATTTTTTATTTGATTAAATTATTTCCTTTGCGTACAAAGGCTGCGTTTGGAACAGCTTTCCCAAGTACCTTTGGACACCTAAAGGCCTTTTGGCCAAGTATTAGGCGTTTGGGAAATTTTTTGGAAACCCCCTTGAGTGAAGGCCAGCCTTCTGAAGGCTGAAAACCCAAGGCACCCCAGGGGTGCCTTGGGCTTTCAGCTTTGGCTTCGGCTTACTGTTCATCTCCTTTGTTGCCGTTCATTTTCTTCGTTGAGCTGTTCATCAAGGTGCAGGGCTGTTGAGGGCGGGCGATGACTAGCTGCAGGCCTGCGGCCGCCATCACGCATCGCTGTCGGGTCACGCCGACCTCCCGCTGAGCCCAGGCCGCCATGACTTTGATTGTCGCCGTGAGGTTGGCGCCGGACTCGTGCCGACACGATCCGGTCAGCGGTCGTAGGACTCGGGCGACCCGATCCGTCGCCGAGGTCGCTACCGGTGTTCGAGGTCACATACAGTACCGGGTTCTGCACAGTCGCGAGACTGTGCAAGTGACTTTCGGCGGAGGTTGCCGCGCTTTGGGTCACATGAAATCTCACCGAGACCTCATGGAGGTCGACAGGGCGAAGCCTCGCTAAGGCCACGCCACCTCGCCGGTCTCATTGCGGTCGGCTGACGGGCTGAGGTTCGGCCGGGTCACACCGCGACCTCAAGCGAGGGTCTCGCCTGGGTGGTCGGGGGTCGCTCGACCGCATGCCGGCCCTCGCCGGTGGTCTCCGGGGGCCGCCTGAGGTCTGGCAACCTCAGACGATGGCCACCGGTCGCCGCTGCCCTTCGCCGGTCGCCGTTGCCGCCCTGCCCTTCACCGGTCAGTTTTTTTTTTTTTAATAATAAAGACTTTTATAAATATAACTTATCCAAACACAATTTTGGCTAAAGGTATTTTGCAAGGGACTTTTAATAATAAAGACTTTTATAAATATAACTTATCCAAACACAATTTTGGCTAAAGGTATTTTGCAAGGGACTTTTAGGTTACCATTTACCAAACGCAATTTGCATTCTGAAAAACCCCTTCACCCTAAAGTCCTTTGCATTTTCCTAATAACTTTCCCCAAAAGTCCAACCAAACGCACCCAAAGTGAGCTAGGAACTAGCTTTTGGGGACAATTACTACTCGCCCCCAACGATTTTTGGTGATTTTCTAACTCTCCATCCAGATGTGTTGGTTAATCTTCTTCTACTATTCAAAGTGGGCAGCCAAGTAGAAAGAAGTCCTTTTGTTTTGATGGGCCTTAGCTACCCAAACTGATTTGCCTCTCTTGGAGAACGAATTTGAGATGGGCCAGCTTCCTCTTGCAATCTTCAATCCAGGCCCTCACGTCCCAAGGGCTTTGGTCAGCTTGCTTCCCTCTTCTCACGTTCCTTTTGGGGTTCCATCTCAATGTTCATCGCGAGTGCATTGTCAATAACTACGCTTGATTTCGTGCTTTCCGAATAAACCACAATACCCCTGCGAGTTCCTCATTTGAATGTAGGTCTATGCTTGATTCAATGCATTGCCTGATCCATTGATCCATTCTGGTAATGTTCCGATTTGAAATTTGACTGTGTAGTCTCGAATCCGACCATATGGCTGCTGTCCAATGACAAAGGAGGAAGATGTGCTCTGTTGTTTCTGGAGCTTCGTGACATAAAGGGTACATGGGGTCAGCTAAGATTTTCCTCCTGAAGAGATACTCCCTCGTGGGTATAGTGTTTTGGTATATGCTCCACACAAATAAATAAAATTTGGAGAGGGTGTTCAATTTCCAAACTTTCGTCCACAGTGTTCTGGGTGTCTGATAGGATGATGAGGCTTGGTCTGTTTGTCGCGGCCGGTTCGTTTGAGTATGGCCTGTTACTTGCACTTTTAGCTGAGTTGATCCCAGACTTGTTCCTAATCCATGCCAGCATATTGTCTTCCGAAGTTCTGCCGGATATTTTAATGTTCAGATGTTACACAAACTTTGCTCTAGTTAATGAAAGTAGGAGTTAGACCAAAAAGAATGAAAGTATCAGTATTTTCAAACCAAAAAAAAAAAAAATACTGAAAGTCTTACAGTAATTTTTAAAAAGATTTCCTACGACAATGTAAAGTTATGAAAACAAGTCAGCATTATATGCAATGACTTCTAATGAATTGTTATTTTAAATCGAGTAAAATTGAGTTATAGCTTATTGAGTTTATGTGAATAAGTTACACTATACAAAACATTTTACTTCATAAAAAAACTGAGTAAATTGAATAATGAAAAGATAAAAATAAGATATGCGTCATAAATAAAATAAATATATACAGTTTATGTGGGGGTTTTGCTAGCATAACAATCTTTGGGGTATTATAAGAATAACAGTCTATTATGAGTCATATATTTTTTAAGAAGTGGGTTTTACAACAATTTATAATTATTTGTGATTTGATTTTTTGTGGTTCAAAACATACTATTATTCTTACAGTATATTAAAGACTACCATGTGTAATCATTTCTTGTTCATGTAGCCTTTCTTGCTAATGTCAAATTTGCTTAACATAAACTCACAATGAATTGAATAGCTGAAAAACCAAAACACATAATTTGGAAAATAGTGTGTTTGTGCGCGCACGCCTATCTATATTATTTTTTGCTATTAAATTTCTCATAATCTAAATAAAGAATATTTCCTACAAGAAAGTATATTTAAGTAAGATAAAATTAAAATAAATTAGTTTACAACATATCAATCGAGATTAAAGATTTAAGAAATTCTTGAATTTTAACTGATTTGATGCAAGTGAATTAACTTAGTGTATAAAGGAATTTCTTATCATGAATTCAATTTACAAAAGCTAAAGATATATGTTGTTTAGTAGGTAAACTATCAATAGTTTAGTAGCTTAATTTGTTCAAGCGATTTCATTTAATGTAATATAGGAACATTATACCGAATAAAGAATTCACTTAATTTAGAAAGAATTGCAGAAATTCAAAATATCATAGACTATTTAAAATATAACAAATTGTGTTTTTGTCACTTTGAGGTTACAATAAAAGTAAATAATCAATGAATAAAAGCTGTATATTTATAGCATGAATTTTTTGTTGTTTAATAGTTCAGTAGTTCTGAAATCCATTTACATGAAATTTACAATAAAATCATAGAGTCAAAAGACTTAAGAACTAAAAATAATTTAACATGTCACATTATAATTCATAGAAATCCATATATATACAAAGTAGATTTCTTTTCATCAACAGAAATTTTCATTCATTTGCCATAATCAAACATGAGGGGAATATAGAAAACTTCCAAGCAAAACAAATTCCAAAAAAGCTGCAAAACAAAACAAAATCAAGAAAAACAAAAGAGTATAGCTTGACGGCTATAAACACACTTTCATCCCAAAATACCATGTTTATCGTAACATCAAAAACCAATCGGCGATCGATCAATGACACCATCAGTGAAGGGCATACATCAAAATTTTTCTCACCAGAAACTATGTCTTGCAATATGCGCCTAAATTTAGTGTCCTCAACACTATCGCTATACACATTTAAGAAACTCTTAGATCTAGATATAAATCGAGAGTGAAAAACTCTTAGATTTAGATCTACAACTAAATTAGAAGAGAAAGGCTTTTGCTGAATCTTAGAGAAGTCATAGAACCATGTTCAAGGCATCTAGCTGGCTGGACTAGTGAAGACATTCTTATGAAATTTTTAGCTACAAGTAGATTTATTTATCACGATGAGCGAGGAAAAGCAACAACAACAAGCGGACAAAGATGCCAAATGAGATGGAAAAAAATCTCCTATGTTAGATCAGAAGAGAAAAAAAATCTGGAAATCAAAGCCTAAAAAAGAAAAGCAGGGCAAAGCAGGATCTCAGCTTCATAAATTAAAGTTGAGAGGTTGCGGATGAAGTTTATTTGAGGGAGGGTTTCTTTTGGAAAGAGAGTTTGCTGACAAGAGATAAGGGTTTTGAAAGAGCCCTCACAAAAAGATCTTCGTTCAATTGCAGCAGACAAAGTAGAATTGAAAAAAGGATAATGGCATGAATAGTTATTGAATTTTGGTTCAATGTATGGACTTTTAATTTGTCAACGTAGTTTCTAAACTTTGGCTTAATGTGTAATAACATTCTTGAGCTTTTAACTTGTTCAATATAGTCCCTAGACTATTGTTAAGGTTTAGTGTAGTCCCTCCATTTGTGTCATTTTTACATAGTAGAGGTACATATTGAACATTTATCAATATTTCATTAATCACATTGAACTAATTAAAAATTTAGAGATGAAATTGCACATTGAGTCAAAATTCAAGGACTATATTGAACATATTAAAAGTTCAGGAACGACATTATACATTGGACCCTAATTTGGGGACCATTGGCTTCATATTTCCATTAAAAAGGCATGTGGTATAAGAAAAAATCAATTGCTAACTTTAAATTGAATTTAGTTTAATAATATGGTACATTAGATTATTGAAATAAATAAATCAATCAATAAATTTAAACAATAACAAAATTAGTCAGTTTTAGGTATCTTACATATGGGTTATTTTGATTCGCATTAATTTACTATTATATACCATTTCAAATGGTTTTGGAAACGAGTGATTTATTCGGTTATTATTCATGTGTTTACTCTTACTTTTGACATCCATTTATAATCGAATAAAGATAATAAAATAGTTCTGAGTTTTAACTTAGTCATTAAAAAATTTGAGCTAAAGAATATAGCACTAACAAAGATATCCGTATTCTAAATAAAAAACAAACTGAACAAGATGCTAATATGTTTTAAACTCAACTTTTCTAATGTTTCTATCATGTATGCGTTCTTTCTAAATTTTGATTGTAAAAACTTCATGTTGCTACATTTAACTTTAAGCATTTTCAATTTTTAAATTGTGGGATGTTAGATATGTCTCACGTTTGAACCCGAGAAGAAAAGTTTCTAATTCAAGTAAGTTTTCTATTTTGAATAGGTTTTCTAATTGAATGGTTTTCTTAGTTGAAGAAGGTTTCCTTAAAAGAGGTTTTCTACTTTGGATTTCATTCTTGCTTATATATAAGAAGTTGAGATAGAAAAAGTTCTTAAGAGTTTTTTTTTTTTTTTTTTGTAATTCTTGATTTCTATAGTGGATTTTGCTTTTCCCCTCCCCATGATTTTTCTTGCAAAGGTTTCCACATCAAAGCTCATGTTTTTAAAATTCTTCTCAATTTCAATTTCGTTATAGTTTCCGCATCTGTGTCAAAGCCTTAGGTTTTTCTTTTTTTTCCTCGATCTTCTAGTTATGGCTTCAAGTTTAACAACGAGATTTGATTTTGAGAAGTTTGATGGAAGTGGCAATTTCAACCTATGATAAGTTTGTATGTTGGGTGTTCTTATGCAGTAGAGTTTGAAGAAAACTCTACTTGGGAAAGGGAGAAACCGGAAAGCACGTCAGATGAAACGTGGGAAGAGTTGGATGAACGAGCTTTGTCTACTATTCAGTTGTGTCTCATTAATGAAGTTCTGCAGGAGGTATTAGATCAAAAAATAGCTGCAAGTTTATGGAATAAATTGGAGAGTATTTTTTTGACAAAATCCCTCACCAATCGGTTGAGGCTCAAGCAACGACTCTTCCCTCTTTGTATGGCTGAAAGTGCTTCTCTTAAATCTCATATTTTTGAATTCATTACTATTATTTTTGAATTAAGAAGTGTTGATGTTAAGGTTGAAGCAAAGGATCAGGCTCTCTTGTTGTTAGTTTTACTATCTTTCTCTTATAAGAATTTTAGAGAAGCCATGATTGTTAGTAGAGAAATTATTGATATTGAAAATGTCAAGACTAATCTCCCAAATAAGCGGAAACTAGATACATAATTGACTTTTGAAGGTAGTAATAATCATGGGGCTAGTTTAGTTGCTAGAGGAAGGTCTATTGAAAAAAATAATTGTGACAAGTCTAGATCAAAATCAAAGCATAAGGATCTGACTTGCAACTATTGTAAGTTTAAGGGGCATATCAAAATAAATTGTTTGAAATTGAAGGCAAAAAAGCAAAGAGAAAATAACATGAATCAGTAAAATCAAGAGAATGCAAATAGGCAAAATAGTCAGAACTACCAGATTAGGCAAAATCAGGGAAATGAAAACCTCGCTCAAGTTGGTGTTGCTAAAAAGGAAAATGAAGATTAGCTATTGGTTGTAGATGATGAAGACGAATTTAGTGATAGCTGGATTATTGATTTAGGTTGCTCGTACCACATGTGTCCTAATCGTGACTGGTTCTCCACGTACAAAGAATTTAACGGTGGAGTTATTTTAATAGGAAACAACACTAAATGCAAAGCAGTTAAGATTGAGACTGTCAATATTAAGATGGACGAAAGCATTATTAGGACTTTGGATAATGTTAGACACGTTCTTGATTTGAAGAAAAACCTCATCTTTTTAGATACATTTGATGCTAATGGTTGTAAGTTTACAACTGAAGGTGGAGTTATGAAGATTATGAGAGGTTCACTTTTGTTGATGAAAGGACTGAAAATTGAGAACTTGTATTAGCTGTAAGGCACTATAGTTATCAGTTCAATTACAATCTCATATGCTATAACATAATTAGACAACACTAAATTATGGCTTATGAGATTAGGCCATATGAGTTTTAGGGGGATGAAGGAGCTAAGTAAGAGAGGTCTTCTGTGTGGTCAGAGAATTAGAAAATTGGATTTCTATAAGTATTGTGCCTTTAGAAAACAAAAAAGGATTAGTTTCAAGATAGAAATTCACACAACGAAGGGCATTTTGAATTGTATTCATTCTGATCTTTGGTGGCCTATAAAAGTTCATTCGAAAGGCCTTGATTTGAGGTATTTACTTACTTTCATTGATGATTTTTCAATGAAGGTTTGGGTTTATTTATAAAATAGAAAAGTGATGCTTGTTACATTTAAACAATGGAAAACATTAATTGAGAAGCAAATTGGTAAAAAGATTGAGCGGTTGAGAACATATAATAGGCTGAAATTTTGTGGAGGCGAGTTTAATGAGTTTTGAAAAGTTGAAGGTATAATGAGGCATCATACTACAGTGAATACACCACAGTAGAATGGTATTGCAGAACGCGTGAACAAAACCTTATTAGAAAGGACTAGGTGCCTATTGTTTAACGCTGGTTTAGGCAAGGAGTTTTGGGCTAAAGTAGTTAATACAGTTGCTTGGTTGATAAATCGTTCTCCTTGCATATCTATTAAGTGCAATACACTTGAGCAGGTTTGGTAAGGTAAATCTGCCAATTATTCTTCTCTTCGAGTATTTGGATGTCCAGCATATGCATATGTTAGTGAAGGCAAATTAAAGCCTAGAGCAAAAAAATGCATCTTTCTTAATTATGCTTCTAGTGTAAAATGTTATAAATTTTAGTGTGCTAATTCATCTAAGATTATTATCAGCGGAGATGTTACTTTTGATTAGTCTGCTATGCTTCATCCTAAGAAAGAATCATTTATTTCTTATGATGAAAATCCGGAAAGTGTTGCAAAGAAAGTAAAGCTTAAAGTAATTTCTTCGCAGCCAATTCAATCGTTTACTAATAATATTGAGTTTAAAGAACCTGTGCCCAAGATAGACAAAGAAGAATAGTGAAGCCTCTGCAAAAATACGGGTTCTCAGATTTTGTTCCTTATGCTTTTTCAGTCGCAGAGTCAGTAGAGTATAATGAGCCTAAAACCTATAAAGAAGCTATTTCTTCAAAAGATTCTGTAAAGTTGTTAGTTGCTATGAATGAAAAGATGGAATCTCTTGAAAAGAATTAAACTTGAGAGTTTGTCAAACCACCAATAGGAAAGAAAATCGTGGGTTGTAAATGGGTTTGCAAAAAAAAAAGGAAGGTATTCCTAATGTTGAAGACATTAGGTTCAAAGCTTGATTAATTGCTAAAGGCTATAGTTAGATTAAGGAAGTTGATTTTAATGATGTGTTTTCACCTATCATTAAACACAGCTCTATCCAGGTTTTTCTTGCATTAGTTGCCATGCATAAATTAGAGTTGGAGCAACTCGATGTGAAAACAGCTTTCTTGTATAATGAACTTGAAGAGAAAATTTATATGGATCAACCAGAAGGTTTTAAATTTGAAGGTAAGGAAGATCGTGTTTGTCTATTGAAAAAATCTATATATGGCTTGAAGCAATCGCTTAGATAGTGATATAAAAGGTTTGATTTGTTTATGGTGCATCTTAGCTATTGTAGAAGCAAATATGATAGTTGCGTATATTTGTGCAAACTTCCTAATAGCTCTTTCATTTATTTTTTATTATATGTTGATGATATGTTGATTGTGGCAAAAGATACATTTGATATACAAAATTTGAAGGCACAGTTGAGTACTGAATTTAAGATGAAAGATTTAGGTGTAGCAAAGAAAATCCTAGGCATGGAAATTCGATGAGATCATGAAAGAGGAAATTATATCTCTCTTAGGAAAGCTGAAGATTTTAGATCATTTTGGCACGAAAGATGCCAAAATACTAAGTACTCATTTTGTTGCTCATTTTATATTAGTAGCTAATTTATGTCTACAAATAGATGATGACATAAAATATATTTCACATATTCCATACTCTAGTACAATTAGTAGCCTTATGTATGCCATAATTTGTACTCGACCCGATATTTCACATGTTAGTGTGGTAAGTAGATATTTATCATGCCTATGAAAAGTTCATCGACAAGCTGTTGAAGTAGATTTTGAGATATTTGAAAGGTACTTTTGATTTTGATTTAAAGTTTGGGAAAACTGGTGACATTCTGACTGAATATGTTGATTTTAATTATGCTACTAATCTTGATAAGAGTAGGTTTTTCACTGAGTACATCTTTACTTGGAGGTTGTGCAGTCAGTTGGAAAGCTACTTTACAACATACAGTAGGTTTGTCTACTACAGAAGTAGAGTATATGATTATTGCAAAAGCAATTAAAAGAGGTCATATGGTTAAGAGGCTTATTTAGAGAGCTCTGTATGGATCATGGTGTGACTGTTGTCCATTGGGATAGTTAGAGTGCTATACATCTTATTAAAGATTGGATGTATCATGAGAAGATAAAGCATATAGTGAGATATCATTTTATTCGAGATATTCGTGTTGATAGCTATATTAATGTCTTGAAGATTGGTACAAAAAACAATCCAGCTAATGTGCTACTAAAGAGCTTACTAAAAATAAGATGTATCATGAGAGGACAAAGCACATAGTGCGATATCATTTTATTCGAGACATTCTTGCCGATGGCTATATTAATGTCTTAAAGATTGGTACAGAAAACAATCTAGCTAATATGTTAACAAAGCCTTTGCCTATCGCCAATTTGGTTAATATGCTACAACTGAGTTTTACTCTAATGGAAGGAGAAGATTGTTTATTGCTTATGTAGAATTCAAGCCAAGTGATTGTAACTTGACTTAAATGTCAAGCCAAGGTGGAAATTCTTAAATATGTCTCAAGTTTGAGCCTGAAAAGGAAAGTTTCCTAATTCAAGTGGGTTTCCTATTTTGAATAGGTTTTCTTAATTGAAGAAGGTTTCCAAAAAGAGGTTTTTCTACTTTAGATTTATTATTGCCTATCTATAAGAAGTTAAGCCAGAAAGCGTCTAAGCTTTTAAGAATCACCTTTTGTAATCCTTGATTTCTATAGTGGATTTTGTTTCTCCTTTTCCCTAATTTTTCCCGCAAGGGTTTTCATATAAAATCTAGTGTTCTTTTATTTTTCTTGATTTCAATTTCGTAAATCTAGTTAATCTAGGGTATAAATAATATGAGACTTTACAAAAGAAAAAAGTATTTATCCACATACATAGGTCCAACACACTTGTAGAAATACCGTAAGTTGCAACATTATCGATATCATAAATGACAACAATTATGCTAACATGGATAAAAATAACATTAAAAAATTGTCAATACATATTGACAAAATACATATATTAACAATTGGGACATAGTTTATATAATGTTCACCACATGAGAATTCACTTTACCTCCACACCTATACTTGACACAATTTTGTCACTTTTGACACTTGAATTTCACCAACAAGTTCACGATGCATCTTCCAAAGAAAATCATTTCATGAATCAAGGTAATGGCAAGAGGTGACCCTTGTGAAAAACAGTCGATTTATATGACCCTACATTCCTTGTTCTCGCCATGGTCAAACTGTAAGCGTATTGTATAAGCCTGATAGTTCATTAATAGCTATGGTTCATTTTGTATAGGCCACCCATGCATTTCATGAAGATTAGCGATTGAATTGCGCCAATATAGGCCCAACTCGGCCCCTAATTGAAAACGCCTACGTTACGTCGTTTTAGGCCCACTTTTTCCACAGTGTTTCTTCAACATTTTAAGCTTGGGACATTGTAGTATTAGAATCTTGGGCCCGATGGCTAAAATTTCGGTCAATGACAACTCCAAAGAGTCTCGACCACCCTAGTTCACACTTGCTCTCAAACTCCTCTCCCGCCATTCTGGCCTGTCTTTCATTGATAAATAGAAGGCTTAAAAGAAACTGGAAAATTGCAAATCAGTTATTACTACGAGCATCTTCGAGTGTGTTTTCCAATGATATATGGCATGTGCGCTAGCTACAAGTGTAGCTTCTCGGGTTTGCCGTTGTCTGAGCTGACAGCGGCTGATCTAACACCAGGCCCCTGGACCAAAACCGGTAATGTATGGCCTCCAAAAGTAGGTTTATCATATGACCAAAAAAAAAAAAAAAAACGAAAAAGTTTATCAATGTCCATTGGGCGTAAAATTTTTATGCAAGCTATGTTGATGTGTTGAATATCTCCCATAAAAAATCCAGCCCAATCAAATGAACCACGAGCGCGTACTTGCTGTTTCCGTGCAACCGCGCAGTCTGTCAGATGTTGCACATCTTCAACTTCCAACCCTCTAATCACTCAATTAATCCCACATTTTGCACACCATAAGCATCGTAGAACCGGCCATCCTTTAGTCCAAATTAGGCTAGAGATTGAGCTAAAAAGAACTGAAAATGAACTAGAGAGGGAGAGACCAAACCAAGTGGTATGCAACTGGAACTCTCTCCCTCGGTGTAGTGCAGCCATTTCTTGCAGGGGTCAAATCAGAGGAGTTGCTTGTGGCTGTCAGTGGCTAATCAAGGGGCTTCCATAGATAGTTTTAGCGAAGAGAAACGACCAGACTTTGCTGAATATTTGCAAAAAAAGGCAGTTCTTTGTTGAAAAGATCAGAGCTGCAGCAGGGGAAAAAGGTAAAAAATGCAGAGGAAAATGAAGGAGTAACCGAGTGAGATACCAGGTAGAAGGGAGCTCTTGGATTTTGGCCGGGGGCTTTCACAAAGAATGAAAGAACGAAAAGAAGAGAGAGGCAGTTCTCTGGGCCATTTCGCTCTTCTCCAAAAAGATCCTCCAGAGCATGAAGGTGAAAATTGGAGAGCAGGGTGAGGGCAAACCGTTGCCAATGTAGAGAGCAGAGGGAGGACAAACCAGACCAAAAAACCAATTTTGTCTCGGAAAGTTCCACAGTGACATGTCGAAAAAAAATGGAAAGTCCACAACCTTCGAGTCAAAAAATAGCCAAAACCTTCAACTAGAGAGTTGAAGTAGAATCAGATATCTTTCGAACCATAGATCACACGTACCAAGTGGAGATCAAGAAGGCCTCCTAAAGCCCCTGAGAAGACACCTTATATCGCAGGTCAGGGCAGTAAGCCTGAAATTTTTCGTTAGTGTTGGGAGGATGTTCGTGAGCCAGGGAAAGAGTGACATTTTGAGAAACATGGAGGAATATCGATGTAAAAAAAAGCTTTATAGTTAAATTAGGATACATATAGTTGGAGTAGGTATCAAAGGAGCAAATAAAAGATGTCCGGGTGTAGGCTTTCCTATGCGAACAATATGCCTTCGTGGTAAGCTTTCTTCCTTGCAGGTCTATTTTTCCAGAGTTGAGGAGGCCAAATCTGTGCCACTTGGGAGGCAATTTCTTGGTTCCTTTGGCCAAAGAACCGCGTGATACAACCACTAGGAGTCAAATTTAGGGTATTAACTTAGCTTTTAGGAGAAATCGAAGGGAATAATTTGTGTAAAAGGAATGAAAAACGGCCGAGAGCCATTGGTGCTTGTTGGGTATCTGCACGACCGTTTGAATCCCTCTCTGTTGCAAATTTAAATGTGTGATTTGGTCTTGCAAGTTGATCCTTAGGTATTTTTCATTCATGAAGAGAGGCCTATAAGTTGTCACCCGTGTGTGTGACTCTCTAAGCTTGTTGGTTTGGATGTACATTTTAGGTGTTTGTTGAAATGCCTGCAACGGTCTTCGCAGTTCATACACCATGGACTGATCCACTAGACCATGACTATTCCACGCCTGGTCAGTGTGGATCATGTGGGTGGGCCATTTGGAGAGATTGGTTTGAAGTGAGTAGTTGATCATTCTACAAGAAGTTTGTTGTATTTGAAATTGTACGTTATATGATTTCATTGGGTTGAGTGGACTTTTTGAATCTCCAATATTTTATATACAAGGATGTCAATCTGCGCATGCACGGTCTGGCCGTTCTTGGTTTAAACCCACTTGCCGGAACAGTCAGACCCGTGAATTTGAAGGGGATTTTTACCACGATTTAGTGATTTTGTAATCTTTTATTGAATGTTTTATTCTCTTGGTCTGTATTTGTATAGCATTGTTTATTTATTTCTTCTTAAGATCATCTCCAGTTCAAGGGTGAAGGACATAAACATGGCTCGGAGAAACTGTCCTCAGATTCTAATGCACACTAAATGTTTGATGAAATGCCCAACACATGTTTCATCCCTTTTTTTTTTCAAGTTTCAATTTTGAAAGGTTGATTCGAACTTGATTAATGTTGTATTCATGTTCTGAGTTTCTCCCTGTTCATTTAAATCAAGCATAGCTCAGTTTAATGAATTAATTTTTTTATAAAAATAAATAAAATGAAAAGAAAAATCTTAAAATTTTCCAAAAATGTAGGATAGTGTTAAATTAGGGCATAAATGAAATTTTTGGAACTTTCCTGGTTTTCTAAAGTCATTTTTGTAATTTAGTTATCTTTTTGGAGTTTTATGGATTAGAATAATTATTTTTGTAAATAATTCATTTTGCGTTGATTTGATTAGTGTAATTTCATACCTTTAAAGTAACTTCGTGCACATTTAAGTTCTCATTTACCTCATGGAGAATCTATTCTTGGGACTCTATAACAAGGACATGTATATTCTTTGCCCAACAAGTATCGGGTTTTATTTCTCATGTTTTCACTTTAGGCACTTTCAATAACTTTGGTGTTTGATTATCACAAATTCAATACATTGTTTGTTCTTTTCTTCTCTAAAATGGTTAGGATCATAGTAAACCCTTAAAAACCATTGCATGGACACGTAGGGGTGCATGACAACTGCCTATTTCTATTCCAAAAACAATTTTTCTATTCCATACATGTTTCTGGAATAGAAATCCGTTTGATAAACCTATTCCATTTTTCTATTTTTAAAATAGATTATTGTTCCAGAAATAAGTTTGGAATAGAAATCAGAAGTAGAAATTTTCTACTTTTATATTTCTGAAACAGAAATGAGAAATAAAAATTCTTCTCATCGTTCGTCAACTGGTCTTTCATCCGTCACTGTTGACCACCGTCCGTCGGTCGCCCGCTGCCGGTCGCCGACCGCTGCCGGTCGCAGGCCGCCGCCGATCGCCGGTTGCCGTTCGCCGGTCCACCGCTGTTCGAAAAGAAAAAAATTTGTGTCGTTATCAAACGAATTTCTATTTTTAGAGTAAAAATTTTGTGTCATTATCAAACGGTTATTTTTGTTTAGAAAATCTTCTAAAAATAAAAATAGAAAAATTTATTTCTCTTTCAGAACCTATTTTTGGAACAAAATGGTTATCGTTCACCCCGTAGTGACTTGAAAAACCTTTAAGACTTTCAATTAATAAAAAGTTGTTTTGATAAGTTAGATGAACATCTCATCCTTGAGCCTAGTTAATTTATGGGTACATAGGAAATAAGACAAACTTCTATGTCTTATTTGGTTTCTAACCAACCCCAAAAGGATAGTACCGACTCCCATATCATGAAGAATCATTTAAGATTAATTCAAACTTAAAAGGAAATCCAAGGATTTGGGCCTACTTGAAAGCCGTCTACTTACCTTTTGGGTATCACCTCTAAACCTTTTCTCCTTTTCCAACCTTGACGGAAAATTTGGGAGGGCTGCGATAGCCACATGTCTCACATTTACTAATTGGTATTGGTTTTATTGATTTCTAATCGCTAAACTCCATTACTTGTTAAATTTAAGTTTTTTTAAAAGCAAGATCTAGATAAAATATCTCTTACATTTTTTTAAAATAATATATGGGCCATTCAACCGAATCTATTTTTGAACAATGTAAATTCATAATTAAATGTTACAGTTTACTAATTCAACTAAAAATGTTTTACGAAGATTGAAGTAAACGATGCATTATTCAATTCAGCCGAATTTCAAACATACATATGTACATTTCATTTAGTTTTATATACCTCTTTTGAAATCAGCATATTCTAAGTATAGCTTATGTCTTGTAAAGCAAATCCCTTTTGCCAAAAAGTGCAGGTGATTTCTCCGTGGCAGGGGCATTTTATAGTCTTCCACATAACTTGAACTTGAAGTTGATTTAAAAAGATGAGATAAGAGAAAAATCCATGGGCTTTATTGTTCGACAGATCGTGCTTTCAATCTCACATGTCAAATAGAATATAAATAATGGTCGAGTACAGATAATCTCGAGTTTATAGAATATGACATTGAAATCCATGCACTCGTAAATGAAAATTGAATCGAATCTGTCAAAAAGCTAATAATATTCAAACTCTTGTTTCTATTATATGTGTATTTTAGTAAATTTTAAGTTCAAACTTCCGGGCTGCATTTTGCATGTCCAAATAAAGAACAATCCCAAATATTGTACAGGTAAAAAATTACTTGGCATAAATTACCAAAACTACCATTTGTTAAATTAGGCTTATTCACACATGGGAGTCTCTTTTGAAGTAATAAAAGAAAGCTTTAGATGCATATGAAGGTATCTGAGCGAGTAAATTCAAGCTGTATATCTGATCATAGCATTCCTTAATCTGCCCCTTTATCCGTCTCAGAAAGGATAAGAAAAGGAAAAGAAAAGCTGCACGCCATTCAAATCAATTTCGCAATTTTGAGTTCAACGTATCAAAGTTCCATTGTTGGTTAGGCCACCATGAGAAGGCTCAGAAACACGCTGTGACAGAAGACGAGCGGTGTCTTTCCACCATGAGATCTCTCTCTCTTTCTCAGATAGCTTCTGCTCCATACGCCCTAAAGATACTTCAAGCTCTTTGATTCGTTCTTGCAGTCTTGTTTCTTGCAGTCTTGTTCCCAACAGCTCATGCAACCTCCTCTCGGGTTCAATAGGGGGAACTCCGCCCTGAAATTCAGTCACTTCGTCTTCGGGGTCCATTACTTCCCCAAAACTCGTGCTACAGCCACTTTGCTGAAGCAGAGTCCTTGGGTGCAACCTGCTTTATAGATCATAAGCTCTAACATTCAGATGAAGAGATAATCATCGACCAAACTCAAACAACTGTCGCTAAAATTTATCCCAAAGTGGGGTCTGACTTTTGAGCAGAGCTTTGCATTACTTTCGTTTCAACAACCAAATAAAAAAAAAAAAATGTATTCCTTCAAAGGCACAAACATAATGAATGAAACTAGAGAGAACTAGAGACGTGTTCCCCATCAATGGCCTTGAACTGAAGGTTCAGCTATAACAGCAGCATATGCATCGAAGAGTACTTTTTTCAGACTTATGAAAAGGCTTAAGCGAGCAGAGCACTGAACTCTGTGGATTCTGGAGTTCCTCCTTCATGTCCAGGGACAGAGAGCAATCATATTTTACAGAAATGAGAAGACAGAAAGAAAGTGGAAAATCAGAGAACAAACAATGCATGAATTTACATTTGTTTCAAAATCCTTCAGCAGTTTGCATTGCCACCCTTCTACAGGAACACAGAAGAACATTTTCGCTCACAAAAATTGAGTGTGACCACAAAGAATGACCATAAAATTGACCAACAATATTTGTAGAAATCACTAAGCCCTGCACATAATAGCCAGGAAGATACATCTATTTTTCCTCCCATTTTTCCCTTTCGCAATAGCACCAAGAGACACTGAGTGTGTAAATTGACAAGGAGGTTGGAAACAGGACAGGAGTTCAGTCATGTATATATAATTTGCAGAAACAAAGCAAACCAAAATGTGACAGAAAAGCTGATGCCTATAACTGGTTCTCTTTACTCTGATAGAGAGCAAAACCATTCTGCATTTGACTAGAGAACAAATACAAATAAAAGAGAACTTGTGATGAAGAAAGTTCTCCATGCCTTCTGTGCTAAGTACTAAAAGGCTTGAACAGATGAGTAGGTAGCAACGGCATGGAAGTAAAAAAAAAAAAAAAAGGAATGCAAATGAAGTAAAAATCTGAGAGCCATGTGGAGTTCAATCTGACCAAATTAGGGGACAAACTGTGAAACATGCAGAATTAGAATAAACTAAAGCTCAGAAACTTTTCTGCACCTGAAACCTTCAGACGTTGAAAGTCTGTTGCAGCATATGTTAACACCTGATGCATCCAAAATTGCAATCGATCTAAATGATTGCTCTGCCAGCCTTCCACGGAACAAGTGAAGGAAACTTCAATTGAGGGTGGTTTACTTTCCAAGACATCCAAAACAACTGAAACACTATCATGGTTTTGACAGTAGAAAGCACAAAATTCTGCAACCAATGCCATGCACAGGCAAGCATTTAGGAAACCTAGTGCTCCTCGGAAAGCCCCCTACATCCTGGAATCACACAAAATCAGAAGACATAGAACTTTACCTTTATCATTTCCTGATATGATTGCTTGGAAGAAGTTTCATCATCCAACTGAAGCCGCAAGTGCGCTAACTCCACTTCTAATTCTGCTTCCGGTTCTTCAATCCCCTCCACAGGTTCTTGTCTAGACTCATATCCACTGGACTGATTCAACTGCATCTGTCTACGTTGTTCTAGCAAAAGAGATGGCCTTCTATGGGATTGCCCGAAAAGTGGCTGCCGCAGCTCAAGACTTCCTTTATGTCAGTCAAACAAGAGGCAACACTCTCCGTCAGCTCAAATGGTTCACGAGATGAAACTTTCCTCCGTACTTTTTCTTTGACATTCCGAAGAAAAAGTTCCATTTCTTTCTGTTAGAAGATACGCAAGAAGATTCCAAAGTATCATTCAAAGATCAATTATGTATCGTATCTAATCGGATACAAATTGTAATATATTTAGTTACTTGTTTTGTACACACTTTGCACTATAACAATAGGACAATGTACATTGAATCAATACAGTGAATACAAAGGAAAATCTCCACAATTCTTTCTCTCAAATTCCTCTCTCTCTCAACTTCTTACATGGTATCAGAGCAGCTCTGGTTCTGACTTAGCTTCCGCGTTTTTTTTCTGAATTGCCTTCTGCGATCTTCTGTTCTTGGTCTTTGCTTCACTTGCAAACCAAAACAGCATCCGGCAAGAATTCTTGAGTCCTAGTTCTTTGCCAACCTGCAGAACAGAGAGTTACTGCAAATTTTTTTGAGTCATCATGTCAAATCTAGAACAAAGAGTTACCTCACCCACCGAAGATAGTCCAGATAATCTGGCGCCTCATACTTCGCCAACTCCTCATCCAACCATTATCAATCCAGTAGCCGATCAACAATCCAGGCAAAGCCAAACTCAGGCATAGCACACACTTTGGCAACACAATCCGGCTCAGTTCAATCTAGGGCTACCTTTTTCTGGCTATCCTTATCCATGGATGCCGTACCCATGGATTCTTGGATCAAATCCAGATGCATCACAGCCGGGCTACCAAAGCGTGCAGACCGATGGAGGCCTACCAACCAGTGCTGGGGCAGGCTCAACCATCGGCCTTGAGTTGACGGGCGGATCAAGTAATTCGAATCGGGGACAGAATACAACCAATCCGAACCAGAATACAACCAATGCGGGGTTTCCAAGAGGGTTTATACCTTTTCCCTTTGCGGCCGCCATGGGTCACCCAGAACCCGGCGACGCGCTCTATGTTTCCAACGCCGACGGCCCATAATTGAAGCTCATCCGCAACCCCCTCACAAGGTCAGAGAATTACTCAAATTGGGCTCGTGAATTCCGTCGAGCCCTCATAACAAAAGATAAGGAGGGATTCATCGACGGAACCATTCCGGTCCCAGTTGATGAGAAATTAGGGCGACATTGGAAAAAATGCAATCAGTTGGTATGAACATGGATAGGAAATTGTATAAATCCAGAAATAGCTGCCGGATTGCCTCCCACAGAGGATTCAAAAGCTTTTTGGGACAATATACGAGAGATGTATGGAAAACTGGATCGGGCGAGGATTTTCTCACTACATCAAGCACTTTTCGAACTGAAGCAAGGAAACACATCCGTAACGACGTGCTTCAACAAACTTTCAGCCCTTTGGAATGAGCTGGAAGCAGTAGAAGAGAAAATTGATGGACCCGAAGCCATTCTCCAACAATACAAGGCGATTAAAGACAGAGAAAAGGCGACTCGTTTTTTGCTCATCCTTAACGAATCTTACCTCCATTTCAGGTCACAGATACTTGCCATGGAACCTGCGCCTTCGATTGGCCGTATATTCCAGCTTGCTGTGCAAGAGGAAAGCCAAAGGCTCGCCTCAACAGAAGGGAAAGGGGCAGAAACCCTAGCCCTGGCTGCCAGAATCGAAAAGGGTTCGTGAACCCTAGAGAGGAGAGGAGATGCGGCGCTAGGGTTCACGGTGGAACTGAAGTCTTTTAAAGGGGCCTCTTCAGACGGCCACGATTGCGCGTCTCGATCGGACGGCTCACGATGGGCGCGCAACTCCTCAGATCTGGACGGTGGAGATTCCCCTGTCATTAAAGCATCCAAAGGTGGGAATTATGGGCCGAATTTTGCGAGGAATTATGGGCCGAATTCTTCCCGGCCCAATTCGAATGGGCAGATTTCTCATGGGCCGACGTCCTATGGGCCTAATTCCTATGGGCCGAATTCAAAAAATAAGGGAAAATTGTATTGTGAATTTTGCAAACGACCTCATCACACAGTTGAAAATTGCTGGAAGTTGCATGGCAGACCTGGAGAAAGAAAGGGCAAGGAGATATCGGCAGCAGCATATCAGATCACAGGACATGTAGATGCGAATCAACCTATCACTCATGGTGAATATGAGCAGTTGATGCAGGCACTGCAAAAATTAGAAGTTCCAAAGAAGGGGAGCAGCTTTACAGGTATTTATCCATGTTTGATAAACAATATATCGAGAAATACTTGGATTGTTGATTCTGGAGCCAGTGATCATATTGCATGTGAGAAGAAATTATTTACTGCCATTAATGAAGAACTAGATAGCCCTATTGTAGTACAATTGCCAAATGGCAACGTTACTCATGTCACTATAATTGGGACAGTCTATCTTAGCTCTCAAATTGTTCTCACAAACATCCTATATATTCCTGAGTTCCAATTCAACCTTATATCTGTGTCTAGAGCCTGTAAGGAAAATTCGTGTCAAGTTTCCTTCAATGCTGATAGTTGTCAATTTCTGGCCCTTTCGATTGGGAAACTGATGGGATGGGGTAATCTATCAGAAGGATTATTTTTCTGGAGAAGTTCAGCCAAGCATCTAGATCAATTTCCTTGTAATAAGCAGTCATTGTGTAATTCGACTACCAATGATAAGAATTTCATTTTTCATTCTCGAATGGGTCATAGTTCTTTATTTCCCCATTCTCAATGTCACATTTGCCCTCTCCCAAAACAATCGCGTACTTCTTTTCCCATAAGCAACAGTCGTGCAACTGATGTTTTTTCTTTACTTCATATTGATGTCTGGGGACCGTACCATACTTTAAATCATGATGGTTCTCGTTTCTTTCTTACCATTGTGGATAGGGGTGAGCGCGGTTCCCGGGTAGAACTGGGAACCGGAGAACCGAACCGGAGGGTCCACTCCGGTTCCCGGTTCTAAAGACACCGGTTCCGGTTCCCGGTTCCCTTTTTCAGGGAACCGGCGGATCCGGTTCCGGTTCCGGTTCTCATAGGAATTGGAACCGGCGGAACCGGAACCGGTTAGAGTAAAAATAAAAAATAAAATCCTATAACACATCATTTCTTTCCCCCCACGTGATTTCCCTCCCCCCCCTCTTCCCCTTTCTTTTCTCCCCTTTTTCCTCCTCATGTCACTTCCTGCCCCCCAACTTTTTTCTTTTCTTCTCTCTCTCTCCTCTTTCCCCCTCTCTCAGCCGAAACCCCCCCTTCTTCTTCTTCTTCTTCCTTCCTTCCTCTGGCTGCTGCTTCACCCACCACCACACCGCCGCCCCACGCTCTAGTCACCACCACCTCTTGGCCACCCGAACCACCACCACCTCGCCGCCCCACGCTCGTCCAACGAGCCGTCTCGCCGTTGAGCCCGACGAGCTGTCGCGCCGTCCGCGCCGCCCCTCGCCGCCGTGAGCCACCGCCGTCGTACCCAAGCCACCGTCACCACCTCTTGCCGTTGCTCGCTCGGCCGCCCGGGCCGTCGTTGCTCAGAACCGCCACCGCCTCTGCCAGAACCGAGCTCTTCCCCCCTTGGCCGTGGGTTGAGCCACGACCGCCGCCGTCTTCGTCGCGCCGTCCGTGCCACCGTTGGTGCCATGAGACTCGTGTCTTCTTCGCCGTCACGCTGCCATCGCCGTGTGCTCGCAGTCGCCGGACCTCCCTTGACACCCTCGAAGTTCTTGGGGTTCATGTGGAATCCCTTGTCCTGGGTCACGGAGCTTGCTGCTATCATGGCCATTGCACTTACAAATGGAGGGGTTGGTGAATTTTTCCTCTACTGTTCTGTCTCTCTTTCTGTTTTAGGGTAAAGTTTGAGTTTTTGTGAAAAATGGTATCCATTTGTTTCTGATTCTTCCTTTGCAGGGCGAGCCTCCAGATTGCCAAGATTTCATAGGCATCGTCACTCTTCTATTTATAAACTCCACTATTAGCTTTATCGAGGAGAACAATGCTGGTAACGCTGCGGTTTGAAGAGCTTGCTAAATCGATTCTAACCACTGAAGTCGAGGTTATCTAATGATCTCAGAGCATGTGCATTGCTTTTTCGGCTTCGATAGTTAGTTTTAAAATGGCTTATTTTGCTTCATGTTGCATTCTTTTTTATAGGAAACAGAGTGATAATCATAATATAGAAGAAGCCAAGAAATTGACCCATTAACTTCATGCTTCAGTTTCTGGGCATCCCTTAACCGAGTTGTTACTGTACTTTGGATCAATTGGTTAGTGCCGTGCTGGCGCACTTCATCTTGAAGGAGAAACTACACAAGCTAGGGATGTTGGGCTGTGTGATGTGCATTGTCGGTTCTGTCATAATTGTCATCCACGCACCGCAAGAAAGTCCCATCACTTCTGTTCAAGAAATATGGATTATGGTGACTCAACCAGGTCAGTCTTCAGGCTTGGTTTATGTGTTCTTTATATGATCACTAATTTGCTGATAACTGACTGCATTTAATATCTTTTTCAGCTTTTCTGCTTTACGTCGGCTCGGTAATCATGCTGGTGTTCATCCTGGTTTTCCATTTTTCACCTAGATGTGGACACACAGATGTGCTAGTTTACACTGGCATCTGCTCATTAATGGGCTCTCTCTCGGTAAATCAACTGCTTCTGCATCTTTTGGAATTTTTTCTTCCTTCCAACCTACTTTAGTGTATTTACGCCAACCAGATTGTTGGAAGCCCCACTTAAACGCAAGAGTTAACCTTGCATCGTTAGCTTTAGGTAGATCATTGATTCGGGGTGCAGGGAGGCTCATCACCAGGGACAAATCGTATTCTTTTCTGATTCTTTTTGTCCTGTCAAAACAAAGTTAATGAGTTACAATAATTGTTGTGGGGACATGTCTAAATTACTTATGTATATGGGTATTTTTTCTTTCTCAGTTATCATAAGTTGTATGATCTATCTGCAGGTGATGAGTGTGAAAGCCCGTGGGACTTCTTTGAAGTTGACTTTTGAGGGGAAGAATCAGTTGATCTATCCAGAGACTTGGTTCTTTATGTTGGTGGTGGCTACATGTGAGGTTACCCAAATGAATTATCTCAACAAGGTCCGTCCCAAGATGTTATCCAACTTTAATTAGCTAACTTGCCCAATGATGAATTTGTAAATTTCATTTGTCATTGCCTCACAACAATCGATAATATTGAATGACACCAAATTTCCTCTTTTACAGTAACTTTTACTTTTTCCATATGTTGAGATTACATAACATTGGGAGAAAAGGAAGCCATAGAATATATGCATCTTTCTTAACTAGATATGGTGCTTGTCTTTTTTTGTGGTGCCTCCATGTTTCATGTTTCTTGGGATTGTAGGACAGGTAGAACTTTGTCTTTCCTTGGTTAGAAGCATTTTGCTGGTGATATGGTAAATTGACCAACCTGGTTAAAGTTAGCTCCTAAGATTATGATCATGAAGAAGTCAAATTTTTGTTTTTTGACATTCTCTCTTCTTTGGTAAGGCTGTTTTGAGATTCCAGCCTCTCTCTACCTCTAGTTTGCATTTTGTGTATACCGGTTGATTCTTGAACCTCATGAGTTGTGCTTAGAACAATAAGGAACTGCGGAGGAATCTACCTTTTTTTGCCCTTGGGTCTATGATAATTGAGGACTCCAAGTGTCTGAGTCTTGCAATTCTTAACTAAATTTTCACTTGTAAACTTGAAAATCTATGTTCCTGTGGCCTTTTGGCAAGATTACTGCCCTCCTTCTTCATTGCTGGATAGAGTGGTCTGTCCTTTTCATTTACCTATGTGGTAATTCTTTATGTCGGGATTGGGGAGTCAAATCTCTTGCTTCAGAAACTATTTACAGTTGTTTTTTTATTGCAAAAGGTTTCTTTGGGTTCTGTTTACTTATGGATGATATAGTGCTTAATGAGAACTTATCTTAAGAGCTTTTCTTAGTCTGCTTGGTCTCTCTTTGGTTTGTCTCTTTCCTTCTTCGTTATAGTTCAAATATGAAAATGAAAAAAAAAAGAAAAAAAGAACCTGTTGGAACCTGGAACCGACCCTGGAACCTGTGACAGGGTAGGTTCTAGGTTCTTGGTTCTGACGGGTAGGTTCCAGGTTCCAAAAAATGAGGAACCTGTACCCGAGGGTAGGTTCCAGGTTCCAAGCGGAACCTGTAAGGAACCGGGAACCGCTCACCCCTAATTGTGGATGATCATTCACGGGCCACATGGATTTTTCTCATGCAATCCAAAAGTCAAGTCATGTCACACTTAAGAACCTTTCTTTCCTTGTCAAAGACTCAATTCGGGAAAACTATCCAAAAAATTCGAACAGACAATGGGAAAGAATTTTTTAATTATGAGTGCATGGTTTTATTATCATCCCAAGGGATTCTACATGAGAGTTCATGTACTTATACGCCACAATAGAATGGAATAGTGGAGAGGAAGCACCGTCACTTGTTGGAAGTTGCCCGGTCTTTAAAGTTCCAGGCTTCTATTCTAGACATTTTTTGGGGCGATTGTATTTTGACTGCAGCATATTTGATCAACCGTATGCCGACCAAGATTCTTAACGGTCGAAGTCCCTTCGAACTTCTTTTTGGGAAGAAACCGGATCTTCATCATCTGAGGATTTTTGGGTGCCTATGCTATGCTTCTATAGTAGGACCTAAGGATAAAATGGGTCCACGAGCTCGTCGGTGCGTATTCATGGGGTATCCTACCTTACAGAAAGGGTACCGCATGTTTGATCCATCCACAGGTGATTTTTTTGTTAGTAGAGATGTTCAGTTCCACGAATTTTTTTTTTCCTTTTGCTACCCAGGAATCAAGCAAAGATAGAGTGGGCCATTCTCTTGATCATCATATTGAAGACTCTATTCATGATCCGGGATTTGTTCTGTATCCATATTCAGATAATTTAAATACTGATCCTATATCTACTACAATCCCCCCACCTTTGGGAGTGGACACGGATCAGCACTTGGATACAGGAATTTTTTTAGAATCACCTCTTGTGGATCCTCCAGTGACTCAGTCATTTCCTATGGAGCTTCCAGCAGTCCAAACATCTTCTGACGATGTTCATGCCAGACGTTCTGGACAAGCCACCCGTCCACCAACTTGGACTAAAGATTACATATGTGGAGTCAGAAATCCAGGTATTCTTTTCCCAATGTCTTCTTATGTTTCATTCGATTGATTATCCGAAGAACATAGATGTTGCATTACCCGTATTTCTGAAGAACGCGAGCCTTCAAGTTATGACGAGGCAAGCAAAGATCAGCGTTGGCAGGATGCTATGAAAGCAGAATTGCAGGCCATGATGGATAATCAAACATGGGAACTCGTACATTTACCTCCGCATCGTAAACCAATTGGATGCAAATGGGTTTACAAGATCAAATATCGAGCTGATGGTTCAGTTGAAAGATACAAAGCCAGGTTGGTAGCAAAGGGTTTCACACAGAAAGAAGGATTTGATTATCATGAGACCTTCTCTCCTGTGGCTAAAGATGTTACAGTCCGATCCTTCCCCACTGTAGCAGCTTATCAGGAATGGCCTTTACATCAGATGGATGTTCACAATGCCTTCCTTCATGGAGATTTAGATGAGGAGATTTATATGGACATTCCACAGGGTTTACGAAGACAGGGGAAGAATAAAGTATGTCGTCTCCGCAAATCCCTATATGGGCTTAAGCAGGCATCTAGACAATGGTATGCAAAATTTTCTGAGTCCTTGATAGCTGCTGGTTTTCAACAGAGCAAATTTGATTATGCCGTTTTCACATGGACTAAAGGTACGTCATCTATATACTTGATGATATATGTAGATGATATACTGATTATGGGCAATGATGAGATAGCCATTAAAGGTTTCAAGCAATTCCTGCATTCTACCTTTCATATAAAAGATCTAGGTTTGCCAAAGTATTTTCTTGGAATAGAAATTGCTCGATTAGATCAAGGAATATCCCTTACTCAGAGGAAATTTGCCTTGGAAATTATATCAGAAGCAGGATTGTCAGGATGTAAGCCAGCTATAATTCTAATTGAGCAGAACATCAAGCTAACCACAACAGATTATGATGCCGGAATCTCTCAAGATACTGATCCTGTACTTAAAGACCCAATGAGTTATCATAAACTGGTTGGGAAGCTCATATATTTAACTATGACTCGGCCGGATATTACTTTTGCTGTTCAAACTCTCAGCCAGTTCATGCATAACCCCAAACAGTCTCACATGAATGCTGCACTCAAAGTGGTAAAATATTTGAAGAAAGGTCCTGGACTTGGGATCCTTCTATCCAAGAAATGTGATATGAGAATGACAGCATATTGTGATGCGGATTATGCAACCTGTCCGATGAGTAGGAGGTCCATAACCGGTTTCTATATTAAGTTTGGGGATTCTTTACTTTCATGGAAAACAAAGAAGCAACCGACTGTTTCATTATCCTCAACAGAGGCAGAATATCGAGCCATGGCAAAGACCACGTGTGAGATAGTGTGGCTACGTGGATTACTTCGTGATCTTGGAGTACAAGTTCAAGGGCCAACGAAATTGTTTTGTGACAATGATGCAGCCCTCAAACTTGCATCAAACCCAATCGTTCATGAAAGAACGAAACACATAGAAGTAGACTGCCATTTCACACGAGAAAAATCCAGGAAGGGATAATCGAGACACTGGAGATTCGAACAGAAGAACAACCGGCGGATGTCTTCACCAAACCTTTGTGTCAAAGTCAGCACGCGTATCTCCTAAGCAAGCTAGGTGTCTTGGATATCTACAAGCCACCAGCTTGAGGGGGAGTGTTGGAAGATACGCAAGAAGATTCCAAAGTATCATTCAAAGATCAATTATGTATCGTATCTAATCGGATACAAATTGTAATATATTTAGTTACTTGTTTTGCACACACTTTGCACTATAACAATAGGACAATGTACATTGAATCAATACAGTGAATACAAAGGAAAATCTCCACAATTCTTTCTCTCAAATTCCTCTCTCTCTCAACTTCTTACACTTTCCGCAAATTTTTCATTTTGCTGAGTTCATTCTTACTTGCAGCAATCAGATATAAAAGACTCCTTGCAACTCCCAGGTTGAACATTCTCTTTCCTAAATTGTCTTGGATAGAGAAGCATGCAAGCAACGATCACTCATTTAAAGAATCTTTCATTTAATAGTGACAATAGCACTAGCAGAGAATATTTTCATGGGAGCGTATGAAAGATGTTACATATCACTTATTATGTCTCAACTGGGGTGTTTGATGTGAATAGGCATGTTATTCCAGTTCCACTAACATGCACATCCATGGATAGAATGGTGAATCAAATTGCCAAGAGAGTATATATATATATATATATATTGGTAAAGGTAAGAATATATTAAGGGAGAGCTACTTATACAAAAAATCTGCACCAAAAACTTTCACTCATAGTGCAAACGCAGAATGAGTGGAAAGGGAGCCGATGTAAGAGAACCAGAACAAACACAACAACCCCAACCGAAACAACCGGCAAACACACCATGGCAAACGCTAGGGATCAAAGAAGATCAACTCAGTAACGGCAGTCATAGCACCATCCATAAGTCCGAAGCGACCCGCCATCAGTCCATATGCTCAGCAAGGCCACCGACGAAGACAGAGGGGTCAAATCCCCATCCTCGTTGGAGCCTTCTATTCCTAGGGTTGTCCGGTACTGTACTGAAGGTGAGGGCTTTGTCTTTCACAACTTTGATGAGATGATTCTTCAAAGCTGCAACCTCAAGGGCTTCACCTCGAAAGATGATGTTGTTCATTTTCTTCTAGATAAGATGACATAAGGCCCCAAAAGAAAAACGGGCGATAGAGTGAAAGAAATCATTCCCCGACAGGAATTTCAATGCCTAGAGGAGATTTTCCGCCCAAGTCCTGTTACGCCATGGAAGATTACATCTTCCGGCCCAAAAGAAAGCAAGTGTCGTAGGAACATGACAGTAAAAAAAAGAGATGATCAATAGAGTCAAGGATACGATTGCAAAAAGCACATAATTCAAAATCAATCCTTCCAATGGAAATGAGAAAAGCCTAAGTTGGCAATTTGTTCTTGATGATTAGCCAAAGGTTGAATTGAAACCTTGGGGCTATAGCATTATTCCAGGTAAAACGAGCCCAAGGAACCCGATTCTTTTTGGTCCTTATCGCCTCCC
The DNA here is from genome assembly GCA_007663325.1 of Eucalyptus pauciflora. Taxonomy (NCBI): domain Eukaryota; kingdom Viridiplantae; phylum Streptophyta; class Magnoliopsida; order Myrtales; family Myrtaceae; genus Eucalyptus; species Eucalyptus pauciflora. The sequence goes on from VMYD01000067.1 coordinate 716,641, forward strand.
AAGCTGAGGCTACCGAAAAAACACCATTAGAAGACTCGCGCTAATAAAAACGGTCAGGGGTCTGAGGGAGAACTGGCAAGGCAAACTCCCAAGACTCCAAAAGAGTCCTGAAAGCACGGCCCTCAGGCGAAAGTAAATCTGCCACTGTTGCTTGTCTAGTAAGTCTTGAGGTAGCAATAAGAGAGTTTGGAAAAATGAGGCTCCAAGGGCCAACCTGGTGCCAATTGTCATACCAAAGCGAGATCGAATGACCATCACCCAATTTCTACAAAAAAGAAAACCTAAAGTCCCTTCTCAGCTGGGGAATTTTCCTTCAAGCCCAAGAACATACGGTGGGAATGAAGGAAACCCAAAAGTGATCCCTTTTTAAGAAATTGGTGTGGATCCACCGACACCAAAGGGATTCTTTGTCAGTAAACAAAACCCAAATATACTTAAGTATGGCAGCTTTATTACAGTCCTTTAATCTGCGAATACCCAAACCACCTTCCTTCTTAGGAACACAAACATCTTCCCAAGAAAATTTTGCTCCCCCTCGGCCTAGGGATGTGCCTTTCCAGAGGAATTGTCTCAAAATACATTCAATACGATCAATAACCGAAGCAGGAAGAGTAAACACACCGGCCCAGAAAGCCTGAATAGAGTGGAGTACTGACCTGATCAACTGGAGTCTTTCAGCAAATGAAAGAAACCGCTGAGTCCAAGTCTGAACTCTGGTCGTGATCTGGTCAATAAGTGCAATATAGTCCGTTTTACCAACCCTTGAAGAAATAATTGGGACTCCTAGATAGCGTACTGGAAGCTTCCCTTCCTAAAAACCCAAGGTTAGAAGAATATGCCTTTGCAAAGTAGGAGAGCCTCCCGCCATAAAAACTTCACTCTTGTTTTTGTTAGGCAATAAGCCACTCCAAGAGGAAAAGATGTCAAGTCCTCTCTTAAGTATAGTCACCGAAGCCTAATCAGCTCGGGAAAAAAGGAAAACATCATCGGCAAAGAAGAGATGGGAAAGCTTCACAGGTTTACACCTCCAAAAGTATTTCAAATCCTTATGAGCTGTGTGAGAAACCAAGATACCCGAGAAAATCTCCATTACCAGGGTAAAAAGGTAGGGGGACAAAGGGTCCCCTTGCCAAAGTTCTCGTCCGCCTGAAAAGAAGCCATGAAGCTCGCCATTGATAGCTATGGAGTACTTTGGGGTGCAAATACAAACCATGATGAGTCTGATAATCCTTTTTGGAAAACCAAAAGCTAAAAGAGTAAGCTCCAGAAAGTCCCAATCCACTGTGTCATATGCCTTTTGGAAGTCCACCTTAATTGCACATTTGGGAAGATAAGGGTCGAGGTGGAAACCTGCAAATAGCTCCTGAGCTAGGAGAATATTATTCATGATTCTCCTACCTTTCATAAAGGCATTCTAAGGAGGGCTTATCAGGTCATTCAATACAGCAGTAAGGCGATTGGCCAATATCTTAGTGATGATTTTATAAATTGTGTTACAACAAGTTATGGGCCTGAAATTAGAAACCCCACAGGCATTAGGAATTTTTGGCACTAAGGTTAAGATTGTGTTGTTTACCTCTCTCAGCAACCGGCCTGAGGAGAAGAAGTCCTTCACCGCCTCAACTACAAGAGGCCCCACCAAATCCCAATTGCTCTTATAGAATTCAGTTGTAAAACCATCTGGTCCAGGGGCTTTACCACGGGCCAGAGAAAAAACAGTATCGCAATCTCGGTGTCAATAATTGGGCGAGAAAGAAACCCAACCTGGTTGACGGAAAGAGGCCATGGAATGAACGTCTTCAGCTCCGACAACGAGGGCTTTGAGAGGGCAGTCTAAGGCATCAAGAGGTTGCTGAAATAGGAAACAAAGACAAGAGGCACCAAGGCTGGGTCCGATATGAGAGAATCAGTGGGATCCTTTACCGAAAGAATCCTGTTTCTAAGTTGTCTTCTTGTAACCGAATGATGAAAAAATTTGGTGTTTCGATCACCTTGCTGGAGCCATCTCACTCTTGATTTTTGTTTGTAAAAAGACTCCTCTTGAGAACGTAACTCCACAAACTGACGGCGTTGAGATTTCTCCAACTCAGCAAGGGTGATACTGCCTAGGTCTTGTTGAAGGCCAATTTGCGTAATTCGAAGGGCCTCTCGAGCAGTAGCAGTTCTCGTAGAGATATCAGAATAAGCCTCTCTATTGGGCTCTTTGAGACGCCCTTTCAACATTTTAAACTTGTGCATAAGTATAAACATGGGATGCCCCACCACCGGGCTTTCCCAAACTTGCCGAACAATGGAAGTAAAAGCAAGGTGCATCGTCCATAACTCAAAGAATTTAAAAGGTTTTTTTTTCTAAAAACCGGGTTAAGAACTCTGACAACCATGGGGGAGTGGTCAGAAATACCTGAGTTTAGAAAATAAGCTTCGGAAACGGAGAAGACATGGTTCCATTCCGCATTTATTAAAACCCGATCAATTTTTCTCATTTTCCTTCCCGCACTTGAGGAAGTAGACCAAGTGTACCGAAGTCCAACATACCTCAAGTCCTTCAATTCAGTTTGTTCTAGACAAAGCCGGAATTCGTCAAAGCAAGGGATCCAATTGGAAGTTCCCCTAACTTGGTCAGATGGATCTTTGATTGCATTGAAATCCCCAGCAACCAACCAAGCAGAGTCCTGTATAATATTATTCATGTGTACAAGGTCGTCCCATAGGGGCCGACGACGGATAAAGGTATGCTCCCAATAAACCACTGAAATACAACAAGAAAGACCCAAAAGTAAAGACCGCATGTGGCCATGGATAGCTTGAGCATTGATAGAAGAAGCTTCAAATGTAACAAACTCTGGGTTCCATCCTATCCAGATTCTACCTCTAGGAGCATACTCGTAGTTTGCAACCCAATTCCAACCCGTTAAAAGGCACGAGGAAATAGAATCGAAAAGGGAATCGAGAACTTTCGTCTCCAGCAACCCAACTAAGCTCAGATTATTTGAAGAAACAAATTTCCGAACTTCCGCACATCTAATGGTGCCCATTAGGCCCCTTAAATTTCATATACCTATATACATAGAAAGGGAGAAGAGTTACCTCTTCTTGCGCCGACCAGAGGCCGGGGGAGGCAATACCGAAGGGAGCGGATCGGGATGCATCTTTAAAAGTTTGTCTTGTAGGGATTTCTTCTTTCCAACGAGCTTTGGAGCTTTCGGAGAAGGACGGTAGAAAGAGAGTAGTACATCATCATCCGAATAGCCAGTTATTTCATCACCCAAGCTAGAATTATGCACCAAGGACGGAGGTTCAACCACCACCCCCTTCGTTGGACGTCCTTCACGAAGGTTCAAAGTGTTCTTCAACGGAGCTTGAGATTTCCGAGCAAGTGTGGCAGCAGCTGCCTTATTAGGAACATCCTCGTTCAACTTAAGAGAATCACCACCAAGGGGATCAGGCATTAGCTTTAAAAGCTTATCCTGCAATCTTTCCGCCGGAAGGATCAAAGGGGAAGAAGCCTAAGAAGGATCGCCAACCGAGAGGAGGTCCTCATCATCGGATCCATCATAAGCACTTGGTGCTACAATCTCATCCTCCAAGCCATCCCGAGGCACCAAGGAAGTCGGGATAGCTATTGCCTTAACCTGGGGGGCTGGACCATCACCAATCTTCAAGGATTTCTTTGAACTTGTAGGAGGCTTGCGAGGTACTGCCTTCTTAGGAGCAAGACCTTTCAGCTTCAGAGATTGGCCCCCTTCAGAAGGAGGAGCCAACCGGGAAGACGCTGCATCCTTACCAGAAATGGGCTTGATCTTCTTATCTTTCACTTGCTTCCAATCAAGATCAACATCCTGTTGAGACAAATCCGTAGCAGGAGTTGCAGTCGAAGGCTGTGCCAGAGCATCTTCTGAGTCCGAGCATTCAGTACCACTTTTAGAAGGTGGAATATGGACATCAACCGGAGGTGTAGCATCTTTTAGACAAGGAGAGATTCCCCCAGAAGTCGCACCAGCAGTTCTGCTATCAAACAAATAATTATCAGCAAAAGCTACTACCTGTAGCATGGCCGATACCCTTCATAAAGAGTAAAAGGAGAAATTAATGTTGGATACACCCATTCCAGCTTCAGCATATAGCTTCTAGCCCTGAAACCTCTTAACCTTCACGTCCGAGTTTCCCTGCTTGGGGTTAGTGGGATAAACAATACACGGCGAATATAATCTTCAGATATCACCGGCCAAACAAATTCAGTTGGCTCGCTTGTCCACACCACCAATCCTCATTTTGTTTAAACTTATTTTGGTTCAGCCAGATGCATGAAAGGACTGAAGTACATGCCGATTACAGAACCCTTTCCACGGAGAAAGATTTATGATCATAATCACGAGGCAACCTCTAATAAGAAGCTTCCATTGTACATCAAGAGGTTTTGAATTATCACTTAACCAGTGTTACAAAATAGGCAGGAAACCCTGCAATATTGTTCATGACCTCAAGCTGTTATCACATTAACAACGTTAATTTCGTTTTTCTTGAATTATCTTCATCACAACTACATGCTAAAACGGGGCTTTGGCTTCCCACCAGTTAAATGTTCATAAAAAGATACCTTTTCAGATTCGGCCTAAATTCCACAACACATCAAAAGGATTAAGGGGGGAGTGAACCTGGACAAGTGAAAAAAAATTTCCAACTGAAACAGGTATAATTTGGCCATAGCGTTGTAATTTCGCATGCATGTCATGAAAAACAACTCCGATTCTGATGACATCCCATTTCCCTCAAACCATACATAGCATAAGACGCTTGCAAACAATCATATCTCTGAAAGATCGTCCACACTCAGGAAATTCAGCATTGAGAAACAACGTTTTTCACAACGGAAAGCTGAGTAAATAGTAATCGATCATCACCTGACTCATCCTTCCCGTTGACCGTGTGTGACGAACCATCCTCAACCTTCGTCCTTATCCTCGAAACGCTTAGACTCCACAGCCCATTGCCAAATTCCCTCTCCTTTCTCTCGAATCAGCCCCACCACACACTCCTTCTCCTTGCGCTGTTTGAACACCACCTCAGAATTGCCCAACCCGGACACTCGAACCCACAAGACACCGCTCCATCTTGCCACCTAAGACTACTCATCTCGAATTCCCATCAACTCCTCTCTCTTTCTCGTACTCTTCTTCTTCTTCTTCGGGTTGTAGAAATTCGCATTCGGCAACTACAGTATTTTTGCTGTGAAATCTTGTCCCGATCTGGTTAATCCCATCATCAATGTCATGAATGTTGTCCACAAATCTAGAGCGAAGAATGTCAGGATATAACTGTTTCTGCAAATTTACTAGGCCCCCTTTTTCTGCGGATTCTCGAACATGTCCAAAAAAGCAGCAATCATCAAAGTACTAACAGAGCTGGTTAGAGACAACCTTCGCAAGAAGTTGTTTTACCAACACCGCCCATCCCGTGAATACCAACAAAACGAACACCTTCACAGTCAACATCCAACAGCTTAATTATGTCTTCTACATGATCATCCTCTCCAACCAGCTGATTCGTCACATACTTAAGTTTTATCTTCAACTTAACCAAAACCTCTTGGATGATCAACTTAATAGCTTCCCCATGCCTGCCACATATATGAATTGCCTCAGTTGTAAGAAGACTGTAAATAGAGATGTTATCATATCATTCAGGTCAAAGCAAAAGTATTTGGATTTACTCATAAATGATTCGAACAAGGAGTCAGTTCAAGAATCATGCACATTGCACAAAGGTAATGGAGTTCGAATGTTTTATACCTCTTTTCCAGAATACAAATCTGTCTTCTTGCTTCCACTACTTTTTTAGTTCTTTTTTATACTGTCAATGGGAAATGCAACTTAAGCTTAAAGTTCTTCCTGCTTCATGAATCATTTCCAAGCAAGATTGAGCAGGATGGAATAATATAACTGGACTTATAAGTAGAATTAAAAAAATTGCGTTCAGTCAGAGAAGAAAGAAAACTTGAAAGGAAGAATTGGTGAAAAGAAGATGGAGAAAAAGAGTGAAAAATATCCAGTGAAGGGTAAAAGAGGGGCAAGGAAAAGGAGGCGGCTTGCTAAAAAAAGCATTCCTCAGAAACCACTGGTTGCTTCACTCCTTAAAACATCAGAGTACGGACGTGATATTAGATTTCAGACCAGGCACATAACATACAGGCAGAAGTTTTGAATATCTTGGAACTTGTACGCACCCTCAAGTGTTTGTAGGTTCTAGACCTATGGAATCCACATGTATGACAGAGGAGGTGTGCAATATTATCCCATTGCAAATGCCTTCCTCATATGATGCTTAATTATGATTTACCCACCAGATGTTTTTTGGTTGGTCCCTGTTTGAGCTCTACTCTCAAGTTAGAAAATGCATTCTAAACTAGCCAATTGACTGAAATTTTTCTTTGGAACTTCCCGACATGGTCAGTATACGTGTGAGCATGAGCAAAACGGAGAGTTAATCAACTCATCAGTTTACTCCTACCGGTTACCACTTACCACTGATAGAAAGGTCGATTAAAGTCGGGAACATAATACAGATTATCTAAGCTCATTAATCTTGGAAGTTGGTCATTGACTACTTATAGTGTGATACTTGAGATTTTGCACATGGTAAAAAGAGAAGTGGTGGGGCCCACAGAAAAAAAATGAAAAAGGAAAATAGAAAGAAGGTTGAAAAGTCAAAAAGAGAGAAGAAAAAGAAGGGTGCGCTCGGCTTATTGAGACCGAGAGCAGTTCGAGAAAAGGGGAGAAAGGGAGAGGGAGAGGGGAGAGAGAGGGAGAAGAATCGGAATAATTTCGGATTTATGGCTTGAAATTCAGAATTATGTGAGATTCGAACTGTGAAGTCCAATTTTTAAGTCATTGAACTACGTATATGTTGACAACTAAATTTTGGCAATCCAGTCATCCATTTATTGCATAGAAAATTATGGATTAATTTTTAACCCCTAAAAAAATAGAATTAAAATTGTATAGCATATAATTTTAGTTGCATTTATCTATTTGTTTGTCATTTTTGCATTTGATCGGTGGCGGATGAGCTTCAATTTTACGAGTTGGCAATTTGATATATTTTGGAAAAGATTTATATTATTCTTCCAATATTTTGTGAATCTTTCGTATATTCAGTGAGGACAAGCATAGGAAGGAGATATTGCGAGCTCATCTTTGCAAGGTTCGGAATCTAGGAAAAGTCCATTACAATCTTGAATTTTTGGCAATACTTGATCAATTTGTGGGCCAGTATTTGGGTTAAAGAAATAAAATCAGCGGAGAATATTCATCTTGCATGGCCCTATGAGGAAAGAAACAAGCATATGCGCAAAGGAAATTCGGAAGATCAGCATGAGAAGGGAATGTTGGGCACGTTCTACACTGCAGGCACATGGATTTGCAAAAAAAGATATATTTAAGGCATTCGGTCAATGAGGAAGAGGAAAGGAAATAGAATATATTTTAAAGCATGCACAGAAGGAAACAAAATATGCTTTCTTTCCTCGATGATTTACACCCTTTCACTAAAATGAACTCATTACAGGACAAAAAAAGGGGGAGTAATTCTTGATTCCAGAGAAATACACGTGAAAGAGGAGAGAGCGTGAGTCTTCTTGGCAGAGTCTTGGCCAAGACCCACGTTGACGTCTCTGCAGCGGTGCTTTCACCGTCCGCGATACATCGTCAACGGGTTGCCACCCTATTGAGCTGCTACTCGACCGCTTGACGATGCCATCGCAGCCCCTTCATCGATGACGTCACTGTAGCTTCGCTCCTCGTAGCTGCTGTTCCGACTGTTACCCGAACGCTGTCGTCGCTGCTGCCCAGACGTGCCACGAGCCCTATACTAGTTCCTGCAATTCCATCGAGGCCCTCGTCCAGCTAAGCAACCCTCAGCAAAGTCCAATCACTGCTCGACAAGACCAAGATTTCGTGGCAAGTTTCATCCAAAGCCATAGAGCTTCGCTGTCAAGCCATGAGACGGCCGTAGATTGAAAGGCGGAATTTCTCTCAATCTCTGCAATTTTTGTCCACAAAGTCAAGCACTTCCACCTGGAGGGAGAAGAGCGGACGTGCACAAAAGGGAGTCCTTATAGGCTGAACACGAGTTTATGATAAAAAAAACACAAGAAGTTGTCTCTCTCGTGCATGATTTGTTGAATGCAGCGCAAACCAGTTTTCTTTGACCAAATCTTGCAGGTGTTTAAATGATCTTGCCAGAGTCTAGCGAACTCCGGTCCACATTCAAAGCCAGTCATTGTCCAACATCGGTGGAGTCCCCTGCGACAATTTTGTAGCGGTTGACGTTGCCGCTGCTCTTTCGTGACTAAGCTGCTGTCCTCGATGACTGGCTGCGGAACCGTCGAGCACCGCAAACCATCTCCGTTCACTGTCGAGGAGCTGATTGTGATCCCGGTCTGATTGCGCAAAGTCCAAATTTGGAAACCAATATTTGGATTAGGTAATCTAATTTGATTTCCGAATATTCTGTTTCCTTATTTAAAATATCTCGAAGCACATGATCGAAATTCATGATATATAGTCATATCCGTAATCTCGAGTAGCTTTCTAAATTGGGAAATATTCCTAATTTCACAACGTGCATACAATTGATAGTCCAATTTCATGCTTGAAATATGACTCACAATCGCACGAACAAATCGCTAATTCGATCTCACACTCGAGATACGATTCACGATTTTGTTGAAAATTGGCCAATCCGATCTCATGTGCGAGATACGATTCATCAATTTATTAGATGGATATCAATCATATCTTGTTCGATTTGCTGTCGTGTTATTTGAATTGATTTCGTTTTCGTAAAAGAAAACCCAAAAAAAAATATATCTGAGTTAGATTAGGTTCATATTAGAATATCGCTTGTTTTAGGGTAGTTTGCATGTTTAAGATTAGGAAATTTATCTATTTGGAATTCTTTTAAATAAAAAATACCAAAAACATTAATTTAGGATGTTAGATTCTCTAAATTGCACGTTTAATTATTGGACAATTTTAATTTCGAATTTTATAAAAAAGAAAACCTAAAATTATGGCATTCTTTGCACGTCATCTAGTCATTGCATATTAGGATAAGATTGCATGTTTAATTTAATTATTTATAATCTTTCTAATTAATAATAAGTTTAGATAATTTTGCCTAGATAGATTGCATTTTAGGTTAGGGATTACCTAGTTAAGATAACATTCTAGTTTAAATTAGGAGTTGGCCTAATCCGATTCCTAATATAAGTTGGATGATATCTTAATCTAGATAGACAATTTTTGCTATTTTTTTAATTTCGAATTTTACGTAAAATACCAAAAAAAAATTGCCTTAGAATAAATTAGTTTCTTTCTCTAGGATAGATTGCATGCTTATTAAGAAAACACAAAAAAGTACTATACTTATGTCATGTAGTTTATGTCATATTGCTATGTCATGTCGCTTCATGTTAGATTAGGAGCATGCATTGCATAAAAAGCATGCTTCTCATTAAACAAGTGAATAGAAATTAAGTGATTGAGTGTTAATTAGAAATCATATCTAGGACTGTTGATGTGAATTCTGATCTAACATTACAAATGCTTTTGTTGCTATGAGGTAAGTCCCATAATTTATTTATTGCTTTTTTGGATGTTAAATTGGTGGTTTGCGTACCTGCATGATCACCTCACATGTTAGGAAAGTAAATTAAAATCAATTCAAGCTGCCTGCAAAATATTTTTTTCAAAATAAAATAGAAAGGTATTGAAAGTGCATTAGAGAAATCTAGCGTAATCAAGTCCCCGAACTCACAATCTCTAATTCGTAGGAGTAAAGTAAATCTCCCATCACTTTACTTGATTTTCTAATCGACCCACCGAAAATAGATTAGTGGCAACTCCTAATTGAAAAATCATTTGCATGTTAAGAACTTGAACCTAAGTCGTGAATTGATATGGGTTTGGGAGAGCCTAGGCTAAGTTTAGGCTTAGTAATCCATTAGCCCAACCCAAAGTGGTTCACCCGAGGTTAGGTCGTAACAGTATATATTGTACAAAAATGATAGTTTAGGGTATCGTGGAACCGTAGGATTTTACGGAATTTGATTTGAGCTTATGGTTTGCCGAAGGCAAAATTTCGAAATTTCCCACGTGTAATGGATAGTGCATGTCCAGCAATTTCGAGGCCACAATTTGTCAGTTTTCGGCTTAATTTTGGATTGGTGAAGTTAGGGTCCTTTGTAATATGTTGGAAGGACTTTCTATTGACTATAGGTACATTTGAAATGGAGTTCAGTGGAGAAAGTTATGGCGTGACAAAGTTTCCCGCTCAAGCTCTGCATTGCTGACGACTTGAATAATCACTTTAGAATGCGATTTATTAGCGCGTAGGTGTCGTTTTAACGATGTATATGCATAGTTAGTTGAGTCGCTAGTTGAGATAGCGTTTTGCTTAGTTTTGATGCTATTTCTCGATTAGGTAAGAGGAATGTGAGTTCGTTGATTCGAGTGAGTCTTGTTGTTTAGTTTGGGGCATATCTAGGTGAGTGGTGTTATCTTTTCTATGATTGGTAAATTAACATCTTGAAAGCGACAATTATTTAATATACTATGAGTTATGAATAAGCATGTTTATAGCATGCAATTAGCACTCCTTGATTATTTTATGAATGTTTTAGAAAATGTGTTACACAAGTGTGGAAGCTTATGTTTATGTATCGCTTTGCGAACGAGTCTATGAAAGGATTTTCGGATGATATGAGAAATGCTTTTGTAAAAGGTATTTTTGACAGATGAGCCATATTGCAACAGATTATATGGTATGATTTGAGAAAATTTTTATGAAAGACATCTCATCTTAAATGCGGTTTATCAAAGGAATTTTGAAATGGTTTGAGAATTGTTTTAAGAAAAATATTATGAAAGGATATATACACACATACATGTATGTATGTATGTATGTATGTATGTATGTATGTATGTATGTATTGTGTTACGAATTGGTTTGTGCAATGAGTTCTATAATGATTTGAGAAACCTTTTATAAGAAGGCGTTTTGAAATGTCAAGGGTTTGTGGAATGGATTCTAAAATGTGACATCCTGATTTTTGACCCTGTTTCGATTAAATGAAATGGGCTTTTCATTGACGCGCCTATAGTCTTTTTCTCTAAGCTGATCACTCACAAGATAACTAATCTATCAGGTGAAGCCGTTAAGGGATATAAACGCGATAGACTTGAGAATTCAATCAGAAATCGACTGCTCGACTGTGCTAATCGGCAAGGGTCAATATGGCAACGTTAAAATCGATTAGAGATCAGAGATAGATTGATTTGATAGAAGCACGTAATTAAATTGTGGGTGATTTCACGTAATTGCAAAATTCGCGTTGAACGGCACTAAATCGATTTTTCTGTCGATTCTGTACCCAATACCCATAATTGAAACCTTGAGATTTTTACAACAACCGAGAGTCGCCTATGAGTCAGAGATGCACAATGTGAATCGAAAATAATCGACCATGGGTCAAACACGCTAAAAATTCCTAAAAGCTACCCAGTAGGTTAGGTCACGCTAAAATCGCGTGCGATCGAAATTAACCATGAAATTGAACCCGGTTTCAAGAATCGAAAGTTCTAGCGTGTCATGATTTATTTTTAGGACATCATCCCATCCTTTGAAGAATTTTTGGCAAGCCCGGAATTTTTGCGGAAAATTCAAAATTGGGCAAAGTAAATTCAAGAAATTTGGAGGGGCATTTTCAAGTGAACTTTTGGCCTTCAAGATGGATCAAATGGTGAAGGAAATTATGGAGATTGGTGTGTGGCTTCCTCCTCAGCAAATTTGGCCATCAAATTGGAGAGATTTGTGAAGAACTTGAGGTGAATGGGTGCAAATTCGTAGGTCGATGGGGCTGCTACTGTTTGGCCTTCATTTTGGCTTGCTTGGGAAGTTTTGGAGGGGGAATTTGCTAGGGGATGAAGCCTTGATAGCAATGGCTGAAGACTTTTGGGGTTGGACACTCAAGTGTTTAGGATATTTACCTTGGAAGGCCATTGGCTAGCTTGTTGACCTCCTCTTCCCCTTGTCCCCCTTCCTCTCTCCTTCTCTTCTTTCCCCTTGGCCGAACACCCCCCCCCCTCTGCAGTTTCAACTTCTTCTACCTTTCTTCCTCTTCTTCATCTCTTCTACTTGTTGTTGCTGCCATCCTCTGCACTAAACCGCTAGTCACTTCACCATCTCAAAACCAGCCTGGCATCGTCCCCTAGTCACTTGACCTCTCGAGCTCACCCGCGTCCGCCTCCTCACCATCCTTCGCCCACCTGTCTCGGCTAGATTCCGCCTCCCGCCGTCCTCGAACAATCGGCTCCGCTCGACCAGGTCTCACCGTCGTCCGCCTAGCAGCCGTGCACCACCGCTCGCCTTCGCACCGTGTCTAGCTAGCCCGCCACCTGCCACCTGCCTCCAAGCCGAGCCAAGACCAGCCCATCCGGACCGACCAGCAGCCCTCTACAGAAGCAAGGCCGAAGCTCAGCCTTAGCTGAGCCGTGTTGGGCCATTTTCAGCCCTTTCCCGGCCTCCTTTGGTGTCGCCATAGACCCGAGTTTTGGTCGCCGTGAACCGGTTTTTCGCGCTAAACCAGTGAGTTAACTTCCTAAGCTCTAATTAGGGGTTAATTACTCTTAATGAGGGATTAGTTAGGCTTAAGCATGGTTTAGTAGTTGAGTTAGTTAGAGTAACTATTAGTTAGTTAATTTAGTTGAGTGAACTAAGTAGTCATGTTAGTTAGGTGGATTAGTTAGGGAATTTAGTTAGCCTATTAGTTTAAATTAGTTAGGTTGGTTAGATTAATTACTTAGTTCAATTAGATAAGTCTAGTTCGGTTATTTAATTTAATTAAGTGGTTTAATTTAAATATTTTGTAATTTATTTAATTATTTATTAATTAGCGTAAATTACATCGGGATAGCTAGTTGTTAGAATTTTGTGCTGATCGTCATGGTTGTATTGGTTCGTGCAATTGATCGATAATTTATGCAATTGAGTGTTGGATGATAATTTTTAATTATTATTTCAAAAATATGAATTTTTGGTATTTAGTTAGAAAAATACCGGGTGTCGGGTTTTGACGCAAAAAAAGTTTTATTTACTATATAAAATCGTGGAATTTTTAAAAGAGAGAATATCACATTTTCTAGTTTGATTCAACTGTGTGTCCACGCACAATTATTTTACCAAGTATTTTTAATATGAAGAAAATATGCCAAGTCCATTATTTGAAATGGAAGTATTTGAGTACAAAGCACGATGTTCTTGGCCGGACATGGATGTGCATGTGATCGTTATGAGAACCTGTCACTTGATGAAAATCGAGGGCGATGCTCCTTTGGGAATGCCCCTTGTCAACGGATGTCGATCGCAGTGGAGGTTGGGCCAATACTCCTTTGGGAATGCCGTTTCGGTGTAGACGTTGCCGTGCCCGACGAAGCGGGACGACGCTTGGTTATGCCGGATGATCGCCGACTGTTGAGTTGGTCGTGGCCGTTGGGTCGTAACTAATTGGAACATGCTTGGGTGATTGATATAATCGCGCCTGATTATGGGATGAAATTGTGTGGCACAGAATGGGACGTGTCATAACGATCTGGCCTTATAATCGAGACCCTGTGATTGATTGACATATGAGTTGAAGTGCTCCAATTACTGAGTGCATTCACCGTATGCATATGTTATATGAGTTGTACTGACGTGCAGGGAGGTGCTGAGGCGACGTAAGTCTTATATGATGAGTGTTTGGGCTACCTCTAGGTGAATTATTGTCCTAATCGGGGTTTAGGGTGTAGACTCGCTGAGACATCGTCTCACTCCATCGTGGTTTACAATTTTCAAGTCTCTAGATGGAGGTACGACATGTACATTATGGGGTCTCGCAGGTGAGGACTTTCAATATACCTATTTCCCTATTCCCAGGACTAGCCTGACCCGTGAGCTAGTTGAGTCAATGGTCTGGGTCAAGGAGGGCCGACCTTAGTTGGTACCTCACCGATACATAGTGTGGTTCATTAACTTTCTTCAAGGGGGTCGAGAGGGTCCCGTACAAGGTTTTGATGAACCTCCCGTTGGGATCGGGGAGTGGGAAGTAGGGCACCCTATGGATATCGACACCCTGAAGAGTCCGGAACTTAGAGGGCTCAGTAGTTCTTTTTGAGTTAGACTCTTGTGTATAGACTAGTAGGACCGACTAGTTTTGTATATAAACCTGGTTGTATATAAAGGGTGGTTTGTTTAAATTGGTTGTCCTGCTTTTTTATCCCATGTTTGTTTGTGTCTGGAGATTGTTTAATTCGCTTCCGCATGTGTATAAAATGAATGGGTCGGCAATGCGTCCTAGGAACGTCGCATTTTGATCGACCACCGAGGGATGTGCACGTGCTCGAGGTTTGGGGCGTGACACGTTATGAGAAATGCCTTGTGAAATGTGTTTAGTTTGATAAATGAGAAAGATTATGCATTTTAGTTTTATCAAATGCATCGTAGATTTTGAAATTAATCATGGATCGAATATCTAGATATTAAAGGATGTGTGGTTGGTGCTCAATATCGCTTTAAGTCATTGAGGGGTTGGTGGGTATGTATACCGATTTAGGATATTCTTTTGGGCCAAGTCACTAGCTTTGTAGGTAAAGACTATGCCAAAGGGAATATTGGTCGCCTTATCACAAGGCGTTGTGTCACGACCATGATTTGATATTAAACAAAAGATTGATCGATAGATGGACCATCGGCGTATATTTTGATATGAGATGGATCAATAGATAGACCGTTTAATATAGTTTTTGATAGAGATTAATCAATGGACTTAACTATTGATATTTGAATCCTGGTGGTGGATTTAACTGTGCATTTTTGACTTATACAAAGCTTTGTTGAAATGAACGGCTTATACTTGATTTGATATGTATATTAATGAGTCTCTCTCTCTCTCTCTCTCTCTCTCTCTCTCTCTCTCTATATATATATATATATATGTGTGTGTGTGTGTGTGTGTGTGTGTGTGTGTGTGTGTGGGCGCGCGCACACCCGCTTAGAAGAAATATGTACTACTCACTGAGCTTGTAGTTACTCTTCCCTCTATTTTCCAACATTTTTAGGTTCTTTGGTTAGCAGTTAGTAGAATGAAAATGCTACCAATGGGGACTTTCGGAAGTGGACTTTGGGTTAGTTTGAGGTCGCGTCATTCGGGTGGAGGGACGGTCGTGTCGCCCCATTCCTTATGGTTTTGGGGTGTGACAAAACAGAGTTTGCCAGATTTCGCGAGTCTACAAGTCAAAGACCACACCAAACACGGTACATACTAGCATTCAATTGAGACCCCAGACAACATACGATTACTGCCAACTTCTTCCCGCATTTTGAACTTTCGAAATTCCCAGAAATCTTACCTATGCAGGAAAATGATAAAGACTGAGGAATTAAAATTGCACATTCTAATAAAACAATCGGGCTGTGTATAAATGACAGGAAGATATCAACAAAAGGACAGAAAATTGGAAAATTAGTATTACCCTCTCGTTTTGAGGTCCCATCCCTTCAATTCAGCGACTTCAACAAGAGCATCCTCCCGCTTATTCACTGCATTCCTGTACAGCCCAGTCCTGAGATTCACATCCGAAGAAGACGTGCCGTATAACACCGACAAGATCTCCTTATTCCCCTCTAACCGAGCCATGTAGTCGACCATGTAGGCAACCTCGCGGAGGCACCACGAGCTCAACGCGTAGTCCATGGAGAAGATAGGCACGTAGATCTTGGACACGTCAAGCGCCCGTATGAGCTCGCCACTGATCTCTCTGCCCACATGGAGCTCCTTGTCATCTCGGTAGAAGCGGATTTTGGCGCCGAGCATGTCGTGGTGGAGGCAATTGGTGAAGCCGGTGCGTGTGCCAGGCCGCCTAAAGCTCAGGAACACCTTGTACTCCTTGCTGTTTGGTGCCGGTGCATCACGCTGCTCACTGCGGCTTCGCGGTTGTTCGTCTCCTCCCTCTTGGCTGTCCTGGTGGGCTTGCGGAAGATTTTGGACGCTTTCGATTTGACGAAAGCGAGCACGGTCCCAAGGCCCCGACAAAAATGCAACGAAGTTTGAAGACTGGATTTTTCGTTCCCATCTTTTTGTGTTGGTGAGCTTTGAGGCGGAAGAGAAAAAAGGAGCAAAAGTGCGACTTACAGTCCATCGAGCATCATGGCGGCGAACATGGCGGACACGCGGCGGGGCGTGCGGTGGTAGCCGAGTGGCGGCAGCTGGCAAGATGAGCACCCCTCGAAGGAAGAGCCAAACGTTGTCGCCGAACGGAATGGCGTGTGCAGGATGAACTCAAACCCCATGGCGATAACGGGTTAGTTCGGTCTTCGCTTCGGATCGGATGTAGAAGACGATCATCCAGAGAGAGATGTGTTGCAATCTTGGCGTTCGGTCTGGTCAAAGACTTGACTTTGGGAATGTCGACGTGCTTCGGGACAAAGCAATCTGTCCAGCACGAGAGAAAGGGAGGCTTTGATAGCAAATATTGAGAATAAATACGGAATAGACTGGACATCTTTTCGCTTGTTAGATTGAAGGTTACGTCTATTACAGAACTTAAAAAATTCATGTGCAATAAATTGAAAAAAGAAAACAAAAACCTCCGTCTCGGTGAAACTTTCGTCATCACCATCCTATAATCAACTCCTGGAGATTCAGAACCGATGGCTTGATTTACTCGATTGAAGAATGGCAACGCTGAAGGCGGTGTTCAGGACGAACTTCACCGGCAGAGCTGACGAAAGCACAGGCCCATGATGGCTCACGATTGCGGAGTCCTGGTGATGTCGCCCATGGCTTCTGGATCTTATTTTTCTTCTTCGTTCTTTCTCATCGTGATCAAGGAGCTGAGCAGCAGCAGACGGCTTTTGGAGGATGCATCCTACAGGCTACAAATAACAGTAAATGGTGTTTTGGTGAATCGCACCTTTATAAAAACACTACAAATAGAACACCGACAAAATATGCAGCAATTCAAGTGTAGTTGTTACCTTCAGCAATGGTTTTGATGCAAGATTGTTGATGCCACTACCAATTGCCGGATGCGAAGAGTTTGCCTTGGGTATTTGTGGCCCTGCACAGATCCAATGCAATATACGCATGAGGAATTCATGGAAATAAAATCTAATTTTGCTTCAGGTAAAAAAGAATTCTAAACAGAATCCGAGCATGTACCTTAGAGAGGTCGCCCTCCAGCTTCTTAGACTGAAAGGAGATGTCCTGTCGAAGACTCGGCAGTATACCAGTAGTTCATAAAGGACCGAAACTATCCAGCCACAGACCAAGAAGAATCCAAGATACAGACATATCCTAACTGCAAGGGTCCAGTTCAAATGTACATTCCGATAATTCTGATAGACTGGCAGGATCAAAAGGGATGACTTGCACCTTCCTAAGACATCGTAGTTCTTTGAGCCCATTGAGGTTTGGAATGCTGCTGCGTTGAGAAATTTGCAGGACTTCCAAAAGCTTTAAATCTTCAACAACATCAATCTTTGCTATATTGCAGTTGTCTAGTTCTAGTTCTGACAGATATGTCAGACTAGAAAATTTTGGCTCTTGCATCTCGCAGTGTTTGAGATGCAGAGTCAATAAGCTTGAGGGAAGTTGAGTGAGGTCTGGCTCCGTCATGTAGGATAAAGAGAGTTCCTGGAGTCGAGTAAGGGCACTAAAATTCCCAGGGAGAGAGGTGACCTCTGAGAGGGACAATACCAAGGTCTCTAGACTTGGTAATCTCGTGATCCACCCAATATTTGCGGGCTTTAGATTCAATAACCTCATGAGCCTTCCAGCTTTAGGCTGCATAACATCTTTCAAGACTAGCTCTTTTAGATTCGTCAGATATGACAAGTCGGGGACTCTCATTTTTTCAGATCCCCAGCGGAGACTGAGCAAACTGGAGGGCAAGTTTGGTAACTTGTGAAGTTGGTTGCAGTCAAGTATGTCTAGGGCTTGGAGGTGAGAGAGATTGCAAAAGCTCTTAGGCAGCTCGGCAACATAAGATGACGATAATCTCAAAATTCTCAAAGAGGATAGTCCTAAAATATTACCACGAACTTTGCTTTCCAAATTTCTGCATAAAGAGAAATCTATCTCCTCCAGTTTAGGTAAGTTCATAATTTCCTCGGGAAACTTTTGTAGGAAAGTGAATGCCATCTTCAGTGTCTTCAAATTCCTCAATTTCTTGACTGACGATGGCACTTTTTTTATTCCAGTTTGCGAAAGATCCATTACCTCCAGCAGCTTCAGCTCCCCGATGGAAGTTGGAAGTTCACTCAACTTCTTACACTTACTTAAAGAAAGTCTCCGAAGTTTCTGAGGAAATTCAAAATCATATGGAAGCCCCTCGATCGCAGTACCATCCAGCACAAGGCTTGAGAGATTACTTAGGTGGCCAATTGTGGATATATCTTTCAACTGTTGACAGTCACAGGCACTAAGTATTTCAAGATTCTCTAAAGAACCTTTCTGGAAATCAATTCTTTGGATGCCAGTTTCATCAATCAGAAGTTCCTTCAAAGAATTCATGCTGCCAAGCTTTTGGGGCAACTGCTTGACTAGTTTGCACTTTCTCAAGTTTAAGGAACTCAAGGTCTTCAGATTACTAATGGACAGCCCGATTTGAGGTAATTGATCACAACCTTCCAGTATCAATACCTCCAAATTGATTGGAGCTGGAAAGATCAACGATGCACGTATCTGTGAACATCCTTGTAGGTTCAAGACTTTCAATTCCTCCACCTTCTGCAATGTATGTGCAAAAGAAGATTGTAGACTTTACTCACTCATATCTATCATCTTAACACGAGATTTAAAAAGCAAATATTGGCCATACCTCCAGGAAGAGTGAATCTCTGGTGACCGGACTCCCAGACAGATCCAGAACGACTAACTTCTTCAAATCCATATTACCTAGCTCAGGAATGGAATCATGCGGTCGCCAATCAAGCCACCTCAAATTTGGAAGAAGATTCTTAGATTCTCCCTTGATGTTAGCCCCATCCAGTCTGAGGTACCTCAACTTCGATTTTTTGCCAAGTTGTTCACATGTAAAACGGACGGTGCCACCCTCTTCAACTGTCAGACTAATGCCTTGGACACTTTCATTAAGCTGTCAAGTCTCGACGGGAGAAACGTATGAGTAAGTTGAAAAACTTTAATTGCTTTTACTGCTTTTAATGAAATGAGACAAATAAAATTCACAAAATCAGTGGGTATCCATTATACGTTCCAAATCGTGTTTAAGAACAGATCTCTTTCTTTTCTCTCCGAGATTGAATAGTTTATGTTATCTACGAATGGTTTATCTGAACGCTTTCGGGGACCCACTGAAAGAAATTTATAAACGCTTCGAAAACTTACCTGACCGTCCTTTAGAATGGAAAGTGCATCATTGTGATTCCAAAACCTGCAGCGCTCATGTAAAACTTTCCGGTTGACAATCTTCCTGCCAAAATCTCTTAACAGATTGTGCATTCTAAATTCATTGTTTTCTCCTTCTTCCAACAAATGCAAGTCACGAAGGGAATCTATTCCCTTAGGAGGATAGTATGTACAAGCCTGCCACATGTAAGAGGGAATCCTCTCATCCTTTCCAATAAAAAAGCATGCTATGTCGAGGAAGATCTCCTGTGTATATTCATCTAAACAGTTATAACTCTCCATAAAGGCAGCTTCTACTGGATCATCTAGTGGGTGATCTTTTAAGTAGTCCAAGGTACTTCTCCATATTGTTATGTCCTTTTTATTTAAACGTTTTGCCAGAAGCACGACAGCCAAAGGAAGCCCGCCAGTAACTTTGACGATGTCTGGGGACAAGGAATTATACTCACAGATGTCGTGGGGAGCATTCCGTAGAAAAGCATGCTTATGAAAGAGTTCAAGAGCATGGTTATCTTTCATTGGTTCGACCTTGTATTGTTCAACTGCATCACCATAAATTTTTAAAACATCTTTTCTGTATGTGGTCACAATGATTTTACTTCCTCGATCAAACCAAGTAAGCTCTTCAGCTAATGCTTCAATTTGTGAAACCTCATGCACATCATCAAGCACAATGAGAACCTTCATCTTACTAAATAGAGTTTTTATTTTTGTAATACCTTCACCTAAAGATTTAGGTGGTGCATGTTCTCCTTGCTGAAGATCCGAAATCAGCATTTGTTGTGAAAACTCGACTCCTTTCAAATTAATATCTTCAAGGAAGCTACATGCATCAAAGAACTTATGGATCTTGTTGAAGACAACCTTTGCAAGTGTAGTCTTTCCGAAACCCTGCATACCGCATATTCCAACGACACATACGTCTCCTCCACTTACTTGTGTCACTTCTCCATTGCTGTAGGTAACACCAAGCTTTCTCATCACCTCTTGAACATGATAATCAATTCCAACTAGTTTGTCGGTCACAAACTGATCATCCTTTTTCAACAGCCGCTTGACATGTCTAACAACTTCTTTTACGAGCTCGGCCTCATGCCTGCAAAACATACGAGATGAAGCACAAGGATGACAACAAGTCTTCAAAAATATCAAAAAGTAGACGAAAATCAAGTGGGCAAAGCACCGACAAAGATTAAATCAACCAACAGGGGCAGGGGCAATCTTCAGTTAAAATGGACAGTAAATTTTAATGCGCGGTCTATTTCCCTTTCATATGCATATCAATTATGACATTGATGTCATGCTATCTGCAAAACAAAAGTTCTAGCCAAAGGGGAACCATCAGAGCGTGGCGGACGAAATCGGCTGGTGTAGCTCGTATTTATGTGTAAGTCAAGTCATGTTCAAATGGCCATTTAAATCGAGCCCCGGACCTTTTCCTCAGTTATTTCATATGAATAACTATAAGGATCTCTTTAGCATGCAGCATCATCGCTATGATTACGGGCAATATATATTCGAAAAGGTTCGGGTTCATTTCCACATCATCCAAAGCCTTTTTCTCAATTATCTAGGAAAGATAAAAGAATCCAGAAGCAAAAGAATTACCCCCCATATCTGTTCTCCCGATCATATCCGCTTAGTCCCCCAATCTGTCGAAGCACATTCTTCCATGTTTTGATGGTACCTGCATTGACTCCGTCCTCCTTATGATTCTCGAAGGATGTTTCAAAATCCCCAGCTTGACGTTTTACATCGAAGGGACTAATGTCATAGAAAATCGGGATAATAGTCTGTCCATTCAATTCTCTGCAGTCCCACATTTGTTCAACTTCCATTAGGCAACTTCTACTCGAAGCATAATCTTTGGAGAAGATGGCTATTGAGATCTTCGACCGCTTGATCGCCTCTTTTAACTCCGATTTGATTTTTGTTCCGGCAGGGAGCTCTTTGTCATCTTTAAAGACCTTGATCCCTGCCCTTGTTAAGTTGTCATAAAGATGATCTGTAAATCCTTCACGGGTATTTGTACCTCTGAAACTCAAGAATACTTCATAATTGATTCCAGATGATGACGACGAGGTTGAAGTTGATTCCTGGCAAATCAAGTAAACCACTTCACATGGTAAACATAATGCTTCGGACCAGATCTTATGCCTCTGGCCAAAGAAACACAAAACAAGCAAAAGGGAAAAGACATAGTTTCATGGCTCCTGTGGAGACGAGCCTGAGCAAGCAAGCGGACTGCAACTGAATCTGCAATTCATCGTATTTTGACTTTTTTTTTATACGAAATTCTAGAAACTTAAGTAACACTCAAATGTCGATAGGATCTCGTGATTCTTAACATACGGTGTTTCAATGGTCCATATCGAAGAAGATTTGTAACATTCCAAAGGATTTTTAGAATTTGTTGGGTCGAACTGCAAGCAGAGGACTGATTCCACCGTATACATGTCAGAAGTTGTAAACACAAACAGATGTCCCAAAGATGCAGAGAAAACTAACCCGGTTTCTTCTCATCGTTCCAGCAGCAAAAATTGCAAGATTAATAATTACGAGAAAAATTCGAAATTCCATGGACGGATTCGAAGTCAATGCAAAAAACAGATTCACCACAACCAGTATTTCCGCCAGCGAAGCCATCGCTCTCTCTCTCTCTCTCTCTCTCTCTCTCACACACACACACACACACTAACTCTCCCAGAGGGCACAGGAGGTGCATAGACATTAGACAGCAGTGTACATTGCATTTTACCCATGACCAAGACCGTTGACTCTGGGCACCCACCACTCGCTTCGGCAACGTGCTGGAAAATTGTTGTGGAGTCCCGGCCCCACGTGATTTAACATCATACGGGGTCATCAAGAAAGCTTTAAAAAAGCGAGACGAAGAAGATATTTCAGTGGTTGGAGTAGATAAAGATGATGCGATAGACCGATCGGCAGTCCTCCCAAGTCGTCCCATTCGGTAGGATCCTCCCTATTTTATTAAAGTTCCGTTCTTTCTAATTTACGTGAATGGAGACTATTAACTGGCAAGGTTCCTCCATATAATTGAAGTTCCGTTCTTTCTAATTTACGTGAACGGTGACTATTAACAGGTGTCGCGACCAATTTTTTTTCGGGTGTACCACCTAGGGTTTGGCTAATGGATTGTTAAGCCTAAACCTAACTCGGGCTCTCCCAATCCCATACCAATTCGCGACTTAGGTTTGAGTTCTTAACGTGCAATTGATTTTTAACTAGGAGTCGCCACTAATCAATTTTTGGTGGGTCGATTAGAAACCCAAGTAAAGCAACGGGAGGTTTATTTTACTCCTACGAACCAGAGACTATGGATACGGGGACTTGGTTACACTAGATTTCTCTAATGCCCTTTCGGTACCATTCTTAAAAAAATGTTTGGCAAGCAGTTTGGATTGATTTTAAATCTATTTCCTTAACATATGAGGTGATCATGCGGGTGCGCAATTCACTAATTTAACACCCAGATAAACAATAAATAAATCGCAAACTTACCTCAAAGCAACGAAAGCATCTGCAATGTTAAATTAAAATCCACATCAACAACTCTAGATATGGTTTCTAATTAACACGCAATTTCTCTTTTGGTTTTCACTTTATTTAATGGGAACCTAATCTATTGCAATGCATGCTAGTAATCTAATATGACATGGCAACATGACCTAAATTACATGACATGGCAACATGATCTAAATTACATGACATGGCAATATGATCTAAATTATATGACATGAATAGAGTAAATCCTAAAGAAATGCAATAATTAGATGCAATCTAAATGACCTAATTATATTGACAGGCAATTTCTAAATAAATGAGACTAAAAACTAAATGACGTGCACTTCATTTAATCTAATCCTAAATAACATGTTCATGACATTTTTTTTCTTTTTCCTAAAAAAATGCAATTTACCCTAAAAAAAAGGAAATAATTTATCCTAAGACATTTTTGGATTTTTATATGAAATTCGAAATTATAAAAAAAAAAGTGGAAATTATCTACCTAAATTAAAACGTCATCTAATTCGAATTAGGAATGAAGTTATGTCAAATCCTAATTTAAACTAGAATGTTATCCTAACTTAGAAATCCCTAATTGAAATGCAATCTACTTAAGATTTTTTTAATCTAAACTTATAATTAACTAGGAAATAAAATTTAACATGCAATCTTACCCTAATATGCAATGACGTGCAAAATATGCCTCCTAATTCTACATGACATATGCATGATGATTTTTTGGTTGTTTTTCCTCTTTTTTTTCGAAATTAATAATTGCCAAATAATTAAACATGCCATTTAAACTAATGAAACAGAAATCTAACACCCTAAATTTATGTTTTTGGTATTTTTTATTTAAGAAATTCGAAATAAATAAATTTCCTATTCTAAACATGCAAAATAACCTAAAACAAGTAACATCCTAACATGCATCTAATCTAACTCAAATATCTTCTTTTTTTTTTTCTTTTACGGGAGCAAACAAATAAGACATCAAGAACAACATGGCACCAAATCAAACAAAACATCATCCACATCCATTTAATTTTGGGAAATAAATTGACGAATCGTATCTCGCGCATGAGATCGGATTGGCCAATTTTTAAATAAAATCACGAATCGTATCTCGAGCGTGAGATCGGATTGGTGATTTTTCTGTACGATTGCGGGTCGTATTTCGGGCGTGAAATCAGACCGTCAATCATATGTACGTTGCAAAATTAGGAAGATTTCCAAATTTAAAAGGCTAATCGATATTTTGTGGATATAATGGCATCATTCAAATATTCATACAAGATAATCCCATAAATTAGGCAATAGGGATATATGAAAATCGAATTAAGAAAGATTCTTACCTAATATTTGGTGCCACGTGGACCACGTTGTCAAATTCGGTCAAGCAACGGACGGCGGGATGACTCACGGGTGGCAGATCAAGACGACGTGCTGCTCAAGGATGGTGTCTCGCTCGCTCAGTAACCAATAGCAAATTTCGAGAGGTGGCTGATGCTTCGTTGATTTGGCCTGACAAGGTCACAAAGTTGACTAACACAGCAAAGAGGGCATCCACCAGGAGACTTGAACAGCAAAAAGGAGGGTTATTGCTTATTGGCGTGAAGATTTGAATGTCAGGGGGTGGTCTCCAATGTGACTCAGGTGCACGCAAGATGCTCTGGGACTCTTGGGAACCTGAAAATAAAAAGCAAAAAAGATCCGACTCGGTGGGGTAGCATGCACCGGTTGAGAATCGACGAGTCAGGGAGCAACAATGCCAGCGCACAGCAATAACGAAACCAATTCAGCAGCGTAGTCAAGCACAGTGGCTCGAACGCGATTGACTTTTCAGGTGGCACGTGTGCAAGGAGCAGCTTGGTTGTCGTTGACGGCTAGGTAGGGCAGCAACACGATACGGCAATGTTGGTGACAGAGGCACGGCCACAGGTTTGGCCGTGAAGTGGGCGCCCGTTTTGAGGATTGCCTCGGCCAAGAACTGGTCGAGATTTTCCTCTCTCTTCTCTCTCTCACGTGTGTCCTTTGTGTAATTCGGAATCCACCCCCAAAAAAGAATCCCTTCGTATGTCTGCGAAAGGTCCCTTTTATAGGGAGATGGTTCAAACTCATAAAAAGAAAAGCATATTTCGTTTCCTCTTCTGGACACTCGAAATCTTCTTTGGCAGCACACAATTTCTTGTTTTAAAACAATAATATATTCACCAAATATATGACCCACGTTGATCAATCCTCTCTTTGTACCATTTCTTCACGTAGAGATATCAAAAGGGACAATATTGCAGACATTCCTTTCTTATGAACAATAAATATTGTCAAAAGGATATATTACCAGAATAATAGATCAAATATATGTCCCCACACGAGACATTATCCTTTCATCAAAAATCCGTTCCTGCCCCATTTTCCTTTAGCGGAGATATTCGGTCAAATCTTTGGATAACTTGACCGAAATTTCAATGGCTAAACATATATTCTCTGAGGACGAGTTGTTCAAGTGTAGTGACGCTGCTCCTGCTTATTTTCGTTAGACAAGACACGTGATTCCCATTCATCGGCTTGTCCAAATTCATGGTCTCAATAAAACTCAAGGCCCATAAGTTAAGTCCATATGTTATCCTTCCAATGAAAATGTAGTAAAAATAAATAATATAAACTAAATAATGAATGTTTCTAGAACTATATGTTATGCAACTTAATTCTAATTTTTTTTTTTTAGGGGTTAAAAATCAATCCCTAATTTTTTAATGTGATAAATGACTAAATGGGTCACCAAAATTTAGGTGTCAACAACAGGTAAGTTTCCTAGAAATTTGTCGACGATGAATCATGGCGTATTCCATGAACTTCCCAGAAATTGCCTTTGGACGTTAAGTACTTAAAACCTAAATAATGACATGATTTAGGATCAAAGAACCTATACATATACACTAAGTAGCACGACACGCGACACGGACACGCGACACGACATGACACGTTATTCTTCAAAAATAGATAATTCCGACACGTTGAGACACATTATATATTAAATGAATATTTTTTATTCTTAATTAATTTGATTCGAATTCACAAATAAATAAATAATAATAAAAAAGCTTATAATAAATTTACACTAATAATATTAATAAATCTATTTATAGGAAATTCGAAAGATATATTTAGAGTTAATGTGTACACATATTTGAAAACATGTTTCTAACTCTAATAAAAATTATTAATGAAACTAACGATTAACAAAAGATTAGAATCAATTTATTCATATAAATCTATTATATTCTATAACGATTAAAATTTATTATTATTCAATATTCAGTATTTTAATTTTTTGAAATCATTTTTTTCTAACAAAAAGAAGTCGTTCCCCCCTTCCACCCAAAAACAAAAACCGCCGCCCCCAAACCCCTCTCCCCAATGCACCAAAACCTCCCATACAAAAACCGCCATCCCCAAAACCCCCTTCCCCAGACACAAAAACCTCACCATCCCCCCAAAACCAAACCCCCCCTTCCGCCCCGGTTTCTCCCCTCATTTCTTTCCCCCATCACCCATCAAGGTTGTCATTTCCCAACAAAATTAAAATCATCCTCTCAGCCATACCTCTGCACGAGAATCACCATTTTAATTTTTGTTTTCATCTACTTTTCTTATTTAAAGTTAAAACTCTCCTCCGCGGTCTCCTCTTCTTCCTCCCTCACTCTTGCATCTGCCTTCCATCGCCTTCTTTAACAATTTTCTCTACCTTCTTATTAAAAGAGTTAATCGCGTGTCGGATTTTTCGACATGCGTTAACCGCGTGTCCGAACGTGTCCAAGCATGTCGGACACATGTCGGGGTGTCCAACACGACACGGAAGCTCCTAGAACGTGTCCATGCATCATAGCATATACATATAATCTAGAAGTGAGTCTATATCCATCATTTTTTAAGCAAAACAAAATGATCCATTCCCAACTAATTTTTATTCTAGAAGAATCTGCAAAGGTAATTGCCTTCTCATCGAGCTTCGTGAATTGGCTTGCATAATCAAATGTTAATTGCTTGCCTCCTCTTCTAAGCGCCACAAATGAATTTCCTTTTCTATGAGTACGAGCCACAAAGTCGGCTCCATCTTTTTTCGTTCTCCTTGCAACTCTTTCTCTAGTTGACATCCATAAATGCACGACACTGTCCAGGAATTTATCATACTCGTGGCATTAATATACTCAACACTTAAATTATTCTCTTCTATTCCACGATTCTGTTTCCCCTCCTCACTGGGAAGATGGCTTGAAGCTGTTTGTTCGTACAAGTGTGAACACAACAGCCAGAGGACATAGTTTCCCCGCGGAGACATAAAGGCGTGACAAAAAGCAAAATGTTAATAATGAGAGGACACATGGGGGCCACGTCGCATTTTGACAGCAATCAGTACCAAGATTCCTTGCCTACTGTAGTTGATTTTTGGGTTTAATACAGAATTAGTTTCTCTAGGACAAACAGCAACAGACACAAATTTACGAAAGTTACAACTAAGTCCTCATTTTATGTTTTAGTTTTTCTTTCTCGCCTTGGAAAACGAGGATTGACTCCATGCAAGCCTGGAAGGACAAGTTCTTGAGTTCTACAGCGAAGCTCGATCAGTGTCCTCCAGTTGGAACCCAAATTTGAATTTGCACCGTCCGAGTCCGAGTAGATTTTTCAATTGTAAATATATTGACAAAGTCAAAAAGTGGTTGGATTTTAAAAGAAAGAGAAAAAGTGGACGTTCAGCTCAATCAATTATAAAGGGAAAAGTGGGCACGCACGAACAGGAAGGGAAAGAGAAAGAGAGAGAGAAAAAAGAAAAAAAGGGAAAAAAAAAAGACCTCCGGTATTCATGCCACAGGACTTCGCCATGCCAGATTTATTTCTTTTTGCAAAGCCCGACAAGTGTTCACACCCTCGATTATTTAATCGAAGAAATTTTTAAAACTAAGCTCTGATTTCTGATCGTTGGATATTTTGATTTGATAGGTTAAATTTTTGAGTTGCTAAGCTGAGAAATTATGGAGAATTGATAGTTTAAAGTATTATAGAATTATAGGATTTTACAAAACTCGATTAAAGCTTACAACTTGCTTGAAATGAATTTTCGAAATTACATACACATCCTAAACAATTGTCAATTTCCCGTTTAAATGAAAACTTTGGGCTGCCTTCGGCTTTGGCGAAGCTTAGGATATCTACGTATCTCTATAGGGCTTTGGTTTGACAGTACTTTGCTAGAATTAGGGTTCGGTGGAAAGAGTCATGGGAATAAGACCAACGCGTAAGCTGTGAGTAGTGGACAACGGCGAATGTCTACTATGGCGAGCATTGCATTATTGCAGAGAAGTCGATTGGCCGACGAATAAGAACTCTTTAGTTGAGTTGTTAGCCATAGTAGTGTTTTACTGATTTTATGTCGATTCTCGTTTAATTGATAGGATTATGAAATCATTGGCTCAAATAACTATATTGTTTGGTTTTGGACATTCTCAGGCAAGTGGTGTTAATCTCTTCCTTGATTTTATAAAACCCATGTCTTAAAATAATAGTGATTCGATATATATTGAACTAAGAAAAGCATATTTATTGCATAGAGTGTTTACTATTATTTTGGTTATTGTGAAATGATTTAATAAACAATCTTTAGAGGTTAAGGGTGTGTTTGTTTATTTTTCTTTCTATTCCCCGGAACACAAATTTTTGTTCTTTTGTTCCGGGGAACAAAAAAAGAATAGAAACGCGTTTGTTTACACTTTTGTTTCCGGAAACAAAAAATCTATTTTTTTGTTCCCAGGAACAGAAACAATAAGTAGAAAAAACTTGTTTCTTGTTCCCGGGAACACTTCCGAGAAACACCTTTTTTTCTTCTCATTTTTCTTCTTCTTTTTTTCTCTTTCTTTTCATATTCATTTCTTCTTCTTCTTCTTCCTTTTTTCCGGTCACCGGCCTTGGCCATGCCCGACGTTGGCGATCGGCCAGACGAGGGCCAGCGACCTCGCCGGCCCTCGAAGAGGCCGAGCCACGGCGAGGCTCGTTGGTCCGAGCCTTACCATGGCTAGCCATGGCCGTGCGAGGCTCGACCTCGCCCAAATCTAGAGAGGCCGAGCTCACCTAGCCACCGGCGAGGCTCAACCTCGCTAGATCTGGGCGAGGTCAACCTTGCCCAGCCCAGGTGAGGCCAAGCCTCGCGTGGCCACGGCGAGGCTCGGCCTCCCCAGCCAACGCAAGGCCGGGCCTCGCCAGGCTAGGGCGAGGCTGACCTCACACCGCTTGGGCAAGGCCAAGCCTCGTCGGGCCTTGCCTTGGCCTGGCGAGGCTCCGGCGAGTTTGTTGGATGTCGCCCAGCCAGTTGCCGGCCAAAGAGAAAAAGGAAAAGGAAAAAGGAAAAAGGAAAAATTAAAAAATTTAAAGTATAATAAAAAATTTAAAATTTAAAAGAAACAAAAAATTATACAAGTTTACTAAACGCGTTTCTATTCCCGGTGTAGAAAATTTTTGCGGTTACCAAACATGTTCTTATACTAAGAAATTGTTCCCTGGAATAGAAACAGAAAAAACTATTTCTATTAATAAATTGTTCTCCAGAACAGAAACGTTACCAAACGCGCCTTAAGTGTACTGCTTTGTAAATCAGATTTATGAGATATCTTCTAAAAAGATTTGAGAAATACTTTAAGACGGGGGATTCTAATCAATGAACCAAGTTATGTGAAATTATATATTTTTCCTTGTGAAACCGATTTGCGTTATAGATTCTAGATTGACTTTGTAAAATTTGGAGGACATTGTTGTGTGTTTATGTTGATAGTCAATGTCTTTATGAGCCTATTAAGGGGTTTGTGGTTATGCATGCTAATTTTGAGATATTCTTATGGGCCAACCATCAGCAATATAGGTGGAGCCATAACCAAGAGAAATCTCAATCACCATTGTCAAGGCTTATGTAGTACCGACATAGACATACGACACGACACGACACGCCGACATGTTATTTTTCAAAAAATAGAGAATTCCGACACATTCCAACACATTATATATTAAATATATATTTTTACATATAAATACAAAAATAAATAATAAAAAGAGCATAGAATTAATTTATACTAAAAATATTAATTCAACATTTATTAATATCATTCATTGTTTTAATTTGACAGAGATTGAATAAGAAATTCAAAAATTGCAAACACGAAAGAGTAAATTTGAAGGAACATGTCATATTTTCTTACACTTGTCGGAAATTAGTGAGATTTCTTATAGTCTCATACAGAGTTTGGAGTTCATGATATAGACTGGCTTGGAGCTCCTCTACAAAATAAGGTTAAATCTAGGACAAGAACTCTCGAAGTACGACCAAAAGAAAAAGAAATAACTAAATTCGCCATGGAAAATGTAAGAGATAACTCACAAGTTAATGACATAGACCAAAAGAGATAACTCACAGGCGACGCCTACGAGAGGTGGAAAGAAGCAAAAAAGAAAAAATCACAACTTTAAGTCTGCGGGGGCGGCGAAGCGACGCCGGCAAGAAGAGGGGCGTTCCATCGTCACTCACAGGAATGTCAAAACTTATAAGTGAGAAACTTGAGAGTGAGAATTTTCTTCTTTCCCCTTTATGTTTGTTATTTTCATTATTATTTCATATATTTATATTTTGACCCCTCAAGTATTGAAAATTTTTAAAATTGACCCCGTGCATGTCAGAATCGCATATTGGAATTTTGGACTCGTGTGTCGGAGCGTGTCAGGAAGAATTGACCACGTGTCAGATTTCTCGACACTCGTTGACTGTGTGTCGGAACGTGTCAGACACGTGTCGGAGTATCGGACACAACACGAGGGCTTCCAGAGAGTGTCGGTGCTTCTTAGGTCACGGCATGTTAATTGTGATCATAGTTAGATATTTGAGCCCAATATTAGTCAGTGGAATTAATCATTGACATGTGATTTGATGAGATTGATTAGTAGATTGAATCATTGATACTTGTTTCGATATTATTCATGAAACAGGTACTTTTCTATGGATATAGTTATGATGAAGCATTATATGTCATTTTGATCTTCTAAGTTTGTTATATTATGTGTTTGGTGTAAGTTAGTTATGTTTTTGTGTCTTGAACATATAAAGTGGATGCTCGATCTATTTGGAAGAGATTTATACTAATCACTAGGCTGTGGTTGCTCATGCCATTCGTCATAAATGTTTTCAAGTCTTTCGATTAGTAGTAAATAGAATAAGACTATTCATGTTATTGCCGGAGGATTTTGATAGAGGGAATTCAAGAATATCAACTTAGTTATATAATTATGAGCTGTATATGAATGAAATGAGTTTGCTAGATTTAGTTGTTAATTGGAGATGTGCATATTATTTTTTATGGACTATAGAGACTCTGATTTTGTTATACATGTGTGTATGTGTGTGTCTATATATATTGACAACATGTTGTTGGTTTCTATTTGAGGTTGCGTACTTCAAGTAGAAGACTGAACATGTAATCCCTTCATTATTTTTTTTTGTTTTGAGATGTGATAGTAAATGTTGTTAGAACACATATATCTCATCAATATCTCAAACCAGTAAATGTCTAGCTTTTATTGATAATACCCTTAACTAGAGTTTCAAGTAATTTTGCGTTTGGAGGTTTCAACTCGCATAAACTGATACAATAGTGGTGTACCTATATATTAAATAGAAAACTATTTGGGCAAACCCCAGTGGCCACCCTTCCAATATGGAAGGGGGATGTGGAGGGTTTAAATCCTCACTTTCTCAGGGAGTTAGTGTGGGGACGATTTAGTTTCAAGAGTGGCTTTCGACTCCTACGTCTTGCAATGAGGTAAGGTAAAAGTTTAAGAGTGAGAGTTAGAGTAGGAATGGAGTAGGACCGACAAAAAAAAAAAAATAGAAAAATAAATAGAGGGCTGAAATGCGATAATTTTCCTTTTCTTTTTTCTTCTTCCTTCTTTTCTCTTTTTTTTTTTTTTCTTGTTCTTGTTCTTTTCTTTCTCTCTCCTTTGTCTTTCATCATCTCCCGTCTCCATCTTACTCTGCAATCTCATCCTTCAAGTCCCTCTCTCTCCTCCCATCGACCTCACCATCAATGCCCCCAACCTCGTCCACCACCACTCTCAACAGCAATCCAGCAACTTCGTCATCAGATGGAGGTCAATTCGAGCTCTTGGTCAAGCACGAGAAGATCTAACAGTCGTGCTCGATTTGAACCCTTGCTTGTGGTTGAGCATGGCAACAATAGAAGAAGCCCGGAGGTATAAAACATCATCTTGTCATCCTCTTTGTTGTCGTCCTCGAGCAAGCTCTAGTCAATCTCAACAATGAGAAGTCGAATTTATTAGGGTTTTCATGGCTAGATTACTCTCTTCAACCCCTTCAAACTAATCACCTAAACTGCCTTCTTCAACCTTAAGCTTCATTATCGAATTGTTCTTGATCCTTCTCTCCTACTCCTCTGCCACCCAAATCGTTATTTCCCTCATTCTTAATACGCTGATGCCTTTCAAAGTCGGGGCTCATACTAGAGACATGTACTTATGAGTGAATCTCAAACTGATAAATCGCCTCTAAATATAAACAATCGCCCCATGTACTTGGGTTTATAACTCTCAATTATGGGGTTTATGATGATTTCGATCACATCGCAAGTTCGATGTGTGTTCTATGAGTGGACGACAAGCACGCAATATACAATTGGACCCTCCCAAGAAGGCACATGTTCCACGTTAATGCAAATGACATTTATGAATGTCATGAATCATCCAATCCAAAGCCAACAAAGCATTCCTAAGAAAATTTAAATTTGTTGAGGTGTGGTTCATACTTCTCATTAACTGTGTAGGGACACCCTTACAACGTTAGAGGGCTTTTATAGTTTTAGCATATATTTTTTAGTAATTTGAGTTTGGGCTCATTGAATAACTACTAGATATATATTTTCATATATATATTATGTTTGGATGTATATATTTTTATTTTATTTGTAATTTGAGATTGGACTCATGAATAGCTACTTGATATATATTTAAGGTGCGTTTGTTTCACGGAAAATTCAATGATTAAGCAAAATATTTTCTTGGAAAATACTTTCTAGGAATACAACTAGTTTTCTTTTATTTGGTATATATCATTGAAAACAATCTTTCCTATTTGGACCTCAATGGAAGATGCTTTCTCTTAGATTAAAAAAAAATCAAAATTTTAAATAAATAAATATATATATTTTTTTTCCTTTTTTCCCTTCTCTCCCACCCGCCTCTCCACCTCACCCATTGCCCTTTCCTCCTCCCTCTATGGCGATTTTGTCCATCGAAGTTCGGCCGAGCTCGAAGAACAAGCACAAACTAGTGAGCTTTGACCGTGCTCGAGGCATAGGCACACGCATTGCAAACAAGGACGAACTTGGGCTTGCATTGGAAGAACTCACAGGCGTACCGAATAGAGAAGCAGCATAGCTCCCTAACGAGGCAAATGATGGCGAAGGGGAGCAAATGGCGATGGACTAGAGCTCACGGTAGGCTGAGCTATTCCAAAGGGCAACGATCCTTTGGACGTAGTCGGTGACGGTGTACCGAATGTTGGAAAATAATTCAGAAAATACACACTGTTTGTTGTAATCATAATATAAAATTGGAGGTGAGGTACGGATATCCGAATCTCCTTAAGGCGATTAGTTCCTGCCAAAGGTGCTCCGCAGATTCACGAACTATGCCTCCCAAGATACAACACCTCGAACCTGTTTGGATCAGCACTATGCAAATAGGACTCAATCGAACCGTTCAATTGAACCAGCACACTCAGAAAAAACAGAAGAGTAGGAAAGTATATCAAAGTTTTTTGGAATCGAGTTGGAAAAAACCAAAACCCAAAAAACTCTTATGAAGCTCTATTCTCATATATATTTATAGAGATTTTTGGTTCATGTACTAAAGAGATACATGAATTAAATAGATGCGTGTATCCACGAGATTCATGAATAAAGAAATACGTGAATCCAAGAGATTCATGTATCCAAAGATACGTGAATTCAAGAGATTCATGAACTCAATAAATACATGAACTGAAAGATACATGAATCTAGGAAATTCATGAAATCAATAGATACGTGAACAAAAAAGATTAGGAAATACATGAATCCAAAAGAGATACGTGAATAGAAAGGACGTATCATAATTATTGGCTTTCGTTGATCCATTAACCATAATTACAACAATCCCCCACATTAATGGATCAACAAAACATTTTTTGGCTCGAAGAAATCTGAGCATGCCTGTTGAAATACACCGCATCAAGATAGGTAGCTTTCGCTTTGAATATTCTTTAGTGAAAGCCTATCGGACTTACTTAACTAGTCGATGGACTAAGCCTTGAATCGCCAGTTGTTTATGTAAGCCTAGACAATAAACCTCACACAGAGTACCTCCAATTCAAGATTGGTTCTCGTTATGTTCGTTCTTTTGGCCCTGAACCTCTCGGGATTCATGCGTGCTTTAGAAAATCAAGCCTTTAAAAATTTTCATAGAGTCGGCCAGCTCCACGCATATAGGTGCATTCCTTTTAAAGATAGCCTACCATATCTCACTTGGATGTTACATCCCAAGTTATAGGAATCATTAAACGCATAGCGTACCCTTAATAACGCTGTAGGAAAGCACTGTTGCATCATAGGAATGGGAGACGGTGCTTACACTAGAGTTTCCAAAATTTGCGTTGTCCTACTGAACCTAGTCTATGGGATCTCCAATCGCATAGGTTAGGTTTCCACCCTGGAATCTCTTTATTGGGTTAAGGCTCTTAAACCCATTCCCCTTGATTCGCAGTTTATCTGCTCTTTTGACAAATCTTTTGTCAGCGGATCCGCAATATTTTCCTTTGACTTTACAAAGTCTAAAGAAATTATTCCATTTGAGAGCAACTGCCTTACAGTATTGTGTCTACGACGAATGTGTCTAGACTTACCGTTATAAATCACATTATGTGCCCTTGCAATTGCCGCTTGATTATCACAATGTATGCAAATTGCAGGAATAGGTTTTGGCCACACTGGAACATCTTCTAAAAATTGTCGAAGCCATTCTACTTCTTCAGCAGCTTTATCCAAAGCAACAAACTCCGATTCCATTGTAGAGCGCATTATTAGAGTTTGTTTAGAGGATTTCCATGACACTGCGGCACCTCCTAGCGTGAACACATATCCGCTAGTTGATTTCGATTCATCAAAATCTGAAATCTAGTTGGCATCACAATAACCTTCCAAAACAGCTGGATATTTGCCATATTGTAGAACATAGTCTTTTGTCCTTTTCAAATATCCTAAGACTCTCATCAAAGCATCCCAATGCTCGTGACCGAGGTTACTGGTATATCTACTCAGTTTGCTTACTGAGTACGCAATATCAAGTCTAGTGCAATTCATGATATACATGATGCTGCCGATTACTTGAGAGTATTCTAGCTGTCTGACACTATTTCCAGTGTTCTTTCTTAAAGTTAGGTGTGAAAGAAAAGGATTGTTTGCATCTTTAATGCCGAATCCTTTAAATCTCTCAATTACCTTTTCAATGTAATGAGATTGTGTTAAACCTAAGCCATCAAAATTCCTTAGAATTTTGATGCCGAGTATAACATCCGCTACACCTAAATCTTTCATCTCAAAGTTCTTCTTGAGAATGTTCTTGGTGATTTTGATTACCTCAATGTTATCTCCAAGAATTAGTAAGTCATCGACATATAGACAAATAAGTACATATCCAACTGTTGTGGATTTAGTGTACACACATTTGTCACACTCATTGATTCTATACCCATTTTGAATCATTACCCAGTCAAATTTCTCATGCCATTGCTTAGGAGCTTGTTTAAGTCCATACAATGATTTGACAAGTCTACACACTTTGTGTTCTTGTCCTTTGACCTTGAACCTTTCAGGTTGTTCCATATAAATCTCCTCGTCGAGATCACCATTTAAGAATGCAGTTTTCACATCCATTTGATGTATCTGCAAATTGTATAGCGAAGCTATAGCAATCAACATCCTTACTGATGTTATTCTCGTGACGGGTGAATAAGTATCAAAGTAGTCAAGACCCTCTTTTTGTCTAAACCCTTTGGCTACAAGCCGAGCTTTGTACTTATCAATGGAACCATCAGCTTTTAGTTTTTTTCTTGAATATCAATTTACATCCAATTGGTTTATTTCCAGGTGGAAGATCAACCAATTCCCAAGTATAGGATAGAATGGATTTCATTGTCAACAGCTTCTTTCCAGAAAGGAGCATCTGGAGATGACATTGCTTCTTTATATGTTTGAGGCTCACCTTCTAACATGTATGTTATAAAATCAGGTCCGAAAGATTTTTCAATTCGAGACCTTTTACTCCTTCGAAGTTCGGCTTCTTGAGTCACAACTTCATCATTCTCAGATTCCGATTCTCTAAGCCTTTTCTGAGAAAGTTCTCCTTGATTTCTTTTTGCAGGATATATATCCTCAAAAAATTCAGCATCCCTTGATTCTAGGATTGTATTGACATGGATTTCCACATTTTCATATTTGTGAACCAAAAATCTATATGCGCTACTATTTTGAGCATAACCGATGAATATGCAATCCACCGTTTTAGGTCCAAACCGAGTTTGTTTAGGAGGAGGAATTGCTACCTTGGCCAAGCACCCCCACACTTTTAGAAAATTGTAGGATGGCAACTTTCCATTCCATAACTCGTATGGAGTTTTACCTGTCTTTTTGTGGGGTATTTTATTAAGAATATAATTTGCAGTTAAAACTGCCTCCCCCCACAAGTTCTGAGGTAAACCTGAACTCAAAAGCATGGCATTAGCCATCTCCTTTAGTGTCCTGTTCAATTGTTCAGCAACTCCATTTTGTTGTGGAGTATAAGGTGCAGTCGTTTGGAGAATTATTCCAAATCTAGCACAAAACTCTTTGAACTTGATTGAACTGTATTCTCCTCCTCTATCAGACCTAAGCACTTTGATTCGTTTATCAAGTTGGTTTTCAACTTCATTTTTATACTTGACAAACATGCTCATAGTATCATCTTTGCTAGTTAGTAAATAAACATAACAAAATCTAGTACAGTCATCTACAAATGTGATGAAGTACTTCTTTCCACCTCTACTTTCTACAAATTTTAAATCACATAGATCACTATGGATTAGTTGTAGAGGTTCACTTATTCTTTCAACGGATTTGAAAGGTTTCTTAGCAAACTTGGCCTCAACACAAGTCTCACACTTGTAACGGGCATCCAACTCAAATCTTGGAATTAACCCAAAATTTGCTATTCTTTTCATTGTACCATAGTTTACATGTCCTAATCTACCATGCCATAGATAAGGAGACACAACAGTGTAAACTGAAGACTTTTCTTTATTAATAGTCTTTGGGTACACATACTTTGAGTTTACATCAATGACAACCACATTGGCCTTAAACAGGTCATTACACAAGTACCCTTTTCCCACATACATCCCTCCTTTAGAAAGTACAAATTTGTCAGATTCAAATACAACTTTGAAACCCGAAACCCTTATTGACAAGTATGGGGCCAGAAATTAGGTTTTTCCGAATCTCTGGTACATGCAGCACATCCAGCAGGGCGACCTCCTTGCCAGATGTAAACTTCAGGATCACCTTTCCTCTTCCGGCAATCTTTGCAGATGCAGAGTTAGCCATATAAAGTTTCTCATCTTCTTCAGCCTTCTCATAAGATGAGAACATGTGTTTGTCTGCACAAATGTGATTTGTGGCACCTGTGTCTAGCCACCAGCCATTAGTGTTTGACACCAGAGATGCTTCAAACATTACCACAGCAGACAGTCTTCCAATATTGTCATGTTCTGTCAAATTCAGTTACTGGGTTGCAACATCGTTCTTGCCTTTTTTTGGGCACTTCTTGCAATCCTTAGCACGATGGCCAGGCTTGTTGCATATAAAACACGTCCCTTGAAATTTCTGGAGCTGTTCCTTTTGCTTGCCTTTTCCCTGAAAAGACATCTTCCTTTTTCTATCTTGCTGGGACTTGGAAGATTCCACAACGTTGGCCTTTGGCTCAGACAAATGGTTCGCACTCCTTCTATTGTCCTCCTCGATTTTGAGGCGCAAAATGAGATCTTCAAGGCTCATCTCCTTCCGTTTGTGCTTCAAATAATTTTTGAAGTCTGACCAGCCCGGAGGCATTTTCTCAATCATAGCCGCCACTTGGAATGATTCACTAAGAATCATTCCCTTGGCAAAGATGTCACTCAGAATTAATTGCAATTCTTGAACTTGACTCATGACAGATTTAGAATTCACCATCTTGTAGTCCAAGAATTTGGCAACTACAAATTTCTTGGTGCCAGCGTCCTCAGTCTTGTATTTCTTCTCTAAGGACTCCCATAACTGTTTAGCATATTCAATATTACAATAAACATTATAAAGATAATTCACTAAACAGTTAAGGATATAATTTCGGCATAAGAATTCCCCATGCTTCCAAGCCTCCAACGCACCGAGCGTCGTGACATCTTGCTCATTTGGACTAATTATTGGGCACACCTCCGATAAATATTTCGTCAGATTGAGCATGGTCAGATAGAAGAACATCTTCTGCTGCCATTGTTTAAAGCCCACTCCGGTGAATTTCTCCGGTTTCTCATTAGCTATAACTGAAGGTGTTGCCATCACAGTCGGCAAAGTTCGTTGAACTACCCCTCCAGAAACGGAGCCAAAGGCCATTTGGCCTGTACTGTTCTGAAAAACAGTCCCGGGTATACCAGTCGAATGACTTGTACCCGCACCACCAAAATTGGTGTTAGCCCAAGGACCCGTAGCATAAGCTGCTACAAATTCAGACCCTGAGGGTTGAACATCTTCCATAGCAACGGTCGAATTGACCAAAGGAACGTCTCCTGAAACATTCGGGACATTGAAGGGCACTTGATTGTTTTCAGCCATCTCAATAATCTGACAAGAACAACAAACACAGTGAGTAAGATAATCGCCTTAAGATTGTTGGAAAATAATCTAGAAAATACACACTGTTTGTTGTAATCAGAATATAAAATTGGAGGTGAGGTACGGATATCCGAATCTCCTTAAGGCGATTAGTTCCTGCCAAAGGTGCTCCGCAGATTCACGAACTATGCCTCCCAAGATACAACACCTCGAACCTGTTTGGATTAGCACTATGCAAACAGGACTTAATCGAACCGTTCAATTGAACCAGTACACTCGGAAAAAATAGAAGAGTAGGAAAGTATATCAAAGCTTTTTGGAATCGAGTTGGAAAAAACCAAAACCCAAAAAACTCTTATGAAGCTCTATTCTCATATCTATCTATAGAGATTTTTGGTTCATGTACTAAAGAGATACATGAATTAAATAGACGCGTGTATCCACGAGATTCATGAATAAAGAGATACGTGAATCCAAGAGATTCATGTATCCAAAGATACGTGAATTCAAGAGATTCATGAACTTAATAAATACATGAACTGAAAGATACATGAATCTAGGAAATTCATGAAATCAATAGATACGTGAACAGAAAAGATTAGGAAATACATGAATCCAAAAGAGATACGTGAATAGAAAGGACGTATCATAATTATTGGCTTTCGTTGATCCATTAACCATAATTACAACACCGAAGAGCATCAGCGCTGAAGTCGCCAACGTGGAGTCGAATCCATTGAAGAATGAAGGGGCAAAAGACACCGACGAAGAGGAAGATGAGGGAGTGAAGCCAACGGGAGAGCAGGAGGGGCTAGGGTTGGAGGCGGCGGCGGTGACGAAAGAGAGGGGGCGAAGGAGAAGGAGAGAGGGGACAAGGAGTTAGGGTTTACATTCACGGGCAAAGAAAGAAAAGAGAAAACAAGAAAAAAGAAAAGAAAATATATAATAATAACAAATTCAAAATTTTTAATTATAAAATTTTCTAATAATAAATTTTTCATTAAGCAAGGACCTTAAAACATTTTGGAAAACGTTTTTTGATTCTTTCAAAGGAGAAATCGTGTTCTTGAATTTAAACTTTGGAAGGAAAATCTATTCTGTTGACTAGGAAAACTTTTTTAGTTGACTCATTATCTTAAATGAACCAAACGCTGAAAAATGAGTAAAATGTTTTCTCGAAAATTGTTTTTCTTAAAACAAACACACCCTTAGTTTGGAGAGAGAGAGAGAGATCTATATATATATATTCTCTTTCTCTTGTATTTGAAGGATGTAATAAAGAGCTGTGAGGTGCTAATTATAATGGAATCTTTAGCTGGATGTAGCCCTAATTTGAAGGTGAACTAGAATAAAATCTTGCGTTTCAAATTCTATTTCTTACTTCTACTCTCTATTTTCTTTGTGATTGTATGGCGAATTTTAACATTCGGTATCATATCTTGGTTTAGGATTAGGGTTTCTTGGTGAAGAGAGATCCGAAAAAAATCAAACCTTGGAGATTTGTGACACATGATCGAAGATGATAAGCCTAAAGAGGAATACCAAAGGGAAGTCGAAGGAGGACGAGTAAGAGGAATTCACATCTACTACATTGAAGGGGTAGAATATCAGCGGTCGGTAGGTGCAAGGCTTGATCTGGCTATGCCTTGCTGATAACATTCTAGTGAACATGACCTTTGAGAGGATGACTGTTGCGACCTGACCCCCTCGATGTCCCTCGGATGGGAACGGAAAAGACTAGGTTTAGGGATTTTTGACCATGAGAGTTCCTTCACGATTCGCATTCACAAAGACATCATCACCTCGCCTTTTAGGATGGACCATTTGGGAGTTTGCTCAATCACAGTTGCAAGTTCTCCCAAGTTCGTATCTCACGTAATAGTGGAAGGTATTGCGATTCACAACCACATGGGTGGCATACCTCGAGAGAAGAGGTCGAATGTAGATATTGAATTTAGGGGTATCTTTACCATGATAACCCTCTTGATAGTACACTTCACCTATAAGGATGGCATCACTTCATTCTCTAGGCTACTGCCATATCAAGTATGCTAAATCACGCGAGTCTTGTCGAGACTCATACACCTCGCGACGAGTTGATTTTATTATCTAGTTGTTTTATAACAACCTAAAAAGATGAGGGTCTCCACTAGCCTTGTTTTCAGGGGTCGGCTAGAAAACCCAATCAAGGGTTGGGAGTGATCCCTTGATTCCTACGCAACTAGAAATTTTAGGTTCAGGGACTTAAGTTATCATAATATTTCTATTAGCATCCTTTCAATACCTAACGGTTTGTCATGTTTTCTAATGTGTCCATGCATTTCTTCTTACTTTTCCTGTGATCATGCGTGGGTGGTTATTTTCATGCAAACTCTTTCTATAAAAGAAAAAGAAACCAAACAATTGAAATTTAAAGATGAGACAATAAGTAAATAATCAAACAAGCAGTTAAGGGAAAGCAGTAAATCTAACATGCAACCTAAGCAATGAAAGAAAAGACGAGACAGAATAAACAAAACTAGTGACTCATCGAGTGTTTATACAACACAAAATGACTCGAAACATATATCGGGGACAAATGAATACAAAGATACGATTAGAGTGGACATCAACCTCTCATCATCTTCAAGTCTCAAAGGATCTCTAGCTGAAGAAGGCCACTGAAGGGGTGATTAGCGGCGGCAAGCTGGCCAACATGTGGTGGTGGTCCGACAGAGAGAGTGGCGAGAGGATAGAGAGATGGTGAGAGAGGGCGGGAAAAATGAGAGAAAGGAGAGAGTTTTCTTTGCAAATTTGATTTAAAGATTAGCAAAATGACCCCCTTGATATTTTGGAGGGAAAAGCCATTTATATTATGGTATAATTGTCAAATCTTGACCATCGGGTCAATATGACGGTCAAAATTTTGATTTAATGACCAAATTAAGTC
Source organism: Eucalyptus pauciflora (assembly GCA_007663325.1). Taxonomy (NCBI): domain Eukaryota; kingdom Viridiplantae; phylum Streptophyta; class Magnoliopsida; order Myrtales; family Myrtaceae; genus Eucalyptus; species Eucalyptus pauciflora. The sequence goes on from VMYD01000067.1 coordinate 758,549, forward strand.
CACTAAGGAAAAATCCCACTAAAAATATGTCTTATGACTGATTGGATAGCTTTGATTCGCAAAAATAAGGGATTAAAGCGAGAATCGCGGTTAGGGCCTAATTAGAGGTAAAATTGTAAATTCACAAAATCCATGGGCCATTTTGCAAAATTTGAAAAATGCAAGGGCATGGGGTAACATATGGCGAGGATCCAAGAACCGATCGCCGGTGACTTAGAACCGATCGACAAGGGACTGAACCGGCCTACCTCGTTGGTGATTGGTCAGATTGGCCAGATTGGTCAGGCCGATTCATGCCGGTTCAATCAATTCTTGGCTAGTTCTAGCCTGGCAATCGCTAGGGGTTGGAAATTTGTGCAATTTGGTCCCAAGGACCAAATTGAAGAGAAATTTTAACCAATTTGAGGAGAAACGGTCCAATTTTAATAAAAGTAAGCCAATTAGACCACTCAAATGCGATTTATTGATTTTCTATTGACCTAATTAATTGAATTTTGTGAAAAATAATCGACATGGACCATAGGTGCACGTATTTGAACATCATAAGCTAAAACGGGCAATTTTGCAATTCCTCGCTAGAAATCACAAATTAACTGAAATCAAATTCAATTAATATTGCAACAAACCTATTCGACTAATTGCCCATGCTTACGAGAGTGCATTGCATTGAAATTGACCTTAAATTGAAGTCACGAGACTTAAGTAGAAAATGAATTGAGGTCTAACATTGAAATTGGACCTTGATTCATGAAATTAAACCTTAATCTTGAATAGGTCAGCTTGCATTTTTTCAATTGAAGCTCAATTGCTTGATTTTCCTATATCCAAGAGAATAAAATTCCCCAAATTGGGAAGTTCTTGAGTAAATTTATCAATTCGGACCTCGGATTTGGACTTATCTCAAGGAAAATAGTGAAACGCAAATGTCCATTTGCAACTCATGAAGGATCGATTTGGAACTCCTAATTAGGGCTTAAAACAGTGATTCACCTTTCAACATGACGATTCTTGAAATTGAGTGAACGAGCCGATATGAAATAGTCCCTAGACCAAATGTCATAAAAGGAACTATACCTAATTATGACTAAAACAAAAGTAATTTTATTTTTGGTCAATTTAGAATCTAAAACCAAAAAATTTGAAAAATAAGGCTCTTATCGATTTTTAAAATTTTTTAACACCAAAGTCAAATTGGCATTAAAATAAAATGTTTTGTGGATTTTTTTTTTTTTTGCTCAAATGTTTGATCAAAAGTCAACTATTTAGTTTACTTTTTTCCAAAAAAGTTGATTTTTGAGTTAAAACTTGAAATTTTTTGAAAATTGACTTTGCTAAAGTGAAATTAAAGTCATTTGACATCTCTTTTGAGCAAAAAAGCCAACTTTTGACTCAATCTTGACTTTTGGTCAAAAGGTTGACCAAACAGTCAACCGTTTGATTTTTCAAGTTTTTCTTGAAAATAAAAAGGAAATCAATTAGAAGTGACAATGTAAAAGATAGAAATGAAAAATAATGCTTTTTTTGTTTGAGAAACGGGTTTCGTCGCAATTAGAAACCATAATCTCAATTTTTTTTATATTTTTTATGCGTCTACTAAAAATCAAGTGTCAACAGCTGTCCATCATTGATTGGAAGTTTGGAGAGGTTCTACTCAAAGAAAAATTAATGGCTACAATTTTTAGTCGACTCCATTTGAGAAAATGTAATAATGAAAGAAAATAACATTTGGTTAGGAACATACCTAAATGCTTACCTTTGTTCATCGTAAATGTGTGTCTCATGCTTGGGATCATTCTCTCCATCTCTCTCATGGAATGGAATGAAGGAAAATGAATTATACAAAACATGAATGGTTTAAGGATTGTTGACACATGATTTTTAGTTAACATGTTAAAAAGATAAAAAACTGAGATTAGGGTTACAAATCACGACGGAACCCATTTCTCGACAAAAAGAATATTTTTTTTTATTTCTTTCTTTTGCATTGTCACTTTTGAGTGATTTCCTATTCATTTTCAACCAAAAAAAAAAAAAAAACCCGAAAAGTCAAATCGTTGATTTTTTGGTTGACTCTTTTGACCAATCCTTTGACCAAAAGTTAACCCTAAGTCAAAAGTTGGTTTTTTGCCCAATAAGATGTCAAATGATTTAATTTCACTTTAGCCAAGTCAATTTTAAAAAATGTCAAAGTTTTGACTCAAAAATCAACTTTTTAGGAAAATTCAACTAAATGGTTGACTTGTGGTCAAACCTTTGATTAAAAAAAAAAAAATCCACAAAACACTTCGTTTTAGTGTCAATTTGATTTTGGTGCCGAAAATTTTACAAAAATCGATTAAGAACCTTATTTTTTGAATTTTTCAATTTTTAGGCTTGAAATCAATCAAAAATAAAATTACTTTCGTTTTAATCATAATTAGGTACACTTCCTTTTACAGTATTTGTTCTAGGGATTATTTCTAGTCCACTCGTTCATTCAATTTTGGGAATTATCATGTTGGAGGCAAAATTGCCATTTTAAGCCCTATTTAGGGGTCCAAATCAATCCTCAATGAATTGCGAATGGACATTTATATTCCACTCATTTTCTTGAAATAAGTCCAAACCCGGGATCCATTTTGAGAAATTCACTAGAGAGTCTCCCAATTTGAGGAATTTTATGCTCATGGATATAGGAAAATCAAACAATTGAGTTCAATTGAAGAAAGTCAAATTGACATATTCAAGATTAAGGTTTAATTTCATCAATCAAGGTCCACTTTCAATATTTTAGGCCCGATTCATTTTTGGCCTAAGTCTTGTGACTTCAATTCAAGGTCAATTTGGATGTAATAAGTTATTCTAAGCATGGGAATTAGTCTAATAGGTTTATCGCAGTATCAATTGAATTCAATTTCAATTAATTTGCAATTTCAAGTGAGGAATTGCAAAATTGCTCGTTTTAGCTTATAATGTTCAATTACGTGTACCCATGGTTTAGGTCTGTTGTTTTTTACAATAATCATTCAATTAGGTCAATAAAAAGCACATGGATTGCATTTACGAGATTTAATTGGCTTAATTAGATCAAAATTAGACAATTTCTCTTCAAATTGGACAAATTTCTCTTCAATTTGGTCATTGAGGGCCCAAATTGCATACATTTTGAACCCACAATGATTGCTCAGTCAGGAACCAATTAGACTGGCCGTCGGCGAGGTAGGCTAGTTCGACCCCTTGTCGATCGGTTCTGGGTCGCCGGTGGCTGGTTCTGGGATCCTTGCTGTGTGTATTTTACTCCCATGCCCTTACAATTTCCAAATTTTGCATATTGACCCATGAATTTCATGAATTTATGATTTTGCCCCTAATTAGCCCCTAATTGCGATTCTAGTTTTAAACCCCAATTTTTGCGAATCGAACCCATCCAATCGATTTAAGTAGGATTAGCCCTTAATCAATTTGACTTGGCCCTTAAATTGAAATTTTGGCCATTGGATTGAGCCAACGGTTAAGATTCGTCGATTAGGGCCTAGTATAAAGGCATTTTCCCTCTAAAATGCAAAGGAGGCTTATTTTTGCAAAACTTTAGATCAATTATAGAAAATTCTCTCAAATTCTCTCTTCTCTTTCTAACTTCCTACTCTTTCTCTATTTTCTCTCCACTCGCTCGCCGCACCTTGTTGCGTGAACTGGTGACGTCTTGACCTCAACAGCTTCCCTTAACGTCTTCTCCTCCCAGTCGCAAGCTCAGGTCACCATTGGAGTAGCCAAAACTCCTCGCCCAGTCCCCTTCTTCGTGCGGATTTGATGACTGGCATCTTTGCTGATGTTGTGATTGGCGATTCCTCCTCGTTGATTGGTGCTGTCCGGCGATCCATTCATGGTCCGACCACCACTGATTGATCCACAAGTGAATCCTCGATTAGCTAGTGGTCGGGGCCTCATTAGAAAGCCACTGAAATAACTCCGATGGCTTGATTTGTTCCAGTGGGCTCAAAGCCGGTCTAAATAGGACCAGTTTTGATCACTGGACCAACCGGAGATCATCGGCGGCTTATGGCGCCACTAATCCCCGCCAATCAGCATCTAGAAGCATCCCCAACATTGCTACGGTCAAGGTTTGACGAATCACTCATCGAAAAGCCTCCGGCAGCTGCTTCTCTTATCGGCGCTCAAGACTGGTCTAGTTTTGGATTAGTTTTATCCATGCTTTGAACCGGTGGCCCAACTATGCCGATCCATTTGCTAGGCAATCTGATCAACATCGTTAGGGCTCCAATCACTTTCTGGCAAAGTCGATTTTGTCTGATCGCACTTAATTTCGAAGAAAAACGCAAAAGGTGAATGTCTTGATCTCGAATTCGATGAGGCAAGATCGGCATAACCGATCGAGGTTAGGATTCAAGTTTGAATTTACCTAATATGCCTAGATCTAAGATTGATGATGTGATTGAGTGATAAGCTAAATATTGATGTTCATTGAAGATGAACTTGAGTTTTTTTTTTTTAATGTGATTATCGTTCATTTGCAATTTTGTGGTTCTGTGGTATGCTTACTATTTTGGTTGAAACAAGGTAATAGATGAGGTTTTCTAACCTCAATCCCTCTAGATTTGGAAAATAGACTTCAAGAACTTCAATTTGATAGGTTGCACATCCTGAATGGGCATCATTTGGTCATTGAAAAGACATCTTGGAAATCGATTGATTTTACAATAGTTTTAGGTTGAGTTATGGTTTTGACTTTGTTACGGTTTTTGATTTTTTTTTTAATTTTCGTACTGATTTTTGTGATCGGATTATGGAAAAGTTTTCTTAATTAGATTGCTTGAAATTATCTTGAGCATATTTTTTCTAAGTTTTTTGGAAATTTTTATTCAGGTAAAATCGTCAAAAACCGAACCTATGTCAATCTACCTTGCACTAGGTCCGAATTGCACTTGTATGACATTAAACTTATAGATGAGTTTATTTGACTTCATGACCTTCATGAGACTTGAAATACATGACGTGTGTGTTCCAATGACATATGATTCACATGATTCGAGCATCGTTTGATATGTCAATTGCATGTGCTAATATGTCTAGGTATGGTTGCAATTAGTGCACATCATAACATGATTCTGTTTTGCTATTTTCACATAGGATTGTGCAGTGAAAATTGAACTACGATGTCTTCACGAAAAATGTTCATCATAATGGATTCCACATGTAGAATTTTTGTAAAATTTTTACATATCATTAGCTCATCGAGGTTAAGCATGTTTTGTGATGTTTGTGTTAGATTAGAGGCTTATCATGAGCATCCTAAAACGCATTTGTTTGGGTCTCTTAAAGACCAAACCGTGCATCAATGCTTTCTTGATTTTTGAAGTGTGCATTATAAGCTTCGTGTCCATATGTGGCATGTCATGATTGAACTTCATTTGGTATGTGAACATCAGGCATCAATTAAACTAGTTGCAATGGAAAATCATCAAACATGCATTTATGAATTCTAAGTCATTTTGCAACATTGATGGAACTTGTCACGCCCCGAACCCTGGGCACGTGCACATCCCTTGGCGGTCGATTTAAAATTTGCGATCTTCCCAGGACACGTCGCCAACCCATTCGTTTTATGCACATGCAGAAGCAAATTAATAATCCCCAGACAACAATCAAGCATGGGATAGAAAAGCAGGACAATCAATTTTCACAAAACATACTTTACATATATACAAGCCAAGCCAATCCTATAGGTCTAAACACCGAAGGTCTGTCCCAAAAAAAACTACCGGACAACCTATACTCCAGATCCCTTCGACTCTAGCTCAGGACCCTCCACGACACCATCTGGTATCTCCATAGTAAGGACCTGAAAATTTTAAACCACGACGAGGTGAGACAAAGTCTCAGCAAGTCAACACTCTAAACCCCGATTAGGACAATAATTCACTCAGAGGCGTCCTATACATGCACCACACATAGACTTACCTCACCTCAGCACCTACCTGCACGTTAGTACATCACATATCTCATATCAATACAGCAAACACATTTCACAACTAGAACACATCAACTCATATATCAACCAATCACATGGGTCATGATTATAAGGTAAAATCGTTATGACACGTTTCATTCCATGCCACACAATTTTATCCCATAATAAGGCGCAGCGATCTCAACACTTATGCGTGTTCCAGTTATTACGACCCAACGGCCATGGCACCCCATTGAGGAGCTTTGTTACGAATTCTATTCGCGAACGGCATCATCTAGCATCCTCCACCTAGACAGCACCCCATTGAGGAGCTTTGTTCCAAAATCGCTTTCGCGAACAGCAACGTCTAGCATCCTCCGCCTAGACGGCACCCCACTGAGGAGCCTCATTCCAAAATCACCTTCGCGAACGGTATCATCTAGAACCCCCGCCTAGACGGTACCCCACTGAGGAGCTTCATTCCGGAACCCCTTTGCAAACGGCATCAAGATGGATTCACTTAGTGACCACACACACATCCATACTTGGCCAAGAACACCGTGCTTTGCACTCCAATACCCATTTCAAATAATGGACTTGGCCAATTTTCTTCATATTAAAAATACCCGGTAAAATAAGTGTGTGTGGTCGCACAATCAGATTGATTCATAAAACGTGATACTCTCCCATTTTAAAATTCCACGATTTTATATAGTACCTAAAATACTTTTGGCGTAAAAAACCGACACCCGGTATTTTTCTATTTAAATACCACAAAATCGGATTTTGCAATAATAATCAATCACCATTACCAAGCACTCAATTGCACCTCATAGCATAAATAAACCATCCAATTCACACATAAATTCAACCACGAGAATGAGCGTAAAATTATGAAAAACAGTTAATCCATCACAATTTACGCTAATTAAAATTAATTAAATAAATTGTAATTAAATAAATAAATTGCAATTAATTAAATTGAACCACTTAATTAACCTAACCATGTAGGCAAATCATCGACCAAATCAACTCTTAGATTCCATCATATAGCCAAAATACCAAAATTCCCTTTTTTAAAAATAAACTTAGCAACTTTTTTTTTTGTTCAAACCTTCCGAAATAAATTCGTACGGGGTCACATATTTGAAATTAACCCGCCAAACTTTGCACGCATCTAGTTTGAAACCTCACTGTTTTATCGAGACCATAAAACTTGGGCTTCCAAACCTGACACCATAATTCTTTTCTAATTCTTTTCCAACCGCCCCTTTTTGGAAACCATATTTGGTAACCCCTTTTTTTTTGTTCAAAACATTTCGAAATAAATTCATAGGTGTTCACATACTCAAAATTAATCCGTCAAACTTTCCACGCACCTAGTTTAAAACCTCATTGTTTTATTGAGCAAGTAAGTTTTGGTGTCCGGACCCGACACCTCATTGTTTTTCCAATAAATAGTCCAAAAGGTCACAATTTTCAATAATACTAAACAACCAACCTAGAGCAATCCATCTCATCACATCATGCATAGGTTCTCAGCATGCCACAAGTCAACCAAATCACCAAATACACATTATTCAGCAAGCACGACACCAAGAACAACCATAAAACCCACAATCGGTCCTTATTAGCAGAAATCGGGCCACTCGCACGTCTCCAAGTTTAAATCCAGAAACCTAACCAAACAAGTTCAGAAAATTCTCAAATTTTAATATGTTATAAAGGACACATAAATGAACACTTTTTATGAGACACCTTGACCTAGATCTTTCTAGATTAAGAGCAGTAAATCGCTCAATCTGTTACAAAAACTGTGTCCGTGTCCAGAAATTCTATTTTCCAAAACCAGCTTGGTTCGAGGTCCAAAACTTGTCTGTTTGATCTAAAATTTGAATAAGTTAAATTAAAATATGTGATGAAAAACTTTTGTGAATGAACTCTTTTGAAAATCAGACCTTAAGAGTTGATAAAAATCCTTGAAACACCAAAAGGTCATTGTTTCTAGCATAATCCGAGATTCTGTTTTGGATAAAATGAAGCTGAAATCTTGTTCTTGTAAATCCATAAAATCTTAAGTAAAATATATGTTATAGCTGAAGATGTTTAGAACATTTTCCAAGAGGGAATCAACTTCAAAACCGTAACATGTTTTTCCCTACAAAAATGGCAAGCAACAAGGGTCCAGTAAACCAGATCTGCAGTTAAACTAATCCTACTTTGTTGGAAAAAACTCCTTTAATGTTTTGAAGATGACAAAACTTGTCCAAAGTCTATTCTGAAGAATTTCATACTTTTGTGTCAAACTCTGAAGACTCCCAGACTTTGTGTCAAAGTCTGCTCACTCTGACAAATTCCAAACTGAACGAAAGTGAAGGATGAAGACTTTTCCAGATAAGGGATTATCTTTCTGACTTCAAGAGTTCGGATCATATGGATTATATATAGTCTTCTGGTTGGAAATATCACTTACGAGATTGAATATCTTTATTGGAATCAATTTAGATACATCAAATCTTTTTGGAGGGCAAGTAAATTTAGAAAGAATCTACTTATAGAAACCAAGATCCTGATTGTATGGGCGAACATGATTGACGGGCTTTTATCACAATCTTCAAACGGCTCAAGATCTCCTTGATTGATTCTGTCCAACGGGTTGATTAGACGAATTCCTTTGGAAAGTGCCAACGGTCGAGAAGGCATGAAGGAGTATTTAAGGAGGACTCTCCAGTTGTTCAAAAGAGTGCATGAAAGAGAAATTCCAAAGTCTGAAGCTTCCTAGTTTCTTGTTATTCCATATTCTATGCTCTAAATTGTACTCAAAAGAGAGAGACCTATAGTGTGACTTCGTGAGAGAGTAGTAGAGACTCTTCACTATGAAGTCGAGATCGCAAGATTGTAAATTCTCTTTTGATTCATAGCGGAATCCAGCCAGAAGGCTGTCAGCATGGGAGAGTGGACGTAGGCTTGATCTAAGTCGAACCACTATAAATTTTGTGCTCATATTCTCTTCCCTAAACTTCTTTATTTTGTTTATAGTTCTATTTAACTGCTAAAGTTTGAACTAGTTCAAAGTCTGTTATTCTTCAGACTTAGTTTTAAAAGTAAAATATTTTTACTGTTCTTTGTGAAAAATTATCTTTACACCTATTCATCCCCCCTCTAGGTGTTCATACTAGCACTTACAAACCTAATTAACACAAATCCTTCTTAGCACTAATCTAATCAAGTTAATTAAGCTAATTAACACTAATCTAATCCCCTAAGTGCAATTAACAACCTAATTAAGGATTAGGGAGTTAACTCACCGAATTAGCGAGGTAACGGGTCCACGGCGACGGCAACGCGACGGCGGTGAGATCCCATGCCTACGGCGACTCCAATGAAGTTCAAACGATGGCTGAAAACCGCAAGGGGGCTCACGGCTTGGGCTGGTCGATTCGATTCTGAGGAGTTGAGCTGCTGGTCGATGTTCAACGAGCTGGACGAGAGGCTGAATGGTGGTTGCGGACTGAGGCAGTGAAGTTGCGGCTGCCTTGACTACTCGATGGTGAGATGATGGAGTGTTGGCTGAACGATGGCTGTTGAAGGCTGGGCGGGCTGAATGTGAGGAGCTGTGGCTACTATTAAAGTGAGCTGGTGGCTGTGGTGTGAGGAGTGATGGCTGTGAATGATATATAATAGCTCAATGAAAGGGGCGCAAAACCAAAACCAGGGGGAAGGAAAGTGGGGCTGAGTCACGTAAAAGAGAGGGAGAGTGGGAGATTTGAGGGAAAATGGGCTAGCTGCTGAACAAGAAAAAAAAAAAAAAAAGAGATGAGGAAGAAAGAAGAAGGGTCGGCTGAAAGGGAGGGGGAAACTCACGCACGCATGAAAGAAGAGGGGAATTGGTAGAGAGAGAAAGAATGCCAATAAGTCAAGGGAAAATATCAATTTCATCATTTCTAAGTCCCCAAAGTCTTCATGCCAATCCTCTATGTCTCCAAATACTTTCTTGGCTCTAATTTCCCACAAATAAAATCCTTTTTGCAGCCAAATAACACACTTAAAGAGCCTATCCGAATTTCACTTTCATTTTCCAATTTGTCCGAAATTCGATTTTTCCACAAAATTCCGGACTCAATGGAATTTTTTTCCAAAAGATGAGACGAGGTCCTAAAAATAAATTGTGACACGCTCGAATGTCCGATTCCCGAAACCGAATTCAATTTTGCAGTTAAAATCGATCGAATACGATTTTAGTACAATCTAACCTATCGGGTAGCTTTTAGGGATTTTAGCGTGTTTGACCCGTGGTGGATAATTTTCGATCCACGTTTGTGCATCTCTAACTCATAGGCAACTCTTAGTTGTCGTAAAAATCACAAGGTTTCAATTACGGGTACCGAGTATAAAATCGACAGATTCGACGCAAATTTTGCAAAAATGCGGAATCACCCGCAATTCAATTACGCCATTCCATCGAATCAACCTATATCCGATCACTTTTCAATTATAACGGTGTTGTATTGACCCTTGCCAAATATCACGGTCGAGCAGTCGATTTCTGATCGAATTCTCAAGTCTGTCACGTTTATATCCCTTAACGGCTTCACCTGATAGATCAGTTAACTCGTGAGTGATCAACTCCGAGAAAAAGGACCATAGGTGCGTCAACGAAATGCCCATTTCATATTATCGAGACGGGATCAAATTTCAGGATGTTGCAGAACATGTGAGTTCTTTGCATCCCAACCTAGGGTTAAATGTTTTACCCAAATCATTGTCACATTCAATTCTTCATCGTATGCAACTTTCACACCATTCATGCATTGTTTAAATGACCTTTAGAAGTATTAAACATATACCATATTTTGTTTTGTAAATGGTTGATTAGCATGCTCTCACGAACATCAACTTTTGACCATTAATTCAACCTCAATTGAACTCTAACTGCTCTAGGAAATTGCAGGACTTGTCTAGATCTTTCAAATGCTGCTAATTTTGTGTGATTTGCTCATCATTTGATCCCTTTTTTTATTTTTTCCAAGTTAGGTTAAAAATTTGACTTAGGTTAAATTCGGAAGCCTTGTTTAGTCAGATCTTTGCTATTTTGGGGTGATTTTCTAGGTAGAGATTCCTGAGTTAGACCCTCAACAAATTTTGTATATTACTCTTTTGACTATGATTTGGTGAAATTGTACATTTTTTGAACCCTATTTACTAGGTCAAATTTCAGTTGTAATGGCTTGCTACCCTGCTGTTTTGCGAAATTTCTGATGTGACGTTGAACTTCATTGAATTTTTATAAATGCCTACTGGCTCGTTTCAATAAATGAAATAATCTTCTGACAACATTTTCTTCAAAATTGATTTGAAATGTTGACTTTACATATGAAAGTGAATTTGGTACATATGATACTTCTGACAATAATTGTTTAGAATCTTTCAAATTGCTGATTTGACATTGGAATTGTCAAGATTTGGATCGTATTTAAAATACCTGCGATGTATGTGAGTGTATGATATACATACCAGACTAGTCTTGGCAATTAAATGCATTCCATAGTTGAGATGCTCCTTTGTCTAAACGTTTCGCTTTCCTTTCTCGACTTTTCAAACACGTTCAAATCTTTTGAAGCATCACATAAACCACGCATGCATGAAACCATTCCGTTTACTAGAAATGCCTACGAATGTCATTGGTGCATGTCAATTGAAAAAGTGATATGCTATTGGCTCACTGAAATTGTCTGATTATTTGGGAAATAAGGCTCATGGACTTGCCTGCACGTTTAATTCCAATTGATGTTTGTGGATGTTAGATGTATGCTTAGGAGTGATGCCTGATACTGTGGAAAAACCTTGGACTCACCTAGATCATGTCTTAGGTACTTATGAGCATTAATGGCCATGTGAGAATACAATGGTCACTAATGGATGCAAGTGATGAAAATGAATTGGGGGTAAGCGTATAAGGGGCCGATGCATGAATTGTAATGGCCAACCTCGAGGCCCTGTTCATTCATTTGTGCCCATCATGTCCGAGTGGAAGATGTTGTACTTTAGCTAGTACGTCCATGATGGGATGCGATTAGAACGTACCGTTTGGCCTTGATAAGCTACGATGGAAAGACACCATTTGAAGAGGTGTGATGGAGTCATATAAAAGACTCCTGAAGACAACCGTTGGCATAGTTGGCAGAATATGCTCAGAATTCTCTCCTTGTCTTGTCTCCTTTCCATCGAGAGAAAAAGAAAGCATTCCATTTCGTCTTTACAAGAACAATTTGCACTTACGCCGTGGAAATCGGGTGTTTTCCTTGTGATTACATTCAGACCAATGTGAAGTAATATTGTTCGTGATTCATCCGCAATTCAGCGTTCGTTCAGGGTTAATTGTTGTTTGCACATCGGATAAAGGTAAGTCGTCTTCTGCCGACTTGAATTCCAACACTATCAGTGTTGTGACCGGTCAGTGCTGTCCGGCGGTTCATTCACTATCCGACCACTACCAATCGATCCACAAGTAAATACTCGACCAACAGGTGGTTGGGGCCTCATCAGAAAGCCACCGAAATAACTCTGATGGCTTGATTTGTTCCGTGCAGGCTCAAAGCCGGTCCGAATAGGACCGATTCTAATCACCAAACCAACTGATGATCACCTACGGCTTATGGCGCCACTAATCCCCACCGATCAGCATCTGGAAGCAACCCCGACCTCACTATGGTTAGGATTTGGTGGATACTGGAAAGCCTCCGGCAACTGCTTTTCCCATCAACACTCAAGGTCGGTCTAGTTTTGGACCAATTCTGTCCAAGCTTCGGACCGGCAACCCAATCATGCCAATCCAATCCTTAGGCAATCTAATCAACATCCTCGGAGCTCCTATCACTTTTCGACGAAGTCAATTTCATCCGATCGCATTTAGTTTTAAAGAAAAACGCAAAAGATAAATATCTTGATCTCGAATCAGATAAGGTGAGATCGGCGTAACCGATCGGAGTTAGGCTTCAAGTTTATATTTACTTAAAATGCCTAAATCTAAGATTGACGATGTGATTGAATGATCTGCTGAAGATTGATGTTCATTGAAGATGTACCTTAATTTTTTTTAATGTGATTAATGTTAATCTGCAATTTCGTGCTTCTGTGATATGCTTACTGTTTTGGCTGAAATGGGGTACTAGATGAGATTTTCTAACCTTGATCCCTTCTAGACATAGAAAATAGACTTTAAGATCTTTGATTTGATAGTCACACGTCCCGAACGAGCGTCATTTGATCATTGAAAAAACCTTGGAATTCGGTCGATGCTAAAATAATTTAGGTCGACTTGTGGTTCTAACTTTGTTACAGTTTTTGATTTTGTTATTTTCGTACTAATTTTTGAGGTCAAAGTCTAGAAAAGTTTTCTTCGCGAGATTTGCTTGAAATTGTCTTGAGCATAACATACTTTTTTCCAGATTTTTTGGCAATGTTTTGGTTAGGTAAAATTGTCAAAAACCGAACCTATGTCGATTTCCCTTGCACTAGGTCCGAATTGAGCATCATTTGATAAGTCAATTGCATGTGTTAATATGTCTAGGTACCATTATAATTAGTGCACATCATAACATGCTTCTATTTTACTATTTTCATATAGGATTTTGGTGAAAATTGAAATGCGATGTCTACACGAAAATCGTCATAACGCATTCCATATGTAGAATTTTTCATAAGATTTTTACATGTCATTAGCTCATCGAGATTAAGCATGTTGTGTGATGTTTGTGTTAGATTAGAGGCTTATCATGAGCATCATAAAACGCATTTGTTTGGGTCTCTTAAAGACCAAATCGTGCATCAATACTTTCTCAACATTTAAAGTGTGCATTATAACCTTCATGTCCATATGTGGCATGTCATGATTGAACTTCATTTGGTATGTGAACATCATGCATCAATTAGACTAGTTGCAATGGGAAATCATTGAACGTGTCTTTCTTAGTTCTAAGTCAATTTGCAATATTGATGGATTGTGTGAGTTCTTTGCATGTTGATCTAGGTTAAATGTTTTACCGAAATCATTGTCACATTCAATCCTTCGTCATATGTGAATTTCATGCCATTCATGCATTGTTTAAATGACCTTTAGAACTATTAAACATATACCATATTTTGTTTTGTAAATGGCCGATTCAAATGCTCTCACAAACATCAATTTTTGACCCTCAATTCAACCTTGACTGAACTCCTACCCTTCTAGGAAGTCATAGGGTCGCCTAGATCTTTCAAGTGCCACTGATTTTGTATGATTTGCTACCATTTGGCCCCTTTTCTATTTTTTTCCAATTTAGGTTAAAAATCTAACTTAGGTTAAATTCGAAACCCCTATTTAATCCCTGTTTAGTCAGATTATTGCTATTTTTATGTGATTTTCTAAGTAGAGATTCTTGAGTTAGACCCTTAATGAATTTTGTTCTTTACTCTTTTGATTACGTTGTGGTGAAATTTTACATTTTTTGAACCCTGTTTACTAGGTCAAATTTTAGTTGAAATGGCATGTTACCCTACTGTTTTGCGAAACTTCGGATGCAATGTTGAACTTCATTGAATTTTTATAAATGCCTACATGGCTTGTTTTAGAAAAATTTCTCAACGAAGTTTGTTCCCTATGATGTCATGCTCGTTGTGTAATTTTCTTGGGACAATTTAATAATGGGTCTTCTTTCAATTTTGCCCATTTTGGTTGCCTTGTTTGTAATGCTTTGTTGTAAATTCTAGCTGTGATGTTCTATTAGAATTTTTTAGGGTGACTTGCATGTGGAATTAGTATTCATCATCTTCATGAAATCCATTCCAAATTCTCTAATCTTCATTTTCAAAATTTTCAATGAATGAAATAATCTTCTGACGACATTTTTTCCAAAATAGATTTGAAATGTAGACTTTACATATCAAAGTGAATTTGATACATGTGATGCTTCCAACATTAATTGTTTAGAATCTTTCAAATTGTTGATTTGACATTGGAATTGTCAGGGTTTGGACCATATTTAAAATACCTGCAATGTTTATGAGTGCATGATATACGCACCAAACTAGCCTTGGCAATTAAATGCATTCCATAGCCTAGATGCTCCTCTGTCTAACTGTTTCGCTTTCCTTTCTCAACTTTTCAAACACATCCAAATCTTTTGAAGCATCACATAAACCACATGTGCATGAAATCATTCCATTTGTTAGAAATACCTGTGATTGTGTTTGGTGCATGTCAATTGAATGAAGTGATCCGCCATCGACTCACTGAAATTGTCTAATTTTTTGGGAAATAAGGCTAATGGACATGCCTGCATGTTTAATTCGTACTGATGCCTATGGATGCTATATGTGTGTTTAGGAGCGATGCCTGATACCATGGGACAACCTTGTGACTCACTTAGATCATGTCTTAGGGACTTATAGAGGGATCAATACATGAATTGTAAAGGCCAACCCCGAGGCTCTATTTGTTCATTTGTGCATATAATTTCATTTGTTTGATCGTTCTTTGTGCTTTTGTCTATTTTGTTGTGAAATGATTGTTTCTTCCTATTGTATGTACCCAGTTCTAGTTTTAGGTTACAAGTAGATTAGGTCCTTAGAAATAGAGATCCCTTGAGACTCGAAGATGATGGGAGGTTGATATCCATTTTGACCACATTTTTGTATTCATTTTTACCCGATATATGTTTCGGGTCATTTTTGCATTGTACAAACATCTGACGAGGTGCAATTTTTATTTCTTCCATTTGATTTCTGTCTATCACTTAGGGTTGCATGTTAGATTTAGGCTGAAGGATGAAGTGATGCCATCCTTATCGGTGAAACGTACTATTAATAGGGCTATTATTATAAATATATCACTTAAATTCGATATTCACACTCGACTTCCTCCCTCGAGGTGTGTCGCCTATGTGGGTACAAATCACAACACCTTTCACTATCACGTGAGGTACGAGCTTGGGAGAGCTCGCAACTGTGATCGAGTGAACTCACAAGAGTTTGTCCTAAAAGGTAAGGTGATGACATCTTTTGGAACGCAAGCCGTGAGGGAGTTCTCATGATCGAGTATCCATAAACTCAACCTTTCTCCTTTCTTGGCGTGTGAGGTCAGGTTGTGACAAGGATGACTACTAACCTAAAGGCAAGGTTTAAAGATAACCTAAAACCTAAAGGATAAGATTTTGAGGATAACCTAAAACCTAAAGACAAGATTTAAGGTTTACGATAAACCTAAGGGACCAGGTTTAAGGTTTACCAAGAACTTATAAGACGAGTATGGTTTAGGCTGACCAAAAATCGAGAACAAAGGGGTATGGTTTAAACTGACCAAAAACCGAAACAAAGAGTATGGTTTAGACTGACCAAAAATTGAAAACTAATGGGTATGGTTTAGGATGACCAAAAACCAATCCACTAGGGAAATATATATTTTGAAAAAGAATTCCGAGTTGCTCAAGGGCTAATCTTGTGGAATCATTTGACCATGTCTTGATAAATGATACCAAACGTCAAATTCCTTAGGAAAGGATTTTAACAAAATGAAGTTTTATTAACCATCTAAGGGTTGGATCAAATATGCCAAACTGGAAATAACCTAATCAAAAAGGTCTTCCTGACTAGCCCTCAAAAAAGGCTTTTATTCCTATTTTTGATGTGGGGAAACTATTCTATTCTCACTTGAGAGATCTCACACAACCTATGTCGAGGGTTTTCAGAAACGTTCACAGTGAATACAAATTCATTTATCAAAAGGTCTTTTGAAAGGACCGTAATGCTGGCTTGGTCATGTGCTTACACAAAAGATGGTCGCTTTGATGTCAAGAAAAGGATATTCAATCAATATCTTCATTGAGTTTACAAGTCAAGAACGTTGAAGATAAGATAAGATACTTTCACTCCTTCTAGCGGTAGCTTCTATGTCAAATTTCTACTTCGACTCAAACCGTCCCAATTAGAACAAACTTCGGATGAGGGTTGTAATGTTAGTTCGGGTAAGGCTTGAAAGGCTTAAAATTTTTTCGAATATCAAGGGTATAGAAGTGAGTGATTATCTTGGCACACGACTTTTCAGAAGTCTGACTCTTGAAATTTAACCTATCTCGAGAGTCCTTTTGACTATTTTGTTTTGAGACTTGAGAGCTTTGCTCTCTTTTCTAATGATGGTGCTTGCAATACATGCTTTACAAATCATTTCTTTTGTTTTTTTTTTTTTTATGAATGGTCTTTTGCACGACCATTAATCTTGCTTTTGATGAATTTTTCACAAGCATTGACATTGTTTTTATTAGGCACACTGATTTTTCATACCTCCTAATTTCACTCTCTTCTAAGTATCTAAGACTCTCGAGCGATTTCTTCAATATCACCAACACTCACTTTTTGTTGGTAAATCACATGTTTTGCCCCAGTGTGGGGAGATAATCACCGCTTGGGTTTGGAAAGAATTGAACAGGGCTCAAATTGGCTAAGCAATGAGTAATTATGTTTGGGTAGTGAACTGAATGCTCTTTGTCACTTCAGGATGCTTCGAGTTTCCATAAGAATTCACCAAGAAGATTAATGCAAGTGAAGGTAATAAAATTTTTATTGATCTTTTACTCCACAATTTTCAATCAAGACCCCCTCTTTTGCCTCAATGTGAGGTTGTTCTTGACAGGGTTATTTCCCTATTTGGCTCAAAGTGGCTCATAAGGGATATTAGTAGTGTTTGGGATTGAGAAAGAAATGCATTTATCATTTTAATCCATGTATTCATTATGAATGAATCATATGCCTTAAGACGATGTTCTTTTCACTCAATCCTCTCGAAGTGTATAAAGACATGTTTGGTCAAAGGCTTGCCTCTCATCATCTAGGCATTACCATTTTGCATATTTAACAATCATTTTCTTGTTTTTCAAAGCATCATTTGACTAAATTCCTCTCCATGGGGAATCAAGATAGGAAGAATGTTTTTCAAATGATGTGTTCTCTAGACTCCTTTAGGGAAGATTTTTGGAAACAAAATTGAAAATTTTTTGGGACAAAACTAGTTTTGTTTGCCAATGAAGTTTACTGCTCGAGCGGTACCCTTCCTAAGTTCTAAGGAAGGCAATTGAATTTTGTAAGCAATTGAATTTTGTAGTTTTGTTTTCTTGAGGCTGATCTCCTGAATATAGGTGAAGTCTTCTTTGGGAGTCATTTAGTACCTACTTGGTGAAGTAATCAATGGCCACTAGGATGAAACGGTGTCCATTTGACGCCTTGGGATTAATTGGTCCGATGATGTCGATGCCCCACATCGAAAAAGGCCATGCCTCGGACATTTGACATAACTCATTGGGAGGAGCATTGATCTTGTCTCCATAGACTTGACATTGATGACAGCACCGCACATGCGGAATAGGATTTGCTTCCACGGTTAGCTAGTAGTAACCTAACTTCATGATTTTCCTTACTAGGAGATAGCCGTTCATGTGAGGACCATATTCTCCTTCATGCATCTCTTTCATTAATAATTTGGCTTCTTGTGCATCAACACACTTCAATAGGACTGAATCAAAAGATCTTTTATAGAGAGCTCCTCCATTGAGGAAGAATTTGGACGCTAATTTCGTTAGGTATTTTTCGATCGTTGGCTTGACTTCCTTGAGGAAATTTACCTTCTCGGAGGTAATTCATGATATTGTAATACCATGGTTGATTGTTAGGTTCTTCTTCAATCACTATGCAATAAGCAGGCTTCTTTGGGATATCAATTTGTATTGGATCAATGCTCAAACCATCGGTTACTTATAACATCAATGACAATGTTGCCAAAGTATCAATGAACTGATTTTGAGACCTTGGCAGTAGTCAAAAGAGATTTCAGCGAATTCCTTGACCAAGTCTTAAAGCTACTCATGGTAAGGAATTAGCCTCGGGTCTCATGTTTGCCATTCACCTTCTATTAGAAGAATGATGAGTGTGGAATCGCTATAGACTTGAAAGCTTTTGATCTTCATATCAATGGCCAATTGTAGACCAAGGATATAGGCCTCATATTAAGAGATATTGTTGGTGTAGGGAAATACCAACTTTGCGGCTACTGAGTAATGTTGACCAACTGGGGATATTAAAACTGCCCCGGTACCATAATCGAAAAGGTTGATGGCACCATCAAAATACATGGTCTACTTGTCGTGTGAAATCAGGTGAAGCCATTCATCAACTTGACCCCAATCATCGGATTTCTCAAGATTTCTAGCTAACATGTTAGCTATGGCTCCACCTTTGACGGACTTTTGCACCACGCTTCAAATATCAAATTCAAAAAGTAATATTTGCTATGTTGCGAGCCTTCCAACCAGGGCAAGCTTCTCCAATAAAATATTTGATTTGATCATTCTCAATCACCGGTAGGATGTGATGGTGAGGAATATATTGTGTCAAACAATGTAATACCCAAATTAGGGCGACACATGTCTTCTCAACTTCAAGATATCAAACCTCAAAGGTGGTGAACTTCTTACTGAGATAGTATATGGAACACTTTATCATATCTTTCGGTCCTTCTTGTGCCAGCATAGCTCCCAAGAACTCGTTATGAATGGTGAGATATAAAGTCAAAGGTGTGCCTTAAGTAGGTGGCACCAAAATAGGCGGTTGTGGAAGATATCGCTTGAGTTCTTCAAAGGACTTCTAGCACTCTCCATCCCAATTGATTTTTGGCGTTCTTCTTCAACAGCTTAAAGAATGGCTTTGCAGTTTCTGACAATTGGAAGATAAACCTCGTCACATAATTCAATTTTTCCAATAGGCTTCGAACTTCCTTGATAGTGGAAGGAGGTTTTAGGTCACAAATGGCTTTCAACTTTAAGGGATCAATCTCGATGCCCTTGCTACCAATCATGAATCCAAGAAGCTTCCTAAACTTTGCCTCAAATATGCATTTTGCAGGGTTAAGCCTCAGCTTGAATTTTCTGAGTCAATTGAACAATTTTCTCAAGACTTCAACGTGATCTTCACCTTGTCTTGATTTAGCGATCATGTCATCAACATAAACTTCAATCTCCTTATGCATCATGTCATGCAACAATGCCTCCATAGCTCTTTGATAAGTTGCCTTTATTTTTTTCAGGCTAAAGGGCATGACTTTGTAACAGAAAGCCCCCCATGGGATGAAAATATGAAAGCTGACCCCTGATTGGGGCTCCTCTACAAAAAAATTAGGAGATATGTGGTTAGTAGGTGACATCATTGACCTGGAAGAGATGGATGTTACTAAATAGGAGAAGGATTGTAGACTGATATTGATCGGTAAGCTATTCACAAGCTCTTCTATTAACTTCCAAGCTTTTCAAAGCACTATGAAAAAAGCATGGAAAATAGATAATGTGCACATTGCTTTTAAATTTGATGGGGATATTAAATGTGTGTTGAATGGGGGTCCATGGTTTTTTGCCAACCATATTCTCTTGCTAAACCATGGGAACCTAATACACCCCCTTGTTGTTATGACTTTATAAAAAGAGCTTTCTTGGTGCATATTTTTGGTCTACTTGTTGATTGGAATGAAAGGGTAGTGAGAAAGATTGCCATGGATTTAGGAGATGTGATAGAGTTAGAAACGGAAACAAAAGGATCTGCTCCCTTTGTATCAAAAAGGGTGAAAGTTGAACTGGATTTGTATGCAACATTAAAAGAAGGGAGTGTAATCAGGTGCACAGGGAAAAAATTCTAGATAGAGTATAAGTATGAGAGATAACCCCATTTTTTTTTTATGATTGCAGCAAATTGGGTCATTTTACTACTCATTATGCTGACATCCCTTTCGAAAAGACAAAATGGAGGATCTTCGGTTCAGGTTCTGGCTAAAAGTAAAGGCCGGAGAGTTTAGTCCCATTTGAAAACTATTTTATGAAGATAAATGGGAGGAGAGGGCAATAGAGGAATCATACCTGAAACTCCAGATATTTCTAACTAAATGGAGATCTTCCAACAAACACCCCCATGCCCAATCATTCGAAGAGAGCTGAAAAGAAAAAGGAAATGGATATCAAAAGATCAGGTGGCAACCAAGGCATTGCAAATTCTCCTTTCCTAATACTAACATGGCCTGACAAGGGGAAAGCTCCTCTATCCCACATAGGAGGGAAATTTGCAGAAACAACCCAAAAGAAGAAGGAAAAAATGTCAAACAAATTGCTAAAAAGCATAAAAGGTTCAATCCATATGCTTTTGAGAACGATTCACAAATGCTTATGATGAAACCTAGCTGCTAGAAACCCATGTTCAAATGGTGAAAGGAGAGGGTCAATAGACTTTGATGGCTAGCTCTAATAAGCCACTAGGGTACCAATGAAAATCTTAAGCTAGAATTGTCTAGGGTTGGGCAATTCCCTGACAATTCAAGAACTAAGAGCCCTAGTGGCTCAGGACAAGCTTAGTGTAGTGTTTTTAATGGAAAAAAAAAAAAACCAATGGTGCAAAGTATAAAGAAAGGTTAACATACTAATCTCTTTTTGTTGTGAATCTATCGGGAATTGCTGGGGGGTTTGCAATGCTATGGAATGAAGATGTTTCAATATCAATAGATTATTTCTCTGTCGAGTTTATTAATGTTACCTTTAGATGGGAGGCAAACAAAACAATTATGAGAATCACACTAGTCCATGCTTCGTATACATTTCAGAAAAGAATGTGGTTATGGGATGAGCTAAGGTATATTAAGTCTTGCAACTCTCTTCATTGGATTTGTATAGGTGACTTCAACAAAATCCTCTACCGTTGGGAGAAAGTGGTAGAAGAATGGTAGAACATTATCGAATGGTGGCATTTCGAGAAGTTATAAATGATTGCTCTTTGATGGACTTGGAGGGGAAACGATGTGCGTTTGCATGGTCAAATAATTGAGAGGGAGATGATTGAGTCAAAGAAAGACTTGACTAAGCTTTATGCAACAAAGAATGGAGAGTCTCTTATTCTAAAGCTCAAGTTTTCGTCTTGCCAGCAGTAGGATCTGATTATAGCCCTTAATAGTGTCGATCTCAATTGAAATGGTGAAACGAAGGAAGGAATTCAAATACGAAGCTTTATGGGAAAAAGATATAGAATACCAGGGCATCATTAAATCAGTTTGATAGACTAAGAGTCCAAAGAATTAAAGGCAAAATTGAACAATTATGGAATCAATAAGAGATGTTTTAAGGAATGCGCTCGAGAATCATGTGGTTGAAGTGGGGCAATAAAAATACTAAATACTTTCATGCCACAACGATACAATGCAACTAGAGAAATAGAATGTCTATGCTTCATTTGATGGATGATGAATGTTGACACTTGATTTTTAGCCGACACGTCATAAAAAGGTAAAAAACCGAGATTATGGATTCCGATTGCAACGGAGCCTTTTTTTTATCAAAAAGTGTCATTACTCATTTCTTTCTTTTAATTTGTCACTTTTAAGCAATTTCCTAAATCATTTCCAACAAAAATCCGAAAAGTTAAACGGTTGACTTTCGTGTTGACTTTTTGGTCAATCATTCGATCAAAAGTCAACCATAAGTCAAAAATTGGCTTTTTGCATGCCCAAAAAAAAATACCTTTAATTATACTTTAGCCAAGTTAATTTTTATAAATTTCAAAGTTTTGATTTAAAAATCAACATCTTATGAAAAGTCAACTAAATGGTTGATTTTTGGTCAAATTTTGACCAAAAAATTGAAAATCCTCAAAACACTTTGTTTTAATGTCAATTTGACTTTGGTTTCTAAAATTTTACCAAAATCGATTAAAATCTTATTTTCTGAATTTTTCAGTTTTAGGTTCAAAATCAACCAAAAATAAATTGCTTTCATTTTGATTCTATATAGGTATAGTTCCTTTTACGATATTTGATATAGGGACTACTTCTAATTTGCTCGTTCATTCAATTTCAGGAATTGTCATACCGAAAAATGAATTGCCATTTTAAGCCCTAACTAGGGGGTCCAAATCAATCTTTCATGAGTTGCAAATAGATGACTGTATTCCATTGGTTTTCTTGAGATAAGTCCAAATCCGGGATCCTTTTTGAGAGATTCACTCAAAAACTTCCTAATTTGAGAGGTTTTGCTCTCTTGACTATAAGGAAATCAAACGTTGAGCTTAAATTGAGAAAATTTAGATTGACCCATTCAAGACTATGGTTCAATTTCATGAATCAAGGTCCAATTTTGATATTAGACCTCAATTAATTTTTTAACTAAGTTTCGTCACTTCAATTCAAGGTCAATTTAATGCAATATGCTATCCTAAGTGGGTAATTAGTTGAATAGGTTTATTGCAACATCAATTAATTTGAGATTTTAAGCGAAAAATTACAAAATTGCCCATTTTAGCTTATAGGTTCAATCACGTGTACCCATGGCTTAGATTCGCTATTTCTCACAATTTCATTTAATTAAGTCAATAGAAAACCCATAGATTGCATTTACGAGGTTTAATTGGCTCAATTTAATCAAAATCAAACAATTTATCCTTAAATCGGATAAGTTTTCTCTTCAATTTGGTCCTTGAGGGACCAAATTGCATAAATTTTGGACCCATAGGGACTACCCAACTAAGAACCAACTAGGACTAGTCAAGAATCGATTCGACCGGCCACCAGCGAAGTAGGCTGATTCAGCCTCTTGCCGGCCGTTCTAGATCGCTAGCGATTGGTTCCACGATTCTTGTCATGTGTATTTTACCTCCATCCCTTACATTTTCAAGATTTTGCAGAATGGCCTATGAATTTCGTGAATTCACAATTTAGCCCACAATTAGGCCCTTAATCGCAATTCTCGTTTTCAACCTCGATTTTTGCAAATCAACCCATCCGATCGGTCTTTTTGACATGTTTTAAGCATGACTAACCTTTAAGGGATTTAATTTGGCCATTAAATCAAGATTTTATTCATCAAATTTAATCAACGACCAAGATACGTCGATTAGGGCCTAGTATAAAAGGCATTTTCCCTCAAAATTTCAAGGGGGCCTTCATTTGCAGAACTAATACTCTCTCTAAAACAGAAACTTTCTCCTTCTTTCTCTCTCTCTCTCTTTTCCTGCTCAATTCTCTCTTTCCCCCACTTTTTGCACGACCATCGTTCGCCACCGACTACGGCCCCTAGCAAGTGGTCCCTTGGCTAATGCCACTGACCAGCAACCTCTCCATCCTCATCTCACCTTCATCGCAATCTCCGATCACCACCAGAGTTGCCAGATCCTCTCGTTTGGCTGATCATCCCTACAGTCAAGCACATCGGTATCCACACCGGTCTAGTTCCTAGTCGATTCATCCAGCTAAACTGGCCTCTGTCCGAAGGCCATTGGAGTCTTGGCCACCTCTGATCAGCTCATAGAAGGATCCCCGATCCTCTAGTGGTCGGGGTTTGGAGGATCGGCCACTGAACCACCTCCGACATCCACTTTCCTCATCGACAATTAAGGTCAATCCATCTCTAGACTAGTTCTGTCCTAGGGGGACCGGCGGTCCGACTGCTCCCTTGGTGGTCCACGGTGATTTGATCATGATCCTCAGAGTCTCATTCATATTCCAGCGGCAACAATTTTGTCCGATCGCGTTAGAATTGAAGAAAAACGCAAAAAGGTAAATATCTCGATCTCAAATCCGATGAGGCGAGATCGGCATATCCGATCGAGTTAGGATTCAAGTTTAGATTTACTTAAAATGCCTAGATTTGAGATTGATGATGTGATGGATTGATGTACTATGGTTTGATGTTCAATGATCATGAGTTTGTGGTTAATTGAACTTGATCTTTCTACAATTTTCATGCTTTTATGATGTGCTTACTGTTCTGGCTTAAACGAGGTACTAGATGAGTTTTTTTTTTATTTTGATTCCTTCTAGGCTTAGAAAATAGACTTCAAGAGCTTCAATTTAATAGGGCGTACGTCCCGAATGGGCATTCTTTGGTCACCAAAAAATACTTCCGAAATTGGTTGATTCTATAGTAGATTTAGGTTGATTTGTTGTTTTGACTTTGTTACGATTTCCAATATTGTTATTTTCATATTGATTTTTATGATTTGATTCTGGAAAAATTTTCTTCACAATATTTTCTTGAAATTTCCTTGAGTATAACATACATGTTTTCTAGATTTTTTGGAGATGTTTTGGTTAGGTAAAATCGCTTAAAACCGACCCTAGATAGATCTGTCCTACACTAGCTCCGAATTGTATTTGCGTGAAATTGAGATTGTAGATGAGTCCATTGGACTTCATGGTCTTCATGAGACTTGAGATATATGTCGTGCGCATTCTAATGATGTATGATTCACATGATTTGATCATCGTTTGGTATGTCAATTGCATGTGCGATCATGTTAGTTATTGCTGCAATTAGTACATGTCATAGCATACGTCTGTTTTACCATTTCATATAGGTTTGTGTAATCCCAATTAAGTCCCGATGTCTTCATGAAAAATGTTTGTCATTGTGTACTCTGCATGTAGAATTTTTCATTAGATTTTTGCATATCATTAGATAAATGAAATCAAGCATATTTTGTGATGTTTATGTTAGATTAAGGGCTTATCATGAGCATCTCAAACGCATTTGTTTGAGTCTCGTAAAGACCAAATCATGCATCAATGCTTTCTCAACATTTGGTGTGTGCATTACAAGCTTCGCGTCCATATGTGGCATGTCATGATTGAACCTCATTTGGTATGTGAACATCATGCATCAATTGGGCTAATTGCAATGGAATATCATTGAACATGTCATTACTAGTCCTAAGACATTTTGCAATGGTGATGAACCGTGTGATTCTTTTGCATCCCGACCTAGGGTTAGATGTTTTACCCAAATCATTGTTGCATCCAATCATTTGTCGTATGCAAATTTCACACCATTCGTGTGTTGTTTAAATGACCTTTAGAACTATTAAACATATGCCATGTTTTGTTTTGTAAATGGCTGATTCACATGCTCTCACGAATATAAATTTTTTGCCTGCAATTCAACCTCGATGGAACTCGGACCCTTCGAGGAAGCCGTAGGACTCATCTAGATCTTGCAAAAGCCGCTAATTTTGTGAAATTTGCTCACCATTTGTCCCCTTGTCTAGTTTTTCAAGTTAGGTTGAAAATCTAGCTTAGGTTAAATTCGAAACCCCTATTTTACCCCGTTTAGTCAGATATTTTCTATTTTGTGTGATTTTCTAGGTAGAGATTCTTAAGTCTGACCCTTAATGAACTTTGGTTTTCATTCTTTCAACTACGTTGTGATGAAATTTTGCATTTTTTAGGGCTCGTTTGCTAGGTCAAATCTCTGCAGTTGTGTCATGTTGTCCCACTGTTCTATTGAATTTCTGATGTAACTTTGAACTTCATTGAATTTTTATAAATGCCCACGTGACTCGTATCAGAAAACTTCCTTAATGAAGTTTGTTCTGTGTGATGTTGCGTCCTCTTTCAATTTTGCTTATTTGTTTTTGTCATTCCATAGTGCTTTGTTGCAAATCCTTGCTATGATTTTCTATTATGATTTTTTAGTGTGACTTGCTCTTATCACTAATTACAAATAGTAGCATCACCCAGTTATTAACATCAGGACTATAGCAGCTAACAACAAAAACAGAGCAAAAAAGAAGACTCTAAGCACATGACTTGATGTGAATCGTTGCAGAAAGATCGTTCTACAAAGGCCCAGATGGTGCGAATTGCGAACCTTGACCTCCAATCGAACCTGTGATTGGTAACATCGGTATAAACGTGACCTGTTGATGAACCCGTGTCAACCAACCAACATTATAGACGTCACAAGCGAAAGAATCCACTATGTCATTCAATAAGTCGAATCGACCACCATAAGGGAACCTTGATAAGGTCAAGTCCTCAAAAGAACGATAGAAGAGAGCCTCTCAATTTTTATTGCACTCAAAAATAATGTCTTCCACAAAGAAATTCGACCAGCCCTTAATATAGGCCTTCTAGCTGCCACAAAAACCCTAAAACCAACCCTAGAGTTCGGCTAAACTAGGCCCCAAAACCCTAATTTAATTTATTACAATTAGGAGAACTAATGCTTCCTATTCTAGAATATGCCTAAATAGGAAGACAAATTTATTGACTTGATCAAATATTTGGTGACCAAATAAAAATAAAATAAACCAAAAATAGGAAAAACTAAGGAAATTAAAGTCATAGCCGGCCATGCATGCTCTCCATGCACACGCGCACATGCTATCGGTTAATGGCTCGGGTCAATAGCTCAGTCAACGCCACTCCAAATAATCAAATTTCACCAAGATTTCCAAGATTCTTCAAGACTTAATCCAAGGTCATCTCCACGCCAAAGATCATGAACCAGGATGCTAACAGCTTGTTTGAATTGCTTGGCCCGCGCTCAAGTGATCGGACCAGTCGGAATAGAAAACGGGTCCTTAGCACCCCTTCTCAATATGGCTCGATGTCCACATCATGACTCATCCTAATCAGTTTCTCCCAACCCAACTACTTCTCTTGGACTCAATATATAGCCATTCATCCTCAAATGATTGTTGCCCATTGAGATCCTCAAGTAGCCATTGGTTTTAGCCATTGCCAATAGCAAACCTTTGCTAAAGATCGTCAAAACAATTCTCTGACAGCGACTGTTCCCAAACAGTGTCGGTGTACTTTTGTTAGACTTGCTCATCAATGTCAAAACTACTCCTCATCAACTCTAATGATCTTTCTACGAATACCAAGCCTTTGTAATGACCATTTCCTTCTTTTCAATGTTCTAGGCAGGTGATCAAGTGACCAGCACCTTCCAAGACTAAACATCCTCATGATCCCTTAACCATAATCAGGACATCATGCAATTTTTTACTAGTCTATTGATGTTGTTTACTGACGAATCATGTGGCGACCTGCAATCAATCATCCAATGATCCTCCTGGCTTCTTCAGCATACAAAGTCTTCCAAGGACATCAGCATCCTCATTGATTCTTCATCTTTGCTAATTAACCATATCAGTTTTCAAAGACTCCAAGGACATCAGCATCCCTGTTGATTCCTCATCTTCACTAATTTGATTGAGTTAGCTTCCAAAGATCTCCGAGGACACCACGTACACATGTTAGTTCCTCCTCTTCTCTAAACTCAAAAGGATCATTGGTATTGTCACAGTCTTCCACATATCTAATATCGGTAGCTGCTCCTATGCCAACAATTTGTTGTACCCGATCTTTATGGTCCTTCCAAGCATATTGGCAATTTCGACTCTACTAAGCTATTCATTTTCATGGTCCTTTCAAGTTTTACCGAACATCCCCGTTCTAGGCTTATTCACCTCTCCAGGGCCATCCAACTATTCACCTGATCTTTGTACCTCCCAACCATCATGAACATCCTCGTTCTTCTCAGCTTGTTCACCCTCGATCAAGGTCTTTCCAGATGTTCACCTTCTCTGAAGATCCTTCCAGCTTATAGACATCTGTATCGCCCAATATCTTGTTCACCTCAAATATCAGCAGAGCATTCAAGACAGTGGCAAAGCACTTCTCATATCAGAATCTTCTGATGCTGTTTATGACAACATCTACATTTCGACTTGTGCATATATTGCCTGGTACTACTCAACCAATACACACATTAGTAGCTTTTGATTGTCTTTATCATCTTCGAAACAATATAGGGATTTTTCCCAACACTGCTGTCCAGGATGGAATTGCCCATATAGCTTCTTTCCTTGGACTTCTGCAGGCTAACCAAAAATAGCAATTGTTGTTGTTTTCTCACTGCAGTTTCTGATTGACCTATCAAACAACCTAGCTACTATGATACATGCTTGATTCTGATTCTGTTGCCGTGCGAATCCAGATCTTTCAAAAACTCTTTAGCTAACTCAATGAACATTATCTAATGTATTTAATTGTTACATCACCATCGACTTGATCTTTATGGCTTTGACATAAACATTATTAGTAGCTAATATTTTTGGTTGACTGGTGCTATTTGTCATAACATGACATTTGCATACTTCTTTTCAGTGGATCATACCATGGATGTGGCGTAGTCCTTTAGTTCAAACATCTGCACACAATATAGTAAATAATATACTAAGAATAGTTTGGGCATCATCAAAATCATTTGAAGATGTTTTCTCCAACAATCTCCCCATTTTTTATGATGACAAAACTATCCCGCTAATGTGAAAGAATGATAAGAATAGCCTAAAGTAATTTGTGTAATTTAAAATAGGATCTCCTTAGGATATTTTGTTGTAACGCCTTGGAGATATGAACTCGGGTGATCTTTAGTGAGATTAGGCATGATTGCACAAAAGATAATCTGCCCAAAGCATGTCATCATCCATTTTGAGATTCACAATATGATAGTTGGTTGCTCCCCCTAACTTGATGATGCATTCGCATGCTCCCCCCATCTTGGTAAGTAGTTCAATTTCGAAAGACAGTAGTTTGTATGCAAAACATTATAAGAGCACACTTAGCAAATTATCAGTACCAGAGCAAATTATCAGTACCAAATATTATGAGCATATTTACAATTTTCAAGCATTATCAGTAGCAAATGTTCCGAGTTAGGAGCAAATGTTATATGTGTATTCAAATCAAGTAACTCTCCCCATTTTTGTCATCAAGCAAAAAGTGAGAAACAGCTATATGAATCAAAAGATTTGCTTCGTTGATGGCAAGAGATAGGTCGATATAAGAGAGCAAACCTAAGCAACGAACTACAATAGATAAAACAACATGAGCAAAACATGAACATATAAAGATTTGAGGATGTTTAGGTGCGATGGCGTTTGTGCTACTGAGAGGAAGTGAGTTGTTCAAGTTCGACGGTCTCTGGTTCGAGGCATACAGGTGTAGCAATCTAGGCTAAGGAGGGTACGCTCGATTTTCACCATATATTAAGTCAGGAACATAAAGGTGTTCTTAATTTCCTTGACATCCACTTGCAGTTGGTTAAGGCTGGCAAGAGAGGCAGGTGCGTCCACAATAGGTGAAGATAATCTTTCTGGTCAAGGTGGATGAAGGGCCTTAGATGGTGCCAGTGCCTTAGCATGTTTGCGCTCTTCTTGTTCAAAAAGCTCAACCAGTCGTTCTTTAAGCTTTGCCAATGTTCTATCATGGTCACCGTGACCAATGGGGACGATATCTCCTTTATGATTGACCCATCCTTCTGCCGTCATCCTAAGCATCATCTTGTCTAGTGTTTTCTTCCCAATTTCCACATTTGGGATGACAATTGGTGGTGCTTCCGAATAGTCAATCTTGAGATGTTTGAAGATGCAAGTGAGCAAAGCACCATACGGTAGCTTCACTGTCTTTCTCTTGGCCATGCGATACATGTGGATAATGATCATTTGGGGGAAAGAAAATTCTTCAAACTTATTTAGGATGGCCCAGATCACTCTTACCTCATATCGAGAGACATCATTCGTAGAAGATGCTTTTGGACGAAGGCAAAGAGTGAGGATCTTTTGAATGATATTCATTCTGAGAGGGAAGAAACTCAATGGCACAATTATCCTAGAACTGCGAGCAAAGTTAGGAGTTTCTAAAATAGAGCTAAAGGGCACATCAGGCTCTAATGGAATGCATTTGAAAACATTATATTCAATTTAGATGATCTCAACCAATTCATCTAGAGTCACAACATAGTTTTGTCCTCAAAAGGTGAAGATAAAAGAATCCTGATTTGGAAAATGCATATTTGAGTAAAATATTGCCATAAGGGCAGGATGAACCTCCTTTTTCATGGAGCAAAAGAATTTGAGTTGAAGTGCTTCGGAAAGCTCAGAGAAAAAATCCCATGATTTTCTAAAAACTCAAAATCAACATAATAATGAGAAATAATACCTCGATCATAGAAGTGATGTTTCACAAGTTCATGTTCCAATGATAGAAAGAAATCGGATTCGAAATTTTTATCTTTTTTCAAAACCAATGGTGGGTTCAAACTTTGAAATACCCAGTCGTCGTCATCTTCTCAACGTTTGTCTCCCGAGATTTCCCTTGTTTTTTTTTGTGGCTTTGCTTTCCTCAGGCTATAAAATGATTGGCTCATTGATGATATGTACCTCTTCGATAATTTGTTTGCCTTTGTCTTTCGATGCAGCAGGTTCAAAGCTGCCTTTCTCTTCAGTTGAAAGTTTCTAAGGTGAGGGTTGAGAGAGCTAAGAGGGCTGATGTGATGGTTCAACGGCTGGTTTTTCTTGAACAACACCTAAAAGATGTTGTTTCAAGATAGATATGAGGACACAACGTCGGAATCTAATCGACGACACTAGACAATAGTAACGACACCTAGTATTACCGCTTATAGTTGGAAATGAGGACACGACATCATAATCTAATTGACAACATTGGGCAGTAAAGATAACACCTAGTAAACACTACTCTAGATGAGTATGATGATACAACGTTGTAATCTAATCGACGACACTGGACAGTAGGACAACATTATAATCTAATCAATAGCATTGCCAAGGATATAGACACTCATCTGCATTGAATCTACAACGGGAATCTTAAGCTACAACTAAGCTAGACTAAAATAAGAAGGTAAGATAAAGTAGTTTTGTGTGTTGTTCACATGAGGGGTTTCTCTGCTAGATTGTTTGCGGTACTTATAGGCCAACTTAATAACCGTCAGTGGTCAGTTGCTTCCTCCCTAAAAGTCGCTCCACGTTCAATGCTAAACTGCCTTATTCATATCTAGTTACTTTCTGACCTCTTCAACGATGTTCTAATGGCTTGTCCAGAAAATATTAATTGTTCCTTTTGATTTTGGCGCCCTTCTAAGCATCAACCCGTTCCCGCCCGAATTTGCCATCAATGTTATGTCTTCAATGGCGTATCTTGGCTTGGACACGTAGCAATCAACTACTTCATTATCGAATTATGTATTTCTACTTGTAGGTTCATCGAAATCTAGCCCAAGGGTTCTCAAAATCCTTAGCTAACCTTCATTTTCATGACCATCATGTGCTGGGCTGATGCAAATCACGGCCCACACATGGCAGTGTGGGTGATTTTAAAGGTTTTTATCCCTCATGAGCAACACGTGATAGTAAGGGTATTTTTGGGTGTCAACAAAGAGGTTCCCCATTAACTTTGACGTTAAAGGTGACGGTTGAGATGCATGTTTTCACAGAAGAAACCCAGCAATCACTGAAACCCATCCTTGTCATACACTCGCACAAAAAATCCCAATCTATGAAGTTTAAGTACCGCCTGAAACTTCCTTTTTCTTTTCCTAATTCTAAGTTGGCGTAGTATTACTTGGATGATTAAGATGTTATCTTGAATTTGTCGTCCACTTATAAATGCACTTTGCTTCATTTCTATTAGTTTGGGGAGCAAGGGTTTCAATCAATTTGTCATTACTTTGGATATGATCTAATAGCTGAAATTGCATAAGCTGATGGGCCTATATTGCACTATAGATTTTGGATTAGCCACTTTTGGAATGAGGGCGATATGAGTGTTGTTGAGGGTAGGGTCTAGTGTACCTGAAACAAAGATGTTTTCAACCATTTGGTGCACTTCTCTTTAAATTATCCCAGTGATGCTGGTAGAACCATCCATTCTATCCGTCTAGACCTAGTGCCTTGGTAGCGCCCAATTGAAAAACTGCCATTTTCACTTCTTCTAATGTAACTGGCCCTATTAAAACTTCATTCATTTCATCTCTGACTATACAATGGCATTGATCTAACACGGGCTGAAAGTTTCTAGGGCCAACTATGCCATAAAGACTTTAATAGAAGGTAAAAATGTGTTCTCTAATTAACTCCGGATCCCTGTACCAATTCTGGTCATCTAATTTCAGCATGGATATTTTATTTAAGAGATCTCATACAACCATCGAAAATTCATTCAGTCAAATGCGGGATTCATCCGTTCACAGAAGTTTCTCGGCCAGCAAGAAAACATAAGCACCTTGCTAATTTAAATTAAAAAAAAAGGCAAGATTCCCTGATTATACGCTCTATTATACAACAATTCTCCTGTTTCTTTCCCTCCGAAATCGCCAAAAAGGTCTTCAGAGGGACCAACTGAAACTTTTCTCTTCCCGGTTAATGCATATACCCCACAGTCATCACTACGCTCTCAGATTTCTTAAACAATCTTTACACTGACCCTCTGAATGCTCACAACGGACCACGCCACTCGGGAATTGAAAATTAAAAGAAGGCAGAGGAGCAACATGGGATATTGTTCTTTTCACTCTGTCTTGAACACACAATATACCAAATGACCAGACATAGGGATTTACCAGGCTTAAAATATGTCAAAACATGTTCCCTACATATAACCAGCAACTCCCAAATACCACAGGGATAAATCTGAAAATAGAAGACATGATCATGGAGAGCACACTCCAACAGTCTATACACCTGTTTTCTTATAACCACTGAACTAAAACAAGCTTGAGACATAAACAACCTGTAAGAGATAACAACCTCAAGAAAGTCAAGTTCATTGCCTAGTAATCAAAACTCTAGTCTAGAAACTTATGAAATGGCCTGAAAAGAGTACTCAAGTTGGCTGCTCCTAGGATTGCTGTTCGGTTATGTATCACCCTTGATTGCCTATTTCTTCATTTTTTTTTTTTTTGCCCTCCTGTACTTCTTGTGCTCCTTTTGGACTGCAAGAACCTCAAAATACAGTCTCAATCGACAGCTTCAGTGTTAAAATATGTAATATAGAACTCTAGCAAGAAGCCGTGCCCCTGGTCACCCTTGGACGGGAGAGGAACGTCAGGATTCTTTATGAGGTTCCAAAACTCCACAAGTAAGAGGCCGGGCTGCCATAAAGCAAAACCTATGTTTAGTTGGTATCAATCTCATGGGACTGAAGATCTGACAAAGGAAGACGTTTCTTAACAATATAAACTGAAAAAAAATTTAAAATAGAATGTTTTCCTTGCCCCATTTCTTTTCCTTTTGAAAGTTCTAAAAACAATTTTCTCCTTTCTTTGAAACACCTGTATATAAGATAGGCCTGATTAGAAAAAAGGAAACACGACCAAGATGGACGTCTTTCTACTTTAGTGGGTTTCTCCCGGACCAAAGTTCCAAAGATAAAAAGGAACCTACTACAATAAATAGGAACTATGGAAAGAGTAGATGACAATTTTTCGTTCTTTTGGTCGGAAGATGACGATTAGAAAAACAGGAACAAAAAAGAGTGGAAATGGATGACACCCCATTAGAGAAACTCTGCTCTTACATGAAGTAATCGGTAAAATTCTGACCATTCTAATTCTAATCTATATGTAATTTGCCTTCCATATTTGGGCTTTAGAGTCTTTAATGTTCTGAATGCAAGGGTCCGGGTTGAGGGTGGCTGGAGACAGAGAGATGGTCAGTGATACATTCAGGAGGAAAAGTGTATGACGATCTCTCGGCCCCGTTTTGTTGATTATCTGTCACTCTCGTTATATGGAAGAAGCGAACCCATCGTACTATGTTCTCTTCTTCATGATTCCGTCCGTGGAATAGCCACCCCAAGTTAATGCTAACATAAGTTATACATATACTTACCCGGGGTATAAACAGTAGCATCATCAACCGACTTATTTAATCACCAGATATTCCTGAAATGTAAACAGAACCCGTTACCTTGAAATCTTCTTTGCATGCATGCACGCGGCACCAATAGATAGTGGGGACCGGGAGAACCTCCCCGAATAGTAGTCACCCTCATGCTGATTTATCACTTGCATTGGTTTTTGAGTTGTCGCTTTGATCCCAGTTTTAGGGCTTGCAAACGCATTGCACGGGATTATGGCCTGGAGAATGAATCGTGGAAGAAGTTGCTTCACTGGTGGTTGATTGGATCGTCAAGCAGAGAAACAGGGATCCCTTCATTAGTGCCAGCTGCCGTGCACAACCCACCAGATCACCTCACATGACAGGCTATGCCATTGAAGCGGACCAAAGAGACGAGAACCATCATGCTTCAACAGACGGATGGAAAGTGAAGGATTTAATCATGGGCCTAAGCTGGCCCGGCCACGATGGGCCTAAAGGCCCGGCCCACGGGAATTAGGCCCGTGGAAAGGGAAACCTATAAAAGGGATGAGAGAGAATGAGAAGACACCTTTTGACATATATTAACGTACGTTCTCTTCTCTTCCAAAAGGTTCTCTCTCTCCAAGAAGCGACGCCATCTCCCATTCAATGGCGATTTTTCGACATCGGATCGAACTGGACTGATTTCTCTTCCTCTTTGCGGCGTCAGTGTCTAATCTGCGGCCAACAAGGTACGCTCGAATCCGTGGTGTGCTTTTGATCGGTGATACGTGACATTCCCGGGCTTATCTTCCGCATTGATTTAGGGGTTCGGTTTAAGTGCCGAATCCGGTTTTTCGGGGATCCGTCGATCCCAACATTGGTATCAGAGCCCGTGTTAGCGTTTTCCCGACTTGTATGATGTTTTATGATTGATTTTTCGCAAATGAACTTCGGCCGTACGGATCGGGGCAAGGAATCCCGACACCCGAGAGTTGTTCGCCTATTTTTTCGATTTTTCGTAATTCGAAACCAAAATCTGATGGCATAGGGAGGAAGGCGAAGTCGAGACGAGTCCGGCAAGATGTCGTGCACCGCTGGGGGATGCTGAACGCGCCCACACGCGCGGCCAGAAGCCGCTACGCGTGGGCGCGACGCGCCCAAACGCGCTGGTTCGCCCAGCGCGTGTGGCACACGCGCCGGTGACGAACGCCGGCCTGGTGACAGCGAGCCGGCGGTGGACAACGGCGTGGTGGCCATCGGTCGGCAGCCCACCCGATCCGTAACCGCCGACGTCATCACCGGCGTCGGCCACCCGCCACCGGTGCCGCGGCGCGACGCGACCCGACCGACCGGCAGCGTGCGTGCGACGACGCACGGCCGTGCGGTCGTCAATCCCTCGCTTGCGCGGTCGGCGACGACCGACCGTCCGACCTGACACGACGACCGACTTCGGTTTGTGCGACCGTTGACCGTTGACTTCCGTTGAGAAAAAAAAAAAAAAAGATTTGTTTCTTTTTTTTTCAATTATGTCTATGTGGATTATATGTAATCTATTTTTTGTTCTGCATTTGTTGCAGGAACAATGCCTCCCCCGTAAGCCGCGCGCATCTGTGCGCACAATGTCAGATAAACAAAATGAAAGGCTTATAAGGTTGATAGCCGATTTGAATGGTTATCAATGGGAGAGTGATGACATAATTGATCATGTCATAGAGGTCAACAACAAAATTCAGGAAGTCATTTGGAACGGTTGTCTCATGCCAGATATTCAGATGATGCGATTCTTTATGAACACTCTTCCATTAGAATGGCAAGGAGTGTTGAATCGCCTTCGGGAGGTCAAAGGATTTACTAGCTATAAGGAGCTAGTAATGGCATTCGTAGATGAATATCATCGGGTAGGGGCCACAAAGACTGCGACCCAAGGAATGACTTCGATTGGGCCAGGACTGAATGTGCATAGGAGAAATCCTAAGGCATATCCGTCTGTTTTTCCGTGGCTGTAAAGAATGCCTGAGAATTTTACAAAAAAAAAAAGAAAAAGAAATTGGACGATGTAGCAGCTTTCCCTATTAGTTGTAATATGCCTTGTTTTTAACAGTTATGGCTATTTTTATTTGTGTTCTTTGTGAACATCTTATGTAATGTTAACTACCTGATTGTTGTTGATATAACAACCTATTTGTTAGCAATATTGAGTGAAAGCATTATTATTATATTGTATGTCAATTATCTGCTGCTTTATGTGATTGCTGGTTGCTGTGGGTAGTTAGCTGTGGGTAGTAATAGAAGTTTTTGTAGCTTCATAGAATTGATTTTGCATATGACAATCATATTAATGATAGTTTTTAAGTTAGGATTTTTTGGAGGATGATTGGAAACATAGTGACCTTTTGATTCTGAAACCTTACTTAAAATTATTAATTAATATGATGGGTTTTGTGCAAAATAGATGCATAAGTGATAGGCATTAATAACTCGTGCATGTATGTCTGATGTGTTCAGATCAATGGCTTCAGCCACAAAGAGCATAGTTGTCGAGCTGAACAAAGGTGAAAAGCTCAAAGGTGACAACTATGAAATTTGGCAAATGAAAATTCAATATGTGCTAGAAAAGCAAAAAGCACTAAAAGCTCTTGACCATGTTATGGAAGATCTAGAGGATGCTGTGCGCCACCTTGAGCTAGCTGATCATCGCCTCAAGGCATTAGAGCAAGAAACAGATATTTTCTATGTTGCTGTTAGCTCAGAAGGGGCTTCATGCTCTAAGCGCAAGCGCATTGATTCGTTCAATATGTGGAAATGCAAGGGATCAAGTCCTTCTTGCAAGAAACCATGAATTAACCAACAAAAGAGAGGAAAACGTCCCCATGTGAAGAATATCTCAAGGGTGAAGTGTTACAACTGTGACCAGAAGGGTCACTATGCCCGCAATTGTCCCGAGCCAAAGAAGGTACACACCCTTGGTACAATTGGGAACTTTGCATATGTGTCAAGTTCTGTATTCTTGACTGAATCTAATCCTCTATGGACTGTGGATTCAGAAGCGACAGACCATGTAGCGAAGGATAGAGGATCCTTCGTGGAATTCCGACGGGTACCTACTGGAACTAAGTGGATCTATGTGGGAAACAACTCCAGAGCTGAAGTGAAAGGAATTGACACATGCCAACTGAATATGCGTGATGGACGCACTTTGTTCCTTCATAATGTGTTGTATGCTCTGGAGATTCGTCGGAATTTAGTGTCTGTTTTAGTGTTGGTTAAATTAGGTTTTAATGTGAACTTCCATAATAGAGGTGTAGATTTGTATTTGGATACAAACTACTATGGTCATGGTTATTTTCTGGATGTTTTTCATTGTATTAGATATTGATTATGTTAATACAAATGTTTGTTATTCTCTTCTCACGTCTCCTAATTCATATCATAATGATGTGAATGTATGGCATGCTAGACTTGGTCATATTGGCCAACGGCGTATGAATAGACTAGCCAAAGAGGGCTTGTTGGGCAATATTGAAAAAGTCGATTTGCCCATCTGTAAGCATTGCCTAGAAGGGAAAACGACAAGGAAACCATTTGGAAAAGGTAAAAGAGCTGAATTTCCTCTGCACTTAAATCCATTCTGATGTATGTGGTCCAATGAATGTGAGAGGAAGACATGGGGCTGTTTATTTCATCACTTTTATAGATGATTATACTCGATTCGGATATGTCTATTTGATTTCTCACAAATCTGAAGCAATAAGTTGTTTCAAAAGGTTTATGAACCTAGTAGAGAATCAATTAGACAAGAAAATAAAAGCATTGAGATCCGATCGAGGTCGAGAATATTTATCTGATGAGTTCAGAAAATTATGTGATGAAAAAGGAATAGAAAGACAATTGTCTATTCCATATACTCATCAACAAAATGGTGTTGCAGAGAGAAGAAACAGAACCCTACTGGAAATGGTTAGGTCCATGATGGCGCATGCTAACTTACCTATCACCTTTTAGAGTGATGCGTTGTTAACTGCTGCCTATATACTTAACCGAGTGCCTTCCAAATCAGTCACTTCCACTCCATATGAGTTATGGACAGGTAGAAAACCGGACTTAAGTTTTCTTAAGCCATGGGGTTGTGCTGCCTATACACATGAGTCCTCTCACAAGTTTGGGAAATTAGGTCCCAAAGGAAAGAAGAGTATTTTCATAAGATACTCGGAACACTCAAAAGGGTATGTGTTCATATGTGAGCAGGAAAGTGGGAGTATAACTGAATTTGAATCACGGGATGTCACATTCTTAGAGGATGAATTTCTTAAGAAGGGCGAAATAGGGGAAGACAACACCATATTTGAAACCTTGGATCAAGATAATGATCTTAGTGGAGTTCGTCCAAGTGGGAGTAATATGAGAAGTGATGAATTGAATTCAACTCATTCTCAATTGCAAGCACATAATGAGACGACATCATCATTATCTAATCCAAGTGGGAGCATAATGGGAAATGATGTGCGTAGTGTACAAACTCCCATACGGCGAACAAGTCACCAAAGTATTCCCCGTCGACGTTTTGACATTGAAGGGGAAACTTTTATGGTTGCTCCACAAGATGAGGATGAGCCTAGAAATATTAATGAGGCTCTAAATTGCCCCAGTAAGGAAAAATGGATTCATGCAATGGAAGAGGAAATGGAGTCAATGAAATCAAACCAAGTCTGGGAACTGGTTGATCTTCCAAAAGGACGCAGAGCTATTGGGAACAAATGGGTTCTCAAAGTAAAGCGAAAGGCTGATGGCTCGATAGAAAGGCATAAGGCTCGCCTTGTGGCGAAGGGGTATAATCAACAGGAAGAAATTGATTATGAAGATACGTTTTCTCCTGTAGTGACATTTGCCTCGATTCGCATTATTCTGGCAATAATATCTAGTATGGATCTTGAGTTACATCAGATGGATGTAAAGACTGCTTTCCTCAATGGAGAATTAGAGGAAGAAATATACATGGAACAACCAACTGGTTTCATGGTAAAAGGCCAAGAAGAAAATGTGTGTCGACTTTTGAGGTCGATATACGGCCTTAAGCAGTCATCGAGACAATGGTATATTTGTTTTTCATAATGCCATAATGGCATATGATTTTACAATGATTGATGAGGATCATTGTGTATATATCAAAATATCCAAGGATCAATTTGTGATCATATCATTATATGTTGATGATATACTGATTGCCGGAAGCAATATGGAGTTTGTTCATACTGTCAAGAGTTGGTTGTCTTCCAACTTTGAGATGAAGGATATGGGTGGGGCTGCATACATTCTTGGAGTTAAGATTTCAAGAGATCGTTCGAAGAGATCGTTGTCTCTTTCGCAAGAAACATATATAAATAAAGTTCTTGAACGATTTCGTATGCAAGATAGTAAACCCATAGACACTCCTATTGCGAAAGGTGAAGGATTGAGCCATAGACTGTGTCCGAGGACTCCACAAGAAAAGGAACAAATGAAACATGTTCCTTATGCTAGTGCGGTTGGGAGCTTGATGTACGCTATGATGTGTACAAGACCCGACATATGTTTTGCAGTTGGAATGGTGAGTAGATACCAATCCAATCCAGGTCCAGCACATTGGAAAGCCGTTAAGAGAATACTGAGGTATCTAAGGGGAACTGCTGATTATACGATGATTTATCGAGGAAAGGATCTGCGACTCAAAGGCTATCCTGAAACTGTTTAGGGAGGAGGTTTAGACGAAAGGAAATCTACCTCTAGGTTTGTTTCCTTATTGAATAATGGCACCATATGTTGGAGCAGTAAGAAACAAACGTGTATAGCCTTGTCCACGATGGAAGATGAGTTCGTGGCATTAACAGCAGTAATATAAGAATGAGTTTGGCTTAAGAGATTTTTTGGATCACTTAGGTGTTATTGAGAAAGCTGCAAATCAATTATTAGTTAATTGTGATAGCCAAGCAGCTATTGGGTACACTAAAGATCCAAAATATCATGGCAAGACCAAACATATAGATACCAAGTATAAATTTGTCAAAGATAATGTTGCACGAAAGGATGTGAACTTGCAGTACATATCTACGCATAGAATGGTAGCAGATCCTATGACAAAGCCAATACCTAGAGATGTATTTTGTGGTCATGTAATATCTCTAGGATTGCGTAAAGTCTGATGTACTGAATAGTAATTTCCCTGAGTTGTTCACATGTATGAACTAGTGTTGTTTCATTATTAATGCCTATGAGTCTTTGTTTGATCTTTATGCATCTTAATGCTTAGTGCATTATATTATGTTGAGAAAGTATGTCGGACAGATAAGAGATTAGCCCACTCACACGGGTAATCGCCTCTATTTACTATGTGATAGATAGAGATGAGACTGTTTTTAAGCTTATTATCTAGGTGATAATCGAGAGCTCAAGCTTAAAATAAATATGTCGCCTTAACTGAGTGTTAAGATGAGGACATAATACTTACGATGTCCGAAAGTAAAATAACCCACACATTTTACTTTATCTGTTTAAGATGCCAGATGTGAGTTCTGATGAATTTTGTGAATGAGTAAATACGTGAACTCAAGTTAGACATTGGGTATGTCTGAACTATCATCTGTACGGTATTGATAGTGTAGACATACGCTCCATGGGAAAGGAGTTAATACCGTAATACGTATTTCATACTACGTATACATGAGACGACTTATAAAAGTGACAAAAGTTTGATCTCAACTTTTATGACGTGTGAGACTCTTGAGGAAAAGAGTTCCTCATTTTTTTTGTGCCCTCATGACTCTTACTTATTCTCAAGATTTCTATTTAGTGTTTGCTATCTTAGAATGTTGCCAATGGTCATGAGATGATTCGATCTAATGGGACATTTCTAGAAAAGCAAGTTGAACTGAAATTGAGAGTTTGAATGAAAGAGGAAGATCGGATTTGAATAATCACATTGTGGTTTTGTATTCACAGGTCGACCAATTATGACTGTCTTTGGGATAATCATAATTGTGAATACAATATATATATATATATATATATATATATATATATCATTGTTTAAATGAGATTAAGAGAGATATAAATGTGATCGATCGATCTAGGGTACTGCATACTATTTTTACTCGGAAAATGATGCCCATTATGAGCTGCTATATATTCCTAACAGATGTATAGCAACGAGCTCTCAAAGTATGCTGGTCGCACGGATTATTCACCGGTATGAATGTAGAAAGAGGAAAAGAGGATTTTCAGTTGATGGGCCTAAGTTGGGCCTATCCGCCCATGCTGGTTTTTGACCCACCATGTGCGAGTGGGAGATGAAGGATTTAATCATGGGCCTAAGCTGGCCCAGCCACGATGGGCCTAAAGGCCCGGCCCACGGGAATTAGGCCCGTGGAAAGGGGAACCTATAAAAGGGATGAGAGAGAATAAGAAGACACCTTTTGACATATATTAACGTACGTTCTCTTCTCTTCCAAAAGGTTCTCTCTCTCCAAGAAGCGACGCCGTCTCCCATTCAATGGCGATTTTTCGACATCGGATCGAACTGGACTGATTTCTCTTCCTCTTTGCGGCGTCGGTGTCTAATCTGTGGCCAACAAGGTACGCTCGAATCCGTGGTGTGCTTTTGATCGGTGATACGTGACATTCCCGGGCTTATCTTCCGCATTGATTTAGGGGTTCGGTTTAAGTGCCGAATCCGGTTTTTCGGGGATCCGTCGATCCCAACAGAAAGGAATGTGGAGGAGAAGAGAGACATGGACAAAAGTTTCTTCCCAGATTTAAATTGAAAGAAGAACAAGAAAAGATGATGAACATGTAATGAAAGATTAATGGAAAAATTAACGGTGTCTGTCCTGTCAGGATGCAAAATAACCCTCTCCTTCAGATGAGCCTATGACAGCCTTGATTTTTGTAGGGGAATTCAAAAATTTGACCTGGATTTGAGGAGGCACGAGCTAACTAAAAGCTTGTCCAATCCCTTAAAGGTATAAAGTTATAAATCGTAGGTAAATAAAAAATTAGCTCTATTGGTACGTCAGTAGCCTCTCAGATTTTGCTGAAGCCAACGGTTCTTCCTTTCTGCTGTGACCAAACATAAAAATGACCAGTTTTCTTGTGTCCAGTCTGCCATAAAGTTGCATATACCAGAGCCCTTAAAGATTTGCAAACTGAACTTTTTTAGAGAAAATCAATCTGTGCACATCTTTCCTTTTGGAAGAGACTGGTGTGATCACCTGGAGGGGCTGCTTTTTGTTCATGGCGGTTGATATGGCCTCAACTTGTCTGTACAAGGACTTCAGTCAATTTCCTTCTTCGCTTGTTCTGTTTCACGATTAAGTTTTTCTGGGGGCTGCTCCTATGAAGTCCCTTAACAGTGTGAATGCCATGCGCAGGTATCAGTTAAAATTGGGAGCATCCAGTATCACGTAACCATCAAACGTGCCATTACATTCTCTACCAACACCGAGTTCTCAGCTGGACATTCACTGATATTCAACTTTTCCAAAGACAGTTTTTCTAGGCCTTCAATTTTATGGATCATTTTGCATTGTCTGATCTCTAAAATTTTCAGCGACTTCAAGTTTGAAAGATCAGGTAAACTGAGGTCATCACAGTCGGATAGAATCAAACTTCTCAGTGAGGTTAGCTGGCCAATCCCATTGAGATTTCGTATTTTGCAGTTTGATATATCTAGCCTCTTCAGGGCTTTAAGCCCTTCAAGCCCTTCAATTTCTTCTATCGCAGAGTGGTGGAGCTCGAACGCTGATATATTGGTTAAGCACTGGACAATTGGCAGTCTTTTCAATGATGAACAACCTCGAATTGA
Source organism: Eucalyptus pauciflora (assembly GCA_007663325.1). NCBI lineage: Eukaryota > Viridiplantae > Streptophyta > Magnoliopsida > Myrtales > Myrtaceae > Eucalyptus > Eucalyptus pauciflora. The sequence continues at coordinate 801,829 of VMYD01000067.1, forward strand.
TAAGACTGACAATGTCTTGGGAAGCTCTGATACTTCTTCAAGGCTCAAACCGGAAAGGGTAAGAGTTTTGAGCTGAGGAATATCTGGCGGCTCATACACAAATTGCAGCTTGATAATTCGTGAAAGAGACAATTCTAGTTTCCTCAATTTAGGAAACGATATTGAGAAGGAGTGTTCTTCAATTGTTGGTGTTTGGAGGAACTCTAGGTTCCAGAGTCTTGAAAACCATATAGACAGTTTTTTCACTTTGGATTCTGGCATCAGCCGTTTTGAGGGAGGTTGGCGTTCCTTCGGGTCCTCATCACTTAGGCATAGCTCCTCCAATTCCTTCAAATTCTTAAGAGGGGGTATGGCTTTCATCCTTTTAGAGCTCACACGCAGACAAATTAGAGAAGATGGAAGCTCCGGCAACACTTCAATTTCATTGCACTGAAGTAAATCAAGAGTCTGAAGACTAGAGATGGTAGAGATTTCAGAGGGTAGGCTAGAAATACCAGAATGCCCCAGCGTCAATGATCTCAGATGATGTAGTCTCTTAATATCACGGGGAATGGCCCCCTCCAAACTCCGACACCAGGAAGCATGTAGCTCTTCGAGCTTGGTTAGATTCCCAATCTCCACAGGAAATGCTCGTATGAAAGAAGAATCCATTCTCAGCACTCTCAAATTTTGCAGGTCTCTCATTGAATTGGGGAGTCTAGAGACACTAGTCGCCGATATATCCAATTCCTCCAATGAGCTCCCCATTTTACCGATGGAATCTGGAAGTACCTGCATATAATGGCAATCCCTTAATGACAAACGTCTTAGATTAAGCAGCTCCCCCAGTGAGCTTGAGAGCTCAGAAATTTTGGCGCCATCTAGTGAGAGTACGGAGAGAGCAGTCAGGTAACTAATTGAACTTGGCAGCTGAGTTAATTGGAAGCACTTGAAGCCACTGAGAATTTTGAGTTGTTTCAAATTGCCTATGGAGATGGGGATCTCCCGTACAGAAGTCCCATCAATAAAAAGCTCTTCCAGAGCCGTCGCATGACCTAGTTCTACTGGCAACCTGTTCAATTGGAAGCAGGACTTCATATTCAGGGAAACTAAACGTTTCAAATGGCCAATTGAAGGATCTAGCTTCACCAAACGAGAACATCGTTCAAGAATCAGGATTTCCAAATCTTTGTAATCAGAGAAGTCGGGAGTGATCAGTAAGTCAGAACAACCTGTAAGATTCAAGACTTTCAATTTCTCCATCTGCAAAACCATTTCAGAAAACACACGTGGTCAATTCGCAGATATATAATTCAAGCAAGCAAGTATAAAACAACCAAATACTAAACCACCTTGATTTCACTCCAACCTCCCCAGTCTTCCACCACTTTGCTCCAAGACAGATCAAAAATGACCAACTCTCTCAATACAAAATTCATTGCACCAAAATCCAGAGGACACCTTTGCCAACAGAGCCACCTTAAACTTGGAAATGCACGCGCAAAATCTCCGGAAACTCTTGCATTATCCAACTGGAGAAATCTTATGCCTGGCATGCTCTCAAAATGTCTAGCTGTGAATACGCATGAATCATGATCATCAAGATCAAAGCTGAGAGCTTCAATGTTTTCCATTCCCTATATTTGACAGAAGTAACATAATCATCGGGAGATGTAAACCCAAACACCCATCAGAAAAAAACATTCTTTCCTTGCCCTACATGCTAAAGAGTACATTTATGGTACGATTTCTTCAGAAAATATGACCAAAAAAAAATATTATAGTCCACTTGTCGAGTAGTTTATCTGACTGAAAACAAACTGAACCAAAAGGTTTTACCTTGTCGTTGCTTATTGCTTCTGGAACCGTAACATGTATGTGAAATTTTCTCGGAATTGGATCTTCAGATCCCTCTTGATCTAAAATTCTTTTGCCAAGGCATCTCAGCAATCTGTGAATCTGCAATTCATTGTTTTCTCCAGTTTTTGCCAGAGGCATCAGAATGCAATCAGAAGACGGAAGATGAGGATTGGACCACATATATGAAGCAATTCGGGCATCCACGCCAGAGATGAAACATGCTATGTCCAGAAATACATGTTTTTGCTTTGGATCTAATGCTTTGTAACATATATCCAATATCTCTTTACAGCCAATCGTAGTCTTTTGAGAACTCATCATCAATTGTTTCATTAACTCCTCCGTCTTTTTCCATTCTTCTACTGATTTACCACGCAAAAATGAACCAATAACTTCAACTGCTAATGGTAGTTTTACTGTAGCATTAAAAATGCAATTTGAGAGTCCATCATAAGCATGTATGGAAGATTGCCTCCCGAATGCATGCTTGCAGAAAAGTTCAAAAGCTTGACCATTATCCAATTGATGAACCATGTAGCTACGAGTCTTCCCCAGATCATACTCTTTGAGAATTTCGCTATTGTTGGAAGTCACAATTATTCGACTCCCCAGACCAAACCAATGAGGCTGGTCTCCTACAATAGCTTGAAGATGTGATTGCTTTTCCACGTCATCGACAACTATCAGAACTTTCATTTCACGAAATATATCTAGGAAAGATTCTATTCTTTCATCAAAAGAAGGATCTTCACGATCTCGTTGGAGGATATCACGTATCAACTTAGTTTGCAAAAACTGAATACCACGAGGATTTTGTGTAGTTTGTTCAACCTCTGCAAGAAAGCTACAACTGTCGAAACAAGAAGAGATGCGGTTGTATACGGCCTTGGCAAGAGTCGTCTTGCCAATTCCATGAGCTCCATAGATTCCAATAATGCGCACCTCATCATTGACCTCCATCTCCAGTAAGTCGGTGATTTGTTTTACACGATCATCTATTCCAACCACATTCTGAACAGCTGCAATTGCATAATTCCTATTTGAGGTTTCCAAGTCTGCTGCTCGCTGTCTAGCTTCCTCTTCCATTTTCGCCTTGCTCTGCAAGAAAAAACAGGATTTTTCACCAAAGTATTATCGTGAACATCACCTGATCGGTCTCTCTTATAACATCACTTCAGTTCTACACATAGAATCAAGATATTCATTTGTCACTGAACTTTTCTAATTGATGCAAAAAAAAAATGCAGACGCTATTCTAGCATACTCTGATCCATATATCTCTACTCTGACACAATATTAATAAGGAAAATTAGCTAGTGATTCCAATAATGCGCACCTCATCATTAACTTCCGCCTCCAGAAAGTCGGTGATTTGTTTTACACGATCATCAATTCCAACTACATTTTGAACAGCTGCAGTTGCACAGATCGTATCTGAGGTTTCACTGTCTGCTGCTAGCTGTCTAGCTTCATCTTTCATTTTCTTCATCCTCTGCAAGAAAAACATAATTTTTCACCAAAGTATTATTGTAGACAGAGAAAAGAACAAAAGGTTTAGGACTTTTTTGGCACTTCCCCCCTGATCTAATGTTATAAGAGTATAATTTTTTTTTTTTTTAAATTACTCTCTTATAACATTAGTTCAGTTCCACACGCAAGATATTCATTTGTCAACAAATTTTTCTAGTTGATGCAAAAATATGAACACACTTTCTTGCATAATCTGAAACTAATTCAATGTCAACTCTGCCATAATATTAATAAGGAAACTTAGCGAGTAACTTAGTCTAATTAGGTGACACTAGTATCTTGGAAGTTGGATCTGCATATTTACTGACCAGATATTTCTAACTTTCAAGAAAATTTGATATGCACATCACAACAATGGTCACGCTAACTAATTAATTATGTTCTCATCTCTGATGTGTAAACACGTTCCCAACAGCAAATGAGCATTATGGAAATAGGACTAACATCTTAAAATTCAGATTGTAGACTATTTTTAGACTCCAACTATGCAATGATAGAGATTAAGTTCATTTTATCTTCAAATACATACAATTTTCTTTTGTTCCTTCTGCATCATCTTTCTTGACATTGTCTTGTTGCCATTTCCAAATACAAGTATGTTCGGATACCACAATCTCATTTACAGGTAATGAGCTTTTCCGATTGGTTTCTGGTCACTTGGTTACTTTTACATGTCATTCTATCCTTAAATTGAATGTCACTTATCAATTGAGAATATTATCTGTTGGCTACAGTTTTTTGCAAATTTCTTGTTCAATTCATGCGTTGCCTTAAGACGATCAAAAAATTCCCAATCATCATGAGACATGCACAAATTGACAAAGATCAACAACCGAGAAAGAATTGAACATGATTGGTAAGTCGGTGAGTGATTGGCTTTTTTTTCTTTTTTTTTTTTGAAGGAATGAAAGACGACGAGGGGAATGAGGTAAAACATGCTGCTACTGTGAAAAAAGTTGGAATCTTCTTGGGGAAACATAAAATTTTGCTCCTCGTATGTTTGGTGATTCTTCATTTTGGTCCCATTTCTTTCGCTCATTTTAGCCCCTAAATGATTTTTTTTTTCAAATTCATCCCTTCGACGAATTTCTGATGCATAACCTCCTGGAAATGAACAACACCCTAGTCTACATGGCACCTGCATGTCAGCACGCCGTTTGTTTATCGAGCACATTTACATAAGGAAGTCATTAGAGGACGAAATCGAGGGGAAAAAAGAAAAACTTGCTGAGAGATGGAGATGAAGAAAGTAAGGTACATGGACTAAAATAAAGAGCAATAATATGAGCACCAAAATGTATTTTTCTGTTTTCCTGACTTAATATACCAATTTTATAGATCAGTCGCAGTACACTGGGCATTACTTTTGATATCATTTTCTCATTGTTTAGGGTCTTGATCGAAAATAATTTAAACTCATAGTGCTCGAACCAAAATAGAAACAACTAAATCATATGTTTCTCTTTGGAAAAGAAAGAGGAGCAGGGGGGTGGGTGACTGTTAGTATTTAACGTTCGCAAAGTTTTGAGACGTTCGATTAAATGTAATTTTAATTCCCTCTGTAAAAACGAGTAATGCCAAGCCCTAAAGCTAAAAGCAAAATCCACTCCAAACATTCTAAGTAAAAGCAAAAGGCTGTCAAAAAATGTGAAACGAAAACGTATCTCCTCCAAGTAAAGTGAAAAAAGAAAAAGAAAAAAAAAAAAAAAGGTAAGGTTCTGTTTATTTCGTAAAAAATAAATGATTTAAAAAATATTTTCTTGAAAATGATTATTTGTGTCGCTAAAAATAATTAGTCAATGAAATGTTTTCATTATCGACAATAATTTATATCTAAACATTTTCGTAAATGATGAAAATATTTTTCGTTCATTCATTTTTATAAGTGATACAAGCTATCAATTTTTGAAAATTACTTTCCAAATCATTTATTTTCCACAAAATACACGGAGTTTAAGAGTCTTACTATTCTAATTCCATATCCAATTCCGTTTCTTTGTCTATAATTTACGTTATTATATTAGTGAACTTTAATTCTTCATCTTATTTTCACTTTAATTACATTAATCTATTCTTTTCAGATAGTTTTGTTGTACTTCAAATGAAAAATCCATACCATGGGATACATTGTTACAAATCAATTTATGAAAGTCTGTGTGTTGTTGAAATTCTTTCTTAATCTAAAGTAATATGCTTTTAAATTAACTAGTGTCTCTTTTCATCATAAGTTACACTTTTTAGTGAAATAGTATTTTCACGCGTATAAAAGTTACATCCTCATATAATTAGTGAATATTTGTTCAAGCAATGTGTGCTTTAATTTACTTTGTAATAATCGTGTATTATGAAAAGCCGTGAATCCCACATGGTGGCAATATGTTGTAGTCCTAAAATCGCATAATCAACTAATCAAGCCCGTTGGTGGCCAAAAATAGAAAAACTAGTCAAGCCCACTACATATGCGTGCACCGACAAAACTAGCAACTAAACGTGTAACACAGTTATTGCTTAATGGCTATGCATGCTACAAAAAAAAAAACTAATTGATGCAACGCAAATCAAAGTTTTTTTGGGTGGGGCGAAAGTGAGGGTAATCCATAACTTTTGAAAGTTTATGGGCTATTGTGCAATAGTGCCAATTTTTTTTTTTTTTGGGTCAAACAGTGCCAAAGTTTAAGAGGGCCATTATTGCTAGAATTATGACATCAAAATAAACACATATCGTTTTACATTATATCCTCACTCAATTATATAAAAATGAAATAAATTTAAAAATTACAATGATAAAACTTTTATTTGTGTTGGTATTTAATTTATACAATACAACATTTCAAATTAAAAGAACATGTCGAAATACAATAATGTATTTGAAATGATTTAAAGATCATCTTTAATAAATTTTTGTCATTGGATTATAAGATATATTTTCGTCCATGTAAAATTCATAACAATATTTAACTTTTTACTATTTGAGTATTTTTACAAAATTATAGCATCAAATTGGAATCAATTTTTAAATCCATACATTAACGTACGTTGTATATTGATGAAGAAGATGTCGCACCTTGTTTGATGTATCAGGAAGAATCTCTTCTCCGTAACGTTTCAAAGATATCGCACCTTGTTTGATGAAGTCCCCACACTCCTGTTTCTCAATGAGGCAATCACCCAGTATAGTTGTACAAGATGCATCAATCAAGCTTCTCAATGATATGCACTCTTTGACATCCAAGGATTTCAAAGACGTCAAAGACTCTAGTTCATGAAGGCCCTCAACATCAGTAAGTACATTGCACCGTTGGATTACCAATTCCTCTAGGTTCTTCAAGTATGATAAACCATATATTCTTCTCAAAGATTCGCACCCGAAAACCGTCAAGGACTCCAATGATTTCGAAAGACCCATAACTTGTATCTCAACTAGCTCTGGACAGTGTGACACCCAGGCCTGGCGTAGCTTCCTTAATTCCAAGGGAATTAATAATCTCTGAAGCCGTTTACAACCGTCAACCGTGAATTTCTCCAGCTGTGCAAGTCTATCGAGTGGAATGTCTTCCACTTGACACTGATAGAACCCTAAAGTCAACAAATTTCTCAAACTCCAATGGTCGGACGGAAGCTGCACGAGGGTTTCTAGGTCAAGGTGACGCAAAGTAAGCTCTCTAAGATGAAAAAGAGAAGCCAACTCAGGAGATGCGAGGACGTTTAGTAGATTTAAATCTAACTTTTTCAGTCTACATAAACTCCCAATCCACTTGAAGTCACATCTTGGTAATAGGTTTGACTTTCCTGTACTATGAGAGTCATCACTTAACAGCAATTCAACCAAATTAATAAGGTTCGACAGATCAGGGACTGAGAACAATGCTTTAGATTGAAGAAATAGATAGGTCAAACTTGTGGGAAGTATTGGCAATGCTTGAATCTCATGACAATCTCTTAAGTCTAGTGTTTGGAGGTTATGAAGCCTGTCGATTGTCCTTGGAATTCTACAAATACCAGTGTACTTTAAATTTAGGATTTTTAAAGATGACAACTCTTCAATGTCAACAGGAATTTCTCCTTTCATTTCAGCACACCCAGAGAGATCCAACTCTTCAAGATTTTCCAACATGCCAATGCCACTAGGTAATTGCCAAACATGTTTCGGATAAGAAAATTCATTTATTGATAAACGCAATATGCGTAATGATTTTAACTTTTCAATGGAGTTAGGAAATTTCCTTATCTTCGTGTCTCTCAAAAGAAAAGACTCAAGTTTCACTAGTCCTTGGATAGAGTTTGGAAGTTCAGCAATGCCCGTATATGATAAGTCTAACTCTATCAGTGAGATTAAATACCCAAGTGAGCCTGGAATTTCTCTCAACCCGGAACAACCTCTCAATGAGAAGCGCTTAAGCTTCACAAGTGCCCCCACTTCTTCAGGCAAATCTGCAATATTTATGCACCCTTCAATCTCTAACTCAATCAACGAAGGCAAATTTCCAATGAATCTTTCAATTCTTTTTAGCCCATCGCAGCGTGCAAGAGTCAACCTCTCTAAACACGAGCATTTAGAGAAGTTTGGAATTGTTGTTATGCCATCACACTCGGAAAGAGATAAAACTTTCAAATTATGTGCCCCCTGTGAAATGAAGGGCAATTCAAGTGTAAGAGTTATTGCATGGTACACATTTTGACCATTAGACTAGAATTAAAACATGTAATTTACCTTGATCAAGTCCCATGCTTTTGAATCATCTGTGAAGCCGTTCTTGTCAAGTTTAAAAACAACAAGACGATCCAAATACAGATTGTCTACCCTAAAATCTTGAGGAGGAGAATGCCAAGAAATCCATCTCAACTGTGAAAAGCACCTTGCAAAGTCCCCAGCATAAGTTCCATTGCCTAACTTGAGGAGTCTTAGATGCGGTAACCTTTGCATCTCTTTATCTGTAATCACTATGGAGTCATCCGGTACATTTATCTCAAGCGCTTGAACCTCGGTCTTCAGCTGTAAGTAAAATTTTGCAATGATGTCAAGAAGTTTGTCAACTTCCAACCACTATATTTCACAAATTGGATGGGTACGAAAAAGATGATAGAGATCCTTAGAAAATGAGATGTTGCTTACTTACCTCTATCGTTCTTAAGATTTCGAGAGCCTCTTTTGCAATCCACAACCTGCTCTGCTTTCTAAGGTCTAGACAACTTTCACGAACAATATGCCTTCCCAGTGCTATTAATAGTTCATGCATCCAAAACTTACCATTGTCTAATACCTTTATCAAGCACCTCTCAATAAGGACTTCAATTCCTCTTTTGGGATTAAATTGACAACTATCCCACATGTAAATTGCATCGGTCTTATTCTCATTAAAAAAGAAGCATGCTATATCGAGAAAAATTTGTTTCTGATACTTGTCTAGGTCATCATAGCTAATCCTCAACTTCTGTAGAATTCGTTCTTCCGGTACTTCCCTTAACCGGACTAATGTCTCTTCCCAAATTGCTTTGTCTTTCCCTTTAAGGGACGAACCTACCACTTCAATAGCTAACGGAAGCCCTCCCATACATGAGACAATTTCCCTTGACAACTCTCTATAATCATTCGAAGGATAATCCTTGCGAAAGGCATGCCAACAAAAAAGTTGAAGTGCAAGACTATCATGCATTGTTTGCATCTCATACCAATAAATTTTATCTTCAAATCCCTCAGCTTGCAGAATATATTTGTCTCTTGTTGTAATGATTATTCTAGATCCTCTACAAAATTTGGAATTTCCTATTAGATACTTGATGAGCTCTTTCTCATGAACATCATCCAAAACCAGAAGGACCTTCTTATAGTTGAGTATTTCTCTAATCCGCCACATTCCTCCTTCGCTATCGTGGATTGCTCCTATAAGTCTAGAACTAGCAATATCACATATTAGTTTCTTTTGCAATTCAACTATGCCTTCTTTAGTCGACCTTTCACGAACACCCTCAAGGAAGCTACAACACTTTCCAAAGTCGGAACATAGTCGATTGAATATAACCTTGGCAATAGTTGTTTTACCAATGCCACCCATTCCATAAATTCCAATGACACATGCATCACCATGGTTGACATCTAAGAGCTCCATCAAGTCTTCCACCAGATCATCATGTCCAATAAAATGTTCAGGCACTGATTTTTCTTTTATCTTTAGTCTATCCAAAACAAATTCAACAACCGAATTGACAATCGCTGCTTGGCTGCAAATTACAAAAGTGCTTTCATTAGTTGACTATATTAATTTCATACCCATGCATCGCAGGTGAGATTATCAGAATCTTAACCTGATAAGATTGAAGTACATCATTAACAATATTTAAATTCACTGAATAATCAATATCAGCTAATTTAGTAGAATTCACTTGATATGTTTCACATATGATTATAGAAGTTTCTGAAGATTATAGTATTCGTTTACACGATGGCCAAAGTCACCAAGTGGCTATTATATGATGCAAAAGCAAAATTTCCGCATATATAGCTAAGCCTAGAAAAGATTTCAGCATTTGCTATAGGAGAATCATGAACCCATATAATGGATACAAATGCAACGTCATTCATTGAACTCTGCAGCTTGGTGAATAAAAATATAATCCCGAAATCAGTAACTATTTCCCGGCACGAACAGTATAGCAGTTGTAAGATTTGTATTGGTTAACTTATGCATGTGAGCCTTCTATGGATCTGATTGTGTCAAGTATAATGGCATTTAAAGAGCCGGGTCACATTAATATTTGTTCAAAATTGAAAATCAAGAGACCCGACTCCCATAGGGTTAACTTGGTGATTAAGGGATGAACATGTGTGTCGATTAGGCACGCAATATAGGTTTAATTTTCCACACCATGAAGTGGACACATGCCTATGGTTGAGCCATCTATTTAGGCTTTGGTCTGCACATTAACTAGTCCATAGAGTTAGTAAGATGAGTCATAATTTTGCATCTTAACAAAATGGAAAGGCCCCGTCAGTTTGTTTTCTTTATAACTCCATTCTTTGGTTAAAAGTCCGAGAGTCTCAAGCGGTGTGTTGGGCACTTGCACTCCATAACCCAAAAGCATAAGAGATAGCCAACTCTAAAAAGTGGTGCAAAAACAGCTCATTTACATTGGAGAAGCTAATGGGCGTCCACATGCAATAATAATGCATAGGAGGTGTTACTTCACCGTTTGTTAGATTTAAATTTATCAATTGACAGCCAAATTATGTGTTGTTATTTATAAATATTGAAAAGCATAATAAGTTGCTAATATAAATGCCCTACAATGACCCCAAAACAACAAACAAATGCCGTATGGTGCCGCGTCACTGCTACGTTGCGCCCCAACTCATCCATAGCTCATGTTCAAGCCGTGTGGCCCAATAGTCATTTCCACTTTGTTATTTTGGGTTAGATAGATGAAATGGTTGATTACTATATTAAGGCTTTCTACTTTGCCTAAGACAACCCCAAAGAAAGGTGAAAAGGAAAATAATAAGGAGAAAACGCTAAAATTGTTTTCCACACACATCAACCTGCGTCTCCACATTTCCTGGTATACAATTTTATTTTTATTTTTTTGGGTCTAACTGGTAAACAGATTAAATTCTTAATTATCGCAAGCGTTTTTTTCATTCAAATTGCAAATATTGCCCTAACTTTCTTATCAAAAGTAGCCTCTCCACTCTTCTCGACCTGTCACCATTCTCTCTGTCTGCGCATGCGGCCGCACCTTTCGAAGGCCTCCACGCCATCACCGACCTCAGATCAGAAGTGGCAATGGTCGTCACATCCGGCCCAGCTCCATCGAGCTTGGCAGAGATGACAGCCCGTCATTCTTTACATGTTCTCAGGATGCTCCTGCATCTACTGAATATTTAGATATAGTTTTCTTCACCTAATCTTAGTTCCTTGCGTAATTAGTGTTTCTTGAGGAGCACTCAGAAATTTGTAAAATAAAATCGACGCCAGATGCTTTCGCTAATTTTTATTCGTCTTTCCCTGTTAATGGAAATTGGAACTGATATGAATGCAAATTGTATAGATGAAAAATGCAATATCTGAACTTTTGATAGTCATCCCAAATAATAAATGCAAATGGGTGCTATTGAATATTTTGTAGCCTTACGAGACAGAAGAGAAAAAAATGGTTAAAAGCAGAGGATGTAAGTTGAATGAGAGCAGCAATTAGAGGTAGTTTTCAATATTTTCCGGTTAATGAAAAAATCATTTGACAGCGCAACGTTATATTCTCTAAAATAAAAACAAAAAAAGAATAAATATGCGGGGATCTCAAAAGTGTTTTACCTTTGATGCTTGCCCACGAGCCATGCCTTGATCGGACCTACCAATCTAAGAGCCTCTCTCCACTGCTCGGCTTCTGTTGGAAACTCCTTTGCTAGTTCCAGTAAAGTATCACTATAGAGTGGAGTATAAAGTTTAACATCCTCAGATTTCACTCCAAAAAAAATAGGACATATAATTTTTTCACCGTTTGATTTAGACACGTTGTCTACTATGTGTGTAAGCTCACGGAGACACCATATGCTAGAAGCATAAGTCGGAGAAAATATGGGTATGTAGATTGTGGAGTTGTTGATAGCATGTAGAAGGTTCCCACCAATCACATCGCCTTCACGGAGTTCCTCATCGTCCTTGAATACATGGATTCCGACATCCACCAAGTTGTTGTAGAGGAAATCTGTGAATGTATAACGAGTATCGGGTCCTCTGAAACTCAAGAAGACTTCCTCCCTACTCATTCCAGCCTCTAAGTATGCCATAGCACGGGAACTTATTACAATCCAGATCTCTCTCTCACCTAAAGAGAAAAAAGGTTGGGGCGGCGTCGGCTAAGCTAAGAAATGAGATGAGGCTTTGGAAATGAACTAGGCAAGTGAGTGCCGATACCTTAAATACTTCGCCGGCTGTCTTCAAAGTCAAACTTTATCTGTCTATTTCCCACCTAACCTTTCCGTTAGCTAGTAGACACTGGTGCAGGTGTCCAAGATTTTCTAACAAGTTTGCTAGGGAGGTTTTTTATTATCTTTGAAATGAAGACATCGGTCATATAATTATTGCAAAATATTCGATCAAGTCTCTTGATTTTTTTTTGTGAGTAATTGGGTTTCTATACCATATATTGTTTTATTCGATTTGGTTTTCCCTCAAAATTATAAATGAAGAGGATGTTGCCATTAGATGTCGATGCTGCACCTTTTGGAACAATTATAATAATCTAAAAAAAATGTAATAATAATTGCAAAAAACTTGGGAAAAAAAAAACAATACTTTAGAAAAAATTAGTTAATACTATAATAACCTCAAACTGATATATCTGTGACAAATTTATTCTCCATTAGTTTTTGTCAAACTTTACCTTACCACCAAATTATTGTGTTAGATAACATGTGCCAGTTGACGAGTGTCCCAATTTACCATTTATATCAGTTTAGAGTTTTCGTTATATTAATCCAATTTATCAGAACTTAACAAAAGTTAAATTTGTCACAAATATCTTCTAGTGATTTAAAAATTAGTTTATGGCAAATTTATAACAGGTATATTAATTTGAGGTTTTTAGTGATTAAAAATTAATTTACATTGAATTTGTTATAAATATATGAATTTGAGAATTTTTGTTGTATTGATATATAAAAATTCAAGAGAATACGAAGAAGCATATTGCAGAGAGGGCGAGAGAGAGAGATAGAGAGAGAGAGCACATGGGAAGGAAGCGCACGGGGAGAGAGGGACGAGGCACGTGAGCATGGGGAGACAGTGCAGCAGCATGAAATTGAATTGTGTCGCATGGTCAGCACATTCACTGCCAAGCGCGTGGGCACGCCATGTCCTTTGGATCTTCAAAAGTGAAAGGTTCATGCGTTTCTTTTTTCATTTACACTTTCGATGCATATAAAGGGCCGTGTGCACCAACCAAAAGCCACAATGAATAACTATAAATTTATATATTTATAATAAATTTATTTTGAATTAATTTTTTGACAATTAAAAATATATATTTGTGAAAAATTTATCATTCTTTATTTTCTATTGAATTAGATTAATACTACAAAAAATTATAATCTGGTATATCTATAATAAATATAAGGGAAACTTTCAAATCAGTATACCCGTCAATTATCGCATATCATCCAACTAAAAAATTTGACGGTAAAATTTAGCGAAAATTAGAGGATAATAAATTTGTCACAATTGTACCAAGTTTGAAATAAATTTTTGATAAGTGTACTAGTTTAGAATTTTTCGTAATATCAACCCATAAAAAGGAGATGGTCATATGTATTATAGTCCTATGCCAAGTTTGAGATAAATTTGTGATTTGTGCACTAGTTTAGAATTTTTTTAATATTAACCCATAAAAAGGAGATGGTCATATGTATTGTAGTCCTTAATTTTGGGATGGTTCTTAATTTGCTAAAAAATATTGGAAACCGTTTAATTTGGTGACAATTTTACCAATAACAAAGGAATCGTCACTTTTTCTTATCCAACAAACAAATTCAATTCTCATTCAAAAGCTTTTTTACGAACGTGAATGATCTTTCCAGGTTCATCCAATCACCACAAAACTCATCCCGATTTTTTAAAACCCAAACAAAAGAAATAAATTGGAAAAAAAATCATCACACGGTCCACACAAGTCATATAGTGCTGTGAGGTGTACGACAAAGACTGAACCAACCTCCCCCAAAACCAAACAAACTCACCACGAATTCCAGCTAGTCATAAAATTTTCTTGGGAAAATCCAAATTTTCCCGCGAAAGCAGCTGAAACAGGAAAAGGGCAAACAGAAAAAGGAAAAAACAAATGCACAGGACAGCTCCATTAACTGACCCTAATTATTGCTCTTTTTGAAAATATGCACCATTGACGGTGTTCTGATGCAGATAACGTACGCCTTCACGTGCCCTTCCCTCGCTCCTGAACTTGCCTTCTTCCTCCTCCTTCATTCTTCACTCCCGCTGTCGACGGCAGCGGCTCCTAATTTGTTCGATCGATGATTGTTAATAGTCGAAGGGCCTAAATGAACATTTTGTGGCAGCTGAGGGATTTCTGATAACTTTATCATTTTTTTGTGTGTATGACAAGGCTTGTTGATCAACTTACACAAGGCCAATAACCTTGCGGCATTATCAAGAACTATTTTTTGAATGATATCTTCAAGGCTTTGTAGCTTTATTGACCACGGAAGAAATTTTGCAGGTAAAATATTTTGTACACACTCAATATTTTGTCAAAACATTCTACTCATGTCAAAAACCAAAACTGAACAAGCCTACCTCATTATAACTTCTTGCAATGATTTCGGGGTTAGTTCATCTCTCTCTTCTTCCTTCACGCATCTTTGTGATGTAGAAGGAAAAAGAATGTGCCACAAATAATGATTAACGATTAGTCTTCAAATCTCCTAGAAGAGAGGAAGGGGACACAAGGGGAAAAAAAAGCCAATATTCACGTACATGGTCTTAAACACTCCTAGTCATTTTGCGATTGCAACCCTAATCATATCATGCCCTCATATGTCCAAATGTTAGCTCACCAAAAAGAACCCATATTTTTATCATTAATTCTTAGCTCTTTAACTTGCTCTTAAAATTTCTATTTCATTTTCATTAGAATATTTAAATATTGCACCACATTTTTCATCTAATAACTTAAATTTTTAAAACAATTGACAATACTTCCACCAAATTTCACATGATATTAAAATAGAAAACCCTAAATTTATATCTTCCCATACCCCTATATAGTATTTACCTCCCTAGTTATATATTTTGACATTTCAGATTTAGACTATAGTCCAATCAACGTATGAGGGAGAATATTATAATATTTAAATGTTGAGCAATGTGTTTTCATCTGTTAGGGCAATGCCTAGCAAGACATGTTGGTCTTGGTTTATCTATTTTCTAATCGTTCCAGTAATATGGATTCATTTATATGGTTCTTGTAGCTAAACATGGTGGAGAAGAGGAAGCAAATTCTGAAAAGACTTAGGATGCGTTTGGTAACGTTTCTGTTTAAAAATTGTTCCAGGGAACAGAAATAGAAAAAAAGTGTTTCTATTCCGGGGAACAATTTTTGAACAAAAAAACGCGTTTGGTAAACTTGTTCCGGTAATAAAAAATGAACAGAAACACGTTTGGTAAATTTGTATTCTTTTTTTATTTCTTTTAATTTTTTAATTTTTTAATATTTTCTTTTTCTTTTTCTTTCTTTTTTCTTTTCTTCTTTTGTGGAGTGTAGGAAGGCCTCTAAAATACATGGCCGTTATTGCGGCCGAGACGAGCGTGACCGTGTGGCAAGCCCAAATAAATAAGCCCGAGGCTATAGCCCGGCGAGCTTCGCCCAAATCCGTGAGGCAGGAACTCGCCCGACCAAAGCAGAAAGGCCCGAGAGCCTCGCCGAGGAAACCCAACGACGCTCGGCCTACGCTGGGAGCGGCTGGCAGCCGGCCGTCGGCAAACCCCTCTTTGGCGATCTACGACCGTAAAGTGACCCGACCAGCCGACAAAGAAAAAGAGAGAAAATGTGTTTTTAATTTTTGTTCCAGAAACAAGAAATAAGTTTTTCTTGTTTCTTGTTTCTATTCCAAAAGTGTTCCAAGGAACAAAAAAATAGATTTGAAACAAAAACGCAAACAAACGCGTTTCTGTTCTTTTTTTGTTCCCTGGAACAAAAAAACACAAAATCTGTTTATAAACAAAAAAAAAAAGAACATTAACAAACAGCCCCTTAATGATCAAAAGTGCTAAGAGTGATTTCCTTTTTCTACTTTGGACTTCGAGCGAAGGGCATAACTAAATTATCTATTAGGTGCGTTTGGCAATTTGTTAAATAGTAATAATTTATGTTCTTTTATTCCTAGGAGTATATTTGGAACAGAAATTCGTTTGGTAAAATTTTTATTCTCGAGAACAAATTTCTATTTTTTTGTTCCCGGAAGTAGATTTGGAACGAAATCAAGAAGTAAAAAAAAGTTAATTCTTTATTCCCGAGAACAATTTTAGAATTAAGCGAACCCATTTTATCTCTTTTATCTTATCTTCTTTCTTCTTGTTCTTCTTCCCTTTCTTCTCTTCTTCAACCGCCACCGTCCACTGCCGCTGGTCACCGGCGACCAGTTCGACGAGGTCTGGCAATCTTGCCAGAGGCTCGCCTAGCCACCAGCAAGCCTCGCCTGACTGGGCGAGGCTTGGCCGAGCCATGGCTAGGCGAGGCTTGGCCGAGCCATGGCTAGGCGAGGTCAAGCCCCGCCAGTGGCTAGGTGAGCTTAGCCTCGCTAGATCTAAGGGAGGTCGAGCTCACCCAAACAAGGCTCGATCAAGCCTCGCCTAGTTGCCGACGAGGCACAGCCTCGATGAGAGCCGGTGACGCTCCAGCGAGGTTGCCAGTCCTCCCAAGGCCGACAACCGGCAACCCTTAAAGAAGAAGAGGAGAAAGGAAAGAAAAAAAGAAAAAAGTAATAAAATTATTAAAAAATTGAAAGAAAATGATTTGAAGTAGAAATTTTGAGAACGGTACTAAACGCAATTCTATTCCGAAAATTGACATTTTGGATAGTTACCAAACGGCTTAAAATGCTTAAAAATTATTCCTAGTGTTGGAAGATATGCGGCGATTGCTCGTGATATTCAACAAAAGATTTGATCCGATTACGATTGTACACAAATCAATTAAAGATTAGATTTAGATTTAGATTCATAGAATCCTTTACTTCCATTCATTATGTACATCTTGTATTATATCTACAAGGGACTGTACATTAGAAACTATTTTTGAAGAGAGAATACAAAAATCTTCCAAAATTCTCCGTCTTCAGTCACGATTCCTTTGCTTCCTTTGGTTTCTTTCATGGTATAAGAGCAGTGAAGCTCCTGATTTTGCTTCCATTCTTCTCGTCTCGACTGCTACCAAGGATCTTCAATCCTACGTAGAAGAGTCAACACTTGAACAAAGGAATCAATTTCCGTTTCTTTTTAACCATGACCCAAAATTTACCTTCAGCCTCCGGCGAGCATCCACATGAAACAAACCCAGCACAATCTCCGGAGAACCAGGATGCGCCTCTTGCTATTAATGTCACCAGACCCCAAGAACAAATTACTCGGGCCCAAGATATCCAAACTTTTCTGGCTCAGACAAATCTGGGGCAACCTATCTCGAGCCAACCCATTCCGAGCCAACCCATGATGGGCCATCCTTACCAGTGGCTGCCATTTCGAATGCAGCACAACCCGTGGTTGTTTGGGCCAAGCCCAAATGCATCATCGCCAGGGATTCAGGGCCAACAAGTTTCCCTCCAACCCGACGGTAGCCCACCAACCATAAACGGGGCAAGCACGACCATCAGGTCGAATCCAGGAAATACAGGGCAGGCGACTAGATTAGACAAACCGGGTATTGGAACGAATCCATATCCGGTTGTTTTCAATGCGGGTTATGGAACCGGGTCGAATAATTCGGATTTGGTAACGAATCCCTACCTGAGATTTTCACCTGAATTTCTACTGTATCCAGCGGCAGCCCTCACCGAACGACCAGAACCCGGCAACCCTCTGTTCATCTCCACCACCGACAGACCAGAACTACGGCTAATCAACCAACAGCTGACCAGGCCAAAAAACTACTCCAGATGGTCGCAAGAGTTCCGGCATGCATTGGTAATGAAGGATAAAGAAGGATTCCTCGACGGAACCATTCCAATCCCTCTTGATGAACATCTAGCCCAACACTGGAGGAAGTGCAATCAACTCGTCCATACCTAGATCGAAAATTGCATATCCTCGAAAGTCGCGGTAGGACTTCCACCGACAGAGGACGCTCAAAATATATGGGAAAACATCAAAGAGATGTATGACAAATTGGACCGAGCGAAGAATTTTTCCCTCATGCAGGAACTCAGCAAGCTCAAACAAGGGAACATGACGATCACAGCTTACTTCAACAAGCTATCGTCACTGTGGAACAACCTAGAAGTGGCCAAAGAAAAACTCGAGGGACCATAATCAACGCTAAAACCGTATAGATCTATCAAAGAAAGGGAGAAAGCCACACGTTTCCTATTGATTTTGAACGAGTCTTATCTTACCTTCCGTTTGCAGATTCTCGCTATGGACCCAATACCGCCAATTAGGCAGATTTTTCAGCTAGCTGTACAAGAGGAGAGCTAGCGGCTCGCATTGCCGAAACACGCATAGAGCAGTGAAAGTATCACTCTTACAACTCACGGTGAACGGCGAGATGGAGCCACCAGAACCCTAAATCGAGAAAGGGAGAAGAGAGGCACACTAGGGTTCGGCGGAGGAGATACACGAACCCTTAAAAGAGAAGGGACGAACGGCCCAGATTGAGCGTGAGGATCGGACGACTCACAGGGGTTCAAAATTATAAGTGGATCGGATAGCGGACAAGAGTCTACGATTAAAGGGATGGACGATTAGATCTTCGCCATGTCATCAAGAAATTTTGGGCAAAATTTGAAAGGAAATGGTAAAATGTTTTGCGAATACTGCAAATGTTCTAACCATATGATTGACAGCTGCTAGAAATTACATGGAAAACCCAGAGACAAAGGAAAAAAAAAATTCGGCAGCTTACCAAGTCACTGGACCCACTGGCCAAAATGTTGACCAACTTATTACTTATGGTCAATATCAACAGCTGATGCAGGCATTACAAAAATTAGATAATTCCAACAAAGGAGTGAGTTTTTCAGGTATCACACATTGCTTGATTAATTCCATTTCAAGAAAGGCATGGATTATTGATTCAAAGGCAAGCGGTCATATTATATGTGATAAAGGATTTTTCTCAAGTATAAATGAAGGATTGAATTTTCATGTTTCCGTACAATTTTCCAATGGAAATATCACTCATGTCAGTGTGATAGGAATAGTCAATCTCAGTCCTCAAATTACTCTTCAAAACATCCTTTATGTCATGGAGTTCCAATTTAATCTCATTTCTGTGTCAAGAGTCTGCAAAGGAAATTCATGTTGGGTATTCTTCGATGCCGACACCTGTTTTTTTCAAGCCATTTCGACTGGCAGACTGATGGGCTGGGGTAGTCTTTCTGAATGACTATTTTTCTAGACAAGTTTTCCAAGTAATTTTGATTTATCCTGCACTTCCTTAAATAAGTCATCATTGTGTAACTTGACTACCAATGATAAGAATTTCATTATGCATTTGAGAATGGGTCACAGTGCCTCATTTCCTTGTCCTCAATGTCCCATATGTCCTCTTGCAAAACAATCTCGTACCCCCTTTCCATCTGGTAGTACTTGTGCTAGTGAAATCTTTTTCTTAATTCATGTGGATGTTTGGCGACCTTATCATATGATAAATCATGATGGGTCTCGTTACTTCCTTACAATAGTAGACGATTATTCTTGTGCAACATGGATTTTTTGGATGCAGTCTAAAAGTCAAGTTTATTCTCATTTAAAAACATTCATTGTACTATCCAAGAATCAATTTGGAAATCCATTCAGCGGATCCGTACTGATAACGGGAGAGAATTCTTCAACCATGATTGCTCCTCACTCTTTTCATCTCATGACATTCAACATGAAAGCACATGCGTTTATACGCCACAACAGAATGGAGTAGTTGAGCGCAAACATCGCCACCTTTTGGAAGTCGCACGTGTCCTAAAATTTCAAGCATCGGTTCCAGAAGATTATTGGGGAGATTGTGTTATCACAATAGCTTATTTAATCAATCGCATGCCCACTCGAATACTCAATGGGCGAGCGCCTTTTGAACTACTATTTGGGAAGAAACCAGAGCTGATCCATCTCAAGGTTTTTGGATGTTTATATTATGTCGCGACAGTGGGTCCTTAGGACAAGTTGAGTCCCGCACTCAGCATTGCATATTCATGGGATATCCCAACCTACAAAAAGGGTATCAGATTCTTGAGCTATCTACAAAGGAATTCTTGATAAGTAGAGATGTTGTCTTTCACGAAAACATATTTCCATTCAATGAGAAGACATCCCCGAATGAAAATTCAAGTATAATCACCACCCCTCATGGCTTCTTATCTGACGAAGCATTATCTAGAGATTCTGGCTACATATTACTAGCGCCACCGGCGAATGTCCCTTCTACCCCTACACTTATTCCAGCAACAGCACCTTCTTCGGATGAGAATTCGATCTCAGAAAGTATCTTGAGGAACTCGTTAGAAGATCCTACTACTGATGAGGTAATTCAGGATATCTCGCTAACGCCATCCAGTGAGACAATGTCTTCCCCTCCGAAAGTCGATCCTCCAAGACATTATGGTCGGGCTACACGACCTCCAACCTGGACAAAGGATTATGTCTATGTTACTCTCAATTCACCAGGTATTCAATACCCAATCTCATCATATGTTTCCTTTCATAAACTATCACCGGAACATAGATGTTGCATTAGTCAACTATCAAAAGATAAGGAACCATCTAGCTATGATGAGGCGTCTACTGATCCACGACGGCAAAAGGCCATGGAAGCAGAATTACAAGCACTGATTGAGAATCAAACGTGGGATCTTGTCTTGCTACCACCTAATCGTAAACCGATTGGCTACAAATGGGTTTACAAAATTAAATATCGTGCTAATGGCTCCATTGAACGATACAAGGCACAATTGGTGGCCAAGGGCTTCACCCAGCGAGAAGGTTTTGACTATCACGAGACATTCTCTCCTGTAACCAAAGATGTCATAGTCTGTTCATTCTTGACAGTTGCTACTATTCATGACTAGCCTCTACATCAAATGGACATGCATAATGTTTTTCTTCACTGTGATTTAGACAAAGAAATCTATATGGATATTCCTCAGGGCTTTTTGAGACAGAGGGAGAATAAAGTATACCGTCTCCGTAAATCCCTTTATGGGTTGAAATAAGCATCCAGACAGTAGTACGCAAAATTTGCGAATGCTCTTGCAACAGCAGGCTTCAACAGTCCAAACATGATTATGCTCTATTCACACGGGCTAAAGGTATGTCATCTATTTATTTGATAATATATGTCGATGACATTCTCGTTATGGAAAATGATAAAGCTGTCATTTCAAGGAATATTTGCATGCCACTTTCCACATTAAGGACCTAGGAGCACCTAAATATTTCCTTGGAATTGAAATTGCCCGATCTGACCAAGGGATTTCCTTCAGTCAGTGGAAGTTTATATTGGAAATTATATCAGAAGCAGGTCTATCAGGATGCAAGCCAACTGTCATTCCCATCAAGCAGAACACTAAGTTGACTACCGCAAATTATGATGAGGGCATGTCTCAAAATGATGATCCCACGCTCAGAGATCCATCAGGTTATTAAAGGCTCGTTGGAAAACTTATATATCTGACTATGACTAGGCCCGACATTTCTTATGTGGTACAAACTCTCATTTAATTCATGCACAATCCAAAGCAATCTCATTTGAATGTTGCCTTGAAAGTCGTCAAATATTTAAAGAAGTGTCCAGGACTTGGGATACTCCTATCCAGAAAATGTAACATGGAAATGACAGCATATTGTGATGCAGACTATGCGACTTGTCCCATGAATCGAAAATCGATCACTGGATATTGCATTAAATTGGGAGAATCACTACTCTCATGGAAGACTAAGAAACAACCAACTGTGTCTTTGTCTTCAGCAGAAGCAGAGTATCGAGCTATAGCTAAAACCACTTGCCAAATAATGTGGATACGAGGTCTACTTAAAGATCTCGGAGTATAAGTACAAGGGGCAACGAAGCTATTCTATGATAATGATGCGGCTCTCAAACTTACAGCAAATCTTATAGTGCACGAAAGAATCAAGCATATAGAAGTGGATTGTCATTTTACACGAGAAAAAAATTCAAGGAGTGATCGAGACAAGAGGAATTGGGACGACAGAACAGCCTGCATACATCTTTACCAAATCCTTGTGTCAAAAACAGCACACATATCTATTGAGCAAGTTAGACGTTTTGGACATCTACAAGCCACCAGCTTGAGGGGGAGTGTTGGAAGATATGCGGCAATTGCTCATGATATTCGACAAAAGATTTTATCCGATTATGATTGTACACAAATCAATTAAAGATTAGATTTAGATTTAGATTGATTCATAGAATCCTTTACTTCCATTCATTATGTACATCTTGTATTATATCTACAGGGACTGTACATTAGAAACTATTTTTGAAGAGAAAGTACAAAAATCTTCCAAAATTCTCTGTCTTCGGTCACGATTCTTTTGCTTCCTTTAGTTTCTTTCACCCGGGAACATAATAAAAAAGAATAATTTTTTATCAAAATTATTACCGGGAATAGAAGCATTACTAAACACGCCCTTAGTTAATTAATCTACCTCCACCGTGACAAAATGCCAGCAAGTTTCTGCAAAATTTCGTACTCTCCAGCAGTTTTATCTTTTTAATTTTTGGGTGTGAACTTTTGATTCTCACTTTGAAAATTGCTAGACTTCAGGGAGCTTTTCTGAATGGTTTTGCTGGAGGATTCGTCTTTATTATGGGGCAAAGCAAAGTTACACATGACCTATGTGCAGAAAATTTTCTTGTAAAGAAAAAGAAAAGAAAGAGTTTAAAGCACGTGTGAAGGAAAAATCGAGAGCAAGAAATTGCCCGTAACAATGTATCCTTTTACATATTTCATGTCTTTGTATGCAATTCTTCTCTTCAAGACATAGTCTCACTTATTTTAACATAGAATGCATATTTGCACGAACGTATGCTCCTCTTCAAGTCAATACATTTAAAGCACACAACTCTTCTCTCTTTTGTAGTAGTACATTATATTACATTCTTTAAGTAGTCTCTTTGTCATGGTTCCGTATTCCTCCACTCATAGAGATAAAAATCCTACCTCTTGGAAGCTGAAGGATAACAGCTAGATGTTAGTTTATTTCTTTGAGATAATACGCATGTTTTAAATTCGTTTATTTATTGAACTAACACCTTTTTTTCAAAATAATGTATTTAAGTTGTAAACAGATATATCTCCTCAAATAAAATGGTAATTTGGATTCTATCATAACTTTGAGTCCGCAGACCGCGGTTGATCGTCGATGGAGAGAGCAAGTAAAGGGTAAAAAGCAAAAGAGACGTAGGTAATAACTAACTGTTTTTTTCATGAAAGTGTTAGGTGATTCACATTATAATAAAGCTAGAAAATAAAAAGAAAATTTTGGTCCTCGACATGACCTTAAACTGCAGCGCTCCGGGGGGGACAACCCCGATAACAAGGCCCCCGGTCACGGGTTGGTGACCTCCCCCCCGGATTCTCCGGGCCCCAAGGGACAAAAGAGGGGTACAGCCTTCCCGGCTAGAAAAAGATAGGGTTGGGGGGAAAGTCCAGCCCCCCGGAAAACACATAAGAACCTGGCATTGGTCATCGGCATAACCTTAAACTGCAGCGCTCCGGGGGGGACAACCCCGATAACAAGGCCCCCGGTCACGGGTTGGTGACCTCCCCCCCGGATTCTCCGGGGCCCCAAGGGACAAAAGAGGGGTATAGCCTTCCCGGCTAGAAAAAGATAGGGTTGGGGGGAAAGTCCAGCCCCCCGGAAAACACATAAGAACTTGGCTGGACCTGAGCAGGTCCTTAAAAGGCTCAAGGGGACAGGAGGGAGAACCTCCCAGGGGTGAGAGACCCTACTCAAACCCCGAGTCCCTGTATTCCCATTCTCCCGGGAAGAAAAACTTGGGAGGAAACTTGGGGGCCCTATACGGTCGAAGTTAACGGCCGGTATGTAACTTCGGTTACATGCGCTGGGTTCGGATGCTAACCTCCTTAAATGGAGAGGCTACCCGACAGGCCTAGGGTGGTAGGCCTGAAAACCTACCTGGGTGCTAACACCTTTTTTTCAAAATAATGTATTTAAGTTGTAAACAGATATATCTCCTCAAATAAAATGGTAATTTGGATTCTATCATAACTTTGAGTCCGCAGACCGCGGTTGATCGTCGATGGAGAGAGCAAGTAAAGGGTAAAAAGCAAAAGAGATGTAGGTAATAACTAACTGTTTTTTTCATGAAAGTGTTAGGTGATTCACATTATAATAAAGCTAGAAAATAAAAAGAAAATTCGAATATCCACTAAAACTCAAAAAGTTCCCTTAGTAAAGTAACATTTAGAAAATTGATGACTCTTATAAATTATTTAGGCAGACGTTATTGTTTAAGTATCAGATTATAATGAATTACTGCCATAAATAACGCTGAAGTTAAGTTATATTCAGTCACATATTCATTAAATAGCGCACCTAATCTTATGAATAATGTAGCATAGAATTAAAAATTGGAGACGAAGACGATCTTTTCAATGTTGGAATTGAATAAAGAAGACGCAATGAACTGATTGGTAGTCCTCCCGAGTCGTTCCATTCAATTTGGGTCCTCCATATATCAATCAACTCCCTATTGTTTACTATTTTACGTGAGCGGAAGATATGAACAGGTTCATATGATATCGTCAATCATGCATCTTTGGCATATTCCATTAACTTAATAATCTTTTTAGCGAACATTGAAATTCTCAACCTTCGACGTTAAATTACCCGCACACAACACTTGCCGCTAACGGAAAGGACAATTACTGCACGCGTAATTTCCGAAGGATTATGCGGAAGTTGTGGGGAACTTATGCAATGCTTCCTGACTTGGCTTTGCTTTTCTATTAAAAAAAAAAATAGGAATGAAAACCCACAAACAACGCATATGCCCCTAGTCTGTAAGCATATTCTCCACCAAGTAATTTAATAGAAGTTAGATTGGCTTCGACCCTCGACCAAAAAAAAAAAAAGATTGGCTTCGACCAAAAAACAAAAAAAAAGATTGGCGATAGCTCCTACTCTCTTCTTGCAGGACAGATGCGTAGGGTCATTGTCCGATACGATTGACAACGTCACAGTGGAATAAACTAATCATTTTGCCGGCGCGATCGGAGAAGATGTCAGTTAGAAAATTTAAAGTCCCATGCGCTATTACATTTAAAACCTCCGTCTTAGCGCAAGCTCCGTCTTTCGATATTTAGCCCTCTTCTTTGTGTTTTTTTCTCTTTTTCTGTAATTTAGTGGATACTCGTTCATTCTAAAAACTTGATTCATAATTATTTACATGTAATAACCATAATATGATAATATTTAATTTCATTTGTAAAATCCTGCACCAAAAAATAAAAAGATTTATTTTCCAATTATATCATTTTAATATAGAATAAAGGGGGCGATAAAAAATTAAACCCTACTAAGTAATCATGTCAAAATTGACTATTAATTATACATGGGAGCGCAGAAAGGAGAAAAAAAATCAACCTATTAAATCATTTATTTGAATGGACGCGGTTCAAGGGTCGTTTTATATTCTCCCCGACCATCATAGCATTCCTTTTGTTTCCTCAAATAAGATATTTCCTAGCACACCTTTGATTTGACACCCATTGTTGGAGGAAGAGCAATAAAGCCGGCTATTTTATTACGGCAGGTTGAATTATTTATGTATTCAAGAACCGCTCCTTTAACCCTGAATGACATAATTAAATAGGAAATGCAAAGATTGATCTATCTATGTATGACGATTATGTACTCCTTTTTTTAATCAAAATATTCTAATCAAGATCAAAACAAGGTGTGAAACATCGAAAGAAACCCTTATTTTAAGTTCCTCCCATATGGATGATTTACATAACCGACTCAACGTTCTTACAAAACAATCAAATCAAGGGTCCAAAGAAGAATTGACCATTTAATCTTGTAAACTAATCAAGACCGAAATTGGAAAAAGGGATATGAGCAGGGAACATGAAAACATTTTGTTTCGATTGAGATACGCGAACATGTTGGGAGCAATTAAGTTGGTGAAATGGTTGGATTTTGTAGGCTATTACAACCACCGTTGATGTGATTAGTCGATCCATACCACAAAAGCAGACTCACTTTCAACCTTAATCTGATGAAAGCAACATTAAAGGAAAAAAAAGAGGGAATAAAATATACAACAAGGAGATCTTCCCAGCTCCTACTACCACTAAAGAAAGAAGAGCCCTAGCAAAGCTTTGGTATTTCTCCAATTCTACACTTGATCGTCGATGGAGGGAGTGGGTAAAGAAAATAAATGATTTATTTTCTAAAAAATCCTTAACTTTATGTCCAATCTTAATTTTATCCCAAACTTATTTTTATTAAAAAAATTACAAACTTTTATTGCAATCCCATACCTATCCCAACATCCAAAATCACCGTATATTCTCTAAAATGATCAATATCAAGACTAGTTAGAGATTTTTTTTTTTGTTTATACCCTGAAAAATCTCAAATTAACACCCATATGATAAATTTACTCCAAATTAATTTGTTGACTATAAAAAAAAAAACCCAAAATTGATATACCTACGACAAATTTACCCAAAGTGACCACAAAAAATCTCAAATTGATATACTTGTGACAAATTTACCCCAAATTAACTCATTCAACTATCACAAACCCTAAACTAGTAATATATCCTCTGTTAAATTAGATTAGTAACACAAAAAACCAAAAAAATGATAAAGCTATTAAAATCTCAAACTAATACACTAGTCTATTGTCATGTGTTATTTAACTCAGTAATTTGATAGTAGAATTTAGCATAAACTAATAGAGGGTAAATTTATCATAAGTGTATCAATTTGGAATAAATTTGTCAAAGATATATCAATTTGAGATTTTTTGTGGTCAAAAAATTAATCTATGATAAATTTATCACAGATGTATCAGTTTGAAATTTTTCTGGGTATTAACTTTTTTTTTCTTTTTTGTCAATTAGTTAGAGATTCATTATTAGATATCGTATCTTCATCAACACCCTCATTTATATATATAAGTAGTAATATTGGTAATTTTGAAAAAAAAAACTAGTTGAGGTGAAATAGATTTGGATAATAGTGAAAGTTGGAGATTTTCTTTTGGATAAAAAAATTGGAATAGAATTGAGATTTATCGTAAAATTGAGGGTTCTTTAAGAAATAAGGAAAAAAAGTAAAAGAGACTCTACTTAAAAATGTGTTAGTAATCAATGACGTTTTTCATGAACGCTTTAGGTAATCTACACGAAAGAAACTCTAAAATTTTGACGAAAAGTAAAGCAAAAGAGAACGTACGTAAAAAGGGGGTGACCTATGGTCGCCGTGGATCCTTTTCGTTGGACCCCAATCTGCTAGCGAGTATAATATTTAGCTGAGTCGCGCGTGTGGGTGCGAGCACCCACGCGCGGGCTGTGTCTCGTGAGTAGTGAGTAGTAAGTGAAGAGAGAGAGAGAGAGAGAGACGTCGGGTCATGTCGACATGGTGGACAGCAGAAGAGGAAAATGATGAAAGGAAAAAGGCCAAAAAAGACAAAGTGGCCCCCCCCCAGAATTAATTTCATTAAAATATATTTGATTTTTATAGTGGAACTCACTTTTCAATAAAGTAAGTGGCGGACAGCAAAAGAGGATAAGGACGAAAGAAAAAGGCCGAAAAAGAGTGGCTCCACCAGAATTAATTAAATTACAATATATTTGATTTTTATAGTGGTGCCCACAATTTTTAATGAAAGGAAATACTCTAATCGAGGCGAGAGTCGAGACAATGTAAAGGATCTATAAATTAACTCACATCCTAATAAAGTTGGAAAATCAAAAGAAAATCCAAATTTTCACTAGAAGTACAGAAGTTCCCCCTCACTAAGAGGTAATCAACGACTTCTTTTTCTTAAAAAAAAAATTATGTGGGTCGATACTAGTATTTCAAAATCGAATCCTAATGAGTTGTTTTCATAAATCACATCGAAATCACATTTTCATCAATTAATTTTTTATTACATAGCCTAGCTAACCTCATGAATCATATTACGTAGAATTCAAATCCATGATGTAAATAATTGAATAAGTATCTTGCATACAACTAAAGCACAAAATTTCATTCCTCGATTATTAACACGTGATTTCCTCCTTTTATAAATTGTAGAGTTTTTCTCCTTGTCAAGATATCTAAAAATCGGGCCCCACATGCTCATGGATGGAACATTTCTTTTTGAAAATTTGTGAAAGCCTTCCTTTGCGTGCAGAGTGAGTTGCGAAAAAGCTTTTCGGGAGAATTAGGGGATGTACGACAAATCAGAATTTCTGTTCTAGAAATAATTTTTTTATTCCAGACTTGTTTTTGGAATAGAAATCCGTTTGATAAACTTATTCCGTTTTTCTATTTCTTTAATCAGAAAAATTTTCTCTATTCTACTTGAAATCTTGTTCTCAACGCCCTTCATCCGCCGGCCGCCGACCATGGTTGGCCGCTCCGCCGCCCGCCGCCGCGCCGCCGCGCCCCCCCGCTCCCCGTATTGTCGCCATCCTGCCACGCCCACCGCTACCGTACTGCCGGCGTTCGTCACTGCTATCCGCCGCCATCCGAAAGGAAGAAATTTTGTGTCATTATCGAACGAATTTCTATTTTTATAGTAGAAATTTTGTGTCGTTATCAAACGATTATTTTTGCTTAGAAACTCTTCTAAAAATAGAAAAATCTATTTATGTTTCAGAAACTATTTCTAGAACAGAATAGTTGTCATGCACGCCCTTACTTCTTACCCCCAGACGGCAACGATTTTTGTGGATTTCCTAGCGTGCCATCCAAACGAGTTGATTAATCTTCTACCTAAACTTATTCAAAGTCTTGCAGTGATTTTGGAAAATATTTCCCATCGCAATGAAAAAAATTACGAAAACAATGGAGCGTTACATGCAATGACTTTTGATGTATTTTTGTTTTAAATTGAGTAAAATTTGAATTATAGCTTATCATGTTTACCAAATATTTTACTAAATAAAAAAATTGAGCAAATTCAATAATGAAAAAGATAAAATAAGATATGCATCGTATAAAAAATACCTATTTACACATTCACATTTTATGTAGCCTTTCTTGCTAATGTCAAATTTGCTTAACATAAACGAGATATGAGCATTATAAATCCTAAAACCTATTGCGAAAATGTAATTGAATCTTAAAACTTATAAAAAGGCAATCAAATCTTAAAACTTATTAAATTTATCAAATCGAGTCCTTCCGTTAATACCGTTAACTTATTTAATGGAAAATGCTAATGTTACATTTTTAAATTAATTTCTCTCTCATACGTGGCATTATTAATTATATTCTTCTTTAAGATCAAAAAGAAAAAATGAAGAAGAAGAAGAAGAGTAGGGCCTTGCTGGTGGGCTACCACTGCTACCTATCGCTGGAGAGGCAGGCGGAGGTTGCTGACCCTAGGGGAGGGTGGCCGCCCCTCGCTAGCACTGGGTGAAGCCTCACTGGCCTCAGGTGAGGGCTGGCGACCCTTGCTAGGCTTAGGCGAGGGTGCCCAGATTTGGGTGAGGCCTAGAGGGATTTGGCAATGACTATTGGCGAGGGTTGGCGACGATTGTCAGATATGACTCGGGCATGGTGATGACCATTGGCAAGAGCCAATGAGGCCAGATCATGATGCTTGCCTAGATCTACGCAACACTAGCTATCACTTGGGGCCAGCGAGCCTCACTAGCCCTAAGCGAGGTCTCATCAGCCTCAGGCAATAGCCAACGACCCTTGCTAGGCCTGGGCGAGCAATGGCGTCGCCTAGATCTGGCGCCCTCGCCCAAGCCTAGTGAGGGTTGTCAACTCTTGCTTGAGGTCGGCAAGGGCCAGCTAGAGATGTTAAATGGGTTGCACAACCCATTTATGGACCCATGTTTGCTTAAATGGGTGGTTAATAGGTCAGACTTTATTTCCCAAGGCACCCATAATAGGTTTTAAAAATAAAAAGACTAAAATATATTAGTCTTAAATGGTCTACTATGTACCCATTTAAGACCCATTTACCAATCCATTAAAAATACTCATTATCTAGTCTACCCTACTAGAGGTGGTAAAATTATAATTATTTTTTTGTTTTTTATTTTTCTTTCCTTTTTTATTTTTTCTTTCTTTCTTCTTCCTCCGGTGGCCGGCACAGCGACCGGCCAAGCGAGCCTCGAGCTCGCCGGATCTGGCCAGGTGAAGGCCTCACCGACGTCTGGCGAGGCTCAAGCCTCGCCGATCTAGCGAGCTCGAGTCTCACTAGCGTTGGGCAAGGCTTGAGCTTGCTGGCGTCGGGCGAGGCTTGATCTCGCTGGCGTCAGCGAGCCGAGCAAGCTCGAGGCTCGCCTGTGGCCGGCCGTCGTCGTGGCCGGTGACCGGCCAAGAAGAAGAAGAACAAAAAAGAAAAAAAGAAAAAGAAAATTTATATTTAAAAATATAACTAAAAATAATTAAAATTTTAATTTTTATAAATATAAAAAATAATTAAAATTCAATTTTTAAAAATAATAATTATAAAAATTATAAAAATTGTCCATTAAATTTGTGTTGTATAAAACTATTTTAGTAATACCATTTTAAAAAAAATAATATATATATATATATATATATATATATATATATATATATATATATATATATAATAAGCTTAGAAGTATTTTAGTAATATAATCTTTAAAAAAAAAAAACATAGTAATAAGTTTTTCTAAATTTGGTTAAATATGTAATATGGGTTGGGTATAGGTCGGGTTGGGTATGGGTTGGAAAATTTACATTAGACATAAATAGATTAATGGGTCAATTTGGGTTGGACCATTAATTACCCGACCCAAACCCGACCCGACCCACCCACTTAACAACTCTAGGGCCAGCCACCCCCGACCCTTGCCCAAGTCCCCTTTAGCGATGGGTGGTGGCAACGGTAGCGACGGTGACAACAGCGCTCATTGGCGGGCTTTGCCCTATCCTGTCCCTCTTTTTTTATATTTTTGCTTATTTATATAAAATTTTAGCTTTTTTATTTTTTTAATGTAATTTAAATAAGATTTCAATTAAAAAATTAATAAATGCCACGTATGATAGAGAAATTAATTTTAAAATGTTACATTAGTATTTTCCGTTAGACTAGTTAACGATGTTGATGGAAGGACTCAATTTGATTAATTTGATAAATTTTGGAATTTGATTGCACTTTTTATAAATTTTAGAACTCAGTTGCACTTTTACAACAAATTTTAGAACTTATAGTGCACATATCCCTAACATAAACTTACAAAAATTGAATAGTTGAACAACCGATAAACATAATTTAGAAAATAGTGTGTACGTGTGCCTAGACCCGTCTATATATACTTTTTGCTATTAAATTGCTCTTAATCTAAAAAAAGATATTTCCTACAAGAAACTTTATTTAAGATAAAATTAAAACAAATTAGTTTACAATAGATCAGCAGAAATTAAATATTTAGGAAACATTAACTAATTTGATTCAAGTAGTTTACCAGTGTGTATAAAGGAATTTCTTATCATGAATTCAATTAACAAAAGCTAAATATATATGTTTTTAGTCGGCAAACTATCAATAATTTAATAGCTTGATTTGTTCAAGCGATTTCATTCAATGTAATATATAAACATTAAACTGAATAAAGAATTCACTTAATTTATAAAAGAATCGCAGAAATTTTTTTAAAAAAAAATATAGACTATTTAAAATATGACAAATTGTGGTTTTGTCACTTTAAGGTTACAATAAAAGTAAATAATCAATGAATAAAAGCTGTATATTTATAACGTGAATTTTTTGTTGTTTCATAGTTAAGTAAATCTGAAATCCATTTACATGAAATTTACAGTGAAATCAGAGTCCAAAGACTTAAAGAACTACAAATAATTCAACATGTTGCATTATAATTCATAGAAATTCATATAAATACAAAGTAGATTTTTTTTTTTGTCAAAAGAAAATTTCATTCATTTGCCATAACCAAACAGGGGAGAAATATAGAAAATTTCAAGTAAAGTAAATCCCAAAAAGCTGTAAAATAAACCAAAACCCAAAAAACAAAAGAGAATAGTTTGTGGCAAGCTCTTATCCCAAAAAACCAAGTTCGTCACAGCATTTAAAAAAAAAAACTCAGCCGAGCACCAAAACCATCAATGATTGGCACATACCAAGATTTTTCCCATTAGAAACTATGGCTTATAGTACATGCCTAGATTCAGTGTCCTAAATATCATCGTCATACGGAAATAACAATAACAATGTGATTAAATAAGAAATAATTAAATGAGAATATAAGGTTGTTCTATATATGTATAATGATCATGTACTCTTTTTGTAATCAATACATTCTAATCAAGATCAAAACAAGGTGCAAAACATCGAAAGAAATCCCTTATATTAAGTTCCTCCCAGATGGAATTGAGGGTCGGCTCAACATTCTTGCAAAACAATCGAATTCAGGGTTTGAAGAAGAATTGACCATTTAATCTTGTAAACTAATCAATATTGAAATCGGAAAAAGGGATACGAGCGGAGAACATGAAATCATTTTGTTTCAATAGAGATACGAGAATAGGCTGAGGACAATTAAGTAGGAGAAGTGGTTGGAATTTGCGAGCTACTCCAACCACTGT
Source organism: Eucalyptus pauciflora (assembly GCA_007663325.1). Taxonomy (NCBI): domain Eukaryota; kingdom Viridiplantae; phylum Streptophyta; class Magnoliopsida; order Myrtales; family Myrtaceae; genus Eucalyptus; species Eucalyptus pauciflora. The sequence goes on from VMYD01000067.1 coordinate 834,717, forward strand.
TGATGTGATTAGCCGGTCCATATGATAGTAGCAAACTCACTTTCAATCTTTGGGCCATGATCTGATGTAAGCAACATTCCGAAAAAAAAAAAAGGAATAAAATAAACAGCAAGGATGGAAAAATATTAAACCTTACGTCTGCTCCAACTACCACTATAGAGAGAAGAGCACTAGCAAACCTTTGGTCTGCTCCAATTCCACGGTTTGTGTTCGAAGACCTCGTGACCAAAAAAATAAAAAGAAAGTTAGTGGCTTGCTTGATCCCCGATGGAGGGAGTAGGAAAAAAAGTACTTAATTCAATGAAATAACACTCGATTTAAGGTTTAATCTCAATTATGTTTTGAATTTTTTTATTGTAAAAAAAAGTCGTCAATTTTCATTATAATCTTAATCTGTCCTACATCAAAAAATTATTGCTTATTTCTTTGAAAGTATCAACACCAAGGCCAGTTAGAGATTTATTATCAGATCTTGCATTTTTATCAACACCCTTATTTTCGTATGAAACGACGACAATCTCTTGATGTTGATAATTTTAAGGAAACCAAAGTTGATTTTTGGACGCGAGATAGATCTGAGACTATAGTAAAAGTTGGTGATTTTAATTTTAGATTTTAAAAAAAAAAGTTTGATATAGAATTGAGATTCACCTAAAGTTTGAGGATTTTCTTTAGGAAATTAGGTTAGAAAATAATAAAGGTGGTATTTATATATGGGAAAATTCCAAATAAGAATTTGAAATGCCTTCATTTTCTCAAATAAATATTTGAAGTGAATCTTATTTCTAATAACGGTTAAAGTGTCATCATTTTTTCCCCATAAAGGCTTAAATTACCATATTAGTTTTTAAAAAGGGTCTAACTCATCGGCTAAGGGTGTGTTTGGTAACGTTTCTGTTCAAAAATTGTTCTAGGGAACAGAAATATAAAAAACTATTTTTACTCCGGGGAACAATTTTTGAATAAAAGAACGCGTTTGGTAAACTTGTTCTTGGAATAGAAAAAGAACAGAAACACGTTTGGTAAACTTGTATAATTTTTTTGTTTCTTTTAATTTATTAATATTTTTATTTTATTTTTCCTTTTTCCTTTTTTCTTTTTTCTTCCTTTTGGCCGGTCGCCAGCCTCGGCCATGGTCAGCAACCGGCCGACGAGGGCAGATGGCCTCGCCCGCCCAGCCACCAGCGAGGCTCGGCGTCGCCGGATCTGGGCGAGCTCAGCTGGCGCGAGGTCGACCTAGCCCTAGTTGCGCGAGCTCGAGGTCGCCGGCCAAAGAAATAAGAAGAAGAAAAGAAAGAGAAGAAAAAAAATAGGATAGAGAAAAATTATTTCTTGAAAGTGTTTCGGGAACAAAAAACAAGTTTTTCTTGTTTCTTGTTTCTGTTCCAAATTTGTTTCTGGGAACAAAAAAATAGATTTTGGAACAAAAACGCAAACAAACACGTTTCTGCTCTTTTTTTGTTTCCTGGAACAAAAAAAAACAGGAATTTTGTTCATGAACAAAAAAATTAAACACAAGCAAACACCCCAGGCCATTTTCATCATTTACATTTTTGAATTTTTTACTTTTTTTTCCTTTTTTATATTAGATGAAAAACTAAATAAAAAGGGAAAGGGGAAGGGAGGCTAGCGCCATTGCCCGACCATCACTGGCACGGTGGGGGATGGTTGGCCAAGGGTTCACGGCTTAGCCTTTGCCTAATTTCCTTCCTTTTTTTTGAAACTTAATTTAATTTTTATATAATTTAAATAATATCTAAAATTAAATTGTATTGGATTAAAATTTCATTGACTGATCGGAATATTTAACCTACCAACGAGGTTAGGTCCTTATTTGAAATTTTTATAGTCACTTTAGAATTTTATTTAAAATTATTATTTTATTTAAAACTATTATAACCACTTAATTTTTTAAGTCTTTATTTAGAAAAATAAAGACACTTTAAACTTTTAAAGAATTACATAAGTAGTCAATCACGTTTTTCTATAAAGGTGTTAGGCGGTGCATGCGAAGGAACTTTTAAATTTTGACTAGAAGCAAAGCAAAAGAGGACGGACGTGAAAGCGGGTTGATCTGGTCGCTATGGATCCTTTCTATCGACTTTTCTTGGACCCAATCCGCAAGCGAGTCATATTTGGGTAAGTCGCGCGAGTGTGGGTATTATCTCCGCACGCGCGTGAATAGTGACCGAAGAAACAGAGACGTCGACGACAAGAAAAGAGAGAGGCATTGGGTGGTGGACGGCAAAAGAGGATATGGACGAAAGAAAAAGGCCGAAAAAGAGTGGCTCCACCATAATTAAACTAAATTAAAATATATTTGATTTTTATAGTGGAACTCACATTTTAATAAAGAGAAATACTTAAATTGAAACAATGTACTGGATCTATAAAATGACCCACATTCTAATAAAGTTAGAAAATAAAAAGAAAACTCAAATTTTCACTACAAGTGCAAAAGTTCCCCCCAGTAAGAGGTAATCAACGGCTCTTTTTTAATTGCGCGGGTAGATACTGTTGTTTCCACATTGGATCCTAATGAGTTGTTTTTATAAATCGCGTTCAAATCAGGCTTTTCATCAATCAAATTTTTATTGCGTAGCCCAACTAACCTCATGAATTTCATCATATAGAAGTCAAAATCCAATTAAATGATCTAATTATTTGTTAAATTTGATGGTGTAAATAATCGAGTATGTATCTTGCGTGTAATTCACACCCAGTTTCGTTCCTTGACCATCAGCACATGGTTTCCTACCATTCAATCAGTCTTCAAGCAACGATTCTCTTATTGATTAAACTATTTCTTTTGCGTACAAGGTAAGTTAGGAACTAGCTTTTCGGGAGAATCACTACTTGCCCCCAACAATATTTTTGTGGCTTTCCTAACTTGCCATCCAAACGTGTTGGTTAATCTTCTACTTAACTCATTCAAAATAGACAGCCAAGCAGAAAGAAATCTTTTTTATTTTCGATAGGCTTTAGCTATTCAATCTGCCAAACCGATTTGCCTCTCTCAGACATTGGGCTAGCGAACAAATTTGAGATGGGCCAGCTTCCTCTTGCAATCTTCAATCCAAGCCCTCACGTCCTAGATGGTCAGCTTGCTTCCTTCCATCTCGAGAAATTCGGGTTCATTGCGAGTGCGTTGTCAATAACTAAGTTTGACTCCGGTCAGCGGGACTAGAAGATGTGGGCATTTCGTGCTTTCCAAATAAACCACGGTAGGTCTGTGCTTGATTCAATACGTTGCATCATCCATTTATCCATTCTGGTAAATGTTTCGGTTTGACATATTACTGTGTAGTCTCGAATCTGACTGTATGGCTGTTGTCTGGTGACAAATGAGGAATGTGTTCTGTTGTTTCTAGAGCTTCGTGACATAGAGGGCACATAGGGTCAACTACAATTTTCCTCTTGAAGAGATTCTCTCTTGTGGGAATAGTGTTTTTGCATACGCTCCACAAAAAGATACAAATTTTGGGGAGGGTGTTCAATTTCCAGATTTTTGTCCATAGTGTTATGTGTGTCTGATAGGATAACGAGACTTGGTCTATTTGTTGCTGCCGGTACGGTTGAGTGAAGCCTGTTACTTGCACTTATAATTGAGTTGATCCTAGACTAATTCCTAGCCCATAGCAGCCTATCTTCTTAAATTCTGGCGGATATTTTATGCTTAGATGTTCACTGACTTTGCTCTAGTTGATGAAAGTACTAGATGTACACAGAAGAGAGGAGTTAGACCCAAAAAAATGAAAGTACTAGCATTTTCGACCAAAAAAGAATTTATTGAAATTCTTACAGTGATTTTCGAAAAGATTTTCAATCACAATGTAAAGTTACAAAAACAAGTCAACATTATATACAATGACTTTTAGTGAATTATTATTTTGAATTGAGTAAAATTAAATTATAGCTTATTACGTTTAAGTGTATAAGCTACGCCATACAAAACATTTTACATTATAAATAAATAAACAAATAAATAAATAACTGAGTGGATTGAGTAATAAAAGGATGAAATAAGATATGCGTCATATAAAAAATACATAATTACAGTTTCTGCAGCCTTTCTTGCTAATGCCAAATTTGCTTAACATAAACTCATAATGAATTGAATAGCTGAAAAATCAAAAAACATAATTTAGAAGATAGTGTCAACGTAAGCATCTGTTCATGTCTATATATATATTTTCTATTAAATTTCTCTTCATCTAGATGAAGAATATTTCCTACAAGAAATTTTTTAAGTAAGATAAAATTATAATATATTAGTTTACAACAAATCAGCAAAAATTAAATATTTGAGAAACTCTAGAATTTTAACTGATTTGATGCAAGTAATTTAACTCGGCGTATATAAGAATTTCTTATCATGAATTCAATTAACAAAAGCTGAACATAAAGGTTGTTTAGTCGGTAAACTATCAATAATCTAATAGCTTAAAATGTCCGAGCAATATCATTCAATGTAATATAGAAACAATTATCTGAATAAAGAATTCACTTAATTTTGAAAAGAACCGCAGATATTTAAAAATCACATACTATTTAAAATATAACAAATTGTGTTTTTGTCACTTTAAGGTTACAAAAAAGTAAATAATCAATGACTAAAAGCCGTATAGTTATAACATGAATATTTTGTTGTTTCATGGTTAAGTCCATTTACATGAAATTTACGATGAAATCATAGAGTCAAAAGACTTGAACTAAAAATAATCTAACATGTCACGTTATGATTCATGGAAGTTCATATAAATATTGTCAAAAGAAAACTTCATTCATTCATTATATTCAAACATAAGAGGAATATAGGAAACTTCCAAGAAAGCAAATCCCAAAAGAACTGTAAAACAAAACAAAATTTAGAAAACAAAATAGTACAGCTTACAACTATAAACACACTCTCATCTCAAAAGATCAGATTTGTCACAACATTAAAAAAACAATTGCCGGCCAATCATTGAAACCATTAGTGATAGACATACATTGAGATTTTTTTTCCTCTAGAAACTACGTCTTGAAATGCATGCCTAAATCCAGTGTCCTCAATATTATTCTCATACGAAGACAATAATAGCAATATATTAAATAAGAAATACAAAGGTTGATGTGTATAGGCATAATGATTATGTACTCCATTTTTAATCAATATATTCTAATCAAGGTCCAAAACATCGAAAGAGAAATCCCTTATGTTAAGTTCCTCCCAGATGGACGATTTTATAGCCGGCCCATCGTTCTTGCAAAACAATTAAATGAAGGATCCAAAGAAGGAGTGACCGTTTAATCTTGTAAACTAATCAAGATTGAAACTGGAAGAAGGGATACGAGCGGAAAACATTAAACCATTCTGTCTCAATAGAGATGTGAGAACCGGCTGGGGATAATTAAGGCTCCGTTTAGCAACATTTCTATTTCTCCAAATTTATATTCTTTTGTTCCCCAAAATTAAAAAAAAAAATAGAAATTCGTTTAGTAATGTCAATTAATTTTTCTATTTTCCATAATAGAAAAGTGGCTGAGAAATAGATTTGAAATATAAAAAAAGAAATAAAATAAAAAGTAACTTCTTATTCCTGAGAATAATTTCTAGAAATAATTTATTTTTTCTTTTCTTTTTCTTCTTCCTTGCCGCCAACCACCCCTCGCTGCTGCCCCCGTTGTTCGGCCACGGCCGCCATTGTCGCCACCTTCAATTGCGGGCAACGGCGGTCAGTCGAAGGCAACGGCAACAAAGAACAAGAAAAGAAAAAAAAAGAAAAAAACTTAAAAAATTAAAAGAAATTCTACATTATAAAAAAAAAAACTTGTGGATCCTACCAAACACATTCATATTTCTTTTTCCATTCCGAGAATATAAATTTTATATAGTTATTAAACGTGTTATTTTACGTAGAAATTGTTTCGGTGAAGAGAAATAGAAAAAGATTATTTCCAAAAAGAAATTACTCCTCGAAATAAAAACATTACCAAACAGGCCCTAAGTATGTGAAGTAGTTGGATTTTGCAAGCTATTCTAACCTCCTTTGATAAGCAAACTCACTTTTAAGACCACTCGCTAGTCATTGGTCTTCAGGTGTGTTTGGTTGCACTTTTGGAGAAAGCTATTGGGAAAATGCAAAAAGACTTTACTTTAAAAGGAGTTTTCCAAAAATGCAAATTGCGTTTAGTAAATTGTAATTTAAAAGTGCATTGTGAAGTACCTTTGAGTAAAATAGTGTTTGGAGAAATTTACATTTATAAAAAAACTTTTGTGATAAAAAGAAAGGAAAAAATTAGTCATCCGACAAAGTGCAGGCAGCCGTTGGCGATTGAAATTTGTTGCTGACGGCTGACATCTCAAGTTGCAAGACCTCAAGCCACCACTAGAGGCCACTGGTGAGGGCTGCTTGGGGCCAAGCGGGCCAAGCGACCCTTGGCGAGGGTCACCTGGGTCGGGTGACCCCCATCGAGGGTTGCTTGGTCACATGACCTTAGGCGGCCCTTCATGGAGTTTGCGTGACCCAAATCCGAGTTACGACAACGCCAGCCTCTCTCCAGCCCATCGTCAACCCCTTGCAACCATGTCGGTCGATATATGAGGATTTGAGGTTGAAGAAGATGAACAGTGAATGACGAGGGCAAAAATGGAAAAAAAAATTGAGTGAGGATAGTTTTGGAGCAAAATTTTTATGTCTTTGATCATTAGGACTTGCCTTTGACTTTCAGCTTTTGAAAAGCCAACATTCTTTCAATGTGAGTTTCAAAATTTTTCCCAAATACCCAATATTTGCCCAAATGGGCTTTGAACACCCAAAGTTCCTTCCAAATGCAGGTCCCAAATGCAACCTTTGAGTGCTCTTCTCCAATCCCACACTTCGAGTACGTAGACCTCGCTTGGTCCTCAATGGGGGGAGTAGGTAAAAAAAAACTTAATTTTATGAAAAGCACACGATTCTAAGTTCAATCTCAAATATGTTTCGAACTTTTCTTTATCTCAAGAAAAAAATTGCAAACTTTCATTATAATCCTAAATCTACCTTACATCCAAAAATCACCACTTTTTTCTTTAAAATTATAAATATTTGAATTAGTTAGATATTCATTATCAAATCCTATATCTTTATCACCATCCTCACCTATATACGAAACAACGATAGTGTCCCAATGTTAATAATTTTAAAGAAATCAATGTTGATGATGTTGATAAAATTAAAGGAATCAATGTTGATTTTTGGACGCTGGACAAATATGAAATTATAGTGAAAGTATGTGATTTTATTTTTAGATAAAAAAAAAAAATTTGGCGTAGAACTGGGATTGATCTAAAAATGATTTTTTTAAAAGAAAATTAGGTCAAAAAATCAAAATAGGCAGGATTTAAATGCGGTAGGTAGTCAATCGAGTTTTTTTTAAGTAAAGGGACTTTTAAATTTTGATTGAAAAGTAAAGCAAAAGAGAACGTACGTAAAAGCGGGGGGACCTACCAGTCGCCATGGATCCTTTCCATCGACTTTTCTTGGATTCAATCTGCAAGCGAGTACAATATTTGGCTAAGTCGCGCGCGTGCGGGTAACGTGTCGTGCGCGTGCGGGTAATGTCTCCGCACCCCCACGCGCGCGCGTATGACGCATGAGTAGTGAGAGAGAGAGAGAGAGAGAGAGAGAGACGTCGGGTCATGTCGACAAGAAAATAGCGAGGCAGTCGGTGGCGGACAGGAAAAGAGGATAAGCATGAAAGAAAATGGCCAAAAAAGAGTGGCTCCACCAGAATTCAATTAAATTAAAATATTTTTGATTTTTATAGTGGAGCTCACATTTCGATGAAGTGAAATACTGATATCGAGACAAAATGTACCGAATCTAAAATGGACCCACATTCTGATAAAGTTGGAAAATAAGAAGAAAATTAAAATATTCAGTAGAAGTAGAAAACTTTTCTCAATAACTTCTTTCTTAATATTGTGGGCCGATACTATTGTTTCAGTATTGAATCCTAATGAATTGTTTTCATAAGTCACACTCAAATCAGGTTTTCGTCAATTAAACTTTTATTTCGTAGCCCAGCTAAACTCATAAATTATGTCATGTAGAATTCAAGATTCATGATGTAAATAATCGAATATGTCTCTCGCATATAATTAACGCAAGGAGTTTCATTCCTTGACTAATAACACGTGGTTTTCTACCATTTATAACTTATAAAGTTTTTCTCCTTGTCAAGGTATCTAAAAATTTGAGCCCCACATGCTTCTTGATGGAACATTTCCTTTTGGAATTTGTCGAAGTCTTCAAGCAACAATTTTTTATTTGATTAAATTATTTCCTTTGCGTACAAGGTGAGCCAGGAACTAGCTTTTGGGGACAATCACTAGTCGCCCCCAACGATTTTTATGGATTTCCTAACTTGCCATCCAAATGTGTAGGTTAATCTTCTACTATTGAAAGTAGACAGCCAAGTAGAAAGAAGTCCTTTTATTTTGATGGGCCTTAGCTATCCAATCTGCCCAACTGATTTGCCTATCTTGGACGTTAGGCTAAGCGAACGAATTTGAGATGGGCCAGCTTCCTCTTGCAATCTTCAATCCAGGCCCTCCCGTCCCAAGGGCTTTGGTCAGCTTGCTTCCTTCCATCTCAAGAAATTCGTCTTCATTGCGAGTGCGATGACAATAACTAAGCTTGATCCTCGGCGGCGGGACTGGAAGATGCGGGCATTTCTTGCTTTCCGAATAAACCACAGCACCCCGCGAGTTCCTCACTTGAAGGTACCGTACGTCTATGCTTGATTCAATGTGTTGCCAGATCCATTGATCCATTCCGGTAATGTTCTGGTTTGAAGTTTGACTGTGTAGTCTCGAATCCAACCGTATGGTTGTCCAGTGACAAAGGAGGAAGATGTGCTATGTTGTTTCTAGAGCTTCGTGACATAAAGGGCACATGAGGTCAGCTAAGATTTTCCTCTTGAAGAGATACTCCCTTGTGGGTATAGCGCTTTGGTATACGCTCCACACAAAGAAATAAATTTTGGGGAGGGTGTTCAATTTCCAGATTTTCGTCCGCAGTGTTCTGGGTGTCTGATAGGATGATAAGGCTTGGTCTGTTTGTTGCTACCGTTTCGTTTGAGTATGGCCCGTTACTTGCACTTTTAGCTGAGTTGATCCCAGACTTGTTCCTAATCCATACCGGCAATATCGTCTTCTGAAGATCTGGCGGATATTTTTATGTTCAGATGTTCACAAACTTTGCTCTAGTTATTGAAAGTACTAGATGTACATAGAAGAGAGCAGTTAGACAAAAAAAAAGTACAAGTATTTTCAAACAAAAAAAATTACTAAAAGTCTCACAATAATTTTTTAAAAGATTTCCTATCACAATGTAAAGTTACGAAAACTAGTCAGCATTATATGCAATGACTCTTAATGAATTGTTATTTTAAATTGAGTAAAATTGAATTATGGCTTATAGCGTTTAAGTGAATAAGTTACACTGCACAAAACATTTTACTTTATAAAAAAACTGAGTAAATTAAATAATGAAAAGACAAAAATAAGATATGCGTCATATATAAAATAAATATATACAAGACTTTCTTGCTAATGTCAAATTTGCTTAACATAAACTCACAATGAATTGAATAGTTGGAAAATCAAAACACATAATTTAGAAAATAGTGTGTATCTGCGCACATGCAAGTCTATATATATATTTTGCTATTAAATTTCTCATAATCTAAGGCTCCGTTCGTTTCATGGAAAATAATTTCCGGGAAAACGTTTTCCGGATTTTCCGGCATTCGTTTTTCGGAAAATGAATTCCTTGGGGAAAATGTTTTCCATCAAAGGAAAAAAGGTCTTCTAAAGTAGGGGAAAATGTTTTCTACTTTTGAAAAGTTGAAATCATTTTCCTCACTTGATCTCTCTTATCTCACACCTCTACAAATCCTCACTTCCTCCTCTCCTTTCTTCTTCTTCTTTTCTTTTTTTATTCGAATTATTTTTTAATTTTCTTTTTCTTTTTTAATTCAAATTATTTTTAATTTCCTTTTTCTTTTCTTTTCCTTTTTTTTCTTTTTCTTTTCTTTGTTTCTCATCTTCTTCTTTCTTGGCTAGTCGTCGGATCAGGTGAACCTCAAGCTCGTCGATCTCAAACTCGCGCTCGTTGATTTGGCGAGCCTTGATTGACGCTTGCGCTCGCTAATCTGGGGAGCGGAAAATATTTTCCTTACCGAACATCGAAAACTATTTTCTGAAACATTTTCAGGTTTTAGCCGAACACCAGAAAATATTGTCATTTTTCTGGAAAATGATTTCTGGGAAAATATTTTCCGGAAATGACCCATTTTTCACGAAACAAATGGACCCTAAATGAAGAATATTTCCTACAAGAAAAAATATTTAAGTAGGATAAAATTAAATTAAATTAGTTTAAAACATATAAGCATATTTGACTTTATTTTTCAAAAATGATAATTTAAAAAGTTAACTTTCAAAATATATTTCTCTCGAAACAATTTCCCGAACTAGACTTCCTCGTGCCACATCATGCCTAAAGATTACCTAATCATAATCCTCTCATTCTAGGCACTTTGATCTCTCCTTAAATTAACAATTGTTAATTTAAACCAAAAAATAATAATAATTGTTAGCAGTTTCCATTACTTTTATTCTTTCATGGCCACATTTACAAATTCTCGGCCAACAAGTTCTCTATAATCGAATAATTTATTCAATGATTTTTTTTCCTTTTCTTTTTTCATTTCAATGTTCGATGAACTCTTATGTACCGTGTTAATGCTTAGAACGGGAAGGGTAAAAAAGGTACACAATATCCAGGAGGTGACGCATGCTTTCTATAATGCTTCGTCAATGCTTCGAGAGAGCACATCTAAGTACTAATTCATGTTTTCTTCCTGCCTGGCCCAATTTTATCAGCCAAACCACTGCCGCTTGTGTAACTCGTAATCTTCAGAACTGCTTTCTAAATCATTTCACATGACGAATGCACTTGTCCTCCTCATATTGTTGTTCCAAAAACTAATTAAAAAAAAATTGAGCTTTGTTAGCATAATGGTCTTTGTACTATTGTGTTATGAGTCACAAATTCTCAAAGAAGTGAACCCTACAACAATTTATAATTATTTGTTATTTGATTTTTTGTGGTTACTATTATTTTTATAGTAGATCAAAAACTATTACCCAATCATTCTCAAGAAATCTGAGAAATCTTAATCCTTGCTTCCATTCAAATATTGGGCATGAGTCATAATTGGCTGGCTGTTTCTGAAATTGCATGGTCCCATTTATTGTTGTGAATTTTCCTCTCTTTTTCCATCCTCGAGAAGGAATTTGCTGGTCTGGAAGGTGGAGCTTTAAAACCATATATAGAAAATTGATAAAGAATAAAATAGAGATCTTTTTGCTTGCAAGATCGTTCATGTGCTGTTAAATTACGGAAAAAAAAAAAATCTCCGTCCTAGTGAAAGCTTCATACTTCAACGTTGGCCCTCTCCTTTGTAATCATGGTATAATAATCATAATATTGGATCCTCGTTTACTTCTTTTATTTACTACAGACGTTTGATGTAAGAGTCATAATACAATAGTAGTTAATTTCTTTTGAAAAATCCCAGTACGTTAAAAGTAAAAAGATTCAGTATCCAATTATAGTGTGCATTATAGAAAGGACAGGGTAAAATTGAATTGTAATAACTAATCATGTAAAAAGATTGATATTTTATACATGGTAGTATAGAAGGAAAGAAATAAAGAAAAATCAACTTATTCGATCATTTTTTGATGTCCAAAGGACAGAGGCAATGAGAAACTTGCTGTCACGATCGAAAAACATACCGACACAAATCCAAATAGAAGTGTCAAAAGTTATGTACGATACTTATTTTAATGTCAAATGTTTTTTGGATCACTTAAGTGTCAATTTCGATCTACGTAGTCGGAAATCCAACGTTGCTATATTTTATTAATTTCTCAGCCCATGTGGCTCTTCGACATGCTCAGCTAACATATAACCCATAAACGGCGTCGTCTAAAAGTTGTAAATAATAATCGTTTGAGTGTTAAATTTTGTTTAAACTAATTACTTCAATTCCGGTCATTTTTAAAAAGTGATCACTTCGACACCAAGCATGCCACGTGGACTATATTTTTAAAATAATATGCCAAATCATACAAAATTTTTAATTATAGAAGTCACGTATTATTTTTTGCGGAAATTTATCATTGTTGGCACTTAATTGGTCATTTTTTCTCCTATTTGACAATTAAATGATATGGCGAAAACTTTTGATCATAAAATCAGCGTCGTACACAATTTTTGATACTTATGATATTCTTATACCAATCTAAATATAAAGGACAAAGCGAAAGTACTATAGTGGCCGCGTCTAGGAAAACCTTTCCCAAAGGGTCTAAAGGTTTTTGGGCAAACACAAGTGTGTGTTTGATAAATTTTTTGGGGAGCTTCCAAAAGATCTTAACGTCTTTTAAGAGCATTTTCGGAATGCTAATATGTGTGTGTGTGGGCGTGCATGCTTTTTTCCAACTTTACCTCTATTAAACTATCAAAATTCCAGAAATACCCTCGCCTTGCGGGACGTCGCTGGCGGCCCAGATCTACCTGACGGCGAGCCCAATGTTGCCGACAGATGTTGGATCTTATTTCTTCTTCGTTTTCTCTTACTTACCGTGATCAAAGAGAAGAGTGGCAGTGGACAGCTTTTGGATGCATCTTACACGCTACAAAAAAAATAAGTAAATGGTGTCTTGGTATATCGCACCATTATACAGTTTCTCCGTGAACACGGCGTCGTTATTTCTGGAGGCAGCCACATAGGCCTGGAAATGGCATTGCCCTTTATATAAACGGTACAAATAGTACATCAACAGAACAGGGAGCAATTCGAGTGCAGGCACTACCTTGAGTAAAGGTTTTGATGCGAGATTCTTGATGCCATCACCAATCACGAGACGCGAAGAATTTGCCTGGGGTACTCTGTGGCCCTGCACAGATCCAATGCAATGTACACACAAGGAATTCACGGAAACGATAAAATCCAGCTCTGTTTCGGGTCAAAAAGAATTTTAAACAGAATTCGAGCATCTAACTTAGAGAGGTTGCCCTCCAGCTTCTTCGGCTACAAGCGGATGTCCTGTGGAAGACTCTCCTAATACGGTGGTTCGTACAGGACAGGGACTATCTAGCTACTGACCGAGAAAGATGCAAGGTACAGACATAACCTAACCGCAAGTGTCCAGTTCAAATGTACATCCAGATAAATCTGATTGACCGGCAAGATCAGGAGAGAAAACTTTCACCTTCCTGAGACTTCGTAGTTTTTTGAGCCCATTAAGGTTTGTTATGCTGCATCGAGTAATTTTCAGGACTTCCAAAAGCTTTAAATCTTCGAGACCATCAATCCTTGCTAAATCGCAGTTGTCAAATTCTAGTTCTGACAGATGTTTCAGACTAGAAAATTTTGGCTCCGGAATCTTGCAGTGTTTCAGATGCAGAGTCCATAAGCTTGAGGATGAGGGAAGTTGTTCGAGGTCTAGCTCCTTCATGTAGGATAAACAGAGTTTCCGGAGCTGAGTAAGGGCACTAAAATCTCCAGGGAGATTGGTGACACTTGGAAGGGACAATTCCAAGGTCTCTAGACTTGGTAATCTCGTGATCCACCGTCCTGGTGTGTTTAGATTCAATAACCCCCCTTTTGGCTGCTGAACCTCTTTCAAGCATAGCTCTTTTAGATTTGTCAGATATGACAAGTCGGGGACTGTCATGTTTTTGGATCCCCAGTGGAGACTGAGTAAACTGGAGGGCAACTCTGGTAGCGCATTAAGTTGGTTGCATCTAAGTATGTCAAGGGTTTGGAGGCAAGAGAGATGACGGATGCTCTGGGGCAGCCCAGCCACATTGGATGACGATAATCTCAAAATTCTTAAAGAGGTTAGTCCTGAAATATCACAACAAACTTGGCCCTTCAAACTTCTGCAGCCAGAGAAATCTATCTCTTCCAGTTCCCCTAAGTTCACAATATTGTCAGGAAAAGTTTGTAGGTGAGTGTATGCCATCTTCAACATCTTCAAATTACTCAAATCCTCGACTGACGGTGGTAGTTCTGTGATTTTAGTTTTTGAAAGGTCCATTTCCTCCAGCAGTTTCAGCTTCCCCATGGAAAGTGGAAGTTCATCCAACTTCCAACAATTCTTTAAAGAAAGACTCTTAAGTTTCTGAGGAAATTCAAAAGTTTCTGGATCCCAATCAATATTAGCATCATCCAGAGCAAGACTTGTGAGTTTCTCTAGGCGGCCAATTGTGGATATATCTTCCAACTGTTTACAGTTACAAGCACTAAGTTTTTCAAGATTCTGCAAAGAACCATTGTGGATGTGAATTCTTTTGATGCCAGTTCCATCAATCAGAAGTTCTGTCAAAGACTCCATGCAGTCCTGTTCGTCAGGCAACTTCTCGACTAGGCTGCAGTTTCTCAAATTTAGGGAACTCAAGTTCTCCAGTTTACTAATGAATGGCCCGATTGCAGATAACAGAGTACAATCTTCCAGTATTAACATCTCCAAATTGATAGGAGCAGAAAAGTTCAACGATGCACCTAACAGAACACATCCTTGCAGGTTCAAGACTTTCAATTTCTCCACCTTCTGCAACATGCAAAAGAACATATCAAACTTTACTCGCTCCAACCTATCATTTCAAAACGAGATTTAAAAAGCAAATCTTGGCCATACCTCCATGATACGACTCCAGATTTTTGTATCTCTTCTTAACAGACTCCTAGACAGAGCAAGAATGACTAACTTGTTCAAATGCATAATACGAATCTTAGGAATCAAATGGCACTCTCGCCAATCAAGCCACGTCAAATTTGGAGGAAGCTTCTCAATATCTCCCTGGATTTTAGCCCGGTCCAATCTGAGGTACCTCAAATTTGACATTTCGCAAAATTGTTCGCATTTAAAAGGGTCGGTGCAACCCTCTTCAACTGTGAGACCAATGCCTTCGACACTTTCAGTACCCTGTCAAATCTCGGTTGGGAAAAAAGTATGAGCAAGTTGACATGAGACAAATCAAATTTAAAAAATCAGTGGGAATCGATTACGTGTTCTAAATCGTGTTAGAAACAAATCCCTTTCTCTTCCCTTCGAGATTGAATAAGGAAAAGCAAGCTTATGTTATGGGAATGTAAGGTTTATCTCAATGCTTTCATTACCCACAAAAAAAAATATCTAGAGGCTTTGAAAACTTACGTTACCATCCGTTAGAATGGAAAGTTCTCTGCGATTCCAAAACCTGCAGCGCTCACGAAGTTTTTTCTCCTGGACAAATTGCCTGCCAAAGTCTCTAAACACATCGTGCATTCTTAATTCATGATTTTCTCCAATTTCCAAGAAATACCTCTCACGAAGGCATTCTATTCCAATAGCGGGAGCGTAACCACAAGCCTTCCACATGTAAGAGGGAATCCTCTTATCCTCTCCATTAAAAAAGCACGCTATGTCGAGGAAGATCTTTCTTGTATATTCATCTAAAGAATTATAACTGGCCATAAAGGCCGCTTTGATCGTATCTTGTTGGTTTTCTCTTAATAATTCCAAGGTCTGTCTCCATATTTCTATATCCTCTATATTGACGGACAATTTTGAAGCCGTAAGCTTAATAGCCAAAGGGAAACCTTTAATAGCTTTGACGATGTCTATGGACAAGGATTCATACTCAGAGACATCTTGGGGAGCATTTCCATGAAAAGCATGCTCACGAAAGAGTTGAAGAGCATAGTGATCTTCCATGGGTTTAACCTTGTGTTCTTTAACTGCTTCACGAACTGCTTTATCACTGAAACCATTGAAAACATTTCTGCCATTTGTGGTTACAATGATTCTGCTTCCTGAACCAAACCAAGTGAGCTCCCCAACTAATGCTTCAATTTGCTCAGCCTCACGCACATCGTCAAGCACAATGAGAACCTTCATTTTACTGAATCGATTTGCTATTTTCTTAATACCTTCACCAGAAGATCTAAGTGTTTCACGGTTTTCCTTTTGAAGGTCAGCAATCAACACTTCTTGGGAAACCTTGACTCGTTCTGAAATTTCATTTTGGTCAAAGACTCCTTCCCAATTTTTAACTTCAAGGAAGCTAAATCCATGAAACAACCCATGTATTTTGTTGTAGACAACCTTTGCAAGTGTAGTCTTTCCGACACCCCGCATGCCGCATATTCCAACGACTCGTATGTCTTCTCCACATACTTCGATCGCTTGTCCATGGCTGTAGACAACACCAAGCTTTTTCATAATTTCTTGAACATGATGATCGATTCCAACTAGTTTGTCCTTTACAAGTTGGTCATCCTTCTTCAATACCTGCTTGACGCGTTTAAGAACTCTATCTAGGAGGTCGGACACATGCCTGCAAAACGTGAGTGATGAAGCATGAGGATGACAACAGAGTTACCGAATATAACAAAGGGAAGAAAAAAAATCAAGTGGGCAATGAACCGAAAAAAATTAAATCAACCAACGGGGCCAGGGGGAATCTTCAATTAAAACGACAGCAAAATTTAATGCACGGCCCATTTCCCTTCCATGCACATAGCAATTTTGAAATCGATATCATGCTGTTTGCATAACAAAAGTTCTAGCCAAGGGGGAATGATCAGAGAGTGGTGGACCAGGTCGGCTGGTCTAACTCGCAGTTACATCATGAGTTGAGTCAAATTTCAACTGGCCATTTTAATCGAGTCACCGGTTATTCGATAAGCATATAGAACTTCAACCTGTTAATTATCAATCCATTTAACAAGAATGACCTTGAAGATCTCTCTAGCATGCATCATCACAACATTTATTAGAAAAGGGTATTCATTCTCACATCATCCTAAACTTGTTTTTTTAATTTATCTAGGAAAGAAAGAAGAAACTAGAAGTAAAAGAATTACCCCCCATTTATGAGTGGCCGATCATATCCGCTTAATCCCCCGACCCGTTGAAGAACCTCCTTCCAAGTTTTTATGGTATTTGAGTCGACTTTGTCATCCTTTTCATATGCCTCGAAGAACTTTGCAAAATCCCCAGTCTGGTGTTTTACATCGTAGGGACTAATATTATAGAAAATAGGGATTATAGTCTGTAGATTCGACTCTTTGCACTCCCACATTTGTACCAACTCCATGAGGCAACTTCTACTAGAAGCATAATTTTTGGAGAAAATGGCTATTGAGATCCTCGACCGCTTGATTGCATCTTTTAGCCCCTGATTGATCTCTTCTCCAGCATGGAGCTTTTTGTCATCCTTGAAGACCTCGATTCCCGCTTTTTCGAGATCTCTATGTAGGACATCTGTGAACACTTTGCGAGTATCTTTACCTCTAAAATTCAAGAATACTTCATGATTGATTCGAGATGACAATGATGTGGTTGAAGATGATTCCTGTCAAATGAAAGAAACTAAACCACTTCACATGGTAGTAAACATGGTGTTTCAGACTAGTCTTTTGCTTCTGGCCTTCACACAGTTTTATGGTTCCAGCAGAGTTGAACTTAACACAGCAAGCGGTTCCAGCAACTGAATTTTGCGACTTGCGCATTTTGATTTTTTCAAATCCAAAATTCTCGGAACTTTCGTAGCAATCAAATGTCGGAGTGTGAATTCACACCTAATCTTTTCATAATTTTCTCAAATTTAAGAGATTTTAAATTTTAGGGGAAAGCAAAACAATACATGACAGGCCCAGCGTACAGCCTCAATAGTCGTGCTTGGAGTTTTGACAGGATCTCGTGATTTCGAACGTTCAGTGGTTCAATCTTTCACATCAAAGAAGATTTGTAGAATTCCAGACGATGTTTAGCATTTGTGGGGTCGAACTACAAGCAGAGGGCCAGTTCCACCGTATTCGTGTCAAACAAGCTCATTCAAATCCCAAAGATGCAGAGAAAACTAACCTCGTTTCTTCTCTTCTTTCCAGCAGCCACAACTGCACAAGCAATAACTTGGAGAAAAATTAGAAACTCCATGGACCCATTCGTTTGCTTTCTCTGTCTTGCGCTTTCTCTCGCAGAGGCCCAGGAGGTCTATAGATATTAGACAACAATATGTTACCCTTTCGTAATTTTCTGAAAGTTAAATAATATTTTAAACTTTAGGAGAAAGCAAAACACAACGTAACAAGCCCAACAGTGCTTGGACTTGGGATCTAGATGATTTCTAACGATCAGTGGTTCAATCGTTCACGTCAAAGGAGATTTGTAACATTTCAGACAATGTTTAGCATTTGTTGGGTCGAATTACAAGCAGAGTACCGACCATGTCAAAGGAGTTTTGCATATAAACACAAAAACCACAGATGCAGAGAAAACTGACCGAGTTTCTTCGCATCAATCCAGCAGCCAGAAAAATTAGAAACGTCATGGACCCATTGGCTTCCTTGCTATCTCTCGCACCTTCTCTCGCAGAGGCACAGGTGATCTATAAGACATTAGACAACAATATGTATTACACTTTCGTGATTTTCTGAAAGTTAAATAGGATTATAAATTTTAGGAGAAAGCAAAACGCAATAGTGCTTGGACTTTCGATACGATCTCGTAATTTCTAACATTCGGTGGTTCAACCGTTCATGTCAAAGAGGTTTTGTAGAGTTCCAGACGATGTTTAGCATTTGGGGGATCGAACTACAAGCAGAGAACCGATTCCACCGTATTCATGTCAAACGAGATCTAGAAAATAATACAAATCCCAAAGATGCAGAGAAAACTAACCCGGTTTCTTCTCATCATCCGAGCAGCAACAACTGCAAAATTAATCATTCCGATAAAAATTAGGAAACCCATGGACCGATTCAAAGCCATTGCGAGAAACAGATTCACCACAGCCAGTATCGTCGCCGTCGAAGCCATCGCGCTCTCTCTCTCTCTCTCTCTCTCTCTCGCAGAGGCACAGGAGGTCTATGGACATTAGACGACAATATAATTTACATTTTACCCGTGACCTAGGCCATTGACTTCTGGGCAACCGCTGGGCGCTTGGGCAACGTGAGGGAAAATCGTCGTGTTAATCTAATGGAGGATATTGACAAGGTACTGTTATGCCGGAAAGGCAACACGACCACTGTATCTACTATCAGGGTCCTTCGCAGTGGAATCTTTTTTTTTTTTTGATGACCCAGGAAGTTCCGTGCGCCGCGGGCGACTGGAGTAAACCCTGAGGCCCCACGGGAGAACCTACCACCCCGTGGAATGGGTAAGACGCTAAGCGTCTTCACGGCGAGTCGAACCCTCGCCCTCCTAGAAGGGGTCAGTGGGTCCCCCTACGATGGGGAAGACTTGCCAGTGGAGCCACCGCGGCCGGTGGTTCATAGTAGAATCTTTGACGTCTACTTTTGCCCGAATTTTTTCCATGACGAAATATTTTCAATGAAAATCGTTCTTCAACTTTTTTAATCAAAAGAAAACAGGTTTCATGGTGATTCCGGACAAAAAATATCACAAGCAATAAGGAAACCAACGACTTAATTCGAAAGGGATTTTAATCAAAACGAAGCTGGGAACTAGAAGATCAATTGTCTAGTTAATCATTTTCCGAGATTCCGAAGTTTTGTTAACTCAAATCATGCAAAAACCATGACATGCTTATTGAACTACGAATTAGCAAAATACACAATCATGATCAAATCAATCAATGTTCTAATCATGTATGGATTTCTACATCAAAATAGCACCACATATGACATGCTTAAGCCTAATATTAGCAATCAAATCTCAGCAATGGCCTTTGTTCCTCCACAACTAATTGGCCTCATCATCAAACCTGCACAATCTTTGTTGGAATATAATACGCGGAAATGATAGGATCTTGTAATTTATGTCAACGTACAAACTCCAGAAAGATAAACGAGAAATGATAAGAGCACAAAAAATTTACGTGGTTCGGTCCGAATATCGGTATCTACGTCCATAGAGAGAGCCAGTAGCAAATAATCCACTATAATTACAGATCAGAGTTTACAATCGCTCACACACTCGAATATTTCCTACATTTAGATTTAAATCCAAACTCAAAGTATTTATAAATAAATAATTCACTTGGACATAAACTCACGTCACAAAATCACCACGCGTTCAAACTCAAAACAAAACGCTCTACGTACGCCGAAAACAAGAACTCCAATGTCTATTTTTTTTTTCTGGGTCTGCGTATGTCTGCTTCACGTTCTATGTACGCCGAAAACAAGAATTCCAATGTCTATTTTTTTCTCGGTCCGCGTATGTACTGCTTCGCGTTCTCCTTTTCTTGATTGCGTGGGTGGCTCCTCTCTCAAGCGGCTCTCTGTGGACGTGCTACTCCTACTTTTTAGGGCTTCACGTCACTTTTTCTAGCTAAAAGTAACGCCTTTAATATGTGTGTGCGCCCAAGGTCAACAATTTGACTTGGGCCCACCAACTTTAGTCTTCAATCTTCAATGTAACAAGGCTTCTGTACAAAGAAGAAAAGAAAACCTTTGCTATATCTTTATTTTTTTATTTCCTCTTTTGTCTTGTAATGATAGGTTAACTTCTTTATTTTGTTTCCTTGCTTATTTTGCACGTTCAAAAGAAAGTTCAATAAGAAGAAAAACTTCCTCATTTGATTTGCAATCTGCTTGGAAAATATTCCTCAACAAAATTCAATTTAACAAATTTTTATCCGAATTCAAACTCGAGACATTAATTTAACAATCTTAAACTAAGTTTGAGTGTTGATATCTTGGTTTTAGACTTCGATAAGCTTAATCAAGCCAATCGGCCTTTGTGATCACCACTGGAACTCCACGGATCAATCGATATCAGCTCATCAAAACTCTGAATCACACGAAGATTAAAAGTGAAAATTGGCTTAATTGAACTTAAATGTGTAAACCAAGAAGATTAAGCAATTTGAGGATCTCCAATGAAGTTTTCGTCGAATGCTGGCCACTATGAGGCCGAGGATAGGTTTTAGGATGCGTTTGGTTCAGCATTTTGAAAGTCCATTGGAAAAATGCAAAGTAGTTTAGCCTAAAGGACTTTAGGCAAATGCAAAGGCTATTTGGTAAACTATGCTTTGAGAGAAATGTCATTTGGTAGAAAACATATTTGAAAAGCTCTTTTGGTGATTAATATTAGTTTTTTAATATAAATTTTGACAATAATACTAAAAAAATCGATTATATATATTTATAAAAAAAAAAAAAAAACCAAACCAGTCATTGGAATTTTTAAATTTTTATTTGCTTAAAATTGAAAAAAAAATGATGTATGCAACTTTTTAAATATAAATTTTCACAATAATGCTAAAAAA
Organism: Eucalyptus pauciflora; assembly: GCA_007663325.1. NCBI lineage: Eukaryota > Viridiplantae > Streptophyta > Magnoliopsida > Myrtales > Myrtaceae > Eucalyptus > Eucalyptus pauciflora. The sequence goes on from VMYD01000067.1 coordinate 856,049, forward strand.
ATCAAATACATATATATATATATAAAATTAAAAAAATCAAATCCTTCATCAATTTTTTTTTAAATTTTTATTTGTTTAAAATTGAAAAAATAATGTATGCAAATTTTTAAATATATATTTGAAAATGATGCTAAAAAATCAAATACATATATATATATATATATATATATATATATATATATATAAATATATACTTTTTTTAAAAAAAAAAGACCAAACCCTTCATCAAAATTTTTAAATTTTTAATTATTTAAAATTGAAAAAAAATAATGTATGCAACTTTTTAAATATAAATTTTGACGATAATAAAAAAAAAATCAACTACATATATATATTTTTAAAAAAAGACCAAATCCTTTGTTGAAATTTTTTTATTTTTTATTTTTTAAAATTTGAAAAAATAATGTATGTGACTTTTTAAATATAAATTTTAAAATAATGCTAAGAAATCAAATACATATTTATAATTTTTTTTTTTATAAAAGATCAAACCCTTCGTCGGAATTTTTTTAAATTTTTTTTGTTTAAAATTGAAAAAAAATAATGTATGTAACTTTTTAAATATAAATTTTGACAATAATGCTAAAAAATCAAATATATAAATATTTTTTTAAAAGACCAAAATATATTTAATTTTTTTAGCATTTATATATATTTGATTTTTTTAGCATTATTTTGGCATTTAAAAAAGTAATAACGAGGGCAAAATAAAAAATTTGAAGAATGAGTGGGGATAGTTTTGGAAGAAAAAAATAAGTTTCAGCATTTAGTCAAATGCTAAAAGCTCAAAGCTAGTCCCTACTAGCATTGGGTTTTCAGACTTCCTAATGCTGGCTTTCACTTGAAAGTTACTTCAAAATTGTTGCCAAACAGTCTAGCATTTCCCCAAAGGACTTTGGAGATTGAAAGCCCATTAGGAATGCTGAACCAAACACACCCTTAAAGTGGTGTCGCAAGGCGCAAACCGCTTTTAGACACCTTCGGATCATCATAAAAGGGGAGCATAATCGTCAGACGGCAACATTGGCGCAAAAATCGGTGGTCGGCCGAAAGAGGAAATTGGCTTAGATTGGGAGGTTCGGGTGGAGCTTCAGCAAGGCGTTGGCCACGATGACTTTGAGGATGGCTTGAAGGAGGTCAACGCAGTGGGAGTTGGCTGAGAATTGCCTGGCAAGCAACCGATGAGGGCCACAAGCTAGCGGGGTTATTCAAGACGGTGAGAGAGGGCGAGAGAGAGATTTGAGTATAGAGTGACAAGGTAGATCTAAATAATAGGCAGCGCCCCTAAGTTTTGGAGGGAAAAACTTTATATACTCTTGCATTTTTGAATCCCGGCCCTTGGATTAATCCAAGGTCAAAATTACTAACTTCTTGATCAAGCAATCATCTCATTGGTTTATTTTCATTCGCTTGGATCCATGACATGGATTTAATGGCTTGGATGAGCTCTTAATGAGTGGCCAAGATCATTGGCTTAGCTAATAAGAAAGGCTCTCAATGGTTGATTTAATTTGACATGGACAAAGGACATTTCTTTTCACACTTGAGAGCGCATTTTGGTAATTTCATGCACCAATGGAGGGGCTAGCTAGTTGGCCACCTTATTCTACCTAGGGTGGTAGGAAATTGGACGAAAAAGTGGTCGGAAATGACTGTTTCCTGGCAAAATTCCATGTTCGCCAATCTGACCGGTCTACATTCAGGCCGATTCAGCCAAAAGATTTGTGCAATTTAGTTCAAATCTGCTCTATATTTGGAATCATAGGACCTAATCGCAAAAATTTCAGAACCTTTGTCAAAGATATGAGTCAAATCAAAAGTATGCAACTCAAATTCAATCAATTCAACTCAATTAAACTTGTTATTAACATCTCAAGTAAATTAATTTGTTCCGATTACATCCTTAGGAATGCCAATTTCTTCTCAATTGATTTGCCTCACACAAATTGGGGATTTTTATTCAGTTAGTGCAATTTTTGCAATTATTATTCCCAATTGTGCAATTGAGTTCAATTAAACTAAATTGACACGAAAAGTATTCAACTTAATCGGGCTTTGGACACTCCAGTGCACACAAATTGACCTTCATATGATGACACAAATTAAACTTCAAAAGGAAATTGAAGTTTAATCATCAAATTGAACAAATTGATCCCTAGCTTAAAATTGGTGAAGTTGAATTGCACCATTGGGCCAAGTTGACTTCATTTTGCAAACCTTTGATTAATCAAATCAGTCAACTCAAATTGAATTTATGTCAATTTATCAAAATTGATATTGGATTTGAGTTGCCTATAAGAAAATGGACTCATTCACGATTCAATTATGCATGTCATGAAGAACTTACCGAAATCCCTCATTATGGCCAAAATTAGGGATTTTTCCTTTTGGTTTGGAATCTGGAAATTGGCTTGAAAATTGAATGCGGGACAACCTCCTGATCAAATGTCATGAAAGAAATTTTTCCAAAAAATGATTAGAAATGTCTCATTTCATTCTTGGCCTATTTTGAACGAAAATTCACAAATTGGGGAAAGGTCTGAACGATTTTTGTGAAATTGATAACACCGAAGTCAAATTAAGATAAAAAAAAGGATGATATAAATATTTTGAATTTTTTCAATTTTTTAACAAAGTGTTGACCAAAAATCACTAAAATGTTGATTAAAGGGTCAAACTTTGATTTTTTTTTTAAAATTGACAATTTAGAAGCGGAATTAACACTATATTGAGGCTTTCATGCAAAAAATCAAATTTTGATTTAGAGTTGACTTTTTGGTCAAAGTTTGATTAAAAAAAGTCAATTTCAAAAGTCAACATTTGACTTTTTGAGATTAATGTGAAGATAAAAGTAAAATGAAGTGCTAAGGTAAGCAAAAGTAGTAAATGACTCTTTTTGATTGAGAAAATTTTTATATTTATATAGCGTGTCGATAAAAATGATATGTCAATAATTCTAAAAATGAAATCAAGGTTTTGTTTATTTTGGTGAAAGCATGTCATGGATCTGTTTGAAATATTTTCATCGACTTGAGATGTCCTCTTATTGATGTAGAACAAACTCAACACCAAAATGTTGGCTCATCGGTACGCCATATCACTTTTAGTCGAATGCCTATGACTTGTTCGATGAAATGTTTCTAGGAAGTGTTTGAGAGATGACTTTTGTTTTTGCTCGAATCGGAAGGTGCGTCTTGATGTTGCTCCTTCGCTCATTAGTTGTTAAGGTTGATTTTCATGAACAATGACATCATCGCATCTTTGCATTTTGGTTGAGATGTGCTGTGTCCTTTTCACCGAACGTGATGAGTTGCCGGCGTGATGGTAGACGTCAGAAGCGAATTTGGTTTTCTTCGACGGTGATCCAAGGTCGTGGCGAGTGATGGCCCGGTGGCATTAGATTAATATATGGTAATTGATAGAAGATGGTGGTCAAAGATGAAGATCTAACACTACCGGAGTTAAAGTCCGATAAGAAGGGGGACCGTTAGTTTCTGAGTTGTCGTGGCTACTGGGTGGTAGATAACAGCGAGCTTGGCTTAGGGTCTTGAGAGCTTTGTCCACAAGTGAGGTTTTCTTTTTTGGGGATTTGGGGATGTTTTTCCTTTCTTTTTTAAGCCTTAATGTTGTAATAAAAGAGAAGAAGAGAGTTTGATGTTCGGGAACGATGCTATGAAGAAATCGGTTCTGGGAATGTGAAGTGAGCGAAGAAGACAGAGAGCAAAAGAAAGAGGCGATTGTGATCCTTGGGCGAGCTTAGTTAAATTCGAGGTTTAATTTAATAATGGTGGGCTTGAAATATGTGAGTAGACTTGGGCTCGATTTGAGTTAGATGAACCTGGCTTGGTCTAATTGAGACTGTTCGGGCTGAATTTGTTCCTTAATGGATTGGCTGTTGGAAGGGAGGGCCTAGTGTAATAGCCCGATTTGCGTCCGAGGCCCAAGTTAGAAAGCCTACAACAACCCTTATTCAGGCTGGGCTCAAGGGCCCGACCCGGGTCCGTTTTATTTTTATTATATTTTCTTTTAAAACATTAAAAATTTAAAAAAATTATTTTTAATAAAAATCCGAAAAATAATTTTATTTTATTTTATAAATTAAGAAAAAAGCTTTAAATTAGTTTATGAGTAATTTTCTCTTATAAAGTACAAAAATCCTTGATAAAAAAATTATGCTCAAATTTGAACAAGCCATTAGGGCTCTACATTAGGACCTTGCGTGCTCTTAGAAATGATTGATACATTATTACTTTGTGTATTTATATTATGTATATTATTTGATTTCGCATTTTCAAAATACTGATTTTTGTTTTAGCTTGGTTAAGAATAAAACCTTAAGATTTATGATTAGCAAGCGGGCTGGTTGGATATTTTATTTAGTGTTGGAATATGGTTAGGTAGTGAAAGGGTACTAGTTGGATAATTAGAGTAATAAAGTCCTTGACACTAGATTCTCTAGTTGCACAGGAATCGAGGTATACTTTAATGCCTTATTTGGTTTCTAACCGATCCCAACAGAATAAGGGCAACTCCTTATTTGAAAATACTCATAGCGCCAATTTGACTCAACATCAAATACTCCAATGCCGCACGGGAGTAAGGGCTTACACTTGCGCCTAATCAAGTGCCTTACGCTCATTGTTTAGTCTCTTCACCTTTGAACAAAAAAGGCAGGTCACAACAAAGATCAATCAATGGAATGGACCAATATAGTGGATTGAATGAGTACTTTGGATATGTACAAAGCTTTATTGAAAATGAAAAAAATGATTTTTGATATTGTGTGTATCTGATAAATTGGAATTGGGGTTATTGAGTTTATTTTTGTATTTGCTTTATATATATGCATAGTAGGTTATCGATCTACTAAGAAAAAATATACTACTCACTAAGCTGTGATTGCACACCCCTTTCATTCCAAATCTTTTTTAGATTTTTTAGCTAATAACAAGTAGGATGGGAGCCACGTCAATTGGAAACATGGGGTAGTTGGATTGTGGATATTAGTTTAGATACTAAAATATATCTGAAATAATATTTGTTTCGATTTTGTATGTTATTTTCAGTGGTCGAACTCATATAATGTAATCAACTCCCTGTTTTTGTGTGCGTATTATAGGTTTGTGTTGGTTTATATTTGAGGTTGTGTCCTTCAAGTAAAAGGAACCGTGTCATTCCCCTAATCCTGTGGGAATCATGGTGTGACAGCTAGGGAGGCATTAACACACCAATCATAGAAGAGGAAGCATATTAATTTCAATAGTAACATGATCCAATATCAACATCAGAATGATTTTTGGCATTTGAGAGATAATGACCGAAACTCTCTATGCCTAAAAATATAACATAATGCGCAGCTGGTTAAATGCTAATTTAAAACCACCAAAAGAGCAATCTGCACTTTGCAATGCAAGGACGAAATGCAAGCACATCCAATCTCAAAGCAATATATTGTTTACACCTAATTTTTCCCAACGATTACAAGTTAGAAAATTCGAGATCTTTGATTGCGGTGAACCATTTCTTAACCAAAATAAATAAATAAATTAACTAGGTGTCCTTAGTATATAGGTGTCGATTTAACATAGGCATGTAAAATTAGGACTTTAAATTTCACATTTTTATTTTAAAAAAATTGGCCAAGGATTAATTTTTTGGTCAACCGGAAGAATTTGACTTTTAACCAAAAAAGAATTATAATTAATTTTTAATCTCTTATAGACATATGATTTTAGGGACAATGAAATTTAGGTATCTAGATCCGACTAAAAAAAAATTCATCTCAAGAATTGATCAATCATTTAGAGCACAACACTTGACACCTCACAATTTATTCATTTAAACTCACACTCCTCAGATCATGCCAAGTGATACGACGACACAAACCTAGATAAAACCTAGGTTTGGAAAAAGAAAAAGAAAAAAAAGGAGCCTTTTTGTAAGGAGGCTCTCTCATGCACGCAAAGGGAGAAGAATTAAAAAAGAAGGTTAAAACAGAGCTCGCCTCCTCTCTCTTGGCCTCACGCACTCTGCCTCGTCTAACGTACCCAACCAACCACTTCCACCATCGCAGTCTGACGACCTCCGGCCGGCATCCCACCTCCCACAACTTCTCTCTCCTGATTCCCAGTATTTCGGGTGAGTCTCTTTGGTTGTTTGGTTCAACTGTCTCTTCCCTGAGGATCTCGGCTCAGAGACATTGCGAGGCGGTCAGCTGCAGTTCGATTTGTCTTAAACTCGTCCATTACTTGCCGTCTTCAAGCCAGGTAAGGATATTCGCAACTGATTTGTCAGAATTATTTTCGCGACAAAATATCTTTCACCGAAAGTGATTTTTCAGCTTTTATTTAAGGAAATCAATGTTATGCGCCAATTTTGAACAGAGGACATCTCATGTGAAAGGAAATTGATTTCTTCAATTCAAACAACATTGAACAATTCCAAACTAAGACAAAATTTAATCAACGACAAAATCTAGAAATTATAGACGTGATAACGCAGTAGAATGTAGAAAAACTATGCAAAGCTTTAACTAACGACACAATCTGAGAATATAAGGATACAATGTCAAAGTTCAATCGATGAAGCAGCATCAAAATAAAGATACACGTTGGAATTTAATCGACGACGCAAATCAAAAAGCTACAATTAAGGAAATCTAAAGTACAACACAGGGGATATAATTGAAAGATAACATTTTGTTTTATTTGTGTGCGCGCGCGTGCGTGTTAGGGAGTTTCTGATAGGCGAATAACAGTATTTGTAATGATTAATGATAGTTGCTTTTTGACAATTCCCAATGGTTACGATCTCCTGAGTAACTCGGACCAATTATCTCCATGTTTCTAAATTTTACATGCACAAACTACTCTATGACATGGTTTCTTGTTAGTGCATACTCCACAATCTTACTTCTAAGCGATAAATATTGCTAATATTCCTATTAACAAGTATATGTGGTCTGTCGTTGTATTTCAACAATTGAACACATGGCGTTGATGGATACCACCATCAATTTACATACTTGTTGATAAGTTAGCACACTTGTATTAATATCCACACGGTATGCACATGACTATCAATACCCATGTCATGCGATGCTCATGTGCTTGTGCTAGACTAGTCATATTTTGGGTGTCAAAAGCGACTAAGCCCCCATTCCCAGGAATCTCCATTACTCTGCCTTGTTTTGGTTCAAGGAAAGCCGAGACTCGTCCTCTCTAAGTCTATATGCCTGCTGGGTTTGAGCTAGCTGGTGGGTTGATTTCGGTTGTCTAGTGGTGATTTCTTTTGAGTCGAGGCCTGTCGGGTTCTTAAAGTGGTCAATATCTTCTTCTCCAACCTGTGCCTACCATTCGTTCAAGGGAATGCCCGAACTAAACCCGTTCGGATTAGTCTCAGGTTTCGATTTTTCTTGAGGGTACCTGAATTTCACTTAGATGATATAACATTCCAGTTGATTGATCTCTATTGAATCCAAATTTTCCCAAATCTTGGCCCGTCTTTGTGTTTGTCTTTTGGGCGTGTCTTTGAGAATGCTAATAGTCTGGCCGTGAAGATGAGTCACGAATGGCTTCAATGGATGTTGTCGGAGGGCGGCTGCCCAGTGACTGGAAATAGCCTGTGATGAGAGTCAGGTGATGAATGCATTTGCATTATTTATGAAGTGTGATATTCATGACAAATGCTTTCATTGTTCCATGTTCATGCTTCCTTGTTCTTCCGTTTTCTGAGTATTCTCTGATGATATGGCTGCGTATGTGATACGTCGCTGTGAAGGACAATGGTAGGACAGCTAAGGGTGTGTTTGTTTGTGTTTCCGTTCTTTTTGTGTTCCGGGGAACAAAAATAGAATCTATTTATGTTCCGGGAAACAATTTTTAACCAAAAAAACACGTTTGGTAAACTTGTTCTGGGAATAAAAAAAGAACAGAAATACGTTTGGTAAATTTGTGTTCTTTTTTTGTTTCCTTTAATTTTTTAATATTTTTATTTTTTTCTTCCTTGTGGCCGGTCGCCGGCCTCGGCCATGGCCGGCGACCGGCCGATGAGGGCCGGCGGCCTTGCCTTGGCTAGGCAAGCTCGGCAGCGCCAGATCTCGGCGAGCTCGGCCTCGTCGGATCTGGGCGAGCCCGAGCCTCGCCAGGGGCCGGTGACACTTGGCCTCGCCGGGGCCTAACGAGGTCGCCAGCCAAAGAGAAAAGAAGAAGAAGAAAAAGAAAAGAAAAGAGTGGAGAGAGAAAATTTGTTCTTAAAAGTTATTACAGAAACAAGAAACAAAATTTTTTTGTTTCTTGTTTCTGTTCTTTTTTTGTTCCCAGGAACAAAAAAGAATACAAAATGTGTTCATAAACAGAAAAAAAAAAGAACACAAACAAACACTACCTAAAACTACCTAAATCTGATGGTTGGTTTGGTACTGGTAGCTTGGTAGGTAGTGCCGTTTTCACTGATCGTAGGATGTGGTTTATTATTGTTGAAGCTTTGGTGTTTTAGAACAAACGTGCAGTGTCAAAAATTTCTGGGCAGTAGGAACATGGAGCAAAGGTTGGAGGTATGGGGTTGGAACAAAAATCTGTTTGGCAACTTGTCAGACAGTGAAAAATTCTATTCTTTTGTTCCCGGGTGTAGATTTAGAACAAATATCTATTTGATAAATTTTTTGTTCCCAAGATTAGATTTAGAGTAGAATTGAGAAGTAAAAAAAAGTTTATTATTTATTCTCGGAAACAATTCCAAAATCAAGTTCTCTTCTCTCTTCTTTTCCTATTGTTCTTCTTCCTTCTCTCTTCTTCCACCGCCGATCGCCAGTGACCAGGTGGGCAAGGTCCGGCGACCTTGCCAGAGGCTCGCCACTCCAGGGCGAGGTTCGGCAACCTCACTGGAGGCTCGCACAGCCACCAGCGAGATTGAGCCTCCTCAGTGGCCAAGCGAGGCTCTAGTGAGGCCGAGCCTCGCCAGTGGCCAGGTGAGCCTCACTTGAGCCTCCTCGGCCACTGGCGAGCCTCACCTGGTCAGGTGATGGCCAAGTTCGGCCAAGCTATGGTTGGCGAGGCTCGACCTCACCTAGATCTAGCAAGATCGAGTTCACTCGACAGGGCTCGACCCCGCTAAGCCACTGTGAGGTCAGCGTCGCCCAACCAAGGCGAGGCCGACCTCGCGGTGGCCCGACAAGGTCATGCCCCATCGACGGCTAGGTGAGGCTGCTTGCCCAGCCAAGACTCGGCCGAGCCTCACCTAGTTGCCAACAAGGGTTGACCGATGAGGCGCAACCTTGCTGAGGGCTGGCGACGCTCCAATGAGGTCACCAACTAGAGATTGAAGAAAGGGAAAAAAAAAAAAAAAAAAAAAGGAAAAAGTTGTAAAATCGTTTAAAAATTAAAAGAAAATGGTTTGGAGTAGAAATTTTGAGGATAGAAATTTTAGATGGTTACCAAACGCCTTAAAATGCTTAGAAATTATTTCCAGAAGCAGAATAAAAAAGAAGCATTTCTGATCAGAAATTATTTTCGGAAACAAAATAGTTACTAAACGAGCCTTAAGTGACCAATCAGCCAGAAAGTTGCATATACTTGAGCCCTTAGAGATTTTGCCAGCTGAAGGAGAAAATCAACTTTCCTTAGGAAGAGACCGGTGTGATCACCTGGAGCGGCTGCTTTTTGTTCACGGCGGTTGATTTGGCCTCAACTTGTCTTTAAAGGGACTTCAATAGAGTCAAGCTTGAAATTGACTCCAATAAATATGCCCTATTCGCTTCCTGTTTCTCCATTCATTTTTCGCGGGCTGCTTCCTGTCTTCCCTTCAGGGTTGATGCCATGCACAGATATCGGTTAAAAGCGAGGAGAATCCAGCATCACATAACCATAGAACATTCCATTACATGCTTCATCGCATTCTGTACTTGCACCGAGTTCTCAGCCGGACATTCACTGATATTCAGCTTTACCAAAGATGTTAATTTTCCTAGGCCTTCAATTTGACGGATCATTTTGCATCGTCTGATCTCTAAAACTTTCAGCAACTTCAAGTTTGAAAGATCAGGTAAACTGAGGTCACCACAGTCAGATAGAATCAAACTTCTCAGTGAGGTTAACTGGCCAATCCCATGGAGATTTTGTATCTTGCAGTTTGATATATCTAGCCTCTTCAGGGCTTCAAGCCCTTCAAGCCCTTCAATCTCTTCTACAGCAGAGTGGTAGAGCTCGAACACTGACAAAGTTTTGGGAAGTTCAGATACTTCTTTATGGCTCAAACCCGGAAGAGTAAGCATTTCAAGATGAGCAATATCCGTCAGCTCAAATTTCAGCTTGATGATTTGCGAAAGAGACAATTCTAGTTTCCTCAGTTTAGGAAACAATATTGAGAAGGACGGTTTGTCAGTCATTTGTTTCACGTAGGATTCTGGCATCGGCTGTTTTGAGGGAGGTCGGCGTGACTTCAGGTTCCCATCACTTAGGCACAGCTCCTCCAATTCCTTTAAATCTTCAAGAAGGGGTATCGCTTTCATCCTCTTAGAACTCACACGCAAACATATTAGAGAAGGGGGAAGCTTCGGCAACTCTTCAATTTCATTGCACTGAAGTAAATCCAGGGTGAGAAGACCAGAGACGGTGGAGATTTCAGAAGGTAGGCTAGATATACTGGAATGCCCCAGCATCAATGATCGCAGATGATGCAGTTCCTTGATAACACCGGGGATGGTGCCCTTCAAACTCCGACACCCGGAAGCATGTAGTTCTTCGAGCTTGGTTAGATTCCCAATCTCCCCAGGAAATGCTCCAATGAAAGTAGAGTCCATTCTCAGCACTCTCAAGCTTTGCAGATTTCTTATTGAGTTGGGGAGCATAGAGATACTAGTCGCAGATATATCCAACTCCTCTAAGGACCCCATTTTACCGATAGAATCTGGAAGTTCCTCCATGTAACGGCAATCCCTCAATGACAAGCGTCTTAGATTAAGCAGCTCTCCCAGAGAGCTTGGGAGCTCAGTAAGTTTGGCACCATCTAACGATAGTTTGGAGAGAGCAGTCAGGTAACTAATTGAACTAGGCAGGTAAGTCAATGGGAAGCACTTGAAGCCACTGAGAATTTCGAGTTGCTTCAAATTGCCTATGGAGATGGGGATCTCCCGTACAGAAGTCCCGTCAATAAAAAGCTCTTTCAAAGATGTCATACCACCTAGTTCCACTGGCAACCCGTTCAACTGGGAGCAGAACTTCAAATTCAGAGAGACTAAACGTTTCAAATGGCCAATTGAAGGATCTAGCTTCACCAAATGAGAACATTGTTCAAGAATCAGGATTTCCAAATCTTTGTAATTAGAGAAGTTGGGAGTGATCAGTAAGTCAGAACAACGTGTAAGATTCAAGACTTTCAATTTCTCCATCTGTAAAACCAAAACAGAAGACCACACAACACATGGTCAATTCGCAGATATTTAATTAAAGAAAGCAAATATAAAGCAACCAAATGCCAAACTACCTTGATTTCACTCCAACCTCCCCATTCTTCCGTGACTTTGCTACCAGACAGATCAAGAATGACCACCTCTCGTAATACTAAATTTGTTGCTTCAAAATCCAGAGGACACCTTTGCCAACAGAGCCACCTTAAACTTGGAAAAGCACCTGCAAAATTTCCAGAAAGTTTTGCACTATCCAACTTGAGAAACCTTATGTCTGGCATACTCTCAAAATCTCCAGGTGTGAATATGCATGAAGCATGATCATCAAGGTCGAACCAGAGAGCTTCAACATCTTCCATTCCCTACAAAGGAACATGATCATCAGAAGCTAAAAATACAAATATCCATCAGAAATAAGTATACTTTCCTCGCCCTATATGCTAAAGAGTACGTCTATGATATGATTCCTTCATAAAATATGGAAAATGAAAATATTGCCCACATGTCAAGGTGTTTATTTTGCCAAAAATAAACGGAACCAAAAGGTTTTACCTTCTCCCTGCTTATTGCCTTTGGAACCATATCCGGAATGTAAAATTTTCTCTGAATTGGATCACCGGATCCCTCTCGATTTAAAATTCTTTTGCCAAAACATCTTAGCAATCGATGCATCTGCAATTCATTGTTTTCTCCAATTTTTGCCAGGGGCATCAAAATGCAATCAGAAGACGGAAGATAAGAATTGGGCCACATATATGAAGCAATTCGGACATCCACACCCGAGATAAAACATGCTATGTCCAGAAATATATCTTTTTGCTGTTGATCTAATTCTTTGTAACATATATTCAAGATCTCTTCAAAGCCAACCGTAGTCTTTTGAGAACTCGTTGTAAGTAGTTTCATTGACTTCTTCATCTTTTCCCATTCTTCTATTGATTTACCTCGCAAAAATGAACCGATAACTTCAACTGCTAATGGTAGTTTCACTGTAGCGCTGACAATTAAGTTTGCGAGTTCATCATAATCGAGCCAGGAAGATTGCATCCTGAATGCATGTTTGCGGAAAAGTTCTGCAGCTTGACCATTATCCAACTGACTGACCATGTACATACTAACCTTCCCAGAATCGAACTCTTTGAGAATTTCCTCATTTTCGGAAGTCACAATTATTCGACTACCTTGACCAAACCAATGAAGCCGGTCTCCTACAATAGCACGAAGATGGAATTGATTTTCCACGTCATCGACAACTATTAGAACTTTCCTTTCACGAAATATATCCAGAAACAATTCCATTGTTTCATCAAAAGAAGGGACTCCACGAACTCGTTTGAGGATGTCATGTATCAGCTTAGTTTGCAAAAACTGCATTCCACCCGAATTTTGTGCAGTTTCTTCGACCTCAGCAAGAAAGCTACAACTGTCAAAACAAGAAGAGATCCGGTCGTATACAGCTTTGGCAAGAGTCGTTTTGCCAATTCCATCAGTTCCAAATATTCCAATAATGCGCACCTCATCACTGACTTCAATCTCCAGTAAGTCGGAGATTTGTTTTACACGATCATCAATTCCAACTACATTCGGAGCAGCTGCAATTGCATAACTCCTATCTGAGGTTTCCATGTCTGCTGGTCGCTGTCTAGATTCATCTTTCATTTTTTCCATGCCCTGCAAAAAAACAGAACATCTTCACCTAAGGATTATTGTAGATGGAGAAAGAACAAACATCACCTGATCTGTCTCTCTATCTTATAACATTACTTCAGTTGCACACATAGATACAAGACATTCACTTGCCATCAAAATTTTCTTCTCTATGCAAAAAAAGTTCAGGCACTTATTCTAGCATACTCTGATACCTAAATTGACATCTTATCTAGTACGATATTAATAAGAAAATTTAGCTAGTAATTCATCTAATTCGATGACATTATTATCTTGGAAGTTGGATCCGCTTATTCACTGACCACATATTTAAACTTATATGCACACCACGACAATGGTCACTCTAATTAATTAACTATGTTCTTATCTCTGAAGTGTAAATAAGTTCCAAATGGTGAATGAACATTATGGAAATGGACTGACATCATAAAATTCAGATGGTAAGACTATTGTTATGCTACTTATGATTCTCTACCTTTTTGAATTGGAGAAAAAAGTACCCAATTGATTAGTGTCATTTACTTTATCCCTGCATAAAAGAAAAATGACATTTAACAGGTAGTATATTACTTATAGTTTGATGAATAGATACCTCTCTTGGAAGCAATATGCTAGGAGAAGACGCTTCTCTTTGCGTCTTGAGTGGCATAGTTTCTAGATGACTTTTTTTCACGCATAATTGGAGTTTCGCTAACATTTCAATGGCCCCCGGCAATTTTGTTATGCGAGTGTCACGAATGTCTAAAATCCTCAAATTTTGCAGATTTTCAATGCTTTTGGGTAATTCCACAACCATTGTGGATTTTAAATCTAGTTCAATCAATGATGTCAACTTTCCAATAGAAGGATCAATTTCTTCCAGATTCTTGCAATCTTCAAGGATGAAAATCTCCAAGCTTTCCAAAGCGGACAAGTCGGGAGTTCTTCTTAAAAAATGACAACTCGTGAGATTAAGAACTTTGAGCTTGCTTGCCATCTGAAAGAAAGAGAGGATACGTCAGTGAGCTTGGACGCTGTAAACATGTGATTTTTCACTATTCCTTGTTTTTTCTATTATTTTTAAAATTCCCCCAAAATACCCATGAATTTCAATGCTATCAATTGCTATGATGCTCCACTACTTCACGTTTGTTTTATTTATATGTTTCTCAAGTGAAAGTGTTCGGCTACTCACCAACGTATAAAATTTTTTTAGAGCATATCCATCGCAAAAAGATTGTTAAGGGTATACTAGTGCTAACTATATATTTTTATTGCATCAGGCATACCTTCCAAATTTGGCTAAAACAAATATCAACTTATTAGCACTCACAAGAATATCATATAATTCGGCCTCACATAAATTATTATAAAGCAATGCACTTATTTTAAAGTAGTAGTGTTTATTTTCGTTTCTCAAATAATTGATTCTGTCTCATGATAATTCAATAGTTTAATATGTAAAAGCAGTTAAGAGTGTTTGTATGAACGTAACCAAAGGACACATAAATAGGTGTAGCTTATCATTTCTCATGAAAGAATATTGATATGGCTAACAAGAAATGCTACGAAGACATACTTTTACATGAGAAATTCACTTAGAAACATAAACCCTTTAGATTTGAAAAAGACAAGACAGGCCCAAATATTGTAATTGTATCTTTAATATGTGGCAATCAACATAGTTACAAAAATAGTTTTTATTAATATGACTAACGTTAAGTATGACTCTTAGTTGAGTTATAATCAATTTAAGGTATTAATGGCATATTTAGGTGCCTATAAATTCGCCTATTCCGAAAGAAAGAAAGAAAGTAAGGAGAACTTGGTGGCACCTTCAACAAGTGATTATTCACAAGAGATATGCATTTTCTACATCTTACCTTAAGTAAAAACCATCCTCCCCAGTTCTCAGAAATCTCACTCCATGATAGAGTGAGCACAACTAATTTCTTTAGATGAAAGTTGGACGCTGTGAAATACAAGGGACAACGCTCCCACTGAAGCCATCTTAATTGAGGAAGCAAGTTGTGGAAATCTCCAGTGAAATTCGCACCATTCACTTGAAGGAACCTCAAGTTGGTCAGTTCTTTAAATTGTTCGCTTGTGTAGCTTCCGCAACCATATTTGTCCAAACGAAGGGCCTCGACCTTATTGGTGCCCTGCAATTAGGAAATATCAGGAATCGTTAGTTTTGAATGAAATGATGAGACCACTGTATATAAGAAGATATGTACTAACAACTTGCTTTCATCCTATTATGGTATGGTATAGGCTTCCCACTTTCAAATTCGTAAAGTGACAGTTGTGGTTTCATAACATTTGTCTAATTTATTTAACAATGTGAAGCTCAATAGGGTGTTTACTCACTTTTCCTCTTCTAATTATGCCCTTCACATTATGCCACATTTGAATTCCCAAAAATTGCATCTTTCCAAATTACAATAAAGGCCTCTCTTTCTCCATACTGGTTCAAAGATATGTGAAATAAAATGACCCTCACAGTCCAATATATCTATCAAACTTGCCATTTGAAACACGTATCAAAATTAAAGAATCTCAATTATAGAATTCTTCTTCTTTTTTTCTGGTGTACCTTGTTTGCAATTCACAATGACAAAATGAAAAGGAGAATGTCATCCCAAAAAGTAAGCAAGTGTTCTACATTCATTTCTTTTCATATGTTTCTTCAATGAGTGTTTTTCATTATATATGGAAGAAAAAATCAATCATATATGTTATGTAAACGATTTTCACTAAGTAAACAAAGCTAACTACAAAATGAAAGAGAAAATTCGAGAAGTTTCTCCTTCCAAATAAAAGTTATATGACATAGTCATCCATTTTACCTTTTCTCTTTTGAGCAATTCTAAAGCATCTTCATGAGTCCACACCCTACTAAATTTGCGAGGATATTTTTCAAGGACAATATGCCTTCCCAAATCTCGAACTTGATCATGCATCCAAAACTTATTATCTCTAATTTTTATCAAGGATCGTGAGAGTAGGACACCAATTGCACTATGCGGATGATAATAACAGTCATCCCACATAATGACCGGATATGTTTGGTCCTCATTGGTGAAAAAGCAAGCAATGTCCAGAAATATTTCTTTTTGCGTATTCACCAATCCTTCATAACTTATCATTATTGCATCTCGTACATCCTTAAAAGGACCTTCATCCAATTGCTTCAACGTGTCTTCCCAGAGCTTTCTTTTATCAAAATGTTGCTCCAAGTCAAAGCCCAAGCCCTGGAAATAAAGAGATGAACCTATCACCTCGACAGCCAAAGGATGCATACCCACTCTGCAAACAATATTCTCTACAAGATGATCATATCCTTCCAATGGAGAGTCTCTTTTGAATGCGTGATTACAAAACAACTTAAGTGCTTGACCAAATTCCATTTCATGATCTTCATAAGCCAAAATTCCTTTGGGTTGATTTTGGTCCTCTTCACTGGTTGATTTGTTGAACACAACATTTACAAGTTCAGTTTTACCGATGCCCCCCGCCCCTGGAATACCAAGGGAATGTACACCATCGAAGTCAACTTCCAACTTTTCTGCTATAGCTTTCATTTGAGGATCTTCAACCAAATATTCAGGCACATCCAAATTTTTAGCATCAACCTTATATAATACCTCTTGAACAACCAATTCAATTAGTTCTTGAGGGCTGCAGCAAAGCAGGAAATTTTGTTTTCGTTAGTGACATGAAAGAAAAGGGCATAAATTTCTTCCAGGTATGACGATCTCTGGATCTCTAGTGACCATATGATTAAATAAGTCGACCAATTCTGTTCCTATAGATGGAAATATAATCAGTTGATCCATACGGGGGGGTCTGGAGCAAAACCGTAAGAAGCACAATTGACAGTCTTGATAGGTAAAATTGTTTAGTTACTTTTTAGTGAGTTTTATTTTTTAGCGAAAAAAGTGAACAGATTCTATTTGGTAAGTTCCTACTAAACCTATCGGAAGAATTTATAGAAGAACCTAATCTTTCATATTTTCATCATACCAAAAGTTACACTTTTTAATAAACAAAAATTAGCTGATATGAAGCCAGATAAATATTCTCCTTTGAATTACACAATATTTCTTTCCCATAAATTTCCCCCCTTGAATAAAACTAGATGAATCCTCTTTCTTTTAGGGGCAAAATCCAAATTCAGGAAGAATCTAATAGAAAATATTCCTTCTCATAAATGCTGTTGAGGGATCTAGGATAGATTTGAAACAAATTCAGAAAGTTGGATTTTTTCTCTAGGAAAATTCCAAAAAAGGCTTTAAGTGATTTTCTTTTCTGAAATAAGAACATGAAGTGAACATTGTTTCAAATAAGGACCCGAAGTGGACCTTATTTTAAAAAAGGGTCCGAAGTGCTCATATTAGTCTTAAAGAATGGCCTAACTCATCAGTTATAAAGGGCAATTTCATCTTTTAAAATTTTTAGTATTTTCCTTTTTTTTTTCTATTTTTTTCTTTTCATAAAAAAACTTATAAAAAAAGAAAAACACAAGCGAGAGGGAGCTTGTGGCCGCTGCCCCATTGCTGGTGAGGCGATGGCAAAGGCCGGCACATAGGAGAGGGCCAAGCGTCGGCCTGTTGCCCTCATGTCTAGTCAACAAGGGTCGCCTGCTCTTGTCTAGGTGCCAATGACCCCACCGACCTTCGCCACCGCCCCACCAACGATGGGGCGGTGGCCATGTGTTTTTCCTTCTTTTTTTTTATTTAGTTTCATTTTTCAAAATTTTTAATCTAATTTAATTTAAATTTAACTTGTGTTTGGACAAAAATATCCCTAATCAATCAGAGTATTTTGCCAGCCGGTGAGGCTAGGCCCTAACAACCATAACCACTTCAGGCCCTTCTTTAGAACTAATATGGCAATTTCAAACCCTAATCTAAAACAAAATCCACTACAAACCCTTAACCCTTATTTGAGAAAATAAACGTACACCGAGCCCTTATTTGAAATTCTCACTTTTTCTTATAAGTATAAAACGTGATGATATATTGAAAACCGTTAAATTGGTTGAGATTTACTTGGTCATTCGGCCTTCAAGTAATAATCATATCAGATACTTTTTCCTCAAATCTCCATGCCTATTCATCATTTTTTTAATAAAATTCGGGTAATCCTGAGGTTAGTGATGGAATTTTTTTTTTTTTGTATTTTATTTAATTGTTTATTTAAATTTAAGGGAAAATATGGGCATTTGACACCATGTTCAATTAAAGATTGCACCTAAACCAACCACATAGCCCCTTCCCAAGGGAAAGGGGGAGGATAAAATATCTTCTTAAACTTACGATTTTAGGCTCCGTTTATTTTACGTAAAAATGCAAATGATTGCAAGTATTGCTTGGAAAAATTAGCTAAAGCAGAATTTTTCGTTATCAACAACAATTTATATTTAAATATTTTTCGTAGATGATGAAAATATTACTCGTTTTATTCATTTTTATAAGCAATATAAACAGTCATTTTAAGGAAATTGTTTTCCAAATCATTCATTTCTGTGAAACAAACAAACAGAGCCTTAGCATGGACCATGTCCAAAGTTCATTTGAGTAAAATGAAATTTTCCTTTATTTTTCAAACGTAGCTTCCCCTTTTTTCTTTTTTCTTTTTTTGCACAGATTCCATTTATCATTCAATGGCAGGCTCTCGGACAATGTTGTCTCACAATTTAGATGAGCTTAAATTACATCGTTCTTAGTCACTCCATTTAAATGTAAATTTATGAGTCAACAATATCATTTCACCCCATTTTGTACATGTTATAACAAGAGAAAATACTGCATCTGGACTAACACTTTTGCAGTACCTTTTATGTTCTGTTATAGAGACAATTGAAGCAAAAATTTTGCAGCTCCTTTGATTTACATGACTATATCGCTCTATATTATAGAGTGCACATATAGCAACTTTCAATCTTTACCGTTATTATAAATTTTATGGAAGCTCATGCACTCTACTACCTGAATAAGAAAGAATAATAACCGTGTAACGTCAAAGGAGGTAAAACATTTCGTCATGTTCCTCGTGTGGGTTCTAAACATGAATCCTTACCCATCTCGTGGCAATTGAAATCAATTTCCTAGAATAACTTAAATCACACATTTTCTCCCCTAATAGAAATTTTCTTCGTTCTTTTTGCATGCCATTTTTTTTTCTAATCATTTTGTAGTATCCTAACAAACTTCGTTTGAAAAGCAAGATTCAGAGTGGAAAGAGGTCTAATGAGAGGAATGATGGGGTAGTGAATGCAGCACCATCGTTTGGAAGAGGTCGAGAAAATGCAGATACTGATTTGGAAGTGAAATGAATTCTTCACACGTAGGATAAGAATCTGCTGGAGTGTACCTTAGTGTTTTTATGCAGAAGTTTGGATTGCATTAAATTTGAAATTCTATGGGGCTAAAGCTCATTTGAATGACTTAGTACCTCATAATTTAGGAGGTATACTGCAATTAGTCAAAATAGAAGTATTACCTCTTAGTTTTCAGGTCGAATCCCCTGATACCCGCAACTTCTCTTAGCGCCTTTTCCCATTCCTCCACTTGGCTGCCAAATTTGCTCCTATGCTTAATCAAGGCACTTCTATACAAGTTGGTTTTAAGCATGACATCATGAATCTCCACATCGTAGAAAATGGGCAGGATTCCTTTTTTTCCATGTGACTTTGATGTGCATTCTACCATGTGGGCCAGTTCACGTAGACACCGCCCACTAGAAGCATAGCTCTTAGAAAAGAAGGGTATGTAGATATCAGAGTCATCGAGTGCTAGTGGAAGCTCTCCGCCAATTCCATCACCAGAACTCAGTTCTTCCTCGTCCCTAAAAGCCAAAATTTGGTTACGAACCAAGTTCTTGTAAAGGAAATCGATGATGCCATAAGGAGTGTCCGATGCACTATAACTCAGGAACACCTGGCACTTAAGTACTTTGCAGGAAAGCCAAGTCGATCCTGAGACATCGGGCAATCTTTCTAGGACAGCTTGACCATGACTATCCAGCTTCCAGCTTTCTAAGCCCCTTACTCCCTCGATAGCTCTTAAATTAGGACAACCTTCTAGCTCAATATGTTGTAGCTTATCCAACTTCGATAAGTCGGGTAACCATACTATTAAAGGACAACGAGAAAGATGGAGGAACTGCAAGGAGTTCAGTTCCGACAAACCTCGAATCTCAACCAGCGAATCCAGTCTATTCAGATGCAAACTCCTTAGACTCTTCAACAGTGACAGACCAGGGATTTCGTGGAGGAATTCACACCTACTTATTTTTAGTTCCCTCAAATGCATCAGGCCTTGTGAGACAGGTAAGCTTGGCAACGGGAGTTCACTGACACGCAGAATTGACAAACTCTTTAAGTCCAAAAAATGTGGCAGTGGACAAATGCCCTTGAGTTTCAAGGTTGACAATCGAGATGGGAGCGGAGTCATCCAAGCTGCTTCCATTTTTGGCGGATTGTTCTTCAAAGCGCTTAATTTAGATAATTCTAGATAAATTAAGTTGACATGGCTTGAGAGGTCTGGGATAAAAAGGAAGCCGACGGCTTTAATCTCAAGGCATGTCAAACTTGATGGAAGAGCAGTCACTCGTCGAAGACCAGGTGAACCCAATTGAAGTTTTCGGAGATGAGAGAGACCACCTATCACCTCAGGCAATGTACAAACATTAGAATATGATAAGTCCAATATCTTCAAATGGGATAGCTTCCCAATTTCCTCCAGGTTTTCATCTGTTAGATTCTTGCATGTCCCGGCGTGTAGCTCTTCAAGCATCACCACTCCTCCAATGGTATGAGGAAACTTTCTTATCTGTGTAAAACCTACTCTCATCACCCTTAGTTTCTTTAGCTCCCCAATAGAATTTGGAAGTCTGACTATTCCTGACTCTGATACATCCAACTCAATCAAGTTTTGTAACTTCCCAATGGAGTGTGGAACCTCCTTTATTTCCATACATCCACGTAAAGATAGGTGAGTAATTTTCTCCAACCCTCCAATAGACATTGGAAGTTGTTTGATTCCAGGATGCTCATCTAATATAAAGCTCGACAAAGATTTCAGTTCCCCAAATCCCTTCGGAAGCTTCAAGGGTTGAAAATTTTGGGGCATGATAATTTGCGTCAAAGAATGTAGAGAACCAACTTCTTTGGGCAAGCCCCCGAGACAACTACACCCCTCCATATTCAAAGTTCTAAGGAGATTTAGCTTACCAATGGAGCTATCAATTACGGTTAAGTTGACACACCGAGCAAGAATTAACATCTCCAAGGTCAAGAAGTTAGAAAAGTCAGGTGTCCTTTTTAACCGTTTGCAACCCGTCAAATCTAAAACCTTCAATCTATTCATCTGCTGAAAAAAAAAATTGAAGTTAGAAAAATAAATGAGAAAGATCAGCATATATGGTAGTATTAGTTATCTCCTCGTTTTCCATAGATTATTTAAGATAATCTAGGGAAATTTGAATATCCCACGTCTTTTCTTTGAAAATTTTGCAACCAACCCTCATACTTCGAATGTTTAATCCCTAACCTAAGTTTTTTATGGAGTTAGGCCGTGTTAGAGTCAAATCTATACCACGGAGAAAATTCAAAGTACCGTCCCACATTTCACTTTACATCCTCTATTTCCAAAACATGCGGCATGCGTCTTAGTTCAAAGCTCCACAACCAAAAGACTAAAGTATCCCCGCTATGAACACAAAAAACTCTAATTCCCGAATCATCCCCAACCCACAAGACCCAAATTACCAACACCCTAGTATTTCTATACCCACCGCCATTGGCCACCAGCACACCACCTCCAACCACAATCTTCAACATCACCGGATTCACCCGTGTCTCCAACTCAAGTCTCTCTATGTCAAGTATAATGTAAATCCAAATAATAGTGATGGTTTAAGAAATAAATGACGCAGAGTGAAGTTGATATAAAAGGTATTGACCAAAAAAAGCTGATACAAAAGGTGGGAATGACTTTTTGTATTCTACTGTCAACTTAATACGAACATCTATTTATGATAAAAGAAAATTTAGAAAAAATCAGAGATGGAGGGATGGGTCTGCGAGAGGTGATTAATGGCAACTGATAGTGGGGAGGGTATCCATCATTTTGTCTCGTCATTTTGTTTCTTATGAAAATGGTGACTCAACATAAACATGGACGCGCAGGCAGAGAGAGAGAGAGAGAGAGAGAGAGAGAGAGAGAGAGAGAGAGAGAGGACACGCTTTCAATGTTGTCAAGGGATAAGGATCAAAGTATAGGTCCATTGACAGGAAAGAAAAAGGAGAGGATTTAAATGTCATATCGAGCTAAGTTGATTTCACACAATTTTGTGACCCAACTGACTGAAAATTAATGTTAGAAATGGACTAGGAAGTCCATTAAATTTGCTGTCTACCCCGAACTGCACTGTAAATTTCTATGACATTTGATTTGATACTGAAGTGAAAAAAAAAAAAAAAAAAGATTCGATGTAAAGCTTGAGCCTTCGCTCATTGACTCGAGTAGATTAAAAAACAAAAGAAGTAATGTCGTTTTCATTTGTTTTACAGTTCATTACTGCAATCATGAACATAATATAAACAAATATTAACTATTAAGTTAGGCTAGTGAGCTGCTCGAATAAAGTATTATGAAGCTCAACCTCAACTTGATTCAGATAATCAACGTAGCTATTCCAGTGTTTCTCAGAATTTGTGTCCACAACAAAATACCTTCCACCAAAAATCGCTCTTCGATTTTTTATAAGGGGATAGAGGTCAGGTGGTAATTCTGAACAAGAAATATGAAAAGGTGATTTCAAATTTGAGTATCACAATTGAGTTCAATGGCCTCCGGACATTCAATCTTCATTTGATTTCTCAATAGACTCTGTGTCAATCCCTATTAATCGGTATCCTTACCGCCCAATTTTACCATAACAATTATCAACCAACCGCTATCGTGTATCGATAGCAGGTCCATGGTCATCGATGTATATCAACATCAAGAAGGCTCTTATGGTCATCAACAATAATTCGCGTAGTGTTGACAACCACTTGTTGTCGATTCACGTTCTTACTCACGCCAATTCTCATGACCTGATTAATTTTAGGTGCAAACATCTAGATAAACTTGTGAACATTTACGCCATTCAAGTTGAGCATCACCGATGTCAAACTTGTTTCCGATTAAATTTTATATTACTACGCTTAAGTCAAACTTCAAGTCATTCGAATCATATCTGATGCCTATTGAAGCAAAATGACGCTTATATTGGAATAGACCAATTCCAAAGTCTAAGCAACTTTAGAACAACAAAACCAAGGTTCTAAACCACATGAAGCATTTTTTTTATGTGAGACATAATTGTGTTTGACATTTATAGGTAGAAAGATTTTGAATGTTACCCATCGAAAATATAACCTACACTCAGATCGGAAGGGGAATACATGCAACCACCATGACAATAGTATCAGCTAATGACACAAAGAAGTAAAATATATATCTTGCCTCTATCGTTGCGAATGAGGTAATGATATAAAGAAATATATAGAGCAAAGCATATCATACCTTCATTTGGCTCCACCCTCCCCAACCATCTTCAATATTGCTATCCGAAAGGTCGAGCACAACCAATTTACAAAAGTGAAAATTACTCGCATGGAAAGTTGTTTGCCATACTTGCCAAGTAAGCCATCTTAGCTCCAAAAGAATATTTTCGAAGTTGCCAGAAAAATCAGACTCCTTCACTCGAAGGAACCTTAAATTTGGTAGACAAGCCAATTCTTCTCGTGTGAAGCTGCGGCCATTGAGCGTCAGGCTTAGCGCCATAACATCTTCATTTCTCTGCATATCATAGACTCAATTTTGAGCATGCAACATACCAGTTACAGAGCTACAAGAGAGAGGACACATAAAGCACTGTCAAACAATTTTTCCAATAGTTGGGCATGTGACAAAGGGTTTCCAGAACTACGGCCTACTCTTTTTTCCCAACAAGTAGTTGTTTCTTCCTACTCCACATTAATTAATTTTAGAGTTTCCATTTATTTTCAGTTTCCACTTGAGGAAATATAACTAGTATATTAATTCAAAAATCTTCATAGTTTATTTTAAAAAATGGGGGTTGAAAATAATCTTAAAATTCTTCATAAAGCTAGTTTTCTTTTCATTTTACCTGGATAGAACGTAATTTCAAATTTTCAAAAAGGCTACTTTCTATTTATTAGATACCAGAAAATAAAGACCACTATCAGGCAATCTCTCTTGGCTCTGTCTACAAACTTTTCAGATCTTTGGCCTGAAGGATTGACAGAGAGATGTAACCCCCGCAAGACAAAAGCCACGTTAAACAAAGCTATCTATTGGATGCATATTTCAACCCATGCTGCTTTCAATGGGAAGAAAAACTCAAAGAATTTCTTCCACCAAATATTTTCAAACATATACAGTTCCCATTTACCTCTTTTTTCTCCAGTAGGTTCAAGGCCTCCTCACAAATCCACACCCTAGAAATTTGGTTAGGATATTCTTGCAAAACAATGGACCTTCCAAAGTCTTGCACTTGGTTATGCATCTGAAAACTATTATCTTTAATTTTTACCCAGGATCTGTGAGAGAGAACTCTCATTGCAACACGAGGATCATAATCATAATCCTCCCACATGATGACTGGATATGTTATATCATCATTGGTGAAAAAGCACGCTATATCTAGAAATATTTCTTTTTCCTCGTCCTTTAATCGTGCATAACTAATCATTAATGTATTTCGAACATCCTCAAGAGGACCCTCATTTAACTTCTTTAGCATCTCGGCCCATACTTCTCTTTTATCCAAATACCCCAAATCACTGCTCAAGTCAAAAAGATGGGACCCTATCACCACAATGGCCAAAGGAAGCATGTCCACTGTATGAACAATTTCTCTTGAAAGATCGTCATATTCTTCTAAAGGAGAGTCACTTCTGAATGCATGCTTACAAAACAGCTGAAGTGCTAAATCAAATTCCATTCCACGAACTTCATGACACAAAATTCCTTCGGGTTGGTTGAGGACCTCTTTACTCAATGAGCCCACTTGAGTCATTAGGATGCTTTTGTCCCTAGTTGTGATAATGATTCTACTACCGGAACAAAACCAATCAGATTTTCCAACTAGTTTTTCGAGTTGCTCTTTCTTGTCTAGATCATCAAGAACTATGAGTAATTTTTTGTTACTCAATACTCTTTTGATCATCTTGATCCCACCATCAACATCTTCAATTTGGTTAGCAATTCTATGACTAACAAAATCAGATAAGAGCTTTTTCTGCAATCCTAAAAGACCATCCAGAGGTTGCGATGATACTCGAACATCTTCAAGGAAACTACAGCCTTCAAAGTGAAAAGATAGTTTGTTGAATATGACTTTGGCAAGAATTGTTTTTCCAACACCACCCATGCCATGGATACCAACAAAACGTACACCATCAGAGCCAACATCCAACATTTTCATTATTTCTTCCATTTGAGCATTATCTTCAACCAAATTTTCAATCACAACCATGTGTCTTGTATTAAGCTTACGACAAACCTCTTCAACAATCAATTCGATTTGTTCTCCTTGGCTGCAACAAAACATGAATATTTTGTTTCAGTCAAAGAAATGATAGACTACAGGACTCTTAGGTAACATGCCGATACATAACTCGGCTATTTCAAGGAAAATTTATCTAAAAAGTTCTACACCTATTGCACTTTTACTAATTCAGTCCTAAATTTTTGAATTTTATCAATTAAGTACTAAACTTTTTCATATTTTACCAATTGAGTCCATCCAGCCAATTTTGGCCGAAATATACTAACATGGACATTGGCCATCTTATGTGGCATAGCCGATGCTGACGTGGATAATTTTTAATAATTTTTTATTTTTTATTTATTAATTTCTTTTTCCTTTTGCCCTATAGCCAGCTGTACTATGTGGCCGCCTTCTGATAAGCACTCAATTGGTAAAATATAAAAAAGGTTTATGATTTAATTGGCAAAATTGAAAGGTTTATGATCAAATTGGCAAACATACAATAGGTTTATGACTTTTTGAACAATTTTCCTGCTATTTCAACTATTTAAACAAATGGAAATCAACCATTATAATTAGTTGAAGTAGCAATTTTTGGGTACAGGTTAAGTTTTACATAGTTCTTTGAGGATTTGAGAAAAGTTCACCTTCGCCTACGCATCATTTCCTTTTGCAGGTTGTCGAGCACGATTTCAATCTAGATTCCATTAACTTCTAATGCAATGCCACATTGCTACAACTTTGAAAATTTGGACACACAAAGTTTGTTCCTAACAAATGTGGTTTGCAACTATTGACCATGAGAAGAAGTGTCAGGAAAATTTCTCTCTGCCTTTAAGATCCCATCCCTTTACACGTGCAACCACTACAAGAGCCTTCTTCCACCACCCCAATTGATCAGGGCAATCTTGTGCTTGGATATCGCTTTTCCGTGCAAATTGGTTTTGAGCTTAACATTACCCTTCCCGTAAAAATCTTGAAATATTTTCTCTTTCCACAATTTGTTCATATCGTGTCAATAATTTCTTTTCATTAATAGTAATTCTAATACTTCATAATAGGGAAATTTAAAAATCTTTAAAACGTTCATTTTTTGCATAGATGCAATGTACTTTTATAATGTTAATTATGCTCTCTTTCAAAAAAATTCTAATCGTGTCTTTGTATAGTTTTAAAATTGCAATACTCCTATTGATTCGACAACTTAACATGAGTTTGGTATTGTACAAAATTTTTGGGATTACCGTGAGAAGGAGAAAATAAATTATTGTGATAATATGATTGCGTAAAAAGTTGATTAAGTAAAGAATACAATCGAGTAAAAAGTTGGTCTTACCTGTGGGAACATATAGTTTAACCCGAGGTGAATTCAAAAATGCCTTGTCTGGGTTGTGTTTGACCCAGTTTGTTGTGCTTTAAAAAAAAAACAGCCATTTTCTTCTTTCTATTATGGATTGGTGCATGCCGGGTCTAGTTTTCCTTTAACTTGTAATGCAAATCATAAATGAAATGCCCCCATGCTTTATGTTCGGAAATTTCGAAAGATAATTTTTCATCCAATGAAATGTAAATATTATACTTACTAACCACAAAAAGCAGAGGAAATTTACCGTTTGCCATTAAGTTCCCATCCAATTATACCTCCAACCGTTTTAAGGGCACTTTCCCACCGCCTCAAATCATTGGAGCCAAACTTCTTCATCTTCTTGAGCTTGCTTATGGCATTCCTGTACAAATTGGTTTTAAGCTTCACATCATCAGCCTTCACGTCATAGAGAATGGGGATGATCGTTTTCTTCCCATCTGAATTCGAGGTGCATTCTACCATGCATTCTACCTCACGGAGACATCGTGGACTGGAGGCGAAGTTCTGAGAGAAGATGGGTATGTAGATCTGAGACTCATTAACTGCCTTTAAAGCTTCACTGATTTTTTCTCCATCTTCGAATTCTTCGCTGTCAAGGAAAACGCGGATTCCTACGCCTACCATGCTGCGGTAAAGGTAATCAGCGAAGTTCAGGCGCGTGTCGCTCCCCCTGAAACTCAAAAACACATCGTACTTTTCTCCAAACGCATCGTCCGTTCTCGAGGTAGACTCCAAGTCCCTCATTAACGCCTCATTCGCTTCTTCAGACGCATCCGCTGGTCTTGATGATGACTCCAAGTCCCTCCTTTTCCATTTTGTGAGTTGTCTCGAAACCCTGCCAAAAATTACAAACTTTTAACCTGATCGAGACTTAAAAATAGGAATGTAAATCAAACAAGCAAGCTGAATTGCATCAAATATGTCCAGGAGAGAATTTTATTTTATTTTTTTGGTGCGTTATCTGTTAACAATAGCTGGAACAGGAGTGCAGTTAGAGCACTTACAGTCCTATCAAAGGAAGGACGATGATCAGAGCCAGAATTCCGATGAAGTCCATCTGAGGATCGATCCTATCAGCCGTATACCCTCAAAGAAGAGAAGAACCACGCTTCTGGAAAAAGAGCTAGATTGGGAGGGTTCGGTGGAGGAAGATCGACTATAATTTCTCAGGGTGAAGAGAAAGAGTTGCACACAGACCGAGAGGAGTCAACAACGGAAAATTTGTAAAGCCCGATATCACCGAGTCACGTGGGCCGCATGGTATGGTCGAACAGCACGGACATTCAGCAACGATTCTAATAAGACGGTGATTAAAGCAACAACGCCCTGATGGAGTCCAATTGGCGGGCCGATCCTCTACCGCTAACTATACCAACAAATCCCAAGTAGAGGTGTCAAAATGAGTCCATAACTCATTTTTGGATTCATATTTTATTTATACGGGTTGTATATGGGTCAAGAGTTTTTAAAAACCCGACTAAAAATGGGTTAAAAAAGTGTGTCTGATTTAAATGAGTCAAAAATGGGTCAGATTTGTGACCCATTTTCGACTCATTTAAAATATCAAGTGGGTTGGAATCTTAAAACTCATTTTTAAATTTCCAACCCAAGCCCCACATAATCTTTCCCTCTTTAACTTTGTAAAAATATGTCTTTTATAAAAAAATTGAAGTTATAATTATTTTTCATATTTCAATTTTCTTTTCTTTATTTTTTTCTTTTCTTTTTTCTTTCTTCTTCCTCCTTCCTTAGCCGGTGATCGGCAGGGTGACGACTGGTGATAGACGACTGGTGATAGACCAAGCAAGGCTCGAGCTCGTCAACACAAGAGCTCGTGGTTGCTGGCACGTGAGCTCGAGCCTCGCCAGATTCGGCGAGGCTTGACCTCATCAACGACTAGAGCTCACTGGCGTCGAGCAGGGCCTCGGCCTCACCAGATCGACAAGATCAAGCCTCACCGAATCTGGCGAGACTCGAGCTCGCCGGCGTTGGGCGAGGCCGAGGCCTCAACCTCGCCAGATGGCTGGCCTCACCGATGACTGGCTTGATCTCGCTCGCCAACATCGACGAGTTCGATCTCGCTCGTGGCCGGTCGTTGGCCATCGTCATGGTCGGTGGCCCATCGAAGAAGAAGAAAAAATAATAATTAAAAATTATATTTTAAAAATTAAAAAATAATAAAATTTGATTTTTTAAAAAGAATAATAAAATAATTTCATTAAATTTATATTGCATAAATTTTTTTAGCAATAATTTTTTTTTATAAAAAAATTGTAAAAAATGAGCTTTCTTAGGTTTAGTTTAAGATTTTTCATGTTACAATTTTCAGTTATTCAATAATATGTTCACTTTAAACAAGAGAAGCATGCGCATGGTCTAATTATTTATAAATATTTCAATATATAGGTTTTTTAAAATTTTTGTATTTTATTTACTATTTTAATTTAATTTGAAGTTTTAAAACAATTAGCATATAGTAGGTGTGGGTTTTCTTAGAATATTAATAGGTTTTAGCAATACGGGTTAGGTCGGGTATAGGTCACTTGATTTACATTACATGAATATGGGTCAAAACGGGTTAAATGAGTCAAATATGAGTCGACCCATTTTTGACATGATCCAAACCCAACCCAACCCACCCATTTGACAGGTCTAATCCCAAGATAACCGGCATTTGAACCATGGCATGTAAAAAAAGCTAATTGTCCTCATCAAGGATAGGTACTTTTTGGCCTTGCAATTGCTCTCTATGAAAGAAACATCGAGAGCTGTAGGGAGGACTAAGGTTATTTTTTGTGGAAAAAATGACTCGAGGAATAATAAGTTTAAGACTCATTCGGTTCACGAAAAATATGATAATTTGGAAAATTATTTTTCAAGAAATCATTTTTCAAAAGGAAAATTTCAAAAAAGGATCCGAAATGCTCTTATTTTCTTACAAAATGGCTCAAAGTGGATTTTGTTTCAAATAAAGATTTGAAGTGACATTGATAGTTTCAAACAGGACCTAAAGTGGCTTTGGTTGTTTTAAATAAGGGCTCAACCTCGCCAGTCGCCAACCGGCTAAATTTTCTGACCAACTAAGGGTATTTTCATCATTTGGCATTTTCCCTTTTTTCCTTCATTTTTTTCTTTTCCTTCTTTTTTTTTCCGATTATTCTTCTTCCTTTTGAGAAAGTAAAGGCATTTCAAGTCCTTATTTAAAATAATGTCCACTTCAAGTCCTTATTTGAGAAAAAATATGGCACTTCAAGTCTCTTTTTGGAATTTTCCCCAAAATAAAATCAAATAAGATTTTCCATGCCGAACGGAAAATATTTTCTAACTCATTCTTTTGTGCACTCCTTTAAAAATTATATTTTTTCTTCTTTTTTTTTTCTTTTTTTTTTTCTTTTTTCTTCTTCTTCTTCTTCTGCCAATCGCCGCCCCAGTGACACTAGGCGGCCGACCTCAAGCGAGCTCGAGCCTCACCAGCCTCGCCTGCAATTAGGTGCCGACCAAGAAAGAACCAAAAAGAACAAAGAAAGAAACTAATGAAAAATAGGATTTTTTAAATAAAAGAAATCGAAATTTTAGAAATTTTAAAAAAAAAAACAAAGATTCGAATTTAAAAAATAATAATTGAAATTTACAATTTAAAAAATATATTTTTTATAAGAATGAATGTTTATTAATCAAGGACTCAAGCCCAAATGCTAACAACTCACAAACAGCCTTTATAGACGAAAGGCTGAGTGCTGGGGACTAAAGTTCAAGCATCGGGGCCCGAGCCTGACCTTTATGGCATTAGCTCATGTGTCAGGGCATAAGGCACAAGCGCCAAGGATTCACACCCAGCCTCAGGAGACCCAGGCATAGGCCCCAAGTGCTCGACCCTAGGAACCAGAGTCCTGAGCCCTGCCTGAATGGAACCAAATCTAGTCTTAATGGACCCATGCCCAGGTGTCAAAGACCTAGTCTCGAGCTCAATGGATCTGGACCTAACCTTGATGGACCCAACCCGAGCATTGGACGCTCAAGAACTAACGTTGGGATTTTTGTGTGTAAATATAAAGTTTTGAGTCTCTTCTAATTTACACACAGCTTTCGTTTCTTGACCATCAAAATGCAGTTTTCTATAATAATAATAATAAAGAAATAACAAAGTTTTTTACAAGTCTACTAAATTGAATATATCGGGTTTCATTGTCACTGTAAAATAATATTTTGGACTCTAGTGTTGGGACATGGCGTCCACATCAAAGGGGTGGTCGAGGGGCGAAGCGCCAATCTCGGGCTTTGATTGAAAAGATTTCCTGACTTGCCATCCAAGCGTTTTGTTAATCTACTAATGAGAACCAATTGGAAGTCCTAGAGTGATTTTGGAAAAGATTTCCCATCATGATGAATGATTACCAAACAGCAATGACTTTCAATGTATTGTTAATTAAAAATGAGTACAATCTAAAGGAAAAATTCCAAATAAATGTTTGAAGTGCCCTCATTATCTTATATAAGGGGAGAAGTGCCAAAAAAGTTCTAAACTTTTTGCCTTTGTACCGATTTAGTCCTAAACCTTTTTTTGGTGCCGATTTAGTCCTAAACATTTTTACGTTGTGTCAATTCAATCCTTTCCGGCCAATTTTGGCTAGATTTTACTGACTGGATGCCAGCCGGTTGATGTGGCCTAATCGGCGCTGACATGGACAACTTTTAATTATATTTTTATATTTTTATATTTTTTCTTTTTCTTTTTTTTCTTCCTCCAGCCGGTCGCCGGAGCTCGACGATCAGCTAGAGGCAACGGCCAACGAGGTCGAAGTCAACCTCGCCAGCCACCTTGCCAGTGGCCGCGAGGGCGGCCTCGCCCGCCCGGCATGAGACCGCCCTCGAGGCCTGGGCAGCGAGGGCGAGGGCGAGGGCGAGGAGGCAGCTTTGCTGCAGTCACGCCGTCCCTTGCTCGCACGCCTGTCCGCACATCTTCACCTCTCACGCTCGTCACCCATGCCCTGCTCATCGTCCGCTGGAGCTAATTCAGCCGCCTGCCATCGCCATCGAGCTGGCCTTGCGTCGAGCTGGCGAGGCTCGCCGTCGCCAGATCCGACGAGGGCAAGCCTCACCGCCCAGGCCTCAAGGGCGACCTTGCGCCGAGCAGGCGAGGCTCGCCCTCACCGGATCTGGTGAGGTCAAGCCTCGCCGGCCATGGGCGAGGCTCGACCCTCGCCAGATCCGGCGAGGGGGAGCCTCGCCACCCCACGCAAGGCTGCCCTCGCAGCCACTAGCGAGGTGGCCGGCGAGGTCGAGGTCGACCTCGCCGGCCATCGCCTCTGGCCGGTCGCCGAGCTCCGGCGACCGGCTGGAGGAAGAAAAAAAGAAAAAATAAATAAACAATAAAAATATATTAAAATATTATTAAAAGTTGTCCACGTCAGCGCCGATCAGACCACGTCAGCCGGCCGGCGTCCAGTCAACAAAATCCGGCCAAAATTAGGTGGAAATGACTAAATTGGCACAACGTAAAAAAATTTAGGACTAAATCGGCACCAAAAAAATGTTTAAGATTAAATCAGCACAAAAACAAAAGGTTTTGGACTTTTTTGGCACTTCTCCCCTTATATAAGTGTTTGAAGTTAATCTTATTTTAAATAAGGGCATCAAGTAGTTATGGCAATTTTAAGTAAGGACTTGACATTCCTAGCTGACTAAATATTCCAATCAATCAAGGGCATTTTTGTCTAATACAAATTTAATTTAAATATTTATTTTTAATATTTAAAAAATAAGAAAATTAGGCGAGGACTAGCTTTCGTTTGTGGTTGGCGAGGGTGGCCGGGGCCTGCGGACCCTTGGCCAGCCATCCCTCACGACCGCCAGCCCTTCCCAGCGATGGTTGGGTGGCGGTGACGAGGGCCTGCAAAACCCTCACCGTTTTCCCTTCTGCCTCCAATTCCAATTTTTTTAAAAATATAGAAAAAGAAAAGGATAAAATTGGAAAAAATAAACAACAAAAATGCCCTTATTAGCCAGTGAGTTAGACCCTTAAAAGATCGACATGGCCACTTTAAGGCCTTATTTAAAAAAATGAGGACATTTCAAAATCCTACTTGGAATTTTCCCCAATCTAAATTATAGCTTACTGCATTAAGTGAACAAGTTACTCTGCACAAGAAATATAATTAATCCAAACTGAATAAAATTAATTAGAAAAAGATAAAAGAAAGATACGTCGCATTAAAAATATACATTTTTATAGCTTATGTAGCCTTCCTTGCTAATTCGAATTTGGTCAACAATAATTCATAATGTTTTGGATAACTGAAAAATTGAAAAACATATCTTAAAAATAGTATGTTTGAACATTCATCTTCCAATTTTATTGTCATGTAAAAATCAATTGATAATTTATACATGGTAGTATGAATAGAAAAAAAAGAAAAAAAAGAAAGAAAGATCAATCTAGATCATTTATTCGAATGTGACCATTTTATACGATGTCCTCTTCTTTAAAGTGTCACTTTTAAGTTTTGATAAAATTAAGGCAATGAGAAACTCTTTATAAGGATCAACAAACATATGGATTCAGATTTTTTCAAATGTTAAAATAAAGGATGAAGCCAAGCGCGAATGTAATAGCGTGCCTAATATCATGGGGCAAAGCAAAGGTACACGTGAGCCATGTGCAGAAAAATAAAATTTAGAAAAAAAGGTTAAAGCACGTGCAAAGGAAAAATTAGAGATAAAAAAAAGGTCCTTATTATTTTTGTTTTTTGGTCCAAAGAAAAAGACAATGTTTTTAACGATGTATCTTTGTATATCTTTCAAATATTTGTATTTATTCTTCCCTTCAAGATGGAGTATTAGGCTGCGTTTGTTTTCATTTCTTTTTTCTATTTTTGAACAACTTTTTTGTTTTTTTGTTCCTGGGAACAAAAAATGAACAGAAACGTGTTTGTGTGCGTTTTTGTTCCAAAATTATTTTTTTGTTCCCAGAAATACATTTAGAACAGAAACAAGAAACAAAAAAAAGTTGTTTCTTGTTTCTTGAACAAAAATTAAAAACACATTTTCTCTCTCCTCTCTTTTTCTTCTCTTTTTTTTTTCTTTCTCTTTTTTCTTTGGCCGGTCACCGGCCTCGGCCATGGCCGGCAATCGGCCAAAGAGGGCCGGCGACCTTGTCGGGGCGTCGCCGGGGCGTTGTCGGCCCTAGGCGAGGCCGAGCGTCGCCGGCCCCTGGCGAGGCCGCCAGCCTCATCTGCCGGTCACCGGCCATGGCCAAGGCCGGCGACCGGCCAAAAGAAGAAAAAAAAAAGAAAATTAAAAGAAAAAGAAAATTAAAAATTAAAAAATTAAAAGAAATAAAAAAAAAGAATACAAATTTACCAAACGTGTTTCTGTTCATTTTTTATTCCCAGAACAAGTTTACCAAACACGTCTTTTTGTTCAAAAATTGTTCCCCAGAACAAAAACACTTTTTTCTATTTCTATTCCTTGGAACAATTTTTAAACAGAAATGTTACCAAACGCACTCTTACTTGTTTTAACATGGAATGCATATTTGCATGAATGTATGCTTTTCTTCAAAACAATACATTAAGGGTCCGTTCATTTCGCGGAAAACAACTTCCGAGAAAACATTTTCCGGAATTTCCGATGTTCAGATGGCGGAAAATAGATGGTCAAAGAAAATGTTTTCCGATCAATGGAAAATCTCCTTGTAAGATTGTGGAAAATGATTTCCTCTTTTGAGAAGAGGAAAACATTTTTCATAACTTCTTCCACCTTGTTTCTTTTCACCAACACATTTATGCTTTCTTTTTCTTTTTTTCTTTTTTTAAAAAATCGAGTTTTAATTTTTCTTTTCTTTTCTTTTATTCCATTTCATCTTCTTCCTTGGTGGCCAGCGACCGGCCGTGAGCCAGCTTGAGCCTCGCCCCAAGCTGGCGAGGCTCCACCTAGCCCGATCTAGCGAGCCGCAAGCTTGCCGGATCTAGCGGCGAAGCTCGGGCTCCCGATTCACGGCTCGCCAGAGCCCGACGAACCTTTGGCGAGCTCGGGTAAGGCCCAAGCCCCGCCTAGCTCGCCGGATCTGGTGACCGGGTCTTGGTCGACCGCCAGGCAGCCAACCATCGTCAGGCATGCAGCGACGGAGGAAGGAGAAGGAAGAAGGAGGAGGAAGGAGGAAGGAAAAGAAAAAGGAAATAAAAAAATAAAGAAATAATAATAATAATAATAATAATAATAATAATAATAATAATAATAATAATAATAATAATAATAATAATATCGATTTTTTTAAAATACAAATAATTAAAAATTCATTTTTTTAAAAAAATATAAAAAAATAAAACTAATTTTTTGGCAATTACAAATATTAAATTTATTTTTTGATAATTTTTCCCAAACATAAAATTAGCTAACGAA
Organism: Eucalyptus pauciflora; assembly: GCA_007663325.1. NCBI lineage: Eukaryota > Viridiplantae > Streptophyta > Magnoliopsida > Myrtales > Myrtaceae > Eucalyptus > Eucalyptus pauciflora. The sequence goes on from VMYD01000067.1 coordinate 891,439, forward strand.
CCGTGGAAAATATTTTCCACTCGAAGTTTAGGTTTCGGCTGAGCACCGGAAAATAGAGTCATTTTTCTGGAAAATGACTTCTAGAAAAAAGTTTTCTGGAAATATGATATTTTCCGCGAAACGAACGAACCCTAAGAAAACACACATCTTCTCTCTCTCTCTTTTTGTAATGGTATTTTATATTACATTCTTTAAGATGTCTCTTTGTCATAGTTTCTAGTACTCCTCCACTCATAGAGATAAAAATCCTACCTCTCAATGTTGAGTTGAAAGTTGAAGCATCAGAGCCAGAGTTTAGTTTATTTCATTTAGATAATAAGCATGTTTTAAATAATTTATTTATTGGACTAGCACCTCTTTTCAAAATAATGTATATAAGCTATAAACAGACTTACCTCTTTAAATGAAATGGTATTTTGGATTATATCATAACTATGAGTTCGTAGACCTCGCTTAATTGTCAATGGAGGGAGGAAGTAAAGGAAAAAACAAAAGAGACGACGCATGAAAATGCGTTAATTAGTAAATGATTAATTTTTCATGAAACTCTTAAGTGATTCGCATTATTATAAAGCTGGAAAATAAAAAGAAAATTCAAATGTTCACTAAAAGTCAAAAAAGTTCCCTCAATAAAATAACATGTAGGTAATGGATGACTTTTTTTCATTATTTGGGAAGTTATGATTGTTTAAGTATCAAATGATAATGAATTGCTTTCATATATAACATTGAAATTAAGTTATTGCAAATCACATTTTTATTAAGTAGCGCGGCTAACCTTATGAATCATGTAGTGTAGAATTCAAAATCTGATTAAATGATTGTATAAGTTTACACTTGATGGTGTAAATAAACATTTATCGTGCACCTAATTCATACATAAAGCTCCTTTCGTTCCATTGCGCGTTCTCCGAGAGCACAGGAGGTCTAAAGACATTAGGCAGCAATATATAATGCATTTTACACATGGCCAATACTCTGGACGTGAGTGGCGGATATGAACAGATTCATAGAATATTGCCAATCGTGAATCTTTGGGATATTCCATTAAACTAATCTGTCGATGAACATTTAAATTTTCAACCATCGACGTTGGATTATCAGCACAATTATCGTACGTGTGATTTCTGAAGTATTATGCTGAAGTTGCGTGGAAGCTACGCAGGTGCTTTTTGACTTGAATTGCTTTTGCTATTGATAAAACATAGGAAAGAAAAAACCAACAAGCAACGCAAATGCCCCTTGTCGCTGAGCATATTCTCCACCAAATTCTTTAATAAAAGTTAGATTGGCGATAATTTCTACTCTCGTTTTGCAGGACGGATGTGCCGGGTCATTGTCCGATCCAATTCATAATATCGCGAAGTAATAGACTAATCCTTTTGCCTGCGGATCGAAGAAAAGGTCTGTTAGAAAAATTAAGGTTAATGCGCTATTAAATTTGAAACCTCCGTCTTAATGAAAGCTCAGTCATTCTATGTTTGGCCCTCTCCTTTGTGTTTTTTCTTCTTCTTTTCTAATTAAGTGGATACGCGCTCATTCTAAAAACTTGATTCAATCTTAATTTTGTCCTTACCTTATTTTCATTCAAAAAAATTATAGACTTTTCATTGTAGTCTCAAATCTATCACTGCATCCAAAATCGGCGTGTATTTTTTATTTTATTTTTGAAATTATTAACATCAAGGTTAGTTAGACATTCATTATCAGTTCGTATTTTTATCAACACCATCATTTTCGTATAAAATTATAGGAGTCTCCTTATATTGATAATTTTGAAAAATCAGTTGCAACTTTTCACTTGGATGATACTAAAATTAAAGATTTTCTTTTAAATGATAAAAGTTTGAGATAGAATTAGGATTAATCATAAAATTGAGGGTTTTTTAAGAAATTAGGCTAAAAAATAAAAGAGACTGTCCTTAAAATGTATTAGGTAATCGATGAGGTTTTTCATAAACGCTTCAGGTAATCCACACGAAAGAAATTCATAAATTTTGACTAAAAATAAAGCAAAAGAGACCGTACATAAAACCGGGCCGATCTACTGGTCGCCATGGATCCTTTTCATCCGGGAATCTCAACAATGTCTTTCTGCGGAGCACGCGCGGGTGCGTGGCGCGTGAGTAGTGAGCGAAGGGAGAGACGTCGGGTCACTGTCGACCGGAAAAGAGAGTGGCAGTGGGTGGTGAATAGAAAAAGAGGATAAGGCCTCTTGGTTAACCATCTAAATAATAATAAATTCTGATTTTTTATTCCTAAAAATAATTTTGAAACAGAATCGCGTTTGGTAAAAATTTTATTCCCAGGAACAGATTTAGAGGAGAATCAAGAATAAAAAAAAGTTTATTCTTATTCCGAGAACAAAACTGAAAATCAAAATTCTTCTTCTTCTCTTTTCTTCTTCTTTATCGATCGTCATCCCGCAACTGCCGCCCGTCGCCGGCAACCGGTTTGGCGAGCTCGCTGGAGGCTCGCTAGGCCTGGGCGAGGTCCGGCGAGGCTCGCCCAGCCCTGCCGATGGCCAGGCAGGCCTCGCCCAGCCCTAGTGAGGCCGGCCTGGCCACCGGTGAGGCTCGGCCGACGAGGGCTGGCGACGCTCCGGTGAAGAGGAAGAAGAATAGGAGAAAAAAGAAAAAAAGAAAAGAAAAAAAAGAGGAAAAAATTAAAAGAAATTGATTTGGAACATAATCAATGAGCACGGTACCAAACGCAATTCTATTCTAGAAACAGAAATTTTGTACATTTACCAAACGCGTTCTTTTACACATAATCAGCTCCCCGGAACAGAATAAAAATTCTGATCAGAATTTGTTATCGGGAACAGAATCGTTACCGAACACGCCCTAAAAATGAAAGAAAAAAGTCCAAAAAATGGCACCATCAAAGTTTTTTTTTTTTCAAAATTTAAATATATTTGATTTTTATAGTGGAGCCTACCTTTTTAATAAAGAGAAATAATTAAAATCGAAAGTGTACTGGATCGATAAAGTGAATCCACATTCTACTAAAATTGGAAAATAGAAAGAAAATTCAAATATCCACTTAAGATTTCAATTATTTCGCGAGAGAAATGAATGATAATTTATATCATTTACAGAAATAAATGAATTAAGAAATATTTTTATTATCATGAAAATTTTTCAATTGTGGTTATCATTGATTATAAAACATTTTCCATCAACTATTTAAAAGTACAAAAGCTCCCCCCCTAAAAATTAATCAATGACTCTTGATTAGTTGAGTAGATATTATTTTTCCAATGTTAGATCCTAACAAATTCTCACAAACCACAATGAAAATTGCAGTTTTTATCAATCACATTTTTGTTACATAGCCTAGTTAATCTCATGAACTATATGATATTGAATTTAAAATCTAATTAAGGCTCCATTTATTTCATAAAAAAAATAATTTTAAAAATATTTTCTTAAGAATAATTGGCTATATAATCAATTCACATCTAATTATTTCCATGGACGTCTAATTATTTCCATGAACGATGAAATATTTTATGATCATTCATTTTTTGAAGCGATACAAGTGATCATATTTAATAGAATATTTTTTAAATCATTTATTTTTCACAAAATAATAAAAACCTAAATAGTACAAAATTATCGTACATGCATCGTGCCTTATTCACATGAACAGCTCCCATTAAGTCTTTGCACATATCCCATCCTTTTTTTTTTAATTCTTGGAACCCTTAAAACAGAATTAGGCCCATCTTTTATTTCAGGTTTTTCTGAATTTGAAAGTTGTCACTTAGTATATTTCCACACCAAAGCTGAATCCGATAGAAAAATGATCTTAGAAAGGGTATAATGAAATTCTTTGATTGTTTTTAGCAGAGGAATGGATTACTAAATAAATGAGGCTTATTTTTCTTTATCTTTACAAATTTTCTTTCATTGATTATTAACATGAGGTTTTCTAGGACGAAGAAGTAAGAAAGTTTTTGTCATAGTTATGGTATCTGCGGATTGAGTCCCATATACTTAGTGATGGAATAATTTATTTATTTTTTTGGGAATTTGCAAAAGTCTTCGAGCAACGATTTTTTTTTATTGATTGAATTAATTCCATGGAGTCCGTACAGCGTACTATAAACGGTCGGTGATGATAGTGCATTGAGCACACATCCCCCAAGTTCCACTTTTGATTTTTTATTCTCTTCTTTGGAGACCCCGAAAGTCCAAAAGTTGGGGTGCGTTTTTTTTTTCTTTTTTTGGGGTGCGGTTCGATGCGAGGGGATGCGCAGTGCGCACCTTCCGTGAATTTTCCTCTTCTTTTAACGTGATGATAGCACGGAATATTAATTTGATTCCCATCGATGGGAGGTGCGCCGAGCTATTATTGCAGGCGTGACTTTCGCAGCGTCGTGCAGAAGGCGCGTGAAACCTGAGGAGCAGTATACTTTGACACGCGTTCGTTGGTCACCTGCAATGCTCCTTGTCCTTTGATTTGACTGGTGACAAACAAAAGACAAAACCGACTGGCAAAGTTTGAATCGTAAGTGTCGCTAGACTAAATATATCTTATTATTCATAAAACCCTTAGAGCCAAAGCTTCAAGTAATCTTTGCGTTTGGGTTTTCCACGATATTAAAATAATCCACTGAAAAATCATAGGGTACTGCTAAATCTTTTTGTAAGCAAAAATGCTAGAGTTTGTTCCTCAATCGTCACGTCCTCGTTTAATTTGGTTCTTTCCTCCTACGGCGACAACTTACTTTCAACCTTTAAGTTTGGCCCGGACTCTGATGTCGGCAAAGATTACCCAAGATAAGAAAAAAAGGACGAAGATATAAAACAAGCATCTTCAATTTAAATATGGGAAAAAACCATGAAAAATCCTGAATTTTGTCCAAGTGACACATTTACCTCAAACTTTTTTTATGACATAAAAAATCATGAATTTTTATTACGTGACACATTTATCCAAAAATTATAGGGTATTTTGGTCTTTCATTTAAAAAAAAAAAATTCTCTCTTCCCTCCATCGGCGTCCGGCGAGGGCCGCCATCGTCAGCGTCGAGCTAGGGCGGCCCTCGTCGGCATCAGGTGAGGGTGTCCTTGCCCTCGCCCGTCGCCGGCGAGGGCCGCCCTCACCTGCGTCGGGTGAGGGTGTCCCTGCCCTCGCCCGACGTCGGCGAGGGCGGCTCTTGCCTGCATCGGGCGGCCCTCGCCCGATGCCGGCGAGGGCGACCCTCGCCGACTTCCCTCCGCCATGGCTGGGGGAGAGAAGAAGAAAAAGAAGAAGAAGGAAAAAACACAATAAAAAGACAAAAATGCCATTGATGGGATAAATGTGTCACAGTTTGAAAAGTTTGGAGTTTTTCACATCACAAAAAAAGTTTGGGATAAATGTATCACTTTGGGCAAAGTTCATGATTTTTCATGACTTTTTTCCTTTAAATACTAAAAGCAAACCAAATCTTCCTGGCTCCTACTACCCCCACCGAAGAAAGAAGAGCGCTCCAGAACATTCAGTTTTCTTAAATTCCACATTTCGAGTTGATTGTGGACAGAGGGAGAAAGTTAAAGAAAAAACGAAAGAGACGGTTCACGAAAGTGCCCTAGGTCATTCATGACTTTCTTAATAAACGTGTTCCACGGTCCACGTTATTATTATGTTTATGTGATTAATATTTTATTGTAATTATTTACGTACGTATGATGGTGAGAGAGGGTTAAGGCAAAAACAAGAGAGAATAGGAAAACACCTTAGCTTATCAGTGGCCTTTCCAATAAGCGTGGAGGTGATCCAAGTTATGACAGTATTAGAACCTAAAACGAAAATTCCCAAATTGTCACTAAAAGTGAAAATAGTTCCCTCACTAAAAGAAAATTTACGTAATCAATGACTTTTTTCAAATTATTTGGGTAGATATTATTTTTTAAATATCTGATAATTAGGCTATCGTCAATCACATTTTTATTAAATGTGATAAAGTTACCCAACCATTATTACAAATAGAAGGAAAACAAGTATATATTTAGAGAAATTCAATTTATGACTGGGTATATTTTAAAAATAACTACACCGAAATATATAATATTTAAAGCAAAAAAATGCTTTACAAATAAATGAAGATAATCATTATAGGTAGAAGGAAAAAAAAAATTGCATGTTCAAGAGAAATCTATTGCATGATCGCGTGTACTTCAAAAGAAGAAAACACATAATATTTTATCACTCTTATGATTGAAAAATAGTATGGGCACCCATTAGAAGAAGGTTATTCGCCGTATTTCAATGTTTAATGGGTCGTGAATGTTTAAAAGAATTATTTATTAATATGTAATGTTAGATTTTGTAGGGTCGCTATCGACTGTTCTAAAAGCTTAAACTATTAAATGAAAACATATTATTTAAATAATCTAACACTCCTCCTCACGTTTAGTTTGGTCTTTTGCCTAGTATTAAGCGTGAAAATTTGATTAGGGATGTAAATGGGGTCTGAAAAGATTTGAACTCAGAACCTCCTATTCTGATACCATTAACCATTCCAAAAACTTAAATTATTAAATAAAAACATGATTTATTATTTAAATATTCTATTACGTAAATCTTCTTGAAAATTATGATGTGATTTTGAAAGAGCTTAGCAAAGTAGTGAAACGTATCATGGTATAACATGTCACAATCACTAGTATTTCACAAACAATAAATGTTAAAAGATTAATCTCGTATTTGACGATAAAAATAACGAGTGATAATCATCAGGGAAAATCTCAAATAATGGCATGAAATGGGTTCATTTTTTCAAAAAATGACCCAAAGTGGACAGTGTATCAAATAATGACCCAAAGTGGTTAATTTTCTCTCAAATAAAGACCCAAACTTTCAATCTTATCTACAGCTTGGGGTATTTTTGTCCAAGAACATTTTTTCTTTAATTTTTTTTCTTTCTTCATCTTCCTCACACCTCCTCCTTCACTCTACATTGCCTCCTTCTTCAACACCATAATCAGGGCCCCTACCAGTGACCTCGTGAGCTTCATGTCATCACGTAGTTGGTCCTAGTGACAAGAAATCGGATTGGAGTTATTTGCTACTGGCCACCTTCTCAGATGCTAAAATCCTCAATTCCTCAAGATGCATCAAATCTCGGCTCGCTTGTGCTCAACCTAAAGCTCATATTGACCTCCATTTGACAACGACGATGTTGGATTTTCTATTAGGGGCAACAGTCGATGAGGTCGAGAGCTCAAATAGGACTTGTCAATGGCGACAATGGGGCAACAAAGTACAACCGTTTCTACAGTTAATGATGTCAAATACGACTAATGATCAATCTCGAGATGGAGTATTGATTGAGGAGAAGAGTTGTGTCGATGAGAATTGCAAGAGTGTTGGTGGGTGTCTCCAGACTAGGGATTATTGAAATGAGCCATTGGCATTGCAAAGGGGAAGGGGGATCTTTGAAAAATTGAATTTACGCAAGAGAGGCAAACCCAAATTTGAAATTGATGAGGCAAACTCTTTTCGAGGTTGAAATAGTCGCTAGCTGCAACAAAATTGTTATTTGGCATGAAATTGTTGATCACCAAGTGTTAATTGAATAGAGGCATAAGTTAGTCAAACAAGACGATCTGACAATGCTTGGATATTGCTACTCTATTGTTGGCAAGCAGAACCGAAAATAGCACAAAATATTGCAGTTGCTGAGTTAGCGGAAGGCCCGGAATAAGTAGAGTTTGATGCACTCTCGAGGTGAGAGAAATACGTCGCCAAATGGATTACTTGCATAGCTTAGGAGTTGGACAAGAAGTTGAGTCTCAGCAAATGCAGATTCATATTATAGCTTTGAGATTATAATTTGCGATGAATGTTGGAATAAAATGATCTTATTTTTGAAAGCTCATTTCGACTTTATGGAATTGTCTACAAACCATTTTGAGGAGCGAAATTTAAAATTTTCAACGAGTTTGATCACGTTTTAATGGCTCGTGTTAAAGAAAACTCAATCTTGGTCATACAACAAGATGACACAAAGAGCGATGGAGAGGCTTAGAGAGTGAGAAAGATGAAGAAAGAAAAAAGAAGAAAGAGAGACAAAAAATAAACAATAATGTTTTTGGACAAAAGTATTCATGGCTGTGAATAAAATTAGAAATTCAAGTCCTTAATTGAGAGTAAGTTAGTCATTCCGAATTCTTATTTGAGACGGTGTTTACTTTAAGTTATTTTTTGAGAAAATAGCTTCACATCAAGCTCTTGTTTGAAATTTTTCCATAATCATCGTGAAAGAGAATCATATAACATACTTTTATCACTATCACGATTTCCTCCGATTCTAAGCCGTCACCAACACACGTCGCTCTCTATTCCGCGTCCGCGTTCTTGCCATCCGACGGCCCAAGACTCATCATGCCGATCGAACGGCTGCTACGCATGCTGCACGGAAAGCGCAAAATAATTGTGCGCGTGATTCCCTAGAGCAACGGTACTCGCGAGGACAAGGAGCTCTGCAGGGAGGAAACAGAGCCTTTTTGACTTGACCTGCTTTTCCTATTAATAAAGGAAACCAAAAAAGAGAACCAATGAGCATGCGCCTTCTTTAATGGGGGAAGGAGAAGATAAAAAAAAAAGAAAAACAGACAGTACTTTCTTTTTTTCATAAAAGAGAGTACCTTTTTTTTTTTGTGGTCGTGAAAGATACAGTACCTGATAAGGCATTGATCTATGCCATGGATTAATTTGGAAGGACGTGCCCTTTTTCCAGCCACCGCGGGAAAAAAAAGGAAAAGTAGGAAGAAAATAAAAACGAGAATAAAAAATTCAAAAAATAAAGTATTATTAAAAATTATTAATATTTGCGCCGGCCGGTTAAAATTAATTGAATTGACTAAATTGATATAAAAAATATTTAGAATCGAATCGACACATTTATAATAAATTTTAAATTATTATGGTAATTTTCTCTTTTCTAAGCCGCACCTTGAGTAGGTAAGAAAAAGTGAAGGCTCTCTTTCTTTCCTCAATTTTAGGTTTAGTCTTAATTACAATAAGTCTAGGACCTTTTTAGTAATTTTTTCTTTTCTAGACCGCACCTTGAGTTTGTGGATGGATAAAGTAGGCAAAGAAAAAGTGAAGGCTCTCTTTCCTTAAAAAAAACCTTAATTTTAGGTTTAGTCCTAATTATGTTCTAAACTTTCTAAAAACTTTTACTATAATTTTAAATCTGCCCGATGTCCAATAATTGCTGCTTTTTAAAAAAAATTATCAACATTAGGGCCATTTAAATATCAACATGCTTACCTTCATATAAAGTAACAACAGTCTTTTTTTTTTTTTTTTGGTAACCCAGGGAATTCCGTAAGCTGATAGCCTAAGGGAGCGACTGCAGAACCTACCGCTAACGACATCTCTGGGATTCGAACTTCTCCCTTTCGTGAGGGGAAGAGAGCCTGAGCCAGCTGCGCTGCTGCGGGCGGTGGTAAGTAACAACAGTCTATTGATATTGATAATTTTGAAAAAACTAGTTGTAATTTTTGGACACGAGATAAAGTTGGGACTATAGTTCAAGTTTGTTAAATTTTTTAGATAAAAATAATATTGGAGTAGAATTAAGATTGAACCTGAATTGATGATTTTTAAGAGAATCAAGCCAAAAAACCAAAAGAGAGGGTACTTAAGAACGGTAGGTGATCAATGACATTTATTATAAACGGGTTAGGTGAAGAATTTTTTAAATTTTTGACGAAGTAAAACAGAAGAGAGCGTACTTATAAACGGGTTGATCTAGGGTGTATTCGATAATATTTTTATTCTCAAAAATATATTTTTTTTAAAATCTTTATTCCTTAGAATAGTTTCTTATTAGAAAAATGCATTTTGTAACTAAATAAAATTTCTACTTTCAGAATAGAAAATAAATAAAAATGCGTTTGATGTGATCTTTAAATTTTTTTGTGACATTAAAATCTCTTTTAATTTTTTAATAATATTTGAATTTTTTTTTCTCCTCTTATTCCGACGGCGGCGACAGTAGCGACGATGATCGATTAAGAAGACTATAAAAAAAGAAAGAAGATAACTTACTCAAGAAATTGTTTTCGAGAAAAAAATAACTTATTTCATAAATTATTTTCTAGAATATAAAAAAATTGTATTTATTATTTCTGTTCCACAACTACTCCCTAATTATTTATCGATTTTAAACAATAAAAAAAGAAGAAAAATTAGAATGTTACCAAACGGGATTAGAGTCGCCGACGGACTACCCTTTACATCGACTTTTCTTGGATGCTAGAAGTAGTAAAGCTTTTCCCATGGTCATGGTATCTAAAAGCTGAATACCACATGCTTACGGATGGAACATTTCTTTTTGAAAAGTGATTTAGGAACTAGCTTTCCGGGAGGATTACTTCTTACCCCCAACGATCTTTGTGATTTCCTAACTAGCCATCCAAACGTGTTGGTTAATCTTCTACCTAAACTTATTTAAAGTCTTGCAGTGATTTTGGAAAAGATTTCCCATTGCAACGGAAAAACACAACGGATTGATTAGCTAAAAAACCGAAAAACATAATTTAGAAATAATGTGTATGTGCGCATGCCGGTCTATATATAATTTTTGCTATTAAATTTCTCTTAATCTAAGTAAAGAATATTTCCTACAAGAAAATTTATTTAAGTAAGATAAAAATTAAAATAAATTAGTTTACAACGGATCGGCAGTTTGAATATTCAAGAAACTCTTGAATTTTAGTTCATATGGCGCAAGTATATTAATGCAGTGTATAAAGGAATTTCTTATCATGAATTCGATTAACAATATCTAAAGATATATGTTGTTTGGTTGATAAACTATCAATAATTTAATAGCTTAATTTGTTCATGCAATTTCATTCAATGTAATATAGAAACACTATACTGAATAAAGAGTTCACTTAATTTAGAAAAGAATCGCAGAAATTTAAAAAATCATAGACTATTTAAAATATAACAAATTGTGTTTTTGTCACTTTAATGTTACAATAAAAGTAAATAATCAATGAATAAAAGCTGTATATTTTTAACATTACTTTTTTGTTGTTTCATAATCAAGTAAATCTGAAATCCATTTACATGAAATTTACAATGAAATTATAGAGTCAAAAGACTTAAAGAACTAAAAATAATTTAACATATTGCATAGTGATTCATAGAGATTCATATAAATACAGAGTGGGTTTTTTTTTTTTTGGCAAAAAAAATTTCATTCAAGAGATAGAGAAAACTTCTAAGCAAAGCAAATCCCTAAATAGCTGAACAAAACAAAACATTGAAAATAAAATAGTATAGTTTGCGGATAAAAGGAAGCTCTCATCCCATAAAACCATATTTTTCACGGCATAAAAAAAATCAACGGCCGATCATCGAAACTGTTTATAATCGACATGCATTGAGATTTTCCCTCCATAAATTACAACTTGCGAAATACGTGTAGATTCAACGTTCTACCATCGTCATATGGAAACAACAATAACAAAATGATTAAATAATAATTAAATGAGAGATACAAGGGTTGATCTATATACATATACTCTTTTTTTAATCAATATATTCTAATCAAGACCAAAACAAGGTGCAAAACATCAAAAGAAATCCCTTATTTTGAGTTCCTCTCATATGAAATTGAGAGTCGGCCCTACATTCTTGCAAAACAATCGAATTGAGGATCTAGAGGAATTGACCATTTAATCTTGTAAACTACTCAAGATTGGAATTGGAAAATGGGACAAGAGCAAAGAACATGAAATCATTTTGTTTCGATGGAGACACGAGAAGAGGCTGGGGCAATTAAGTAGGTGAAGGGCCTGTATGATAATATTTTTGTTTCTCCTGATTTATGTTCTTTTGTTCCTCGGAACAAAAAAAGAACAGAAATCCGTTTGGTAACGTCAAGTTGTTTTTCTGTTCCTTGGAATAGAAAGTTAGCCCGAGAATAGATTTAGAGTAGAAATGAGAAATAAAAAAAAAAATTGCTTCTTATTCCCAAGAACAATTTTTAGAAATAAGCCAATTTTCTTTTTTATTTTTCTTTTGTTCCTCTCTCTTGCCGTGGCTACCTCCAATCGCCTGGAGCCATTGCCGACCTCTAGCCGCTGGCTGCCGGTCATCGACTGGCGGTCGTGCAGCGACAGTGGTGGGCGGCGACGGCTGTCGATTTGTGAGTAAGAATAAAAAACGATTAAATACAAAAAAGAAATTGTTTCGTACCAAACGCATTTATATTCTTTTTCTATTCCAATAGTAGAAATTTTGTGTAGTTACCAAACACCTTTGTTCTCCGGAATAGAAATAAAAAAGAACTATTTCTGAAAAAAACTCTTCCCCAGTCAAAAAACGTTGTCATGCGTAGTCGAACTATTCCAACCACCGTTGATGTGATTAGTCGGTCCATGTGATAAAGAAAACTCACTTTCAACCTTTGGGCTGATTAAGCAACATTACCAGATAACAAAAAAAAAAAAGGAATAAAATATAAAGCAAGGATGGAAAAATATTAAACCAAACGGATCTTCCCGGCTCCCACTACCACTTAAGAGAGGAGCACTTTTTCTTGCTATGAAAAAGAGAGAGAAGCACAAGCAAACCTTAATTCCACAATCTGAGTTCGTAGACCTTGCAACCGAAAAAAAAGAAGTGAAAGTTTGTAAACGTCACTTGATCCTTGATGGAGGGAGTAGGTGAAAAAAAAAAACTTAATTTTATGAAAAAACACTCAATTTAAGATACAGTCTCAATTATATTTCAAACGTTTCTTTATCTCAAGAAAAAAATTGCAAACTTCCACTACAATCACTGCTTATTTATTTGAAATTATCAACATTAGGACTGGTTAAAGATTTATTATTAGATCTTGCATTTTTATCAACACCTTCACTTTCGTATGGAATAATGACAGTCTCCTGATGTTGATAATTTCAAGGAAATTAGTGTTGATTTTTGGATGCGGGATAGATTCAAGATTATAGTAAAAGCTGGTGATTTTAATTTTTGATAAAAAAGGTAGATGCAAAATTAAGATTCACCTAAAGTTTGAGGAGTTTTTTTAGGAAATTAGATTAGAAAACAATAGAGCTAGTATTTATATGTGGGAAAATTTTAAATAAGGACATGAAGTATCTTTATTTTCTCAAATATTGACTCGAAGTAGACTTTATTTTAAATAAGGATTTAAAGTACCATCATTTTTTTAAATAAAAGCATAAAGTGGATATTGTTTCAAATAAGAATAAAAAATTGCCATATCAATCTCAAAAAATGGCATAACTCACAGACTGATAAGTGTAATTTCGTCCTTTATTTTTTTCAAATTTTTTCCTTTTTTCTTTCTTTTTCTGTATTAGATGAAAAAATAAATTAAAAAGAAAAGAGAAGGGGCTGGGAAGACAACGAGACCTTTGCAGGCCCTCGCCACGGTTGCCCAACTATCACTTGCTACTGCCCAACTATCCCCCTTCCTGGCAATGGTGGGGGCAGCGGCGGCAAGAGGGCTTAGCCCTCGCTTGATTTCCCCCACCTTCTCCTCCTTTTATTATTATTTAAAATAAATAAATATTTAAATTTAATTTATTATATAATTTTAATAATATTTAAAATTAAAATTACATTGAACTAAAATGTTTTTAACCGGCTGAAATATTTAACCTACCAATGAGGTCAGGTCTTGTCTTGAAGCTGTCATCACTGCTTTAGCCCTTATTTAAAACTATTACGATAAATTTTTATTTAAAATTATTATGGCCACTTTAGTCCTTATTTATGATAAAATTCACTTTGAATATGAGGAAATGAAAACACTTTAAATTTTTATTTAAATTTTTTTCTTTATTCGCGGTAGGTACTAATCACGTTTTTCTATAAAGGTGTTAGGTGATCCACGCGAAGGAACTTTTAAATCTTGACTAAAGGTGAAAGCAAAAGAGAACGTACAAAAACGGGTTGATCTACCAGTCGCCGTGTATCGATCTACTAGTCGCCATGTATCCTTTTCGTCGACTTTTATTGTACCCAATCAACAAGCGAGTGCAATATTTGGCTAAGTTGCGCGCGTGCGGGTAGTGGGTACAATATTTGGAATTTTCCACGGTAGGTTGTCAATCACGTTTTTCTGTAAAGATGTTAGGTGATCCACGTGAAGGAACTTTTAAATCTTGACTAAAAGGTAAAGGCAAAAGAGAACGTACATAAGAACGGGTTGATCTACCAGTCGCCATGGATCCTTTTCCATCGACTTTTTTGGACCCAATCTGCAAGCGAGTACAATATTTGGCTAAGTCGCACGCGTGGGGGTATTGTACGCGCACGGGACAATACCCGCACGCGCGCGCGTATGGCGCGTGAGTAGCGAGCGGGGAGAGAGAGGGAGAGATAGACGTCGGGTCATGTCGACAAGAAAAGACAAGGCAGTGGACAGGGAAAGAGGATAAGGACGAAAGAAAAAGGCCAAAAAGGAGTGGCTCCACCGGAATAAATTAAAACGAAAGTTCCTTTCAATGAGAGGGAATCAATGTTCGACTCAAAAAACAAAAAAACAAAAAAGAGGCAATCAATGGCTCTTTTTTAATTGCGTGGGTCGATACTACTGTTTCAAATTTGGATCCTAATGAATTGTTTTTAAAAATCACATTGAAATCAGGTTTTTGTCAATCAAATTTTTATTGCATAGCTCAACTGACCTCATAAATTTCGTCTTATAGAATTTAAAATCCAATTAAATGATCTAATTATTTGTTAAATTTGAAGGTGTGAATAATCGAATATGCATCTTGCATGTAATTCACACTTAAAAAGAGTTTTATTCCTCAAACGTTAACCCATGGTTTTCTACCGTTTAGAAGTAATAAAATTTTTCTCCTTGTCAAGGTATCTAAAAATTGAGCCCCACAAGCCTGAGGATGGAACATATCTTTTTGGAATTTGTCAAGGTCTTCAAGCAACGATTTTTTATTTGATTAAATTGTTTCCATTGCGTGGAAGGTAAGTTAGGAACTAGCTTTTCGGGACAATTACTACTCGCCCCCAACGTTTTTTGTGCATTGCCCAACTTGCCATCCAAACGTGTTGGTTAATCTTCTACTGATGAACTGATTCAAAGTTGGGAGCCAAGTGGAAAGAAGTCCTTATATTTTTTCCGATGGGCCTTAACTATTCAATCTGCCCAATTGATTTGCCACTATTGAACATTGGGCTAAGCGAACGAATTCGAGATGGGTCAGCCTTCTTCTTGCAATCTTCAATTCTGGCCCTCACGTCCCAAGGGCTTTGGTCAGTTTGCATCCTTCCATCTCAAGAAATTCGTGTTCATTGCGAATGTGTTTTCAATTACTAAGCTTGATTCTGGTAGGCGGGACCGGAAGATGTGGGCATTTGGTGATTTCCAAATACACCACGGTGCACCCGCGAGTTCCTCATTTGAAGGTAGGTCTGTGCTTGATTCAATGCGTTGCACGATCAATTTATCCATACTGGTAATGTTCTGGTCTGAAATATGACTGTGTAGTCTCGAATCCGACCATATGGCTGCTATCCAGTGACAAAGGAGGAAGATGTGGTCTGTTGTTTCTGGAGCTTGGTGACATAGAGGGTGCAAGGGGACATCTAAGATTTCCCTCTAGAAGAGATTCTCTCTTGTGGGAATAGCGTTTTTGCATACGTTCCACAAAGAGAAACAATTTTGGGGAGGGTGTTCAATTTCCGGATTTTTGTCCATATTGTTTCGGGTGCCTGATAGGGTGATGAGGCTCGGTCTGTTTGTTGTTGTAGGTTCGTTTGAGTATAGCCTGTTACTTGCACTTTCTAATGAGTTGATCCTAGACTTATTACCAGCCTGTCGTCTTCTAAAGCTGTGCCAGATATTTTTTATGTTCAAATGTTCACAATTTTGCTCTAGTTAATGAAAGTACTAGATGTACATAGAAGAGAGGAGTTAGACAAAAAAGAAAGAAAGAAAGAAAGAAAGAAAGAATGTGCTAATATTTTTGATAAAAAAAAAAACTTATTGAAAGTCTTGTGGTGATTTTCGCAAAGATTTCCCGTCACAATGTAAAGTTACAAAAACAAGTCAGCATTATATGCAATGACTTTTAATGAATTGTTATTTTAAATTGAGTAAAATTGAATTATATTTATTACGTTTAAGTGTATAAATTACACCGTACAAAAAATTTTACTATAAAAAGAACATAATTTAGAAAATAGTGTGTATGTGCCTGCACGCCCATCTATATATATTTTTTCATATTAAATTTCTCAGAATCTAAATAAAGAATATTTCCTAGAAGAAAATTTGTTTAAGTAAGATAAAATTAAAATAAATTAGTTTACAATAGATCAGCAGAGATTAAAGATTTGAGAAACTCTTGAATTTTAACTGATTTGATGCGAGTAACTTAAATTAGTGATAAAGAATTTCTTATCATGAATTCAATCAACAAAAGCTAAAGATATATGTCGTTTAGTCAATAAACTATCAATAATTTAATAGCTTAATTTGTCCAAGCGATTTTATTCAATGTAATATAGAAACATTATACTGAATATAGAATTCACTTAATTTAGAAAAGAATCGCATAAATTTCAAAAACCATAGACGATTAAAATATAACAAATTGTTTTTTTGTCACTTTAAGGTTACAATAAAAGTAAATAATCAATGAATAAAAGTTGTGTGTTTATATCATGAATTTTTTGTTGTTTCATAGTTAAGCAATTCTGAATTCCATTTACATGAATTTTACAATGAAATCATAGAGTCAAAAGACTAAAGAATTCAAAACAATTTAACATGTTGCATTATGATTCACAAAAATTCATATAAATACAAAGTAGATTTTTCTTCGTCGAAAAAAAATTTCATCCATTTGTCACAATCAAACATACGAGGAATACAAAAAATTTCCAAGCAAAGCTAATTCCAAAAGAGCTGTAAAACAAAATAAAACCTAGAATACAAAAGAGCACAACGTGCGATTATAAGCACGCTCTCATCCTAAAAGATCAATTTTTTCACAGCATAAAAAATAATTGACAGTTGGTCACCAAAACTATCAATGATGGGCACAAGCTGAGATTTTTGCTTGCAGAAACTACGGCTCAGCATCCTTGTCACCATCACCATATGGAAACAGCAATAACAATACGCTGAATCATCACAAATCAAATGCCTCTAAGAAACTTCTAGATTTAGATTTAGATTGAGAGAGAAAAGCTCTTGATTTATATCACACCTAAATTAGAAGAGAAAAGCTGTCGTCAAATCTTGGAGAAGTCAGGCAAACCATGTCTCGGGCATCCTATTAGCTAGATTAGTGACAACTTTCTCATGAAATTTTCAGTTGCAAGCAGATCTATTTACCATGACGAGCGAAGAAAAGCAACAATAATGAGCGAAAGAAGACTCTTAGATTAGATCGGAAGAGAAAAAAAAAGAAAAGGGAAATCAAAGCTTAAAAAAGAAAAGTAGAGCAAAGAAGGATCTCATCTTCAAAAATTGAAGCTAAGAGCCTGCAAGTGAAGATTCTTTGAGGGAGGGTTTGTTTGGGAAAGAGAGGTTGCTGACAGAGAGATTAGGGTTTTAAGAGAGGGCTCACAATAAGGATTTTCATTCAATCGAGAGCAAAACAGTATAATTGAAAAAAGGATAATAGCACAAATAGTCACTGAACTTTGATTTAGTATGTAATGTCGTTGTTGGACTGTTAATTTGTGTGATATGGTTCTTGAACTTTGGCTCGATGTGCAATGTCGTCTTTAAACTTTTAATTTATTCAATATAGTCCCTAAATTATTGTTAAGGTTCGGTGTAATCCTTCCATTTGTGTCCTTTTCACATTATTTAGGCACTAAATTGAACTTTTATCAATAGTTCATGTACCACATTAAATAAATAAAAATTTAGAGACAATATTGCACATTTGATCAAAATTTAGGGACTACATTGAATAAATTAAATGTTCAAGAACAACATTGCACATTGGACCAATATTTGAGGACATTTAGTGAAGGCATGTAATATTAGAAAAAAATCAATCGGTAACTTTAAATTGAATTTAGTTTAATAGTCTAGTACATTAAATTATTAAAATAAACAGAGAAATCACTTAATTTAAAAAAATAACAAAATTAGTCAGCTTTAGATATCTTAAATATTGGTTATTTTTTCCTATTAATCTAACATTATATATGATTTCAAATAGTTTTGGAAATGAGTGATTTATTGTGTTATTATTCACGTGTTTACTCTTACTATCATCAAATAAGGATAATAAAAATAGTTCTCGGTTTTTACTTAGTCATTAAAAAAATTGAGCTAAAAAATATAGCACTAAACAAAGATATCCATATTCTAAGTAAAAACAAACTGAACAAGATGCTGATATGCTTAGAACTCAACTTTTGTAATGTTCTATCATTTATGCATTCTTTCTAAATTCTAATTGTAAAACTTTCAAGTAGCTACGTTTAATTTAAGCATTTTCCAATTTTTTTAAATGTAGGGCTTTACAAAAAAAAAAATAGTATTTATGCACATACATAGGTCCAACACATTGTAGAAATAACACAAGTTACAACATTATTGATATCATAAGTGACAATAGTTAAACTAACACAGATAAAGATAACATGCAAAAATTATCAATACATATTGACAAAATACATATATCAACAATCGGGAGAAAGTTTAGGTAATGCTTGCCACATGAGAATTCCCTTTAACTCTATACTTAAACTTGACACAATTTTGGCATTGTTGACTCTTGAATTTCGCCGACAAGTTCATCATGCATCTTTCAAAGAAAACCATTTAAAGAATCAAGTTCTCTAGTAAGTGAAAAACAATCGGTTTATATGACTCTACATTCCTTATTCTCGCCATGTTCCTTTGATAAGTATATAGCATAAGCACGATAGTTCATTAATAGCTATGGTTCATTTTGTGTAGGCCACCTGTGCATCTCATGAAGAATAGTAATCAAATTGTACCAATATAGGCGCAACTCGACCCCTAATAAAAAACGCCCACGTTTCGTCGTTTTATGCCCCTTTTTTCCAATGTCTTTCTTCTACATTTTAAGCTTGGGACATTGAAGTATTAAAATCTCGGGCCCGACGGCTAAAATTTCGGTCAATGGAAAAACCAGAGAGTCTCGACCGTTCCGGTTCACACTTGGTCTCAAACTCCTTTCCCTGATCGATCGAAGGCTTAAAAGAACCCGGAAAATTGCAAACCAGTTATCATGACAAGCATCTTCGAGTGCATTTTCCAATGATATATGGTTTGTGTGCCAGCTCCAAGTGTAGTTTCCCAGGTTTGCCATTTCTAGAGCTGACGTTGGCTGATCTAACACCAGGCCCCTGGACGAAAATCAGTAATGTACGGCCTCCAAAAGTAGGTTTATCAATGTCCGTTGGGCGTGAAATTTTTATGCAAGCTATGTTGACATGTTGAATATCTCCCATCAAAATTTCAGCCCAATCGAAAAAATCACGAGCTCGTACTTGTCGTTTCCGCGCGACTGTGCAGTCTGTCACAAGTTGCACATTTTCCACTTTCAGCCCTCTAATCACCCACTAATCCCACGTTATTTTGCACACCATAAGCGTCATGGAACCGGCCATCCTCAGTCCAAATCAGGCTAGAAATTGAGCTAAAAAGAAAATGAACTGGAGAAAGAGAGACCAACCCAAGTGGTGTGCAGCTGAGACTCTCCCTCCTCGCTGTAGTGCAGCCAGCTCTTGCAGGGGTCAAATCTGAGGAGTTGCGGATGGGAGTTTAGCTTAAAATGGAAGTGGACGTGGCTGTCAGTGGCTAAAAGTCAAGGGGCTTCCGTAGATAGTTTTAGCAAAGAGAAAGGACCAGACTTTGCTGAAAATTTGCAAAAAAAAGGTAGTTCCTTGATGAAAAGACCAGAGCTGCAGCAGGGGAAAAAGGTAAAAATGCAGAGGAAAATGAAGGGGGAACCGAGTGAGATACCAGGTAAAAGGGAGCTCTTGGATTTTGGCCGGGGGCTTTCACAGAGAATGAAAGAACGAAAAGAAGTAGAGAGAGGCCGTTCTCTGGGCCATTTCGCTCTTCTCCAAAAAGATCCTCTAGAGCTTTAAGGTGAAAGTTGGAGAGCAGGGTGAGGGCAAACTGTGGCCAATACAGAGAGCAAAGGGAGGACAAACCAAGACCAAAAAACCAATTTTGTCCTGGAGAGTTCCAGAGTGACATCTCGTGAAAACAAAAGGAATGTTCACAACCTTCAAGCCAAAAATAGCCAAAACCTTTAACTAGAGAGTCAAAGTAGACTCAAATATCTTTCTAAGCATAGGTTGTACGTCCCAAATGGAGATTAGGAAGACCTCCTAGAGCCCCCGAAGAAAAAAAAAAAAATCCTATTCCGCTGGTTAGGGCAGAAAGTATGAAATTTTAGGTGTTGGGAGGATGGTCGTGAGCCGGAGAAAGAATGACGTTTTGAGAAAAATGGAGAAAGATCGACACAAATCAATACTATATATTAAGCTAGAATACATATAGTTGAAGTGTATTCAAAGAACCGGATAAAAGAAGTCTGGGAGTAGGCTTTCGTATGCTAACAAGACGCCTTTGTGGTAAGCTTTCTTCCTTGCAAGCTTCCTTTTCCAGAGTTGAAGAGGCCAATTTTGTGTGACTTTGGGAGGCAATTTCTTGGTTCCTTTGGCAAGCACCGCGTGATTAAACCACTAGGAGTCTAGTTTAGGGTATTAGCTCAGCTTCTAGGAGAAATCAAAGGGGATAATTTGTGTAAAAATAAATGAAAAAGGCCCGAGAGTCAGTTGTGTTTGCTGGGTATACGCATGACCGTCGGAATTCCTCTTTGTTGCAAGTTTAAATGTGTGATTTGGTCTTGCAAGTTGATCCTTAGGCATGTTTGATTCGTGAAGAGAGGCCTATAAGTTGTCACCCGTGTGTGTAACTCTCTAAGCCTGTCGGTTTACATGTGTATTCTAGGTGTTTGTTGAAATGCATGCAACAGTCTTCGCAGTTCACGTGCCCTGGACTAATCCACACTGGGCCATGACTGGCACACGGCTAGCCAGTGTGGATCATGTGTGTAGGCCAATTGGAGAGGTTGGTTTGATGTGTGTAGTTGATCAGTCTACGAGAAGTTTGTTGTGTTTGAAATTACACGTTACATGATTTCATCTGGGTTGAGTGGATTCTTCTTAGAGTCTTTAATATATTATATATAAGAGGACGTCAATCTGGGCATTCAGGGGTCTGGCCGTTCAAGGTTCAAACCCAGACTTGCAGGAACAGTCAGGTGATTTTGAAGGGGAATTTTAGCACGATTCGGTCATTTTGTGATCTTTTATTGAGTGTTTTATTCTCTTGGTCTCTATTTATATAGCATTGTTTCTTTATTTCTTCTTAAGATGATCTCCAGGTCTAGATTTAAGGGCATGCGCATGGCTAGGAGAAATTGTTCTGACTTATCTAATGCACACCAAATGTTCAACGAAATGTCCGAACCAAGTTTCAACTTTGAAAAAGTTGATTGGAACTTGATAGATGTGATATTCGTGTTCTGAGTCGATCCCTGTTTATTTAAATCAAGCATAGTTCAGTTTAATGAGTTAATTTTTTTTTATAAAAATATATAAAAAATGAAAAATCTGAAAATTTTCCAAAAATGTAGGATAGTGTTAAATTAGGGCAGAAATGAAATTTATGGATCTTTCCTAGTTTTCTAAAGTCATTTTCCTAAGTGCTTTTTTTTTTTCGGTGTATTATGGATAATCATTTTCGAAGATAATTCATTTTGCGTAAGATTTGAATTATTTAATGTAATTTCATGCATTTAAAGTAATTTCGTGTACATCTAAATTCTCATATAGCTCACAGGATCCTGTCTTGAGGCTCTATAATAAGGCCATGTATATTTTTTGCCTGACAAGTATAGGTTTTATTTCTCATATTTTTACTTTGGGCGCTTTCAATAAATTGGGTGTTTGATTTTGCCAATTTCGATACATACTTTGTTCCTTTCCTTTTGACAACGGTTGGGACAAAGTTTAGTATTACAATAAACCCTTAAAAAAATATTGCGTGGACATGTAGTGACTTGAAAGACCTTAGGACTTATATTTGATAAAAAGCTGTTTTGATCAGTAAGATGAACATCTCAAGTTAACGTAATGAAATCCTTGAATCTAATTAATCTTTGATTATGTAGGAAGTGATACAAATTCTCATGTCTCATTTGGTTTCTAACTTACCTTAAAAGGCTAGCGGTAACTCCCGTTTCATGTAAAATCATTTAAGATTAATTCAAACTTTAAAAAAAAAAAAAAATCCAAAGGTTTGGGAGGGCCTATGCCTAATTGAGAGCAGTTGGCTTACCTTCTGGCCATTACCTCTAGACCTCTTCCCCTTTCCAACCTCGATGGAAAATTTGGGAGGGTTGCCATAGCCACGTGTCTCACATTGTATCTCACATTCATTAATTGGTCTAGGTTTATTGATTTGTAATTGTGAAACTCCATTTCTTATTAAATTTAAGTTTTTAAAAACAAAAAATCTAGATAAAATATCACCAACATATTTTAAAATAATATATGGGTGATTTAACTGAATCTACTTTTGAACAATGCAAATTCATAATTAAATGTTATAGTTTATTAGTTCAACTAAAAATATTTTATGAAGATCACAGTAAATGGTAAAGATTATTTAATTCAGCCGAATTTCAAACATACGCATGTATATTTCATTTAGTTAATATCTCCCTCTTTTAAAATCGGCACATTCTAAGCATTGCTTTTGTCACGTAAAGCAAATCCCTCTTGCCCAAAAGTGCAGGTGATTTCTCCGTGGCAAGGGCATTTTATAGTTTTGCACGTAACTTGAACTTGAAGTTGATTTCAAAAGATGGGAAAAGAGAGATCCATGAGCTTTATTGTTTGACAGATCGTGCTTTCAGTCTCACATGTCAAATAGAATATAAATAGTGGTGAGGACAGATAATCTCGAGTTTAGAGAATATGACATTGAAATCCATACACTCTAAAATGAAAACTGAATCAAATCTGTCAAAAAGCTAATAATATTCAAACTCTCGTTTCTATTACACGTGTATTTTAGTAAATTTTAAGTTTAAAACTTTCCGGCCGCATTTTGCATGTCCAAATGGAGAAGAGTCCCAAATATCTTACATGTAAAAAATTATTTGGCATAAATTACCAAAACTACCATTTGGTAAATTAGGCTTATGCACATGGGAGTCTCTTTTCAAATAATAAAAGAAAGCTTTAGATGAATATGAAAGTATCTGAGCGTGTAAATTCAATTGTATATCTGATCATAGCATTCCTTACCCTTTATCCGTCTCAGAAAGGACAATAAAAGGAAAAGAAAAGCTGCACACCATTCAAATCAATTTCACAGTTTTGAGTTCAACGTATCAAAGTTCCATTGTCGATTAGGCCACCATGAGAAGGCTCAGAAACATGCCGTGACAGAAGACGAGCAGTGTCTTTCCACCATGAGATCTCTCTCTCTTTCTCAGATAGCTTCTGCTCCAAACGCCCTAAAGATGCTTCAAGCTCTTTGATTCGTTCTTCCAGTCTGGCTTCCAACAGCTCATGGAACCTCTCTCGAGTTCAATAGGGGGAACTCCGCCCTGAAATTCAGTCACTTCGTCTTCCGGGTCCATTACTTCCCAAAAACTCGTTATACAGCCACTTGCTGAAGCAGATTCCTTGGGTGCAACCTGCTAAACCGAGTTTTTAGATCATAAGCTCTGACATTCAGGTGAGATAATCATCAAACAAACTCAAAAAAACTGTAGCTAAAATTTATCACAAAAAGGGGTCTGACTTTTGAGCAGATCCGTCCATGACTTTTGTTTCGACAACCAATAAAAAAAAATGTATTCCTTCAAAGGCACAAACATAATGACGATAAGAGATGTATCTCTTGTCAAGGGACTGAACTTTAATCTTAGCAGCATCGGCCAATTATGTGATGCTGGATATGAAATATGCTTTCAAGAAAACAAATGCTCAGGCACAAGTAAAGATTTGAAGCAGTCTTTTACTGGAAGAAGACACGAAAATATCTATTTACTAGGTATAATTACTGATGACGTTCAGTGTCTGGTCTTTGTCAAGGACGAATAAGATCTTTAGCACAAGAAGCTTGGACATATAAGTACTAAACAAATAGTGAAGCTTTCCTCAAAGAAATTGGTACAAGGATTACCAGATCTTAAATTTGGAAGATCTGAAGTCTACTTAATATGTGGCTTAGGAAAACAGGTAAAAAGCTCTTTCAAACCGATTAACCTTGTTAGTACTAACAGAGCTTTGCAGTTTCTTCATATAGATATCTTTGGACCCATAAGAACACAGAGTCTAGAAGGTAAAATGTATTGTTTAGTAATAGTTGATGACTACACAAGGTACACTTGGGTTTTCTTTCTTGCACACAAGCATGAAACATTTTCCTGTTTTTCGAAGTTTTCCAAAAAGATTCAAAACGAAAAAGAATATTCCATTTCTTGCATTAAAACTGATCATGGGGGAGAGTTCGAAAATCAAAATTTTCAAAACTTCTATGAAGAAAATAGTTTTGAACATCAGTTTTCGACTCCCTATATATACCTAGGTAGAATGATGTTGTAGAGAGGAAAAATAGGCCATTGTAAGATATGGTAAGAACCCTTCTTATAGGAAGTAAAATTGCATTTCATTTTTGGGCAGAAGCCGTTTCAATAGCTTGTTATATCATAAATCGAGTTTTTCTTAGACCCTCTTTAGAAAAGACCCCCTATGAGCTTTTCAAAGGCAAAAAACCAATCATTTCACATTTCAGAATTTTTGGTTGTAGATGTTTTATCTTGAGAAATGCTAATGATCGACCTGGTAAGTTCGATGAAAGATTAGATGAAGGTGTATTTCTGGGATACTCAACTACGAGCAAGGCTTTCAGAGTCTACAACAAAAGATCTCGCACAGTGGAGGAGTCTATCAATGTGAGATTTGATGATAACTCTTAAACTCATGAAGATTCTGATCAAGCAAGGCAGTTTTTTGATGAAATTGAAGCGCAACAAGATAGCAAGCAATCAAATTCAGATGAAAAGCCTCAGCAACTAGACAAGACTGACGAGCAAGCTAGTGAGAAACCTACAACATATGATGATAGGTTCAACAGAAACTAGAAGCACAAGTCAAGTCATCCGAAAGATCTAATTATTGGAAACATCGATGATAAGATTAGAATTAGATCAACTCTTAAAGAAGCCGTCATCACTTTAGCGCTCATCTCAGAGATTGAACCTAAAAGTACCGAAGAAGCATTATCAGATGAAAACTGGATCCAAACAATGCGAGAGGAACTTTAATACTTTTGCATAAACGAAGTATGGGAATTAGTTCCCAGACCAAAGGACCATCCCGCGATAGGAACAAAATGGGTGCATAGAAACAAGCTCAATGACCAAGGAAAAGTCATAACAAATAAAGCAAGATTGGTCACTAAAGGCTACTCGCATGAAGAAGGAATTGATTACCACGAAACTTATGTGCCAGTAGCAAGGTTAGAAGCGATTAGACTCTTACTCGCTTATGCGTGTTTTCATGGTTTCAGACTTTTTTCAGATGGATGAGAAGAGCACCTTCTTAAATGGATGTATAAAAAAGAAAGTGTTCATAGAACAACCGTTAGGTTTTGAAGAACCTAGAAAGCCTGATCATGTATACAAATTGAAGAAGGCCTTACACGGTCTGAAGTAAGCTCCTCGTGCTTGGTATGAAAAGTTAACAACTTTCCTCATAGAAAATGGTTTTAAGAAAAGTAATGTTGATACTACTTTATTTATCTTTAAAAAGGGTAAGGAAATTTTATTAGTTCAAATTTATATTGATAATATCACATTTGGATCATCTAATGAAAATATTTACAAGAGATTTGCCAAGTTGATGTAGGACGAATTTCAGATGAGCATGATGGGGGACTTAAATTCCTTCCTCGAATTGCAAATAAAGCAAACACAAGAAGAGACGTTCATTTTTAAGAAAAATATGCCAAAGAACTGGTGAAGAAATTTCACATGGAAAGTTTGAAGAAAGTAGGGACTCCTATGTCTTCCTCTTCAAAACTTGATAAAGATGAAAATGGCAAGAAAGTTGATCAAAAGTTATACAGGAGCATGATTAGCTTTCTGCTGTACCTCACAGCCTCAAGGCCCGATATTCTTTTTAGTATATGCATATGTGCCATATTTCAATCAGACCCTAGAGAATCTCACCTCTCTGCAATAAAAAAGATAATCAAATATATTAATTCTTATCCTTCTCCAGGACTCTGGTATCCTAAAGGATCAGAGTTTGAGTTATATGGATACTCTGATGCTGATTTTGCAAGATGTAAGATTGATAGGAAAAGCACATATGGAACTTGTCAGTTGTTAATCAAGATGCTTGTTTTCTAGTTTTCCAAAAAGCAATCAATGGTTGTCTTATCAACCACTGAAGTTGAGTACGTCGCCTTGGGAAGTTGTTGCACACAAATCCTTTGGATGAAATAACAATTGAAGGATTACGGAGTAGATGACTCAAATACAACCATTAAATGCAACAATACCAGTGCCATCAACCTGACGAAGAATCCAATCTTACATTCCAGAGCCAAGCACATAGAAATCAAGCATCATTTTATACGTGATCATGTCAATAGTAGTAAAGTGAACATTCAATTTGTCGATTCACAAAATCAGTTGGTTGATATCTTTACAAAACTTCTTGACAAGAAAGCTTTTGATTTTAGGGATAAGTGTTCCAGAAGTCCTAAAACTTGTCACGAAAATGCATTTCAGTCCTAAAACTTGCAAAAAACGCATTTAAGTCCTACAACTTGTCAAAATGTTTCAAACGAGTCCTAAAATCGACGCCATCTAATTTCTTAACGGAAAAAGCTAACGTGGCCCCCGCATGGCTTTTTTTAATCGTTTCTCTCTCCTCCGTTGCGAATAGTTTAAAAAAAAAAAGCCACGCAAGTAGAACGATGTCGTCTCCTCCTTTCTTCCTCACCACAACGTTGTCTCCCCCTCCGTCTACTCCACGACGTCATCTCCCCCTCCATCTACTCCTCCTCTTCATAGTCGTGTTCCCCCTCCCCCCCTCTGTCTCTACTTCTTCTTTCTCTATTCCGAGTGTCCCCTAAACCCCAAATCAATTTCGTCCGAACCCTAAGCCCCAAATCGATCTCGTCCGAACCCTAAACCCCAAATCAAATTCGTCCGAACCCTAAACCCCAAATCAAATTCGTCCGAACCCTAAGCCCCAAATCAATCTCGTCCAAACCCTAAACTCCAAATCGAATTCGTCCGAACCCTAAGCCCTAAATCGATCTCGTCCGAACCCTAAACCCCAAATTGAATTCGTCCAAACCCTAAGCCTCAAATCGATCTAGTCCGAACCCTAAACCCCAAATTGAATTCGTCCGAACCCTAAGCCCCAAACCAAATTTGACGATCTGCAGTTATCTTGCGATTTGGGTCCTCATCGACCTCGAGTTCAATGCTCGTCGTGAGTTCGTGTTCTTTCCTTCCTTTGACGATTGCGCGTTCGTGTGAAGATCTCGCTTGCGGGAGTCTCGACATCTCAGTGGTGA
Source organism: Eucalyptus pauciflora (assembly GCA_007663325.1). Classification (NCBI taxonomy): domain Eukaryota; kingdom Viridiplantae; phylum Streptophyta; class Magnoliopsida; order Myrtales; family Myrtaceae; genus Eucalyptus; species Eucalyptus pauciflora. The sequence goes on from VMYD01000067.1 coordinate 919,082, forward strand.
AGCGATTGGTGTCGGGGACGACGACAGGGTCAACGACGGTGATGGCGACTCCTCCTCATGCAGGTATTGCTCTCTGCATTATAGCATTTGTTGTTTTCCATTCTCCAATACTAGTGACAAATTAGAACATTGATGCATAAGTAAGTTATGGTTGTCTCTTCATCCAGTGCATATGAAAAGAGAGATGTTTTTTGGAGATTGAAAATATCTCCTAAATCTCTCAAGTAAACACATTGCATTATGCATAAGTTACTAATATGAAGACGTTATGAAGGAATCATAATATAGCTAATATACTTCTATTAGGTTCCTATAATACGAAGCCTAGAAAAATGAGGGCGGCAACATTTGAATCAAGTGGCGTAACTCCTAATGAGGTCAACTCAGAGCCAACATGTTATTGTGGTATTCAATCGCCAATTCTTATGGCAAAGACAAGGAAAAACGTAGGAAGAAGGTTCCATGGATGTACTAAGTTTGATAGTCCAAGTCGCTGCAATTTCTTCATGTGGGTGGATCCAAAGATACCAGATCATGTGAGGGACATGATAGTTGACCTCCTTGAAAGAAATCAAGCATTGTCTGAATCAAGCCAATCGAGGGGTGACAAGTCGATGTGAGCTCATTGCTAGCTGAAATGAAGACTCAAAAGGCGAAAAATAGACATTTAAAGGAGGAGCTCGCACAAGTAAAGAAAGGAAATATGCTATATCAATCAGCATTCATTATATGCATGTGTTATATTGCTGTATTGGTTATATGTAATGTGAAAGTTGGTGGGAAATTTCTAAGTCTTTCATAGTACATTCTTTTTAAGTTTGTAAATTTGAACACTAGTTGTGGATAATTGAGATGGGAATGAAATTTGATATGAGTTTGTAGTTTGCAAGACCGGTTGCTTGCCATGCGAGAAATTACTTTCGCATTGCAAAATGTTGCTTGATTTATGTGCTTGTCAATAGTACTACATGAGTTATTGCCACCAGAATAAATTTGGAACTTCGAAAAATGGTGACAACTCCCTTATTATGCAATTGAGATTGTTAATTGGTGATTTCTTCACGATTTTAATAACGAGCTTGCCTCAAATGGAATGTGTCAAAAATCAAGTGAAATCAAAGCAGTCGGCTACAATACCTAAGTTACTTAATCAAATCTTCCATGAATCATCTAATGCGGGCCATAGAGACCACATAGAGCAAAACCCCATCATCTAAAATGAAAAATTAGCAATAAAAGGTGGTGGTATCGATTACCATTAATGCCCCCGAGGAACTCGAGAAAAATGTATGGGAAAGAAGATGACAAAAGTATTGGAAGAATGAAAATTCTGTATGGCCAATTTCAGTAATTACCCATTAACAATCCTGAAGAGCAACCACTTTCGTGCATTATCCAAACCAAAACCAAGCATCCCATATAACTCGTTGAAACACGATTCATTGACAAAGCAACATGCTTACATTTTCAGTGCACAAAATGTTTTGTTCAACAAAATGCCTGCACTTTCAGTGCACAAAAGGTTCTGTTCAACAAAATATGCACTTTTAGTGTGCAAAAGGTTCTATGCACAAATGTTACACGTCTCATACAGAAAACCAGCTAATAATTGATATAAATTCACCTAACAACATCAATTTCAGCAAACATATCAATCCAAAATGATGGTCTCCGGTGGTCCAGTAGGTTGAGCCTTCACTTGATTCAGAATTCTGGCGCTTTTCCTTATATATGGTCTTGCAGCGATAGGCTTTGGAGGAATTGTTGTAGCCTGAGATGACTGAGCCTGAGGTTGTGATAGTGGCTTTGGCTTTGGCTTCATCGCAACATACTTTCGAGGAGGTAATGTTGCATGAGATGATTGAGATTGGGAACTTGCTTGGGGTTGTGATGATGCTTTTCGCTTTAAGCCAAGATGCTTTTGAGCTATTGTAGCCTAAAGTAACTGAGCTTGGGAATTGGCCTGAGGTTGCGATAGTGGCTTTGGCTTCAGCGCAACATGCTTTCGAGGAGGTAATGTTGCACGAGATGATTGAGGTTGGGAACTTACCTGGGGTTGTGATGATGCCTTTCGTTTTAAACCAAGATGCTTCCGAGCTATTGTAGCTTGAGATGACTGAGCTTGGGAATTGGCCTGAGGTTGCAATAGTGTTGTTGGCTTCATTGCAACGTGCTTTGGAGGAGCTACTGTTGCATGATATGACTGATGTTGGGAAGTGGCCTTGGGTTGTAATAGTGGCTTCGGCGTCACCGCAATTTGTTTTCGAGGAGCTGCTGATACATGATATGACTGAGGTTGTGCACTGACTTGGGAATGCACCTTTGCTGTTGATGTAGCTCTCGCACCAGTTGTATTAGGCTACATAAGAATGAGTATCTTTTTAGCTTAAGGAGATAAGCAATTGCCATTATAAAATTTTAAAAATATTACTCACCTTGCGAATATGAAGGTTTGTTATAGGATTTGTGTCAACACCAACCTTACCATTTTCATCCTCTTGACTTGTGATTCTCTCTGTATCATGTAATTTTTAATGGCATGTCTTTTAAACTGAAATAATAAAAAATTCATTCAACATGAGAACGTAGTCACAATACATGTATACTTGGGGATTGAGGTATTACTCACTGGAATTTTTTCACGTCTATGCTTAGCCATTATATTGGCCGGTGCACTGCCTTCCCCTTGATCCGAACGAACTTCACCAAAAGCATTTGCCTCACCACTACATCCTCTAACATCAGCACTAGCATGAGCAGAAGTAGTGGCACTACATTCTCTTACATTTACACGAGCACTACATTCTCTTACATCTGCACTAGCTTGAGCAGAAGCATTAACATGCCCACTATTGTCTCCTATTGAATTGGCATTTGCAGAAGCATTGGCATGGCTTTCGGATCCTCCTTCAGTTACGCTTGTCGTTGCTTTAGCTTTAGCCTGAATATATATTCATAATTACTACATTGGAACCTTGATATATAAAAATTACAATAATGGTTAGATGACAACTTACTTGTCTTTTTCCGAGCCTTGGACTAGTGGAATTAGTTTGAGATTAAGCATGAGCTTCAGCTGTACTTGCATTGGCATGAGCATTGGATGTACATACATTGACCCGAGCATTGGATGTATGTACATTGGTCCGAGCATTGGATGTACATACATTGGCCCCAACATTGGCCTGAGAAGCACATATTAAGCATTGATTAACAACAATATGTTAAAGTGATATGCACAGCATTAAGATGATCAGTTAGTTGAGGAAATACCTTTTTTAAAGGATATCCCTTGCAGTTATGTCCAATTTGTTTGCAAGCAGAACTAGTCATTTGCTTATCATCTTTAGTCATTCTATCACCTCTTACAAGCTCAATCAGTTGCTTTCTTCTACTCCTTTTAGGCTACTAGGCATGTTCTTCATTGATGGGGGTTGAGGAGCTTCTTTATTGGTTTTTTTTCCAAAATTTCTGTCCTCTCACTGTAGGCATCATAAATTGATAAGCACTTAAATACTTTATTTTTGTTGAAGAACTCATCTAGATAATTAGTCGGATCATTTCTCTTATGGTGTATTGCACAAATGGCATGGCAACATGGAATTCCACTAAGTTCCCAAGCTCTACAAGAACAAGTTTTTAAATTCAAATCAACAACATATTTGTCACCACCTTCTGTAATCACATATCCTTCATTTCCATTCCATATCAAATGGCAATACCTACTAGCAGTTGTATTCTCATGTAACTTACGCATAATCCCTGGACCATAATTTCTAGTCCACCTAGCACATCCATCCCTCTGAGTATGCATTCTATTCATAACCATGATTCTAATATCCTCCAGCATACTCATAATGGCCTTGCACCTAGCTTCCACACACCTGCCATTGAAAGTTTCACTCAGATTATTATCAACGACATCACATTTAATGTCAGTGTCAAAGAAGGCTTTGCACCAATGTTTTGGCTCAATACGGAATAAATCATCATAACCTTCCCGAGTCAGTTCCTTCAACCTTTGTCTATGCATCTCGAAATCTGACATATTATTGCTCTTGACACATCTCCAAAACTGTCTCAGCAACCGTTTTTCTTTGTATTTTTGACCCCAGTTGGAATAAATGTGCCTTGCACACATCCTATGCTTTGCATTTGACAATAGTTCAGCTACAAATTGGACGAGACCCTGATAATTACCCAAAAAAAGAAAATATATATGAAAACAGAAAGAAAAGTATTGTAATGTCACAATCAATTTACAAATGAAAATAGAAAGAAAACATACCTTTTGTTGATCACTTATCAAAGCCCATCCGTCACCATTACACATATCGAGGTCTGACTTCAACAATTCGATAAACCAAGTCCATGTGTCCTTATTCTCGATTCTGACCACTGCCCATGCCACTAGATACATTTGATTGTTGCCATCCCTTTTGACGGCACATAATAACTCACCTTTGATCAAACCCCTCAAAAAACATCCATCTAATCCAATGATCTTTCTACATCCAGCCAAAAAACCTTTCTTGCAAGCATCAAAGCAAATGTAAGCCCTATCAATTAATGGTAGAGAATTTGGAAATGACCTTTCAACTTTCAATTTAAAATTACTTGAAGGGTTTGCAATGTAAAGCTCTCCCAAGTAGTCGTACATCTGTGCATATTCCTTCTTGTAATTGCCTTGCAGTTCCTTCAATACTTTCAGCTTTGTTCTCCTACACTGACTGAAAGTGACATTTACTCCAAGTTGTTCTCTAACTAATTTCTTTAACTCAGGTGCTTTGATTTTAGGCATTGTAGAAATGAGAATTATGAAGTGCTTAGCTAAATAAGTGCTAGACACTCTCTTATTCTCAAAAGTGATACTGCATATATGCTGATTTATAAACTTTCTCAAATGAAATGACCTAGTTTTGCTATCAAGAGCACCATAGATCATCTAGTTACAATTTTTCTGGGCACACCTGGCTCTTACAAAGCTTTTTGTGTTCTTAGTGTATTTGATTGCTCTTTGCTCAGCCACAGAATACTTCAAAATTGCATTTTTGAACTCAATTGCATCCTCAAATGTCATGCCAACAATAAATTATGGATTTGTACCACTTTGATCATATGCTGGGAACCTACTTCTCCTCCTTGAAATAACATAAACCTCTTCGTCACCATCATCATTTAAAATTGATTGAAGACTATTTTCCTCATTTGAATCAGCATACTCTGTTTCGTACCCAGAATCATCTAACGATTGAGCCTCATCCACCTCATCCACAATCAGTGATTGGGAAGTACCAGTTGCCTCACTATAATTTAAAACTTGGAGCCTATGTCTTGTTGAAAATTCCATTAATTTTTTTCCTTGCATTGACCAGTTCAAAGTCATCATCATCACTCGACTGTTCCATATCCACCAAATTATGTGCATCATCATCCTCTTCCTCATCTAGATCCCTATTGGCAACTTCATCCCGATTCCTGTCATCATCAGTATTCCCAATCACATTAGACATACCTCCAGTTTCCATCTTAACACCCTCCATCTTAGCTCCTGCCTTTTCATCATCAACATGCTCAACATATAGCTTAATATTTTCAGAGCACAAATGATGATAAAATAAATCCATCACATTAGAGTTATCCCATAAATACCTGAGAGTTATTCCGTCTACAAGAATCTTACTTCTAGGAACTATGTAAAAGAGTTTCTCTATTTTACACACACCCAAAGCCTCAATAGCTTCAATTATACTAGACAGTGAACTCTTATTTAAACTTATTTCAGCAACATCAGCCCTTCCACCTATATATTCCAATGGTGGGCCAACTTTAAATTTACCTCCATAGCGAACAGTGACATAAACTTTGTTCTCGGCCATTGGACCTACAAGAGAACAAAAACAAAAAGCAGAGCACTTTCAATCATCAAATTATTGAAGCAATGTTCAAGTTCTAAATTGAAGATATTTTTTATAAAAGACTAACAATCAATACAGAAACAACAAATTAGCATAATCCACTTTACAACCACAATGTAACTACATGATCAATAGTGAGAGCAATGTTCTAATTTGCAGCAATGTTCTAATTTATCGCAAGAATTATAAAATGCAAAACAACTATAATGCAGAGAGTAAAACGTCGCTATAATGTAAATAGTAAAATGCCTTTGCAAAAAAAAAATGGTAATATTACTATGACATACCCAAATGTTGTAATGTAGAGAGTGATACCTGCATGAGGAGTCACCATCGCCGTCCCTGATGCCGCTCGTTTCGCCGCTGAGACGCCGATATGCCCACAAGACATGTCTTTGCACGAACTCGCCATCGTCAAAGAAGAGAACATAAAGTTGATGTGTGTCAAACTCGAGCTGTCTGAACTCCAAATAATGAAAAAATGAGGACGCCAACTGACGTCGTTTTGCATAATGCAAAGAAAAGCACCTTTGCAAAAAAAAAAAAAAAATCGTAGCATTACCATGAGATACCCAAATGCTATAATGCAGAGAGCGATACCTGCGTGAGGAGGAGTCACCATCGTCGTCGCTGATCCTGTCGTCGTCCCCGACGCCAATTGCTTCACCGCCGAGATTTCCAGACTCCCTCAGAGAGGTCTTCACACGAACTCGCAATCATCAAAGGAAGGAAAGAACACGAACTCACGACGAGCATTGAACTCGAGGTCGATGAGGACCCAAATCGCAAGAGAACTGCAGATCATCAAATTTGGGGCTTAGGGTTCGGACCAATTCGATTTAGGGCTTAGGGTTTGGATGACTTCGATTTGGGGCTTAGGGTTCAGACGAAATCGATTTGGGGCGTAGGGGACACTTGAAAAGTGAAAGAATACGTAGAGACGGAGAGGGGAGGGAGAACACGACTGTGAAGAAGACGTACAGACGGAGGGGGAGATGACGTCGTGGTGAAGAAGAAAGGAGGAGACGACGTTGTGGAGTAGACGGATGGGGAGACGACGTTGTGGTGAGGAAGAAAGGAGGAGATGACGTCGTTCTGCTTGCGTGGCTTTTTTTTTTAAACTATTCGCAACGGAGGAGAGAGAAATGATTAAAAAAAGCCACGCGGGGGCCACGTCAGCTTTTTCCGTTAAGAAATTAGACGGCGTCGATTTTAGGGTTCGTTTGAAACATTTTGACAAGTTGTAGGACTTAAATGCACTTTTTGCAAGTTTTAATATTGAAATGCATTTTCGTGACAAGTTTTAGGACTTCTGGAACACTTATCCCTTGATTTTATTTGCAATAAACTTGGTATTATTAACCCATTTACTTCAAGTAATTAAGGATAGGGTACGTCAAAGGTTGCTGAGCATATCAACTTTTGGAAATTTTAAATTCTTAGTGGTAAGAATATTTTAGGAAACATATCGGGTAAAGTTGGAAATTATGTGGTTTATTTGCAAATTTCAAATTGCCTTACTTAATTTATTGTAGAGTAAATTATATCTTTAGAAATTGTGTGATTTTCAAAAACCATTTTATAGTTTTTCTTTTCCAAAAATTTCAGTTTTTCTTTTCAATTACGTCGTTTCATCTCTAATAAAAGGAAGTTATTTTTCTTTCTCTTCCTTCGTTCTTCATCCTTCTCCTGAGTGTGTCTCTATCAAAAACCCTTCGTCTATCTTTCTTCACCTCTGCAAAAGATTGAAACTTTCCCTCTATTTCGAAACAATGCCCCCAAAATATGCTTCAAAGATGAAGACCAGACCCTTTGGTTCACGGAGATCAAACCGGATTGCGGGATTGCATTTGAGAGTTAGAGGAAGCCCATAATTTTTCCATTTGTCCAACTCCTCTGCCGGTGTTGAAAGTACGGAAACTTCTTCAGATCTTTCTCGGTTAAGATCAACTGTTGCAACTCTCAAGGCTTTAGGAGATAATGAGGAAGTAATTTCTTGGTTATTGGCTAAGTATGGGTTTGCAAGTGAAGAGGCATTCGAACTTATGTTCGTTAATCCTATTTAAAGCATTCATCCCATTGGTGCTAGTGATTCAAGTGCTGTGCAAACTAGAACAGGAAAGGAAAAAGTGGCCGAGACTTCTGCCACTAAGAAAAGAATTGATGATGATGACAGAATAGGGGATAACGATGAAAAGCTTTATATTAGTTTTCGTAGAAGAATAACTGAGTATGAAATAGATGTTGATCGGGCTGATAAATTGATTAAATCTGAAGCGCATAAGCATTAATTTAGATCCCTAATGAACAGAGTTATCAAATAGAGAACAATTGATTTCGACTTTTTCGAATCTACTGGTATTCATGTTAAATAGTTCTTTGATGATCGACTCCTCACAGCATTGTGTATGACTGAATATCCCACATACCCTACTCTTACTGCTTATTTCTATTCAACACTCTCTTTTTACTCAGTGAACACTATTGAGTTCAAAGTATTTGACAAATCATACCTGCTTCAAGCTTAGGATCTTGCTAAATTGATTGGTGTAAGGTTCTTAGAATTTGAGCCGATTGATATTGATCCCAATGTTGCATATCAACAACTATATAGTATTTCTGATTTTACCAGATATGACAAATCTCACGTCTCTGATTAGTTGTTTCCCTTAAGACCAAAAAGATCTTCCACAAGTGATGTTTCTCAGTATGAAGTAAAGCTGATGTGGGCTATCTTAAAAGGTAAATCTTTCTCTATTGCTCATCTTATAATACTACATATGTACAAAACAGTACTGAAGAACAAAAGGCAATTGCCTTATGGTTTTGTAATAACGAAGATTTTTTGTGAACTGGGAATCGAGATTCCAAAGAAGGTAAGGAAATCTCAGTTACCTTCACTGAAGATAGATGAGCAAATGATGCGGAAGATGAGTTTCAAGTATACCTCTGAAGGATGGAAAAATACAAGAGGAAGAATTCTACAAATTTATGTAGAAGAGATTACCCACCTCATTAGTGGTCGCGTGATTTGTGCTCAATCCCTCTATCGGAAGGGAGCGAGTTCAAATCCCCGTGGTCACTTGTGCGACTCACCTGCGGCCGGGTCAGGTGGGTGGATTCGGTTCGCCCCGGGTTTATGCCGCCGGCTGCTGACTGTACGACAGTTCTTGGGTCACAAAAAAAAAGAAAAAAAAAAGATTACACCAGAACCAATTGAGCGCCCCCACAAAGCGAAGGAGGATTGCTGAACAAAGACAACGATCTCGAGCCTTCTTGCAAAGGCTTAGTGAGAAAATGCAGGTTGAATTTGAAGAAAAAATAGTTGACTTGGATGATATTATTGATGCATATTAACCTGACGCTAATGATGATGAGGAGGAGATTGAAGCTGAAGGAGGGACAGGAATAGATGTGGCTACAGATCAGACATAGAATATCATCGCTGAAGAACAGCAGCATAAGGATTTATACAAACTACTGTTCAGACCAGCAAGGTGGAAGTTGATCTCACTATTGATCCAAAGATTGTTGATGATACTGCTATACATCAAGAACCTGTATCGGCGCAGACTATTAATGAACATAAGGAACCAGCCCTATAGCAATTCATTGTTGGAGAATAGGAATCTACCTTGTGTATTGATGATGTTGGCGATGATTCTTCCAGAGTTGCAGCATACATTTATGAGGAACAGGGGAGCTTCATCGTGTAGAAGATCCTAAGGAACCTCTTTCTGAAACATTCTCTTGGAGATCACTGCTGATACTGATAAAGAGATGTATGTTGATCCAGAAGCCACTGTTGGTGATGAAAAGGTTCAAGAAAGTCAAGAAGTTCTTGATATGGTGACTGAAGACACTATTTCCGATCTACCAGATTCTCAAGAAATCCATCAAGACACTCCTGTGGTTTCAAAAGATGTTGTTGCTGGTATCCCTGCTGGTATATTTCCTTCGATCCCTACTGCAACTGAAAGCATACCTGGTGAGCCATTTATTGCTCCTACTATATCTCCCAACCTAGTTGTGCAGGATAAAGGAAAAGCAATTGCAGATGTTGAGAGGGAGTCTGAAGCTGCTAGATAGAGGCAAGAGGACATTGAAATGGTGTTGAAACTTGGGCTAGAGACCAATCCTTCAAGGATACCCATTATAGACAACGCTGAAGACAGGCTCTTTCTACGAACTCTACTAAGGATGATGGAACACAAGGATCATATGGAAAAAGAGCTAAAGAAATTATCTATCTTTTTCCATACTCAGGTTGAAACATTGGACAACAGAATGACGTCTATGGAGTGGACTCTTGAGAATATACAATATTATGTTCTTGTTCAATTGCCTCCTGAACACAGATTGCCATCTCTAGCTCCTTCTCCAGCACCCATTCCAAACCCGCGTCCAACCAACCATTCTCTTCTAAATAACTTTCTGTTTTTATTATTTCTTCATAGTTTGGTTTGTTTTTTGCTCTGGTCTAATATGGTTGTGGACTTATGTTGTTCTTTTTATCTTGCACTTTGTTTGACATTGGTACTTTGATTTGCGAATAGTATTGTGTTTGGAATCTTATCTTTTTTTATTGTTGACAAAAAGGGGGAGAAAGTGGTCGTCAAGCAGAACTAAAGTTATAGGTTTCTAAGACTCTGAGCATAGTAAAAGCTAAGGGGATTGGTTAAAATTCTCTTGACCCTTATCTCTTATTTCAACGCATTAACTATAAGAGTTTTTAAAATTTTATTTTGATGCAAACATTCTTATAGTATTTTTGTGCTTCATTGTTTAAACTGGCTTTATTTAAGAAGCTATTTAAATTTCATCTCTTAATCTTTTAAAAGTTCTGTTTGAACAAAGTTTTATCATCATCAAAAAGGATGAGATTGTTGAGAAAACATTCCCTTAGTGGTTTCGATGATTGACAAAACATTCCCTTAGGAGGAGATCGAGGACCAACGGGTGGATTGGCTGGCTGATCCTCTTGGAGATATGTCCAACGATCAACTTGGACTAAGAGGAATATAAGAGGAGGTCTCAAAGCAGAAGGAAACTAGTTTGCTTTCACGAGAATTGAAGCTTTTAGTACTAAAGTTTGAAGAGTGTTTGTGATCATTTACATTCGACTCAGTGAGCAAAATTGTGTAACCTTTTAGAGGTCGAGAGGGTGTGATGAGTTTTACACACGAGCCTGAGTGTTCGGAGCTCAGATCTTGTAGCCTCTGATCGGTTCTTATCAGTAGATTCAAGCCAATTGGATGTAGCGCGGGAGAGTGAACGTAGGTTTGCAATAGCTGAACCACTATAATCTTGAGTGTGCAATTCTCTATCCCTTCCTCTTTTGATTTTCTGTAATAGAATTGTGTACTGGTAAGATCAGATCACTTTATCAAAAGTTGTTTCGTTGCAATATATATTAAAATTGTTTCATTTCCGCAGAATCACCTATTCACCCCCTCTAAGTGATATTTTAGCCATAACAGAGAACTCTCGTTTCTCCTTTCTCCTTTATGAAGCCGACGGCACTTCCCTTGCAACGGTCATCTTTCCTTCAATTTTGGCCGCTGGATCTCCTTCTGATCTCATGGTTGTGAATCGGTCTAGATAGTCATAGCCGTTCGAAGAAAGAAGGCTAAAAAGCTACTATTTTCTTCGAATAGAAAAAAAGGTTAGAGGTCAAGTAGGGTCCATGTACTGCCCTTCGGAATTCTCCACATGGCCACGGAGAATATAGGTGGGCAGGCTTTTAAAGAAGGGGGACAAGACAGAACTAAGAAAAATGAAATATCTCAAGATGACTCTGGTATAATTGAAAGATTTCAAAGAAAAAGGATTATATCAAATATGAGCAATCCGCTCAAGTTAAACCAAAAATGAGACTAAATCAAGGCAAATTTATTATCACATCGTGGAGAGATTGAAGCAGAGGAGAATGTGATGAAATACGCGAGTGGTAAAGAAAAGCAAGAGGACGTGTTCAATTATGCAGAATCTCTACTGCATTTTCGTTCGATCGTTCTTTAATAGATTCACAATGCCTTTAGTGTCTGCACCACTTTGATCCCCTTTAGTTTTCTTGCCCAAAGCTCTAGTTTTGCATTCAATTTCCACCTCTCCCACTTTTATTTCCAATTACTTTATTTTTCTTGATGTTTCATTCGTTCCATTCACACTTTATTCTATGATGAGGGGCACCTCAAGATTGAAGATATTTTATCACCACTTTTTTTCTTCATATCTCTATAGCAATTCAATTTTACCTAGCATTACTTGAAACAACAAATTAATCTCCAATACCCCAATCGCAAGAGCCGAGCGATCAACAGTTGGGTTGAGCAACCCTAGCTATCGCCTAACCTTGACATGGGCCATGTGACATCCAACAAAGACTCGATGGCCCTCACCAGTGCGTTGGCGGCATCGCCACCTGCCCCTGCGGCATCCAATTTCTTTGCTTTTCTCTCATAGAAAATTACACGTAAGTACCAACTTGTCTAGTCAGTGCTCATGTGGAACCAATAGGTTACTCCACGCCAGCATTTGCGTTTTCAATTTAACAAAAAGATCAACTCGAACAAAAGAAAAACATGTACTTTAAGGATCCAATTGCACAGAAAAATTCAGAAATCCAATTCAACAAGTTGGAAAAATTTAGGGGCCTACGGTGACTCTATCCCTTCTTTTTTCCCCGAGTAGGAAGAAACTAAAGATGAAGATCCTTGGTGCAATAAAAAAAGATTGTGGTCATATTGGGATCCCTCGTTCACCATAGCTTACAATGGGAATCTCTTCATCTCGAGAACTCGTGGATGAAAGAATTCGGAGTCAAAGCTCAGTATCAAGTTTGTGAGAAGTTACGATCGTTGGTGAGCTATTATTGTCAAAGCTGTCTCTATCCACCTCCGGCTCTTCTGCTTCATTGTTCGTTTCATCTTCATCCTACAAGAAATGCAAATTTGCTGTATCTTAAAACGCTACTTTCTCCAATTAAATATCGTCATACTTAATTGTATTATGTGGCTTTCCATTTTTGAGTTTTTCCTGATAGTTTGATGAAGAAATGTAATATGTGAAGTTGGAATTAGTAAACAAGTCAGATCTTATCGTCTGATGTCTCTAAAGGGCGTGACCCCGAAGGAGAGTTTGCCGTTGCAACAATTGTGTCCTTGTAATCCCTGTAGGGAAGGTCATCGACATTAGGATAGCCATGTTTTGTAATTTCCAACACTTCCGAATTATTACTAGACATTCATCAGGCAACTTCGTGTTAGATACGTCCATTAGAGCTTCTAGTTTCCGACAACTAGAAACATAGAAATCGCGCAAAGATTCTAGCTCATCAACACCATCAATAGATTGTAGCTCATGGCATCCAACGATTGACAGAGACTTTAGCATCTGTAAGTTTGATAACTCACATAGTTTGCTAATAGGACTTTCTGAGTGCAATCTTCCAGTATCCAACGATTGACAGAGACTTTAGCATCAAGTTCTTCAGATTACTAATGAATGGCCCAATTTGAGATAACTGAGTGCAATCTTCCAATATCAAAATCTTCAAATTGATTGGAGCTCGAAAGTTCAATGATGCGGGTAACTGAACACATCCTTGTAGGTTCAAGAGTTTCAATTCATCCAACCTTCTGCAATGTGGAAAAGAAGATTTAGACTTAACCACTCATGTCCATCATCTTAAGACGAGATTTAAAAAGCAAATATCTGCCATACCTCCATGATTTGTCTCCAGACTTGTGAATCTTTAGTGACCGAACTCCAAGACAGATAGAGAATACTAACTTCAAATGCATGTTACCTAGCTCAGAAATCGAACGGCATGCTAACCATTCAAGCCATCTCAAATTTGGAAGAAGATTCTTGGTGTTTCCTTGAATGTTAGCCCGGTCCAGTCTAAGGTACCTCAAATTCGACACTTTATGAAATTTTTCACATGTAAAACAAACGATGCAACCCTCTTCAACCGTGAGACCCATGCCTTCGACGTTTCTAGTACCCTATCAACCTCGATTGGGGAAAAACGAGTGAGTAATTTGAGAACTTTAATATCTTACTCCATTCATTGAAACGGAACAAATCAGATTTACAAAATCAGTGGTATCCACTATGCAATATAAATTGCGTTAAGAACAAATTCGTTTCTTTTCCATTCAAGATCAATAAAAGAAAAGTAAGTTTATGCTTTCAAGAGGCTTTGAAACTTACCTTACTATCCTTGAGAATGGAAAGTGCATCATTGTGATTCCAAATCCTGCAGCGCTCATGAAGATCTTTTCTCTAGACAAATTTTCTGCCAAAGTCTCTTAGCAGGTCATGCATCCTTAATTCATTATTTTCTCCAATTTCCAAGAAATGCATCTCACGAGAGCATTTTCTTCCTCTAGTAGGATAGTAATCACAAGCCTCCCACATGTAAGAGAGAATCCTCTCATCCTTTTCAATAAGAAAGCATGCTATGTCGAGGAATATTTTCCTTGTATGAACATCTAAAGAATCATAATGGACCCTAAAGGCAGCTTCAACTTCATTTACTTGGTGTTCTTTTAAGAATTTTAAGGTATTTCTCCATATTTGTATATCATCCTTATTGTTGCATAAATATGAAGCCGCAACCACAATAGCTAAAGGAAGCCCTCTAGTAGCTTTGATGATGTCTATGGACAGGAATCATACTCAAAGACATCTTGAAGAGCGTCCCCTCGGAAAGCATTCTTACGAAAGAGTTGAAGAGCATGGTGATATCTCATGGGTTCAACCTTGTATTCTTCAGGCGGTTCGTCGTCAAATCCATCTAGAACATTCCTCAGGTTTGTGGTCACAATAATTCTACTTCCTTGACCAAACCAACTAAGTTTCTCGGCTAATGCTTTAGTTTGTTTAAGCTCATGCACATCGTCAAGGACAATGAGAACCTTCATTCTACTAAATAGACTTGCTATTAATGCCTTCATCAGAAGATTTAAGTGGTGCAGGTTTGTCTTTCTTAAGGTCAAGAATCAACATTTCTTGTGAAAACATGACTCCTTTCGAATTAATACCTTGAAGGAAGCTACATTCATCAAACAACATACGCATCTTGTTGAAGATAACCTTTGCAAGGGTAGTCTTTCCGACACTTGGCCATTTCGCATATTCCAACGACGTGTACATCTTGTCCACATACTTCGATTGCTCCTCCATCGTTGTAGATAGGGGTGTGCAAAATACCCAGGAACCGCCCGGACCGCCCGGAACCAAACCGGAACCGCCCGGAACCGGCGGTTCTTGAGGGAAACGGTCCGGTTCCCGGTTCCATGGGCGGATCCGCCCGCCCGCCCACCCGGACCGGACCGGAACCTTTTTAATATTAAAAGAAAAATTACTAAAAGAAACCCTAGATCTCATCTCACTCCCTTCGTCTTCAGCTCCTAATCCTATCACCATTTCGCTGCGTTTACTTCTCTCGCCGTCCGCATCTCCACGTACTTAAATTTGGTTTTTCTTTCTTTGGCTTGCTTTGATGTCACGTAATCGTTCTATGTTGAAAACCAAAATTGTTTTGCGTCAAGATCGGTTCCATGGATCCACCCGGGAACCGGACCGGACCGATGGTCCGGTTCCCGGGTGGATCCCGGTTCCTATTTTTCGGAACCGGTCATTAGCGGGCGGTTCCTAGTTCTAGGTCAGGAACCGCCCGCCCGGACCATGCACACCCCTAGTTGTAGACAACACCAAGCTTTCTCATCATCTCTTGAACAAGAAGATAAATTCCAACTAGTTTATCGGTTACAACTTGGTCATCCTTCTTCAACTCCTGTCTGACCCGTCTGAGAACTTCTTTTACAAGCTGGGACTCGTGCTTGCAAACATAAGTGAAGAGGCACAAGGATGACAACAAAGTTACTGACAGTATTAAAAACTAGACAAAAATCAAGTGGGGAATGAACCGATGAAAATTGAAACAAACAACATGGGCAGGGGGAATCTTCAATTAAAATGGACTGCAAGTTTTAATGCGTGGTCTATTTCCCTTTCATGCACATAGCAATTATGACATTGATATCATGCAATCTGCAAAACAAAAGTTCTAGCCAAGGGGGAACGAGCAGGGCGCCACAGACCAATACATCTGAGCGAACTCGCAGTAATGTTCGCGAGTCTAGTCATTTTCAAATGGCTGTTGTAATTGACTCACCGGTTATTCAATAGGCATATCAAACTACAACTTGTTAAATCATCGACACATTTCATGAGAATAACCTTAAAGACCTCTTGAGCATGCATCACGAATGATATGATTACATATAATATTTATTTGAAAAGGTTCAGGTTCATTTTCACATCACCCTAAACCTTTTCCTTTTCTTTTTTTTTTTTTCATTTTTCTGGGGAAGGAGAATGGAAACCAGAAATAAAAGAATTACCCCCCATTTATATTCTCCAGATGAAATCCGCTTAATCCCCCAATCTGTCGAAGAACCTCCTTCCATGTTTTGATGGTATTTGAGTTGACTCTGTCCTTCTCGTGTTGACGGAAGGATGTTTCAAAATGCCCAGCCTGGTGTTTTACATCATAGGGACTATTGTCGTAGAAAATCGGGATAATAGTATGTCCATTAGATATTCTGCACTCCCACATTCGTACCACTTTCATGAGGCAACTTTTACTGGAAGCATGGTCTTTGGAGAGGATGGCTATCGAGATCCTCGATCGCCTGATCACTTCTTTTATCTTTGGCTTGATCTCTTCTCCAGCATGGAGATTCTCGTCGTCTTTAAAGACCTCGATCCCTGCATCTACCAATTTGCAATGAAGGTGAGCCATGAATCCTCTGCGAGTGTCTACACCTCTAAAACTCAAGAACACTTCATGATTGATTCCGGAAAATGACAATGAGGACTGTAGTTCTTTCAGCTTGTACGTCCATGATGGGGTGCGAACGGAACGCACTGGTTCACCTTGATGCGTTACGATGGAAAGTCACCAATGGAGGGGTACGAAGGGAGACGTATAAAATCTCCCGAACACAACCGTTGGACGGGTTGTCAATTCATTCGCACCAAATTCTCTCTCAAAAAAATTCCATCTTCAAGAAGGAGAACATTCCATCATCAACTTGGAGAACGGTTTGCATTTACGCCGTGGAAATCGGGTGTTTTCCTTGTGATTGCATCCAGACCAACGTGAATCAGAGTTGTTCGTGATTGATTCACAATTCAACGTTCGACCCGGGGCTGTTTGTTGTTTGCGCATTGGAATCAGGTAAGTCGTCTTCCGCCGACTAGAATTCCATCATTGGTATCAGAGCCCGATCGTGATTTCTGCCTTGTTTTTCATTGAATTTTCTCGTTTACCTTTTGATATTGAGATCAATAGTATCAATTCTACACTGTTTGGATGTCTAATGGTCGGATTTACCATCTGAAAAACTCGAAATTTCAACCGGAGTGAAGAACGAACTCGGCGTCGCGTACACCCGTACGGTTTTGGCCATTTTTCGATATATTTTTTGGGCCAAAATTATTTTTTGAATATACGGGGTGAAAGTACTCGTCGAGACGAGTCCAACGGCGGGTCGAACGCCGACAAACGACGCCGGACGCGCCCACACGCGCGGCCAGAAGCCGCGGCGTGTGGGCGCCACGCGCTGCAAGTGCAGGGCACGCCAGCGAACTGGCGCGTGACATCACGCGCTGGTGGGCGAACCGGTGCATGACGTCACGCGCTGGTTCGCCGAACCGGCGTGTGACGTCACGTGCACATCGGCGAACCGACGCGAGCTGACGTCAGCGATGACGTCACGGATGACGTCATCCAACGGTCATTAACCGTCGGGATGATGTCACCGCCGGCGGTTGTTGGCCGGCCGGCGACCCGACCCAACCCGACCCGACCCGACCCGTTGACTGGTCAACGGTCGGACCGGTGACCGGTCGGACCGGCCAGGAGCTTTTTGGCTCGCTGGCGCGTGCGCCACACGCGCCACGCACTCAGGCGGCGCGTGGGGGCGCGTGCGGGCTCCGATTGGAGCATGGTCGGTGGCGTTGGGTTCGTATGGATGTCCTCTACACTGTGTTGTAATTATTTTTCATTTTTGGATTTTATAAAGGTATGAAAATGTGTAGGGAACCCTATGTACGCGTATTTTTTGGGGTTTAATGCATAGTTAATTCATTTGTAGCTTGTATTTTCTTGTAGTTTAGGAAATACAGTAGCTAACTTATGTGCAAATGATGTTACATATGCTGGGTAAAGTTTAGTTCAATGATATGATGTATATAGTTTTAATATACTTGCAATTTTCTAGTTGCTAGAAAATTAGAATAATGGTAGGAAATCCATTACATGTTGAATTGCATTTTTTTTTAATTATAGTTGAAGCATGATTGTTATTTATACGTTGGTTATTATTATGCTATGGTTTTGTGTTAAGGAAATATGTAGAAATTACATGAGGTCATGTAATTATTTTTCCTAGTGGGAGTTCGTAGGTTGGTAGAATTCGAAGGAGTCCTCACCTAGAACTCAAATTTTGTGCAAATTAAACTAATTAATGATAATTGAACAATCGTACATAGAAATTGATTGGGAACATAGTGAACTTTTGTTTCTGTATCTTTTGTTGAATTATTAGTATTTTAGTTTGTTTTTGCTGCAAATTAAATGTGTGTCACTCTGAAAAATGTGCTAGTATTGATTCTGCGTCTATTATGTTAATGTGTTATAGAAATTGATTATGGCATCGGCATCCAAGACCATTGTGGCTGACCTCAATAAGGGTGAGAAGCTGAACGGTGACAATTATGATATTTGGCACCGAAAGGTTCAGTACATCCTTGAGGAACAAGAGGTTTTGGAAACCCTCAACCACACCATGGATGAACCTGAGCATGGAACTTCAGCTCAACACAGGAGAGATCTAGAAGCTTATCAAGCTTGGAAAAAGAAGAATAGCATTGCTCGCATCACGTTGCTGAGCTGTATGCAAGATGATCTCATGTGTGGGTTTGAAAGTTATGATAAAGCTCAAGCTATGTGGGTTGCCTTGAAGGATAAGTTTGGGGGTACATCTGCCACTAAGCTGAGGAGACTCACCATCAAGTTTGACACTTTCCGAAAGCGCCCAAATGTAACAATGAGGCAACATCTTCGGGAGATGTCAAACATGATCCGTGAGCTGAAGTCGGCAGGTCACTCCCTTACTGATGAACAGCAAGTTCAGGCTGTTATTAGGTCTCTTCCTGATAATTGGGAACATATGAAGATCAATATGACGCATAGTGAGAACATCGTCACTTTTGATGATATTGCGCGTCATTTGGAATTAGAGGATGAGCGCCTAGAGGCTGCAAGATCCTCTACCCATGCTTATGTTGCTGAAACGAGTTCGCGCAAAGCTTCGGGCTTCAAGCGCAAGAGGAACCTTCAGTTCAACAACAAAGGGAAGATGACTGATCAGGGACCCAAGAGGGCTAAGACCTTCCGACGCAAGAAGCGTGGTGGGAAGAAGGACAAGGCCAAGATGGAGTGCCACAATTGTGGCAAGCTGGGTCATTTTGCTCGTGAATGCACTGAGCCGAAAAATGTACCCTATTACTCCATTACTTTGAGTAATGCTTTTGTTTCTAGTACTGTAATGCTTGCTGAATCTCATCCAATGTGGACCGTAGACTCAGGAGCAACGGACCATGTAGCTAGAGACCGAGAAGCATTTGTGGAGTATCGTCGGATACCGCCTGGAAGAAGATGGATATATGTTGGGAATAACTCAAGAGTTGAAGTGAAGGGTATTGGCACATGTAAATTAATCTTGCATGGTGGTCGAAACCTATTCCTGCATGATGTCCTTTATGCTCCAGATATTCGACGAAACTTGGTCTCTGTAGTTGTTCTTCTTAGCTTAGGTTATGTATTGAATTTCCATGGTGATTGTGTTGATATTTTGTATGGAATAGTTTATTATAGTTCAGGTCATGTATTGAATGGTTTTATGGTGTTAGACATTGACTATGATCAGTACAATGTTAATATTGATGGTTGTTTTTCTTTAATTGCGTCTTCTGATAACGTTGGGATTGATGCAAATACTTGGCATGCTAGATTAGGTCACATTGGGTTGCAAAGAATGCAAAGATTAGCTAGAGAATGCCTTTTAGGGTCACTCACTAATGTTGATCTACCCGTATGTGAACATTGTCTAGCGGGAAAAGCAACTAGAAAACCATTCGGTAAAGGGACTAGAGCTGAATTTCCATTGCAACTCATACATTCTGACATTTGTGGTCGTTTGAATGTGAGGGCGAGGCATGGAGCCTCATATTTCATTACTTTCATAGATGACTTCACGCGTTTCGGTTATGTCTTTCTGATCTCCCATAAGTCCGAAGCATTAGAATGCTTTAGACGATATATAACGATGGTAGAGAATCAGTTGAACAAAACAATAAAGGCATTGAGAACCGATCGCGGACGTGAGTATCTATCGGAGCAATTCAAGGCTCTTTGTGATGAAAAGGGAATTGTAAGACAATTGACTATTCATAATACTCCACAACAAAATGGGGTAGCTGAGAGAAGGAATAGAACCCTATTGGAAATGGTTAGGTCTATGATGGCGCAAGCAAATTTACCTATCTCCTTTTGGGGAGATGCATTATTGACTGCTGCCTATGTACTTAACCGAGTGCCCTCAAAATCGGTCACTTCCACCCCTTATGAATTATGGACTGGAAGAAAACCAGACTTAAGTAGTCTACGTCCATGGGGATGTGCAGCTTATGTTCATGAATCTTCCCATAAATATGACAAATTAGGCCTTAGAGGGAAGAAATGTATCTTTATAAGATATTCTGAACACTCCAAAGGGTATGTGTTCATAGGTGAACAAGCTGATGGAAGTGTGACCGAAAAGGAGTCACGAGATGTCACGTTCTTGGAGAACGATTTTCCTAGTAGAGGTGAGATTGATAAGGATTTCCAATTATATGAGATGGAAGATCCTAATAATACACCCACTAATGTTATGGAGGGGAATGAAGATTTACCTCAACATGAAAGACCTAGTGGGAGTGTAGCATCGTCTGGCGAATTGAATTCAAGAGAAATTCAGTTGCGTAAAAGTAATCGTAAAAGTATTCCTCGTCGTCGTTTTGAGATTGAAGGGGAAGCATTTATGATTGCTCATAAAGATGATGCCGAGCCTAAGACTGTTCAAGAGGCTCTCTCATCCTCTGATAAGGAAGAATGGAGAAAAGCTTTGGAAGACGAGATGGAGTCAATGAGGACAAATCATGTCTGGGACTTGGTTGATCTACCACCCAATCGTAAGGCCATTGGAAACAAATGGGTCTTTAAGATTAAGCAAAGGGCGGATGGATCCATTGAAAAGTATAAGGCTCGTCTTGTGGCGAAAGGTTATACTCAACAAGAGGGTATAGATTACGAGGAAACTTTTTCACCAGTTGTAAGGTTTGTCTCAATACGTCTTATTCTAGCCATCGTTGCACATTTGGACCTTGAATTACATCAAATGGATGTAAAGACGGCATTTCTCAATGGAGAACTAGATGAAGAAATTTATATGAAACAACCATTATGTTTCATAGCTAAAGGTCAAGAGCATAAAGTTTGCAAACTTCATGCCTCAATATATGGCCTTAAGCAATCATCTAGACAGTGGTATCTTTGTTTTCATCGAGCCATAACAACTTATGGTTTTACAATGATCGAAGAGGATCACTGTGTATATGTCAAGTGGTCTGAAGATAAATTTGTGATTTTATCACTTTATGTGGACGATATTCTGTTGGCTGGAAATGACAAGGTTATGGTAATCACCATAAAAGAATGGTTGTCCTCCAATTTTGAAATGAATGACATGGGAGAAGCTGCTTATATATTAGGAGTTAAGATCGAAAGAGATCGATCAAGGAAACTCCTTACTTTATCACAAGAATCTTATATTATGAAGATTCTTGGGCGTTTCAATATGCAGCATTGTAATCCCATTGATACCCCTGTCATGCAAGGCGAAGGCCTAAGTACTAAGATGTGTCCTAAGACTCCAGAAGAAATTAAAATAATGGAAACTGTTCCTTACGCTAGTGCGATCGGAAGTTTGATGTATGCTATGATGTGTACTCGACCCGACATATGTTATGCCGTGGGATTGGTGAGCCGATTTCAATCAAGTCCCGGTCCAGCACACTGGAAAGCAGTGAAGAGGATCCTGAGATACTTGAAGGGCACTATGGACTATCGACTTTGTTACCAAGGGAATGATTTACGCCTATTAGGTTATTCAGATGCTGATTGGGGTGGAGACCTGGATGAGCGTAAATCGACTTCTGGATATGCGTTCTTGCTCAATGGAGGTGCAATTTCTTGGAATAGCAAGAAACAAACATGCACAGCCTTGTCAACTATGGAGGCTGAATTTATTGCGTGTTCTGCCGCAGTGCAAGAAGCAGTATGGCTAAAACGTTTCTTTGAAAATTTAGCCACTGTCACTGAGATTCCAAGACCGGTGACAGTTTATTGCGATAGTCAAGCAGCCATTGCCTATATGAAAGATCCCAAGTATCATGGAAGGACGAAGCACATTGACATAAAGAATAACTTCATCAGAGATATTATAGCACAGAAAGAAGTGATTCTACAATACATTTCAACCAATAGAATGGTTGCTGATCCATTTACGAAGGCTATTCCTAGAGACATATTTTTGATCCACAGGATGTCACTAGGTTTGCGTAGGATGTGATATGTGTTATTGTAGAGGATCATTGTTTTATGTATTTATGGACATATGTATTGTAATTGTTTGTTTATTAATGACTTGATGTTTTATCAAAAAATACAAATCCATTATGAGACTAGCACAAGCACACATATATAATTGGAAAGTATGTCAGCAAATAATGATTGGCTTACTCACACGAGCAATCGCCTCAAGTGCTATAGTTAGCACGTTGAGATGAGATGTTATGTACAAATAAATGCTAAAGAGCAAGTCTGGTACATAAAATATGTCGCCTTGATTGGAGTCAAGATGAGGTCTGTGATTTGTTTAAGACCGAACATGATAGTCCCACAATCATGTATGCCTGTAAAATGCCGGATGCGAGTACTTAATTGGACGCTATAGAAAGCGAGCTAATATATCACTCGAGTTAAACATGAGTACGTGAGAAGCACGTGACTATGTTTAGGCTAAGATCCGTATAGTGGATATATTTAAAAAATGACATATGCTCTTATAGAAAGAGAAAGCCACTATAGCATGTAATTCATACTACATGTGCATTGTTCGACCGACAAGGGAAGGTGAGTAAAATCATCCCTATTTACTCATTGTGTGAGCCCTTGAGGTAATTTATTATTTACCTCAATTCGTGCCCTATGTTACTTCTGACTATGTTCTCGAAATGAAAGATCAATGTTGCTACTTTAGCATGTTACGAGCGGTCATGAATAGATATGGCCTATGGGACATGTCTAGGAAAGCAGTTGTTCTAAAATTGAGAGAGACATGAGTGCGAAGGAAGACTATTGTTGTTTTACATTTGTCACATGTATTTACTGGTCGACCAATTATATCGCCTTATGTGGTTGCGAATATAATTGTAAATACATGGTGTTTTTAGAGGATAATCAAGTATAGCCTTTAAGGGATAGGTATACTTGAATTGATGTAACAAGATATGTCTGGGGCACTGTGAGATATCGATTGTTTATTTTTCTTTTCGGGTTGTAGCCATTATGTCATCCCTAACAGGTGCATAATTTGAGCTCCCAAGTGCAGGTGTACTCACTGGTCGCACGGCTTACTTGCCAGTATGAATTGTTCTGTAAAGTTGATGAATGATTGAATGCCTTGCCTTATATTCTTGATAGAGCGCTATCAGGTCCATCATGTCCGAGTGGGAGATGTAGTTCTTTCAGCTTGTACGTCCATGATGGGGTGCGAACGGAATGCACTGGTTCACCTTGATGCGTTACGATGAAAAGTCACCAATGGAGGGGTACGAAGGGAGACGTATAAAATCTCCCGAACACAACCGTTGGACGGGTTGTCAATTCATTCACACCAAATTCTCTCTCAAAAAAATTCCATCTTCAAGAAGGAGAACATTCCATCATCAACTTGGAGAACGGTTTGCATTTACGCCGTGGAAATCGGGTGTTTTCCTTGTGATTGCATCCAGACCAACGTGAATCAGAGTTGTTCGTGATTGATTCACAATTCAACGTTCGATCCGGGGCTGTTTGTTGTTTGCGCATTGGAATCAGGTAAGTCGTCTTCCGCCGACTAGAATTCCATCAAGGACAATGAGGTCGAAGATGATTCCTATCAAATCAAGGAAACTAAACCACTTCATATAGTGAATTTAGTGTTTTAGATTAAGGCTCTGTTCATTTCGCGTAAAATATGACGTTCAGAGAGCCATTTCCAAGAAAGTTATAATATTTTTCAGTATTAAGCTGAAACTTGAAAATAAACTAGAAAATATTTTCCACCTTTCAATATGGAAAATTCGATCCAATTTTCCTCCGTGCACTCATTTTAATAAAAATTTTATTTTCTTATATATATATATATATATATATATATATATTTTTTTTTTTTTTTTCTAATAAATTGATTTTTTAATTTTTAATTTTCTTTCTAAATTCTTCTTTTTTCCTTTTATTTTTTCTTCTCCTCCTTCTTCTTCCGTTGATTGCTGGCCACGGCGACCAACCTAAGGCAATCTCCAACTCATTGATCTTAGAAAAGGCTCGCCAATCTAATGAGACCCGAGGCCGGCGAGCTTAAGCTTGTCGATCCAGCAAGGCATGATATTAATAGTGCTTGGACTTTCAATAGCATCATCATTTTTAACACTGAGTGGTTATTATCGTTCATGTCAAAGAAGATTTGCACCATTCCAGAGGATCTTTAGCATTTAGTGGGGTCGAACTACAAGCAAAGGACCGACTCCAACGTATGCATGTCGAAGAAGTTCTAAATGATATACAAGTCCCGAAGATGCAAGAGAAAACTAACCCCGTTTCTTCTCCTCTTTTCGAAAACAACAACTGCCACAACAATCATTCCGAGAAAAAGAGACGCCTCAACCAGTGTTTCCGCCGTCCAACCCGCTGCGAAAACAAGACCAACAACTGGAGCAATCATTATTCCGAAAATAAGAAACTCCGTAGACAGTAGTGCCCTCATCGAATCCATCGCCGGCTCTCTCTCTCTCTCTCTCTCTCTGGCACAGGAGGTTTATAAACATCAGATTCATTTGATACATGACTAAGACAGTTGGTCTTCTGTGCACCCGCAACGCGTGGGAAAATCATCGGCCATTCTGGTCTTGCCCATCCAACACTCATATGAGGTGGACTAACGTATGGTCACATGAAAAGGGATCATAATAAAATAAGAAAACAAGGGTAATGACGAACTTTGCTTGACGAAAACAAAAAACTTTTCGGTGGTAGTAGCATATAAAGATGATGAAATAAACCGGCAGGTGGTTCTCCTAAGTTGTTCGATTGAATTGGATCCTTCAAATATAATTGAGAAAAAATGATCGCCTCGATTATGAAAGTATTCAGTCCTAAATTTTTTAATTTTGTTAATATAATCTAAAACTTTTTCTATGAAATGTTAATATAGTCATTCCAGTCAATTTTCACTTAAGTATGGTATCAGAGCCATGGTTTCGTTTGTAATATTATCCGTTCCATGCACCTAGTAGGTGAATCCAGTGCTGAGAAGATCTCCTCACAACATGTCTACAGAACCCGAAATCCTTGAAGCACCTGTTACTTTTGCTCCTTCTGGATCATCTTCAACACCTCCAGAGTTTCGTGTTTCCAATGCTTCTAAGATAGATTATCTATATGAAGTCTCTCTTAGTGATGAAACCAAGATCTCTGAAACCCAGCTTCCTCTTATGAATCCTTATTCTGCCTTTGCCAAACCCAATTCGTCATTCTCACCCATCCGCTCCATCCGCCAACTTATTCATCAAACTCCAAAGCAAGTAAAGGAGTACGTCCAGTCCTCCAAATTCGACCAGCACCCCATTCCTGCTACTGAAAAAGAGTACTTTGTTACTCTCCAGATCCCTGCAGAATTTCCCAGACAATGGGCTCAACAAGGATACTCTCATGTTCATTATGGAGCTGTTCGTCTTGCTCTCACTTTCCACGGTCGAAAAGGTTTGCCCGTAGTGGCAAGAATTGCGTTGTTGGATACTAGATTTTTACAATACCAGCATGCCTGCATCGGCACTGTTCAGACCACTCTGAATGCTGGAACAGTCTTTGTAACTTTGTATCCCAACTTCAACATCGCTCTCTCAGATCCTCAGCTTCTCTCTTTCTTAAAGGTCCAAGTCCAGCTCACTGGAGCTCCCCAAACGGCTGAATCTGTAGCTGCAACCTTGCATTACCAGATGGTTTATCGAGTACAGAACCATGCTCTTGATCTTAACTTCAACAATGGTAATGAAGATGCTTTGTTTATCTCCATGCAGAATGATCAAGCATCATGCATCCATGTTCCTAGGCAGATCCCAAAGGATGCGTTGGCCAAGCTTCTCCCAGAAACTTGGATTACCAACTACGAAAAGCTACACCAACATAACAAGCCTTTCCAGTCTACAGACTCTGAGTTTGTCCGAAAAAAGGATGGAACTGTTTCCATCAAATTTGGCAAAGAAAAGGAAGAGAGTCCTTCTATCTTCCAAACTCTCTTCATGATAGAACCATGTGTTCCTGAATCAATTTTTGAGCCAGATCCAAAAAAGCTTGTTAGGCACTTTAATAGTGATGGGCATCCTGTCCATTACTATAAAGACAAATATGGTCATTGTTTTTGGGATCCTTTTTGCCAGTGTTCCTATTGTATGAATTCCCCTGATGAAGTAAATCCATATGATAGACCTCCACCTAGACGGAAAAGGCCAAAGGATAAAGTGTATCAAAGATACTTAAACGGGGACCCTTCGGTTGATACTCTTGGTGAATGCGATAAATACCAGTTCATGGTATCCTATGCTCCACCTCCACCACCAGAGGACACTTTAACCCAAACTCCACCAGATCCACCAAGATCACCCCCACCATCGCCACCTCAGAAAAAACAAGCTCTCTCTCCGTTCTATAAACCAATTTTAAAGTGGGCCAAGAAGCATTCCTACCCACTTGAAGCTCCAGTAGAAACACCACCGGTTTCTTCCATTGCCATGTTTCATGATTCTGATTTTCCCCCTCTGGCCAAAGAAAGTTCTAAACTTTCGTTTCCTGCCCCAGAGGAATTCATTGATCCTCAAGGCAGACACCGCCATGTTCCTAAAATATCCACCCCCACTGATGTGGATGAACATGGAAGACAAAAGAAGACTTCTGCTGCTGAAGCTGTCTTAAATTGGCAATCAGAGACCCTGTTAGCACAAAACAATGCTTTCAAAGCAATTGACTCCAAGATTGGAAGTGTGCAACAAGATCTCCGAAGATATGATGAGACCACCAAGAAAATGGTCTTTGAGTTCCAGAAAAGGCTAAATGCCTTAGAATCAGGGCAACGTCTAGGTTACCATTATCTAGAAAGCCCAGAACCAGAGATAGAAAAGCTCAAGAGGCAAATCCAACTCCTTGAAGAAGGAAGGTTCAGGCCATTTGATCCAACTCCAGTAAGAACTGGATATTTGCCTACACCACCTCAAACATCAATCTTTGCTGCTATTCCACAAGAACTATCCAAGAAGGAACCAGATATACGCGAACGCATCAAAGAGTTGAATCGAATCCAAAAGGAAAGAGGAAAAGAAAAGATTCCTGAAGAATCATGTTCAGTGGTCATAAGAGAAAAGCCAGATCAGATGATGCTAGCAAATCCATTAGAATCTTTTCTAAAGGATTTAAGTGTCCAAGGGCATCCTGAAATGATTCACAAGGCTGATCCAACTCCTTCAAATGACCAGACTCTATTTCCAGCCGAACAAGTTGATCCTACCACTTCTGATACTGAATCTGATTCAGTATCATCTTCTTCCTCTTCATCCTTTTCAGTTTCCGAACCTGATCCCCTTCCCATTGTACCTATAACCTCTCCTATATTCATGGCTGACTCTCCAGATCAAGAAATGGAGTCAATTTACTCTGACCCAGAGATTGTTAGGGACAACCCTAGAAATCATGTGTCCATGGCATCAAAGCAGTTTTTCACCATCGATGATATTCCTTACCAAAAATGGCCAGAAAGACTTGAGGAATTTCATACTTGGTTAAATACTCAGTCCCTCACCAACCATGATATGAATGATGTTCTCTTCAATTTTGTTACTAGGTTCACAGGAAGCCTTAAACTTTGGTGGAAATCAGTATCAGAACAAGACCAGATCCATTTTCTAATGTCACCAAATTTCAGTCAAGCCATCACTATCCTATACCACTTTTTTGTGGGAAAGCCCACCGACCTCATCGAGATAAAAAGAAGAGAGTTTTTCGAAAGGAAATGTTGTTCCTTCCAAAAAAAACATCTCGATAAGCATTATCGAATAATGCTTCAGCTCTTTTATCAAATTGGGGCAGATTCAAATCTGAAGTATATTTTCCTGAATTCCATCCCCAAAGAACTATCTCAAATGGTCGAAAGATCATTTTTTGCAAGACAAAAGAGAGTTCAGGATATACCCCCAGGAGAAATACAACAGGAAATCCATCTATGCCTTGAAGAAATATGCCTAAAGCGCCAGATGGTCAAATCCTATATCAACAGTGATCCAACTCTCGAGACAGCATGCTCTCACCACAAGCTGAAGATCAAATGTTCTAAAAAAGACTGTGATGGCACTTGTGGAAAATATTCTCGAAAGAAGAAGCACTTCAAGAAGTTCTCGATGAACAAATCCAGACATGGCAACCAGAACTTCCGAAGAAAGAAGAAATGGCGATACCTGCGAAAAAGAAAGGATCGCACGGGTCATAAAAAGACAAATCGTTGCTACATCTGCAATCAGAAAGGACACTTTGCCAAAAACTGTCCCCAAGCTAAGAAGGGCCAACATCATTTGATACACCAGATTGAGAATGAAACAGGTATCTCTCTTGAACATGATGATGTTGAATCATTATTCTCTGCTGATGAAGAACAATCTGAACAAACTCTCTGCATCATTCCATGTTACAACAATTCCAGTGAAACTAATTCAGATTCAGAATCTGAAGACATTTTTCACATATCACCCACATCTGCAGAACAAAACCTTGACATATTCTCAAGCCAAACCCACTGTCCCCATTTTCCTGTAAAAATCCTTACTTCAAAGTTTGCCAAGCCAATCACTGTCATTGCTCTTATTGATACTGGAGCAAGTTGTTCAATTCTGGATACTAAGGTTCTTCCTGAAGAATATTGGACTCCTTATGTCCGATATTTCAACTCTGCCTCAGGAGACACCTTCTCCACAAGTGTAAGAACTACTCCTGTGACCGTCCAGTTTTTTCCTCAGTGTTCGATAACCACAAAAATCTTTGGATCCAATCTTCCCAACAAAGACCTAATCATAGGTTGGGATGTCATGACTCAGATCTCACAACTACGCATCATTCCTGGAAAAGGCCTTAGGTATAAGGACCAATTCTCTGAATTCGTCAATATCCAGAGACTCTTTTCCATTCAAATGAGTCTATTAGATCCAATCATGCAAAAGCTGTTAGAATCATGTTCGGAATCCCATGCAGAATTCGCCCAAAAGTGTTCCCATCCTTTGTGGGAAAATCCAGAATTCTTCGTTCGCCTTCCTTTCAAGAAAAATGAAGATATAAATCCAACCAAGGCGAGTCACATGGGATAATAGACAATTTTTTTAATTTTCCAGATTATTTTTGTTTTTTTCTTTGATGGTTACTGTATCTTGTTCCTCGATCCTATACTGTTCATCTCTCTGGGTAAACTCCTTCATCTTTCCTCTACTTTCATCAGTCAAATACCGGCAAAGTAGTCCAGGAAGAAAAATCCGAAGCCTATTCCCAACATGTTCCCAGATCATTCCTTCCTCACGACTTACACCATCAAACATTTTGGAAGGAAAACTCCAGTCGCTGAAAACGACCTAGATGGAGAAGACCGGCTCCTTGAGATGCTAATCGTCGTCAAATTCACGGTCGAATTAGATGGCCCGGGGTACGTTTCAACGAAACATCGCTCTTGATTTGTGGTTTGTGGATGGCAGCTTCTAGGTTGGGGCGGGGCTTGACTTTAGAGCCGTTCGTGTTGATGCTTGAAAGCAACGGCGCGCGAGGCCTTATAGTTCAGCAGGGTAATGATGTGGACGAGATGGGGTGCAATGTATCATTCGCTCAGTCCTTTCATTGAGGAAAAGAAAGAACGTTTCTCGTTTCTCATGTGAGGGTGTAAGAACCAGAAATCGTTCGTCTTGTTCTCTCAACTCGTCCGGCTAAAGAGGGACAACGAAAGAGGTGAAAGGAACCTCTGGAGTCTGGATGGGCGCGGGCCGGGGCGAGATTTCGCTCCTAAACGAGCGACCTTAGATTTGAGGTCACCGAGCCTCCTCCAAGGTCGTGGAAGCGTCGTTGTCCATGGCTGCTTGACTTTAGATTCGAGGTCGTCGTCCGTGAAGCTTGATGGCCGCAAGTCTCGTGAAGGTTTCCCTCGTCCTCACCCCTTCCTTCAGCTTCAAACATGAAAATTTCGCTTCATTTTTCAAAAATGAAAAGTGAAGAAGATCAACAGTAAAAAATATAAATATAAATAGAAAAATCAGAAAAATAAGTGAAAACAAGACCTTTTTCAATTGAGTTTATCTACACAGTGCCTCGCAGGACGGTTCACAATAACTTGACCGCAAGATCAGTATATTCACACTAAAATTTGCCCAAAAAATTATATTGAAATTTCACAAAAGACCTACAATTACAGGTTATTGCCAGAAAACCTGATTTTATTTTTCTGGTCAGCAAGGCAACACAAGCCAATGCATCTTCTAAAGGAATAATTTTGTACTAAAATCTTTTACCATCTCTGAACAAATCCTGTTCTGGTTTCGGGACTAGAAAGAATTTTGTTCTTCAATTTGCACAATTTCAGTAGTGAAGTTACAGCGTTGTCCCTTGATGACGATTGTAATCTCTCGCTTCCTTACTCAACCATCTCTCTCCTTAGTCTTGTAACCGCATCAAGCTTCATAAGTTCGCTTGCGCGATGAAACGAAGTTGCTTGCGTCTTCTTCCTAGCACCACGAATGAATTTTTGCACTCCCTTCTTCTCCATGAAACTCATTCTGATCATGATTATTTATAAAGGCATGGCGCTGTCAAGAAATTTTACATTGATTGCGTTAGTGCACTCGAACAATTTAAATATCGTAATCCACCCATAAGTAACCGTGATGGTTGGACTTTACTACCTTATCACAGAGGGAACGAGTTCGAATCTTCGGATGCTCGCGACTTAAGTGGGGGTCCCAGGGATGGTTTACTGGATTAGCCCCCCGAGGGTTTACGTCTAAATAGCGACTTGCGGTAAGGCCCCATCGGTGCTCGGTAGCAACGGAGGGCCATATGATCGGTCATTAAAAAAAAAAAAAAACCAATTTAAATATCGTACCTCTTCTCAATTACTTATATCTTCCTCCACCCTTCTCATAATTTTAGGAAGATGACATGAAGCTATTTCTCCTCTTCCTTGACCGTGATCACGACAAAGTCTTCGCACTGTTTGAAGATGTCATATGTCGCTATCTAGAAAGCTTTGCTTGCACCTCGACGTTGTTGGAGGAGCTAAATCACTCCATCAATTCGTCAATAGTCTAGGTCAACAACTCTAAAGCTATGTTTAGCGATTAGGATAAAATTCATGATAAGATAAAATTTATCGTATATTGCGTTTGGTGCTTACTCAAGATAGAATAAAGTCGGATATAAATGGGATATAGACTAGATAAAATTATTCCATAAGAGAGGTGAGATAAAAACAGATAGGAATTCTAATATCCATTAGAGGAAATATTTTTCTCAAATAACAAATTTCTTAAATAAACAAATTAAAATTATTTTTCAATATAAATAATATTTGAATTCTAATATAAGAAATTCAAAATAACAAAAAAAAAACTAACTTTTTTAATTTAATCTTATTGTTATTTATACATTCAAATTTATTTCTATCTTATAATATAAATTCAATATATAAATATTAGGTGTTTTTGTCTTTTAGGTGTATTAGTACAACTTTCTATTTAATAAAATTTTATTAGAGAATGATTGAAGGGAAAGAAAGAAAAAAAAAATTAATTAAAAAAGAGAGGAAAATAAATAAATAAATAAAATAGACAAGAATGTCGTGAGAGATTTTTACCATCTCCATTTGTAAAATTTGTAATTCATATAGGCATTTATACCAAATAATATATATAATATAATGTGAATATATCCGATTTTATTATTACAATCACCAAAAGTGGATAGGATATAGCAAAATCCCTAAGATTTCATATTCAATTATATTTTGATTAGAAATCTAGACGACCAAACGTATCCTAAATCCTTGACTCTTCAATTTCCGAAGCACCATGGACGACTTGCTTGGAGCTTACAAATGTGCTTCTTAGACTTGACTTGATTTTCCTATTAATTTCAAAAAATAGAAAAGAAAACTATCGACAATGTCTTCAAGACACATTCAAATAAATTTATCATTTTCAATACACATCATACTTCACTTTTCAATAAATATATCTCAGCAATTTCCCAAACTAGACTTCCCCATGCCACATCATGCCTAAAGATGACCTAATCACGCCCTCCCATCCTAGTTACTTTTTCTTGTCCTTAAATTAATATTTGTTAACATTTTACATTCCTTTTAATTCAGTGTCGCGTTACAAATTTCCGGCCAATGAGTTCTCTATGACGAATAGTCTATTCAACGACATGTTCTCCTTTTCATTTCATTTTTTGATGAACTTTTTAATATCGTGTTAATGCTCAGTACGTGAAGGGTCAAAGTAGATAATATGTACAAGGATAACACATGCTTTCTATAATACTTCAACCGTGCTTCGAGAGAACATATTTAAGAACTAATTCATCTTTTTTTCCACCTCTGACCCAATTTCATCAGCCAAACCACTTATGCTTGTGTAACTCGTAATTTTTGGAATTGCTTCCTAAATCATTTCACAAGATGAATGCACTTTTCCTTCTGATATGGTCATTCCAAAAATTAATAAAAAAAAATTCTCAGAAATCTTAATCTTTGCTTACATTCAAAAGTTTGGCATGATAGGCTGACGTTTTCTATTTATTTATTTTTTGGGGTCAGGTTCCTATCTATTTTACAAGTCATTATGTGTGTTATGTGTTGTGTGCACGTTACGAAACCCTGCTTCGTCACTCATATATCCCCATCGTAGCTTTTAAGGGCTTGTTTGGTAACCATCTAAATAGTGCCAAATTCCGATTTTTTGTTCTCATAAGTAATTTTGGAACAAAATCGTATTTGGTAAAAAATTTGTTCCTGGAAACAAATTTCTATTTTTTTGTTCTCAGAAGTAGATTTGGAATAGAATCAAGAATAAAAAAAAAAAAAGTTGATTTTTGTTCCCGAGAACAAATCTAAGAATCAAGCTCTTTTCTTCTTCTTCTTCTTCTTCTTCTTCTTCTTCTTCTTCTTCTTCTTCTTCCCTTCTCTTCTTCTTCATCTATCGCCACCACCACAGTTGCCGTTCGTTGCCGTCCGCCACCAGGTAAGGGTGAGGTCTGGCGAGCTTGCTGGAGGCAAGTCCAACCACTGGTGGGGTTGGGCGAGCCTTGTGATCTGGCAAGGCCGAGCCTCGCCAGTGGCCAGTCGAGCCTCACCCAGCCCTGACGAGGCTTGCCTGGCCACCAGCGAGGCTTGACCGACAAGGGTCAGCCTCGCCAAGGGCCGGCGACGCTTCGGCAACCGGCCACTTGAAGAAAAAGAATAAGAGAAAGAAAGGAAAAAAGAAAAAAATTATTTAAAAATTAAAAGAAATTGATTTGGAATATAAATTTTAAGCATGGTACCAAACGCAATTCTATTACAGAATCAGAAATTGTGGACAGTTACCAAACGGTTTAAAATACTTAAAAATTGTTTTCGAGAATAGAATCATTACCAAACGCGCCATAAATTGTGTGATCCCATTTATTCTTGTGATTTTTCCTTTTTTTTCACCCTTGAGAAGGAATTTGTTGGCTTGGAAAGAGGATCTTTAAAACCAATAGAGAATGAATAAGGAATAAACTAGAGATCTTTTTGCTTGCAAGATGGAGCATGATGTCTATTAGAAAAATTAAAGGTTCATGTGCTGTTAAATTAGGAGTGAAAGCTTCATCCTTCCATGTATGGCCCTCTCCTTTGTAACTAATAGTAGTTAATTCTATTTGAGAAATGCTAGCACGAGAAAAAAAGGATTTATTATCCAATTACAGTATTTATTATAGAAAGGACGTGGTAAAAAATTGTAATAACTAATAATATAAAAAGGTTGATAAATTGAAATGAAAAATGAAAGAAAAATCAATCTTTTAGATCATTTATTCGAACATAACCATTCTATGATATCTTCTTCCATAGAATATAACTTTTATTAACCTAAAGGACGAAGGCAATGAGAAACTTGCTACGAGATCCAAAAATATACCGAAATAGATTTATTTCAATGTTAGACCCTAAACCCTGTTTGTTTTGCGTAAAATAAATTATTTGAAAATGTTATATATTAGCTAATTATTTAATTCAAGCGATCATTTTTAGGAAAATATTTTTTAAATCATTCATTTTTCATGAAATAATCAGAGCTTAATACGAAAGACAAAGCTAAGTGTAGGGAAATATAAGCGTGCACATATGAAGTGTCAAGTGAGAATATGTTATTTCTTAATGTCAAAGAGGAAAAGAAAAATAATAGAAATAGCAGTTCAAGAGCCATTTTGTCTTCTCTCCCCAACAACCATGTTATTCGATATGGCTCCTCAAATAACAATCTTACCTCACTTATCGTACAAAAGCAATATATAAAAGATGATAAAAGAAAGCAATTATCAATTAAGAAAATATGCTAACTCTGTCGTAAAGGGTTGTTGAACCGGTGGAGACTGGGCAGAGACCCCAACTGACTAATGCTTACCGGTTTATACATAGAATTAGATTCCGAAAAATCACCTAAATCATCAGAAAGGAATATGGATTGTTGCGAAAACAGCGACGGAAGAGAATGTAGGTGGATTAGAATACATTTATTCAAGCGAAATGTATTGCATTAATAATTCATATTCAATATAATAGAAGTCGAAATTGACCGTAATGTGTATAGCAATTTATACATGCCAATCAACAACATTAATTGTTTGACAAAAAGAAAACACATTAATTGCAACAAATCGCCAATTACAGATTCTTGGTTCTTAAACAAAATCAGCATTAATGACTCAATGACCCAAAAAAGTAGGAACCTTTAACTTTTTTTATGACTACAATACTTCTACCTTTTTCAATGAATATGTATTTTTAGTAATGTGAAGAGGAGAAGTAGAAGAGAAATTAAGATGTGGCTCGACAAAAAGCTCTGTTCTCCATGTTTTGTTATTATTTATAGAATTATAGATGGATACAGAGCATGTTTCCCATCACCATGAATCCGGATTCTATCCAGAGGTGCGAGGGAAGAAAATCGAATAAAGAAAAGAAGAGAACGATGGATGGAAAGTATCCCTTTCCAAGCAGCAGATCAATTCAAAGACGCATCTCTCTCCTTCTCTCTCCGCATTGCAAACATCCTACTCAATCACGATCACGAGCACACCCTCTTGTAGTTCCTTCTAATTAGATATCCGTCAAATCCATTTCACATCGCCATCCTATAATGAACTCCTGGAGATTCGGGAACCCGATGACTTGATCAACTGAAACTAATAAAAGCAAACATGAAGGCGGTGTTGAGGACGAATCTCACCAGCAGAGCTGAAAAAGGTAAAAGACCCGTGATGGCTCACGTCTGTGGAGTCCTTGCAACGTTGCCCATGGATGCTGGATCTTGTCTTTCTTCTTCGTCTTCTCTTTCTCATCATGATCGAAGAGCTGAGTGGCAGTGGACAGCTTTTGCATGCATCCTACAGGCTCCAAATAACAGTAAATGGTGTTTCGGAAAATTGCACCTTTATCTGATTTCTCTGTGAATATGGCCTCACTATATCAGTAAGCAGCCGTAGAGGCCGGGAAATGGCATTGCCCTTTATGTAAACAGTATAAACAGAACACCAACAAAATATGCAGCAATTCGAGTGGAGTCACTACCTTCAGCAATGGTTATGATGTGAGGTTCTTGAAGCCATTACCAATTGCGGGACATGGAGACTTTGCCTTGGGTATTTTGTGGCCCTGCGCAGATCCAATGCTCTATACACATGAGGAATTTATGGAAATGATAAATCCAACTTTGCTTTGGGTAAAAAAGAAATATAAACAGAATTCGAGCATGTACCTAAGAGAGGCTGCCCTCCAGCTTCTTATAAAGGAGATGTCCTGTCGAAGACTCGTAAGTACAACAGAAGTTCACACAGGACAGAGACCATCTATCCACCGAACGAGAAGAATGCAAGATACGGACGTAAAGCCTAGTAATCGCATCTGTCCACTATAACGCATTTTAATAATTTTGGTAGAACGACTTGGGGAGAATAGAGAATTTGCACCGTCCGGAGACGTCCTATTTTTTCGAGCCCATTAAGGTTCGTTATACCCTTGCATCGAGAAATATTCAGGACTTCCAAACTCTGTAAATCTTTAAGACCATCAATCTTTTCTAAATCACAGTCCTCCAGTTCTAGTTTTGACAGATATTTCAGACCAGAAAAATTTGGCTCTTCAATCTTGCAGCGTTTGAGACGCAGAGTCCATAAGTTTGGGGACAAGGGAAGTTGTGCGAGGTCTAGCTCCTTCATGTAGGATACAGTGAATTCCCGGAGCTGAGTGAAGGCACGAAAATCCCCAGGGAAATTGGTGATGTTTGGAATGGACAATTCCAAGGTCTGTAGACTTGTTAATCCCATGATCCACCACGTATTTGGGGTCTGATTCGATGACCCTGCATCTGGCTGCTCATCAGCATTCAAGCATAGCTCTTTTAGATTTGTCAGATTTGTCAATTCAGGGGATGCCATGATCTTGGATCCCCAGCAGAGAGTGACTAAACTGGAGGGCAACTCCGGTAGTGCTTGAAGTTGTTCGCATTTACTTACATCAAGGGTTCGGAGGCAAGGGAGATCACAAATGCCCCCAGGCAGCCCAGCCACATTGGATGATGATAATCTCAAAATTCTCAAAGAGGATAGTCTCGAAATATCACAACTATCTTGGACCACCAAACTTCTGCAGCCAAAGAAATCTATCTCTTCCAATTTCTCTAACTTCACGATATCTTCTGGAAATTTTTTAAGGTGAGTGCGTTCCATCTTCAGCGTCTTCAAATTTGTCAAATCCTTGACTGACTCTGGCAGTTCTATGATTTTAGTGTCTGAAAGGTCCATTACCTCCAGCAGCCCCAGCTTCCCGATGGAAAGTGGAAGTTCTTTGAACATCCGACAACTCCTTAAAGAAAGTCTGCAAAGATTCGGAGGAAATTCAAAAGCTCCTGGACGCCAATTAATAGCACCATCAAGAGCAAGACTCTTGAGTTCCTTTAGGTGGCCAATTGGGGATATAACTTCCAACTTTCCACAGCGGCAAGCACTAAGTTTTTCAAGGTTCGTCAAAGAATCACTCTGGATGTCAATTCTTTTGATGCCAGTTCCATCAATCAAAAGTTCCGTCAAACATTTCAAGCGGCACAGTTCTCGGGGCAACTGCTTGACTCCCTTGCAATTTCTCAAATTCAAGGATTTCAAGCTCTCCAGCTCACTGATGAATGTCCCAATTTCAGATAACAGATCACAATCTTCCAGTATCAATATCTCCAATTTAATTGTCACTGAGAACTTCAAGGATGCGCCTAACAGATAACATCCTTGTAGGTTCAAGACTTTCAATTCCTTCACCTTCTGCAAAGTGCAAAAGAAGATACCGAACTTCACTCACATACCTATCATCTTAACATGAGATTTAAAAAGCAAAAAGCAAACATAGGCCATACCTTCATGATTTGACTCCAGACTTGTGAATCTGTGGTGACCGGACTCCTAGACAGATCAAGAATGACTAACTTCTTCAAATGCATGTTATGTAGCTCAGGAATGAATTGGCACTCTCGCCAATCAAGCCACCTCAAATCTGGAGGAAGATTCTTAGTACTTCCCTGAATGTTAGCCCGGTCCAGTCCGAGGTACCTCAATTTCAACATTTTGCGAAATTTTTCACATGTAAAATGGACGCTGCGACCTTCTTGAACCGTGAGACCAATGCATTCGACACTTTCAGTACCCTGTCAAGTCTCAGTTGGAGAAAAACGTATGAGTAAGTTGAAAAACTATAATTTCTCTTATTCCTTTTAACGAAATGAGACAAATCAAAATTACAAAATCAGTGGCATTCACTATGCGTGCTAATTCGTGTTAAGAACAAATTCCTTTTTTTCCCTACCAGATTGAGTAAAGGTAAGTACACGTTAATGGAATGGAAGGTTTTCGTAAACCACTATTAAAAAAAATAAAATTGCTAGAGGCTTTAAAAAACTTACCTCACCATCCTCCGGAATGGAATGTGCATCACAGAGATTCCAAAACCTGCAACGCTTATGAAGATCTTTGCCCTCGACATGTTTCCTGCCAAAGTTTCTTAATAGAGCGTGCATTTTTAATTCATTGTTTTCTCCAATTTCCAACAAACACATGTCACGAAGAAGTTTTATTCCTATAGGAGCAAAGAATTTACAAGACTCCCACATGTAAGAGGAAATCCTCTCATCCTTTCCATTAAAGAAGCACGCTATGTCCAGGAATATCTTCTTTGTTTCAGCATCTAAAGAATCATAACTGACCTTAAAGGCAGCTTCAATTGTATTATCCTGGTGTTTTGTTAAGCGTTGCAAGTTACTTTTCCAGATCTGTATATTTTTGCTGTTCTTGTATAAATATGAACCCGTAACTTCAATTGCTAAAGGAAGCCCTCCAATAACTTTGACGATATCCTTAGACAGGGAATCATACTCATAGACGTCTTGGAGAGCAATAGTATTCCCTTGAAAAGCATGCTTACACAAGAGTTGAAGAGCATCGGGATAGGTGATTGGGTCAACCTGGTGTTCTTCAACTGCTTCATCGGTGAAGCTATGTAAAACATCTTTTTTGTCTGTAGTCACAATAATTCTGCTTCCCGAACCAAACCAAGTAAGGTCCCCAACTAATCCTTTGATTTGTTCATCCTTATGCACATCGTCAAGCACAAT
Organism: Eucalyptus pauciflora; assembly: GCA_007663325.1. Lineage (NCBI taxonomy): Eukaryota > Viridiplantae > Streptophyta > Magnoliopsida > Myrtales > Myrtaceae > Eucalyptus > Eucalyptus pauciflora. The sequence goes on from VMYD01000067.1 coordinate 958,417, forward strand.
GAGAACCTTTGCTTTACTAAATAGATTTTGTATTAAGTTAATACCTTTATCATAAGACATCAGGGATTCAGATTTTTCTTTTCGAAGTTCTTCAATCAACAGTTCTTGGGAACGCTTGACTCCTTCCAAAGTTTCTCTTCGGTCGGAGACTCCTCTCAAATTTTTAACTTCAACGAAGCCCCATAAATCAAACAGTCTATGTATCTTGTTGAAGACAACCTTTGCAAGTGTAGTCTTTCCAACACCCGGCATACCACATATTCCGACCACACGCACGTCTTCTCCGCATACTTTTGTCGCTTGTCCATGGCTGTAGACAACACCAAGCTTTCTCATCATCTCTTGAACATGAAGATCGATTCCAACTAGTTTGTCGGTGACAAGTTGGGCATCATTCTTTAACAACCCCATGACACATCCAAGAACTTCGTTTACGAGTCCAGACTCATGCCTGCATACATAAGTGATGTAGCACTGGGATAAAATATATAAATGAGTAGACAAAAGTGAAGCGGGGAATGAAACGACAAAAATTAAATTAGGCAACAGGGGCAGGAGGAAACTTCAATTAAAATGGAGAGCAAGTTTTAATGCATGGTCTATTTGCCTTTCATGCACATAGCCATTTTGACATTGATGTCTTGCTATATGCAAAACAAAAGTTCTCGCCAAGGGGGAACGAACGGAGCATGTTGGACCAGGTAGGCTGGCCTGACTCGCATCGTGTCAAAAGTGGAGCGATTTTCAAATGGCCACTCCAATCGAGTTAGCGACTATTCAATAAAAAAATTATTCAAAAAATTCTAAATTTATTATACTTTTATTAAATTTAATCCTAAACCTTTTAATTTTACTAATTAAATTTAAAATTTTTGCCAATTAAATCAATTCCGGGTAATTTTTAATAATATTTTTGCATTTCTTGAATTTTTTATTTTTTTTCTTTCCTTTTCTCTTTTTATATCTTTTCAAGATCACTGTTCATCTTCTTCTTTCTGCGTTCTCCATCTTCGCTGAACGTGGAAGCAAAAAATCGAACCAGTCTTCTTCTTACTCTGTCCTCCGTCGTTCCCTCGAAATGCCGTCGAGCTCGGCGTCTTCGAGATCTCGACCAAGCTGGACAACCGCGAGCCCCGTCGCGCGTCGTCCTTGAACCCTAGATCTGGAAGGATCAACCTTCGTCGCGGCGTCGACGTCGAGCCACTAGATCTAGAGGGCTCGAGCTCCGTCGCAGACGGCGAGGGCTCCAACCCAAATCTTGGCGAGGGCCGCGACCCTCACCAGCGACCGGCGACGGCTCCGAAGCCCTCGCCTAGACCATCGCGGCCGCGTGGTGTAATTCATTTTCACATCATCCTATACCTTTTTTGGGTATTTCCACTTGTGTAGGAAAGAAAATAGAAACCAGAAGTAAAAGAATTACCCCTCCTTTATGTTCGCCCGCTCATATCCCTTTAATTTCCCGATCTCTCCAAGAACCTCCTTCCATTTTTTGATGGTATCTGCGTCGACTCCGTCTCTCGCCTGTTGATCCACGGACCTTCCAAAATATCCAGCGTCCTCTTTTACATCGGAGGGACAAACATCATAAAAAATGGGGATGATAGTATGTTCATTATTTTGTCTGCACTCCCACATTTGTTCCAGCTCCATGAGGCAATGTTTACTGGAAGCATAAGTTTTGGAGAAGACGGCTATCGAGATCGTTGACCGCTTGATCACTTCTCTTAGCTCCTGCTTGATCTCTCGTCCGGCATGGAGACCTTCGCTGTCTCTAAAGACCTGGATCCCTGCATCTTTTAATTTGTTATAAAGGTGATCCGTGAATGCTTTACGAGTATCAGGACCTCTAAAATTTAAGAAAACTTCATAATTGATTCCGGGCGATGGTGACGTTGAAGATGATTCCTGCCAAATCAAGGAAAAAAAGAAAACAAAGTTTTATGGTTCCGATGGAGACGAATCTAAAAGAGCAAACGACCTCAGCAACTGAATTTTGCGACCAGTGCATTTTGATATTTTTTAAATCCAAAATTCTCACAACTTTCTTGACAATCAAAATATCGGTGCGTGGATTCACACACAATCTTTTCACAATTCTCTCGAATTAAGGATATTTTCGATTTTAGGGGAAAGCAAATCAATACTTAACAAGCCCAGCTTACAACATCAATAGCGCTTGGGGTTCGATACGATGTCGTGATTTTGAACATAAATCGGTTCACTCCTTCACGTCAAAAGAGGATTTGTAAAATTCCAGACCAGATGTTTAGCATTTGGGGGGTTGAACTACAAGCAGAGGATCGATTCCACCATATTCATGTCGAAGGAATAATAATACAAATCGCAAAGATGCAGGGGAAACAAACCTCTCCTTTTCTCTTCCTTCCAGCAGCCTCATCTTCAGGAGCCATAACTCGGAGAATTATTAGAAACGCCACAGACCAATTCGCCCGCGCTCTCTCTCTCTCTCTCTCTCCCGTTCTCTTGCAGTTGCAGAGGGCACAGGAGGTCTCTAGACATTATTAGACAACATTATTGATCGCATTTTACCCATGACCAAGACCGTTGGCTTGTGGGCACCCGCTACGCGTTCGGACAACCAGAGGGAAAATTGTCGTCTAGTCCCTGTCCCACGTGATTTTACATTATAAGAAGTCATAAAAAAATAAGACGAAAAGGACTTTTCAGTGGTTGGAATCGATAAAGCAGCGGCAATGAACCGATACCGATGGATAGTCCTCTCGAGTCAGTTCCATTCAATCGGATCAATAAAGACGATGCAATGAACTGATTGGTTGTCCTCTCAAGTCCTGGTTTTATGTTTTGTATTTACCTGCCCAACTTGAAAGCGAGAAAGGATTCCATGCGGGTCTAGAAGGACGAGTGCTCGGTCAGTGTCCTCCAGCTGGAACCTTTCTCCTTTCTCCCAGAGTAGAAATGCACTGTCCGAGTCCGGGTAAATTTTCAGACTAATGTCCTAAAAAATCCTAAATTAACAAATTTATAATAAATTATTCAAAATTAATTTTTTATCATCAAAAATCATAAACTTTTACATTTTTTATAAATTTACCTTAAACTAATATATTCATGAGAAATTTATCCTCTGACACGTGATAATTGATTAATATACCAGTTTGGGATTTCATTCTCCATTTGTTAAAGTTCGATTTTGTATTTTTTGTTGCATTTAATCTAATTTAACGAAATATATATTTGTCACAAATATTTAAGTTTGAGGTTTTTAATGGTAAAAAAAATTAGTAACTATGTCACAAGTGTATAGTTAGAGTTTTTTTGTGACTATTTTGAGTAAATTTATTTTAAGTGTACCGATTTAAGATTTTTCATAATCAAAAAATTAATTTGAAATATATTTATCATAAATATATCAATTTAAGAGTTTTCTTGACGTTAACTTTAAACTTTTTAATATTTACCAAAAAAAAACTTTAAACTTTTTAATTATAAAAGTTGTTAGAGTACTGGTATCTTTGTAATATTTCAAACCACGGAATTTCCAGGTTTGAGAAAACGTTGTGTACACAAGAGTGCCACGTCATATTAGGCCCATCCGTAGAAATTTTCAAAACGCCTCGACATGTCTGCTCCTCTCTTCGTGCAATGTGCTGTCAGAGGGTCCCACCTGCACTGTAAAGAACGTAGCACTCTCTCTCCTCTTTCATATGCATTATTTTCTCGAGATGTGGAATAGAGAGAGCCAAAGCCTATCCATGGTGGAAACCATGGAAGCCCTCAGGGCAAAACCCTAGAGCGCCTCCTCCTCGAGCAAGACTGCGCCACGCTCTCCCTCTCGAGCGACGAGCTCGGCCTTGCCAGATCGGTAAGCTCGAGCCTCGCCATTACCAGACCTCGGCAAGCTCGAGTTTCGCCGGCCTCCAGTACGCCCGTCTCTCGCCAGCCACCGGCTGAGGTAATGAAAGAAAAAAAAGGAAAGAAAAATTAATTATAATTTCGATTTTTTAAAAATATTTTTATAAGGCTAAAAAGAGAGAATTTGTATGAGCCTAGTAGATTGGGAATGGATTTTAAGCTCAACCCATTTAAACTCATTTATTTTAGACTTATATATGACTTATTTAATTACTTATTTATATTTTAAATGGGTTATGTATATGTTTAAGATCCATTTTGACATATCCAGAAAAGATCTAGACGCCTTCCGAGAAAATGTTGTGGGCAACACATGAAGGGTAAGGCAAAGGACGAGGTGGGGCCGTGGAGGGCTATCAATGCCCGATTACTTACAAGGAGTTTGATGGCAATTTCCCCTCGAGTACTCGTTGCACAATCTGATAAGGAAAGGTCGGCAGCGTCTAGCGGATTGCTCTTCCCGTATTACGTAAAAGCATGGTCTAGGTTAGACTACATAGGAAAATTCTAAAAAAATTAAATATCTCTAACAATCTAAAATTGATAACACTTCTTCTCAAGTATATTCAGTAAGTGTCTCGAGAGTTGGATCGTGGGTTGGAAAATAGAGTAATGGAGGAAACTTAAGGAATCGATGGGCAGTTGAACAGAGAGAGAGGGGTTACGGTAGATATACAAATATTATGATTTGTACACAAGCTCCTAAAGTTTCTCTTGTAAATTTATTTGTCCATTGAAATTTATCTTGCCACGTTGCCCTCTACAGTGCACTTTCACAGCCAAGGTCAGTTGAGTTTTTTTTTTTTTGGGAGGGGGGGGGAGAATTGAATGCAATTATATTTTCAAGCAAACCGTGAATCATATGAACGTGCTAATAACCATTCAAAAGAACAGAACTCCTGCGACAATCTTTCCCTTCCTTTGTTTGCGGACATGCTTCAGGATCGATAGAATTTTGGCTAAAAAACATTAAAGATTAAGGATAAGGATTTGTGTCTAATTGATGCAGGTTTTGAAATTGTAAGGAGCGAAGTGAAAATCAATAAACATTGAGGAGCCAACTGATATGGGGGCAAAGCGTGCTTTGTCCCGCCGTTCCCGTTTCTTCGCTTTTTCTTTGAGGAACCATCTTAGATCTAATAACATCCAAAAAAAAAGATCTTGAGGCAAAATTCTTAAATGACTGTTGCCCACAAAATTCTTCAAAAATGGCCATGGTCCACCAAAACTAGAACAATGCTGCACAACAGCTACGTTTGGTTCAATTTTGGAAATAGGTAAATATAAATATCTTTGTCCTAAAGAGCTTTAGGGAAATGCAAATTGCGTTTGGTAAAAAATTCTTTGTAAAGCTATTTTGGCGTAAAGAATATTTAGCAAATTTTTTTTATAAGAGGTTTTTGGATTTAATTTTTCTTTTTTTATTAAAAACATATTAAACTCTTTGCCGGCTCTAATGAAGATAAAGGTAGTTTTAGAACAGTGAGAGGTAAAATTGAAACTAAAAAACTTATGATAATAGTTTTGGAAAAAAAAATAGTTTCTGCATTTGGCTAAATGCTGAAAGACTAAAACTAGCATTGAGTTTTCAGTTTTCCTTAAGTCAGTATTTGACTAAAAGCCCCTTGAACAAGCTTACCAAGGCTCCGTTTGGCAACCACTTTGCCAAGTACCTTTGAGCCCCTAAAGATCTTTGGGCTAAAGTAGGGGTGTTTGGCAAAAATATTTGAAGTCCCCTTTGGAGAAGGCCACAAGGTGTGAAGGCTGAAAGCCCAAGGCAGGGGAGGACCTGCCTTGGGCTTTCGGCTTTTTCGGCATGCCCGCTCGGAGTACTATTCATATTTTTTTTTCCGAAATTGTCCTTACAAACTTTTGATTTTTCCGTTTTTTGCCCTTGTGAGGATCACTGTTCATCTTCTCCGTCGAGAGTGGCCCCGGCGGCAGCTGCTAGGGTCAATGTTCCTTCTCCGTCGAGGGTGGCCCCGACTCCGATCGAGCGTGTCAGTCGCGAGAAGTGAGCCCTCTTGGCGCAGTCACCCTCGTCGGGTCGTCCCTCTGCCGAGGTCCCCACCTCAGCGAGGTTAGAGCCGACGGAGTCGCGACGCAAATTGGATCCGGGTCGTGGGAGCGACGGCGTCGCGCGACGCGCGCGACCTCGCCGCCCCAGATCTGGGGTCGCCGGGGGTCACCGCCGGCTGCCTTTGCCGATTTTCATTTTTTTATTTTTCTTTTGATAATTTTTTTTTTCACAAAAGCCCTTTGTCCCCCAAACACTATTTTGCGCAAAGGTACTTCACAAAGGGCTTCTAAATTACAATTTACCAAACACAATTTGCATTTTGAAAAACACCTTTAACTTAAATGTCTTTGCATTTTCCTAAAGACTTTCCCCAAAAGTCTTCCCAAACGCACCCCAAATACCCCAGCATTTCCTCAATAAGCTTTGGAAGCTAAAAGCCCATTGAGAAAGTTGAACCAAATGCATCAAATTGGGGTTGAGTTTTCCGTAAACTACATTAATTAGCCCGATGATGAAGCATTGTAATTTCTTCTTGAAAAAACGACTCACGACTAGAAGTGTGTAAAACGAATCGTACGAACCAAGAATCATCCAACTTGGACCAAATTAGTCAATTTTGGTCCGATTACTAGGAGCATCGATCCGACTCTTGATCCCTAAAAATGAAACTAGTATCTGGCTAGTGTGGTTCCTAATTCAAAGGGAGGATCGAACCAGATCGATTATAGATATTTTTTTTTTTTTAATTTCTTCAAAAAAAATACAAGTGATGATCTTTTTTCTTTTCTTTTTTTCTGTATTTCTCCATAATAAAAGGCATTGAGGAGTGGGGAAAAAATGAACAGTTCCATTAGACCAACCCGAAAACTGATCATCCCTACTCATGACCTAGCTGACAGCAAAGGAAAGGACGAGGTGGAGTCGCAAAGGGCGGAGGCACCGGCGTGATTTGTCAAACGAGAGAGAGCAAAGTTAGGGCTTCCCCAATCGCGAGTCCGAAGGGATGAAGAGAGCATAGCGGAATCACAAGTCGAGAGCAAGAGAGAGAGTGGAACATGGAGAGTGAAGGAAGGGAATGCCTCGTGTGACCCAGGGGAGAGAGAGAGAGAACGTGGAGTGGGGAGAGAGAGAGAATAGCCTGCAAGAGTTTGAAATTTTTCGGGAGAATTATAAAAAAAAGTCCTAAACCTATTGTAATTGAGCCAATTTAGTTATAAACTTTTTTTTTTTGGCCAATTTAGTCATAAATCTTTAACAATTGTGTCAATTCAGTCCATTCAGCCAAAATTGGCTGGTTAGCGCTGATGTGGACGTCAGTTGAGTACAGCTGGCCCACGAACGCTGATGTGGTAATTTTTAAATATTTTTTAAATATTTTTTTTTTCGAATTTTTATTTTTAATTTTTTAATTTTTTAATTTTTTGATTTTTTTTTCTTTTTTTTCCCCTTCTTCTCCTTCCTTTGACCTTGCTGGCCACTGGCAAGGCTCGCCCCCATCGGCCACTAGCGAAGGCATCGCTAAATCTGGCGATGGCCGCCTCGCCGGCCACTGGTGAGGTCAACCCCAACCTCTTCCCGGCCGTTGAAACTCCACTAAGACCCCTCGATTCAAGCTCCGGCTTTGATGGCCTGAACCCTAACCAAGACAACCCTTCGAACTCGAATTCCTCTTTGACCTTGAGCGACCTAAACCAGGCCTCACCTGTGGTGGATGAGCGCAAGCGGAGGCGTATGATATCGAACTGGGAGTCGGTGAGGCGGTCCCGCATGAGAAAACAAAAGCACCTTGAGAACCTGCGAAACTAGGTGAAGTGGTTGAGGTCGACCCCAACCTCACCAGTGGCCAACGAGGCGGCCATCGCTAGATCTGGCGAGGCTCGACCTCACCATGGCTAGGCGAGGCCGAGCCTCGTCTTCGTCAGTGGCCGGCGAGGTTGACCTCGCTGGCCCTCACCTCTGGCTAGCGCTGGCTAGCCAGACAAAGGAGAAGAAGGGGAAAAAAAGAAAAATAAAAAGAAAATAAAAAATTCAAAAAAATATTTAAAAATTGTACATCAGCGTTCATTGGCTAGTTGTCCCTGGCCGGCGTTGATGTGGACGCCGGCCGGTCAATTTTGGTTGAATGGACTGAATTGACACAATTATAAAATGTTTAAGACTAAATTGGCCTAAAAAATGTTTAGGACTAAATTGGCACGATTGCAATAAATTTATGATTTTTTTGGTAATTCTTTCAAAATTTTCTAACGGGTGGGCCCGCAAGCAATACGTATGACACGCTAAGTGGATGGATACAATTATTATATGTAATATTTTCTCGAAAGGAAGGAGAGTGCTGAAAAATCCAACAAAGCGGGACCCATCTATCATATGACAATCAATGATTGGGCCAGTCCGATAGTAACGTGGAACGGTTGGTCTACCCGATATATTCTCGAATGTCTCCTGCAATACCAACATGCTCATGTGCTTCGTTTGATATATGAGATCCCACACGCCTTGACTTGACTTGACTTGCAGTTTGGAGTTTGGGACACCCGAAGTGCCATAACTTGGCACAGGAGGACACTTGAGTGCCATAACTTCGGAAATGTACACTTAAGTGCCAATTTCGGAGTAAAGTGGAACACTTAAGTGCCACTCCAGCCAAATGGGTGACGTGGCAATTTTCCGGCGACTTGGACACAAAACGACGCCGTTTTGTATGCTGACGTGGCGAGAAAATGCAAAAACGACGTCGTTTTGTGTCTTATGTATAAATAATTAATATAAAAATTAATTAAATTAAATTAAAACTTAATTTTATTTAAAATATTCTAAAAATTTAAAAACTTCAAATTTAAAAAAACTTAAAATTTTAAAAACTTAAAATTAAAAAGCTTACAATTTAAAAAAAATTAAAATTTAAAATTTACAAAACTTAAAATTTAAAAAACTTAAAATTAAAAAAAATTAAAATTTAAAAAACTTAAAATTTAAAAAACTTTTAATTAAAATTAAAAAACTTAAATTTTAAAAAACTTAAATTTTTTTAAAAAATTAAATTTTAAAAAAACTAAAATTAAAATAACTAATATTTTAAAAAAATAATATTTTAAAAAATTAATATTAAAAAAATTAAAATTGAAAAAACTTAAAATTAAAAAAATTAAAATTTAAAAAAATTAAAATTTAAAAAAATTAAAATTTAAAAAAATTAAAATTAAAAAACTTAAAATTTTAAAAACTTAAAATTTAAAAAAACTTAAAATTTATAAACCTTAAAATTTAAAAAAAATTAAAATTGCCACCTCAACCGCCCCTTTGCCCCCCCCCTTTTAAAAAAAATAATTTTTTTTTTAAATTTTAAGTTTTTTTAAAAATTTTAATTATTTTAAGTTTTAAATTTTAAATTTTAAATTTTAAGTTTTTTTAATTTTAAGTTTTTTAAATTTTAATTTTTTTAATTTCAAATATTTTTAATTTTAAGTTTTTTAAGTTTTTAATTTAATTTTTTTAATTTTAAGTTATTTAAATTTTAAATTTTAAGTTATTTAAATTTTAAATTTTAAGTTTTTAAAATTTTAAGTTTTTTTAAATTTTAAGTTTTTTAAATTTTAAATTTTAAGTTTTTTAAATTTTGAGTTTTTTAACTTTTAACTTTTTAATTTTTTTTAACATTTTAAATAAAATTAATTTTTAATTTAATTTAATTAATTTTTATTTTAATTATTTACACATCAGACACAAAACGACGTCGTTTTTGTATTTTCTTGCCACGTCAACATGCAAAACGGCATCGTTTTGTGTCTAAGTCGCCGGAAAATTGCCACGTCACCCATTTGGCCGGATTTTCTTTGGAGTGACACTTAAGTGTTCTATTTAACTTCGAAACTAGCACTTAAGTGTACATTTTCAAAGTTATGGCACTTAAGTGTCCTCCCTTGCCAAGTTATGGCACTTGGGCTGTTCTTCGACCTGCAGTTTGCAAGAGTAACAAAATAGAAGAGAGAACTAACGATCAACGAGATCTCCAAGTAAAGAGAACTTGTTTTTGGACACAACTATAGTTGGTAATCATATTCTCCAAACAACTAATTTGATAAAAACTAGACTTGCCCATTCTTTTTATAATATCACAAGGGCAATAGCACAAAGAAAATTTCTTCAATGACAATATTGTAAAAGCATGTATAAATGGAAATTGATAACTAAACTAATGTTATGTTGAACACATTAAATAGTAATTTCGTACCATTTAAAAATGCTATGTACCACATTTTATTACTGAAAATTTATCTAAAAAGTCATACACTTATTGTACTTTTATTAATTCATTCATAAACCTATCAATTTTGCTAATTGAATTCTAAATATTTTCACGTCTTACAAATTAAGTTCATCTAGTTAATTTTGATGGAAAATCATTGTCATTGATGCTGGCTATCATAAGTGGTGTGGCTAGCGTTGACATTGATAATTTTTAATTATATTTTAATATTTTTTCCCTTTTTGTTTTTTTCTTCCTTTCTTCCTCCTCTAGCTAGTGAGGTTGCCCTCGTTGACCTCAGACGAGCCTCGCCTTGCTACTGGTGAGTCTTGCCCTAGCTAGCCCTGAACTATGGCCAGTCGCTGAGGTTTGACAATCAACTAGAGAAGGAAGAAAAGAAGAAACAAAAGAATTCAAAAAATAAAAATATTATTAAAAATTATTCACATCAATGTCAGTCGCGCCATATAAAGCAACTATCATCTACATCAGCAGTTTTATGTCAAAATTAACAAGATAAACTCAATTAACAAAAAATGAAAAAGTTTATGATTCATTTGTCAAATTTAAAAAAATTATGATTAAATTTAAAAAAAAATACTAAATTTATAATTTTTTGAATAATTTGCTCAAAACACGACACACTCTATATTGTGTGTGCTTGAACGATGCTCTGCTCTTTTTCGACCAAAAAAAGAAAGATGATGCGTTCTTATCATCCAAAGATCCAAGACTCTTCATGCCGATCGAACCGCTACGATGCAAATGATTGCCCGCATAATTTTCCGCAATAGTACGTGGGAGGTACGCCAGAGGAGCGCCAAAGGAGCCTCTACTTGTCCCTTTTTGACTTGACGTGTTTTTCTATTAATAAAGGAAACATCAAGGACGACCAATGAACATGTCTTTCCCAAAAAAAAAAAAATCAATGAGAATGCTCCTAACTGATAATCATAGGTACATTTGATAATATTTCTATTTTCAGAAATAATTTCTTTTTAATAATAATTTTATATTTTTATTTTCTGAAATAATAAAATAATTGTTTATTAATTATACAAAATTTATATTCTTAAAATAGAAAAATAATGAAAATGGGTTTTGTACAATACTAAAAAAAAATTTTGACGTAGAATTTCTTTGAATTTTTTAATGATTTTATGAGATTTTTCTTTTTCCCTCTCTTCTTCTTCTTCCTCTTCTAGCCGATTGCTGAGCCTCAATGATGGTTGATGATTGGCTAGAGATGAGAGCCGGCAACCTCGCTAGCCCCTGTGAGGTTGGGGCTCACTGTGGCTAGGCAAGGTCGGCCTTGCCTTGGTTGGGCGAGGTTGAGCCTTAGAAGAAAAGAAAAGAAATAAACTAACTTATTCCATAAATTATTTTCGGGAATAATTAGCAATTTTTTTTCATTCTTATTTCTGTTTCAAATTTATTTCCTGGCCATTTTTCTATTTTGGAGAATAGAAACATTAACTAACATTTCCAAATGGATTTCTATTCTTTTTTAATTTCGGAGAAAAAAAAGTAGAAATTTTGAGAAATAGAGACGTTAATAAACAGACCCACATTCTCTGCTAACTAATTTAATAAGAATATTAGATTCTCTCTTTTTGCTGGATGGCAATGTCCAATTCAATCTATAGTATCATGAAGGTCCATTGCTGACGCATGTTTACGCTTGATGATGATGGTATTTGTGTTAATTTATTGAATTAATTAAATTAAATTAATTTAAGAAATGGTCTTAAAATTTTCGACCAAAAAAAATAAATAAACTAATTTCTTTAGGGGACCTTACATGAAAACGCATTGGTCTTATAGAAAATTTTCAAGCAATGATTAATTTATTGATTAAATTAATTTCTTTGCATTACCAATAAGTCATACCATCCACGCATTAGGAACACTTGTAATGAGACGCGACTACTATGATTAATCTTTAATTTTTTCACTATTAATTCAAATTTTAAGTGAATCAAATAACATTTTTTTTTGGTAATTAATGACTTTTTAAAGTTGAGAAAGGAAAAGAAAATTCAAAATTCCACTAAAAGTGGAAAAAGTTCCTTCACTATTTGAAAAACACGTTGGTTTAATCGCCATCGGATCCTTTCTTTTCGACTTTTCTTGGACCCAATCAACAAGCGAGTTGAATTTTTAAGAAAATCGCGCGCGTGAGTGTGTTGCTCACATTGGATGCGCGCGCACATGGATAGCGAGTGAAGAGAGAGAGAGAGAGAGATGTGAGGTCACGAGGACTCTTATGAGAAAGTGGCAGTGGGTGGCAGACACGATGTGACTCGGATAAAAAAGAAGAAAAAGAGAGGGGCCAACGAGGATTAAATAGGACAATATGTCCTCGATCAAGAGTGTGATCCACATCATGCTAAAGTCTTTTCTGGTCAAGTACATCTTGATATCGACCAAAAAAAAAAAAAAGTACATCTTGATAACTTCATCTTTTTGTTCTCCAACATCGTGATAAAGTTGGTGAACAAAAAGAAAATTCAAATTTCGCTGACAGTAGAAAAGTTCCCTGGGAAAATAAAATTCAGGTAATCAATGACTTTTTTTGGATATTACTATTTAAATTTTAGATGATAGCATTGAAATTAAATTACTGTCAATCACAATCTCATTAAATTGCGCAACTAACCTCATAAATTATATAGTAAAAAATCCGAAAATCCAACCGAAAGATCTAATAATTGAGTATTGATGGTGCAAATAATCAAATATGTAGCATGCATTAATTCATGCCGAAAGTTTTGTTCATTGACCACTAACTATCGACATTTGAATTTTAGCCAACTAATTGAAGTTTTCTTTTAAATGTACCGAAATAAATAAAAAATAAATATCAAGAACGCCCAATTCGTCCATTTTCTATTTTGCATGAGTCTAATTCATGGGAACTTAACCCGCAAGGTTAGTCCATAAACCCCAGTCTGAGCCCATTATCTAAAATCCATCACTCAAACCGACCAAGAAAAACACCCAGGACCCGGACCCTAATGATGTGTAGCTAATTAAAGAGCCTGCCGGTAAAACTTTGGATTCTTTTCAAGTTGAACGATGGACGCTATTAATTTTGCCGACAAACCAAGAAATCAGCTGGACAGAATGATCTAAACGCACCTTCGACTCGCAAAAGGCACGGCGAAGTCCATTAGAACACTCCATAAGGCCGAGGATGAGTTGGGAATTACAGGTTCTGTAATCTATATATTTACTCATTCAATCGTTCTGTGAAGCTCCCCATTGTGGACATGAGGAGTTGATAGTCCAACATTGGGACATCACACAGAGCATACCATCTTTTCTGAGCTGAAACAATGCATTTCGTTCCATTGTATACGGTGTAGAGGAACGCAACGGAGAAAGATTGAACTAAGGGGGGTCCGGCACCTCAGAGAAGAACTTATCATATAACCCGAACAGAGGATTTTATTGAGAATAGGAGACATCAAGATGCTCACGCGTTCAAGAACAAGAAGATGAACTGAAGAGTCAACAGGAGGAAGAGGGAAGAAGATGAACATGGAAATGAAGAAAGAAAATGAAAAAGGAAAAAGGCTTTGGACAAAAATGCCCTTGATAATGGTTTGAAAGGTAGCATAAAAGTAGCATGTGACATACACATGCTCGCTAGACCGTTATTTGAGATAAAGTCGGTTATGAATTTTTTTTTTTAATAGAAAATGAGCTTACTTTAGGTTTTCATTTGAAATTTTTCCCCAAAAAATGTGCTGGGGTGTTTATTTGTCCAAAAAGACGAGATCAATAATTTTTTAATCATTATATAATCAAATTAACAATAATGGTAAAGCTAACTAAGATGTTAGGTTGTTAACTTTTATGACATGTGATGTTCCTCACCAAGAAATATCAAATAAATGAGTGCGTTTGGACTCAATGAAGGAAAGGTAAAGCAATTTTGATGAATTTTGGAAAATATATACCCCACCAATCTCTCAGCTATTCTTGCACGATCTTTTGCACTGACCCAGCGAATGCTCACAACAGGCAAGCCACTCGCGAATTGAAAATTAAAGAAGGCAGAGGGTAAATACGGTAGATGGTTCTTTTCATTCTGTCTTAAAAACTCAGTATACCAGATGACAAAACATGGGTCTTTACCAAACTTAATATATGTCAAAAGACATTCTCCGCATTTAGGCCACATCTCCTGGATACTGCAAGGATAAATCTGAAAATAGCAGACATGATCATGGAGAAAACACTATATCAGTCTATGCACTTATTCTCTTTTAACTACTGAACAAAGACAAGCTTGAGACAAACATCCTACAAGACATAGCAAACCTCAAGAAAACTAGGTTGCTTGCCTAATAATCATGACTATGGTCTAGGTACTTATGAAATGGCTGAAAAGAGTACTCGAAGTTGGTTGCATTTTCTGTATCGTTGTTTGCTAATGGATCACACTAGATTTCCTAATTTCTCGATTTCTTTCCCCTCGTCTACTTCTAGTGCGACTTTGGGACTGGAAGAACCTCAAAACACAGTTGCAATCAACAGATTCAGTGATGGTCACCCTTGGACAGCACCGGAATGTCATGATATCTTAATGAGGCTCCAGAACTCCCCAAGTAAGAAGCTGTACTGCAAAATAACACAAAGGGATATGTGCATAGATATCCTAAAACTTACAAGGAAAGTACAATTGACTCCTAAAACTTACAAAAAGTGCAATCAAGTCGTAAACTTGTCAAATTGGTTTAATTGAGTTCTAAAGTTAATACCATCAGACTTACTAACGGAAAACGCTGATGTGAAATTTTAAATGAAATTTTATTTTCCATGTGACTTTTAACATTATTTTTATTCTTGTTAAAACTAAAAAGGAAAAGCTAAATTTATTTTAAAAAACAAAACAGTTCAAAAAAAAAAAGGCACCAGTGGAGCTTTCATCGTCGCCCATCGCCGGAGGGCCGACAACTCCGGCGATGGGCGGCGACTGCGGCAGAAATGCCCGCCGGTGCCATTTTCTTCTGCTTTTTCAACAGTTTTATTTTTTAAATAAAGTTTAGTTTTTCCTTTTTAGTTTTTAAATTTAATTTTTAAAGATTTTGAATAAAAAATAATTTTAAAAAAGCCATGTGGAAAATAGAAATTCATTTAAAATAGGGAAAAAGCCATGAAAAACCCTAAACTTTGCTCAAAGTGACACATTTACCACAAACTTTTTTTTGTGACGTGAAAAACCCCAAACTTTTCAAACCGTGACACATTTACCCCATCAAGGGCATTTTTGTCTTTTTATTCTGTTTTTTTCCTTTTTCTTTTTTTCTTCTTCTTCTTCCCTCCGCTGGCCATGGTGGAGGGAAGCCGGCGTCCGGTGAGGGTCGCCCTCACCAGTGTCGGGCGAGGGCGGCCCTCGCCGGTGTCGGGCGAGGGCGGCCCTCGGCAGTGTCAGCGAGGGTGTCGGATCTGGCGCTCCTTGCGACGCCTTTCCGGCGAAGGAGCTTTCCTAGCGTCCTCTTCGCCGACCCGCGCCGGCGGAGGGAAGAGAAAAGCGAAAAAAATTTTAAAAAAAAATTTAAAAAATGAAAAGACCAAAATGCCCTTTAATTTTGGGGTAAATGTGTCACACAATGAAAGTTTAGGGTTTTTTGTGTCACAAAAAATAGTTTGGGGTAAATGTGTCACGGTTGGCAAAGTTTAGGGTTTTTCACGTCACAAAAAAAGTTTGGAGTAAATGTGTCACTTTAGGCAAAATTCAAGGTTTTTCGTGGCTTTTTCCCTTTAAAATATAACGTTAGCGCTACGTCAGTAATTTTCGTTAGAAAATCTTATGGTGTTTAATTTAGGATTCAATTGAACAAATTTGACAAGTTTTAGGACTTGATTGCATTTTTTGTAAGTTTTAGGACTCGATTGCACTTTCATAACAAGTTTTAGGACTTCTGTTGTACATATCCCTAACAAAAACTATCCGTTTGTCAGCATCAATCTCATGGGACTGAAGGTTCTGAGAAAGAACATGGTTGGGGTTTCTTCGGAATATAAACAGGAATGAGTGTTAAAATAGAATGTTTTCCATGATCTGCTTTTCTTTTCTTTTCTTTTGCATGTCACAATTTTATCCTTTCTATGAAACGCCTATATCTAAGAGACTAAGATAGGCCTAATTACCCAAAAAAAAAACCCACCAAGATGGATGTGCCTTACTGGGTTTGCCCCGCACCTAAGTCCCAATAATAAAAATAAACTCACTAAATTACATAGGAGTCATTGAAAGAGTAGTAGACGATTAGATAAACAAGAAAAAAAATGTGGGAATAGACGACACCCCATTAGAAACTCGCTACTCTGTAAGTAATCTGCCTTCTATACTTATGGGCTTTAGGGGGTATAATGCTCTGAATGCATCGGTCCGGGTTGGGAGTGGGGGGAGAGAGGGAGACGATCAGTGAGAAGATTCAGGAGGAAAAGTGAATGACAATGGCCCAGTCCCGTCTTGTTTATTATTCGTCACTCTGTTATATGGAAGGAGAAGTGAACCCATCATTTTCATGTTCTCTTCCTCATCATTAAGGTTGTGGAATAACAGCCTAATTAGCTCTCTCTCGTGCTCATTACTCCTCCTTCCTCAGTCCTCAATCCTCCTTATGCACACTTTCTCTCAAAAAGAAACCCTAACCTTTGGTTGCCTTTTAGTCCTCCTCACGCATGATCCTCTCAACTCTCGCCTCATCTTGCTCTCAGTCACCTCTCACCTCCAGCCCTCTATTGCTGCATCAAAGTCGCAGCCTCACATACAGCCCTCCCTCGCAATCATGGCCTCGCCTCTCTCTCTGTTTTGCCTCAATGTAATGGCCATTCCCTTGTTATTATTACTTGATTTCTGTCGTTGGAATGGGATTTCTTATGGGAACACGAAGTTGATTATACTAGAAATTTTCCCTCGCCCAATTCGGTATCTTCTCTTTTATGGGAAAAGTTTCGCAATCTTTTTTTCATTCATTTTTTTTTTTTTTGTACCCAGGAAACCCCGAACGCCGACAGCCGGCGGGAAGAACCTGGGGCTGACACAAGCTGGCCACCACACTCACGCCAGCGGTTAAGTCACCAAGTAACGCCGTTGGGATTCGAACTTGACACCTTTCGTGGGAGGCACAAAGCTCAAGCCAACTGCGCCACTGCAGTGGGTGGTCCATTCAATTTTTTTATATCTCGTAAAACATGGGAAACTACATTACCATGCAAGAGTGCTCAAACAACAACATTTAAACACACTAAAAAGTTGAACAAGATACATCAATAGGGTTAATACCCTGAAAAACCCCAAATTGATACACTTGTGACAAATTTACCAAAAACTATTTTTTTTATCACCTAAAACTCCAAACTGGTATACCTTTAACAAATTTACCTCAAACTGGTATACTTGTGATAAATTTACCTTATGTTAGTTTTCATTAAATTTTACCGTCAAATTATTAAATTAACTGACACGTGACAGTTGACTAATATATCAATTTGGGATTTTACGCTCAATTTGTCACAATTTACAATTTTTGTGATTTTTTTGTGGCATTAATCCAATTTAGCAAATGGTATATTTATTACAAATTTATCAGTTTTGGGTTTTTTACGATCGAATAAATTAGTTTAGGATAAATTAGTCATAAATATACCAGTTTATGATTTTTTATAATCAGTCGAGGTAAATTTATCACAAGTGTACCGGTTTGGGGTTTTTCATGGTCAAAAAAATAATTTGGGGTAAATTTGTCATAAGTATACCAGTTTAGGGTTTTTCAGGTATTAACCCTATATCAATATAACATTAATGAGGTGTGGCAGAGTAAAGAGCCCGAACTGTGTGGGCAAAATTAAACACCACCTTGCAATTAAGCCTCGAACAGGATCCCAGCCATGCCTAACATAAAAAATGCAATTAGTCTACGCTAATGAATGCAAATTTCCCTAAACTTTGGTAATAATGAAACGTTAAACCTAGATATGAAATTGAATTTAGAATAAACTAAATCCCGTGATGAAATTCTTACGTAAATGCAATTCCGATTATTTAAATCTTTTTCATTTCCAATTTTTTATATTTTCCTCAAGGAAAAAACAAACTAGAATCTAAAATAACATCCAAGGGAGGCGAAGCACACACTGTTCGGACCAAGGCCCGATCCAGATGAGGGTGCACATAACGCCCAAAATAAATCGATAGGATAGGGTTGTGTCACATATTGGATTCTCCCGTACTCAAGTACCCTTATAAGTAGAGCTTGGTGTGATTGGGGAGAAGAATGGGTGATGCAGGAGAGATGATACAACTAGTTCTTAGGAGTGGCATCCGAGCATTTGTGCTAGAAGTTCTAGGATATAACGATTATAACTACTACGAGCTCTAAAAGTGGATTTGGCCTCCCATGTATAAATCGATCAGGAGTTGATGTCGCTCTCTTGATGAGGCCATGGCAAGTTGAAACCAATTATTGTGCTGTAATGTTCTGTGTATCTCACTCAAGACATGGGATGCTCAAGTTGAATTGAGTGATACAATCTTGTGTAAGAATGTGATTCGCCATACTGTTCCTAGGAACAATTATAAAAAGAAGGCTAGTCTGGTGTTCTCGACTAACCAGGGGCGCACAAGCTATTTCTTGGTCAAGAAACTATCGACCCGTGACACTTGAATGTCAATTACGTAAGTGCTCAATGCAAAATGGAGGAGCGAACACTAAGGTTTTGTTGTTTTGTTTGTTTTGCAGAAAATGAATGATTTTAAAAAAAATTTCTAAAAATGATCACTTATATAGCTTAAAATAATTAGTCAATGAAAAAAACTTCAATTAATGACAACAATGTATGTTTATACACTTTTTATGAATGATGAAAATATTTTTCATTCATTCATTCTTTTTAAGCAATAAAGGCGATCAATTTAGAAAAATATTTTTCAAATCATTTATTTTCCATTAAATAAACGAAACCTAATTCTAAAATTAGAGCTCTGTTCATTTTGCGGAAAATATGGCATTTATGAAAAATGTTTTCCAAGAAACTATTTTAAAGAAAAATAATCATATTTTCCTTTGTTCGGCTGAAACTTGAAAATAAATTAGAAAATATATTTTTTTGTTCGATAAGGAAAATCTTTGCCTTCATGCACTTGTTTTTAGTAATTTTTATTATTATATATTTTTCTAAAAATCGATTTTTTAATTATTTTTCTTTTTTTCCTTTTCTTATTCTTCACTAGTCAGTTGTTGGCCATAGCGGCAATCGACGGCCGGTGATCGGCCACAAGCAAGCTGGAGCCTCACCACAGGCCAGTGATCAGGTCGAGGCTGAGCTTGCCTGACGCCGGCGAGCTTGAGCCCCACCGGATCCGGCCACCTGATGGTCGAATTTGGCAAGGCCTGAGCTTGCTTAAGGCTAGTCAAATGAGCTCGGGTCTCACTAGATCTGATAATCTAGGCAAGGCCAATGGCCAAATTTGGTAAGGCTTGAGCTTGCTAGCGTCAAGCAAGCTCAACATCAACCTATGGCAAGGCTCCAGCTTGCCTAGGGCTGGTTGTCGACCACCGTCGTGGCTAACGACTAGCCATGGCCAAGGAATAAGAAGAAGAGGAAAAAAAAAGAATTAAAAAATTGATTTTTTTAAAAAATATAATATAATATAAAAATAAAATAAAAATTAATTTGTTGAAAGAAATTGAGGTGGAAGAATTTTTGGAAAATGTTTTCTACTTTTGAAAAGTGGAAAACATTTTCCTTAATTTTGAAGGTGTTTTTTCCAATAGCAGAAAACGTTTTCCTTGATTAGTTCATTTTTCGTAAAACGAAAGCTGGAAAATCCGAAAAACGTTTTCGAGAAAGTTATTTTCCGTTAAACGAACAAAGCCTAGTAAACATTAATACATGAATATGAGAAAATCAATTATTCTGGAGAATAGAAATAAAAAAAGACTATTTCTAAAAAGAAATTATTCTCTAGAACAGAAGTATTACCAAATAAACCCTTACTAGCCTCTTGTAGTGTGCCGAAGCCAGATGGTCTTCATTTCTGCTGTGACCAAACATAAAAGTGACCCAGTTTACTAAGTGAAAATCTGCCAGAAAGTAGCATACACTTGAGGCCTTAGAGATTTTGCCAGCTGAATTTTTTTAGGAGAAAATCAACCGGTGCACAACTTTCCTTTTGGAAGAGACCGATGTGCTCATCTGGAGGGGCTGCTTTTTGCTCACGGCGGTTGATTTTGGCCTCAACCTGTCTTCAAAGGGAATTCAATAAAGTCAAGCCTGAAATTGACTCCAATAAATTTGCCTTATTCGCCTGCTTCCCTATCTTCTCTTAACGGGGTGGATGCCATGCACAGATATCAGTTAAAACTGAGGAGAATCCACCATCACGTATCCGGAGAACGAGCCATTACACGCTTCAACGCATCCTGTACTTGCACCGATTTCTCAGCCGGACATTCACTAATGTTCAGCTTTTCCAAAGATGTTAACTTTTCTAGGCCTTCAATTTGACCGATCATTTTGCATCGTCTGATCTCTAAAACTTTCAGCGACTTCAAGTTTGAAAGATCAGGTAAACTGAGGTCATCACAGTCTGATAAAATCAAACTCCTCAGTGAGGTTATCTGGCCAATCCCATTGAGATTTTGTATTTTGCAGTTCGATATATCTAGCCTCTTCAGGGCTTCAAGCCCTTCAAGTCCTTCAATCTCTTCTATTGCAGAGTGGTAGAGCTTGAACACTGACAGCGTCTTGGGAAGCTCAGATACATCTCTACGGCTCAAACCAGGAAGGTTAAGCGTTTCGAGCCTTTTGAGGGGAGGAATATCTGTCAGCCCAAACTTCAGCTTGACAACTTGCAAAAGCGAAAGTTCTAGTTTCCTCAGTTTAGGAAACGATATTGAGAAGGATTGTTTGTCAATCATTCGTTTCACGTTGGATTCTGGCATTGGCAGTTTGGACGGAGGTTGGCATGCCTTTGGGTCCCCATCACTTAGGCACAGCTCCTCCAATTCCTTCATATCTTCAAGAAGGGGTATGGCTTTCATCCTTTTAGAACTCACACGGAGACAAATTAGAGAAGGGGGAAGCTTCGGCAACTCTTCAATTTCATTGCACTGAATTAAATCCAGGGTGTGAAGACCCGAGATGGTGGATAGTTCAGGGGGTAGGTTAGATATACTGGAATGCCCCAGCGTCAATGATCTCAGACGATGTAGTCCCTTAATATCACGGGGAATGGGCCCCTCCAAACTCGGACACCAGGAAGCATGGAGTTCTTCGAGCTTGGTCAGATTCCCAATCTCCCCAGGTAATGCTCGAATGAAAGATGAGTCCATTCTCAGGACTCTCAAGCTTTTCAGATTTCTTATTGAATCGGGGAGTTCAGAGATACTAGTCGCCGATATATCCAACTCCTCTAATGACGCCATTTCACCTATAGAATATGGAAGTTTCTCCAAACAAAGGCAATCCCTCAATGACAAGCGTCTTAGTTTAAGCAGCTCTCCCAGTAAGCTCGGGAGCTCAGAAATTTGGGCACCTTCTAAGGAGAGTTCGGAGAGAGCAATCAGAGAACAAATCGAACTGGGCAGGTGAGTCAATGGGAAGCACTTCAAGCCACTGAGAATTTCGAGTTGCTTCAAATTGCCCAGGGAGATGGGGATCTGCCGTACAGACGTACCGTCAATAAAAAGCTCTTTCAGAGCTGTCGTACAACCCAGTTCCACTGGCAAACCGTTCAATTGGGAGCAGAACTTCAAATTCAGGGAAACTAAACGTTTCAAATTGCCAATTGAAGGATCTAGCTTCACCAAATGAGAACATCGTTCAAGAATCAAGATTTCCAAATCTTTGTAACCAGAGAAGTCGGGAGTGAGCAGTAAGTCAGAACACCCAGTAAGATTCAAGACTTTCAATTTCTCCATCTGCAAAGCCAATACAGAAAACACGCACATGGTCAATTCACAGATATTTAACTCGAGAATGAAAATATAAAACAACCAAATGAATACCAAACCACCTTGATATCACTCCAACCTCCCCGGTCTTCCGTGAGTTTGCTCCATGATAGATCAAGAATGACCAACTCTGTTAACACAAAATTTTCTGCACTAAAATCCAAAGGACACCTTTGCCAACAGAGCCACCTTAAACTAGCAAATGCACCTTCAAACTTTCCAGAAACTTTGGCATTATCCAACTTGAGAAACCTTAGTTCTGGCATCATCTGCAAATTTTGAGCTGTGAAGTCAATGGGGAGAGCTTCAACGTTTTCTTTTCCCTACATTTGACAAAGTAACATAATCATCAGAAGCTGTAAACCCAGATACCCATCCGAAAAAAGAATATTTCCTTGCCCTACGTGCTAAAGTGTACACATATGATATGATTCCTTGAGAAAAAATGGAAAAAGAAAATGTAGCCTGCATATCGAGGTGTCTGTTTTGCCGATAACAAACTGAACCAAAAGTTTTTACCTTCTCCTGTATGTAAAATTTTCTCCCAATTGGATCTCCAGATATCTCTTGCTCAAACATATCTTTGCCACGGTGTCTCAGCAATCTGTGCATCTGCAATTCATTGTTTTCTCCAATTTTTGCCAGGGGCATCAAAATGCAACCAGAGGATGGATAACAATTGGGCCACATATATGAAGCAATTCGGGCATCCACACCAGAGATAAAACATGCTATGTCCAGAAATATATCTTTTTGCTGTTGATCTAATTCTTTGTAACATATATCCAATAGCTCTTGAAGGCCAACCGTAGTCTTTTGAGAACTCATCAGACGTGCTTTCATTGACTTCTCCATTTTTATCCATTCTTGTATTGATTTACCCCGCAAAAATGAACCGATGACCTCAACTGCTAATGGTAATTTCTCTATAGCATTGACGATGCGGTTTGAGAGTTCATCATAATCAGGTATGGAAGATTGCATCCTGAATGCATGCTTCCAGAAAAGTTCAAAAGCTTGACCGTCATCCAACTCACTAACCGTGTAGTTACGAGCCTTGTCGGAATCAAACTCTACGAGAATTCCACTATTTTTGGAAGTCACAATTATTCGACTACCTGGACCAAACCAATCAAGCTGGTTTCCTACAACTGCATGAAGATCAGATGGCTTTTCCACATCATCGACGACTATTAGAACTTTCATTTCACGAAATATATCCAGGAAATCTTCTATTCTTTCATCGAAAGAAAGATCTTCTCGATCTCGTTCAAGGATATCATGTATCAACTTATTTTGCAAAAACTGAATACCATGAGAATTTTGTGTGGTTTCTTCGACCACTGTGAGAAAGCTACAACTGTCGAAACAAGAAGAGATGCGTCTGTATACAGTCTTGGCGAGAGTCGTCTTGCCTATTCCAACAGTTCCATAGATTCCAATAATGCGCACCTCATCATTGACTTCCATCTCCAGTAAGTCGGTGATTTGTTTTGCATGATCATCAATTCCAACTACATTCTGAACAGCTGCAATTGCATAATAATTCCTATCTGAGGTTTCCATGTCTGCTGGTCGCTCTTTAGGTTCATCTTCCATTTTCTTTATACTCTGCAAGAAAAACAGAATTTTCACAGAAGTATTATTGTAGACGGAGAAAAGAACAAATATCACCCGATCAGTCTCTCTCATATGACATTCCTTTAGTTCCAGGCATAGATACAAGATATTAATCTGTCATCAAATTGTCCTTCTTGATGCAGAAATACGCGGACACTTATTCTAGCAATCTCTGATCCATAATTCAATATCTACTCTCACACAACATTAATAAGGAAACTTAGGTAGTATCGTAATCAAATTAGGCCTTCATTTGTTTAGTGAAAAATGAACGATTTGGGAAAAAAAAAATTCACAAAAATAATCACTTGTATCACTTGAAATAATTAGTTAATTAACTATTTTTTTTATCAAGAACAATCTACGCCTAAATAATTTCAAGGGCGATCAAAATATTATTTATTTATTTATTGTTGTTGTAAGCAATACAAGTAGTCATTTTTAGAAAAAATATTTTTCAAATCGTTTATTTTTCATGAAACAAACAGAGCCTAAGTAACATTAGCATTTTGGAAGTTGGATGCTTAGGGGGTGCATGATAAAAATTATTTCTGTTCCAGACCAATTTCTGGAACAGAAATTTGTTTGATAACACTAATCAGATTTTCTATTTCTGGAATAGGTTTCTATTCCAGAAATAGAAATTGAGGAGAAATCAGAAATAGAAAATTTCTATTTCTGATTTCTGGGAGAAATCAATTTCTATTTCTTCAACCCTAATCAGCCTTCTCTCCCGATTACGCCTCTTCTCTGCCTCCTCTCTGCGTCTTCCTCTTCCTGAGACGAGATCGTTTCCTCCGCCTCTACTCTGCGTCCTCCTCCGCCTCATCCTCCGCCTCTCCTCCGCCTCTGCTCCGCCTCATCCTCCGCCTCATCCTCCGCCTCTCCTCCGCCTCTGTTTCAGAAATATAGACTTTTTAACGCTTGAAACGTTTTTCGATCTGAAGCCTGTTGGAAATCCGAGCGCCGACTTCAGGCCTTCCCTGACGTGTCCTTTTTCATCGAAACTGCGCTCGTTTCGAGCTTTAATCAGTCGTGTCTCCGGTCAGATATGAGGAAAGTTGAGAAAGGTGGGGGTGTCGATCCATGTCCAGCTTGTTCTCTAGCGATTCGTTGGTTTCTTCGGGGGTGCGGCTGTGCTAGGACGGACGAATATTAAACAGCTGCATGTCTTTTGCTGTAGATTTTTCTTCTTGCTTTTACTCTTCTTTTTTATTTTCGGACGTGAGGTTCTTGCTTTGAAAAGGTCAGGAGGGAAAGTTGGTGGTTCTTGATCTGGGCATTTCGGGAGCTGCGTGAGGATGGCTCAGAGACCGAATTTGAGGTTGGTCCATTGCCCGAAATGCGCGAGTCTCCTGCAAGAACTCCGTGGCTATACCGTGTTCAGGTGCGGCGCTTGCGGCGCTGTTCTCAGAGGTGAGTCTTCTTCCTCTTTTCGTCGGTTTTCCATTAATTGAACAGTTAATGGCGGTTGGTGAGGGAGGATGAAAGTCACAAGTTCGAAGGAAAGTTTGAGATTGTGGTTATCGTTCATTGCCTTAGTTTTGGAGTTTTGGTTTGATCTGTTCTGATAGCTAAGAAGAGAGAGCCCGCTAGCGATGGCGGGAATTCGGCAGGGACGAGCGAGAGCTTCGGCGATGCTCATGGGCACGAGGGGGGGAGTTACAGTAGGAATGTGGAAAGCGAGAGGCTTTTGTGTTCTGGAGCCGGAGCCGATGATTTGGTAAGCGACTCTGCGATGGACAAGACAGAGGAATCTGCTCATGCTCGTAGAGATAATGCAAGGGATGAGAGTGCCGGTTTGTATTTGGGAGACTTTACTTTAAAAAAAAAAAAATTCATACTTTGTATTTGGGTCAATGATTTCATAAGCATATGAAATTTGTAAGAATGTACATCTCATTTGCTCCAAAAAAAAAAAATTTCTTTTAAGAAATAGAAATTTTATTCAGTTATCAAACGAATTTCTATTTCTGAAACAGAAATTTTGTATCGTTATCAAACAGATTTTTTTCCTCAGAAACTCGTCCAAAAATAAAAATAGAGAAATTCATTTCTGTTCCAGAAACTATTTCTGGAACAGAAATGTTGTCATGCGCCCCCTTAGTTTACTGACAAGATATTTCAACTTTCAAGAAATCTTGATATGCACATCACATCAATGGTCACGTTAATTATTAATTCTGTTCTAATCTCTGAAGTGTAAACAAGCTCCCACCAGCAAATGAGCACAATGCAAATAGGACTAACGTCTTAAAATTCAGATGGTAGACTATTTTTAGACTCCAACTATGCAATGATCGATATTAAGTTCAGTTTACCTTCAAATACATAAAAATTTCTTTGGTTCCTTCTGCATCATCTTTCCTCACATTTTCTTGTGTTGTTGTTTCCGAGTCGAATGATCTACATTCAATTTTCGGAGACAGTGGTCCTGGACTAATGGAAAGCATTGCCTAAATATTCTCACCGAATTCCAAATACATGTTCCGATACCACATTCTATTTTACAGATACTGAGCTTTTCTTGATTGGTTCCTTCTGGTCACTTGGTTACTTTACATGTAATTCTATCCTTAAATTGAATGTCAATTATCAATTGAAAATATTGTCTATTCACTACAGATTTTTGCAAATTTCTTGCTCAATTTATGTGTGGCCCGTTTACATTGGCACTTACATCTTTTTCGTGAGACAAGCACGAATTGACAAAGATCAATAATTGAGAAAGAATTGAAAAAGATTGGCATGTGGGCGAGTGATTGGCATCCATATTTTAAGGGATAAAAGACGACTAAGGGAGTGAGGGAGAACATGCTGCTAGTGCTAGGGTGAACAAAGTTGAAATCCTTCCGGGGAAAGATAAATTTTTGCCCCTCATTTTAGCCCCATGTCGATTTTTTCTTTTTCAAATTCATCCCTTTGATGACTATTTGCAAAACCAGCTGGAAATGAACAACACCCTAGTCTGCATGGCACCTGCATGTCAGCACATCATTTGTTTATCGAGCACATCTACCTAAGTCAGTAGAGGACGAAATCGTAGGGAAAAGGCAATATTTCTTGAGAGATTGAGATGAAAGTCAGGTACATGACCCATAATAAAGAGTCGCAAATAATATGAGGATCAAACCGTATTTTTTTCCATTTTCCTGACTTAATATGACAGTTTTATAAACCAGTCCTACCATACGCAGCATTCGTTTTGAATTTTTTTTTTTTTTATTATTTAGGGTCTTGAACAAGAATAATTCAAACTCATAGTACTCGAACCAGAATGGAAACAACTAAATCATCTGTTTCTCTTTCTAACTTTCAGTATTTAGCGTTCGTAAAGATTTTAGATGCTCGATTAAATGAAATTTTAATTCCGACTGTAAAAATGAGTAACATCAAACCCTAAAGCTAATAGCAAAATCCACTCCAAACATTCCCCAAGTAAAAGCAGAAGGCTGTCGAAAAATGTGAAACGAAAATGCACCTCCTCTAAGTAAAGCGAAAAATAAAAAAGTAAAGAGTCATGCTATTCTAAATTCATGATCAGTTCCATTTCTTTTCCTATGTTTCACGTTATTATATTAATTATTCATCTTATTTTCACTTCAGTTACATTAATCTATTCTTTCGGGATAGTTCTGACGTTATTCATGTACTACTATCTTTTAATGGTAATTATTTATTTCAATTACGGTACTAATATAATTCAATTGTTTTGCATTTTGAAACTAAAAAAGAGTTCTATATTCTTTGTTCGTATGAAAAAGCCATAACCACGAGATACATTGTTTCAAGTTACTTAATGAAAATCTTTATGTTGTTGTATTCTTTTTTAATTTAATGTAATATGCTTCCAGATTACAAGTCTCTTTTTGTCATAAGTTGCAATGTTTTAGTGAAATAATGCTTTCGCTTGAATTAAAGTTACATCGTCATATAAATAGTCATGTATCATGAGCCGACGTGAATTCCCTGTGGTGGCAATCTACTATTGTACCAAAATCGCAAAATCAACTAGTCAAGCCCATTGGTGGCCAAAAATAGAAACTAGTCTGGCCTACTACATATGCATGCACCGGCAAAATAGCCAATAAATGTGTGACACAATTATTGTTTAATGGCTACGAGTGCTGAAAAGCTAATGGATGCAACATGAATCAAAGGTTTTTTTGGGGTGAAGAAAGGTAATCTATAACTTTTTAAAGTTTACGGTCTAATGCGCAATAATGCCAAAGTTTAATAGGGCGATCATTGCTAAAAATTATGAAAACACATATGGTATAATATTATGTCCAACGCTCAATTATATAACAACGAAATAAATTGAAAAATTATTATGACACATTTTATTAATTTTATAAAAAAACAACATTTCAAATTAAAAAGAACATGTCGAAGGAACACTAATGTATTTGAAATTATTTAAAGATCATGCTGATAGATTTTCTCCATTGGATTAAAAGACATACTTTAGTCCATGTAAATTTCAGAACAATATTTCAACTTTTTACAATTTGTGTTGTCTTACCGAATTATAGCATCAAACTGAAATTATAACAAATCAATTTTCAAACCCGTGCATCCACATGCATCTACTTTATATTTATGAAGAAGATATCGCACCTTATTTGATGTATCCAGAGGAATCTCCTCTGTATTACGCTTCGAAGATGTCGCACCTTGTTTGATGAAGTCCTCATGTCCCCGTTTTTCGACTGTTTCGACTGATCGTGCCTTTACATCCTTAGTCGCATTCCATACTTGCACTGAGCTCTCAGCCGGACATTCACTGATTTTCAGCTTTTTCAAAAGTGTTAAATTTTCTAGGCCTTCAATTTGAAGGATCATTCTACATCGTCTGATCTCTAAAACTTTCAGCAGCGTCAAGTTTGAAAGATCAGGTAAACTACCGAGGTAATCACAGTCGGAGAGAATCAAACTTCGTAGTGAGGTTAACTGGCCAATCCCATTAAGATTTCGTATTTTGTATTTTGATATATCTAGCCTCTTCAGGGCTTTAAGCCCTTCAAGCCCTTCAATCTTGTCTATCGCAGAGGGTGGCGGGCCCCCATCACTCAGGCACAGCTCCTCCAATTTCTTTAAATTTTCAATAAGGGGTATCGCTTTCATCCTTCTAGAACTCACACGCAGACAAATTAGAGAAGGAGGAAGCTTCGGCAACTGTTCGATTTCATTGCACTGACTTAAATCCAGGGTGAGAAGACCGGAGATGGTGGAGATTTCGGGGGGTAGGCTTGATATACTGGAATGCCCCAGCGTCAATGATCTCAGACGATGTAGTTTCTTGATATCACTGGGAATGGCCCCTCGCAAAGCCAAACACCCGGAAGCGTGTAGTTCTTCCAGATTGGTTAGATTCCCAATCTCCCCACGAAATTCTCGAATGAAAGAAGAATCCATTCTCAACACTCTCAAGCTTTTCAGATATCTTATTGATACAGGGAGTTCAGAGATACCGGTCGCCGATAAATCCAACTCCTCTAATGACTCCATTGCACCGATTGAATCTGGAAGTTCCCTTAATTTACGGCACTTCCTCAACGACAAGCGTCTTAGCTTAAGCAGCTCGCCCAGTGAGCTTGGGAGCTCAATGATATTGGCACCATATAGTGAGAGTTCGGAGAGAGCAGCCAGAGAACAAATCGAACTAGGCAGGTAAGTCAATAAGCAGCACTCGAAGCCGCTGATTATTTCGAGCTGCGTCAAATTGCCTATATAATTGGGGATATGCCGTACAGAAGTCCCGTCAATTAAAAGTTCTTTCAGAGCTGTCGTCCGACCCAGTTCCTCTGGCAACTCGTGCAAGTGGGAGCAGAACTTCAAATTCAGGGAGACTAAACGTGTCAAATGGCCAATTGAAGGACCTAGCTTCACCAAACGAGAACATCGTTCAAGAATCAGGATTTCCAAATCTTTGTAATCGGAGAAGTTGGGAGTGATCAATAAGCCAGAACACCCAGTAAGATTCAAGACTTTCAATTTCTCCATCTGTACAGTCAGAACAGAAACCCACACGGTCAATTCGCGGATATTTAATTCGAGAAAGCAAATATAAAAAAATTAAATACTAAACCACCTTGATTTTAGTCCAACCTCCCCAGTCTTCCGTGACTTTGCTCCAAGACAGATCAAGAATGACCAACTCTCTTAATATAAAATTTGTTGCATCAAATTCCAGAGGACACCTTTGCCAACAGAGCCACCTTAAACTCGGAAATGCACCTGCAAAATCTCCGGAAACTTTTGCGTTATTCAACTTGAGAAATCTTATGCCTTGCATCCCCTTAAAATCTCCAGCTGTGAAGTCAAAGGAGAGAGCTTCAACGTTTACAATTCCCTACATTTGACAAAGTAACATAATCATCAGAAGCTGTAAAAGCAAATGCCCATCAGAAAAAAAGATACTTTCCTTGCCCTACATGCTGAAGAGTACATATATGATATGATTCCTTGAGAAAATTTGGAAAGGAAGAAATTTTAGACCATATGTCAAGATGTTTGTTTTGCCGAGAACAAACAGAACCAAAAGGTTTTACCTTCTCCCTGCTTATTGCTTTTGGAACCATATCCTGTACGTAAAATTTACTCCCAATTGGACCTCCAGATCCCTCTTGATTTAAAATTCTTTTGCCAAGGCATCTTAGTAACCTGTGCATCTGCAATTCATCGTTTTCTCCAATTTTTGCCAAGGGCATTAGAATGCAACCAGAAGATGGAAGATGACAATTGGACCACATATATGAAGCAGTTCGGGCATCCAAACCAGAGATAAAACATGCTATGTCCAGAAATATATCTTTTTGCTGTTGATCTAATTCTTTGTAACATATATCCCATATCTCTTCAAGACCAACCGAAGTCTCTTGATATCTCATCATACGTACTTCCAACGACTTCTTCATATTTTCCCATTCTTGTATTGACTTACCCCGCAAAAATGAACCAAGGACTTCAACTGCTAATGGTAGTTTTGCTGTAGCATTGACAATCCATTTTGCGAGTCCATCATAATCTGGAATTGAAGATTGCATCCTGAATGCATGCCTGCAGAAAAGTTCAAAAGCTTGACCATCATCCAATGCACTAACCAAACAGGTACGAGCCTTCTCGGGATCATACTCTTTGAGAATTCCACTATTTTTGGAAGTCACAATTATTCGACTACCTGGACCAAACCAATGAAGGTGGTCCCCTACAATAGCATGAAGGTCTGATGGCTTTTCCACATCATCGACAACTATTAGAACTTTCATTTCACGAAATATATCCAGGTAATCTTCTATTTTTTTTTTATCGAAAGAAAGATCTTCACGATCTCGTTCAAGGATATCACGTATCAACTTATTTTGCAAAAACTGAATACCATGAGAATTTTGGGCTTCTTCGACCTCTGCAAGAAAGCTACAACTGTCAAAACAAGAAGAGATGCACTGGTATACAGCCTTGGCAAGAGTCGTCTTGCCAATTCCATCAATTCCATAGATTCCAATAATGTGCACCTCATCATTGACTTCCATTTCCAGTAAGTCGGTCATGTGTTTTACATTATCATAAATTCCAACTAAATTTTCAACAGGTAAAATTGCATAATTCCCATATGAGGTTTCCATATCTGCTGCTCGCCATCTAGCTTCATCTTTCATTTTCTCCATGCTCTGCAAGAAAAACAGAATTTCTTCAGCAAAGTATTATAAGTAGACGGAGAAAAGAACAAACATCACCTGATCAGTCTCTCTCACAACATTGCTGCAGTCACACACATAGATACAAGATATTCATTTGTCATAAAAAAATTCTTGTCAATGCAAAAAATGTGCACACTTATTCTAGCATACTCTGATAACTAAATTGACATCTGATCTAATACAATATTAATAAGGAAACTTAGCTAGTCATTTAATCTAACTATTATCTTGGAAGTTGGATCTGCTTATTTACTCACCAGATATTTCAACTTTTAAGAAAACTTGATATGCACACCACAACGATGGTCACTCTAATGAAATTAATGCTACTCTAATCTCTTAAGTGTAAATAAGTTCCATTTAGCAAATGAGCATTATGCAAATGGAACTTATATATTCAAATTCAGATGGCAGACTATTGCCATGCTACTTATGATTCTCCTCTTTCTCAAATTTGAGACAGAAGTACGCAATCAATTAGTGTCATTTACTTTATCACTGAATGAGAAAGACAATTCTTTTAAAAAAATGGCATTTAAGAGAGTATATAATTCATATTTTGGTGAAATACCTCAGTTTGCATCTTGAGCAGTGTAGTTGCTAGATGATTTTTTTCCAAATTCTTCAGCTTACTTAAAACCTTGGCAACCACCTCTCTAGCTAGTTCTCCTTTGTGCCTAATGAAAAAATGACAAAAAGGCCAGGGTAAAGTAGAAAGTTAGCTGAAATCTATGACAGCGGGAATTAATAGCAGTCTCTGGAAGCCAGGGCATGCAACAAGAAGTGCAACTGCAACTGCAAATGGAACATACCGCATTGCATTGATCCGGAAGAATAAATTTATGGACATGCTAGGCAGATGCTCAAACGTTGTGCAGCATTCGAACAGTTACCCAACCGTCAAACTACAGTAACCGATAACTATATCTGGCTAATTAGAAGAAAATAGGCTGATGATATTTACCGTATTTCTGATTGTTAACAAGCTTCTTCTTCTCAAAATAGCCTTATCATTAGCATATAGTACACGCCTCAAGTGTCACGAATTATAAATAAGAGATCCTTTAACTTTCAGCATACAACATAAGCTAATTTCGACGAACATTAATATGTATTCTCATTACATAAATACACAAAAAAATTATTTCACATTTTGTGTCATAAATATTTAATGTCAGATTAAATTGTTGATACACTGCTCAAACAAAGGGAACCGATGTAGCTACAATTTTTCCACGCTAAAAAATTAAAAAGGAAATTTTCAACAAAAAAGCCTTTGCACCTGAATTTCATTGTCTCCTATATCATGTGGTTAATCAAGGGTGGAAGATAATGAGGTACCTGTAAGACGTGTTATGTAGGTCCCATCCTTCTGTTAACCTTCCAACCTCCTGGAGAGCATCTCTCCACTCGCGGATAGTCATATCGTCATATCGCTGCTTCCTTTTGTGCATAAGGAAGGCCTTACCGTAACCTCCCGTTTGGTGTAGAACCTCGGATGGAGCGACATCGTAGAAAATGGGCAAAATTAACCGTCCCTTCCTTTTCCCATACTCCACCATCAGGGCCAACTCCCTAAGACACCAAGGACTGGAAGCATAACCTTTAGACAAGATGGGTATGAAGATCTTCGATTGCTCAATCGCCCGAAAGAGATTCCTGCTGATGTCTTCACCCACGCGGAGTTCTTCGTCGTCCCTGTACGCACGGACTCCTGCCTCTATGAGAAAGACATAGAGAATATCGGCGAAGCCCGCGCGCGTGTCCGGCCCTCGGAAACTCAAGAACACTTCATAGCCGCACCCTTCCATCTCATCCAGTAGCAGAGAAAATGAATCACCGGAGTCGCACCGGCTCAACACAAGCAGATTTCGATCACTGTGCAGCCGAAAGTTACCTAATATTTTCTCATCGGATCCTTTTCCATCGACGTTCCTTGGACCCAATCTGCAAGCGAGTACAGTACTTGGCTAATGGCGCGTGAGTAGCGAGCGAAGGGAGAAAGACGTCAGGTCATGTCTCGTCGACAAGAAAAGACAGCGGCAGTGGGTGGTGGACAGGAAAAGACATCAGGACGAAAGCAAAAGAGCGAAAAGGAGTGGCTCCACCAGAATTAATTAAAATGAAATATTTCTTATTTTTACAGTGGATCTCACATCTCGATAAAGACATACTTAAATCGAGATTATGGACTGGGTCTATATATTGACCCACGTTCTAATAAAGCTAGAAAATAAATAAAAATTCAAATTTTCGCTAGAAGTACAAAAGTTCCATCGATAAGAGGTAATCAATGACTGTTTTTAATTGAATGGATAGATATTATTGTTTCAATATTCGATCCTAACGAATTGTTTTCATAAATCACACCGAAATCAGATTTTGGCAATTAAATTTTTATTACATGGCCCAGCTAACCTCACGAATTATATATAATGTAGAATTCAAAATCCAATTAAATGATCTAATTATTTGTTCAATTTAATAGTGCAAATAATCGAATATATATCTTGCGTGTAATTCACACCCAGAATTTTATTCCTCGACTATCACAACTTGGTTTTCTACCATTTAGAAGTAATAAAGTTTTTCTCCTTGTCAAGGTATCTAAAAATTGAGAGCTTGTGGATGGAACATATATTTTTGGAATTTCTCAAAGTCTTCAAGCAACGGTTTTTTATTTGATTAAATTATTTCCTTTGCGTACAAGGTAAGTTAGGAACTAGCTTTTCAAGAGAATTACTACTCGCCCCCAACGATATTTTTGCGGATTTCCTAAATTGCCATCCAAATGGGTTAGTTAATCTTCTACTGAACTTATTAAAAAAAAAAGAAGAAACTTATTCAAATTAGACAGCCAAGTGGAAAGAAGTCCTTTTTTTTACTATGGCTTTAGCTATTCAATCTGTCTAGCTGATTTGCCTCTCTCGCACATTGGGCTAAGCGAACAACTTTGAGATGGGCCAGCTTCCTCTTGCAATCTTCAATTTAGGCCCTCACGTCCCAAGGGCTTTGGTCAGTTTGCTTCCTTCCATATCAAGAAATTTGTGTTCATTGCAAATGCTTTGCCAATGACTAAGCTTGATTCCCGTCGGTGGGACTGGAGGGCATTTCGTGCTTTCCAATTATACCACAGTACCGCCACGAGTTCCTAATTTGAAGGTAGGTTTGTGCGTGATTCAATACATCGCACGATCCATTTATCCATTCTGATAATGTTCTGGTTTGAAATATGATTGTGTAGTCTTGAATCCGACCGTATGTCTACTGTCCAATGACAAAGGAGGAAAATATGCTCTGTTGTTTCTGAAGCTTGGTGACATAGAGGTGACATAGAGGCCACATAGGGTCAGCTACAGTTTTCCTCTTGAAGAGATTCTCTCTTGTGGGAATAGCGTTTTCGCATACGCTACACAAAAAGATACAAATTTTGGGGAGGGTGTTCAATTTCCAGATTTTGGTCCCTAGTGTTCTGTGTTTGATAGGATAATGAGACTTGGTCTATTTGTTGCTGCCGGTACGTTTAAGTGAAGCCTGTATCTTGCAATTATAATTGAGTTGATCCTAGACTTATTGCTAGCCCATGGCAGCCTATCATCTTCTTAAATTCTGGCGGATATTTCATATTTAGATGTTCCCAAACTTTCCTCTAGTAAATGAAATTACTAGATGTTCACAGAAGAGAGGAGTTAGGAAAAAAAAAACGAAAGTACTAGTATTTTCGATCAAAAAAAACTTATTGAAAGTCTTACGGTGATTTTCTAAAAGATTTTCGATAACAATGTAAAGTTACAAAAACAAGTCAGCATTATAGGCAATGACTTTTAATGAATTGTTATTTTAAATTGAGTAAAATTAAATTATAGCTTATTACGTTTAAGTGTATAAGCTACACCGTACAAGACATTTTACATTATAGAAAAAAACGGAGTAAATTGAGTAATAAAAGGATAAAATAAGATGTGCGTCATATAAAAAATACATAATTACAGTTTTATGTAGCCTTTCTTGCTAATGCCAAATTCGCTTGACATAAACTCACAATGAATTGAATAGCTGAAAAGCCGAAAGACATAATTTAGAAGATAGTGTGAACTTACGCGTCTGTTTGTATATATATATTCCTATTAAATTTCTCTTAATCTAAATAAAGAATATTTCCTACAATTTTTTTTAAGTAAGATAAAATTAAAATAAATTAGTTTACAACAAATCAGCAAAGATTAAAAAATTTGAGAAACTCTTGAATTTTAACTGATTTGATGCAAATAATTTAACTCAGTGTACATAGGAATTTCTTATCGTGAATTCAATTAACTGAACATAAAGGTTGTCTAGTTGGTAAACTATCAATAATTTAATAGCTTAATTTTTTCGAGCAATTTCATTCAATGTAATATAAAAACATTTATCTGAATAAAGAATTCACTTAATTTAGAAAAGAACTGCAGAAATTTAAAAATCACAGACTATTCAAAATATAACAAATTGTGTTTCTGTCGCTTTAAGTTTACAATAAAAGTAAACAATCAGTGAATAAAAGCTGCATAGTTATAACACGGATATTTTGTTGTTTCATGGTTAAGTAGTTCTAAAATCCATTTACGTGAAATTTACGATGAAATCATAGAGTCAAAAGACTTAAGAACTAAAAATAATCCAACATGTCGCATTATGATTCATGGAAATTCACACAAATAGAAAAGTAAATTTTTTTTGTCGAAACAAAATTTCATTCATTTATTCTAATCACATGAGAGGAATAAAAAAAAACTTCCAAAAAAGTAAATCCCCAAAGAGCTGTAAGACAAAACAAAACTTAGAAAACACAAGAGTACGGCTTGCGGCTATATACACACTCTTGTATCAAAAGACCAATTTGTAGCAATATTAAAAAATAATCGCCAGCCAATCATTGAAACCATTAGTAATGGACACATGTCGAGATTTTCTCATCTAGAAGCTATGGCTTGGAACACAAATCTAAATGCAGCGTCCTCAATATTGAAAGAAATCCCTTATTTTAAGCTCCTTCCTGATGGATGCTTTACATAGCCGGCCCAACGTTCTTGCAAAATAATCGAATCAAGGGTCCAAAGAGGAATTGACCATTTAATCTTGTAAACTAATCAAGATCGAAATTGGAAAAACGGATATGAACAGAGAATATGAAACCATTCTGTTTCGATAGAGATGCGAGAACAGGCCGGGGGCAATTAGGCGGGTGAAGTGGATAGATTTTGCAAGCTATTCCAGCCTCCTTAATCTAAAACACCCGAATTCTCAGAGCTTTCTTCTCTCTACCGCATGGGTAGTTTTCTCCTACCTTCAGGGTAGGTTTTGATTCATCCCCAAATGGAAAACCCTAAACCATCTCCCAATTCGTCTACCCCAGGTTTCCGATCAAAATCCCCTCTGTTAGCCACTCCCTCTTCGATCTTCGATATACCAATTGACACCCCTCGTTCGCAATCCCCATCCGAGATACCCATCACATTTCCTTCCATCTTGCTGCGTTAGCCACTCCCTTCTCAGTCCTCGGGACACAGATTGACACCACCCGTCTGCAATCCATCGCATCAGAGCTCCTTTCAATCGTTTTGGGCTATATTCTTCTTTCTTGCTGGTTCCAAACTCCTTAGGCCAGCTTGTGTGAAGGAAATCTAAGACCTCTCTCAACACAGTTCCTGGTGATCGAGAGATGGAAGGTCAGATCGAGGAAGATAGACATTTAGCGGCTCTTTGCAAAAGTCTAGGTAAGCTATGGTCTGAAGATGGTGTAGTTTATGTTAAAGGTGATATTTCTGGAGAGAAATTATTTGAATGCCGGAAAACATTGTTTGGGAAGTTGTATTCTAGTGTGATTTTTCCAGCATTTTTAAACACAATGAAAAGAGCTTGGAGGATTGAAAATGTTACCTGTACAATGCTAGAGCCGGGCTATTTCTCCTTCTCATTCCAGTCAAAAGCTGGAAAAACAGAAAGTATTATTAAATTTTGAGCTATGGTCTTTTTCAAGTAATCTACTAGTTCTACAGCAATGTGATCCCGATACCCCAAAGATCTGTTACGAATTTAATCATTATGCCTTTTGGGTGAATTTCTTTGGCCTCCCATTTGGGAGAGTTACTAATGAAGTCATGAGGGATATTGCATTGAAACTTGGTGAGGTAATAGAGGTGAAATTAGAAGCTAAAGGGAACAGCAATTACAAGATTGGCAAGGCAAAAGTCAAGCTGAATCTGGAAAACCTCTTAAGATTGGAGTTATTGTTAATTTGGAGAGCAAAAGGTTATGGGTAGAGTTCAAATATGAGAGGCTTCCACACTGCTGTTATTCTTGCGGTAGAATCAGGCATTATGCCACATTTTGCAAGGAAATATCCTATGAGAATTCAGGGCTGGCAGAAGACTTACCGGGAATATTTGGGCAATGGCTAAGAGCGGAAGTGCAGGAACTTAGTCCGTATGGGAAAATCTTTTATGGCAAACAAGATATAATACAAGAAGAAGATGAGCGCATGCTAGAGACCTAAGAAGCACGGACACTCTCCGAGACCCTTTGTGTCGTGTCCGACACGCTCCGACACATGAGTCAGAAATTCCGACACGTGACTTCGACACGCACGGGGTTATTTTTATAAATTTCCAAAACTTCTAGGGTCTACTATAAATATATGAAAAAAAATAAAATAATAAGATAATAAAATAATAAAAGCTAAAACTTTAGTCGCACGCGCCTGAGCATTGCTCACTCTGGTTCTCTTCTTTCGCTGTGAGTGTCGCCGGTGTTGCTTTGCCGGCCGCGCGGCCCACCCCACCAGTCGTTGACTCGCTGTAGCCCCCCGCGCCTTAGCCCCACCCGTCGCCTTCATCTCTCGAAAGCATCGAGCCGTCGCCACGACGATGAGCCGTCGCCCCAACGACGAGCCGTCGCCTCTGCCTCTCACAGGCGTTGTCGCGTTGCTCTTCTTCATCTTGCGATTTCATCTTTTTACTCATCTCAGGTTAGCATCTTGGATTTCTTTATAATGCGATTTGGGATTTTTCAGCAAACCTTAGAGTTAGTTCGAGGAAAGGGGGATTATTGAAAGTTTTGTTAGATACTTCTCAACTTGAAAGTTCCAAAATTGAATGAAACAGATGGAGCTCATTGTTGGCTACGCTTGTTGATGTCGAAAAATTGGAGCTCCAGTTCTTTCATAGCGAGACGTTATGTAGCGTCGTGCTTTGTCGAGAATCAACTTGCCTGAGACTTGAGTCCCCCACCCAAAAAAAAAAAAAAAATTGGACCTTCCCATCCCATTCGGCACCCTCGATCATTGGGCTTTATGTTATCATGTATTTCGTCCGAAAAATTTGGACCTTCCCATCCCGTTCTGCACCCTCGTCGTGTTGTGCTCGTCTGGATGACTCTGTGAATCGCGATCGTGGAACTAAGGGTGCAATTATTGGCCTTTTAGAATAGATCGGCTTGGTTGTTGACTTCTACCGCTAGTGCTAGTTGGGGATGTAACAAACTAGGTTCCTCTGTTGTCCATCGGACTGAGTTAGCTGAAGTTCGATTGGCGCTATCGCATTTTGGAGTCAGATTCTTGTGATGGTGCACAAGGTTTTGCTGTAGATGTTTTTGAGCCTGAATGAGTAGAGTTTGGCAATCTGTAGCCATCATGGGAAGGGAATTAACCTAGCTGGTATTGAAAGGTCCCATAGCAAAGTTTCCGTGAATGAAATTGTCTAAAGTTGTTATTATGGGGAACTTCGACAAGTAGTTTGAAGCAACATCTTTTGGAGAGTTGCTGCCATATTCTCTATTACTAGTACACAGATAGAAAATCATATTTTGTGTGTGAGGAGTTAGGTTAAAAAGCTTGTAAAATCTTTAAAACATCAACTTTTTGTCGAGATCCTAGTGGTTTTCAATATTGCATTTACACAAAATCAATTTGCTTTAATTTTTATGTATTGAGCGCTCTATTTTGAATAAGTCATCCATGAAGTAAGTGGCATTGAAATTGAAAACCAAAAGGGCATATCGGTTTTGCTATGATTTCTGTGACATCCTGATTTTCTAATTCTGTTTTTAATAAAATGAGACGGGCATTTCATCTTCGCACATATAGTTCTTTTCCTTGAGTCGGCTACTCATGTGAAAACTAATCTATCAGGTGAAGCCAGTAAGAGATTCTAATGCATCAGACTCGAGAATTTGACCAAAAATCGACCTTTCGACCAAGCTAATCCGCAAGGGTCATTACGGCACAGTTAAAAATCGATTAGAGACTGGAGATAGGTTGACTCGACAGAGGCATGTGATCAAGTGTGGGTGATTCCACCAGATCGCACAATTCTTGTCGATCGACATTGGACCCACTTTTTTGTCGTTTGGGTACCCTATGTTCGTATTTGAAACCTTGAGATTATCACGATAACCGAGAGTCGCCAATGTGTCAAAGATGTACATTGTGCCTTGAAAATGATCAACCACAGGTCAAATGCACGAAAATTTCTAAAAGCTACCCGGTAGATTAGGACACGCTAATATTATGCCAGAGTGAAATTAACCGTGAATTGAGATCGAATTCAGAAATTGGAATTCCTGGTGTGTCACAAATCATCTTAGAAACATTGACTCATCTTTAGAAGATTTTTCATGCAAGCTGAGTTTTTCAACAAAATAATCAAAGTATGGTTAATTTGGTTTGGAAAATTGGTAGGCCCACTTTTGGTCGCACTTTTGGGATCTAAGATGGTTCTATGGTCAAGTGATTACGTGAATTGAAGTGTGGTGATATTGGATTAATTTTATGCACTTCAATTTGGTTTAATTAGAAGAGAATTGAAGAATGTGATGCACAAGATTTTCAAATTCGTGTGTCACAGCGAAAGATGAAATTGGACCCATTGGAAGCTTGTTGTGGAAGAATTTTTTTTTTTTTGGTCAGTCATATTTTATTCTTATTATAACAATCACTCTCAGACTTTTGCCCTACCTCTTTGCAAGGCGTGGGAGTCGAAACCCACTCCTGAAACTACAACATCCCCACTCCAAACCCCCTGAGAAGGTGGGGATTCGAACCCCCCATCTCCCCCTTCCAAGTTAGAATGGTGGCTATTGGAGTAAACCCCAGTGGTTTGTTGTGGAAGACTTAAGTGAGTGGAATGTGACATCATGTGATGTCATGGTTGGAGCCAAAGTGAAGAGGATTGTGACAAGTGGAGGGTGTGGATTTGCTCTCAAAAAGGTGGGCTTTCACTTCCACCTATCAACGTCATCTTCTTCATTGGATTTTCTTCTTGGAATTTGGAGGAGGGAGAAGCACCGTGCGAACCAAGCTGCCCGACACCACCCTCCGCCCGCTCGCCTAACCGGCCATCGCCAGCACCACCGGAGCCATCGCTGTCGCCGCCCGTCTGCGCGCGCGAGCTGCTCCGCCCTTCCGTCACTGTTTCGTCCGCCACCCAGAGTCATCGTCTAACCGTCCAGCCGCCCGTTCATCATCATCAAGGCCGCTAAAGGCCCCGCCTGGCCGCCGTGAGCCACTACTCGAGCTGCCGCCCCTCTCCTCCGCCCTTTTCGACCCGAACTAACATCGGATCCGCCCCTTCTCGGCCCCAAACAGCTGTTGGCTTTGGTGGGTTTCTCAGCTCGATTTTGGCCCATTTTGGTCGGCCTCCCGACCCCGAAATTTAGGTTCGCCTTTGGGGAAGTCGATCCCCGTTGCGTCCCCGTCGTTTGGAACCACTCGGCTTGCTAAAAGGGTGAGTTTAGCTCACTAAACCTTGATTATAGGGTTAATTATGCTTATGGTGTTTTTAGTTTAAGCTAAGTAAGCTTAGGTTGTTAGATTAGTTTGTTTAGGTGTGGATTAGATTAGGGGGTGTGATTTATTTAAAGTATGTTTAATTAGGGTTAATTGGATGTTTATATTAATATAAGTCTTGATTTGACTTAAATGAATTATTTTTGATTTAATAAATATTTCGAAATTATTTAATAATTTAATGATATATTATTATTCGAAATTATTAAAATATTATTATTTAATTAATTTTTAGAATAAAATTAATTATTTAATAAATTTCGAAAATTATTTCGGGACCTTATTTTCTCATAATTTCGCACTGATCGCTGCTGTGTATTCAGATTTTGAATTTGAGGAGTGGATAATGCAAATTGAATGTTGATTGTGAAAAATATAGATTTTATTCAGAAAATCCCAAGTGTCGAGTTTTGATACCAAAATTGGATTTTAAGGATTATATTAAAGAATGGGGGTTTGAAAAAACGAGATATTAGCTTTCTGGTTCGAAATTAATGTGCCCCCACAC
The DNA here is from genome assembly GCA_007663325.1 of Eucalyptus pauciflora. Classification (NCBI taxonomy): domain Eukaryota; kingdom Viridiplantae; phylum Streptophyta; class Magnoliopsida; order Myrtales; family Myrtaceae; genus Eucalyptus; species Eucalyptus pauciflora. Next base: position 1,000,212 of record VMYD01000067.1, read on the forward strand.
ACGTGAATAATTTCTGGAATATTTTTAATATGAAGAAAAATGGTCGGGATCACTATTTTAAGTGGAAGCATTGAGTGAAATGCAAAGTGTCATGGGGCCGAGTATGATTTTGTTGTGTGATAATTAAGAGGAAATTTTCTTGGGCTGTTGAGCCGGACTTGCCCCTATATGGGTTGCCCGTTACGACAGGCTCGGGTCGCAATTGATTATGGGCTTATGCTCATTTGAGAACGTCGTCGACGTAGTGACGAAACCGTGCTCCAAGGTGGGGAGACAATGCCTGGCTAAATGTCAGTAGATAGCCGAGCTGCAAGTAGGCTATGCCCATGTGTGACAGTGAATAACATTTGGAACGCATATTGAGTATTATTGACGTGTCGGATTATGGGACGGAATCGTGTGACATGGTATGGAACGTGTCATAATGGTTTGGTCTTATAATCCGAACTCCTGTGGTCATTTGAATGATGTTGTTGGTGTTCCAGTGGTTTAAGTTCTTATTACTATATATGATTGAGTGATTTGAATTATGCTAACCTGCAGGAAGGAACTAAAATGAGGTAAGTGTCACGCCCCGAACCCCGAGCGCGTACCCATCCCTCTCTGGTCGATAAAATTTTGCGACTTCCCAGGACTAGTCGCCGACCCTTTTACTTTATTGCACATGCGGAAGCGAAAAAGAATCCCCTGACAGTAACCATCTCGGGATAGAAAAGCAGAACAATAGTTTCACAAACAAACATGCTTTTATAAACATATGCTGAGTCAAGTACAAGAGTCTATGATCAAAAGACTACAAAAGATTGTTCTCCAAAAAGAAGCGGTCATATCCGACCCATACTTCATATCATCTCTTCTCTGCTCCAGGTCCTCCACTCGATGACCCTGAAAGTGGTTATACAATAACCAGTGAGATAATGTCTCAGCAAGTCTAAGCTCTAAACTTCGGCTAGAAGGGAAAGACGCTAAGAAGCATCCTAAGCACGCAATCACACAATCGAGGAGACTTACCTCGTCTCTGTTCCACCCTGCAGGTCAACATAGTTCATATCACAAATCAGAGCATCACTCAAGCTCAATTAATTGGAACACAATACTCAATTAAACATGTGTTCCTAGTTTTGATTTCGGCATATAGCACGGCCTACTCTCAGTTCGGCGGTCTTCTGGCATTGCCAGGCTTCGTCTCACCCCATTGAGCACGGCACGTCACTTCGTCGACGGCTTTCCCGAAGGAGCATAGGGTCCAGAATCTATTGCAACCGGCTTCCCTTTATCAAGGGGTATCCCAAATAGGGATAACGTCCAGCTCAATAGCCCGAGACGATTTCTCTGTCATCACACAATCACTCAAATATGGCCCAGGGCACCGTGCATTGCACTCAAATACTTCAATTAAAATGGTGAATCTGACATTTTTCTTCGTATTAGAAATACGCATGAAAATAGTCGTGTGTGGGTACACGGTCAACTCGATTTAGAAAAATTGACATTCTTCCTTTTTAAAATCCCACTATTTTATATATTATATAAAACCATTTTCAGTGTTAAAATCCGACACTCGGGATTTTCTGAGTAAATATTGAAAATTCACAATTTTTGGAATTAAATACCAAAAATCCAATCATCACTCAATTTGCATAATTTAACACTCAATTGCAGAAACTAACCACACCATTGCAATCAGCACGAAATTCCGGTCACTGGCCATCCCGGCCTAATTTCCGAAAAAAATAATTAATAATTAATTAATTTCGAAAATTAATTAATTAATTCAATTTAATTTCTAAAAATACTAACCTAGGCCAAAATTATTAAATTAAATACCAATACGGACCCGGAAAAATTCCCGAACCCTTCTAGATAAATAATACAATTTAAATAGGCCTTAGCTCAACCATGCTAACCACCTAACATGCTCAATTAAATAATTAAATCACTAATTTAATCTAACTAACCACCTAATTCCTAATTAAATAAATCTAAACACCCCTTAGCATCAAAGCTTACTAAGAAGAGTTTAGAGAATAAACTCACCGGTTAATTGCGAAAATCGGTTCACCGTGATGACGACGCAACGGTGGCCGAAATCTTAATTTTCGGCAGTGTCGGCGAACTCTCGGGCCAGGCCTAAAACGGGCCCAACAAATCTCGGCCCAAATCCGAGATTTGTTTTTGAAATTAGACTGGCTTGAGTTGCTTCGCGGGCTTCAATTAACGCGGGCTTGGAAATGCTGAGTTGGGCTTGAATTCAAGTGGGCCTTAAGCTTGCAATGGAATTGGGCCGAAGACATGGGCTTCACTGAAATGCAATTGAAGATGGGCTGACTGAGTGGGCTTCTACTGGGCCTGAATTTCTGCTGAAAGTTGGGCCAAAAGCTGGGCTGCAATGCGCTGGAGAGAAGACTAAACTGGGCTGGCTTGCTTCTGCAGATGGGCTTCGAAACTTGACTGAGATGCTGGGCCAAACTCGTTGAATCCGAGGGCTGAAGAAGAGGACCGCCTGGGCTGAAGATGCGCGAGGATGAAGCTTCTTCGGTGGCTTGTGGCTTCGGTGAGTGGAATGATGAGATGGGTGTCTTCGGGAGCAGGGAGAGCTCGGTGGACGCACGGCAGCAAAAGGAGTCGAAGTCTTCGAAGCCAACGTCGAGGGTGTCTGCTGCTTGTTGACCGAGTGAAGTGAAGACTTGAACGTGGCAGGTTTTCGTGAGTGGGGCTATCGCACGTGGTGAGGACGAAACCAACAGGGCTTCGGTGGTTGGGCTGTTGCAGAAGAATTCGGTGGAATCGTGGGCGCGCGAAGGAGTGCTAGCTTCGGTCAACAAATTGAGGAGAAGAAGGCTTGGTTGACTGGCGTGGATGCGTGGAGAAGATGGAGGCTTCAGTGGAGGCGTGAGGCAAGGGGATTCGGTGGGGAAATGGACGTGATGATGGCAGCTTCGGTTGCAGAGGAAAATGAAAAATGAAAGTAGAAGAATTGTGGTCTTTGGTGAAGAGAAGCGCGAAGGAGACGGGGGCGAAGGAAGCGTGATGGAGAAGCTGCCGTAGGGGAGGAGACAAGTCAAGAAGAAAATATCCAATTCATTAAAGTCTTGTCCCCTAAAGTCCTCATGCCTATCCACCTTGGTTCCCCAATTTCTTTCTAGCAATACTTTCCACAATTTAACTAAATTGAAGCCAATTTTGCTGCCCAAAATCCAATTCCGAATTTCACCACATAATTTCAATTTCCTCTATGATTACCCAAATTGAGATTCGATTTCGCGGTAGAAAAATCTCGAATAATTTTCTATAAGTCGCCAATATCATATAGCTCGGCTTGCAAGTTGAAAATCTCTTCAATTTGGCTTGTACGAAATTCCGCTAATATTCTGCGGCGTCCGAATCGGATTTCCGTAAAAATCTCGGAATCTCCGAAAAATTTTCGGAGGATGAGTCGATGTCCCTAAAATAGCTTGAGACACCACAGAACTTTCAATTTTTGAAATCGGGTTCAAATAAGTGGTTAATTTCAATCTGGCGCGCTTTTAGCGTGACCTAATCTACCAGGTAGTTTTAGGAATTTTTGGTGCAATTGACCCGTGATCGATTTGTCTCAAGTCACAACGTACATCTCCGACACATTGATGACTCTCGGTTGTCGTGAAAATCTCGAGGTTTCAAATACGGGCACCGGGTACCAAAATGATAGAAAAATCGGTCTAGTGCCGATCGACGAGTATATTGCAATTAAGTGGAATCATCCACACATTAATCACATATCTCAATCGAATCGACCTATCTCCGGTCTCTGATCGATTTCTGACAATGCCGTAATGACCCTTGTAGATCGACACGGTCAAGAAGTCGATTCCTAGTCGAATTCTCAAGTCAAATTGCACTTAGATCCCTCAATTACTTCCCCAGGTAGTCCGGTTATCTCGTGAGTGATCAGCTCAGAGAATAGCACTATTGGCGCATCGATGAAATGCCCGATTTATTTAATCGAAAACAAATTCGGAAAATTTGGGCTGTCACAGTAAGTCCTCTATGTGGTGTGGCTAGGCTATCTTTGGGCGTATTTTCTTTCTAATAGAGGTTTAGGGGGTGAACTTGCTGAGACAATGTCTCACCCCGTTGTGGGCTTACATTTTCAAGTCCCTAGTGGACGGAGCGGCCAGTTCGTTATGGTTGGCCTTGTGGAGTTACAGAGGTGAAGTTAAAGGATTAGAGATCATGTTCGACTTGTAGATCGTAGGACTGTCTTTTTTTATAAGCCGGCCTTTTGTAGACTTTTAGTTGTAGACCTCTGTTTGTAAACTTCATTGGTTTTTGTAAGTGATTGGTTGTGAAATTGCTTCCTGCTTTTCTATCTCGTATTTCATTGTTAGGGGTTTTATAATACGTTCCGCATGCGCAATAATAAATGAATGGGGTCAGCAACACTACGTGGGAATGTTGCATTTGCATGACCATGGTGGGTCGTTCGCGTGCTCGGGGTCTCAGGGTGTGACAATTTCTCTATATTTTTATTTCCTTTCCACTTTTGTATTGTGAATACTCATAATGACTTTGGTCGTGTATGTGTGATGGTCGGGAATTGATGATGGAAATTTGGTTGCTGCTGTTCGCTGCTGTTTGTTGTTGTTTGCTGCCGTATTACTGTTGTTCGCTTCCGTATTGCTACTGTTCTCTACCATTTGCTGTTGTATAGCTATTGTATTGATGTTGTTCACTGCTATTGGTTGCTGTATTACTGATGTTCACAGCAGCTCGCTGCTGTCTACTGCTGTTTGCTATCATTTATTGTTGTTCGTTGTTGTCCGTCGCTATTTGTTGTTGTCTACTGTTGCTTCCTGCTTCCCGCGACGTGCATCCAATTGGTATCCAATCTTCCTTAGTTAACTTTAACTAAGAAATCTTATAGCAATTGATAATAACATGTTTATTTTTTTTTATTTTTTTTGCAGAATGTCTTCAAGTTCAAACATGGCTAGTAGTACTTCAAGCACACAACCACCTACCTCTAGCAATGAAATTGTAAAACAACCATTATGGATGTATGTTACTAAGTTAGTTAATCATACTGATGTGGGGGGAAATTTGTCTTGGAGATGCAACTTTTGTCAAAAAGATTTTAAGAGTTCATACACGAGAGTGATGGGCCATTTGATGATGATAAGTGGAAAATGAATTGGAAAGTGCTCAAAAGTAGGAAAAAAAAAAGATCTTTTGGAGATCGAAAGATTAGAGCAAGAGGTAAATACTAAATTAATTAGTATTGCACCTAGAAATGTACCTTTGCCTCTTGCTAGTTATTCACTTAGTGGTAGTGGTGGTGATGGAATGGATTTATCATTTAACTCCAAAAAAAGGAGGAAAATCACTTGAAAATGCATTTAATATGACTCAATGGGAATGTCTAGATTGTGAGATTGCTAGGATGTTTTATTCGGCGGGCTTGTCATTTAACCTAGCAAGGAATCCTTATTTTCAATCCGCTTTCACTTATGTTGTTAATCATAATATTGCAAGTTATGTACCACCGAAATATAATTTGTTGAGGACTATTTTGTTGCAAAAAGAGAAGGCAAATATTGATAGGTTGTGTGCACCTATTACAATCATATGGAAAGAGAAGGGTGTAAGTATTGTGAGTGATGGATGGAGCGACTCACAAAGAAGACCGCTTATTAATTTCATGGCGGTATCAGATGGAGAACCAATGTTTATAAAATCGGTTGATTGCTCGGGAGAAACAAAAAATATGCATTTCATTTTTAACTTGCTGAAAGAAGTTATCCATGAATTGGGCATGAGAATGTGGTCCAAGTAATTATGGATAATGCTTCAAATTGTAAGAGCGCGGGACAACTCATTAAGCAAGAATTTTCATCCATTATGTGGACGCCTTGTGTAGTGCATACCCTTAATCTAGCATTGAAGAACATTTGTGCCGCAAAAAATATGGAGAGTAATCAAATAGTTTATGAGGAGTGTAGTTGGATTTCAGATATTATTAAGGAAGTTAGGCAAATCAAACATTTCATCATGAACCATTTTATGAGATTAGCAATATACAATGAGTTTGTTAGCTTGAAATTGCTTTTTGTAGTGGATACACATTTTGCTTCGATGATTGTGATGCTTAGGAGATTCAAGTTAATAAAAAGTGGTCTTCAAAACATGGTGATTTGTGACAAATGGAATATCTATCGAGATGTTAATCAAAAGAAAGCTAAGTTTGTCAAGGAGAAGGTGTTGGATGATTTTTTTGTAGGATTTGATTGATTATATACTTTCCTTCACGGCTCCTATTTATGATATGCTTAGAATTTGACACTGATAAGCCTTGTCTTCACTTAGTTTATGATATGTGGGGTTCGATGATCGAAAAAGTGAAGAAAGCTATATATGCACATGAAGTGAAGAGGGTAGATGAGAAGTCCACATTTTAAGAGGTGGTTCACGCAATTCTTGTAGATTGTTGGACAAAGAATAGCACTCCACTTCATTGCTTGGCATATGCCTTAAATCCCAAGTAAGTTCTAAAATTGTATGAGATTATTACTTTAGTAGTTATTCTTTTTTTAACATGATAATATAATACTCCTCTTATTTATTATTGTTTTTTAATTTTATTTCATTTTATTAAATAAAGGTACTGTAGTGATCAATGGCTTAATGAAGATCCTACTCGAATTTCTTCATACAAGAATAAGGAGATCAACCAAGAAAGACTGAAATGCTTCAAGAAATACTTTCCTAACTTGGATGAGCGCAACAAGGTAAATTTGGAGTATGTAAATTTTGCGAGTAAAAATTTGGATTTTAGAGATTTTGATTTCATTCAAAATCGATATTCTATGGATCCTAAGGCTTGGTGGGTTAATTATGGTGCATATACACCAATGCTTCAAAGCATAGCCTTAAAGCTTCTTGCACAACCTTCTTCTTCATCATGTGCTGAGAGAAATTGGAGTACTTACTCATTTGTGCAATTGGTGAGAAGAAATATTATGACCCAAAAACGTGTAGAAGATTTGGTTTTTATTCATAGCAATCTTCGTCTTCTATCAAGAAAAAGCCCACAATACGCAGAAGGAGAGACCAAGATGTGGGATATTGACGAAAATGCATTTGACTCGTTTGAAGGTGTTGGGGTGCTTAAAGTTGTAAATCTTTCACTTGATGAACTGGAGATAGAGTATGTTTTTTTTTTCTTCAGAAGAAGTGGATAATGTGGATGAATGACTTTTTGCTATATTACTTGATAGAATGTTGATTTTTTTTTGCTTATTGTTAAATTTTAAATTTAAAAGTGGAATGTGGATTACTTGTTTTTTCTTTCAAGTTTTATGGATTATTACAATGAAATGTAGTTGAATTTGTCAAGTTAAAAAAATGAATGATATTAACAAATATAGGATTAATGTTTTTAGTACAGATTAATTCTAGGCTCTTTTTATTATTATTATTTAGTTATTTATGCATTTATATATAAAAATATTTATTTAATATTTAACATGTCGGAATTCTCTACTTTTTGAGAACTGACGTGTCGGTGTGTCGTGTCGTGTCGTGTCGCGTGTCGCGTGTCCGTGTCGGTGCTACATAAGTAGATAGCCAGGTAGAAAGAACTCATTTTGTTTTGATGGGCCTCACCTATCCAATCTGCCCAACTGATTTGCCTGTCTAGAAAAACGAATTTGAGATGGGCCAGCCTCCTCTTGCAATCTTCAATCCAGGCCCTCACGTCTCAAGGGCTTTGGTTAGCTTGCTTCCCTCTTCTCACCTTCCTTTTGGAGTTCCGTCTCAAAAAATTGCGAGTGCGTTGTCAATAACTAAGCTTGATTCTGATCGCCGGGAGTGGAAGATGTGGGCATTTCATGCTTTCTGAATGAACCACAGTATCCTCGCAAGTTCCTCATTTGAAGGTAGATTTATTCTTGATCCAATGCATTGCCCGATCCATTGATCCATTCCAGTAATGTTCTGATTTGAAATTTGACTGTGTAATCTCGAATCCGACCATATGGCTGTTGTCGGAGGAAGATGTGTTGTGTCGTTTCTGGAGCTTCGTGACATAAAAGGCACATGGGGTTAGCTAAGATTTTCCTCTTGAAGAGATACTCTTTTGTGGGTATAGCAGATTGGTATCCGCTCCACACAAAGAAATAAATTTTGGGGAGCGTGTTCAATTTCCAGACTTTGTGAAAGAAAACGAGAAGAAGCATAAAAGTTTTGGAAAAATATTTTTTTGTATTTCTTCAATTCTCCCTGATGTACACTTCTCTATAATTATAATACAAGATGTGCATAATAAAAAGGTAATGAAATATTCTATAAATCAATCTTAATCTCAATCTAATCCTTAATTGATTTAATGCGTGATTGTAATCAAATTGGATTCTCAACATATCTTCCGGATTCTCGAGTATATCTCCTAACACTCCCCCTCAAGCTAGTGGCTTGTAGATGTCCAAAACGCCTAACTTGCTTAACAGATATGCGTGTTATCTTTGACATAGAGATTTGGTGAAGATGTCTGCAGGTTGTTCTGTGGTTCCAATTCCTCTTGTCTTGATTATCACTTCTTGAATTTTTTCTCGAATAAAATGACAATCCACTTCTATATGCTTAGTTCTTTCGTGCACTATGGGATTTGCTGCAAGCTTGAGGGGCGCATCATTGTCACAAAATAACTTTGTTGGACCTTTGAGGGGCACATCATTTCTTAAGGCTTTCTATGGCAGTTTTATCATTTCACATGATGACAATGTCGTCAACATATATCATCAAGTCAATAAATGACATACCTTTAGTCCACATGAATAAAGCGTAATCATATTTGGACTATTTGAAGCCTGCAGTTGTGAGAGCATTAGCAAACTTGACATATCATTGTTTGGAAGCTTGTTTAAATCCATAAAGGGATTTGCGGAGACGACATACTTTATTCTCCCCGTCTCCGTAAACCCTGAGGAATATCCATGTAAATCTTGTCATCTAAATTGCCATGAAGAAAGGCGTTGTGGACGTCCATTTGATATAACGGTCAATTATGAATAACATCAACTGATAAGAAGGAACGAACTATGACATCTTTAGCAACCAGAGAAAAAGTCTCGTGATAATCAAAACCTTTTTGTTGAGTAAAGCCCTTAGCCACCAACCGAGCCTTGTAACACTCAATGGATCCATTAGCCCAATATTTTATTTTATAGACCCACTTGCATCCAATTGGTTTTCTGTTTGGAGGAAGGGTGACTAGATCCCAGGAATGATTATCAATCAATGCCTGTAATTCTACTACCGTAGCCTGCTGCCACCGTGGATCCCTGGATGCCTCATCATAATTAGATGGTTCCTTTTCATCGGATATGCGACTAATGCAGCATCTATGTTCTAGCAAAAGCTTATGGAAAGAGACATAAGAAGAGATCAAATAATGGATACCTGGTGAATTAAGTGAGCACAAACATAATCTTTTGTCCAAGTTGGTGGTCGTGTAGTGTGTCCGAAACGACGTGGATGATCCGTTCATGGTGGAAGAGAAGATATTTCCTCGATGTTGGTTTCTAGTGAGATATCAGAATCATTCACCATGTTAGGTGTATCTTTAGGCACACGTTCCATAACGATCTCCGAGGGCAAATGGTTAGATGAGGTTGGACCTGTCGCTGGAGGAATAACCTTTTTCGGAGGTGCTGTTAGAACATATTCAAGAGACAGATCTTCCTCGGTTAAGAAACCATGGGAATTGGTCGGAACCCCCAAATCTTCACTCAAAGATGTGTTTTCACGAAATGGAAAGACATTTTCGTGAAAAATAACATCCCCGCTAATGAAAAATTCCCCTGTCGATGGATTAAGAACACGATATCCCTTCTATAAGTTGGGATAGCCCATGAATATGCATCGCCTGGCACGAGGAATCATTTGGTCCGGGGGGCCCATCGTAGTAGTATAGCATAAGCACCCGAAAATCCTTAAATGATCCAATGTTGGTTCCCTCCCATAAAGTAATTCGAAAGGCGATTTGCCATCCAGTATTTGAGTAGGCATACGGTTGATGAGATAAGTTGCAATAACAATACAGTCTCCCCAATAATTCTCTAGAATGGACCCCTAAAATTTCAACGCTTGTGCAACTTCCAAAAGATGACGATATTTACACTCCACCACCCCATTTTGTTGCGGGGTATACATGTAAGAGCTTTCATGTAGGATGCCATGAGACGAGGGAAGCGCAATCATGGTTGAAAAACTCCCACATTATTAGTGCGGATTCGCTGAATTGACTTCCCAAATTGATTTTTCGACAAGGTAATAAACATTTTTAAATAGGAGGGGACTTGAGCTTTTGACTACATCAAAGATACCAACGTGGCACGGGAGCAATCGTCCATAATTGTGAGAAAGTAACATGATCCTTCATGGTGTGACCTGTGATAAGGTCCCAAAACGTCCACATGAATTAATGAAAAAATATGACTTGCACGAGTTTAACCGGAAGGAAAGGGGGTTCGTGACTGTTTTGTGAGATGGCATATATGACATTTAGAGTAAGATAAAGAAGCACTATGATCCATTCTCGAATGCATAAGAAATTTTTTATCACCGGCAGTCATATTACACAATGATATTTTATTCAAGGGAATTGATGACAAATCAAAATTACTTGGGAAGCAGGTCCAAAAAAAAATCCTTCAAAAAGACTACCCAAGCCCATAAGTTCGCCAGTCGAAAGGGCTTGAAAAAAACAAGTATCAAAATTGAAGAATACTTGACAGGAATTTTCTTTGCAAATTTTAGATACATAAATAAGATTGAATTGAAATTCTGGGACATAAAGGACATTTTGAAGGGTAATCTGAGGACTCAGTTTAACTGTGCCTGTCATAGTGACATGAGTGATATTCCCATTTGGCAGTTGCACAGAAATAGGGAGATCCAAGTTCTTATGCATAGTGGAAAAAAATTCCTTATCACAAATAATATGATCACTTGCTCCTAAGTCAATTATCCAAGCCTTTCTCGAAATAGAATTTATCAAGCAATGAGATATACTTGAAAAACTTCCTCCTTTGTTTGAAGTGTCAATCTTTTGTAATGCCTACATCAGCTGTTGATATTGCCCATATGTAATGGGTCGATCAGTATTTAGGCCAGTAGGTCCAGTGACTTGGTAAGCTGCAAAAAAATCATCCTTTTTTCCTTTTTCTCCTAACTTGCCATGTAATTTCCAACAATTATCAATTGTATGGTGTAGACGTTTGCAATATTCGCAATATAATTTACCTTTCCCTTTTAAATTTTGGCCAAAATTTTTTGAGGATGCGGAAAAAATATGACCGTCGGATGTCTTGGTCATGGGATCATATCCACCGTCTGATTCAACTGAAGGATCAGACCCTTACAAACCGTCCGATCGGCGGAAATGATCTAAGCCATTGATCCCATCCTTTTAAGGGATCACTCGCCGCCTCCATAGAACCCTAGCCCTTCTCTCTCTCTCTCTCTCTCTCTCTCTCTCTCTCTCTCTCTCTCTCTCTCTCTCTCTCTCTCTCTCTCTCTCTCTCTCTCTCTCTCTCTCTCTCTCGAGCTAGGGTTTTGATCCCCGATTCTCGTTGTTCACCACGAGATGCAAGAGCGATGCTTTTGCCTCCTCGCACATATTCCAAGGACGCGAGTCGCTGGCTCTCTTCCTGAGCAGCTAAATGGAAAATTCGTCTGAGGGGAGGCACCGGATCTATTGCTAGAATCTATAAACGAAAGGTTAGGTATGTTTCGTTCAAAATCAAAAGAAAACGAGTGGCCTTTTCCCTTTCTTTTTATAGATCTATAATGTTTGAGGGTTTCTGCTGGTCCCTCGAGTTTTTCCTCCGCTACTTCGAGCTCGTTCCAAAGCGACAATAGCTTGTTGTAACAAGCCGTGACCGTCATATTTCCTTGCTTGAGTTCACTAAGTTCCTGCATGAGAGAAAATACTTTGGCTCGATCTAATTTGCCGTACATTTCTTTGATATTGTCCCACATCCTCTTCGAGTCCTCCGTTGGTGGGAGACCAATTGCGACCTCTGGAGAAATGCAATTACTGATCCATGTTCGGATGAGGTGATTGCATTTTCTCCAATGTCGGGCCAGTTGCTCGTTGGAAGGAATGGGAACGGTTCTGTTGAGGAAACCGTCTTTGAATTTCGTCACGAGGGCTTGCCGGAAATCTTGCGACCTTCTGGAATAGTTTATAGGCTCGGTCAGTTGCGGACTAATGAGTCGCAGTTCTGGGCCATTGGCAGTTGATACATACAGAGGGTCGCTAGGCTCCGGGCGGTCGGTGATGGCTGCGACTAGAAAAGTGAGAAATTCGGGTAAGGATTTGTCCCTCTACCCAAACTGTTGGACTTGGTTCCATGACCCGCATTGAAAATTCCCGGGTAGGGATTTGCTTGCAAACCCGATTCGCCCGACCCGCTAATTTGCTCCGGTCCGATGGTTAGGCTTGCCCCACTTGTGGCTGGTGGGTTCCCATCGGGTTGAGCGTTGCTCTGGTAGCTCATATTCCCTGGCAATGATGGATTTGGGCTTGGCCCAAGGTACCATGGATAGGGTACCACTGGTAAGAATAGCCCGGAATGGGCCGCCCCAGATTTGGTTAAGCTGGGAAGAGCTACCACTGCACGCCTTGGGCTTGAACCTATTGATGTTGGGTCATGGGAATTGTCCCAGAATGGTCTTGATTTTTTGAAGACTATGGTGTGACGTCTCCTGTAGGTTGGCCATTAGTGACAGAAGGCAACTTCTCTGGGTGAGTCATGGTAAAGATTTTCGCTTGCTTCTTCTTCCTTTAAAGAATTTGATTCCTATGCCAAAAAAAAAAAAAAAAAAAGATTACTCTGTTTTGCATATCATAGTTTCTTGGCAGGCAATCGAAACGGAAGCTAGATCAAGAACCTGGCAGCTCTGATATCATGAAAGAAAGCGAAAAGAAGTGTAAAAGTTTTGGGAAAAGATTTTTTGTATTTCTTCAATTCTTCCTGATGTACACTTCTCTGTAATTATAATACAAGATGTACATAATAAAAAGGCAATGAAATATTTTACAAATCAATCTTAATTTCAATCTAATCCCTAATTGATTTAGTGCACGATTATAATCAAATTAAATTCTCAACATATCTTCTGGATTCTCGAGCATATCTTCCAACATTTCGTCCACAGTGTTCTGGATGTCTGATAGGAGACAAGGCTTGGTCTGTTTGTTGCTATCGGTTCGTTTGACTATGTCATGTTACTTGCACTTTTAGTTGAGTTGATCCCAAACTCGTTCCTAATCCATACCAGCATATCGTCTTCTGAAGTTCTGCTGGATATTTTTATGTTCAGATGTTCACAAACTTTGCTCTAGTTAATGAAAGTACTAGATGCACATAAAAGAGAGGAGTTAGACCAAAATAAAATGAAAGTACTAGTATTTTCAAACAAAAAAAATTACTGAGAGTCTTACAGTAATTTTTGAAAAGATTTCCTATCACAATGTAAAGTTATGAAAACAAGTCAGCATTATATGCAATGACTTTTAATGAATTGTTATTTTAAATTGAGTAAAATTGAACTATAGCTTATTGCGTTTAAGTGAATAAGTTACACTATACAAAACGTTTTACTTTAAAAAAAAGAGTAAATTAAATAATGAAAAGATAAAAATAAGATATGCATTAATTCTAAAATAAAGATATATAGTTTATGTAACCTTTCTTGCTAGTGTCGAATTTTCTTAACATAAACTCACAATGAATTGAATAGCTGAAAAACCAAAACACATAATTTAGAAAATAGTGTGTATGTGCGCGCACGCTTGTCTATATATATTTTTTGCTGTTAAATTTCTCATAATCTAAATAAAGAATATTTCCTATAAGAAAATTTATTCAAGGAGGATAAAATTAAATTAAATTAGTTTACAACATATCAGCAGAGATTAAAGATTTAAGAAACTCTTGAATTTTTACTGATTTTATGCAAGTAATTTAACTCAGTGTATATACGAATTTCTATTCATGAATTCAATTAACAAAAGCTGAACATAAAGGTTGTTTAGTCGGTAAACTATCGATAATTTAATAGCTTAATTTGTTCGAGCAATTTCATTCAATGTAATATAGAAAAATTTATCTGGATAAAGAATTCACTTAATTTAGAAAAGAATCGCAGAAATTTAAAGAACCATAGACTATTTTAAATATAACTGATTGTGTTTTTGTCACTTTGAGGTGACAATAAAAGTAAATAATCGATGAATAAAAGCTGTATATTTTTAACATGAATTTTTTGTTGTTTCATAGTTAAGTAGTTCTGAAATCCATTTACATGAAATTTACAATAAAATCATAGAGTCAAAAGACTTAAGAACTAAAAATAATTTAACATGTCATATTATCATTCATAGAAATTCATATAAATACAAAGTCGATTTTTTTTCATCAAAAGAAAATTTCATTCATTTGCCATAATCAAACATGAGGGGACTATCGAAAACTTCCAAGCAAAATAAATAAATCCCCAAAAAGTTGCAAAACAAAACAAAATCAAGAAAAACAAAAGAGTATAGCTTGCGACTATAAACACACTCTAATCCCAAAAGACTAGATTTGTCATAACATCAAATATCAATTGGCGATCAATCATCAAAACCGTCAATGATGGGAATACAAAAAGATTTTTCCCTCCAGAAACTATGTCTTGCAATATGTACCTATATTTAGCATCCTCAACACCATCGCCATACACATCTAAGAAATTCTTAGATTTAGATATAAATGGAGAGAGAAAAGCCTTCGCTGAATCTCGGAGAAGTCATAGAACCATGTCCAAAACATCTTGCTAGTTGGACTAGAGATGATGTTCTTACGAAATTTTCAGCTGTAGGCACGTTTATTCATCACGATGAGCAAAGAAAAGCAACAACAACAAGTGAAAAAATATGTCAAGTGAAACGGAAAAAAAAAAAAAAAACCATATTAGATCGGAAGAGGAAAAAAAACAGAAATCAAAGCCTAAAAAAGAAACGCAGAGTAAAGTAGGATCTCATAAATTAAAGTTGAGAGCTTGCGGATGAAGGTTTTTTTGAGGGAGGGTTTCTTTGGGAAAGAGAGTTTGCTGACAAAGAGATTAGGATTTTGAAAGAGAGCTCATAATAGAGATCTTCGTTCAATTGCAGCCGACAAAGTAGAATTGAAAAAAGGGATAATAGCATGTTGAATTTTAATTCAATGTATGGACTTTAATTTGTTAATATAGTTGATAAACTTTGGCTCAATGTATAATACCTTTCTTGAACTTTTAATTTGTTCCATGTAGTCCCTACACTATTGTAAGGTTTAGTGTAGTCCCTCTGTTTGTATCATTTTTACATAGTTTAGGTATTAAATTAAACATTTATCAATAGTTTATTAATCGCATTGAACAAATTAAAAATTTAAGGATGAAATTGCACATTAGATCAAAATTGAAGGGGGCTATATTAAATAAATTAAACGTTCATGAACAACATTGTACATTGGGCCCTAGCTCAGGGACAATTGATGTCATTTTCCCATTAAAAAAAGGCATGTATTATTAGAAAAAATCAATTGCTAACTTTAAATTGAATTTAGTTTAATAGTTTCGTACATTGATTATTGAAATAAACAAAGAAATCGCTCAATTTAAACAATGACAAAATTAGTCAGTTTGAGATATCTTAAATATGGGTTATTTTAATTCCCATTAATTTAATATTATATAGAATTTCAAATAGTTTTGGAAATGAGTGATTTACTGTGTTATAATTCATGTGTTTAGTCTTACTTTTGACATCCATTTATCATTTTGCTCTGAGTTTTAACTTAGCCATTAAAAAAATTGAGCTAAAGAATGTACTAACAAAGATATCCGTCTTCTAAATAAAAACAAATTGAACAAGATGCTGATTTGTTTTAAACTCAACTTTTCTAATGTTTCTATCATGTATGCATTCTTTCTAAATTTTAATTGTAAAAACTTTCATGTTGCTACATTTAACTTTAAGCATTTTTAATTTTTTAAATAGGGGACTTTACCCAAAAAAACAATGTATTTATCCACATACATGGGTCCAACGCACTTGCAACATTATCGATATCATAAATGCAACTCCTCTGATTTGACCCATGCAAGAGATGGCTGCACTACATGGGTCCAACGCACTTGCAACATTATCGATATCATAAATGACAACAGTGCAGCCATCTCTTGCAAGGGGTCAAATCAGAGGAGTTGCACACGGGAGTTCAGCTTAAAATAGAAGTGCATGTGGCTGTCAGTGGCTAAAAGTCTAGGGGCTTTCATAGATAGTTTTAGCAAAGAGAAAAGATGAGACTTTGCTGAAAATTTGCCAAAGAAGGCAGTTCTTTGTTGAAAAGACCAGAGCTGCAGCAGGGGGAAATAGGGAAAAATGCAGAGGAAAATGAAGGGGAACCGAGTGAGATGCCAGGTAAAAAGGAGCTCTTGTATTTAGGCCGAGGGCTTTTACAGAGAATGAGAGAACGAAAAGAAGAACAGAGAGGCAGTTGTCTGGGCCATTTCGCTCTTCTCCATAAAGATCCTCCAGAGCATGAAGGTGAAAGTTGGAGAGCAGGGTGAGGACAAACCAGACCAAAAAACCAATTTTGTCTCAGAGAGTTCCAGAGTGACATGTCGAAAAAAATGGAAAGTCCACAACCTTCGAGCCAAAAAATAGCCAAACTAGTTGAAGTAGGATAAGATATCTTTCAACTTATAGATCGCACGTACCAAGTGGAGATCAGGAAGGCCTCCTAGAGCCCCTGAGAAGACACCTTATTCCCCGGGTCAAGGCAGTAAGCCTGAAATTATTCGTTAGTGTTGGGAGGATGGTCGTGAGCCGGGGAAAGAGTGACATTTTGAGAAACATGGAGGAATATCGATGTAAAAAAAAGCTTTATAGTTAAACTAGGATACATATAGTTGGAGTAGGTATCAAAGGAGCAGATAAAATATGTCCGGGTGTAGGCTTTCCTATGCTAACAATACGCATTCGTGGTAAGCTTTCTTCCTTGCAAGTCTACTTTTCCAGAGCTGAGGAGGCCAAATTTGTGCTACTTGGGAGGCAATTTCTTGGTTCCTTCGGCCAAGAACCGCGTGATACAACCACTAGGAGTCAAATTTAGGGTATTAACTTAGCTTTTAGGAGAAATCGAAGGGAATAATTTGTGTAAAAAGGAATGAAAAACAGCTGAGAGCCATTGGTGCTTGTTGGGTATATGCACGACCGTTTGAATCCCGCTATGTTGCGAATTTAAATGTGTGATTTGGTCTTGCAAGTTGATCCTTAGGTATTTTTAATTCATGAAGAGAGGCCTATAAGTTGTCACGCGCGTGACTCTCTAAGCTTGTTGGTTTAGATGTACATTCTAGGTGTTTGTTGAAATGCCTGCAACAGTCTTTGCAGTTCATACATTCTTCGCACTGGACCATGACTGTTCCACGCCTGGTCAGTGTGGATCATGCGGGTGGGCCATTTGGAGAGGTTGGTTTGAAGTGTGTAGTTGATCATTCTACAAGAAGTCTGTTGCATTTGAAATTATACATTATATGATTTCATTCGGGTGGAATGGACTTTTTGAGTCTTTAATATTTTATATATAAGGACGTCAATCTGCGCACGCACAGGTCTGGCCGTTCTTGGTTTAAACCCACTTGCCGGAATAGTCAGACCCGTGAATTTGAAGGGGATTTTTAGCACGATTTAGTGATTTTGCAGTCTTTTATTGAATGTTATATTCTCTTGGTCTGTATTTGTATAGCATTATTTCTTTATTTCTTCTTAAGATCATCTCCAGTTCAAGAGTGAAGGGCATAAACATGGCACGGAGAAACTGTCCTGAGATTCTAATGCACACTAAATGTTTGACGAAATGCCCAACACATGCTTCATCCCTTTTTTAACCAAGTTTCAATTTTGAAAAGGTTGATTCAAACTTGATTAATGTTGTATTCATGTTCTGAGTTGCTCCCTGTTCATTTAAATCAAGCATAGTTCAGTTCAATGAATTAATTTTTTTATAAAAATAAATAAAAATGAAAAGAATAATAGAAAATGAAAAATCTTAAAATTTTCCAAAAATGTAGGATAGTGTTAAATTAGGGCATCATTGAAATTTTTGGAACTTTCCTGGTTTTCTAAAGTCATTTTTGTAATTTAGTTCTCTTTTTAGTGTTTTATGGATTAGAATAATCATTTTTGTAAATAATTCATTTTGCGTCGATTTGATTAGTGTAATTTACCTTTAAAATAACTTCGTGCACATTTAAGCTCTCATTTACCTCATGGAGAATCTAGTCTTGGGACTCTATAACAAGGACATGCATATTCTTTGCCCGACAAGTATCAGGTTTTATTTCTCATATTTTCACTTTAGGCGCTTTCAATAACTTAAACTCCAGTGTTTGATTATCACAAATTCAATACATTGTTTGTTCTTTTCTTCTCTAAAATGGTTAGGATCATAGTAAACCCTTAAAAACCATTGCATGGACACGTAGTGACTTGAAAATCTTTTAAAACTTTTAATTAATAAAAATTTGTTTTGATCAGTTAGATGAACATCTCATCCTCAAGCCTAGTTAATCTATGGTTACATAGGAAATAAGATAAACTTCCATGTCTTACTTGGTTTCTAACCAACCCCAAAAGGCTAGTACCGACTCCCATATCATGAAGAATCATTTAAGATTAATTCAAACTTAAAAAGAAATCCAAGTATTTGGGCCTACTTGAAAGCGTCAACATACCTTTTGGTATCACCTCTAAACATTTTCTCCTTTTCCAACCTTGACGGAAACTTTGGGAGGGCTACGATAGCCACGTGTCTCACATTTACTAATTGGTATTGGTTTTATTGATTTCTAATCGCTAAACTCCATTTCTTGTTAAATTTAAGTTTTTTTAAAAGCAAGATCTAGATAAAATATCTCTTACATTTTTTTTTAAAATAATATATGGGTAATTCAACCGAATCTATTTTTGAACAATGCAAATTCATAATTAAATGTTACAGTTTATTAATTCAACTAAAAATGTTTTACGAAGATTGAAGTAAATGATGCATTATTCAATTCAGCCGAATTTCAAACATACATATGTACATTTCATTTAGTTTTATATATCTCTTTTGAAATCAGCATATTGTAAGTATAGCTTATGTCTTGTAAAGCAAATCCCTTTTGCCAAAAAGTGCAGGTGATTTCTCCGTGGCAGGGGCATTTTATAGTCTTTCACATAACTTGAACTTGAAGTTGATTTAAAAAGATGAGATAAGAGAAAAATCCATGGGCTTTATTGTTCGACAGATCGTGCCTTCAATCTCACATGTCAAATAGAATAAAAATAATGGTCGAGTACAGATAATCTCGAGTTTAGAGAATATGACATTTAAATCCATGCACTCGTAAATGAAAATTGAATCGAATCTGTCAAAAAGCTAATAATATTCAAACTCTTGTTTCTATTATATGTGTATTTTAGTAAATTTTAAGTTCAAACTTCCGGGCTGCATTTTGCATGTCCAAATAAAGAACAATCCCAAATATTGTACAGGTAAAAAATTACTTGGCATAAATTACCAAAACTACAATTTGTTAAATTAGGCTTATTCACACATGGGAGTCTCTTTTGAAGTAATAAAAGAAAGCTTTAGATGCATATGAAGGTATCTGAGCGAGTAAATTCAAGCTGTATATCTGATCATAGCATTCCTTAATCTGCCCCTTTATCCGTCTCAGAAAGGATAAGAAAAGGAAAAGAAAAGCTGCACACCATTCAAATCAATTTCACAGTTTTGAGTTCAAAGTATAAAAGTTCCATTGTGGGTTAGGCCACCATGAGAAGGCTCAGAAACACGCTGTGACAGAAGACGAGCAGTGTCTTTCCACCATGAGATCTCTCTTTCTTTCTCAGATAGCTTCTGCTCCATGCGCCCTAAAGATACTTCAAGCTCTTTGATTCGTTCTTGCAGTCTTGTTTCCAACAGCTCATGCAACCTCCTCTCGAGTTCAATAGGGGGAACTCCGCCCTGAATTTCAGTCACTTCGTCTTCGGGGTCCATTACTTCCCCAAAACTCGTGCTCCAGCCACTTGCTGAAGCAGAGTCCTTGGGTGCAACCTGCTTTATAGATCATAAGCTCTAACACTCAGATGAAGAGATAATCATCGACCGAACTCAAACAACTGTCGCTAAAATCTATCCCAAAGTGGGGTCTGACTTTTGAGCAGAGCCTTGCATTACTTTTGTTTCAACAACCAAATAAAAAAAGAATGTACTCCTTCAAAGGCACAAACATAATGAATGAAACTAGAGAGAACTGGAGACGTGTTCCCCATCAATGGCCTTGAACTGAAGGTTCAGCTATGACAGCGACATATGCATCGAAGAGTTCTTTTTTCGGACTTATGAAAAGGCTTAAGCGAGCAGGGCACTGAACTCTGTGGATTCTGGAGTTCCTCCTCCATGTCCAGGGACAGAGAGCAATCATATTTTACAGAAATGAGAAGACATCAAGAAAGTGAAAAATCAGAGAGCAAACAATGCATAAATTTAAATTTGTTTCAAAATCCTTCAGCAGTTTCCATTACCACCCTTCTACAGGCACACAGAAGAACATTTTCGCTCACAAAAATTGAGAGTTACCACAAAGAATGACCATAAAATTGACCAACAATATTTTGTAGAAAACACTAAGCCCTGCACATAATAGCCAGGAAGATACATCTATTTTTCCTCCTCTTTTTCCCTTTTGCAATAGCACCAAGAGACAGTATGTAAATTGACAAGGAGGTTGGAAACAGGACAGGAGTTCAGTCATGTATATATAATTTGTAGAAACAAAGCAGACCAAAATGTGACAGAAAAGCTGATGCCTATAACGGGTTCTCTTTACTCTGATAGAGGGCAAAACCGTTCTGCATTTGACTAGAAAACAAATACAAATAAAAGAGAACTTGTGATGAAGAAAGTTCTCCATGCCTTCTGTGCTAAGTACCAAAAGGTTTGAACAGATGAGTAGGCAGCAACGGTGCGGAAGTTAAAAATCAGGAATGCAAATGAAGTAAAAATCTGACTGCCATATGGGGTTCAATCTGACCAAATTAGGGGACAAACTGTGAACATGCAGAATTAGAATAAACTAAAGCTCAGAAACTTTTCTGCACCTGAAACCTTAAGATTTTGAGAGTCTGCCGCAGCATATGTTAACACTAATGCATCCAAAATTGCAATCGATCTAAATGATTGCTCTTATGCCAGCCTTCCACGGAACAAGTGCAGGAAACTTCAATTGAGGGTGGTTTACATTCCAAGACGTCCAAAACAACTGAAACACTATCATGGTTTTAACAGTAGGATACACAAAATTCTGCAACCAATTCCATGCACAGGCAAGCATCATGGAAACCTAGTGTTCCTCGGAGAGCCCCCTACATCCTGGAATCACACAGAAAATCAGAAGACATAGAACCTTACCTTTATCATTTCCTGATATGATTGCCTGGAAGAGGTTCCAGCATCCAACTGAAGCTGCAAGCGCTCTAACTCCGCTTCTAATTCTGCTTCCAGTTCTTCAATCCCCTCCACAGGTTCTTGTCCAGTGGACTGATTCAACTGCATCTGTCTACATTGTTCTAGCAAAAGAGATGACCTTCTATGGGATTGCTCTGAAAGGTGGCTGCCGCTGCTTAAGACTTCCTTTATGTCAGTCAAACAAGAGGCAACACTCTCCGTCAGCTTAGATGGTTCATGAGAAGAAACTTTTCTCTGTACTTTTTCTTTGACATTCTGAAGAAAAAGTTCCATTTCTTTCCGCAGATCCTCCATTTTGCTGAGTTCATTCTTACTCGCAGCAATCAGATATAAAAGACTTCCTGCAATTCCCAGGTTGAACGTATTCTCTTTCCCATATTGTCCTGGATAGAGGAGCATGCGAGCAACAATCACTCATTTAAAAAATCTTTCATTTAATAGTGACGAAAACAGAGAATATTTTCATGGGAGCGTATGAAAGATGCTACATATCACTTATTATGTCTCAACTGGGGTGTTTGATGTGAATTGGCATGTTATTCCAGTTCCACTAACATGCACATCCCTGGGTAGAATGGTGAATCAAATTGCCGAACGAGTACATATTCCTACATGGGTAAACAGTTTTTGTCCATACGGGCATGGCTGGTACCCTTTATAAAGATAAAAGGAGAAATTAATGTCGGATACACCCATTCCAGCTTCAGCATATAGCTTCTAGCCCTGAAACCTCTTAACCTTCATGTCCTAGCTTCCCTGCTTGGGGTTAGTAGGATAAACAATACACGGTGGATATAATCTTCAGATATCACCAGCAAAACAAATTCAGTTAGCTCATCAATCCTCATTTTGTTTAAACTAATATTGGTTCAACCAGCTGCATGAAAGGACTGAAGTACGCCCCGATACAGAACCCTTTCCATGAAAAAAGATTTATGATCAGAATCACAAGGCAACCTCCAATACGAAGCTTCCATTGTACATCAATAGGTTTTGAGTTATCACTTAACCAGTGTTACAAAATAGGCAGGGAACCCGCAATATCGTTCATGACCTCAAACTGTTATCACATTAATACCATTAATTTCGCTTTTCCTGAACCATCTACATCACAACTACATGCAGAAACAGGGCTTTGGCTTCCCACCAGTTAAATGTTCATAAAAATAACTTTTTTCAGATTTGACCTAAATTCCACAACATATCAGAAGGATTAAGGGGGGAATCAACCCAGACAAGTCAAAATTTTTCCAAATGAAACAGGTATAATTTGGCCATAGCGTTGTGATCACACAAGCATGTCATGAAAAACAACTCCAATTCTAATACCATACCAATTCCCTCAAACCATACATAGCATAATACACTTGCAAACAATCAAACATCTGACAGATCGTCCACACTCAGGAAACTTAGCATCGAGAAACAACGCTTTTCACAACGGAAAAGCTCAGAATTTGAAATAGTAATCGATAATCACCTGACTCATCCTTCCCGTTGACCGTGTCCGACGAACCATCCTCAACCTTCGTCCTTATCCTCGAAACGCTCAAACTCCCCAACCCATCGCCATATTCCCTCCCTTCTTTCTCCCGAATCCGCCCCATCACACCCTTCTTCTCCTTGAGCCGTCTGAACCACCTCGAAATCGCCCGACCCGGCGACGAACGCGCGAACCCACAAGACCCCACTTCAACTTGCCGCCGAAGGCTGCTCATCTCGAATTCGGCGTCAACCCCACTCTCTTTCTCGTCCTCCTCTTCTTCTTCTTCTTCCTCCTCCTCCTCGAGTAGTAAAACATCCGCGATTCGTATTCGGCGACCACAATATATATGCCCCTTGGCGGAGGCAAATCCTTCAAGAACTTGCTCCATGTGGGTCATAAAGAATCACAGGATGCAGGAAATGCAGAGCAAGAAAGTTAATGCAGCGCCATAAATGGCAGGAGTGACAGAGAAGAAGTTGCGCAGCCACTCTTTCAAATGGTATAAAGAGCGAGAAAGGGAGGGAACGTTTTCTCTCGATTTCTTTTTCCTT
Organism: Eucalyptus pauciflora; assembly: GCA_007663325.1. Taxonomy (NCBI): domain Eukaryota; kingdom Viridiplantae; phylum Streptophyta; class Magnoliopsida; order Myrtales; family Myrtaceae; genus Eucalyptus; species Eucalyptus pauciflora. Next base: position 1,023,845 of record VMYD01000067.1, read on the forward strand.
ATTTTGAAAATAAAGGTCAGGTTTTTAACGCTCCCCCAAGAATTATCATCATCGGAATCCTCGAATCCTGTCTTCGGGATCGTTGCTGTCATTCATGGTTGCCAAACAAATGAAATAAAATAAAAAGAAGGCCGTAAAAGCCGGACAAAAAGACAAGAAGGGAAGCTTCGGATAGGAACATTTATGAATAATAGCTAATAATAAATTATGGGGGGAAATATTTCTTTTGTGCTTGAATGGTTATTATTATTCTCGTGATCGTGGGGGTCTGCAATGTGTTATTTAATTTCGTCGCGACATCATATGATGGAGACAATATAATAGAGAGAGAGAGAGAGAGAAAAAGATTGAATTTTGAAATTGAAATGCCATTTTTTGAATACTATATGGCAATGCCCAATTCATCCTCTAATGATGCTTGTAGTCTTTCAAGCATAGTTGAAGAGGCCATATTCAAGATTTATATGGAAGGACATGGATTGAAGCATTTTGTCTGTTCCTATTTGCCTATTTTAATACGATAGTAGAGATTAATTCGTTAAAAGTCTTGCAGTTATTAGGGTATATGGATCACAAATCTTTTGTATACACGACGTTTTCAAGCATCCCTTGAAAAAATACAGTTTATAAGTTGTTGATTTGTCTGCTCATGACTATAAATTATGGATGACTCGGTAGGGTCACGGGTGGTTCTATAGTTTAATAACTTAGTTAATAATTCAATGAATTGATAAAAGATGCATGCTTAGCTATATTTTGGCAATCTATGTAATTAGAAACCAAATACCTCATGCTTATACATGTGTGAGCGCATAAATAGGGAATAAAAAACAAAAGAAAATGAGATTTCACTTTTTTAAAGAAATGAATTCAAAGCTTTACAAGTTCGAAAAGTTTATCTTGAATTTGAAATCTATTCGAAATTTATGTGATTATTATATCATACTATTGAATATCATTATCGATTGTTTAAGGATATTCTATTATTATTCTTTGCATAAAAGTTTAGGCCAAAGTTTTAGGTTGAAGGTAGGATCAGATTGGCCTTATAATATGCAGAGAGAAGCAATTTGAGCTTGAAGAAGATGAACCGTCTAAGAAGAAGATCAACAGTAAGTTTTTCTAATTTTTTTTATCATTTTTCAAAAAATTTCAATTAGTAGATTTCAATTTTTTTTCTTAAACACGGCTCTTGAGCACCACAACTCTTAATTTTTTTTCAAAAAAAAAAGTATTTTCCGTATTTTCCTTCAGCCAAGTTGGATGAAGTTAAGGAAAAACTTGATTGCATTAATTGGATAAATTTTAAAACTTGATTATTTTTTTTTGAAAGTTTCATGATTCAATTACACTTTCGCAATAAATTTAAAGATTTCTTGTGCACTTATACCTATATTTGGTATTTAAAGATATTCGGTTATCGTCCATTGGACATAAATAAAAATTTAAGCCAAAGTTTGAAGTTTGAGGAGGGTCAGATCGGCCCTATAATATACAGAGAGAAAGTGGTTTCTTCACTTGCTATGGATGGAAATAACTGAAAATCATATATGGAGAGGCACGCCCTCTGGGATTACATTTCCAATAGAGCACCGTCACACAGCTGATGAATCTAACACGACTGATATTTTCAAGCTTTTGGCCATAAAAGATTACCCAACGTTACTCATGACAGAAAGGAAACGGACAGAGGAGTCATTCAAAAATCCTTGTGCTGTCAGCTATGCAAAAGGAAAAGTAGAATCTATTGTATCATCTGGAAGCTAGATCCAGAAGAACAGCACATACCATAAGGAGTACCTGCAGAACAGCGGTGCCTGAACTATTTGATCCATCATAACTTGAATAGAAATCGAAGCTACTTGACAACGGAATGTACTTGAACTTTATCTAGTAAGTTCTACAAACAAGAAGAAAATTATGCTTCTAATGAATTTGTTGGAATCGCCACATCATCCAACTCAGTTGTTTAGCGTACGGGCAACTGTAAGAGCTAAAGCTTCAGTGAACTTGGGGTCTCTAACTAAAGAAGCTGCATATTCTTCGATCTTGGCGCAATCGCTGCTTCTATTGCCAAAGCTGAGATTCTTGCTTAGATAAGAGGGCTTGGGGTCCTGAGGAAAACTGCTTCTGGAGAGACTCAGATCAAGAGCGATAGGCGGTTGTATGGAGCTTGGCGACATCATTGGCATTAGCGTAAGATCGTGATTCACTAGCTGACCTCTTGGTGAATGGTCCGAGCGTAAAGGAAGGTGATCGCCGTTGGGGACATCGACGGTCCCGTGGTTGTGTAGTCCTTCATAGGTCGCAACAAGAAGAGTCCTGTCTTCTGCGCTCCTTTGGACCTATAATAATATCCATTGAGAATTGCCCGAAATTATGGTCAGCGCAAATAATATCCTTGTTCTGGTAGGAATCCAATGTGCAGGAATTACTTTCTCAGGGATGCATGAGTTTGAGAATGAGTTTTCTTTATGACATCCCCATGAAATATGAGGGAGTTAAGTCCTTTGATAATCTGTGTCGATCGCATGTTAATCTAAAAAATAACAAGTAATTAGGTATCATCAGAAAAGAGTGTGAGTCCTATCTATTTTTGTACCATGCTAAGAATTGCAGTGTCTTAACTGGAAGAGATCTGGTTAATCAACATTTTTGAGACTTTTATTTCCTAGATCCAGCGTTGCATCTATGACGAGATACTACTCCACAAGCGCCGTTGTATTACAGAAGAGACGAAGTGATCGAGCGAACATGATTTATACCTTCTTCTTGACGGGGCACCCCGGAGCCATGGAGCACCGATAGTAAGCTCGAGGGGACGGATTATCCTTCGTGACCTTCTGTCCATATTTTCTCCATTGATATCCATCTCTCACTACCTAAGCAATAAGAAGAACAACGACCCTCATTATTCAAACTTAAGCAGCCCGCTGACGCAGGTTTGCTAAACTGTGAAATCAAAGAAATAGCCAAACGGTTTCACTGCAAGAGACGTACCAAGCTCTTGTCCTCCTCGTCCACTTTGACAAAGATCTTAGACGATTTAGTGAAAGGGAATTCTTCAATCCTTGCTCTCTTGTTGGAGTCGTGATGATATGGAGGACAATGGCTTTCCCTGAGTTGGGTTTCAAGGATGCTGCATTTGCTTCTAATGACTTCAACCATGACTTTGAGAGTTTCATTCTCCTTCCTCAATCGTTCTAATTCATCTCGATACATTTTCTCCCGACCAAACGTATTTGAAGAAATTTCCTATTTAACATAAGAATTTCAACATGAATTGCAGCTTTCTAAATTTGACGAGACGGTTCAAACAATATATAATTTCATTTCATGGCCTCAGAAAATTCACTTGATCGGTCTTTGAACTCATGTTGTTTCTAAGATCAAACGTCGAAATTTGCAAAAGAAAAAACATTTGACGAATTAAACCTTTTGACAACTTTGCTTACGCAGAAGAAGAAATTTTCAGCAGAAGGGTTTTAAGAAGATCAAGAAACGCGTATTTTGTTCAAATCTGATGACCATCCAGACGTAATGGACCCGGCGTTGTATCTCGTTTGTCGATACAGATTTCTTCGACCGGCATGTGTAATGAAGATCCACAGAAACAAAGCCATACTAACCGTTTCCTTCTCATGAGAACCAGGAACATCCATGAACGAAAACATGAGCAGAGATAAGAGAACGAAACACTTCAACTCTGTTGGCAATGAGTAAGAGAGAGACCACGACGCCTGTGTATTGACGGAAGAAAACGATGATGCTGCAAGAGAATGGATAAGGTTTCGCTGTGATATATTCAGATTCAGATACGGGTGAGAGTCCACATTTCTTTAATGCGTCTGATGGACTCAGACTAGTCTAGAGCATATACAAGAAGGGAGATAACCCTTGGAGGCGGCTGCTTTGTCTGGTCTTGCCTCGTTGGGGAGCAAGACGTTGAAAGTCAAATCCATGCTTTTGGGTTGGAAGAAATTATTTACATTATTGGAGAAAATCCTAAGATCGGGACGAGCGCACGTACAATGAATTACGTCACATCTAAACGTAATTGGCGTTCCAATTTCCTCCCCCTTTCCTCGGTCCGCCGTCATGTTTTACGAGAAGAAATTTCAGTCCACTTTCTTCTGCTTTGGGTCCGACGTGTTCGAGGGGTTTGCCATCGAAATTTGACCGTATCTATCAGTCGATTGGACCGTTCGAGTGCGAAGTGTAGCTTATTGTACGAGGTAGCAAGTGGGTAGGTACTTAGATTGCCTAATCCAGAATCATTTTGATTAACCGATCTAATTATATAGTTTGCAAAAGGATGAGATACTTGCATTATGCTTGAGGCCTACAATTAAAGAGTCAATCAAGTGATTATTGGATCTATTCAGGAAATTATGTGGTTTGTACTTTTGAATCAAATTAGAACTGTCTAATTAGATAATTAATCCACTGTGGAGTTGGATGGCTAGATTAGTTACCATTCTTAATTCGAAGGTACTCAGTATTTTATTTTTATTTTTATATTTTTATAATGATGCAAATTTTATTGTTCCGAGACCAAAGATGCGAATCTTTTTGCAGAGCCAACAGATTTCAATTAAGTGTTGAATGTCAAAATACTGTTGGCAAATGATAGATGATGTGACCAAAAAGAGATATTTTAGGTGGCCTTTTTTCAGGTAAATATCTAATAGTTTGTCCTTACCAATTTTAATTTGCAAAACTTACTAACTTAATAAATATGATATGAAATTACTAACACCAACTCAGAGAAATTTGCCAGTTTTTGTCGGATTAAATTATTTGTTAGTTTTATTTATCGACTTTCATTTGAGTTACTCACCGACATTCAATTTTTCAATTTATCAACTATTCTATTGAGTTGCTGGTTTTTATTTACCTTGGTTAGCAATCAGTTATATTTACTGACTATTTTTAAAGACCACCCCCAAAAATGGCGTGACTCAAACATTTTTTCTCCCATTAGATTTCACAAATATTGGGTCACAAACTCTCATTAAACTTACATACCGAAATTTATTTGATTTTTCAATTTGCCAACTTTTTATTAATCTTTTACAAATTTATTGATAAGCAACTCAAATGAGAGTTTGTAACCCAAATCTAGTTGGTAATTTTATTGGAGAAGTTTGCACGTCACAAAAATAAAGGTTGATAATTTCATATAATAGTTGGTAAATTTAAGCCATTGGTAAGAAAGGTTAATAAGTAAGTAAATGATAAAAGAAGGTTTTTTGACAGAAAAAAAGAGAAATGGCGATTTATAAAAGCCAAGTAAGCATTGGTAACTTACTCAAAAAGGAGTTTGCATCCGTAATATTATTCGGTGAGTTAATTGGAGAAAACTTGGTAATTGTTCTCTCTAATTGAGGTTGGCAATTTCTATTAAAAAAAAATTGGTACATTTGAAAAGTTGGCAACTAAGGTAAAATAAAGTAATAATTCAATAGAAAAGAACTAGTTAATAATTTAAAAAAAAAAAAAAACATTGATAAGCAAATCCAATGAGAGTTGGTAACTCATTATTATTAGTAACTTAATAGAAGAAAAGTGATAAGCCACCCAAATAAAGGTTGATAATTTTATAAAATAGTTGATAAATTTAAGGTGTTGGTAATTAAGGCAAATAAAAATATGTAAAAGAAAAGAGATTTTTTTTTTTTTTTGTCAAAGATAAGAGGAGTTTGTAACTTTGAATATCAAAAGATTGGGAGCTAAAGTATTGAATTTGACTTCATATCAAAATCTAATGGATTCTATTATATCTTGAAGCCTCAAGGACTTTGTAAGATTCAAAATAATAGAATAATGTGCAGACAAATAATTAGGAGCAAGTAAGGAAATTGCAAGGGATTTAAATAATAGGCCACTTTCATTCTTGGATGTCTTTCTTACTTGATGACCCGAATTGAGACAATTGTCCAAAAAGTCATAAATCTATTCTACGGAGGCCAATTCGATCTTAAACATTTCAATCGTACCATTTAAGTCCTAAACCTTTTGAAAATTTATCAATTTAGTCATAAACATATTATTTAGATATTTAGCCAGAAGGACTATGCAGGTAAATCATCAAGAGATTTAGGACTAAACTAGCAAATTATCACTAAATTGATGCTATTGAATGTTTTAGTACTAAATTAACAAATCGTTAAAACACTTTGGACTAAGTTAACATAATTGAAAGGTTTAAAATTGAATTGGCCTTCGTACAATGCTCGGGACTTTTTGGACGATTTTCCCGATTGAAATCCAACAACAACCTTCTCAATGGAAATCAACAAGTGCATAAAGAAAGTAAAAAGCTTACAGGCTTGACTGGAAAAGCTTATATTCTCTAAGTTTTATACTAAACTTAGGAAAATCTAATGTCATTCAAATTCAAAGTTCAAATCTTAACAAAGATCTAATCCAACAGATCGCCTCTAAAGCCTTATGGACTCCTTGATTAATGTTGCATGATTCTTGTTTGAAGTGTTGAAAAAATCTTTCATAGACATGTGTCTATGTAGATGTTTAGGGAGAGATCTAGGTGATACTTCCTCTATCTTCAATGGACCATTCCCTTGTGCATCTTGATCGTCCTCTGCAAGAATCTCTAATTGCTCCTTGATATTGACTCGTTACTACACCCGATCTTTTAGCTACAATTATCTTTTGGTTAAATGAGGCGTGATAATCCAAAACTAATAGTAAATATTGGTAAATTCTCCGTAAAAAGAGTCAATGATTTCATAAGAATTTCATTAAGTTATCAATAAGTTACCTAATAGATGATAGGTAACTTTTTTTTACCAGCGATTTTTAGATTGATTAATGCTTCTAGAAATGTCCTAGCACAGCACACGGGAAAAAGACATGGATTCTTAGTGGAGACGAAATAGTGGAATGGTCCGGCTTTAGTCATACATTTAGAAGAGGAAAGGGAAAGAGTCAATATTTCCGGCACTAAGCAACAAAGTTCATCACCATCTTTTTTTCTTTTGTTTTTATTTGTCTGAATGGATATCTTTCCAAGGTTGACGTGGGGTCCTGCAACGCGACGACGATCAACTCCTCGTTACCGGAGTCCAACACGTGAATTCTGAAAACTCATTGCGCATGCACCAGGCGACCAGTAATAGGCTATTAGAGAGAGAGAGAGAGAGAGAGAGAGAGACTTTATGACTAACGATGGTCTTCTAGAATTGGCGGTGACTGTTGACTCGGGGAAACGTGGTCCACCAAAAGGACGATCCTATTAATTGAACGATTCGGATGCCAACAAACGTGAGTCATGTTGAAGATTCCATCTCGAGTTGACTCGCGTTTACTTAAGTTTGGGATCATAATTGATATATAATCACTCTTGTCCGCCAGCACCCATTTTAGAAATAAAGTACCAAATTCATTCATCATGCTCCGCCTGTTTTCTAACGTTTCTTTTACGTTGTTGAAACTTAGAGTTCACTTCTGACGTCAAGTGAACATCAAGTATGTAACGGACTGCCCTGTTTAATGTGTACCCAGTCATTAAAAAGAATATTATTTCTGCCTCGGGGAATAATTTTCGAACAAAAAAATGCGTTTGGTAAACTTGTATAATTTATGTTCTTAAAATAGAAAAAGAACATAAACGTGTTTAGTAAATTAGTATAATTTTTTTGTTTCTTTTTGTTTCTTTTAATTTTTTTAATTTCTTTTTCTTTTTTCTTTTGGCCGGCGGCCTCGCCCAGCCACCAGCGAGGCTCGGCCTCCGCCGGCGTTGATGCCTCGCTCCAGAACACTGCCAAGTGGAACCTGCTCTAGGAGGCACTCTGCTAGCGGAACGCCGATATCGCGTTCGTCCTCCTTGAGCACCACCATCGCTCCGCTTGGTGCAAGTGGCGCCGCCGCCTCCCTCAGGTGATCACCGTGCTCCGCTGCATGTGCGACTTCTACATGGAGATCTCGTTCCATTTCGAGAACTCTGTCATCCCGTTCGTCGGGAAGATCGCCCCCTCCAACACCTACCGAATCTGGAAGCGCAATGGCAATCTTCGGGCCGACACCTCCCTCGCCGACTTCGACAGCCTAAAGATCTAGCGCGCCGATTAGAGCTTCGCCATGGCCGCGCGAGGCTCGGCCTCGTCGGGCTACCGCCAAGCGATGCCGTCCTAGAGGTGGCCTGGCGAGGCCGGCTTGGCCTCTCTTGGGGCCGGCGACACTCCGGCGAGGTCGCCAGCCCTTGTCTAGCCGGTCGCCGATGCCGGCCATGGCCAAGGCTGATGACAACAAAAGAAAGAAGAAAAGAAAGAGAAAAAAAAAAAAAGTGTTTCTCGGAAGTGTTCCCGTGCCGTTCCAAATCTGTTTCCGAGAAAAAAAAATGTAAACAAACGCGTTTATGTGTTTTTTTTTGTTCCACGGAACAAAAGAACAAAAATTGTGTTCTAGGGAACAGAAACAAAACCCAAACAAACAGGCCCTAAGTAATCACACAAGGTGGTGACTATGTGAGGTAGATGTTACCTTATTATATCACTTAGTAAGGCATTTATCATTTGATGTGGGACTTGGGAATGTTATGAACTCCTCATTTAAAGAATTGATATTCTCATAAGTGTTGTTGGCATGTAGCGCCTAGCGAGTGCCCCTCGATTCAACGAATGGTTCGGTCCACTCCTACCCTCTCTGTCATCGTTGAAGCTTACCATGAGCTGCATCTCTGGCCCAACCCTTTTGCCCCAAGGATCACTCTTTGCCCTCGTCAAATCGAGAATTGGCTTTTTCCATCCACGAACCACACATATAGTGGAGTGGGTCCTACTCCAATGCTATATTTTATGACTTGGCCTATTCCATGTAAACCAAATCCTTGGAAGGAATACTTTGAGTGTGACCATATAAGGCGACGATCATTTTAGGACGGGCGATAGCTTATATATCACTTAATAGGTATCTTCCATTCAATGTGGAATTTGGGAATGTTGCATAGCATTATCGTTATCCTTCCAAGGGAAGCACAAAACTTATTTTCATTGTTGTTTATTGATGTAAGATCAAGGCATGTGCGATCCAATAAGACGGGTGAAAGATGGACTAGACTGAGATTTCCTCAAGTGATTTCACCCCATCTTTAGAATTATAATTTCCTTATGATGTACAAAATAAAGAAGATCGAGTACATTCTGAGTGCGGAGCTTAATTAGCAGCACTTTCTTATGATGTTACCGAATGAAATACGAAGTGCATGCCGGGGGTTTGGTTAGTGGAAAATTACGATTTAAAACATCATTCACGAAATTTTTTAGATAAGGATTATTATGAATAATTAAAGTAATTTGTTTTTGCATTGACTAATTTTTAAACGGTGCAACTAATCATTTTTGACATAATATTTTCATATAATTGATTCTCCATGAAACAAACGCACCTTAAATATTGTGAAATTAATGTCCCGACTTATATCGAGGGGCTAATTATCCCAAAAATCGTAAACCTATTGTACGACAGCCAATTTAGTCTTAAAATCTTGAATTTGAGCAATTGAATCCTAAATATTTTGATATCACAATGTAGTCCATCGGACCAAAATTGGGCTGAAATCACTAGCGTAGATGTAGAGGGGGTGTTTGTTTGTGTTTCTTTTTTTTTGTTCATGAACACAAATCTTGTTTTTTTGTTCTGAGAAACAAAAAAAGAATAGAAACGTGTTTGTTTGCGTTTTTGTTCCAAATTTATTTTTTTTATTCCCGGGAACAAATTTGGAACAGAAACAAGAAAAAAAAAATTGTTTATTGTTTCTGGAACATTTCCAAGAAACAATTTTTCTCTCTCATAATTTTTTCTTCTCTTTCTTTTCTTTTTCTTTTTCTTCTTCTTTTTTCTTTGGCCGGTCCCGGCCTCGGCCATGACCGGCTACCGGCCGTCGAGGGCCGGCGACCTCGCCGGAGCATTGCCGGCCCCCGGTGGGGCCAAGCGTCGCCGGCCCCTGGTGAGGGTCGGCCTCGCCTTAGCTGGGCGAGCTCGGGCTCGCCTAGATCCGGCGAGGCCGAGCCTCGCTATGGCTCGACGAGGTCGTCGGCCCTCGTCAGCTGATCACCGGCCATGGCTAAGGTCGGTGACCGGCCAAAAGGAAGAAAAAAAGAAAAAATAAAGAAAAATAAAGGAAAAATAAAATAAAAATATTAACAAATGAAAAGAAACAAAAAAAGAACCAAATTTACCAAACGTGTTTCTGTTCTTTTTTTATTCCAGGAACAAGTTTACTAAACGAGTTTTTCTGATTATTTCTGTTCCGGGGAACAATTTTTTACCAGAAACGTTACCAAATGCACCAAAAGTATCCTAAATTGCACAATTCACTGTGAAGTAGATGATTTTTTCAACTTCTAATTGTCTCCACCCCCCCTCCCCCCTCTGTTCCTTTTTACCTGCAGCCAATCTTGACGATGGCTAGTGATGAATGGGCCATAGGCGAAAAGGAAAAAAATATAAATATGAATTTTTTTTAAATTTGAAAAAAAAAATCATCTTTGTCTACTCCAACCAAAATTGATCAAAAGGCTCATCAAAAGATTTATCACTAAATTAGTTAAATTGAAAATTTTATAATTGATTTAACCGTCGTATAATAAATTTAGGATTTATTGGACAATTTTCCCTTAAATGAAGCTCCAATAGCAATCACTAAGGATTACTCCGATGACCACCCTTTTCACATGGCAAGAGGGAGATAATTCCCTACCTTCTTAGGGGAGTTGGAAGTGGGGACATTAAGTTTCAGGTGTGGGATCCGATTTCCACACTCTGCAAAGACATATGACAAAAATCTTAGAATAAGTCAAGAGTTAGAATAGGACGGACATGAAAAAAAAGCTCCAAGAGCAAACCATAAATGTCATCTAACCATTAGTTAATATGGCAAGTTTTAGAAAACCCAACATATGCATGCAACAAGAGTCATTTAAAGATTTGCTTATAACGTGCATTACACTTGTGACTTCATGAAGTGGAAAGCAAGTGATCTCTTTACCACTAGAACAATCACTTTGGTCAATTAAATTAAATTGTAGATTGCATTATCTGCCCATTTTGATTATATATCCTCCAAATGTTCTAGTAGAAGTCAATTTATATATACCGGGGTCAAGGACTCCGGATCATACCATAACTCTTTCTTAATTTGGCTGATCAGTGCCAAAACACAAGGATGCAAATATCAAGAAGAGTTTGAAGCTAAGACTGACAAACATGAGAGAAAGAATGGAGACGAGACAGTTCAAGACTCAAAAGAGCATAAAATAATATTCCCTAACAAAACCAAAGTATACTCCGGTCAGGTGGTGGGTGGGGAGAACCTTCCTAGGCGACAACAAGACAAGAATAGGCCCACCACCAAAGATGGGACAACATGAGATGGCACGAACGTTTCTTGTTTGTTTTGGTACGTGATTGGTCTAAAGTGAAATGGCGGCCGTACGTCACGGAGAGAAGAAAGTCTTTGTTTAAAGTTTGCCCGTAGTCAATTTTGGTTGAAAGCAACCTTTCATTAAGAGTGAGTTGATCAATCAAAGCACGGAATCTCACCAAATGGGCTTGGAAATCATCAAGAAGAAAATTAGAAATGGTCGGCTCTCTCTATATGATCTTTTACTAATTTTAAGAATTGAACTCAGTCGGCCGATTAATAAACTAGGACATATACTTTATGATGATCAGATTTGATTTGGACCGTTTCTCAACAGTAAAGAATCTAACCAAATTGATCTTAATTTCAACTGGGCAACCAAGCTAAATCGATCGAATCGAATCAAGACCGGTTCCTTATAAAAATGCACAAAATGGTTTGTTCTCTTCTCTTTCTTGAAACTTATGAGTTATTTTTGACTTGACAAGAGGGTAGCCCAAAAGTAAAAGGGCCAGTTCTTGTTACTAAAATAAATCCACTTTATATTATCATTAGGGGGCTTTCATCAATGTCGAAACTTGGACGTAATAAACTCTCAAGAAACCTTTTTTTCCCATGTAAAGTGCCCTACTATTGGATCCTGGTGAAAAACAAAAACCATAAAGGTGTAGAAGAATTGACGTTGTCGACGGCCGGTTTGTCTTTCTTTTGGTCAACTAAGTTGGGCTGCTTGGGCCGAAAATGAAAGACAAGCATGCGCGATTTGCAGTTGCCTTGTGAGTATTAAACCCCTATACCACACAGCATGGTCATATATGTGACCGATTGCTGTTGCTTTTTTCACACTGGACATTGCATACATAATGTCTTTTTATATTACATACAAATGCGCGGCGTACATCTCTTTATTTAAGAGTTCCAAACGTACTAAACCTTGTTGTGGTTCATGCACCAAAAGCATATTCTTGAAGTCCAAACATACATACAATCTAGTCGCAGTGGGGGAAAAGAGCCTGAAGCTTGTTCTCTGCATCGCTTTCGACTATGCTCTGTTATGCAATTCGCAATTGATTTCTCCACTCTATGATCTAACAAGCAACCCAAATAAACACAACTTGAGATACTCGACCTAATTCTATAGTGCTCCGGCGTTCACCAACTCTGTGTGCGCGACCGGTCCAACATCGCCCCTGAAATGGCTTCGGCGAGCGAAGCTGTGAAATTGGGGTCTCTCGTCAAGGAAGAAACCATTTCCTGGACCAGGAATTGCGGGGCCGTCCCTACTTCGGTTTCTTGCTTTGATTTCATTGCCAGGTCAGAAAAGCCACATCGGACGAAATCGAGAATGGGGTTTTGATTGGAAGGCTTCATGGACGATGGTGAGATCGGAGGCGAAACAGAGTGGGGTTTTGCACCTTGAGGAGGGCATCGATGGTTGTGCTCGCCTTCATAGGTAGCAACCAAGACAGATGGATCTTCGACGCTCCTTTGCACCTGTGAACAGTAACATGAACATGAGATCAAGCGACTGGATTCATTTTTTTCGGCCATGCCATGCGGTATTACTCCCTAATCTATATGACTATGAAATGGACAGTTGGAACTCAAATTATTAAGCACGAAATCTGTCAATTAGTTTGCAATGGCACCCTGAGTATCCTAAAGATGAGTTTTGGGTCCTCGACTATATGCGCTTTCAGCCAAAAAAACTTCACTGGGTTTTATGTGCTCTTTCTATAATATCTCTCAATCAAATTTTCGCGTTTATTAAAGATCATTTATCTCATGACCGGAATTATTAAGAGGTTTCACTGCATTAAAGACCAAGAAACTGAGGAGAAACATGGACTCCTGATGGGCGCATAACTTAAGTCGATAGGCCCTTTGTAGGGTGAAACGTAGGGTAAACGCCTCATGCTTTAGGTTATATTTCATACATTTTCATATGGACAACTAATCTGTATGTCTCTGCGGAGCTCGCACAGTCATCACTGTTAACAAGTCAACCCTTTAAGTTCCATGTAACTACCTTCTTTTTAACAGGGCAACTTGGAGCGAAAGAGCACTTGAAGTAAGCCCTTGGGGAAGGATTGTCTCTGGTGACTTTCTGACCATACTTTCTCCATTGGTATCCATCCTTCACCACCTGCAATTCCAAAGCCATAAATAGATGCTCATAATTAGTGCTTAATTCATTAAAGGGTACTGCATGATCTTCGCTTAAGGTTGTGATCTTCGAGACTCACGAGGCTAGTATCAGATGGGTCGACTTGGAAATAAGCTACAGAGGTTCTCGATTTCACGCTCTCAGTTGGCCTCTTCCACAGTTCTAGGTCAATATAGTCCTCAAACTTTCTCTTCCTTGATTCCAAGGCTTCGTTGGATGAAATTCCCTGCGCCAAATTGATCATCTGGCTATGCAAGGCGTTGTAACCAAGCAAAACGACATTTAGCGTTTCTGTCAATTTCTTGTTTTCCGAGCTCATCCTTCTGAACTCTTCCACAGATACACCAACCTGTCCCATAAATTCAATATAATCCATCATGAGCACTAACTAACAGAAGCTTATTTCGAAGGTAGACCAATGAAAAGTCAAGTTCAAGTGGAAATATTCATCGTGCCGACGGCATAAAAAGCAAATATTCGCATAAAAGGAACTTACATCTTGCTGAAGTGTTCCTACTTCTTGCGATTTTTCAGCAACTCCACCTCTGTCTCTTCTCAAATCCTAGATACAAGCATCATATAAAACCATTGTAAACTTAGCAACTCCGAATCCCGGAAACAGAGAAAAGGGAAAACATACGATCTAGTCCTTGCAGACTCACCATGGCAATGCTGTTGCAATTCTGGAAAGAATTTATCCTAAGGTCAAGAGAAGTGTCAACCCTTGTTGTGTCCATGGGAGGGATTTGCTAATGAGAACGTGGATCAGAATAGTGTCTCTGAAAAGGGGGGAAAAGAGGAAAACCAGACCGAGAGTTTGAAAGATCAAATGACTAAATGAATGGGAAAAGGGCCAACGAATGGCTCATATAAATAGGAAGCTCCCACCAAGCGGCTGGAGAAAAATCAAAGACAGTCCAAATTTAATTTGACAAAAGTAAGTTGCTGCGAAACATCATATGATTAAAAGAAGCCATCTCATGAAATATGAGGTCATGCTCCCTTCGTCATGCGGCTCCACTCACGGCGACTACATATTTTATACGACATAGGAGAAAAAGACAGGAAAATGAAGGGACGAGATCAGAATTTCCATTTGCCACGCCAATCTCCGGCAGTCCATAAGAAATTAGAGCCTACACCAGCAAAACTTCTTTTGTCTATTTTCGTTGACTTCATTGAATTCGAGCTACCCAAGTTTCTGTAACCTTCCTTGCTTCTTCAGCTGGGGAACGAGCCCTTAAACTTCATTAATAAATGCGAAACGATAAGGATTACAACTTTGGTAGGTTTTCTCAAGACCATAACACCACTTGTTTATGTAGTTTTTATAAATAGGATGAACATGGACGGATTTTTAATTGATGTGCAATGCGTCTAACGCTGGAAAGCAGCTCTTGTGTGCTTGTTAGGCAGCAGGGTTTTATTCTAATTTTTGACGAAATGAAATTGACTATAGTTAAGAACCTCGTGGTCATCATGTCCGCGAAATGGGTGTTTAAATATGATCAGCTTTTGTTTTTTTCTTTTGTCTTTTGGTTTGTCTCTTGGGATTTGGTGCTCTACATGTTGGCATCTTCTTCCTCATTTTCTTCTCCTTTCTATTTCATTATTATTTTTTCAAATAGATAAAACCAATACGTGCTGTTGCATCTATAAATCGATATAAATTAGGATGAATTTTACCATGTTTCACAAAGATGATACTTACCATGTTCGGATTATGCGAATTGGATTCCAAATTGACTGGTTAGTGTGAACTGACACTTTAGACGCGTAAAGCCTGTCGCTTTAATCAACATGGGACCATGTCAGTATTCTAGAAGTCGGCTAAAAATGATTAATTACACACCACCATACTAGATCGTGCTTACCCTAATGGTCTTATTTCCTAAGGAACAATAGATTCATGACTTGGGACAATTGGCTAGTTCAGGCTCAACATAATTAATCCATTTTGCAATTTTGGGGACTTGCTTAGACTTTTTAGCTCCCAATGTGAAGTGATTTCATAAGAATTTCTGACGATTGTCTTTGTATCGAGTCATTCAGCTTTTGATTTTATCAAGGTAATTAAAACGAGCGAAACTGTCGGCACTTTTCCAAATGCCAAGTTGCATGTCGTCGGGGGAAACAGAAGAGGAGGAAGAAAGGAAACGTGGGCTTAAAGTTTGTGGATAATTTCATAGACCAGTCAAAGCCAAATGGACATCAAAAACTGCTTATTTCTAGGATAATTTCTTTTTCTAGGTCGCACGGACCATACGACGAAAATAAAATTCTTTATGATGCCGTGCCTTTCACACGTGACTAAAAAAAAAATCTTCGATAGAGAGGGGGGGTTGAACTATGCTTATGAATATAAAGACCTCCTATTAAAAAATATTATTAGAGATATTATTAGACGTTAGAGATATTATTTGATATTTTATTATTTTTTAGAATAACTAATTTTTTTTATTAAATTAGAATATTTCTTGTTCTATACATAAGGTTCAGAGGATAATTGCACGATAAGTTGAACAGAATTCAATCGAATATTTTTAACATTTTGAGTGACGAATGTAGTTGTAAACATGACCTCTACATTCATCAACTAATTGGAGATAAGCATGTGTTTCTTAAGATAATTTTGTTGCTTCCTAAATTATCTCAAGATCTTCACCATATTCCTTTCAAATACTTGAGAATTGAGATTATTTGTTGAAATATACTGATCAATCTTGACGACAATGTCTCTTTTTGAATTCTGGATATGATTTCTTCTTCTCCCTTGATGCACATCAGATGAGTAATATTTTCAGTTAGATTTTGCATATCAAACTCTATAATTCCCATGTAACAAGTTAGCACTTTCCTAAGTTTCAATATACGAAGATAAGCAAAAATACCAATTCAAATGAAAGAATAAGTTAGTGTTATGATGGAAATCTCCCAACTTCATAGGACCTTCGTTCAATTTTATATTCTGCCGTTCAAGTCGACACTAATGTCACATCGTGTGCGTGGATCCTTATCCAATTCTATTCCCCTTCAATAATCTCATATCGTCATCAATTATCCAATTTGCATGTGAAACGGAGATTTCAAGACTCTTGTACTCATTGCATATACATGGAATTTCACTGGAAATTGATGTACATATCATCTGCTCCATATAACAGAACAGCTTAAATCTTGGTAGGCCTAAACTCTTGGTATGCCTATCCATCCTTTTATTCACAATATGGCGAAAGATGCTCGAATTGGAACTTACATGTTGAATTTGCCACATTTTTCACTGAAAGCATCATAAAGTGTTCCTTTATACTAATTGCTCAAGCAGTTAGTTTGAGAAGCCACAATTGCAATAATTATACCAAGGAAATTTATGAAATTAAGAATGTTTTTGTTTCGCAGAAAATTTCATGATAAAGAAAAATATTTTCCAATCTAGGTTAGTAAATTCACTTTTCCAACTTTAAACATGTGTATTTTCTTTGACCGTAATTAGTTTTTCCATTGACTGATCATTTTCAGTAAGCCAGATGCGTGAAAGTCCAAAATAATAATTTATAAAAAATTCTTTCACTCAAACAAATAGACTTTAAGAACACAGACTATATTTAAACACCTACTATGGAATTGACTCTGGTAAGGGGATCCTCACACTTTTGGCTTAGAAATTAATGGTCATGGGTTCGATTCCTATGACCCGGGCACTCAAATTTAAGCGAGAGACCATGGTGGCGGATTACTATGCTATTTTCCCATAAGATAACCGATTAATTACGGTCGTGCCCGAGTTATCATAACATATGGGGATAATATGCACATATTTAAAAATTCCGGACATAAGGGAACCGTGTGGAAGCCGCTAGTTTGGGGTTGCAACAATAAATCGAGTTAAAGTCGAGATTTGTGATCGTGGATTGAGACAAGGAGACGTCCGTGTGGATGAGAACAAATCTGCCGACAAGGCCAGGATTTCTTACAAATTTCTGAAGTTGACTGACTTCAACCTTGACTATAAGAAATTATAGTAGGTACATCCTTTGCTCATACATATATTTTATATACGGTTTTGTCCATCCTCATCTGAGCACTCATCCAAACCAATTTTATAATGAAAATAAGTTAGAGTTTCTCGAAATAAACAGCTGTCTTATTTTATTCCTAATTCCTTTTTTTTTTGGTCGGTAATTCCTTTAAAAAGCATAAATAGCTCGATTTTATTATGACAAAAATTAAATTTTAGCTCAAATCCCATCTCAAACTTCTGTCTTATATATATATATATTTTTTTTTTTTAAAAAGCTCTTTCACGGGAGACCCAAAATTGACTCTTGTCAAATTTTTGTCCAATGATGCTGTTAAGGTTGGATGTGTCATTCCACATATACTCAATGACTCACGTTTGTGTGGACATGGAAGAATTGTACACAATTCTAGATATTCCCTTTTTTTCGAATGCTGCCGATTGTGAGTTCAAGGACCCTTTTTTCTCAGTTTCTGAACTTGGTTCGATACTCTTCAGATTTCAACGGCGACTTTGATAACAATAACCGTGAGTGATCAAATCACGCGTGAAAAGACACATGGTATTTTTAATAGCACCATGTGATGGGTCAGATTTGGTTATCGACTTAAATTTAGTGCTATTTATGAGACAAAAAAATATATATTGGAGCTAGAATTGAAATCCAAACTAAAATTGGTGTTTTCAGGAGACAAAAGAAAAATCTGCATCACCCGAGCTAGGGTTAGCACTTTTAAAAGGAAGAGGTGGTCAACGAAAGAAAGGAAATAAAAAATCCAGAATTGAGACAGAGGAAGTGTAGTTTCTTCTCAACTTTCCCGTACCATAGAGTCGTACATATTATTGGGTTATCTGGCCACGGCGTTGGAGAAGCGTGTACACATGTCGATGTCATCGAGAAGTTTACAATTGCAGGAGCAGTTGGTACAACTTTATAAGCACTCAACATCATTAAAGTTTCTCTGCAAGTTCGTTCGAATTTTCAATGACTGAATTTGGGGGAATCAAAGACCTAAAGGATAAGGATCAATGGAATTGACCAAGAAAGTCTTCCTTTTATATTGAAGATAAGATTATGCCTTCAACCAAGTGGCCCAACTTCTTGTTATTGCTTAATTAATTTGCCTTCTTGTTTATATTACCAAGTCTCCAAATCATCTAGCTTGGTCAATTCTTAGGGGTGCATACAAATTGTCACGTTTGCGTACATCAAATAATGTTTCGCTCGGAGACTGACTGGCTGGGAGCAACAGAGTCCACTGTTTCCTCATCGATTGTTGAATTGTTCAATGGTCCCATTATGTGCACATTCATCTCTTCTTTTAATTTAGGCGTGGAATTGTACTTTAAAATGAATAACCATGTGAGTTTATCTAAAAAGCCGCCACTTTCTTCCCCAAATTACCCTTGCCATACACTTTTCAAAACCCAATGTTTGCACGTTCACTTTTTTTTTTTTTTCTCAATGTAGGCGCCAGATTGTATTTCAAAATAAGTAACCATGTGAGTTTATCTACAAAATTATCACTTTCTTCACAAAATTACCCTTGTCATACACTTTTCTATGCCTAACCACCATGAAATCCAAAATTGGCTCTCCAAATCCTAGCTCTGCTTCCCCCCTCCCTTGCCCCCAACCGAGGTCGAGGAAGGTCACATCCATCTTAGATCAAGGTCATTGTGGCATCTACAACCTAGATCGAGGTGGCCAAGCTCTCACGATCTCAGGTCAAGTCATGGAAGCCATGGACAACCTCAACTCAAGAGGTCGCCCATGGTGGCCTATGACCTCAAATCGAGGGCACAACTTTGGCGACTTTGATCTAAGCTTGTTGACAACGACAACAACCTCATCATGTTTGTTTGAGCTCACAACACACAGAGTTGAGAGACTGGCAGCGGTGAAGGAGGTGTGTGTGACAGGAATGGCGCTGGAGGGATCAGAATTTCCTAGCGGTGGGTAATTTAATCTTAAAAGCCACGAGATTTTGCTCAAGAATGCAAAATTTGTAATTTTGAAAGTAAAGAATAAGTGCTAAAATTAGAAAAAAGAAAAAAGAAAAAAAGGCTTGTATGTATTTTTCCTTTCAATTTCCTCTAAAAACATCTTTGATGATGAATGACAATCCTACGTCACTTCCAACTCATCATCCACGTTCAAAAACTAGGTGCAGATCAACCTCCCGTGGGATCAGGGGGTCCATGTTATGCGACGTCATGGGACCGGCACGTTCCGTCATCATCATTCAGCATGGATGACGTCATCGCGTGACGTATCCCTACGTCTCCTTAGCTATGAGAATCTGTCCTCACCTTGTATCATGACCGCCCGCACTTCTCAAAGTGCTCCGTCATAGCGTGGAACACGATTGCGCATTAGCACACGTCAATAGCTATTTCAATTAAGTGGGCTAACCCCACAAAAAAAAAAACAAAAAACAAAAAACAAAAAATTCCTGAATTTTTTCTTGTGTTTCACGAGTCCACTAAACTTCTTTTTTTTTTTTGGTTGCATTAACATTTTAAATTCATACAAATGATCCAAAAATGCTTTCGGCCGCAATTATATTCATAAGAGCCGTTAGATCGTTTCACTGTTACAAGTTTGACGATATCACTCAAAGGACCGTCACTTCTGACAATAATTAGAGATTAGTGTGTGCCAACTGGCTACTATAGATTAGCCTCTGTAGTGCGATAGGCAGCTAACTCTAGCTGTCATTGGATCAGTTGTCAAATTAAAATTGTCATTGGAGTTCTAAGTTCTCAATGATGATAGACATCTAAAGTAATAGGTAATAGACTCCTTTCTAGAGAATGTCGCTTAGAATTCTTCTTTTTGAAGGCCTCACTTGCGCGATTGAAGTTGGGTAATTTGTATAAACTCATTCTTCTTTGGGTAATCACCCACTTTTCTTCTATGCATAATGATCATTTGGTCTTGCTTTTCATAAGCGCCTATTGCCAAGATTGTCATAACAATTCCTCAGCACAATTAAAATTAGGGACACTAATTGCTAACTTATAATTTTACATTCGATGGTTATCATAAGATCCGGAAAATGATATCACTAAACAAAATTTAACAAATAAAACTTGTAATGTTATCTTAAAATATGCTGTGTGTACATGCAAAACGCATGCTCGATTGCTTTCTTTACTTTTTTTGATAAACAAAATGCTTTTTTCAAAAACAACACTAAGAGGTGACAAGAGCTTTCATTATTTGGTAATTGGTCATTAAAAATGGAAAGTACCAAACAAATTCTAAATTTCTTGTACCAATATCAATTTAATTATAAACTTTTCAATTGAATTGATTTAGTCATAAAAATTAAAATCTATCCAACTAATTTTAGCCGAAAATCACTGACATAGATATTGATTGTTCTACATTGCATGACTAAAGTTAACATGAATAAAATTTATAATTTTTATTATTTTTATGAATTTTTTTATTATTTTTTCTTTTCATTTTTTTTTTCACCGTCCTAGAAGATGGGCGAGGATTGTGGCCCTTGTCCAGGCCACCACTCATAGCGATCAAATCTAGAAAGGGCTCAACCCCCACAGCCAGGCGACCCCTCACTCACAGCTGGCAAGGGTCGTGGCGACCCTTCTTGGCCATAATAAAAAAAAATTAAATTTTTTTTTAAAAAAAAATTATTCACATTAGAGCTAGTCGTGCCACGTGAGATGGTTAACATCCATGTCAGTAATTTTCTGTCCAAATTGGCATAAATGCAAAATGTTTAAGATTAAATTGATCCAATTGAAAAATCTAAAACTGAATTGTACTAATATAATATGTTTAAAGCCTTTTCTTGTTCTTTTTTCTAATTAAAAATTAGAGTTTTCTTCACACGCTATCACTGATTTTCCTGAAATCTTTCGGTTGAAGTTCTTTTCTCATCTGCACACGCAAATTAGAATACATTGCATGCGGTCCTAAAAAATGCCCTGATTTTTCATCAGTCCTCGAACTTCTCGTATTGTTCTCAACTTTTGCTGCGGATTATTACAACCGGCAAATAAAAACAGAGGCAAAGTTAGGAGCACCATTTAATATGAAAACGATTGACCAATGACCGACTGTTGGGATACTGCCAAATGATCTGTGGCTCGACAGAATTAACGGTGATTTGATCTCTGATATTGATGAGTTGCACCAAAGTCCATCCAAGAATTTGCCGGCCATTTGTCCGTGGTCACGTGGAATCCACACGTACTCGTCCTCTGTGGAAATTAGGGTTATGACAGCAATTGCCTGAGCCGCATGCATCACGGCGGTGACGCATCAGCCATTGCATCCACATCTTAATCTACTGTCCTACTCTACTTTTGCGATTTTTCTTTCCCCTGTCGTACTGGCATCTTCCTTGACTTTCGTGCACACCCCATCTCGTGTCTCCTTGTGGGGGCCGACCACGAACGATGGGGCCATAGGTTAAGTCTTGATCCGAGTCAAGATGTTAATTTCAAGAAAGGATCAAGAACCATGTGGAAGTTAAAGGGTAACGAGAAGATTTCAGAGTGGATTTAAGCTCGTCTCCTCTACGAAATAGCTAGTCTCCTCGAAATGATGTGCTAACCTTCATCGACAATACAATTCAAACCTCGTGTCTTAAATAATTATGAGAAGTTATCAGCAAAGAAAGAAATATATTTGGAATAAAATATTCATAAATAAGACGAAAGAATAGTCGTTTCACCTAGACATTTTGGGAATGTAGATCATGGCGTTAACGTGTGCACGTGTCAATGTTATAGAGAAGTTAGAATTGTCGAAGAAAGGTGAGTTTTAGAAAGCTTCATACACTCAATGTCCTGAAAGTTTCTCCGCGTGTTTAGACCAAGTATGAATTACTAAATTTGGGAAACTAGAGACCAAGAAATTCTACTTTTTGCATTGAGGATAAGATTTATGCTTTCAATTAATTGGGCCAACTTTTAATAGACGAAGTCTCCGAAACATTTGGCTTGGCTAATTTTTAGGAATGTGTACAAACCGTCAAGTCCACATACATAAGGTAAGTTTCCCTCGTAAAATGGTTGGTGTGGTCCCTGAGATTACTTAAAGTATGGGCAACAACATAATTTGATAATCACTTGATGAATTCACTAATAATTACCTAGTTTTGCCCAACCGGTACTCCAAATTCATTATTCTTTGGAAAATTTTAAAAAACATATTGAGCTGTCAGTCAATATCACTTTACATCGTCTATCTTCAAAGCCAAAAGTTTGTACCTTCACTCCTTTTTTTAATATTTCATTTAGGCGCCGGATTGTGTTTGAAATTGAATAACCTTTGAGTTTATTTACTAAATTACCACACTTTCTTCCCAAAATTACTCTTATCACTTTTCTATGCCTAACCACCATGAAATCCAAAATCAACTCTCCAAAATCTTGGGTCACCCTCTCTCTCTCTCTTCCCCTCCCCCCTTCCGCGGAAGGCCACAATAATCTCAAATCAAGGTCGTCATGACGTTTGCAAGCTATATCTAAGGCAGTCGAGCTCTCATGACCTCAAATTCAAGTCATGGAAGCCACGGACAACCCCAACTCAATAGGTCATCTATTGTGGCCATTGACTTCAAATTGAGGTCACAACTATGGCAACTTCGATATGAATTTGTCAACACCCCCTGACGACCTCATATATGTGCTTTATTTAGCTTTCATGTGAAATGGGGTGTTGCTTTTCTACGAAGCTTCATATGCTTTTTACATGCATGTGGTTTACCTCCATGATCAACTCAAGCTTTTACACACATATGGTTTACCTCCACCAATCAGCTTAAGCTTTTGAGTTAGATTTTTAGTATTAATCCAAAATGTCATAGATAAAGATTGTAAAATAGTAAAATTGGAAAATATGAAAAGGCTTTGATGTATTATCGTCCATTTTTTTTTCCTTAGGTAGTATCTTTGATGAGATATTACATTTTTGTCTATAGGGTTATATATGCTCTTTATATATGTATGGTCTATCTCTACTGCTCAAGATTTGACCGGACTTTCAAATAATATAAACCTAAAATATCAAAAATAAAGATTGACAAATGGTGAAATTTGAAAATATGAAAATGTTTTGATATATTTTCCATTTTTTTCCCTCTGCTAACATTTTTGATGAGGTATTAACTTCTTTGTTTATGAGGTTTTTATTCTCTTTACACACATGTGATTTACCTCCACCAATCAACTCAAGTTTTTGGTTGGGATTTTTTACAAGTATCAATATAAACAATACAAAATAAAAAGTTTATGAAAAGGTTTTGATTTAATTTCCAGTTTTTTCCTTAGGTAACGTCATTGATGAGGCATGACTATCCCACGACATCTCCAACTCATGATCCACGTTCGAAGACCAGTGTAGATCGATCTCTCGTGGGACTGAGGAGTCCACGTCATGCCACATCGTGGGACGTCCATCATCACTCCCTGCAAGGATGACGTAATCATTACTTTTAACATCTTTTCGTCTTCTTAGCCATGACAATCTGTTCTCCCTTCGCACATAATTGCTGCACAATCATCCAAAAAGTCCTGAATTTATTATAGGGTGAGTAATTCAATTTTAAAACTCTCAGTCGTGCTAATTTAATTTTAATTTTTTTGACGATTTATCGATTGAATTTTAAATCTTTTGATGATTTGCCAATTTAATTCTAAACATTTTCATGATTTGTTAACGTAGTCTTTCTGGTATATTATTAGATCTTCAAAAGGTTTAGAATTAAATTGATATAATTGAAAGTGAAGGACAAAATTGACAAATTATCCAATGATTTAAGATTGAATTGACCGTTATACCTCGTTGGCCAATTATGCCCATGATTGCTTGTACATATTATATGGTCAAATATGATTGCTCGTACTTAAAGTAGTCATATTATGTGAAACACGATTGTGCAGCTGCACACATTAGTGAATGCTAGTTTCAAACCCGTGATCAAGAAACTTGAACCTACCTACCAAAGTGGATTACAGATTTTTGAAATTAAGAAGAATGCTAGTTTCAAACCCGTGATCAAGAAACTTGAACCTACCTACCAAAGTGGATTACAGATTTTTGAAATTAAGAATCGAGTTGATTCCCTTAGGAACTAACCTAAAACTTAATGGGTTTGGTCAATTAGAGATAGGACCTACCTTTAAGTAATATAACTATTATTTTCGAAAAATATATATATAATGGGAACAAGTTTTAGGCCAATTCTCGAGTAGTTCTCACATAGAACCAATGATTCACTATATAAAACTGTAAACTAAAACGGTAAGGCCGGCTCAATTCGATAACTAGATTCAACCAATCCCAATTGCTCACCCTTACAACACGCCAATCACTATTTAACTTTGAAAACGATTGGCTATTCGGCCATATATGTTTTTTGGCGGGAGTATTACAAGTATACCTAACTTTTGATCAATGATTTTTCTTTCCGAAATTTCAATTTTGATCTTCACTTAACTTGTGATTTCATACCTTGAGACCACCGTTGATTAACCATTATCTTTGCGAGACTTTGTAGGACTACTGTTAACTATTCTAAAAATTTTAAATGATGGTTTCGAGAAAATGATTAGGATATTGATGTATTTTTCTAACCTTCTTGACTTGAAACCCCATCTCCTACATATCTATCATTTTTTTTAAACAAATAAAAGAAAACTAAAAACTAGTTCCACGCCAGTTCTCAAGTAGAACCAACAATTCACGATATAAAACAGTGAACCAAAACGATTAAGGTCCTGCTCAGTTCGGTAACTAGATTCAACCAGTCCCAGTTGCTCACCCTTACCATACTCAATCACTTTTTATGTCACGCCCCACCCCACCTCTGGCACGAGAGCGTGACCTTGCAGATCAGCATCGACGTCCCAGGCACGTCGATCGTTCCCAAAATTATTTTATCTGATTAAGCATATATGGAAGCGAATTAAAAACAATCTCTGTACATAAACACACATGGAAGTCGGGCAATATGTATACAAGCCAAGCAAATGAAAGTAACATGTACTCATATATATATAAAAGTTGTTATGATTACATGCATATCCTAGTCCTTGGCTACTTATCTTCATTACCACACATCAACAATCAAAAAGGCTGGGGTAGCCTAGCTCCTCTATCAAGCATCCTCCAAAAACGGCCCCTATTCTAAGCTCATTCCCTTACGATATTCCCACGGGATCCACAAGAGGGATGAAGCTACGAATGGGACCGATGACGTCCATGTCAAAAATGAGGCACCAAGCCTCGTACATGTGAGAACCAAGGTGTCTACCTCTTCTTGAACCCATACGGTAGTAGTATATTTTCGGTAGGTAAAATCTCCTTCTAAATCTAGTATGTCCATCACGATGGTAGCCATATCGATCGGAAGCCCAGGACGGATGGATGGTGGGGTCGATTCAGCTATCACACATATGAAATGGTGAAAACAACCAAAGTGAGTCGATGACTCAATAAGTAGAATTCCCTAATTCTCCTATAGGAGGACGTCTTGCCGTTGATCCTCGGATACAAAATTACCATCCACTTGTCAATAGCAAATCAATAGCAAGGTCCGTGCCTTGCCTTGCTTATATATATGAAAAGCTCTCAATCATCTATGTGCTTTTAAGTATCAAAGATAAGGAGTTATTGCATAAGAACAAGCCTTCCAAAGATCTGTGGCTTATGATCATTTTAGTCACTAAGAGAAATGCGTGCATCACGTAAGACTCGCTCAAGCACTAAGTGATCCGATGCAGCATATGCTCAAATTAATGCAAAGACTCAACAGTCCATATCAAAACAAACCCAGCTTTTGCAAGCATCATACATGCATCAGTCATGGACAACACGTGGATTTCCGGCTTATTTCAGTTAGTTCAGTTAGTCGAAATCCATCAACTCTTCTGGTATCAATCGGGCATTGGTCTCCCCTGGCAATTAGCATCGTCCCGATCTCGTTATCAAGACGGCATCCAGGGTGATCCCCCAGCATCGGCCTCACTTGAGCCGGCATCATCCATGATCTCTATATCGAGACGGCATCCAAGGCTTTACCCTAGGCAACAACCCGGCATACCTCAGCATCGGTAGTAAAAGTCCATCATGCGTTCATACATTCAAACATCAATCAATCCATTTTTATCTTGATTCATTAGTTGGATGAAAGGCTCGGAGGCATGCCAAGTAAGGTGAATCAATGAATGACTCTTGTGCCTTACTAACTAAATTCATGCCGGATGCGATTCAGGCTCGTGGTCTTGACTTGGAACCATTTGCTCCAAATTCGACATCGACTCGTGACTTTTCCCGAGTAACAACACGCCTCAATGTTATCCCGAGATTAAGTGTGGGTCATGCTTCCACCTTGGCACACATCCATAGTCGCCGAGACCTTTCCTCGACACCCGCGCATGCTCGACACCCATGCTAGACCATGATTCACTTGATGCAAAGATAAGTAATTGAAAGCATGCAACAAGCACAACATACAAGTAAACAAAAGCAAAGGATGACACGATTCTAAATCGATACACGTAGTACATCGCCCCATCAAAGAGTTAGGAAAGTCCACTTACTACTTTTTGGACCTGGCTCCAAGATGCTCCTTTAGTGACCGATCAGCTCTTAAGGCAGCTTGGTGAGGGAGGTGTGAAAGAGAGGAGAGAAAGGGAGAGGAAATGAGAGAATGGCTAACCCTTAAAATGTGAGGATGTCTTCTCCTATTTATAGGCCTCCTCCTCCTCAGTTATTGGTACAAACTCATAATTAAACTTAAGGGCCGAGTTAGCCTATCTAGCCTCCTTAGTTGGCGCCTATATATCTTGATGTTCACTTGTGATTGGTCCACTTCTTCGCTTGTTCTCCAAGACTTATTTAGGTTCGTTATTGCCTAATGTGCCTAGGGGACACCTAAAGGCTTTTTTTTTTTTTTTTATACCAAATGTCCTTTTTCAATTGGTTGGCTCTTGTCTTGTTCATCAAGACTATAATCTAGCCCATCATACCCTAAGATTCACCTAAGATTCTAGAGGACACCTAAGTTGATGATTCATCAAAGTCATTAATGAACTAATGCCTAAAGCCCTTAAATGAGTGCCTAGATATTTTTGCCAAGATATTTTTTTTTTTGGTCGGTCCTACGCTAATCTTACTCTAATACTCACTCTCAGACTTTTGCCCTACCTTCTTGCAGGGCGTGGGAGTCGAAACCCACTCCTGAAATGAAATCTTCCCCACCCCAATCCCCCCTAAGAATGTGGGGATTTGAACCCCCAACCTCCCCCTTCCAAGATGGAAGAGTGGCCACTGGGGCGAACCCCTAGTGGTTTGCCAAGCTAGTTGGGAAGCAAGTTTTCTCTCCCCCTTGCAACTGACATGTGGCATATAATGGATAAGGATGGACATGGTCAAAGGCCATGAAAGATTCTAAAACTCCAATTGCCTCTTGACATTTGTCCAATCCTAATTGGAGAAGTCGTTGGTATTTGTACACAATCGACGGTTCTATGAGAATCGAGGTTTGTGCTAAAAATTCACTAACTTTCCCAAATGAGTGCGACTAAATCGGTAGCCTTCTTGAACTTGTTTGTGACCATTTCCAATTTTGATTGGTCCATTGAATGTCTTAAAAATGACATTTGTGGTTGGGCTTGGTCATTCGTCTTGATCGAGTCTCTGTAAGGCGAACCAGGTCCAAAGCTGAACATGCCTGCCTTGCTCTATCTAAGGTTTATGCCATGGGTCCCCCTGATCGACCATCGGTTGTCACTTGGTCATGTGGATTTGATCTATCCACAATCAATTCACTACCGAATAGGATCGACTCATGGATCGTTCATAGTTGGTATAGATTCCGTGCAGAATCACCCGCGACCGGTGCACCATTCACACAAATCTGATCCATGATCATCCTTCGTGTTCACGATAGTGTGGGATTAGTCCTCAACTAAACCTCATGATCAAAGGGCCGATTCATGTCCAATGCATAAATTTAGCGTCCACGTATCAGTTAATAAGACATCATGATAGAAGCCAAGTTAGAACTTACCGACCTGCATACCCTATCCTCATTACCTGAAATCGAGGATGTTATATTTTAACTTTGAAAATGATCGGCTATTTGGCCATATATGATTTTTGGGGGAGTAATACAAGCATACTTAACTTTCAACTTAATGATTTTTTCTTTCCAAAATTTCAATTTTGATTTTCACTTAACTTGTGGTTTCACACCCTAACACCGGCGTTGATTGATCATTATCTTTGTGAGATTTTATAGCATCATTATCAATTGTTCTAAACACTTAAATTTTTAGATAAATGCGTGATATAATTTAAATATTATATCAATCTCCCTTATGCTTAGTCTAGTCTTTTTTCATTATTATTATGCGTGAACATATTTAATTGGGAAGTAAATGGGGTTTGCAAAGATTTGGACTCATGATCTCCCTGTCCTTATTCCATGTGAAATTTTCTGGAGAACCATTGACAACTGTTTTAAAAGCTTAATCTATTAAATAAAAATATTGTTTGATATTTAGATACTCTATTAATCTCCATCATCCCTCGTCGATAGCTACTATTGTGACCAACCACTATTAGTTGTAGCCCGTCATTATTTCAACCTATGGTACCCTAGCCACTGTTGATCACCGTTTCTTACAATAATCAAGGACAAGTGCTGCCATTCAACAGAATACCAATTACTTTTAAAGCTAGCTACTATAGATGGGAATCCAATCGGTCCATAAACCTATTACATGAATATCAATTTAGTTTTAAACTTCTCAATTTTATCAATCTAGTACTATACAGATTTTAGTAAATAGAATTTACAACATTATATCAAAATAAGTTGTATGCACGTACATGGCGCAAGCGTGAGAACCGGTGCTTTTTTCAATGAGAACAGATTTTTCATCTAAAAGATGTCTTTTCAATTGGAACACTAAAAATGCTGCGATTCTCTTCATCCCTCGAGCCTTTTCTTCAGTTTCAACCTTTGCGGCGGATTATTACAACGGGCAAAGAGAAACAGAAGCAACTTAGGATCACCATTATAAAACTAATTGACCAATGACTGACTGTGATGATGCTGCCTAACGATCTGTAATCAGACAGACATAAAGGCGGTTTGATCTTGAAGGAATTGATGAATTCCACCGAGTCAATCCAAGAATTCCTCACCCATTTTTCTGGAGCCGTGTGGAGTCCACACGTACTCATCTTCAGTGGAAAATTAGGGCGTGACAGCAATTAGGTGAACCGCGTGCATCATGCGGTGACGCATCAGCTGTCGCATCAACATCTTAACCTACTCTACTTTTGCAATTTTCTTCTCCTTGTCGTATAGGCATCTTCCTTGACTTTTGAGCACGGCTTATCTCGCGTCTGCTTGTGGGGGCCAGCCACGAACAATATTAGCCGTCTGTTAGTCTTGATCCGAGTCAAGATACATACGTTAATTTCAAGAAAAGATCAAGAACCGTTTCAAAGTTAAAAGGCACATTTGATAACTATTCTGTTCCGGAGAATAATTTTTTATAAGAAATATTTTTTTATTTCTATTATCGGAAACAATTTCTGTGTAAAAAAACGCGTTTGGTAACTTACTAAAATTTCTATTCTCGGAATAAAAAAATGTTTGGTAAAATTCTTAAATTTTTTTATTTCTTTTTATTTTTTCTTAAACAAACAAGAAAATTCCGTAGTGGAAAAGAGCTAGTCTCCTAAAAAAAAGGTGCCACCTTTCGTCGGCCATACAATTCAAACATAGTTTCTTAAACAATCGTGACTAGTGATCAACTGAAAAAAGAAATATTTTTGAAAGAAAACATCTAGACATGAGATGAAGTAACAATAATTTCATCTTGACTTTCCCATATAGTAGAGTCGTGCATGTTTGTGTTATTTGATCACCTCGTGTGCAAAGCGAGTGCACATGTCAATGTTATCTGAGGAGTTGGAATTCTAGAAGAAGGGGTTAGAAAAGTTCACAGCACTTCACACCGTAAAAGTTTCTCCACTCGTTCGGTCGAATTTTAAATTACTAAATTTGGGAAAGTAAAGAACTAAAAGGATAAGGATCGGTGTGGACTTGACCAAGAAAGTCCGTCTTTTATATCGAGGGTAAGATTTATGCCTTCAATTAAGTAGACTTTTTGTTATTGCTTGTATATTTTTCCCAATTTATAAAGTCTCCGAATCATTCGCCTCAACTAACTCATAGGGATGTGCGCAAACCGTCACGTCCACGTATCCCAAGTAAGGAAAAATGGATGGCGTAGCAACGATAGAATTTGATATGTCCACGCCAGATACTTAATTACCTGATCACCCCCGATAGTTATCTGGTTTTACCCAAAAAGTACTCCCCTTCATTCTTTTTTGGAAAATTTTAAAAACATATAGAATTTTCAGCCAATATCACTTAGCATTCCTCTATTTTCAAAACCAAAAGTTTGCACCTTCATTTTTTATTTTTTTTTGTATTTAGTTCTAATTGAATTCAAAAAATGAGTAGCCATGTGAGTTTATCTATTGAATTGTCACTTTCTTCATAAAATTACCTTTTTCTATGCCTAATCACCATGAAATCCAATATCGACTCTCCGAAATCCTAGCTCAAACATAACTATAGCATTGCTCATCGTCATATCTTCTCTCTCTCTCTCTCTCTCTCTCTCTCTCGTCGATGTCGAGGAAGGCCAACATGATCTCGAAAGTGTAATTTTAATGGTAAAGAATTGAAAGTGGTAAAATTGGAAAAAAAATAAAAAAAAGAAGGCTTTTATGTAATTTTCCCTATCTTTTCCCTTGGGCAACGTGTTTGATAAGAATACGACCATCCCACCTGAATTTCAACTCATCATCCACGTTCAAAAGCGAGCGTAGATCAAGCTCTCACGGGGATCGAGGGGTCCACGTCGTCGTTTGACGTCATGAGACGCCCGTGATCATACGTCAGCACGGATGACGTCATCCTGACACCACGCGTCTTTTGGCCTTCTTGACTAGGAGGGAATCTGTCCTCGCATCGGATCGCGATTGCTCGTGCTTGTCGATGTCGTGCTATTTCGTGAAGCACGATCTTGCGTTTTACACGTAACGGCTCTTGAATTCAAGCATGATTGGCTAAATATCTTCTTTTCGGTGGGGGGAAAACAAGGCATACTTGACTTTCGACCATGAGATCTCGAGCTCTAGGATTTCAATTTTGGAATTCACTGAACTTTTAGTTTCAATGTGACAACATCATGCCCCATCAGTCCTCGTCCACAGCTACTTGCCACCATGAGCTGTCGGTTGTCATTGTCGCCACCTCCGGTACTCCCGTTCACACCGACCGCCGCAATCGGGACAAGTGCCACCACTCCCGGGACCGCTCAATTTTTATTTTTTCTTTTGACGCCAACTACTATAGACCAACCTCTCTCTTCAGGGGAGGTAGCTAACTCTAACTGTCAACGGTCTAAGTTCCTCGATGATAAAGAACTTGTGAAGTATTATGTAATGAACCTATTTCTGGTGTTGAGAATGCGAAATAGAAATTCGATACTTTTGTATAGGAAAATCGCCAAGAGAGGTCCAAGTTCGAACTCAATTCGGGCCTGTCAATATATCTAGTTAGACCTAACTTCATTTAAAAGTTTAAATCAATGAGTTATTAGTCAATAATGATGTATTAACTACTTCTTACCATATCAATTCTAAGGTGTTGGACTTTTCTGATATAGCTCACACGTGCATCTTAACAATCTATTCCATCACGCATCAGCTCGGTATTAGATCCAATCCCCTTAATTTAGCTATCTTTCTTTTGACATCAAGATGTCTCAACCCGAATCTCCATTCATCAGCAACCAATGCAAAACACACCTTTCACTCATCATCTTCTCCCGGATCGAACCCTGATAGTAAACCAAACTCGACAATCACAAAAATCCGTGAGATTTTGTGCTGAGTCGGAGATATCGATACATGTTGGGGACCCGTATAGCTATTTTCAGCTAACAGAATGCCTTTTCAATGGCAAAATTGTGTCCGACCAAAAAAAAATAAAAATTGACCACATTGTGTTTTAAGTCGAAAGGCGGCTACTGATCATTCCATTAGTGGTCATAAAAAACTAGGGATTTATTCAGGCGGCCCACCATCAATTCTCCTGAAATCTTTAGACTAAAGTTGCCCCCCTCATCTGCGCATGCAAGCCAGAATACATTGCACGCGGTCCTCAAAACGCCGTGATTTTTCTTCAGTCCTCGAACTTTTCTCCATCTTTTTTTTTTCAACTTTGGCTGCGGATTGTTGCGACCGGCGAAGAAAAAACGGGAGCGAGTTGGGGATCGCCAATTTATGAAAATGATTGACGGACGACTTACCGTTGGGATACCGCCAGATGATCCGTGGTTAGACGGAATTATAGGCGATCTGATCTGCGAAGGACTTTATGAATTCCTCCAAAGTCAATCCGAGAATTTCCCGGGCTCTTTCCGCGGTCCCGTTTGAGGAGTCCCCACGTGCTGAAAAGTTGGAAAGTTCGCGGTCCGCCGTATGAAAACGATGAGCCGGAAAGAAAATTGTCTGAAAAGTATTAAGCTTATTACATATCTGCCGATTCAAACTCAAACCTTTAAATAGTACTAATTAATTTCTAAACTTTTTCATAATTCACCAATTGAGTCCGTTCTGGTCAATTTAATTGGAAAATCGTTGATGCGGACAAATTTTCTCGAAATTTTCATTAGTTTTTTTAAATTTTAGAAAATATTTACAAAAGTACAATAAATTTAGGATTTTTTGAATAATTTTGTCCTGGCCTGAATCACATGCATCACGGTTGGTGACACTCTCGAAGATGTTACATCACCGATTTTTATTTTTCATTTTGTTTGTCGGACACGTCACCATCCTAACCTAACATGCTTTTGCCCTTTTCCTCTTTCCATCGTGCGCGCATCTTCTTGACTTTCGCATCGCGTTAGCTTGTGTGGAGGGCTCAGCCCCAGAGCAAAAGCGCCATCGCCAAAGTCTAGACGGAGTCAAGAAATAAACCATTATTTGTGGCAGGAAAAAGAGCCGTCGCCAAGTCTCGATCGAGTCAAGGATTTTACATTATTTGGGGCAAAGGACGGACTCTCTTTTTTTCTCCTCTTTTCTGCCCACTCGACCATCATGCCTGTAAAGTAAAGTTCATTTAAAAACGTATCAAAATATGCCTTGAAGTCAAGCCCGCTCCCTTTTCCATCTCCCTTTTCTTGCAGAAATTATGGCCACGCGGGGTCCCTACCCGACCCGCAGAACAAGTATTCAAAACGTCGAGAAAGGATCGAGAACTGCGTAGACGTTTAGGTCCCGAAAATCACGAGACGTTGCTCTCAAAAAGTAGATGAATGCGCCGGAGATGCATGTACATATGGCTGATCTGCCGATGGAGGACGGTTTGCGTTCGTTTCTAGGACAGCTTGTGCCGTTCTTTTCGGGAGTCTTTTGTCGAACGAGGAACATGAACATTTACGCACCCTCCAAATCTGTTATGCACAACCACTGGGGTTTACTTCAGTAGCCACCCTTCTAACATAGAAATGAGAGGTGGGGGTTCGAATCCTCACATTCTCAGAGGGATTGGGGTGAGGACGAATTAGTTTCAGGAGTGGGTTTCGACTCTCATGCCCTGTAAGAAGGCATGACAAAAGTCTGAGAGTGAGTTAGAATAGGAATAGAGTAGGATCGAATAAAAAAAAAAAACTATTATGCACAACAATAAATTTTCTTATCTTTACTAGGTAAAGTAAAGAAGCATATATTATAGAGAAATGAAGCGTGCATTAAAAATCCCGAACCGATATGCTCGTGATACATTTATATCAAATTAATTTTCATCTCATAAAAGTCCTAAATTCAATTCCCTCGATCTAAATATCTACCCCTCCATTAGCATTTCATCCAATTTCCCCTTGAAACGCATACATGTCATCACATGTGACCGAGAATTGCTAGATGGATCTGACGGGACGAAAGACGGATCCGACGTGGAAAATCTATGTGGGTCGACAAATATGCATATTAACTGGATATTAGGCGGAATGCTAATGGATTGGAGTACTAATTTGTGATATTTTGCGAGACGAAAATTAGTCCGAAGTAAGTGGGTCACGGGTTTCGTCTTGTGATTATGAACGGTATTAACCATATTATCTATTCTTGGGCTTGAAACGTCGAAATTTCAAGAAGGAAAACTCATCCGGGCCCAAACAAATCCTCTTTCGAACTTTTGGAAGTTCGTATTGGGCCCTGCCTCGTGCCAAATTGGGCCGATGGGCTGCCCTCGCGAAACGCCGCCGTTCCACATCCGCCTCTTCATTCAGCGGAGCGAAACGCAGGTCGTCGTCGTCGTCCTCCTCCTCCTCCTCGACTCCATTGCGGGCAAAGTTTCGATTTTTCGCATCCGACGACACTCGGCAGCCGCACGAGCTCCCGCGCCGCCGGAGATCCGAAGCCCTCTCGCGCTTCGTGGGCCGTCCTTCTCTCTCGTGGGAAGTCGGGGGGAAGGCAATGGACGACGAGGAGATAGCAAAGCTCGTGACGGAGTACCTGAAGAAGAAGGGTTTCGCGCAGGCCGAGCAAGCTTTCCAGGAAGAGCTCCAGCAGCGGCAGCAGCACCAGCAGCCGCCCGCGTCGAGGAAGGCCGCCGACCGCGGCGGCAATTCGCTCGCCGACCCTGAGATTGCCAAGCTCGTCCTCTCCTTCGTCGAGTAATGCTCCTTTCTGTCGTCGCGGTAGCCTCTTTCTTTCGTGCCGTTGTGGGTTTGTGGGTTTGTGTGTATGCGCGTTGGAGGCGCGAAAGGTAGCACCTTTGCCGCGTTTCTGCTCCCGAATTTGTCGCGTCCCGTGAGGATTGCGTCCGGTTCTGGGGCTTGTTCGATGTAATTGTCGGATGGGTTGCTGATGTTTACTTCTTTTTTGTCTTTTCCATTCAATTTGAGCAGCATTTTTTGGTGTTCTGTTAGTGTTTAGGAACTTGAACTCTGTTGAAATGGGGGGAAAATGTATTTTGCTTGTGCCCGGGAAGTTGCCATTAGTGGTACGAGTCAATTCGTGCAGATAATCGTGTGATCGGTCTTGGCAATGCATGAACATGCGAAACACCTAAGACCTAAGGACAAGAAGAAGAAATTTTTGAACTTTGTGCAGATTGAAAAGGATTGAATAAGCGGGTAAGTCGAATTAGGATAACAACTAGGATGCCCGTCTTGGTGAAGCTCATCTATACTCCCTCTCTCTCTCTCTCTCTCTCTCTCTCTCTCTCTCTCTCATTGTAGTACCTAACCAAAAAAGGAAGAAACTTTTAAACTCGGTGCAGATTGAAAAAGATTGAATAAGTGGCTAAGTTGAATCAGGGTAACAACCATGGATGCCCGTCTTGTTGAAGCTCATTTTTACTTCTCTCTTTCTCATAGTAGTTCCCAACCAAAAAGGAAAATCGAATTCAAGATACACACCTAGCACTGTGTGTGTTTTTAGATAAATACTGACTTGACTGTTTGCCTTTTCTGAGGATGCTTAATTGTTCACCATGACATGATGAAGGGTTCATCAGGATTCGTAGTTAGCTGCTTCTTTTGCTTATTCTTACTGCTTACAAGTTGACGACTGTGTAATGGAATATATGTATAGTTGAAGCAAGAATTTGTAGAATCATAGGAGGTGAGGCATTCTATCTCATAAGTCCACACTCTCCAAGTTTCCACTAATTATAGATGTTCTTTTCTTAGTAGGTCTGAAAGTAGTCCGGTGCGATACCATGATGGATATAGCAAACTAAGGACATGGGCGCACAGCTCGCTTGATTCATACAAGGTCATATCTTTTCTGAGTATCTTTTATTTAAGCTTCTCTTATCTTTCTTTTTGTTAATATATATTGTCAAATTGTGCAGCATGAGTTGCTGCGTGTGCTTTATCCAGTATTTATTCATTGCTTTATGGATTTGGTTGCGCAAGGACATATTCAAGAAGGTAGGTTCTCTCCTATTGTTCCTCATTGTTGGCTCTTATACGGAAAGTTGCATGATTTCCCTCCTCCTCCTCCTCCTCCTCCTCCCTCACTCATCATATATCTATAAATTGGTACTTCTTCTTTCTACTGTGCAATGGGGTTCTTAGGCTTCGTGTCTGCCTCTTTAGTCTCATCATCCAACTGCATTTTACATTCCACTGTTGATGTCTCCAGCTCGAACCTTTTTCAATAGCTTCCGCGAGGACCATACGATGATGCACTCTGCAGACCTTCTAAAATTGGAAGGAGTCCTTTCCCCATCTCATTTGGAGGTTGTTACAGATTTAGAAAACTCATCTCATATCAGTCTTTATATGATATTAGTCACTAAGAGATACTCTTTATCTCTCATAGGAGATGGAATTTGCCCATTATCTTAGGCACACAAAAGCTAACATCAAGATATGTCAGGTAATTCATTGTCCATACTCCCCATAATTTATTGTGAAAGTTGAAAGGCGCAAAATGGAAGAAATTGCTCAATCTGTTGATTTCTTATGAATCTTAAAAATGAATTGTAGCATAGAAATGGTGGATACTACACTAATTAGTTTATTTTGGAGCCTACTTTAGATTTTTATGGATGTTCATAAAATATATTTGTTGGATATAGTTGAGAAGATTATGGTTGCTGGTACATTTGTGCTTGAGATTGGTTGCTCAATAATTTTATTCATCTAAGCGGAAGTCGTAGGCTGAGTATTTCCTGAAGGCCTCTACAATGGAAAATTAAATGCTTTATTTATTTGAGAGTGGCCTAGGTTGGCAATGTCTTATATATATTTGTCATATGTACTGTTCTGTAAAGACAAGTTGAAATGCTTCTTGAAGTGAAACATTTATTTGGTCCTTTGCTCAACTGATGCATTATAAGTACAAATTGTTTGCAAAGAGAAGGA
This sequence comes from Eucalyptus pauciflora, assembly GCA_007663325.1. Taxonomy (NCBI): domain Eukaryota; kingdom Viridiplantae; phylum Streptophyta; class Magnoliopsida; order Myrtales; family Myrtaceae; genus Eucalyptus; species Eucalyptus pauciflora. The sequence goes on from VMYD01000067.1 coordinate 1,061,384, forward strand.
TATGACCGGACTTGGTTTGCTGAACCCTGAGTGCTTGTTTCATCGGTGAAGCTGATACATTTATGTCTGATTTCTCAGTACTCCTATGACCTTCTACTTCAATATCTTCACAAGACGCAGTCCATGACGATGCTTGGAATTATTAATGAGCGTATAAACTTTCAAGGTAAACTCCAAACTGTTGAACACATTGAGCATTCATATTTTCTCTGAGATGTAATGACTCTTTTGTACATCTGTTCCAAACGTTTGCAGTTACCCCTGGACAGCCCATGTCTATTTCCGAGGATGTTGGAGTAGAAACGATCTTTTCCATTGAGGATGATGCTAATCAAGCAAGTCACAAAGAGATACAGTGGGGGGTCAGTTAATAATGCATTTGAGTTGTTTGCCCATCGCTGTACTTTGTTTTTGTGCTGTCTTTGTGCAATATTACTCAACTTTATCTGTTCTGATTATCAACAGAAGTTGGCATTGGCTGCAATTTATCATTTTGCTTGTCATCCATCAGATATCACCTCTGGTCAACTGTCTTCAACTCTTAACAAGAAAATTATCTCAAATATAATCAATAAGAAAAGTAATTTTAATCGTTGATCAGAGTTAGTCCTTTTATTGGTCTGAAGAAAGCCTCTAAGGTTATTGTGTCTTGAATGTAGTTGCTTGAAGATTCCTTGGAAGATCGCCTGGAGAAGGCTGGAAATCCACTTTTAGAATCTGAGAAGGCTGATGGAGAAACCAAAGAGGGAGACTCAGAGGACGTTAAGGTATCCATCTTCTGTTATTTTTACTTCATGTTTGTGTGGATATGTGGAACATTTAATCTGATTTCATGCTTTAAACTACAAGAACACACATTTAGGTGTTAGGAGCCAAATTTTGAACTATTCTTGTACATGGTACTAATGTGCGTTTACGATTCAGAAAAGGCCAGGAGAAGGGGGAAAGCAAAGTACGTCTGTCAAAAAGTCGAAAAAGGACAAGGGTACAGGTGCAGTTGGGAAAAATGTGCGCCCAGAGCCTAATGTTGTATCTGTGGCGCCACGAGTCAAACCAGAGCTTGCTTTGCCAGTAATGTACTTTCCAAATCCCCTTATTTCTCATTATCTAGCTGGATTAATGTGTCTATCGTCAAGTCACTGAATTCCTGGGGTGTCTAATTTTAGAGATATATTCTGCTACATAGTGGTCCTGTTAAATAGATGATACGAGTAAGTCTGGTCTTGATCAATCAAAGAAGAAAAGCAAACCAAGAAATAGAAAGAAGAAGAGAGTTTGAGAAAGAAATGCAAGGATTGCTTATGTATTAAAATCTTGGACTGGAGAGCTGGTCAAGTTTTCTGTTTCCATCAAGACACCAAGCATTTCCTCGTATTGTGGGAGGAAATAGTACCCGCCAATGAGTACTGTTTAAGTATGTGCATTATGATGGAGGAGAAACTGTAAATAGCAGCATGTGATGGTTTTTCACACTTATTCATAATGGACTTCACATGATGCCTTTTTTTGAGGACATGAGCTAAAGAGTAGAACTTGGGGATTAAAACCAAAGTCGTCTGCCTGATGCTGATACTCCTTCCTTCTGTTTGCCATTGATTATTCTTTTTACTTCTTCAGGTCAACAGAGGTCGAACAATCTATACTTATGCTGATACTCCTTCCTTCTGTTTGCCATTGATTATTCTTTTTACTTCTTCAGTTCAGCAGAGGTTGAACAATCTATACTTGAAGACTTGAGAAACCGGGTGCAGTTAAGTAGTTCAGCACTGCCGTCTGTCAGCTTTTACACATTTATCAATACACATAATAGGTATGTGCATGGCTATGTTAGCTTAGTCCCTCCAAATTGAGAGTGTACTGTCTTCATGTGCTCTCACATGTTCGACCATGCTGAATGTTTCAGCTTAAATTGTTCATCAATATCCCAAGATGGGTCTTTGGTCGCTGGTGGATTTTCAGACTCATCGTTGAAGGTTGTTCCTAATTCCTTAATGCCAAAGATAGCAAGCTGTTACTTCTCATCCTAATTTTGCTAGCATATAATTGTGCTTCCATAGGTTTGGGACATGGCAAAGCTTGGGCAGCAGTCTGGTACTTGTGAGTTGGTGTAAACATTTTCAGTTTTCTGGTTCTCTGGCGACGTGGTGAGGGTACTAAAGAGTGCCAGTATCAGCTATTTTGCAGGGTGAAAATGATACTGCTAATGGTGATCAGGGAGTGGGGACAAATGGTGGGAGGAGATCTTACACCCTGTTCCAGGGTCATTCAGGCCCTATCCATTCTGCCACTTTTAATCCTTTGGGTGATTTTATTCTCACCTCATCAGCTGACTCCACAAGTATGCTGTCCTCATAAACGCATCCAGCTTTCTATTATTCAACCCTTTCCTGGTTAATGATTTTTGGAGACTTCTAATTGGTGGATTTTTTGGTATCGCAGTCCGGTTATGGAGCACAAAACTAAATGCTAATCTTGTGTGTTACAAGGGCCACAACTACCCTGTATGGGATGTTCAGGCAAGGCATCTTGTGTGTACCGTTTATGCTCTATTTCATATCAAAAAGCAAAATAGATCTGATTCTTTTCTGTCCTCTTCTGTTTCAGTTTAGTCCAGCAGGGCATTACTTTGCCAGCTCTTCACATGACAGAACAGCAAGACTATGGTCTATGGACAGAATTCAGCCCTTGAGGATAATGGCAGGACACTTGTCTGATGTTGATGTGAGTAGGCTTTTATGGTAGTCTCATTTCACCTATTTGAATGTAGTCACTGTGGTCGTTCAGCGTTCTTGGTACAAACTGGTGTGTGACCATAAATTTGGGCTTTTTTTTAGCCAGATATAAAGCACGATTCTGTCGACCAACAAATCAGATGAATCAACATAAAAACAAGAATTTCTTTGAATCCATTGATTCTGTTTAGCTGCATTCTAAGCATGGATGAAAATAGCTGCTATTTAGAGTCAGGTCCCGCTCTCCTACATTTTGCTAGTAAGTTTATTAAACTATTAGATTTTTCAAGCGATAGATGCATAGTAAATTGATGGATTAGCATTGTCTAGGAGTAGTCGGTGTCATTCCCCATAAAAAGTCCACCTATCCAATAATTTATGTAGGTCCTCATCCTTGTTCCATGCTTCTGTAACAAATGAAAAACAGAAATAGCCTTTTTATCTTCACCCAGTGTCAGACTAGGTGCAGTGTTTCTGTCCTTAAGATAGGAGACCTGAGGAATGCTCTCTAAAAGGTATTTTGATAATTTTAAGTGAAGTACATTATTAAGATTGAAGACTTGTGTGAAGTTTAATGGTGCTGAGACATAATCATGTTTCTAATTATGGGAACGTTTACATTCTCAGAGTAATTGGTGCTTTTAAAGATGTTATATAATGCAAATTATTGTTTCAGTGTGTTCAATGGCATCCCAACTGCAACTACATTGCCACTGGTTCTTCTGATAAAACGGTTCGACTGTGGGATGTAGCAAGCGGAGAATGCGTACGCATTTTTATCGGCCACAGGAGTATGATTCTGTCTTTAGCTATGTCGCCAGATGGTCGTTACATGGCTTCTGGAGATGAAGATGGCACAATCATGATGTGGGACCTTTCCAGTGGGCGATGCATTATGCCTTTAATGGGTCACACATCTTGTGTCTGGACCCTGGCCTACAGGTGCTTATTTACATCTTGAAAATTTACCGTCTTGCAATCCTCTTTATTAGGTGGCAGCTGCTTAACATCGGGGTTATGAAATGTAGCTGTGAAGGTAGTCTTCTTGCGTCTGGTTCTGCTGATTGCACATTAAAACTATGGGACGTCGCTACAAGTGCAAAAGTTCCCAGAACTGAAGAAAAGTAAGTTCAATTTATTGACTTTAAATGTTATTTCTGTTTCGTGGGAGATGGTCTATTATGATTTGAAGTACATATTAAAAATATTGGAGAAAATTTTGTAGCAACTTTTGTTTGAAAGGGTAATTAGAGCCACTAAAAGCCCTAATATATTTTACTGAGGATCAGTTTTCAGTCTAAAGCATTTTAGCCACTTTCCTGATAGCCTCACATATCATGAATCGACACTACACAGTCTGGATGAGACTTGTGGTCCAAAGTAAATGGCTGGTTGTCTATAAGAGAAACTAGATGCTAAGTAAAGGCCTTCTGAAATTGGGCTATCGCTCAAGTTTAATTGCAGCTTAACTTTGAAAATATGGAAGACTCATGCACACATGCACAATTCATTTTTTGTGTGGATTTGATTGATGAAGTCGATTAACCCTGCATCAACAGAAGCGGAAACACAAGCAGACTAAGATTGCTGAAAACTTTGCCCACCAAGTCTACTCCGGTGTACACATTGCAGGTAAATTTGCTTGGATTTGCTCAATCAGCTATTTTCCTGTTTTAAAACTTGAAACAGTTGAGCCTTACTCAAATCTGCTGACATTCCACATCCTTGGACCAGTTTTCTCGTAGAAATTTACTCTTCGCCGCCGGGGCTTTGTCAAAGGTGTGAGTTGTGATCAAGCAGAAAGCCTCATCAGATCTTCATCACCCATGAGCTTCCAACGCTCGACTGACTTCTGCTTGCAGAGTTTGGGAGTTGACATCCAAGGACTTTCTTTGCCATTATCCAAGGACTTCAATGCTGTCCTTCTGTGGACCATCAACTGTATGTTTGATGTGTGTGGCAGGCTATCTTTAACAGATTTACAGATGGACTAAGGCAAAAAAAATAATGTGTAGATAGACAAATCGTGATGTTGAGAATGCAAATTTCTTGTTAATTATGTGTCCACCCAATGATTACTGAGAAAAACCAAGCGGCTGATTTTATAATCCAGTGGCCCTACGATTGTCTTTCTGCCCTTAACGCTGGAAGGAAAACTGCTGTTTTGACGCCACACAAACTCCTCCATAGTTAGATCAGCCGAAGAATGTGAATGTTGTCGATGTTCAGATGAGCGAGAATGTGGTGACGAAAGGTAGAGAAAGGATATGGAAGGGGGGAATCTTGTCTGTTGATTGATTAGTAAATCCCCATGTTCCCTTGATCTCTGATTACTTCTTGCGCATCTCATGGGATTCACAGCTTTAAGCAATATATTGACTGGAAGATGCCGCTGTAGTCAAAAGTTAGGAATTGCAGATTCAGAAGTTTTTAGGCACCCTGAACATATTTTGAAGCGCCATATCTGTGATGATGCGAGTAGGGGTGAGCGCGGTTCCCGGGTAGAACCGGGAACCGGAGAACCGAACCGGAGGGTCCGGTTCGGTTCCCGGTTCTAAAGGGACTGGTTCCGGTTCCGGTTCCGTTCCTATGGGAACCGGAACCGGTTAGGGCTAAAATAGCCCCAAAAAAGAAAACTCCCAAATCAGTTCCCTTCTTTTCTCCTCCAATTCTCTGCCGCTCGACGCCACCGCCGCTCCCCTCCACGCCACCACCGCTCGCCCTCGGCTCGACGAGCCGCCGCTTGCCCTCGACGCCACCGCCGACCTCTGCTCGGCGAGCCATTGCTGACCTTTGCGCGACGCCACCTCCGCTCGCCCTCGACACCACCGCCGCTCGCCCTAGACCCCACCGCTGCCTTTGCCATCGACGGCACCAACCTCTTTGAGAAGCTCGGCCTCCCCACCTTCGTCAATCTCTCCACCAATTTCTACACCAGGTCGCTTCTCTGCATATGTTAAGGGAAATTTTCGTTTCTTTTTTATCTAGTCATGGAGAACGCGTGTTTCTATGCTTGCCCATTTGTTCGATCGCGCTTTTATGTTGTTGCTGCTCAATGGGGTTTGTGGGTGTTGCTCTGATGATGGCGGATGATAGGTTTGATGCTCTCGCAATGTCTTTTTGGAGGGTGAAGTTTGGATGTGTTCTTTTTAGTTGTACCTTGATGAACTGCCGCTTCTTATAGGCCAATTGAGATTGTTGAAAACAAAAATGATGACAAGATCCTGGCTTTTGCTGATTGAGAATGTGATTGACTAGTTTGGAAGAGTGAGATGTTTGTGTTGGTGAGGCGATTTAAGATGTGCTTCGGACCATCAGGTTCGTTGGTTTCTTTGTGCTTTCATTAGATATGGCCTTGCTCAATTTTTTAGAGTTAGGATGTGGGTTTGTTTGAGTCACGATTAGGAGGGCCTGAAAGGAAAAGATTATCTTGTGAGTTGTAAAACGGAAACTTGTTCATCTGATGTCTGTTGCTGTGTGCTCTGGTGGATCAGGGTGTACGATGATGAAGAAGAACGGTTTCGGTCAATCTTTGCAAATTCAAAGAAGGATGCATCTTGTTTGGGACACAATGGTGGTAAGCAACTACTGCTACTTGCATTTATCTACTCAATCCTGAACCCTTCCAACCCATATACTGTTCATTAATGTTGGTAGGAATCTGGACAAATTTCTGATGAAACTTGCTTTAGAGCTTGCGAGCGATGCTAGTGTGGCAGCTATTGCGTTAGTTGAATGGGAGTGGATTTTACGGTGATGGGTCGTGTTCAAATTCGTCTCTTCGGATGAGAAAAACATCGTTTAGTCAGTTCCTTTGTGACAGAAGTTGGGGGTATGACGGAAATTCATGATTTCAGTGGTATGTCGTAGTCGCTTGGTATGTTGCAGTCGCCTGCTTGTGAAAGAGGAGGGCTTTGATTTGGACCGTTGTGTTATGCCGATGAACTGAACATTCTTGTTGTTCTACATAAAAAGCATGATGTGAAAAAATGTTGTCTCGGGTGATGAATGGCGATACCTATGAATGCGAAGTGTTCCACTGTCTGTGGAGAATGGATGGCTTGTGCAGCTAATCATCTGTTCATTGATACCGTCTGTGGGAGAAACTTCTGAAAAGTCGTTTAGGAGACTAGTTTTAAAATTGCACTTACGACTGTGATGCACATCTTAGAAAAACATTGAGCGGATTGTTCTGCAGCTATTTCATATCTTTCAGGGTATAATCAAAGAGTTAGAATTTCTGAAGGAACACAATTAGATGCAGTGATTTGTAGTCCCGTTGAAATTGCAGTTCCTTTGTGATCTTATTGAAGACTGATAAGCTTTCATCACTTGCATCTTTCTGAATGGACTTTGGTATAGACTAAAGATTATGAGAATGTTGTTTGGTTGCCTTGCCTTCATAACTACCTATACTCTCGTGAGCATCTTCATGACGAAGATTATCAGATTCTTTCCCATGCCATTGGTTGCTTATTTTACTACCAAAGGGTCTGTCTTTATGTATTAACCAAGAAATATTATGGTGGTTGTATGTTGCAGATGATAAAGTGACCGAATTGGAGTCAGAGAAGCGGGCTTGGTAGAATTCACTGGAAGCTCAGGCTATCAGAGAAGCTCTTAATCCTTGTGCGACTTCGGCATCAAAGCAGCATCTTATAATGTCAAGGTTTCATTGTGCATAATAAATACCCTTTTTAATTGATGTATTCTCAATTTGATGGTTTCATTTTGGTATCATTCTTGCTTCAAACTACTCCACATTTCTTTTATACGCGTACATTATAGTTCAAATCTGAAAATGAAAAAAAAAAAAAAAAAGAACCTGTTGGAACCTGGAACCGACCTTGGAACCTGTGACAGGGTAGGTTCCAGGTTCTTGGTTTTGACGGGTAGGTTCCAGGTTCCAAATTTTGTGGAACCTGTACCCGAGGGTAGGTTCCAGGTTCCAGACAGAACCGAACCGGAACCTGGAACCGCTCACCCCTAGATGCGAGTGTAAATGCTCCGGAAAATAAACGCTAGTACTGCCTTCGCTAACCAACTACCACGTCTTGTTCTGAGGCATGATGACCTAAATTGGGTGTGCGTGGTCTGGACCAACCTACATGATATCGGTCCTTAATTTTTGGGATTGGGGGCTGGCCCTATTAAGTTTGGGATTGAGAATCAGACCAACCCCAGTGTTGTTCCATGGTCAATTTGAGCCAGTTGATTATTTTTTTATTTAATTTTTGTATTCCTTAAAAGGACATGTTATTTTAAATTACATGTTCATCAACAAAACAACATTGGGCAACCAAACTATGAACAACGATACATATCAAACATAAATCCAAGTAACTACAAAAGTCTCCATTTGCGATTGTTAGAGTTAGAGGAGCGATTTCACCAGCTAAATTGCGCTCCCGAAGCAAGTGAGGCCGGCAAAGAAAGGCGAGCAAATAGAATGAGGTGAGCGAAGAGGATTTCTATATATCTATATATGTGTGTAATCAAATCTAGTTGGGTTTCTACCTTCTAATTTACACAACAGAAGACGGAGGCATTAGAGTTTAAAACAGACAAAAATATATTATATACAATATATAACTTATACAATATATATTAAATGGCCCGAATTGGACTAATCCTAAAGTTTCGAGACTGATGACCAATACATACATTGCAGGATTCAGGCGTCCCAGATCAAGAACCAAACCAGGACCAACCGGGTTGGACTGGCCCAGGGACGGTAGTCCTGAAGTTGTTCCACATTTCCATATTGTGAAGCCCACTGAATCTGCCTTTCTCAGATATCATCGAACTTACTCAATTCCTCATCTCCTATTAGCATGAAGAAGGTCGTCATAGGCAAAATGGAGGCATAAACTCGCCTTCAACTAGGAATGTTGAAGACTCCTATTTTTCTTCTCTTAATACAATCCCCAAAAGTATTGGAGAAGATCACATGAACCGACTGGACGATGACAGATTGAAAACCTTATTACCTACAGCAAGGTCATTGGAATTTGTTCTCAGCACAACATTAATTACCACATGTAGCTTGGCCCCTACTTATCAAGAACTCAAAAGATGCGAGCGAGGCCTTTTGCGGGTGAATTGAGGTAAAGTTAGCTATGGTGATTAATTTAATTATAGAATGACCGAACGTTATTGAATCTCCAACTTCATCTTCAATACCTTAGTAGTCTTGATAAGACCAAACATTCCTCACATCTTACATCAGTCTTTGACGGTTGCTTTCGCAGTATGGTTTCAGTTCGCTGTCCAGGCCTCTTTTTTTCTTTTGCGAGCGGCTGAGCACCTGTTGTAGACTTCAATCTTCCTTACCATCGAGTGAGGACTTAGACCCCACTCTAAGAAGAAGAGCATCTGATACCAGACGATCATCACATTACAGCAAGATCATTGGAATTTGTTCTCAGCACAACATTTATCGCCATTTGTGCAACGCTGAAAAGTTGCCGTTCCCGTCCTCCATCGTCAGTCGCTTTGCCAGAACTCCACGTTTGCAAGTGAGTGCGAAGAAGACTCCAAGAATATGCATACACCACTGCCTTTGATCAACTTGCCATTGGTTTGGTGGGCCTCTCCAACTAAAATGAATCCTATTCTGCTCCAGCAATAAGCAGCATTAAAAAAAATACATGGTCCCAACATAGAACAACAGGAGCAAGAGACTCCAGAGTAGTAACGTTCGTAGTGTTCTGTGCTATTATCAAATTATGGAATCACTAACTTTTACACACAATAGTTGCATTGCTTCATATATCCTTTGATAAACATCTTCTCTTTGTTTCCCAAGTACCATTAGCGCCAGGTTTTCATCCATTTTATAAAGATCACTATCAGTAACAAGACAAACGATTGAATCTCCTGTAGGCAGTAATATCCAATAGCTGATATATATGTCAGCTCCTCCCAAGCGAAATTAAAAGCTAAACTTACTGCGGTCACTGGACTCAAAACACTACCATTTGTTCTCCAAATGATAAGTCCTCTTTCCCCTTCTCACTAGCAAAGTTCTCAAATAAATCTTCATTATTCCTGATAAAGAGATAGCCTCCAATGTTCATGGACTCATTGCTTGCTTGAAATGCAAGATGACTCCCAGTTCAGAAGCCTACTGTCCTCTCTTTACAACCTATCCCACAATTAAGTGTCTACTAGGGTGTCTTTTTGTGGTGTTGAAACCAGTCTAATTAGTGTTGCCTCCTATACATACTGGAATATTGGTGAAGTGGACATGCATCAAAAGAAATATGCAAAAGAAAAGAGCTCCTTAAATTATCATCACAGGATGCTCAATAATCCAGCTGAGATACAGGTGAACTATTTCTAAAACCTAGCAAGACCTTCCGTCTAGCTGAATAATGAATAAGAACCAATTCGGACCATGATTTCAAACTTTTGTTGAGCAGCAGGCTCTCTCTAGTCTCCTTCAGTGGCTTACCTGACGAAATTAGAAGGTTGAATCCTGACAAAGTAAAAGTTATTTTGACCGTGAGGACCTTTACATAGTCATGTGTCACTGGACAAGATACAAGAATGCCAGCACCTGCTTATCATAATGTAACATATTAAATTTACTTGTTGATGCCTTTGAAACCCCCAACAACCATCAATGCATACAGAGCACTAACCAATCAATCATTCACGGTTATTGCCAGAAAGTTCAAGGAGAGAACAAGTCATGGTTGTGATCACTGGCCTTCACAGATGGTACAACGCAAAGTCCATGAGTTCATCATATGCCCATTATTAATATTTGATTACCTTTAGCAGAGCTTATAGTGCAACATGCCTACCCTCACATATCTATTCCACTGGATATAAGATGATCTTTATAAACTCCTGTGAATGTCTCTAATTTGGATAAAATGGCTCGAGGAAATTAAGATTTCCATCCTTAGTAACAGAAGAAGATAAGTATTAGTCCCTCTATTTGCCTCATCAGTCAAATTCTTATGCACTTTTGCGTCACCGTACACAACTAGCACTGCTTACCATCTTCAACCACTAGACAGATACGCATCAACCAGCACTTAGCACAACCATATAGGATGAACAAATAGCCAGCCTATATATTTGAGCACTCAACATCCTGAAAGGGAAAGCGATGTAAGTCAATCAATTTCCACCCACAATTCTGCTCCAGTTGATACTAATGTCCCACATCAGATTGATATTTGTACTAGCATTGTGCTGATTGTAATCTCCAATCATCCATAACGAGCTTCAAATTGAGCATATAAAGCCAAAACTCTAAAACATGAGAGAGAGAGAGAGAGAGAGAGAGAGAGAGAGAGAGAGAGAGAATGTGTGCCACCAATCCCAAGTTAATCTTACATGCAGCACACCACTGAGAATCTTCAAGCATGAGTCCCTATATATCCTTGTTAGAGAATTATAGATATTGGACTGGCCTAATTATCGAGAGGTAAAATCCCACCACAAAACCTGAACTTTTCCTATGAGATACCAATACATCATTTTTTTTTCCAATACCTCAAATCTGTATCAGTGACCCAAAAGTACCTTACATCACAATCTCGTCCATAATGGCCATTTAAAATCCGACATGGTCTCTCTCTCTCTCTCCCTCTCTCTCTCTGGGTGCTTGAGGGACCAAGATTTACCAAAATCAAAGCTTCGAAGTGCACCAACATTTTGGGGTTTTCATTGGCAGCATGACATTGATAATTTATTCAATATCTAATAAACTGGTAAGCCTACTTGCATCTTATCTTAGTACTTGCAGAAGGGTTTTGTATTGGTGTGAACAAAGGGCGGAGTATAAACAGGTGATTTTGCTATTTGTTCCAAATCAAATGCCATTTCCAAATTATAGTCCACTTGGGTGGCTTTATGGGGTTTGGAGAAAATGTCATATATATACTGGTCTTGTTGAAGACTTTCTTGGGGGATTGAAGCCTCGTTTAGTGAATTTTATTACACTTGTGTTCTATATCCTTAACCTAGGCTGTAAATTTCAACACTTATCATATGAAATTCCCGGTTATACCTTGAAGAATGGGGATATACCAATTTCCAGCCAATGATCAAGTGTTGCAATTAGTGGGCGTGGGTACATTAGAATTTTATGCAGAAGGGGAATTGATAGTTACTACCGATGTTGAATTAATAGATGAATTTGAGGTTGAAGCTGAATCACTAGATGAAGTTGGGGTTGAATTAGAGGTCGGGATCTGGGCTGAAGTGGGATATGAATGTATACTTGGGATTGACCAAGGAGATGAAAGTAGGACTGAAATTGGTGGAGGGGCTCGGCTTCAGCTTGAATATGGAGGTGCTAGCTAGCATGAAGTTGAAGTTGAGGCGGGGGCTTAAGTAGGAGATAAATATGTACTTGGAATTAAGTTAAAAGACGAAGTTAGGGCTAAAGTGGGACTGGAGATGGGGCTGGGCTTGAAGCCAGCCATTCAAGCCCAGCCAGAAGATAGTGAGGTGGATGATGGTGAGAGTGATGAGAATTATACTGGTAATGAGATTGATGCCAGGAATACGATGGAGGATGGTGAGAGACTTGACTATAGTGGTAGTGAAAATGATGATCCAAACTATGAACCTCAAAATGCATAAACCAGGAGCAATGATGAACACATTCTATCCAATGATGAAGACTTCTTTCAAGCAAGGGAAATGAGAAAGGAGCTCAGGATACCAAGGGATGCTGCATTAGCTACTAATGCAGGAGAAATTGACGTGAATGAGGATGAAAAAAGATAAGGAAATGGAAGCAGATGAAGATCTCAGTCCTCCTACCTCCAGAGATGAGGAAGTACGTGAGCAAAGAAGACCTAAATCTATTAGATACGACCCTAAATGTGACCATAAAAAAATACAGTTTCAGCTAAGCATGAGATTTGCCTCTCATACTCGATTTAAGAGAGCAATGTGGAAATATGTAATCACCAAAGGTATAGATTGGTAGAAGAGTGAATTCAAAAAGATGGATGTCATGATTGTGAGTGGATGTGCAGTGTGCACGGACACTTTATAATAGTAGGATAAGACATTGAAAAGTTTTGTTATCAAGAGGGTTGGAAAAAAACACACTTGCCCTAGAAGCATGAGAAACATAAATGTATTTCACATGTGGCTCACAGAAGAGCTCCAACCTAAAATCAGAGTGAATTTGAAATATATATATATAGCAGCACAAATGCAGGTAGATTTAATGAAGATTTGGTCACTTACACTCAGCATAAAAACTTGTTATAAAGCAATTGCCAGACCAATTCAGATTAGTGGGGTTATTTGCCGAGCAACATAAGTTGTTGACATCTTGTAAAGCTCAATTAGAGAACCAAGCCAAAATATGATAATATTGTGCTGTAACCAATAGATATAGAGATATATCCATGACAAATGAGACATGCAAATGCTCTTGGCTGAGAAAAGAGATACGAGAGCTATGAGGTTTCAATGAGCCAAATCATCTTCATTTTTGGCTGTACTCACGAATCAATTCTTGAACTATTTGGGTCTCCCTATTCTCTTCTTGTGTACTTGAGAAATAGTAGTACCATTGGGACATTTTTGTTCTTTTCCAACAAGGTATGATTGTCACGTCTGTCACCATCTTGAGTGAAATGAATTACCATATGCATGCTTTATGCCCCTGGATTAGTGAGAAAATCACCTTACCCAACAAATGTAATGCTACCCAAGGAATCCATAACCCCTAAAAGTGATGATTCTCAATAGAAAAAAATATATAAGCTCTATACTCCACACCAGCAAAATATATGCACCCTGTAAAGCATGTTAAGCCAATAGCTGAAGTGAAAAAGTCTATGGCCATTACCTGTCTCTACCAGGACATTATCCAAATACCCAATTGATCAAGCTAGAAATCAGTAAAAGAAAGAGCTCTTCTTGAAAGATACATTTAAAGAAACTTAGCATGCCTAGATTCCAGAGCAGAGAAACGAGATAGGGTTTGTTCTCCAGAAAGTAGTACTTACTGTCTATCTGTTCATAAACAGCAGTTTTTATATTCATCAGGAACCTCTGATAACATCTGAATATCATCTCCACGTTAGAAGGGAACCCCAATTTTTATGATTGGGCAAGAAAAATATAAATATGTTTATACTCTTCCTTTTATATGATATTTTAGGTTCCTTGTGACAATAAAACACCATGTATGCAGAGGAGTTTCAAGTTTTTTCTAATCTCAACCACCCAAAAAGAGCAAATTTGCAATCTCAACAGATCGCAATATCTCCACAAAGCACTCATCAGTTGATCTGTCAGAGAGATTAAAAAGTTCTCAATAAATCAAAGGGTTGTCTTAGAGTAAAACTGCTAAGCAAGTGGAAACTGCAGCACCGATATCATAGAGATTAAAGGACTAAGTACAGAGATAGTTTTATACACTAATGTACATGTAGACTGCTAAGCAAGTGGAAACTGCAGCACCAAAATGATAGAGATTAAAGGACTAAGTACAGAGACAGGATTTGTAGGAAAAAGTTCAATAGCAGATAAATCAAAACAACATTTCATGGTTTAGAAAGCACAATCCATGGGTGCAATTTGCATTAACCAAGGGTCTATGTTGTAAGATCGCATACACCCGTTATGTTAATAATGAAAAAAAAATCCTTGAAGAAAAAGCTTCATACCTAGAGGGAAAACTTCAGATGTTTGCCTGAAAATTGTTGCCCGTGATGATACTAAAAATGAAGACGTTTTGAATCATAATGATACTCATCACTACACAACTCTGATGAATTGAGAGGACATTCTAGCTCGACAAAGTCGTTATCCTAATTCAGGAGCATAAAGGAGGACCTAGCATCGTGAGATCTTCGTGATCAACATAGACAACATGCACCTACACAACATCAATGAAAATGCCATCAGCATGTTAACTTGATCAAGGTAAAGTAAATAATATCATTACTTGTATGCATAGATACTAAAAGTGAACGCCACCTCAATCTCCTTGTTATTCATACTGCAACTAACCAAAATAAAGGAATTTCTCATTATAACCTTGCTCCTCAATATTTCCTCAAAAATGCAATTGACTGATCTATTGCTACCACCAACCAGACAGCAATTCAGTCAACGTAAAAAATAGCCAATACCCAGAGAGGAAATGGAGGCATTAATCAGGCCCGGACAAACAGACAAAATGTGTAATACTGCACCTAGAAATCACACATTTCTCAAAGGCATAATCCATGAATTCTTGAATCAAACATAATCTGTGACAAAAGTTGTATGGCCGGATCCCTGGTTAAAGTTCAGGAGACATGCAGCAGAATCACAAGTTTGCATCAATAGCAAGTAAAAAAACATGATCCTGTCCCTAAAACCTACTTCGAAGACAAAAAATCCTAACTTCTAAAACATCAGATAGATTGCTGATTCTCAAACTGGCACTGCCTTATAATGGTGAGAAGACCAAATGCACATTAATCTCAGTGGAGCCGCTAATATGTACCAGATTTGACATTGAAACTTTGCATCACCAGTTCAGTTATCAATTATTATATTTCCACATCCTGATACCTCTATTCTTAGTTTGGTTATCACTCAACAATAGTTTAAATGACTTGGTGCATCGCAATAAGAAAGCTCAGTAGCAAATTCCTATTTTGATACAAATCCGATGCATCAATTGCTATGTTATCCTTCAAAGTAGTATCTCAAAGTGCAATTGACATAGATTTGATATAGTCCATAGCATCAAATAGTATTGGCATGATCATAACAAGGGGCAAGACAATTTTTAGATGCAAGAGACTGTCTACTTTACCAAAATTTGCTTGCAGCAAAACATTTGCTTATTACCCCTAAAGCAGCATGACAAAGAACATCGATTGCAACAATTTCTTTGTCAGACACCAAGAATGGATGATTGAACTTCAAAATCATAGGGAAAAAAAATAATCAACTCGCACATTCTGGTAGCCCATCTCTCTATTAGCTAAGAAAGGCTGAGCTCCCAGAATGTCTAGAACGCCCACAGACATTTCTAATAGCCTCTACTACTAACTATCCTGTCAAGTAACACTCTGATGACTACCCGACGATATAACCCTTAAACCAGATTGATTCGCCATTACCTCAACAATCACAATCTCTAGATAGGCATTTCAGGATCATGTACATCTCCTACTGAGAGAAGCTAGCATATTAAAGGAGCAATTTCCTTGCAAAACCAATAAAAGACTCATATGTACCAGTCAATAGCATTGGTTTAATTACTAAAGAGGACAGGTTATTATTTATAGTGACATGGGTAATCCTTCTTTGATTACATGCGTTTCAAAGTGATGAGATTTGTCACCTTATTGAAAAAAGGTTAGTCTAAGAACGACACGCATTACTACATAATAGTTTCAAGATGACATTCATATATAAAAAATCTCAAAAATTAATGTTGTATTGTATTATTTCTCAGCAAACTCTCTGAATATTGCTGCACTCTAGACAGTCATCACTGGTGATTGTGGAATCATTTTCCGTAGGGAATGAATTAATGAGACAATGTGGACCAGAATTTTATCCCAAAACTAAAAAAATAGAAAAGGCACAACAATGAATTTTATCTGCTCGTTATCGACACTTATGCACATACTTTAACCTAAAAGAAATGGAAGATCGTCTTAATGTTTTCAGCCATAAATAATAGCAAGGGCCTAATACTGTGTTACCTAAGACGGTTTCAATCCCCTTAGATTGTCCATACCTACAATTTTCAAGACAAACTATATGAGACATAACCAAGCTTAAAAACTAATCATATTTGAATGCCAAGGCACCACAACACTAACTTCTGGACCACGTTTGGCCATACTTTCAAGCATGTAATAATCCAACAAATAGCTCTCGAGCACATAACAATTCAACAGCAAATAGCTCTCGAGCACGTAATGATCCATACCTACAATTTTCAAGACAAACTATATAAGACATGACCAAGCTTAAAAACTAATCATATTTGAATACCATGGCACCACAACACTCTAGTTTCCGGACCACGTTTGGCCATACTTCTGAGCACGTAACTATCCAACAAATAGCTCTTCTCATTTCTTTCCCTTTATAGCATTATATAGGCCAAGTTGCAACCAAATTGAAGGTGCAGAATACCTTCCTAGTGAATGACAGAACAATTTAAGATTGGAAGGCCTTTATAGAAGCATGACATTAACTTAGACAAGTAGCAGGGAATTTGAATCAATCATATCCACAAAATTGAGCAAAAGAAAAATACTTTAAAAATTAATTATTGCTTAAGGAAAATTTTGACGAATTTGACATATCCAAGGGTATATGCCACCTTTTTCTTTATTTGCCATAGTATATACCACCTTTTGAGAGAGGAAAATGACTGCAGATTTTGAAATGGATACCAATGCACAGAATTTGGATTTCAATTCATTTTAATGGAGACAAGTTCCTCCTTATGATTGATATCCTCCAACAAATTATTCAAATCAAGAGATATTCACACAAAATCATATATAAATTCATGAGGAGATTTTATAAGATTACTTGTTTAAAAGAAGAGTGCAAGAAAAAACTCAATCTTAGAGAGCATTGAAACAATTTCTACAATAAGGAAGAGGTTTTCTATATTTCCTTTTCAAATAAATTGTTGCCGAATACTATACAACATTCTGGTAGCCCATCTCTCTATCAGCTTAGAAAGGCTGAGCTCCCAGAATGTCTAGAACGCTCTCGGACATTTTTAGTAGCCCCTACTACTAACTATGCTGTCAAGTAACACTCTCACAACTATCCAAAGAAATAACCCTTGAACTAGATCGATTCACCATTACCTCAACTATCACCATCTCTAGATAAGCATTTCAGGATCATGTACATCTCCTACTGAGAGAAGCTAGAATATTAAAGGAGCAATTTCCTTGCAAAACCAATAGCATTGGTTTAATTACTAAAGAAGACTGGTTATTATCTATAGTGACGTGCGTAATCCTTCTTTGATTAGATGTGTTTCAAAGTGACGAGATTTGTCACCTTATTGGAAAAAGGTTAGTCTAAGAATGACATGCATTAATACATAATAGTTTCCAGATGATATTCACATATAAAAAAGTTCAAAAATTAATGTTGTATTGTATTATTTCTCAGCAAACTCTCTGAATGTTGCTGCATTCTATACAGTCACCACTGGTAATTTTGAATCATTTTCCGTGGGAACTGAATTAATGAGAACAATGTTGACCAGAATTTTATCCCAAAACTAAAAAAAATTAAAAAGGCACAGTAATTACCTTTATTTGCTCGTTATTGACACTTATGCACATACTTTAGCCTAAAAGAAAGGGAAGATCATCTTAATGTTTTCAGCCATAAATAATAGCAAGGGCCTAATACTGTATCACCCAAGACAGTTCCAATACCCCTAGGTTGTCCATACCTACAATTTTCAAGACAAACTATATAAGACATAACCGAGCTTAAAAACTAATCATATTTGAATACCACGGGACCACAACACTCTTAACTTCTGGACCACATTTTGCCATACTTTTGAGCACGTAACGATCCAACAAATAGCTCTCCTCCATTTTTTTCCCTTTATAGCATTATATAGGCCAAGTTGCAACCAACTCGAAGGTGCAGAATTCCTTTTAGTGAATGACAGAACAATTTAAGACTGGAAGGCCTTTATAGAAGTATGACTTTAACTTTGACAAGTAGCAGGTAATTTAAATCAATCATATCCACAAAATTGAGCAAAAGAAAAATATTTTAAAAATTGATTATTAAGAAAAAATTTGACGAATTTGACATATCCAAGGGTATATGCCGCCTTTTTCTTTATTGACCTTAGTATATACCACCTTTTGAGAGAGGAAAATGACTGCAGATTTTGAAATGGATACCAATGCACAGAATTTGGATTTCATTTCATTTTAACGGAGACAAGTTCCTCCTTATGATTGATATCCTCCAACAGATTATTCAAATCATGAGATATTCACACGGAATCATGTATAAATTCATGAGGAGATTTTATAAGATTGCTTGTTTAAAAGAAGAGTGCAAGAAAAAACTCAACCTTAGAGAGCATTGAAACAATTTCTACAATAAGGAAGAGGTTTACCATCTTTCCTTTTCAAATAAATTGTTGCTGAATACTATCACATGTTAAATTGCCATTCTCTCTGTGTCCAACTCAAATTGTTAAAGCATTGGCATGCAAAATTCATGGATAAATAAGCAGCTGACTAGTCTAGCCAAATGCAGAACATGAGAGTTGATTGGAAGAAAAGGAAGAAAGCATTCTCAGTGTTAAGTAGTGCGAAACATATAATTTCAGTCTTCAATTTCTGAAATATTAAAAGTTGAAGAGCTTGAGCTGAACGAATATCTATGACAAGTTAATGAAGAGTTCACCTGGAATAGAAGATGACCAACTTAGAGAAATTAACTGGGTAAGATCCATCTGAAACTTTTCATCCACTTCCCAGGAACTCTCACTTCAAACCATTGGTTTCATGACTGTTCATTATCAAAGCATACTTGGCAATTCAAGAGTCTGTTTAGAGTAGTTCGAGGTATTGCCAGAGGAACTAAGAAGCTTTAACCTCCATGATCATCAACTGCAACTATCTGTAAGCAACTTGAAGGAGAAGATAAACACAGTAGCAATACACTCTCAGCATCATCATATTAGAAGATCTCCCGACGTTCTTTCTTTTGTCTTTTTTCTTTTGGGTCACAAGAGCACAATAAGAGGAAGATCGTCCGTATAACAGTAGAGCAGGCAACCCTAACATGACAAGATTAATCAGAACCAAAGACCATCCCATAAAATATAACCATAACCTTGACAAGCAGAAGCAAACGCATACAGACAAATCTGGTCAGATCCAGGTGATACAAGCTCCAATCAG
This sequence comes from Eucalyptus pauciflora, assembly GCA_007663325.1. Lineage (NCBI taxonomy): Eukaryota > Viridiplantae > Streptophyta > Magnoliopsida > Myrtales > Myrtaceae > Eucalyptus > Eucalyptus pauciflora. The sequence goes on from VMYD01000067.1 coordinate 1,081,032, forward strand.
AACCGTTTTTGCAACACAAGATCTCATGCGCATAACTTGCAAAAAGAGAACTTGAGAAGAGAAGAAGAGACAGGTTTTTTAGTGAGGACCATACTAAAAAGCTCAGCAAAGCTAGAGAGAGCGTGAGATAGCAAGCAAAGTTTGCCGCTAAATCCCCACAGTAATCAGGCGTACCTTCTTGCAGTGGTCGTAAAAAGTCACGCTCTCTCTCTCTCTCTGTTGGGAAGTAAGCTGCTGCTGCTAGTTGCTGAATGTGTATACGACAATTACTATTCCAAACATAACTTGAAGCAACAGAAAACCGAAAATTCAAGAAGGAAAAAAACATCCGAGAGAGAGAGAGAGAGAGAGAGAGAGAGAGATGGAGGGAGGGAGGGAATGCCAAATTTTCCGGGAACTGGAAGCTGACAAGAAGAGAAGTGAGCACGCAAAAGCAAAGGTATAAGCATATATACAATCCCCTCTGTGTGCTCACTCTCTTCTGTCAATTTCTGTCCCTGACCATGACAAATTCCCATCGGAAGAAAAAAAGAAGACAGAAAAACGTTGCTTTGCCAAAAAAGGAAACAGACATGAAATGGGGAAGTACCAAACCATCAATTCAGATCCAAGGACACTGTAAACCCACCATTTTAGGAAAGTTACCATATCAAGATCCAGTACCGTTCTTTTGCCTTAGCCAAAAAAATCGAAAACTTGACGAATTTGTAGGGTTCAAACACCCCAGAAAAGCGAAACCCACCAACCCAAATGCAAAGAACAAGGGAAAAATGAAGAGAAAATGAGCGAAAAAAAGAGAAAAACCGAAAAAGAAAAGAGAAACCCTCTCTTCTTCTCCGTTCTCTCTTTCTCCGACGAGAGAAACACGGTATAATCTACCCTCCATGCAAAGCGGTACATGTGTCGGTGACACGTGACGGGTGTCCCTGACTCGTCAATCATAAAGTCCAACAGTGCCGTCGGCGAGCGATCTGAGCGAACCAGATTCAGGAAAAAAAAAAAAAAAAGGGCAAAAAGAGAGCAGGGAGAGGAGCTGCAAAATACAAAAGAAAAAAGAGAAATATCTGGCTAGAGCACAGAGAGAGAAGATTGAGAAGAGAGAGAGAGAGAGAGAGAGAGAGAGAGAGAGATTAGATTAGATATGATGGTGTGGTGAGGAGGTCCTGACCGTGGACTGATCGTATTTAAGTGCGGTTTTGTGGGTTGGGGAGATGATGGATGACGCAGTCTAAGGGGGGCCATGTCTGGCGGGGGGCCTGATCTTGGCCGTCGGTTCGGGGACGGGCAAGACGGGCTCCGAGCCGTAGGATGGGATCGGGGGGTTGGGGGGTGTCGGGTGGGGCCGTGCGAGAGAGTGCGTCCGGATGGGGCTCGTGTCGTGTTGGGAATTGGGCGAATTTGATTGGGGGTGCGCCACTTGGGGAGACAGCCCTTGTGGTCTCTTCTGGTCTCTGCGGGTGTGACTACATTGTTCTTTGTCTGCACCCCTCCTCCTCCCCCTCCTCTTGTCAATCGAATATCTCCCTCCGCCACATCGTCGATCGTCGATCCATGACAAGAATTCTATACAAGAAGATGGAACATCTATAGGAGAAAAGACGCGGACATTGAGATTCTAACTCTTCGTCGTATGCTCGGCTCATAAGCCCTATTCTTAACTCATGAGAAATTTCACTCGAATCCTTGTCGAGGGAGAGATGAGCGTTTAGGGTTTTTATACTTGAACGTGTGATGTTATGCTCGGTGGGACCCTTTGTTACGGATTGATGGGACCGGACGCAATCAGTACCATAACCTTTTTCTTGTAAGTTGACGATATATTCATGGGATTATAATATTTCCTCCTATTAAAATAAGAAGAAGAGCGAAAAGTTATTATTCCACTAGCAATATTATAGTCGTTGTCGCCAAATAACTCTTGATTATGTAAATTATAGAAAAGTATAGGTTTCCCTTAAGTTACGATTCCACTATCCCAAATTTGTCAAGTAGTAGATTTTGTAAAAATTATTATGTTAACACGGCATTGATTGTAATTGAAATTATGTAGATTTGTAAGTTTTAGATATATTGAGTGTAGCAATCAATACACTAATTGCTCCCGATAGAAACACCTTAATAGATCTTGGCAATCACATTCCATAGATCAGTTGCTATGCATAAGAAATTAGTTCGATCAAACTTCTTAACGAAGTCCCCACTACTAAGATAGATAAGAATATGCAAAAGAAAGTCGTATAATTTTTGTGTGTTTCATAATGAAGATTATATGAGGTATTAAGACGCTCTCTAATATGATTAGGTTAGGTGAAAAAGATATTACAATATCAATTATAATTAAATATAATCAATTAAAAAGATTATCACAATAAGTGGAGATATGTTAAAATAAGGGAAATATGGAGAATCTTCTAATGAGCTCCAATAAACATAAGGAAGAGTGGAATAGGACCCATTATATTCAAGAGCTAATTGTACTTTATGCAAGGAAGGTCACTACAAATATTCTTTTGACATTGTATTTTTATTTATATTTGTGACGAAATAAATGGAATGTAATTATTATAAATCTAGAGAAAGCATTTTTCTTTATTTGATGAAAGCCCCCAAAAGAAAGTGTTTTCCTTTTTAGTGGGCATAATGTTAATAAGGGTAGGGCAGTGACCAGGAAGTGATGGATGTTGGTGGAGGCGTTGGGGCATTTGTAAATATGATATGAAGAATCAATTTTTAGATTGGCCAGAAAACACAATAAACATTCCATTTTAAACAAGTAGTACCGCAAAATTCACTAATATATATATATATTTTCTCCAGAACAACTAATTGAAATGTTAAAAATGAGTCCTCACCACAGCTCCATTGGTTTTGCAAAAAATAAATTATTCGAAAGATATGTGCCTAAAAATGTTCATCTATATTACTTAGAGAACGAAAAATAATTACATCGTCTACGAAAATGTTTAGATATAAATTATTGTCAGTGATTAAGATATTTTTTCATTGACTAATTATTTCAAGTGATATAAACAATCCTTTTTAAAGAAATATTTTTCAAATTATTCATTTTCCCGAAACAAATATAGCCTCTATCTAGCAATATTTCATAACACAATTTCCTCTGTAAGTTGGCCCTTACGCGTGAGAACCAGGATGCGGACATAAACCACATCCGCGGGATAGCTGGAGACTTGTAGCAGATCATATCTTGATCAGCTTCGAAGGGGAAGAAATTTAGAAAGATGTTCCATTCAAACATTTTCCTATGATGCTGGCTTACATAATCACTCCTTCAGTCAATATAGGCAAAGGATCTATGGCCAAAATAAGTGTTCACCTTGTGTAACTTTTGCTCTAATACAATGGGAATCGATTTGTTTTAAAAGTTTAAACCATTCCCCTTTCTTTGCAGGAGGATGCATAATACATATCTAAGTTCATGTGATAGTCGAGAAACTATTTTCTTTCTCTTATGCTCCAGTCATAAGAAAATCCTTTTTCTTTTTCTTTTTCTTTTTCTTTTTTTTTTCTCCTGCATAACTCTTTAAAATAGTGTTAAATTCGTTAGAGGTAAACATTTTCATTGACTCTAGACTATTAGGAGGGAAAAGAAAGGGACTCGAAGGGATCGTTCGACCATGGAGAAAGAGAAATTCCAAGGGATTATTAGACTATAGAGAGAATTCTCACTTGGGGTGAGAATTTTCCCTACTAAATAATTTGTGCATATTTTTTGGAGCCATATGGAATATGGTATTTGGTAAATATCTAATAAATGCACCTGAAAAGTGAGACTGTCATACTCAGTGAAAATTAATCGACTTCCCCGATAGACACGGTCTCAAACGTCTATTACATGTGAGAAGAGATCGACATAATTCATCGATATTGGACGGAACATACAAGCGATTAAGGGGTCGTCCCACAAGAAGATATACTTGTTTTCTCGCTCGAGACGAGAGTTTCAGTTACAAAATGATTCTTGCATATATTTCGGAGTCACGTGAAGTATGCTACTTTGGTGAATGCCCAATTAAAGTGCACAATGCGTGAGAGCGCCGCACTTGGTGAAAATTAATGATTTCAATTGACAAATCTTGATTAATTGCAAAGTTATTGAATTTTTTTTTTTTTTTACTTTTGCGTTGATTTCGAGGTCATCTTGAACGTGGGATCTGGACCCCCAAAGGAAGAAAAATAAACTATTTAGGTAAAATCTTTGGAGAGTGGATCTTCCTTTACTCTTCGGTGCATGCATGTATCATAACAACAGCAGCGGCGGGAGTGTGCGGGGACCAAAGGCGACACCATTCCTGTCCTGTCCCCATGTCAGATATACTAGTAGATAAAGCACGTGCGTTCCACGTGATTCGTCCGTATTCCAATGAAAATCCACTTTTTAAATTAAAAAATATTGGAAATAAAATTAAAAAGTATTTTTTTTACATATAGTTCCGTGTTGCAAACTCATGAGCAAAACAATCGATATTTTGAAAAGAAAAAGAAAAGGAAAGAAGATGAAAAAGGTAAAAGTGGCCGCGACAAAATTGCCCCCGATCATGGCTTGAAAAGTGGTATGTAAGATGTACATGCTCCCCGGCTGGTGAAGAGTTAGCCAACTGGTGAGCTCAGATCGTAATTTGAGACTAAGTTAGCTACTTTAGCCCCTTATTTAGGACTAAATTATTCAATTCAATTCAAAGAGCTTATTTGAGACAATATTCATTTTGAACTTTCTTATGAGAAACAACCTCATTTAAGTCCTTATTTACAATTTTTCCCATACTTTGTTCTAGTGTCGTTAAACAATGTGATGTATGCCTGAGTATTGTTGTCCTCAACAACCAACTTTAGCATGTACCTTTATTTAAAATAAAAATAAATAAATTATGTTAGATTTGGATAACTCCATATTTTTTAATATTTTATTAAAAAAAAAAAAACAGACTCATAATGCTTGAGAGAACATATATTTTGACTTTTTAACATGTCATTTTAATAAAAATGAAACTTGCAATACCCAAGAATGAATAGAGTATAATTTATATCTTGAAATGTTTCATTTATATTTAATTTTTACAGTTTCGTTTGGTATTCACATCAAGCATATTGAAGAATGAGAAATAAAGCACTTCACTGTAAATGAATCCTATTAAAATAGACATGTCTTTAATACATATAATATTAAAATAATTGTTAGGACGACGGCGTAAATATTGGAAAGTGCATTTAAAATAAGTTATGTCAATTTAATCTCCTTGGTAATAAATTCACAAAGTTATCTCTGCTATTTTTCAAGAAATATTTTGTGATTTTGCTTCAAAAAATTTAGCCACAATGTTTTGTGTTATGCCCTATATTGAAAAAAAAATCACTTAAATAAATTAAAGGATATTGTAGTAATCTTTCTATTCTCTCAGTTTCTCCATTCTCTTGCTATCTCCATAACTTTGATGTTCTCTCCATCAACTAATGATGTATTACTCCACTTTCCCCACTCTGTCTTAATCACCCATTTCTTTGGAAACGTCTATACCGAATGATATATTGAAAAAGAACTTAAAACATGTTCTCGTATATAAAATTATTAATGGAATGATTGTGATTGTGAATTACATTCAACATAATATTATATCTCTATTATGTTTATAATTAAACTATAAAGATTGAATATTGATACAGAAAATTATCATCCTCAAGAATAAAGTCATCATTTTAAGGAGCTTGATCTTTATTTATTTGATATTTTATATCTTGCTTCACTATTTACATCAAGCATATTGAAAACAAGAAATAAACGAGACAATTGTAAATGACTTATCTTAAAAAACTAAATCAAATAAGTTATAATTCATTGTTTCAGTTGTTTCTGTACATAATGATCAAACACTTAAAATAAATTATCAATCTGACCTCTTCTTTAATACACCAATTAAATTATCTTACTATGTTTGGGAATTTTGGCCATAAAAATCCTCGCCATGCTCTTTGCTAAAATAACAAAAAAGAAATCACTTTTATGAATTGAAGGATATTCAGTTGATTTCATTTTCTGTCTTTCTCGGGTCTTCGACTATCTCCATTACTTTCCTTTTGTCTTCATCAGTTACCGATACAATCCCCTACTTTCTCCATTTTCTCACTATCTAAACCATTATATATATATCTCTTTTTTTTTTTGTGCATATATACTGAAAAAGATACATCATAAAAGAAAATACCTTATCGTATAGTATTTCTTTAATATTACCTATAACAACCTACTTTATTATGTAAATTGGGTAAATGTATTTATTAGTTATCTTTTCTTTTAAGTTCATTAAAATGGAATAATACAGGAATCTCGAGATTTCTCCCGAAGGATTCTGTTTTGCAGTTAATCTACACAGCGAATAAAACGTGAGAAGATTTGCAAAATACTATTTTGCAAAAGGGGAAGATTCTTACCATTCCCTATAGAATTTCTATATAGTAGGCGATAGATATGCTTATTATATATTTATAATTCAGTTCGGTTTATTACTATTTAGACAATAGATATGATAACAATAGAATTCAAATTTGGTTAGGTATATTAATCTACTATTGTAAGATGGTTTTTGCTTGCATTAGTGAAATCGTATGAAGCACTCAAAGGTCAATTTAAGTTTGCCTTATAGATGATTTTGGCATTAAGGAGATTTAGCTACAATACAATAAAGGGTTGAACTTGTAAATAACACTTTTAATCAACAATTCTACTGTAAGGAACTTCAATGACATTCCAAGCACTTCCTCAATGGAAATGCCGCCTTTTAAGTCAAAAGGATTTTGATCAAAGATGCCAAGAGTGAATGAATTAGGCTCAAGGTTCACAAAGAGCCGGCCTCTACTTTGACCATCTCATCAACTTGAGCAAAATTCCATTTTAATTCTAGACAAAAGTAGCAACTTTAGAATATGGACAGAAGAGAGAGCACTAGCATGGACTCTTCCATGAGAGAAACTTTCCAACAAAGGACTCTGTCTACCGTCAAATCACAATTGGTAGCTTTTCCATCATGGGTGATGCTTCGCGAAAGTAGTTTTCGTGTGATGTCGATATCAACTCGAAATTTCAACTTTTTCTTCCAAACAAAAGAAGGAATTTGTAAAAGACAGAAATAGACTGAAAAAACTTTCTCATCTTCATTTTTATAACTAAGTCCATGCTTTTATGCTGACATTCGTAGGTACTCGAGGAGAAAATTCTGAATAATCGACGAATTTTTATAAGGTATACCCCATAAGCATAAATACATTTTCATTCAAACGAAAATTGTCATCTACTAATGAAATGAATTCCTTTACCAAATTTAAAACCGTATATGTGTCAACATCTAAACCCTACTTGTATGACGAGTACTCAAAATCAAATTAACTTCTAGCCTATATACCTTAGGCTCAAACTCAAACTGATAGCTAGTGTGCTCGCGATTGAATAAGATCTAGCTAAGATAAGTAAGTGTCAAACACCCCTCCCTTCCCCCTCCCCATGTATATAGCATGTAAGATAGCACCAAAGATCGTTAGATAAGGTGGACATCGAATTGTCTGGATCTATACGAATTAAATGGACTTGCTAGAGAAGGTGAGGTTTCATTCAATAATATTATCATAAGAACAAAAGATTAGGTTTCATGCAACAATTATCATTACAATTAATCTGTTTAAAAACATCTGTCCTTTGCTTCTTTGGTTGAACTGAACAAACATCCCGTACTAGGACCATTAATGTAATTTCAGCAAGTTCTACATGGAACTATTCTGTATATTCGAATCATTTGGCCGTCACGTGAGATTCTCAAATACTAATTTTCATTATGATTATTAGGTTTATTCCATCGTTCAATTTTAGAAGATGGGTAAATACATATAAGATGAATATATTTTTAATCACTGTGCAAATTGATAAATGAGAATGAGCAGACCGGGAAGGTTTGGACTCCTGGGGAGTAGAGACCACGCCCTTAAAAGACCTCAAAATCCCCATCCATCCATTTTTGGACCCCAAAATCAACAAAAGCCATGGACCACTTTTTAATTATTTATTTATATGTCCGATTAGATAACTTGTACTCCATAGATTTGGGCATGCATTGCAGTGAAAGGCAAAGGTTGGCAATCCCCTTGGGAAAATGAACAAGAATGAGAGTGAGAGAGAGGAGAGAGAGAGAGATTTATCTTATTTTTGTAAAGATTTATACTCCCCAAAAGTCATTTGCACCCTATCTTAAGAATTAGTTGATGTTTTTTGTGTGGCTCTTGTTAAAAAATGTTTAGTTTAACCAAGACTTCGTTATACGCATGCAAAGGTTCCTTGGCTACTTTTGGTCATCCTCATGCGAAATCCAATATGATTATTAGGGCAAACTTCGATGCTCCAAGGAGGAATCGATAGTGTTTCATGCGAAAAAACAAAAAGATAAAGAGCAAAACAAAAGTGGACAGAAGACCAATTATTATTCTATAATGAAGTTGCACGCGAGAACATCGGGGTTGTGCACCTATGGATCTCACCTATGTGCGCCCTACGGGAGTGTTGCGTGGTCCATCATCCCACTTAAAATTATTTTATTAAATTTTATTAATGAGTGTCCCGAGATATTGGCTAAGTAGCCGATTAAGAAAACGACTCGATTTTTAATGCACCGCCTGTTCTTGGTTTGCATAATTAGTCCTTTGAAAATCGAATTATTCCGAATTAGGAATACTTAAAAAAATGCCCACGGGGCGCTCCTTCATAGGAGGAGGACCCGTATTTTATTTAATTACTTTTAATAATGAGAAGTCATTTCACACGACTTTTATCCACGTGGACAAACCATCGAAAGCAGCAATTCTAAAACTTAAGCTTCACGTACTAGGATGAATTATGTGGGTAACGCGATCGGGCGCAACCCTTTTCCTTGCTAAGTTTATGAAAACTTCATCGGCATATTCAAAATGGAAATTATTTGATCTTTCAGAGCATTGATCATACACCAAACAAAAGAACTACATGTCAAAAATGCTAATGCTTTCCATGTTTATTGAATAAAGGTCTCGGACGGACACTTGTCAATAAAATAAAAAATATTCTCTCTTAAAAACCCTCGAGATCAACTGCATAACCCCGCTATTTGCGCCGCATTAGGGTCTAAAATATGTCATCTTTTCGAACAAGCAAAAGCCACTACTTTTGCTCTTCATCGAAAAGCCGAGAATATGGTAAGTGGAATGTCGAAGGTACGCGAGAGAGAGAAAGAGAGAGAGAGAGATCTGCACTTTAATGTCGTCGTCGTCGTCGTCGTCGTCGTCTTCCTCCATCTCTCGTTGTCATAGAGGCCTAGCTAGCTAGGGCTAGTCTGACTTCGTGCTCTCAAATACCACAAAAGGTCAGTCGTTTAACAAGGATCGATCCTCAGGCGGAGCGCTGGCTTTTTCATAACGGCCAACCACTGCCCGCATCTCCAGAATATATTTGACGTCAACGAAGACCCTCCAAGCGTGGGCTGAATTCTCGCGCTTTAAGCCGATCGAATTTTGTTATTATGTACTTATTCATTGGCATAAAGAAAAGGAAAAAGAAAGAGCTAAGGCGACAAAATAGACGTAGGTTTTGTCACGAACCATTTATTATATGATTCGCCCCGTCACTTTCGATACATAAAGTGATATGATAGTTAATATATTTTGTTATCTCGAATATCAAAAGTGACGAAATGAGATTGTCTTATAAATATGTGACAAGTGTAGACACTCTCTTGCAACAAAGGATGTAAATTCAAATTATTAGATTTTTTATCATCAATTATTTAGGCTTAAATATTGAATAATATCGAATCAAATGTACACATCATTAATTAAAATTTGAAAACTGATGCTCAATGGTGCAGTGGCAATGACTAGGGTGGCCACAATCGTGACCCTAAATCCGATCGTGGCCGCGACAGCCTCAGGTCAAGTCACCGCCTTAGATCAGCTTGTAGTCATAGCTAGCCATGGCTCTAGATGGCTGAGGTGGCGACCCTCGATCAAGTTTGGTTAGGGCTGTGGCCGCCACCCTCAGATTAGGTCAAGGCCGACCCTCAGGTCTTGTCATGGTCACTGTTATTGTCGTGACCCCAAATCAAAATTGATCATAGCGACTATTGCGATCATGAGAAATAAGGAAAAAATGATTTTGTGGCTGAAGAGGGGCGACTGTCAAGGGGCAGTGTCTACGAGGGGCGCGAGGATGTTAATGGAGGCGACCATAGGTGGGGGGAAGGGGTAAGGAACATATGTGTGTATGAAAGAGAGAGAGTCGACGAAGCTATATTCTACAATCAATTAAACTGAATCTAAATATTACATTAGCAATATATTCAATCATATAGAATCTTTACATTTGGCTGATGATATCATATGTATCATAGTAAAAACAAATATTGAATTTTTGTTTGCAACACGTGTGTTTTTCCTAACAATAGTTTGTGATGACAAGTGCACAATTCCTTACTATTTACATTTCCTAGATATTACAAATTTGACGATGGTTATTGTCCTGTCTAAAGAAAGTTTTTATTGTTAATCCAACATGTGAGAATTTATAAGACCACTGCCAACTATTTCAAAAGCTTATGCTGTTAGATAAATGCATAATTTATTATTTAAATATTCTAATGCTTCCTCTCACACTTAGTATGGTCTTTTTGTCTAGTACTAAGTATGAAAATATTTAATTGGGGGGCAAATGGAACCTGAAAAAATTCAAACTCAGAATATTCAGTTTTAATACCATGTGAGATTTTATGATATCATCGCCCGCAGTTCAAAAAGCTTCATATTGTTAGGTAAATGTGTGATTTGTTATTTAAATATTCTAACACAACCAAATACAACAAGAAAAATTCAATTATCTGGCCTTAGTTATACATCAATGACCACAAAATGAATAATCTGTCGCCTTAAATTGCAATCCATAGTAACAGAATTTTTCCTTGTCATCTTAAGGTACACTAAAGGTGAGAAATGATCATGTTTGTCACGTTAGGGCCAACCAAAGGCATCAGATTCCTAAGTTTTTCGTTTTAGGGTCAGCCAAAGGCTACCAAATACTATATTTTTCACCTTAGATCATACCTAAAGGCAACCAAATACTGATTTTGTCACCTTGGGTCATACCCAAAGGCAAACAAAGAAGTTGTTTTTGTCGCTTTAGATTCGATATTTCCCTTTCTCAATGGTGACAAAATTTTAATTTAATTGCTTAGGGCCTAAATTTAAGTAGACAAAATCACGATTTAGATTTTGTTGCTTTAGATTTGATCTAGGGCAACAAAAACGTGATTTTGTAGCCGTAGACTCAAAAGTGTTCCCCGACTTCAATCGAATCGATGGCAAGAAAGAATACGAATTTCTTCGTTTAGCTTTAAGACGACGAAACACTTATTTTGTTGCCTTAAGATATAACCAATGACGACTGGCCGACCACAAGGCAACAAAAAATTTCGATTTGTAATCGTACCTCAGGCGACAAAATCTTTCTCTGTGTTGATTAGTGGACGACAACCATGTCATCATTCCAAGTAATGCATTTAGATCAAGCACTAAGGCTCCGTTTCTTCGCTTGAAATAGTTAGTAGTCATTGGAAAAAAGAAATATTTTTTATTCATTTACTTTGTAAGCGACACAAGCAGTTATTCAAAATTCCATTTATTTTGCGCAAAATAAAATGTTTGGAAAACATTTATTAAAAAATGATTGCTTGAAATAATTAATCGATGAATTTTTTTTTTATTACCGACAACAATTTATGTTTGAATATTTTCGTGTATGACAAAAAAATTTATTCATTTGTTTTTGTAAGCGAAGCAAGCAACCACTTTTCGGAAAATATTTATATACTTATTAATTTTCAGTGAAATAAATGAAGTGAAGGGAAATGATTTTCGAATTATTCATTTTTCACTAAACAAGCGTATCCTAAGCATCGATACATCCTTTCATTTGAGATAAGAAAGCAAACTCAGAGCACACGTCACTTGATTGCTGGCACGAAAATTCCCATGAGACGACCGGCATCCTTTGAAACTTTCGGATAAATCTCTCCATCAGGCTTACGCCCGCCCAGACGCTTCTTGGCGAAGTCTCCCTTGATGGCCGCCCGGATCGCCCACTCGATCACTTTGAAGTTATTTGTTCTCGATACGCATCATTGCAGCATATTTGGACATATCCACTCATTAAGCGTCGCTGGAATAGGCTCGATTCGTCTTCAAGATACGGTGCAAGATGCGTTCCCTCTTCGAGCATTTAGACTGCTTTAGGGTTCTCTCTCTCTCTAGGTTTTGTTCTCCGTGAGTGCACAGAGTATAGAGAGTTCTTTCTGGTGAGTAAATCATGCGATTTTCCTTGCACAACGAGGCACGTGCCAACATGACATGGTGGAAACTGGAAAGTTTACTTTTCAATGCGATGCACGAGATGGTTAAGCACAAGAACTCTCTACACGACGGTGACAAAGCTTTCCATATATCACCGTGATAATGGACAATTTATGAAAATCTTAGCGTATCGTGTGTCATTAGAAATATGGGAGAATTGTCCCATGTCCTAAATTTATTGTATGACCATCATTTCAATCTTAAATCTTTTGATGAATTTCAAATATAGTCATTCCGGTCGATTTTGGCCAAAAGTCGCTTATGTGGATGATTATTACAAAATTTCTTGAAGAATTTCTGATTTTTTTTTTCCTTTTCTCTTCTTTCTTTTTCTTTTATTGTATTTCCTATTTCCCTCTGCCAATCGCTGGCCATAGAAGAGGCCCCAGCAGCCAGTGATACTGGAGAGAAAGTAAAGAAAAAGGTAAAAAAAAAGAAAATTTTCAAAATATTTTTCAAAAACTACAGATATCGTCCTCATCAGCAATTTCCAACAAAAAAATAGTTAAGAGAATGATATTAAAAAATCTTCAAAAAATTTAGAATTAAATTAGTCAAAATGAAAAATTTATAATTAAAATGGCGATCTAATAATTTTCCGTATATTTACCGGGCAAGATTACATCAAACCCTCAACAGCGATAATCGCGCTGACATGATTATCTACCAAGACAGTATCATTTTCAAGATAGGCCGACAACGGATTAATCGGATAAGAGTGGTACGATCACAGGTTTGGTGGGCGTGGCAAAATTTTCAAGCAGTCATATCTCATGGACGGAAAGCGTACAGTATGCAAAATTCGAAGAAGATAATCCTGGATAGCGCCAAGTACAAATTTTTGCTAGAAGACAAAAGCAGCGTCGCCGTCGGTTTTATCTATCAAATCTCTGAAGTCTAATGCTTACCTCTCCTTTAGGTTACGAGGGGTCTGCACTTTTGCAGTAACATTTGACCTGGCCTAAGTACACGGATAATGACCCTGAAAATGATGTAGAATCTACAGAAAACAAAACGATAAAACAAAAGCGGGGAGGGAAATTCTTAAATTATTTTAAAAGGGGGTGTGTCCAATTAGTTTGTGGAGCTCCTTATTGAAAACGAATAACAACAGACAAAAGCTCAACCACTGTCCTCAGAAAACCACCCTAGTGGGAAGCAAAGTGGATGTTGCTGTAGTAAAATAATACGCCAAAGCCACTAGACACTCATCAATCAATGGAAGTGCAAAAAACACAGAACAGTAGGGTTTGAAATTTAATCTCTTTTCGTCCATTAAACCTGGGGTTTATAGAATTGGAGCACCACCATTGATGTTGAGCTCTGGAAAGGAAAAGACAAGGTCTGTTTTATTGCGGTCCAAAGTGGCTTATCTCATGGACACAATCATGAATACCCAAAAAAAGAAAAGGCGCAACATTTATTTGGATGGGGTCGTCATGCTTCCTGCAATGGCAGTCACTGGACCATTCATTTATGGCAGATAGTGTGATGAAGAGTCAAAGGGAGGTGCTTGTGTAGATGCCGCCAGTGCAACTTGTGTCTTGTCATTTTGACTTTTTGGATGGCTGCTCCATGAATGGGCCAGAAGGTGGGCGGTAGAACCGAACAAACGAGAAGACAGTTCCAATTATGGAACTAATTCATGATTTAGTTTTGGCCATATACAACACAAGTATGACAGCCATGGGGAGATGGGACCTGATTAGGGGGTGAAAATTTCTAACGCGATACGATAACACGGGTTAAACAAGACACGACATTTGCATTATTTAGGTTAGGTAATCATGGTCGGGTGAATTTTTATGTCAATCCGCGAGGTATGATTAGTAATCATGTCATATTTATTCCAATCTACTGAACACGGAATTCACGTGTATAACCCATTTAAATTAATGAGTTAATGTCGACATGATATGTATGCCAACATAATTAGTCAAAGACTATTTTTCATGTTATTCACTAATGAAACTTAAATTGATAATTTTCCATTGATTATGAGCATGTTGTTCAAATTAATTTCATCATATTTCATTGACGGATACTTAATGAAAAAATGAAGATATTTCGTGCCAAGTTCATGTCAAGCAATTGATCTCGTGTCATAGCAAGTCATGCAATCGTGTTGACCCACTAACTTGTTATTCAATTATGTTATGTCAACCCGTTAGTTTTTGGACTGTATTTGTGTCACATAGATCGACACGATTAACTAATCATGCGATGCTTCAATTGACCTGTGTCGTAGTATAATCTTAGGACAACACAACATGAACACAATCTGCATATACGAATCGCCACACCAGGATGTAACCCATGGTCCTTTCCCCATCTCTTTAGACCGTCCCGCGCAGCTTTGTACGGGCATTCTCTGTCATGTACACTGATTAGTCATAACATTCCCGCTGCATAATTCTTTTTTCACTAAGGAATTATTAGCTCGGGTTACCAAGTTCCTGGTCAAACCAAATCCAGAGGGTTCATGGAGAAGTTTCCGGATCAAAAAAGAGGTTCGGGAAGTGTCATCTCAAATGCCGGGGTCATTTCTTTTTAAGACGATGTTAACTTTCACACGACGTGCATCCGACGGTAACGCTGGATAAAGAGACGGGAGGTGGGTTTGAGAGGCCGATTCAGGCCCGCTTCCTGATTTCGCCTGACTTTCGACGACTACCTGCCAAAAGTTCAAGTACCTAATCTCCCTGCTTAACTTTTAAGTATCAACTAATGGCCCTGTGGTTGAATTTTCTAGACTTCCATTGCTTTGCTATTAAGATTTTTCATGCTTACGGCATCGACTCGAAAGCTTAAAGCTTTAGAATTGGTCTGGTGTTAGTCTCATAGTTCAACATTTCCCAGTCTTCCTTTCCCTTTATGAAAGCAAGATTTGACTCGGGCGTTCTACACCACCAGCCTCCTTATCCCGTATCTCACTGAAAAGTGACTTTGATTATGGGCTTTTTTGAGTTCAAGAGTCTGAAAAGAAAGCCGAAAGATTCAAGACGCCACTCCAACAGGACGATCCGTGCCAAGTCGAACGACTAACTCGACTCTCGAATGTTCATTGTCTGACAGAATGCTTTTTCGCTTTTTCTTGTTTGAACATGTCTTCAATAGATTTGGAAAAAGTACAAAGTTGTGCGAGTCACCTCGCTAGTCATGGTATGAACGCCTGCGCGCCGCCGAACCGAATTGACCAATGTCCAGAGACAAGAATCCAACCACGACTTGGCTATGCTGAAAAAAAGGGCGCAAAAAGACAAGATCGGAATGGGTAGGTTCAAACCTGGAGATTATTGCCAGGTACACAGTTCAGAACACAAATGGACAAGTGGTTTTAGCCACTACAGCTTCAAAGCACAATTCAAGCAACAATGTGGCAACGTTTGCATTTCAAGCCAATGTCAAAAAAACTGACAATGAATAATTTTGCCACCTATTTGGCTACCAAAAGGTAATGGCAAAAGTATGCCGACTCGATAACGCTAATATCTAATGGTCATTTCTTATGACCAGAAGGCAAAACAGGTGACATCAAATCCTCGACTCGGTCATCAAAATAATTGGTCACCACACAACCACTTTCCATCTTAAGAACATGTTTGTCTAAGTCAGCCAATGTACAGTGATGTGCGGAGGTGGGTAGAAATGAACTACATGAAAGACAGGCAGATTGAACATGAAGATATTCTAACATTAACATTCTGAATCTTTACAACTATCGCCAACATTCTGCTAATATTTGGACAAAGCAAACCTAGCACAAGTTAATGTTGATCTTCTACATCTTTACAATGAAACACCAAGAATACAGAAGACTAAATAAGGCCGACAACCACTATGGTCTACGCTATCAGTAAATATAACCATGTCATGGTGCGGACCATGTATTCAGTGTTGAGGCGAATCTCTACCAAATGCATTTTTCTTCTTTTGGGCTGCGGAGGCAGATGTTGCATCTCCACTACACACTAAGTGAAGGATGAAAAGATAGAAAAGAGCACGGACAGCTTAAAAAAATAAAACATTCTTTGGTAGCTGCTAAGGATTAAGCACCTCTTTGTCGCTTTTTCCCTGACTTTGACCCACTTCCCGGTACTTTGGATGGGACCAACCTCTCTTCATTGGTTTCGGTTTCTGCAGAATCCACCGAGTCATTGTCCATAATTCTCTCTTTCGCCTTCAGTAAACCAGACTTTAGCTTGTCAGATCCATTAGACTTCAACTTCTCAGGCTTTCCGCTACTCTTGAGTTCACTGCCTTTAGAAGCAATCTTTGAGCCTTTCTTAGATTTTGTGGTCACAGAGGATTCTTCCCCAGACTTTGTTGCAACATGAGGCGTGCTAAGGTCTTCATCCTTGGGTTTGCCAGTCTTAGTCATCTTATTCAAAGCAACACTGCCAGATTTAGAACCATTTTCACTGGTGCGATCCTTAGATTTACCAATACCATCTTTCTCGAACTTGCCATCAGATTTATTGCCTCCCCTAAATTTTTTGCCAGATTTTGCAGAACCAGCATTGGATTTGCTAGAGGAAGCATTGCCCCTGGCAATTAAAACTCCAAAATTCATTAGAAGTAGTATTA
The DNA here is from genome assembly GCA_007663325.1 of Eucalyptus pauciflora. NCBI lineage: Eukaryota > Viridiplantae > Streptophyta > Magnoliopsida > Myrtales > Myrtaceae > Eucalyptus > Eucalyptus pauciflora. The sequence goes on from VMYD01000067.1 coordinate 1,098,048, forward strand.
CAACAGAAAGAGCTCAGACAAAGATATACTCACTTTTTCGCTGAAGTTTCTGTCTTCCCTTCCTTCATTTTTGCCCTCTTCTTAAGAGGCCTAGTCATAATTGTCAAAACAAACAAGAGAAATTAGAGACGACCTCACTAGATATCTCAAGAAATCGGCGGTAAGACGAATAGATGTGACAAAATACACATTTGTGAACTTTTTAGATTGCAAATGAAGCATGTTATAGAATATCTAAATTTGCTTTGCTTGTAAACCAATGATTCAACACAATAAAGTCCTAAAAAAACACATACAATTCTGGAGAAGCATCAGGACTTCTGCTATCACCTTCTTGCCCCTGTTGACCAAAAAAAAACCGTCATGTCAAATCCAGATGAAGATATTCATGATGAGATATAACCACACAGGCAAATTGCAGACCCGATACGATACAGAGTTGCCTTCAACAAGCTCCCACTTTTGCTTTTTGAGATTCAATATCTCTTGATCACCATCAGTATACAAAACCTGTCATAAAGAGAAATCCGTTACATTTCAAGCAGACAAAGACTCTCTCCATATGTGAAAGAAGTGAACAGGCAAAAGGCGTATCGAAACAAACAGAGGAAATAGAACTCAACATCCTTCACATGTCTCACCTTATGTCTCTTTCTAATAGGGTCAAAAGAATCCACAACACCTTTGTAGAATCTGAAACATTTCCACCAAATAAAAATAAGAAAAAGCTATTAAAGTGTTACTCACATCATAGCTACACAGAAAACTTTCATATATTTCTGTCTCTCTCAAGAAAGAATAAATTAAGAGATCTGGTCTTACGCTCGATCTTGAGGCCACCACACTTTGATTTTGGAACCAACCAGCTCCTCGCCATATTCTTTAGCATCAGATGCCTGATGATCAACCAGTAGACATCTAATTTTAAAAGGTAAGAAACTAGTTCCAAGGATTAGGCTGAAGGCACTACAGCAAATGATAGGATTATGACCAAAATTTTAAGTCACAGTCCTACAGTTTAATCATAAAAACAGAAGATGCATGCATTGTCATCTCCATCTCTGTATTTGTTTCTTAATGTACCATATAGAACTAATAGAAAAACAATTGACAATCAATACCAAGAGGTGAAAATAGGCTAGGGTGAGGAATTACATTCTCCAAAAGCAATTAATGCATCTCCAAACATCCAAATCAAAAACTTAGGATGAGAACTTTCAAGAAGATGCAAAGAAAATCAAGATAAAATACACAGGAGAACCCCCACACCTCTTTTCCTGGAGTACGCTTCCTCTTTGAACTTTCCTTGGGAGTCTCATGGGATTTTTCATCACCTCCACCAGCTTTCATGGCGGACTTTGGTGAAGCAGCAGCTTCCTACACAATGTCAAACCAACTTCACCATTTTTTAAATAGAGAATACCGAGCACAACAAGAAACAGAGAGAATATTCTAGTTGAAAAAAAAGTTTGTTGTCATCACTTACCGTGGATTTTCTTAAATCCTTTTCAGAGGCCACTTTTACTCTTGCAAGCCCTTTCTTATCCCCTGAACGCTTTGTGGAAGATCCATCCTCACTATTGGTGCCCACAGAAACCTTCCTAGAAGAATTCTTTAGTGATTTTGCCTCTACATCACTCGTAGCAGCATTTTCCTTCCGCGATATTTTTAGGGTAATTCCAGTTTTAATATCCTCAGATGATCCCAGGGATGTATTTCTTCCTGTGCTCGTATGTGGTTTTACTTCCTTATCACTAGTTGCTTCATTTTTAGATATGTCAGTAGCAGGACCCGTGACCTCCTTAGCTAATTCTTGTTTCTTCCGCCTTCCACCTTTTCTGGGACGACTCTCATCAGGTTGACCTTCATTTTGGGATAGGGAAGCAACACTCATGGATTCGTCTCCAGCAGGTTTTGGTGAAGAAGGGTTAGCGGCAGTTTCCTTTTCACTTTCTGAAGGCGAATATTCCACCGGTGAATTGTCATGGGGCGAGTCAGGAATTGTTTGGGAACCGTCAAGAGTTGCATTTGATCTTGTACTTGAAACAGGTTTCCTTCCTCTTCCCTTCTTCTTTTTTCCCAGCTTGCTTTCCTTCTTAGCTACATTTGCACTATTCAACTTGACTATGTTGTCATTGCTTAATGCTTTAGTGACTTTAGGCGGACTACCACAACGAGCATCCTCCGGCTGTGTATTGGAGACAGAGTCCAATTCTGCCTTTTGCGTGGCACCATTACCGATCACTGATTTTGGAGATCTTCCAGCAGCAGGACTGTCTTGATGAGAAGCTTTTTCTTTATTCACCTAATCATGTATAAGTTCAAAAGATGCTCATAATTTATTTTCTTTCGCAGTTTAGCTGGATATACTGAAACAGCAGAAAATAACACTCAATAACATAACAAAGTTGGCATTCATCAATCTTTCCCTCCCTCCCTCCACAGACACCATTAAACACCAGATAAGACAAATTTCACCCACCAAACTCAACCTTAGGATAGGCTTTTTCAACCTGCTATCGTAAGATAATGAAAAACCATGGGATAATAATTGCACTAATGCTCCTCTGCAAACAGCTTCTAGATGGTACATACTTAGATACAATAAGTCCAGTCAATCAGGTACAGAGAATATGCACTCTTTATACTTTATGTTCAAGTACTATTAGCAATAGTCATAAATACAAAGAATTAGATTCGGAGTTGATATAAAATAGAGATAAGAGGGCGAGTGACCTGGGGCAAACCTTATGTTCACTTGCAGCGTGGTTGTTATTCTCTTCAACCGCAGCACTTGCCTCTCGATATATTGAAGTAATTACATTAGTGTATTCATCTATAGAAGTTCCAAGGGCTTTCAATGCCTGGCAAAAGTAAGGCTGCAGCTTGGATGCACAGTTCTTTAGTACCGTCTCTCCCAATTTCCTAGCAATAGGTAGAACTTCCTGAAAGAAAGGAAAAAAAAAAAAAAAGACAATTACAGAATCAGATAAAGAGGAAAAACAATATGCATAGCGTTCTCTATATTAGGGACAATCAACCTTGTTATCATTCTTTACGCTATCTAAGATGGGCGAGAGCAGTTCTGGAGAAACATCTTCACTTTCATCGATGATGAGGGTCATGATTGTTTCCATTGATTGGAAGATATGTTCCGGGTGGTGGTCCCTGACAATTGTCCATCAGAAACCATTAACACAAACTACATAAAAACACACGCATAGCATCATACGCTGAAGAAAACTGCATTTAGCTTCACAATGTCTGCAAATTCAAAGATAAATGAACTCCGTAGTAGCAAGTACTTTCACATAGATAACAAGTTATTCAGAATTCTCATTATCTATAGAAACGTGCTCACATTGATGCGTGAAGTCACAAAGAGAGACCCTAAATAATGACCAATTCAAACTAGAAAAAGCAAAAACACTGCACATCTCTAGGTAGGTCAGAAACATTGTGACGGTCAGTTTAAAAGGTCAAATCATAAAATGTAAATGCAAATCTCCACCATTATTTTCAACTAAAAGGTATTTTAAAATTAGCAGTGAACAAAAAGGGGTATTACCATCGTCGTTCTTACTTTCTTGATAAGACAGAAATGAAAAGAATGACTTCATCGAGAACAGAGAAGGAAGCTCAAAGATAGGAAGAGCAGCCACTATTGTTCCTAAGCTTTCATTGGACAAAACCCCTTTCTCGAACTATCCAAAATGACAAAAGAACACTATAATTCCCCAAAAAAAAAAAAAAACAACAACAACATTATCATTCTGCAACTACATCTTGCACCAAAGAAGCACGTCCACACTATCAACACAATATCACTCTGCAACAAACTTATCCGATAATGAAAAGTAAAAAAACCGATAGGAAGAACAACAACCAGCTTACAAAAGTAACATTTCAATGAATAAGAAAAATAAATGAGTATTCCTTGTCAAGAAAATCAATCAACTGAGTATTGATTATACCTTATTGAGTTAAGAAGATGCTGGAACATTTCGACAACCAAAGCATCACATTCGAGATCCAACATCACAACACACGATCTGACTTTGGCAACGGTTTCAAGGATCGAGGCTCTCCTTGTGTAAGATCTGCTAGACTTGTCATACAAATTCTCAAAAGAGGATACAATCAACTGAAAAACTTCCTGCATAAGAGCATTGTGCAAAAGGCGAAACCATCATAAACACAGAGGAAGTATAATAGATTGTACTAGAATTCACAATTAAAGAAGCCCATAACATAAATTCAACAGGTTCAAGCTACCACCTTCATTAGATCATCATCATAGGGAGCTTCAGGAGCAGTAATTCTGGTAATTTCACTGATGCATGAGGCAATTGCAACTCTAACATCAGCATCAGAATGCCTAAAAAGCTGATCAGCTACTAATGCCTTCAGGGATGGAGAAAGAGCATCTTGCATAGATGTGGTTGGCGATTGTTCCACTCTTGATAAATGATTTTCAAGCTCCTAAATTCATTAAGGAGACAAACAAAGTTAACAACAATTTTAGAGATATTCATGGAGAAAATACTTGGGAAGTTCAAGATCCCAAAGCATTGATAATGCAGTCATCAATTTCAATGAAAATGCTAGTTCTCGACATGCTAAATGAATTAACTAAATTCACAGGGAATTATCATGGACATTTTAATGGACCTAAACTCTCTCCAATATATCTATACTTATGCTAGAGAATTTCTGCTTAAGCAATAATTCTTGCCCTGCGCTGATTAGTAGCATTTTTGGTGCATTTGTGATATTGATATACAGGAGATCCAAACATTCAAACTCAATTTGACTATAGATGGCTGTGAACAATGGTCACAGAAACTGCTTATTGAGGGGAAATGTCATGCTTTGAAACCAATCTTTGATTTTTCCCAATTTTCTTCGCATACAACCATAAGGCAGTAAACTCCCATATTGTGGACTTCCATTTTTGACGTGTTACTTTCTGGTTCATCCAATAACAAAGTAGTTATGCACCACCATTTCTAGATCAAGCATTGATGCTAAGAAGCAAGCATTGATGCTGAGAGGCAAGCATTCATTAAGCCTTATAGGCGAATGCTTCTTATTTAAAGTAGAAACATCTCTCCACTATAGATTCCAACATCCACGCATCACTGACAACGCGAACTCCTTTCAACATCATCAAAGCAGTAAGCATTTCTAAGGACTACATGCCACTAAATTCAACACAACAAGTCATACATGTTATAGTGTCTCGCAACACCCATTACTTCTTGACTGATTCAAACTATTCTGTTATAATGCATTTGCAGTCTAGAGGAAAATGTATATGTATTTTGGACATTGATTAGAGCAGAACAGACATGTGCGCATTCTCATATTGCACAAATCACCTGATCAAAGAAAAATATTCTGATCCCAACAAAGATATTCGTAACAATAGCTACCCGACAATAATGTAATGAACACAGACTGTGAGCCATAAAGACAGCTCATTTTATGTTATACTCATAATTTTGGACACTCAACGCATCATAAGAGTTTCAACATCAATGCAGATTTAACCAATGCCTGACAAATTTTGGTACCCTCACTTTTGAATCTCAAAGTATCAATTGGATATTGCTTTAAGCAAAAATCATGATCCCTAAACCTTAGCCACACACAACAGTGTATTGGTTTAAGAGAAAATCAGCGTTCTCAATCATTTCCAGTTATAACTAAACAACATAACAAAGCGAATTTTTGCATTCCAGATCTGAACTAAAGATTGACTGTCCCCAGTTTCTATCTACAATGAATGAAAAGCAATGACCGAAGGTCCAAGGAAGAAGTTCACAAACTTCAATTTCAGATATGACGCAAATGACAAATTTTAAATGAGCAAGCATCGGCAACTCAAATCCTGAGAAGCAAATAAATGCAATCAACAGGCTGAGGATGTCCCAGTTCCCTCTTCCGTACAAAGTCATCTCATACAAAATCAACCTCCATATCTTGCGCCTTCGACCATCAGCATTAAGAGGAAATCCTCGCTGAACACATGACTCTGATGCTGATTATATCCTCGGGAGCACCAATATCCATTCAGCAGAACCAATGCACTTAAAACAAATTTGAATCCCATTAAACCAATTCTTCCACAAGTTACCACCTTCCACTCCCGACATACATCCTCCGATGCACAAGCTCCGATCTTTTTTCCTAATGCACGCAGATACACAGGTTTTACACCGGAATTCGTAAGCGACGAGCGACCAATCGCATAAAAATGAAGACCTTCTCTACTCGATCAACTGGAGAACTGCGAAGCTCTCTCGTCAAGGAAGCAATTTACGATCGACACAACCGGATGCCACTTCCACTTAGCATGACCGAAACAGAGTAGCGAACCCATTAAATTTAAACGTACGAAAAAGGCATGCAAAGAACTCAACCCAATCTCAAAACCCAGATAGGAAAACAGACACCCCACGAAATCCTCAGACCCCTCGCCGCAGACAACCGAAAAAACGGAACTTTTCCCCTGAAAAAGAAAAAAAAAAAAGACGAAACCAAACCGAAAATTCACTCGCCTCGAGAAGCGGCATGAGTTCGTCAACCGAAGACGGGGGCTCCAGGAGCTTAGTCCCCGCACTCGCGAGCTGCTCCTCCAGCTCCTTATCCGACATCTCGCCCCGCGACTTCGTACCCCCCAGATCTCGCAAAAGCCTCACTCACCCGCCTCGAACCCACCACTCAGCATGGGAAGGAGGAGCAGCACGAGGGCAAAAGGCAGCAAATTTCGCCGGGAAGAGTGGAGGGCAGGGAGGAGGGACTAGGGTTCTTGTTCTTGCTCGAGAGAAAAAGGGTGGACTTCCTAGGACTGGGAAAACGGGCAGACGACAGAATCAACCGAGGCGGACGAAGACGCTATAAAGGGGACACGGGGAGCGAAGCAGGGTAGGAGGAGGAACAGGAAAGAGGAGTGATTAAGGATGTCGGGTGTCTGCTCCACGACCACCAGCGCGGCCCCCCCTTTCGATTTTCTCGGAGGTTCTTTGTTTGTTTCCTTCGATTTCGATTTCGCCTTTTGAAAGGGAGGAGCGAGAATCCGGTGGGGGAGCGAGAGGGGACGGACTTGGCGGGGATTTATGGAATGGAGTTGAATCTCGGGGCTCACACCCGCCCCATTTCAAAAATTTTACGTGCGCGAGAGCGACTCCTCTCGTCCTGCGAGGGGCGGCTACTCGGCAAAAAGCCTTTGCGCCCTCGTTCACGCCGCCCCCGTCCCGCCGTCCCGACCTCCCCCGTCGTGGTACATCGAAACATAAAAGAATTTCCTTTTTCTCCATTCGTAACCGTCGAATTACAAATGAATAGATCTCGACCGTTACATGAAAGCTTTCCTAAGTTTCCATATGTCGCGACGGTGCGACGGAGAGTGGCCACTGGCCATTGATGGTCTCGTGAATCGTGCCAGGAAAGAGCACCGAATGGAGCCTTAGAGTGGAAGTGATATGTGGTGCCATGGCATCCACGTCCTTTGGTTATGGATGTCGTTCGATGGGAAATGGAAAAAAGTCGAGACTTGCCAAGATTGGTCTGTGAAATTTATTCATTCATTGAATGATGCGTTATGGTGTCATTGGTTATTGAATATGACTCGGCTTGTTTTAAAAGGTCCACTCACATGACCGAATCATTCAATATATTGATTTTGTGAAGCGCTGGCATTGCCTTTAAAAAGGGTCGTGGAGATTAATATGTTCTACAAGGCACGGATTTGCGGATATCTTTACTTAATGTTTGCTCACCCAACAACCCTGTTTAAATGTTTATACATAAGAGGTTGTGCTAGATATGACTATTCAATTATAAATACCATAAAAAAAATTCTCGAATTTGTATAGTCGCGTCATGCCTATCCAAAACTATTTTTCATATCATACAAAAAAACTTCAAATTAGTACGTACGTGTTATATTTATACCAAACTAATTTTCACATCATAAATAATTCCATATTATACTCACGACGCATTTAAGCAAAACAAATTTTTATACCTTCAAAAATCCCAAAGTAGTAAATTAACTCTCCATTAGTTTCCATCCGATGTCCTTTGAAAATCTCGATGTATTTTCTTCATAGTTAGCTTCGCCGATATATGTCATTTAGGAGACCCATTTATATTGGACTTCCACGCCAGATCCATGCCACCAAACAATCATGCAAGTAGTTTGACCAAAGCTTAATAGAGGGTAGATTTATCATCAATGTACCGATTTAAAATTTTGTAGGATACGAAAATTTATTTCACGTCACCGGCCAATCACTCAATTGTTTGCTATATTTATTTCCTCGGACATAAGTTAATTGATGGTAAAATTGTCATCAATGTACCGATTTGAAACTTTTTTGAGATATGGAAGTTTATTTCATGTCATGTCACTAGCCAATCATGCACGTTATTTGCTGCATGCATTTCCTTGTATGTAATAATATAGGGACATTGGACACAAGCTAATTAATAGTAGATTTTTCACAAGAGTATCAGTTAAAATTTTATGGGATATCTTTATGCCACCAGCCAATCATGCAAGTGGCTTACCAAATGTGTTTCCACATAAGTAATATAATAGAGATATCGAATAGAAACTAATAGTGAGTAGATTTATAACTAATGTATTAGTTTGAGATTTTTCGGTATACAAAAATTTATTAGAGATAAATGTGGCATGGTGAAGTAGTTCAACACGAAAGTTAATACGAAATAAATACAATATGAGTAAAGTAAATTATAATTATTTATTGCATCAACCCCTCATTCAAGCTCCACTTGTTTTACAAATAAAAATATTCTTATAATATTTTTATTACTAGCAACAATTAGTGTCTAAGCACCTGCACAAACAATAAAAAAAATATATATATTAAGCGATCATTTTCTTCATTTTCTCCCAAAATAAACGGAGCTCCCGATTGGGCCCAATTTTCCTGGGAAATCATAGAAAGAGTAGACGACCCGTCATTTTGACCAAAAAGACTCGAATCCCAGGGAGCAACATAACTCCCTCCTCTGGCAGCCCTCCACGTCATCCACACCCCCCACGCGTCCGCCTCCCATTGGCTCTCTCAACGTCACCACCTCCTCTCTCCCCCCTGTCTCGTCGTCCTCTTCAATCCTCCCGCTCTGCATTCTCCGCACCGCCAGAAAACAGCCCCCACGCCATTCCCGATCGCCGCTCCAAACCCTAACCTCCCCCCGCCGTCGGCCGGTTCGCTCTGGGATCGAACCGTGGCTCCTCCGGGTGCTCCGACAGTCTCCCGCAGAAGACCCAACCCCCAGTCTTCTCCCGCCGCCTCATCTTCCGCCGCCCCGCCGTCGTCGTCGGCCGCCGCGACTTCGACCAGGATCATCTACCGGGAGTCCAGGCAGAAGGCGGGCTTCCCGTTTTGGCAGCAGAACTGGTTCATCGTCCTCCTGTTCGTGATGGCGATCGGGTTCTTCGGCCTCGCCCTGTTCCTCTTCCTCGGGCTCGACTTCGACGAGGCCTCGCCCTCCCCTACCTACGCCGCTTCGTCGGACGGCGTCGAGGTAATGATTCCCCCCCTTTGATCGTCGATCGGTGGGAGGCGCCGCGCGACCGGCCGTTTGTTCTCTTTTCTGGGCTTTGGGGGATTCGATTGAAGTGAAAGTTTAGATCTTGATATGTTCGAGAAATGTGAAATAGTTCGTGCTGTCGGGATTTTGACTGCTATACTTGAATGACGATTCGTATTAACTCCTATGTTATTCGCGTCCTGTCGAAGGTGCGACAGGATCGAAATTGCTCGAGAAATGTAGAGGAACAAGCATGGATTAAAGGGGATGCATTGAATTTTATCTAGTTAGTTTCTTGATGGGGGTAGTTCTAGCTGTCTGCGGTGGTTGAAATAATTTTCTTGTTTTGGATCTTAATCACGCGGACTTTTCTCTTTTCTTTTTTCCATTCCACGAACGGAGAGGAGAGCAATCAGCAAGTAAAGTGTTACTCTGATGCTTATATTGTTGGTTTTCAAATGGGTGGGTTAGGCTATAGTGAGAGGCTGACTGAGGATCCAAATTTTTGTGGAATCAACTTTGTTTTGGATTTGGTTTGCTGATCCTAGGTCTTTGGCAGATAACATATGGGACGGTTCTCAAGCTATTGCACGAGAAGACGAAATACCGGCTTCACTCCCATGATGTACCTTATGGTTCCGGCAGTGGGCAACAGTCTGTCACTGGGTTTTCTGGTGATGATGATGCCAACAGCTACTGGGTAGACCGATCTTTCTGTTTGTTTGACAGTTGATTATGTTCTTTCGCATGCATAATTTGAGTGATGTTATGATCTATCCCTTGTGCAGATTGTTAGGCCTCAGCCAGGTACCTCAGCTAAACAAGGAGATCGAATCAAAAGTGGGACCATCATTAAGTTGCAACACATGAGGACTAGAAAGTGGTTGCACAGCCACTTGCATGCATCTCCAATAACGGGGAACCTAGAGGTCAGTGCTTATTTTTTCCCTTGAAGAAGCTCTCTAGATTCCTGTTAAAAAATAAAATAAAATAAAAATAAAAAGGAGCAGCTTTCTGTTTATGGCATCGTTCTATCTTGTGTTCTTATTCAAGTGAAGTTTTCTCCTGCAAATCTTATTCACGCTATAGAATGTGCTGAGCCTTGCATGGTAGCTAAGGGAACTAGCTTGAAGGGTCTTTTTCGGTTAGGTATATAGAGAATGAGGATACTGTTCTATTTTCTTTCAACAACCTTCTGTGGTCCTTCTAGTTTGATGATAAGTGCTGTTCGATTCTTTGAAGGTCTTATTCAAGTTGTCTAAGGGACTTAATTACAATTTATCTCTAGGAATGTTCATTAAGAAAGTAGTATTGTTAGCGAGAGTTTTGCTCAAAGTTATTCATGATCTGTCTGAACCTTGGCCATAATTTGGACGAACAGCCTTTTAAATAAATAAGGCTACATTTTATTTTCTTCTCACCTTTTACTGGTTTTTATATTTTGGAGAATTTTTTTTGATGTAAAATAGATCACACTGTTTGTGCTTTTATTTTGCCAATTGTAACTGACCATGTGGAGTTAATTTATGTACCCTGACATGGTGAAACTGGTGGTAATGGGGTTTCTTTTAATGAGATGGTGTAGGTCAGTTGCTTTGGAGGAGATACTGAATCTGATACTGGAGATTTTTGGAGGTAGGACCAAGTAGGAATACTTGGTTTTTCTATGGCCTTACTTCATCATGTGCTTAGGATTTTTAAATGACGGACATGTTCTGCAGGCTTATGATTGAAGGTTCTGGAAAAACTTGGAGGCAAGAACAGAGGATTCGACTCCAACATGTGGATACCAGTGGCTTTTTACACAGTCATGACAAGAAATACCAGCGTATCGCTGGGGGCCAGCAGGAGGTAAGAGCAGAACTGCATTTTTTCCCTTATTTCATATTCTTCCATGTTACATGATGGAAACCGAGACATCTCACAACATATGGAATGGGACACAGAAATACTTAATATAAAAGAATGATTCGAGTGTGCTGCTTTCCCGGCTTGTACGTCAATATTACATGTCTCAATAGAAGTATTGTATAGTCACCTGTCTTTCAAAAGTTCAACCTATTCAAAAATGTATTCACCCCTGCTGCATGCTTGCCTGAGATGGACATATTGCTCTTTGGAAGTTTACTTCCGTATCGGATGCTCTCTTTCTATAAAATGATCATGAGCATCATCGGTTCGTTTCTGCAGGTATGCGGTATCCGAGAAAAGCGGCCTGACAACATTTGGTTGGCAGCAGAAGGTGTTTATCTTCCGATTACAGAAAGCAAATAGACCACTGCCTTCAAGTCAACGCATATGGTAGGACTCTCGCTTTAGTCATGCGTTGACATCTCTTAGGAATAGGTGGAACGGCCTAGACTTGTGCCGGTACCCTGGCCGGTGCCTTCCTTCTATAATAGCAATTGTAGAGACTTGAGCTCCTTAAATGAAGAACTTCTCGATGTATACTTGAATTACACTATCATCGATTTTGGTCAATGCATGTAATCCTTGTTTGTCATGGCTCCTATTTTCGCTCTATAAGCAAATAGGAGAGAAGATATGGTGCCTGGTGTTTGTGTTTGTGTTTGGCGACAGGCGACAAAGTAATGGCAGGCCATGGGCCATTTTGGGCCGTCTATTTCACTCAACTGGACCTCTGTTGTTCATTAGGGGACGTAGAGGAAGTCTAAAACGCTGTTCGTAAACACTCTTATAAGGCGAGGACGAGCTTGTCATCGTTTGGGTTTTGACACTTTCCGCTTTACGAGGATGCCAATTTTCTCAGTAACTTTTTCTTGGGTCTTTGAAATCCATACCGACTCCGTCCTAATTAACCAAAATCTTAAATGATTCTATAACTCAGCCTTAGCTTGATCTCGGCTTGCTTCCTTTGCCAGAAAAAAAAATTATGGAAACAGAATTTTTATGGCTATATTTGATGGTCATGATAAAGTAAATTTAATCTTATTTGGTGTTTAGTTTCTGTGCAAAATTGGATCAAGCGGGATAAACGAAGGCTATGCCTCAGACTGAAAAAAATCCATGTGGTTGTTAGTATAAAAGTGAGGGAAAATTCCAAATAAAGATACGAAGTGAAACTATTTTTTTAAATAAGAATCCAAAATGAAATTTGTGTTATATAAGGACCCGGAGTGAATCGATTGGTTCAAATAAGGACCCAAAATGAATTTTGTGTTAAATAATAATCCAGAATGATCAAGTTAATTTCTATTGAGAACCTTAGCTCATTGGCAGACATTTTCCGGCGATTACGATAGGGGCAATTTTGTCAAAAATTTGTGATTGGAAAAAAAGGAAAAATTGCAGCAATATGCTAAAGAGCACAGAGATGCTGCCCTCATGCGGGAAGTTAGGAAGCTTTTGAAGAAGAATAACTTGCCATTGCAACCCAGCACGATCGATATTGTCTTCGGTCTTCAGGTTCACTTCTGTGTTGTTTATCTTGTTTTCATGTTGTTTATCCTGAGAAGGAGTTATCATGTGGTAAGCCATTATCGCACTTAATTGTATGAAATGTAATGCATGGTTATCGAGCAATTTATCCAATTTATTAGTGTCTTTTATATATGATTTAATCAACTTGTTTTTATATTAATCATTGTCTGCATTGCTACTCAATCTAATAGTTTACTCATGTTATTTGATATCTTTTTTTCATGGATCAGTTTTGCAGCATTTGTAACGATACAGACCATTGGGGGTTGCTCACAAAGTATTGGAAGAGATTTGTCAAGGTGGCGTGAAATTGCGTAAAGCTCCATTTGACCTCTAGATGGAGTTTGCTGCAAAAGTAGGTGAGAAACATTCTCCCTTTGCTGCTCTCATTCTCAATTTTTGACTTCCATTTCTTCCCACAAGTAGTTTTCAGGTCCCGCCACTTACTACAAAAGATGGGACGTGCTTGAATATATTCTTCTTTGGCCATTTTTTCCTCTCTAGAGATTTATGCGATGGACAAGTATGAAATCTTCTATGAAAGGTAATCTAGTATCCTACAGCTTATTGAAGGTATCCTTCTTTCGAAAATGAAACAAAAAAGAAAAGAAAAAGAGAACCTATTGGAACCTGTCGAAGGGTAGGTTCAAGGCCTAGTTGTAGGTTCTGACGGTAGGTTTAGGTTCCAAAGTTCCATAGGTTCCAGGTTCGTAAGGAACCGGGACCGCTTAGGGCTTGGGAGGTGGCCACGAAGAGACTAAAAAGTCTCCCTTTTCTTCTCCTAGTCTTGGTGGACACGACCGCCTGCAAATATCAATTTCAATCGTCAAATCGACAAGAAGAGAGACGATGTAACCCGTCACTGAGAGGCCCCACCGCAAAGCATCACCTCGATTTTCTGGGAGCTCGATTTTCGAGGAGTTCTTTCTGGGAGTTGGAGAATGCTGCAGCCATATCACAAATTAGTTAATAAATTTTAAGTTGACTTTGGAGTCGTAATCTTCTATCAATGGAATTCTTGATTAGTTTCTGATTAGTTTCCGAATTTTAATGAATATGGATAATATTTCTTTTGATATGATTTCTTTGCTTGATTTTGCTCAAAGAAAACCCATATATATTTGTTTGGGCTCTTGTATTCCATGTCAAATTACGTATTCTATTTATTCCGAATTAATCAAAAAAATTGTTTTAGGATGAATTAGGCTGCATTTCTTAGAAAAAAATTGGGCAATTTTTATTTCGAATTTTATAAAAAAGGAAAAAGTAAACATAAAAAATATCATGCCATCTAGGTCCTCCCAAAGGTCCTCCCATGTCATGTAGTCATTTAGGATATGATATGAAGATTTAAAAGTGGCATATTAGAATTTAGCACTTTCTCGTTAGTAGATTAGATTATATAATTAATTTGGTATGGCTATCGTATTAAATTCTCATAGTGCATGCAAATTAGCTTCCAATAAGTGAAAATCCAACAAATGAAAGATTGCGAAATCATGGACACAATGATTTTCTAGCTAAGTAGAGATTGATTGCTTTAAGATAAGTATTTGTTAACAATTTATTTAAAGTATAGGTAATGGTTGGCCACATGCATCAAAAAAATTATTTTAGATAAAAAACAAAAAAAATACCACATTTACCGCAAGGAATGGTTTAAAATCATTCAAAATGAATGTAAGGTGGCTTTAAAACTTTTTTTTTTTAGATAAAAAGAGACATAACTAAATCCCAATCTAATCATAATTTTTTTTTTTTTGAGATAAAAGAGAAAAACCTATTGAAGAAAGGGCTGGGGGACAAATGTAGTGTATTCTCGTGAATAATTCAAAATTAAAGTGCCAATTGGTAAATTGGTATGAATCAAGCAAAATTGGAGCTAAGTCTAGTTATTTGTGTAAGAGAGTGGGTGTTATTTCTATACCAAATTCTATACAAAATGAATTAAGATGCCTATTTTATTTTTTTATGGGCAATCCTAGGATACTTTTGAAGTGGTAATTTTATTATTTGCCAAAATATAAAGAAATAAAAATAAAACTAAATTGCTGACACTTAAGTTGTAATGAAATTAGCTAGAAATTCTCGTCTCCCATCTATGGCTAGCCTGAAGAAGGGCGGAAGAAAGAGCAACCATCGGACGATTTGGTTGGAAATGAGCAATTTGGTTGGAAATGAGCAAGCTGTCCTTGCCACTTGCCACTTGCCACGGTGTGTGGAGAGAGAAAAGCAGATACGGAAGTACGGAAATGGAAGGCGAGGATCCACATGGTGGCGCCTCGGACCCGTCGCTCGGCCTGGAGATCTTAAGAAGAAGCCATCCCAACAGCCACGCGTCAGCAACAGAGTTCCCTCCGTCAAGCTCGGTCTCCTCCCTTCTCTCGCCTCTCGGTCTCCTCTCTCCTCTTCAACTCGCACAGAGCCTCTCTCTCTCTCTCTCTGCACTCTTCCCTGTTAGTAGAGTTCCCTTCCCTCTGACCGTGTCTCCTCTCGCCTCTTAGTCTCCTTCCTCCTCTTCAACTCGCTTCTCTCCCTCCTCCGATGCTCTCCCCTCTCTCTCTGCACTCTTCCCGACAAGCTCACGCTTCCCAAATAGCGCTCCCTCCCTACTCTCCACTTGCTGGGTCTGTTCTTGCAGACCCGTCTTGGTCCGTATGTCTTGCAGCCCTGGCTATGGATTTATAATGTCCATGATGTGCATTTATGGTTTGATTGGTGTTGGACAACTTGGGTTCTTGTGGGTTTAGATTTAACTACTTGTACAATCGGCCTACATCCATAAGGTCGTTAAATGAATGAGCTCCCAAAGAAATGGCTTATTTATGTCACCTTTTCATGAATTTATGAATTTATTATGACCTTAGATGAATTTATTACCATATTTAAAGTTTTAATTTATCATGTCAATATTGCATATTCATTTCTTGTCCTTTACCTATAATTAATTTGTTGAGAAAAGTAACTCATAATTCATAAGGTAAAAAAAAGCAACATTACATCACCTCTTGTTTGCACTTGATAGCAAGATCCACTCACTAAGAACTTAACATTAAGTTGTTAAGGGGAAGAAGTGTCAACCCTGAAGGGCTAGGATTATTTCGGTTAATTTTTTTTTACCCCTTAGCTAAGATTGAATGAATTCTCTAATACAGATTAACAAGAGATCTTGGAGCCTGTGATTTTGGAAGCAGCATGGTGGTCAAAAACTCTTTTGGGCTGCATTAAGACTAGGCCACTGAGGAGTAAGCAATGATCTTCTTATGTCCCTTACCTTACCTTTATCGCCCGTCTCAGCGTCAACTCAAAACATGTTCATCATGTGGCCGAGCGAAGCGCACCTGTGTGAAGCAGCCTAGCATCACTTTAGATATTTTTATTAGATTTTCTTTTTATTAATTATATTAAATATAATTAAAGGGGAACTACTAACTAGTTGCTCCAATGAAGGAACTTTCTTTTTTCATTATGCACGCAGATGGTCAATCTCTATTTTTGCCGCTAGATCCCCCTTCGTAGAACAGAAGTTGAAAGTGTTCCTAGCCTCAACTTCTTTTAAGGATTCCGGTCCGGTCCTTGTGTGAGCAGCGACTTCTTGAACATGACTAGTATGTCTAGATCTAGGAATTTGAAAATGACGAGAACAATTCACTATTATGGTTCACTTTGAAAGAAACTAACTCTGGGCGGGAGGTAAACTCCTTCAGCCTAAGCTAGCTTTAGATCCTTAGATTTTGAGCTGAGCAATGTTTATTACATGAGTTCCCTTTTGCTTTTGCTTTCTCTATTAACACAATTAGGCCTTCATTTTAAATTTATGATTTAATATTTCTACTTCACAGGATAGGATATGATATATGATATGGATATAGATATGAATATGGATGATCAAAGGAATTATCGTAAACACACCCGTCAAGGTCTTCCTCAAATTTTTCCTCAACCGCAATACCATCTCCCCCATTTCCCCCTCCCCACTGCATTCCCTCCTCCAACTTTTGCTCAGCCGAACCTTTCACCACCAACACCACCACCTTATATTCTACCATCTTATATTCTACATTTTCACCCTCCTCCTATTCCTCTAATAATTTATCATAACTCCCATGTACCTTTTGAAGCTCCAGGCCATGGAGGCCATGGAAACTGGTCGCGGTCACAGCATAGGTTGAGGTTGAGTGGTCTCGAGTTTCCAACTCCCTCACTTCCCCTTATTGGTCCAGGTCCATCTAATGGAGAATTTTTTTCAAGCTCACAAGGTCAATTCACACCCTAGGCAGCAGCCTAGTTCTTCTGTCAAATGTCCTCCACTTGCAATAAGAAATGAGTGGAAAATGGAGACGAAAAGGGATAATAAGGAGACCAAAAAGAACAGACGAGAGGCCAAAGCTGAGAAGAGATACTACCTGCTCCAGTGCCAAAAGGAAAAGGCAAAAGAGAAGATGAGACTGAGGAATAGGAAGAAAAGAGCAGCCCAAGCTCAAGCTCAAGGTAAGCATCCTAACTCTAATCATTTTGACTCTGATAATAATATTTAAATGTGCAAATTAGGGACATATTGGCAAAGAGAAGTAGTGTCAAACATTCTTAAAACTTAGTGAGATTATATCTTGGATGCTCAATATAAAACTTATGTAAGGCATGTCATGCAGATGGGTTTGCCAATGTTGGAAGCCGCGTATGTGACATGAACTTGCTACCCTCCTCCCCTGAAGATGCAACTAAAAATGCAACTGAAGATGTAGATGCAACGTCGATGTTGAAAAATCTTCTTGATTTCACCCCAATTACCCCAGAAAAGGTTCTTAGGGCAGAAAAAAAAGTTGCTTCTCAAATGGACAACACATGTGCTTATGAAAGGATTGAGCATGACCTGATCGAGGTGGACAAATATGCCATCGAGAGGCTTAGACCTGAGATGGATATACGATATGGATATGGATGGTCAAAGGAATTATCGTAAACACACCCGTCAAGGTCTTCCTCAGCCGCAATACCATCTCAACCATCTCCCCCTCCCTATGCCTTCCCTCCTCCAACTTTTGCTCAACCGAACCTCTCACCACCACCACCACCACCTTATATTTTACCTTTTCACCCTCCTCCTATTCCTCTAATAATTTATCACGACTCCCATGTACCTTTTGAGGCTCTAGGCCATGGAGGCCGTGGAAACTGGTCGCAGTCATAGCACAGGTTGAGGTTGAGTGGTCTGGAGTTTCCAACTTCCTCACTTCCCCTTATTGGTCCATGTCCATTTAAGGGAGAATTTTTTCAAGCTCACAAGAATGAGAAAGAAGTGGAAAATGGAGACGAAAATGAATAATAACGAGACCAAAAGGAACAGACAAGAGGCCAAAGCTGAGAATATATACTACCCGCTCCAGTGCCAAAAGGAAAAGGCAAAAGAGAACAGGAGGATGAGGAATAGGAATAAAAGAGCGGCCCAAGCTCAAGCCCGAGGTAAGCATCATGACTCTAAGTATCCTGACTCCGATAATAATATTTGAATGTGCAAATTAGGGACATATTGTCAAAGAGGAGTAGTGTCAAACATTCCCAAAACTTAGTGAGATTGCATCTTAGCTGCTCAATATGAAACTTATGCAAGGCATGTCATGCAAATGAGTTTGCCAATGCTGGAAGCCGCGTATGTGACATAAACTTTCTACCCTCATTCCCTGAAGATGCAACTGAAAATACAATTGAAGATGCACATGCGACGTCAATGTTGAAAAGTCCTATTGATTTCGCCTTAATTACCTTAGAAAAGGTTCTTGGGGCAGAAAAGAAAGTTGCTTTTCAAATAGGCAACACATGTACTTATGAAATGATTGAGCATGACCTAACCTAGGTGGACAGATATGTCACCGAGAGGCTTAGACCTGAGATGAATATACGATATGAATATGGATAGTCAAAGGAATTATCGTAAACACACCTGTCAATGTCTTCCTCAATGTCTTACTTAAGGTCTTTCTCAACCGTAATACCATCTTAACCATCTCCCCCTCCCCACTGCCTTCCCTCACCCATCAAGGTCTTCCTCAATGTCTTACTCAAGGTCTTCCTCAGCTGCAATACCATCTCAACCATCTCCCCCTCCCCACTGCCTTCCCTCCTCCAACTTTTACTAAGCCAAACCTCTCACCACCACCACCACCACCACCTTATATTCTAAAACCTTATATTCTACCTTTTTACCCTCCTCCTATTCCTCTAATAATTTATCACAACTCCCATGTACCTTTTGAGGCTCCAGGCCATGAAGGCCATGAAAACTGGTCACAGTCATAGCACAGGTCAAGGTCGAGTGGTCTCGAGTTTCTAACTCCCTCACTTCCCCTTATTGGTCCATGTCCATCTAAGGGAGAATGTTTTCAAGCTCACAAGGTCAATTCACACCTTAGGCAACAATCTAGTTCTTCTGTCCAATGTCTTAAACTTGTAATAAGAAAGGAGTGGAAAATGGATACGAAATGGAACAATAACGAGACCAAAAGGAATAGACGAGATGCAAAAGCTAAGAAGAGATACTACCCGCTCCAGCGCCAAAAGGAAAATGCAAAAGAGAAGAAGAGGCTGAGGAATAGGAAGAAAAGAGCGGCCCAAGCTCAAGCCTGAGGTAAGCATCCTGACTCTGATAAGAATATTTGAATGTGCAAATTAGGGACATATTGTCAAAAATGAGTAGTGTCAAACCTTCCCAAAACTTAGTGAGATTGTATCTTAGTTGCTCAATATGAAATTTATGCAAGGCATGTCATGTAGATGTGTCTGCCAATGCTGTAAGCCGCATATGTGACATGAACTTGCTACCCTCCTCCCCTGAAGATGTAACTGAAAATGCAACTGAAGATGCAGATGTGACGTCAATGTTGAAAAGTTCTCTTGATTTTGCCCCAATTACCCCAAAAAAGATTCTCATGTCAGAAAAGAAAGTTGCTTTTCAAATGGGCAATACTTGTGCTTATGAAAGGATTGAGCATGACCTGGCCAAGGTGGACAAATATGCCACCGAGAGGCTTAGACCTGAGATGGATATACGATATGAATATGGATGGTCAAAACAATTATCGTAAACACACTCGTCAAGATCTTCCTCAATGTCTTCCTTAGCCGCAATACCATCTCAACCATCTATCCCTCCCCACTGCCTTCCCTCCTCCAACTTTTGCTTAGCCGAATCTCTCACCACCACCACCACCTTATATTCTACCTTTTCACCCTCCTCCTATTTCTCTAATAATTTATCACAATTCTCATGTACCTTTTGAGGCTCCAGGCTATGGAGG
This sequence comes from Eucalyptus pauciflora, assembly GCA_007663325.1. Classification (NCBI taxonomy): domain Eukaryota; kingdom Viridiplantae; phylum Streptophyta; class Magnoliopsida; order Myrtales; family Myrtaceae; genus Eucalyptus; species Eucalyptus pauciflora. The sequence goes on from VMYD01000067.1 coordinate 1,118,354, forward strand.
CCATGGAAATTGGTTGTGGTCACAACACAAGTCAAGGTTGAGTGGTCTCAAGTTTCATACTCCCTCACTTCCCCTTATTTGTCCAAGTCCATCTAAGAGAGAATTTTTTCAAGCTCACATGGTCAATTCACACCCTAGGCAACAGTCGAGTTCTTCTGTCCAATGTCCTGCACTTGCAATAAGAAATAAATGGAAAATGGAGACGAAAAGGAACAATAAGAAGATCAAAAGGAACAGCCGAGAGGCCAAAGTTGAGAAGAGATACTACCCGCTCCAGCCTCAAAAGGAAAAGGCAAAGGAGAAGAGAAGGCTGAGGAATAAAAAGAAAAGAGCGGCTCAAGCTCAAGCCTGAGGTAAGCATCCTGACTTTGATAAGAATATTTGAATGTGCAAATTCGGGACATATTATCAAAGAGGAGTAGTGTCAAACCTTCCCAAAATTTAGTGAGATTGCATATTGGCTGCTCGATATGAAACTTATGCAAGGTATGTCATGCAGATGGGTTTGCCAATGCTGGAAGCTGCGTATGTGACCTAAACTTGCCACCCTCCTCCCTTGAAAATGCAACTGAAAATGCAACTAAAGATGCAAATGCGACATCAATGTTGAAATGTCCTCTTGATTTAGCCCCAATTACCCCAGAAAAGGTTCTCAGGGTAGAAAAGAAATTTGCTTCTCAAATGGGTAACACATGTGCTTCTGAAAAGATTGAGCATGACCTGGCCGATGTGGATAGATATGCTACTGAGAGGCATAAACTTGAGATGGATATACGATAAGGATATGGATGGTCAAAGGAATTATCATAAATACACTCGTGAAGGTCTTCCTCAATGTCTTTCCCAAGGTTTTCCTCAGCCGCAATACCATATCAACCATCTCCCCCTCCCCACTATCTTCCTTTCTCCAACTTTTGCTTAGCTAAACCTCTCACCACCACCACCACCACCACCACCACATTATATTCTACCTTTTCACCCTCCTCATATTTCTCTAATAATTTATCACAACCTCCATATACCTTTTGAGGCTCCAGGCTATGGAGGCCACAGAAACTGGTCGCGGTCACAGCACAAGTCGAGGTCGAGTAGTCTCAAGTTTCATAATCCTTCACTTCCCCTTATTGGTCCAGGTCCATTTAAGGGTGAATTTTTTCAAGCTCACACGATCAATTCACACCCTAGGCAGCAACCTAGTTCTTTTGTCTAATGTCCTCCACTTGCAATGAGAAATGAGTGGAAAATGGAGACGGAAATGAATAATAAGGAGACCAAAAGGAACAGACGAGAGACTAAAGCTGAGAAGAGATACTACTCGCTCTAACCCCAAAAGGAAAAGGCAAATGAGAAGAGGAGGCTGAGGAATAGGAAGAAAAGAGCGGCCCAAGCTCAAGCTCAAGTTAAGCATTTTGACTCTAAGCATCCCAACTCTGATAAGAATATTTGAATGTGCAAATTAGGGACATATTGTCAAAGAGGAGTAATGTCAAACCTTCCCAAAACTTAGTGAGATTGCATCTTGGCTGCTCAAAATGAAACTTATGCAAGGCATGTCATGCAGATGTGTTTGCCAATGCTGGAAGCCACGTATGTTAAAATGCAACTGACGATGCAAATGCGGCGTCAATGTTAAAATGTCCTCTTAATTTAGCCCCAATTATTCCAGAAAAAGTTCTCAGGGCAGAAAAGAAATTTGTTTCTCAAATGGGCAACACATGTGTTTATGAAAAGATTGAGCATGACCTGACCGAGGTGGACATATATGCCACCGAGAGGCATAGACCTGAGATAAATATACAATAAGGATATAGATTATCAAAGGAATTATCGTAAACACACCCGTTAAGGTCTTCCTCAATGTCTTCTTCAGCCGCAAATACCATCTCAACCATTTCCCCCTCCCCACTACATTCCCTCCTCCAACTTTTGCTCATCCAAAGCTCTCACCACCACCACCTTATATTCTACCTTTTCACCCTCCTCCTATTCCTCTAATAATTTATCATAACTCCCATGTACCTTTTGAGGCTTCAGGCCATGGAAACTGGTGGCAGTCACAGCACAGGTCGAGGTTGAGTGGTCTCGAGTTTCCAATTCCCTCACTTCTCCTTATTGGTCCAAGTCCATTTAAGGGAGAATTTTTTCAAGCTCACAGGGTCAATTCCCACCCTAAGCAGCAGCCTAGTTCTTCTGTCAAATGTCCTCCACTTGTAATGAGAAATTAATGGAAAATGGAGACGAAATGGAACAATAACAAGACCAAAAGGAACAGACGAGAGGCCAAAACTGAGAAGAGATATTATTCGCTCCAGCGCCAAATGGAAAAGGTAAAAGAGAAAAGGAGGCTAAGGAATAAGAAGAAAAGAGCAGCCTAAGCTCAAGCTCGAGGTAAGCATCCCAACTCTAAGCATCCTGACTCTGATAAGAATATTTGAATGTGCAAATTAGGAACATATTGTCAAAGAGAAGTAGTGTCAAACCTTCCCAAAACTTATTGAGATTGCATTTTGGCTGCTTAATATGAAACTTATGCAAAGCATGTCATGTAGATGGGTTTGCCAATGTTGGAAGCCGCGTATGTGACATGAACTTCCTACTCTCATGCCCTGAAGATGCAACTGAAAATGCAACTAAAGATGCAGATGCGACGTTAATGTTGAAAGGTCATTTTGATTTCACCCCAATTACCCTAGAAAAGGTTCTTAGGGCAGAAAAGAAAGTTGCTTTTCAAATGGGCAACACTTGTTCTGATGAAATGATTGAGCATGACCTGGCCGAGGTGGACAGATATGCCACCGAGAGGCTTAGACTTGAGATGGATATACAATATGGATATGAATATGGATGGTCAAAGGAATTATCGTAAACACACTCGTCAAGGTCTTCCTCAAGATCTTCCTCAGCCGCAATACCATCTCAACCATCTCCCCCTCCCTACTGTCTTCCCTCCTCCAACTTTTGCTCAGCCAAACCTCTCACCACTACCACCTTATATTATACATTTTCACCCTCCTATTTCTCTAATAATTTATCACAACTCCTATGTACCTTTTGAGGCTCCAGGCCATAGAGGCCATGGAAACTGGTCACAGTCATAGCACAGCTCAAGGTCGAGTGGTCTTGAGTTTCCAACTCCCTCACTTCCTCTTATTGGTCTAGGTCCATATAAGGGAGAATTTTTTTCAAGCTCACAGGGTCAATTCACACCCTAGGCAGCAGCTTAGTTCTTCTATCCAATGTCCTCCAATTGTAATGAGAAAGGAGTGGAAAATGGAGACGAAATGGAACAATAACGAGACCAAAAGGAACAGACGAGAGCCCAAAACTGAGAAGATATACTATTTATTCCAGCGCCAAAAGGAAAAGGCAAAAGAGAAGAGGAGGCCAAGGAATAGGAAGAAAAGGGTGGTCTAACCTTAAGCCCAAGGTAAACATCTTGACTCTAAGCATTCTGACTCTGATAAGAATATTTGAATGTGCAAATTAGGCACATTATCAAAGAGGAGTAGTGTCAAACCTTCCCAAAATTTAGTAAGATTGCATCTTGGCTGCTCGATATGAAACTTATGCAAGGCATCATGCAGATAGGTTTGCCAATGTTGGAAGCTGCGTATGTGACCTAAACTTGCCACCCTCCTCCCTTGAAAATGCAACTGAAAATGCAACTAAAGATGCAGATGCGACGTCAATGTTGAAATATCATCTTTATTTTACCCTAATTACCCCTGAAAATGTTCTCAGGGCAGAAAAGAAAATTGCTTCTCTAATGGGCAACACATGTGCTTATGAAAAGATTGAGCATGATCTGGCTGAGGTGGACATATATGTCACCGAGAGGCTTAGCCTTGAGATGGATATACGATATGGATATGGATGATCAAATGAATTATTGTAAACACACCCATCAAGGTCTTCATCAAGGTCTTCCTCAGTCGCAATACCATCTCAACCATCTCCCTCTCCCCGTTGCCTTCCCTCCTCCAACTTTTTCTCAACCAAACCTCTCACCACCACCACCACCACCTTATATTCTACATTTTCACCCTTCTCATATTCCTCTAATAATTTATCACAACTCCCATGTACCTTTTGAGGCTCCAGGCCATGGAGGCCATGGAAACTGGTGGCGGTCACAGCACAGGTCGAGGTCGAGTGGTCTCGAGTTTCCAACTTCCTCACTTCCCCTTATTGGTCCAGGTCCATTTAAGGGAGAATATTTTCAAGCTCACAGGGTCATTTCACACCTTAGGCAGCAACCTAGTTTTTCTGTCCAATGTCCTCCACTTGCAAATAAGAAATGAGTGAAAAATGGAGACGAAAATGGACAATAAGGAGACCAAAAGAAACAAACGAGAGGCCAAGGCTGAGAAGAGATACTACCCGCTCCAATGCCAAAAGGAAAAGGCAAAAGAGAAGAGGAGGCTGAGGAATAGGAATAAAAGAGCAGCCCAAGCTCAAGCCCGAGGTAACATCCTAACTCTAAGCATCCTGACTTTGATAAAAATATTTGAATGTGCAAATTAGGGACATATTATCAAAGAAGAGTAGTGTCAAACTTTCCAAAAACTTAGTGAGATTGCATCTTAGCTGCTCAATATAAAACTTATGCAATGCATGTCATGCAAATGGGTTTGCTAATGTTGGAAGTCGAGTATGTGACATGAACTTGCTACCCTCCTCCCCTGAAGATGCAACTGAAGATGCACATGCAGCGTCAATGTTGAAAAATCCTCTTGATTTCGCTCTAATTACCCTAGAAAAGGTTCTCAGGGTAGAAAAGAAAATTGCTTTGCAAATGGGCAACACATGTGCTTATGAAATGATTGAGTATGACCTGGCCTAGGTAGATAGATATGCCACCGAGAGGCTTAGACCTGAGGTGGGTCCACAAGATAAAGAGCTCCAAGTGCGTGTGGGATGGGGTTTCCATCTTCAGCTATTTCCACATCGATGGAGAATCACAACTCTCAGAAGGGAGACCTCCAGATCAGGAGCTTGAACAAAAAACACGGGTTGAAGGTGGTGAAATAGGGAAACTTGAAAAGGACTTCTAGGTCTACAACTTCAAAGCTTTTTAATGGAGGGAAGCCCCCAATTAAGAGAAAATATGTGAGGAGAAAAAGAGTTGAGATACTCCCAGCTTTATCCAGAGAAGGGCTAAGGACTTCTTGGTGGATCTAAAAGTTTACCGACTGCCCAAAAAGTCCTATAGGAAGGCCTTGAACTTTGACATCCAAGACATTGAAGAAGAACAGCCCGTACTCTCTCTTTCTCTCGTTACTTTGGCCGATGCATTGCAGTTGCCGGGACTACCTATCATGCATAATAACCAAAGCCCTTTCGACATATTGTCAGGTTCAGGTACCTAAGCGAAAAGTGACCAAGCCTTTCGGTTTTGTTGGTCCAACTGTGTTGAGAGACCCTTGTTGAGAGACCCTAATGTATAAATTAATCAAATTCTTCTTTTCTCACAGGGACTCAAACAAAGTTATTGTGGAGACAGATGGCCTTTGTAGATGTGATCAAACACTGGAAGCACCTAGATATCAATAGAGAGACTGATATAAGTCAAAATGCACACGATGCACTTGTTCTCTATAAGAGGGATGGAAGCATTGTGTTTGTCAATAATTCATTTGGTCCAATGAAGAAGCCAAGCCCATGGCCAAAAGTTGACTTTGATGAAGAAACCGGCTGAATGTGCCAACTTCTTTCCAGTGAAGGTATTGATGGAACAGATGAAGAAAAGGCATGATGGTGGGAGGAAGAAGGGAGAGTCTTCCAAGGGCTTGTAGACTTATTTGTTGCCGCTATGCGTCTTGTAAAAGATATGTTATCTATATTCAAAGGCTCCGTGCCACTCCCAAAACCAAAATCAATCCGCAATCCACTCCAGTCCACCTACTACCAAATTGAGAGAAACTTATTAAGTTTTTTCCTGATCACGGCCAACTAATCTATTTCTCCAACTACCTCTTGAGAGAGAGACATAGAGAACACTATACTATTCACGTCAGAGCAAGCTTGTAACCCCTGCTGGCTCCCCTCATTGCATGCTGACCTAGGTAATGCCATCAACATAGACAAGGACTATGACTTGCTAAACTGCAAAAGCACCAAGAGATAGCTTTAATGACCTTTAACTGACGATAATACATTTCCCATCATTTGCTACGTGACACTAAGTGGGAGAATTGAGAGGATATTAGGGAAATTGTAAAACCTTTTATAGAGCTATTAAAGCACGAGTGCTGATTGTAAAAATCATAGGTAGAAATACAGACTGTACCCATGGTAAAAAGGTTCCTTAAAGGCAATTGTAAAAATAATTCACTAAATCTATACAAAATTCAAAGTGCCAATACTATAAAACATGAATTCAAGAACTTCACTACACTTATGTGACAGGTCTCAACATTACTTATCCACTTCACCAACTGCTTAAGAAGATAACCCCATGAATTTCTGCAAGTGACGAACACTTTTCTCCATGGAAAGGATCAATGGTTGATTCATTTGTAAGAGTTTTTCTAACTCAAAATGTAGCATACCATCAGTCTAAGTAAATTGGCATTTCTGATACGGTATTCTAGAGATCTTCCTATCTTTCACTGAAAAGGATCCTCTCTTTCCATTTTCTTGCTTTTGCAGTTCGGCATTTATGTCACTGGCATCGCGATTTCCCCAAAATCCAATCCCTGAAATGTGCTCTAATGAAGGAACTGCAATAATTATCAATGAACCAGTCACACACATCTTGGAGCTGGGGTACCCCCTGAGTGAAAATAGTCCAAATGATACTGTGTGTGGATAGAGCTGGACCATCAATAATGAATATGAGAAGAATGAAACCAAGGAGATTGTCAACAACAATAATTCTGTGGGAAGTAAAGCTTGTTGCATTATCAAAGATGAAGCAACAATAAGGATCTCCATAACATACAGTAGGATGACAGAGATTTGTGAAGAATTAGGCGATCATTCAATCAAGAATAATCAACCATGCAACAGTGTAGAGGAGGTGAAAACTCTGAAGACAAGCCTGGGGACGGTGAGATTGTACCTCAAGTAGCGTGTCAAGGGGAAACTAGCAAAATACAGACATGTGTGTACTTCTTAGAACTTTAAGGGGAAAAAGATAGCACGGGCACAAGGGACATTTCAAAAGGCCCTAATCAAGAATCCTCAGATACACACCCTACTAAGCATGGTCTTCTGTTGACTGATGACTCAAATAAGATGAATATAACAAATTCGAAAGGGAAGAGTAGAGGTGCTGGTAAGGGTGCTAGTAAGGAGAAAAAAGAAGATTTTGACTGGGATAGCTTAAGAAGACATGTAGAATCCACTGGACAGAAAAGAGTATGGACATCAAACACAATGGACTCTGCTGATTGGGAAGCTGTCAGACATGCAGATATCAAGGAAATTGCTGATGCCATCAAGGAATGAGGAATGAATAAGGTACTTGCAGAAAGAATTAGGGTAATACACAACCCACCAGTGAAATTACCATTAGTTCCATGAAGAGGCTTCATATAATTTAACGAGCTACAAGTGCAGGATTTCCTTAATCGGCTTGTCGGTGAACATGGAAGTGTTGATCTAGAATGGCTCAGGGATGTCCCGCATGACAAAGCAAAGTATGGTTTAAAACACTTGTGATTTCATTTGCAAGTTATGACAGAATGCGTAATTTACAAGTGTGGTTCTATAGAAGTCAAATGCTTATATCTTTTTTTTTCAATCAAAAGCAAGTTTCATACGTTATGCCCAATAATTGCTATTATAGAGTATTCTGAAGTAAGGCAATGTGAGTTCGCCAGTCAGTATATAGATAGTATATAGATGGAACTGTCCTTGATTCTCAGGTTCTCACGTCTGACTTGGGTTTTGTAGAGAGTATTTGCTAAGCATTAGAGGCTTGGGGCAAAAGAGCGTGGGTTGCGTGCAGCTTTTGACACTCCACCACCGAGCTTTCCCTGTAAGTCGAAGGCATAATCAGATACATCCTCATTATTTTGATAGATATTGTCAGCTAGCTACCATTGTGAACAAGTTGACACAAATGTCGCCAGGGTAGCTGTGAGGCTTGGATGGGTACCACTACAACCACTGCCGGAGTCACTTCAGTTTCATCTGTTGGAACTGTAAGTATCATTGAGGCACTTATTGACTGATTCATCAAACTAATCTTTGGGTTTGTGCTAGTCCATCTTAGATCCTATTCAACAGTATTTATGGCCATGACTGTGCAAGTTGGAACTTTGGAACTGGAAGTATCATCCAGCCACTGATTCGTCAAAGTAATCTTTGGGTTTGTACAGCTATCCTGACATAGATTCTATACAACAATATCTATGGCCAAGATTATGCAAGCTCGATCAGAGAATATTGTAAGGATGATATCCTCTCATTTGGTACCGAGTACCTCTAGATTGAATTTATGACAATCAGTTAAGTAACGAAATCTTTGCATGCAAGTATGAGATGCATTACCAGATGATAACATTTGGAAATGTGTGATATTATTCAGTTCCAGATGTTCTCCCCACCTCCCCATTGGTACAGTACTCATGGCTGTTGAGAGTGATCAACATTGTAAGATTAATGTAGGTTTTCTGTACGAAAAAGAGACCAAATTGCAATGCTTGTCCTATGAGAGGAGAATGCAGACACTTTGCAAGTGCTTGTGCAAGGTATCATGGTCTCCTACAATTTATGTTGGTGTACCATGAACACAACCACATTGAAGTTTCACCCAAGCAGGACCACTACTTCCAAAACAAGAATTTTAGATGCATAACAATAAAAGCTGAAAAGTATGGCCTAGGAAAACGGTACTAATAATAAATGCACCTGCTTAGTTGGTCTGTAAGGAAGATAATAAATCTCGAAAATGCAACTTGGACATTCTACATCCAATTCTAATTAGTTGATGATCAATTATTGTTTTCTTTTCATTGTGATAGTGATACTTCAATAGCAATAGGTAGTGTGAATATCATTATTACAATATCACCAGACAAGAACACATGTTTTTCCATGAATTCAGCACTCATATTTTGTGCAGTGCAAGGCTTGCCCTACCTAGGCCAGAGGAGAAGAGCAGAGCGAATGCAATGAGAAGAAACATAGCCAGCTAAAACATAGGCAAGACATGGCCTCTGTCTTTACCACTGTCTTTATCACTGGCAAAGCAGAACTTAGAAGAGCATCAACAAGAAGCAAAACTAGGAGCAAGTAATTGTCAACCTATTGTGGAGGAACCTGCGACCCCACAACTAGAACCAAACTGCACTCTGATACTAGAAATTGACATGGAGGATATGTTTTCAGATGATTCCAATGAAATTCCTACAATCAAACTTAACATTAAAGAGTTCACTCAGGAGAAGCAAATGCAGCACAACATGGACCTTCAAGAGCATGACATGTCAAAAGCTTTAGTTGTTTTAACCCCAGAAGCTACCTCCATTCCTGTGCCTAGGCTTAAAACTGAGATGCGGCTACGGACGGAGCACCTAGCGTAAGTCTAACCTTCTTGACCTCTCAAGTTACTCACATATGATTGTCATTCTTTGGAATGTAATAATACTTTTGCTGGTGGTAAGACATTTTAGCAGACATTGATTCTTGCATTTTCTATTTCTGCCCTATAATCTTTCCAATTAATTGAACTTATTTCAAATAATTGTTGGAATTAATTAAGTTTAGGTTATTCATTTAGATGTTTACGTTTTCTTCTTTCTTCTCCCCCGCTGCTCCTCAACCAAATCGTTGCTCGGTCATTATCGCAACTCGATTCTCGTCCCTCCTCACCTTGCTCGATCGGTGGAGAATATGGGTCTTCGCAAACAAAGAAAGAAGCATTTGGTTTTCTTCTTGTTTTTGAATTCATGCCTCAACCGGCGGAGAATTTGAGTCTTTGACTTTGCGGAGGATGGGTACAAGGAATAGGGAGAACTTTGGTCTTTGACTTTGCAGAGAATGGGTACAAGGAATGGGGAGACCGTAGAAAACCTATGGTTTTTTATATTTTAGGATTTGTTAATTTTCCCTATATTTTTTTTGGACAAAATTGCCCAAACTTCAGTCGTCAGAAATGTCACATCATGACTGACCAACAAGCTCAGGTTCTTCTTTGGAATTGATTCAACTACTTCGAGTCCTTATTTGAGACAATAGATCCACTTAGGTATTTATTTGATACAAAGTTCATTTCGGGTCATTATTTGAGAAAATTGGTCAACTTCGGGTCCTTATTTGAAATTTTCCCTAAAAGTGAGGTTGTTAGGATAAAAGTGAGTAAGATTTCTAACATTCATGGTATATTTTGGCTACCATGTGAGGATCATTGCCGCAACAGTAAACTGTCGTCGCCTCCACCACCTTCGTTTGTCATCGCCACCAACTTATTGTCATTACTAGCCAATCGATTATGTTCCCCAACCGAAGCTTCTTGATTAACATCTCCACCTTCGCTCATATTTGGTGCGATGGTGAAGCTTCAATTCATTGCCTCTTCTCATTAATAACTTGAGCATTCTCTCTATTACATATGCACTTCACTTGCAATGGAAAAATTCCACCTTTTTCGCAGTCTCTCACTCACTTGCGAATTGTCCTCGTGGAAATAGAAAAAAATCGAGACACGCACTCCGTCTTCTGCTTCGATCATCAACGGAAGTATGATGCATTTGTGAGCTTCAGAGGCAAGGAGATAGCAACGGAAGGCATGGTGAGGCAATGGCACAGCAAGGTGAGGTAATGTCATTGGCGGCTTGCCAGTAGTGGCGGAAGGCAACGTGGGGTTGTTGACAATAGCAGAAAGGTGGAGGGTTGAGAGAGAAGAAATCCCATTGTATTCATGTTATATTCGGACATTTATAAAATCCTATGTAAGATTAGAAGTTCCATTATTAGCTTATCCAATCTTATTCTAACCAACCAAAAAAATTTCAGACGGCCAAGTGCGGGAAATCCTTCTTTCCGCGACGGAGGTGATATATGCTTGAAGATTGCTTTTGATCCGTGACTTGGCACTCTCCAAAAACAAACACTGGTCTCTTTCATATTCAAGAGGAAGTTTCGTTGCAAGCTCACAAAGAGAAACAGGATTCGTGAAACACGATTGGACACATCTGCCATGGGACTTCTCGTCAGCCTTCCACTCTCGAGAACAGGACCACAATGTCATAGAACTATCTATCGACACTTAAAATTTAGGTCCCTTTCATAAACCTCTATGATCATGAGTCCGCATCAACGATGTTCCTTTGTAATTCTCTCCTTTTTGTTTCCAGTTGAGTAAAAGTAATTGTTGCGAAGCCAATGAAAACTGCATCGTAGGCACGGCTCCAAAACAGTACGGTGAAAAAAAAGAGCGAACAAATCGAGATATATGGTAATGGCATGATGACTCGCTAATGGAATCGTGGTGCGGCAGAGCTTCTCATAAAAGTATAAAACGTGCAACAATGATTACTAACTGAGGTTTGTGGAATGCATGTGTAAATATACATCTCTAATTTGAAAAGCAAGTTGATTCTGTATTTTCAATTGGTGCATTATATGACTTCACGATCTAGTGAGACATCAGCTGAAAGAAACAACGAGGACCAAAGAAAGCCCAACAACAGAAGGTCAAGCATTGGACTTGTCTTTCAACCTGAGTGTTGGTGGAGACATCGTGCGAAGCAAGACTGACTAACTTAGAAATTAATTGCAAGGATTTGGCACGACGCTAATCTAATCGACCCCGGTCCGAAACAACAACAGAGAACAAAACGGAAAGAGAGCTTGCGTATAGCTTGAATAGTAGGCCAGAACAGGCCCTCATAATTCGAATCAACTTTGACCAAATAATAGATACAAACAATTATTATTTTTTTCGAATGTCTATGATTAAAGAAAAGTTTACAGCGTCAGGGCTAAGGCTGTCTCTCTGTGCTGCTTCTGAGGCACATTAGTTTGTGATGATCCTCATGATAAATTTTGATCAAATGCGTGAACGCCCGCCCAGCTGTTCTAATTGCCAACTTCCTAATGATTTCCCCAACTACAATCATGGCAAATTGCTGACCTACCAGCATTCTTCCAAAGCTGTAAAATTACTCCACCAGCGAAAACAACATTGCAAGAAGATAATTCCGGTGAGAGGAACAGGCTTTGTGACTGTAATTGGAACAGACATTCGGATTTGGGAGGAGGGCCTCAGGGCCATTGGTGAACATGCCCGGGCTACGTGTTGTTTCAACGAACTAAAATAGCTTTCCCTTAAACAGGCTGCACCAATATGAGTGACACTGGAAAGTGAGTGAAGCTCGTAGACGACGGACCTGAAGCTCATGGACGACTTAAACATTGTGGACGACGAACCTGGGAAAGAAGAGCCAAAGGTAAACGGCGAATGGCAGATTGAAGCTTGCAAGGAGCGGGCGAGGATTAGGTGAGCGGCAAAGACTAAAGCGGTGCGGCTGAGGATCAGGGGAGCGGCGAGGGTTGGGAGTGGCCAGCTGAGGATCAGCTGAGAACATAGGGGAGACGAAGGAAGATAATGTGAAAAATTGAAAATCATTTGGGATTTTCTTCGATCTTTTATCCAATTGCAAATTTTAACGAAATTACCCTATTCAAGTCACTAGAAATGTTTACCGGTGAATATTTGGCCGTCTGATGAGCCTAGACCCTTATTTGAGACTCACTTAGCCACTTCGAGTTTTTCTTTGAAACAAAATCCACTCTAAGCCCTCATTTGAGAAAATGACCATACTTCATGTCCTTAATTGGAATTTTACCTAATTAAGCAATAAATATTACATGCAATTGGATTAAAAAATTGCAAATTTTGACTAAATTACCCCTGGTCAAATCGCCGGCCATCCGTTTGGGATTTTCCCGTTCAAATTATCCAGGCTCATATTTTCGCTCTGTAAGCAAATAGGAGGGAAGATATGGTGCATTGTGCTTGTGTTTGGCGACAGGCAATAAGTAATGGCAGCCGGCCATGGGCCATTTTGGGCCTTTATTATTTCACTCAACTGTACATTTGTTGTTCATTAAGGAACGTAGAAGAAGTGTAAATCGCTGTCTGGAAACGCTCTAATAAGGCCGAGACAAGCTTATCATCGTTTGGGTTTTGACACTTTCCGCGGTACGAGGATGCCAATTTTCTCACGAACTCCTTCTTGGGTCTTGGAAATCCATAGCACCTGCGTCCTAATTAATCAAATTTTAGAAGATTCTATAGCTCAGTCTAAGCTTGATCTCCGCCTACTTCCTTTACGGGAAAAAAATTACGGAAACAGTCTTTACTATTATTTTGATGGTTAGGATAAAATAAATTTTATTTTATTTGGTGTTTGGTTGCTGTCCAATACAAGATAAGGCTGGATAAATGAAAGATATATGTCGGATTAAAAAAATCCTATGTGGGGTGGGATGAAAGTGAGTAAGATTTCTTATGTCCATGGTATATGTCCATTGTCTGCCACCATGTGAGGACCATCACCACAACAGTCGAATTGTCGTCGCCTCTGACCACGGCCGGTTGTTATCACTGTCCAACTAATTTTCATTATTTGCCAACCGATCATGCTCCCCAACCGGAGCTCTTGATCAACATCTCCACCTTCGCCCATGTTTGGTGCAATGGTTAATTCATCATCCCTTCTCAACCATAACTCGAGTGTTCTCTATGTTACCCACGCACTTCACCTGCAATGAAAAATTTCCACCTTTTTCACGATCTCTCGCTCACAAATTGTCGTCATGGAAATCAAAAAAATCAAGACACCCACTCCGTCTTCTACTTCGATTCATCAATGGAAGTACGATGTGTTCGTGAGCTTTAGAGGCGAGGAGGTAGCGACGAAAGGCATGGTGGCACAGTAAGGTGAGGTGATGTCATCAACGCCTTCACAGTGGCAGCGGAAGGCAACAGCAACGGCAATGGCAATGTGGAATTGATGACAACAGTAGAAAGGTGTTTGTGGGGGAGGGGGGGATTCCCTTTGTAGCCATGGTACATTTGGACATTTACCAAACAATATGTACAATTCCCATTATTATCTCATCCAACCTTCTTTTATCCCACAGGAGTTCGAATATGACCAAATGCAGCAGGAGGGAATTCCGTCTTTTCTTGAGAGCCTAGTGGTGATGGAGGTGATGTATGCCAGAAGAAGATTGCTTTTGGTACATGACCTGGCACTCTCCAAAAGGAACACCGGTCTCTTTCGTATTTAAGAGGAAGTTAACGTTGCAAACTCACAAAGAGAAACAGGATTCGTGAAATACAATTGGGCACATCTGCCATGGGATCTCTCCTCAGCCTTCGACTCTCGAAAAAAACAGGACCACATCTGTCGACACTTAAAAAATTAGGTCCCTTTCATACACGCCTCTATGGTCATGAGTCCGCATCAACCATCTTCCCTTGTAATTCTCTCTCGTCTGTTTCCAGTCGAGTAAAAGTGACTGTTGCGAAGCCAATGATAACTGCATAATTGGCGCGGCTCCAAAACAGTAAGGTGAAAAAAAAGAGTGAACAGATGGAGATGTATAGTATGGAATGATGACTCGCTAGTGGAATCGTGGGTGTCACAGAGGTTCTCGTGAAAGTGCAAAAAGATATTGTCCACTTCCTATAATCTGGCCTGAACCTTGGAGTCGGCTCTATAGGATCGGCAACAATAGCTGCATGGAGTACAATAGAATTCCTCGGCACGGTCAATTGGGAAGACTCGCCGAGGACGATTCCCAACAAATTCTTACGAGATCTGGGGAAGCGTGTAAAGAATCGCATCTATATAATTTGCCCCTAAGAAGGGCTAGCCCGCAAAATAACCAAAGGAAAACGATAGGCGAAGGTCGGCGTTGTGCTTTGGCTTTGGGAGGTGTTCCCTTTCTAAATTATGAGTACTGGGTTAGGTTGCCACCTAGGTCTTGTCTCGATCGGGGTTGACATACTCATTCGAGATTATGATGCTCGCGAAAAGATTTGATGCAAACGGGCATCATTGATTACTAACAGAGGTTTGTGGAATGTTATATATAAAATATACATCTCTTTGAAAAGCGAGTTGCTCTTGGACTTTCAATTGGTGCATCAGATGACTTCACCAGCGCAATGAGACATCGGTTGAAAGAAACAATGAGGACCCAAGAAAGGCCAGCAACAGAAGGTCAAGCATCTTACTTGTCGTTCAACCGAGTGTTGGTGAGACATCATGTGAAGCGAGACCTACTAAGAAATTGGAAGGATTTGGCATGACACTAAGGGCTGTTGTCAAATAGTGCTTGTTTCCGTTCTTTTATTTCCGGAAGTAAATTTGGAATAAAAATGTGTTTGGGTAAAATTTTTGTTCTTGGGATCATATTTGAAGTAGAATCGAGAATAAATAAAAAATTTAATTCTTATTCCTGGATAATTCTAGAATCAAGCACATATTTTCTCTTTTTCTTTTCTTTTTTCTCGTTTTTCTTCCCTATTTCTTCTTCTTCATCTACTGCCACCACCCCATTGCCATCTGCTGCCATCCGTCGCCCACCGCTATCAGTTGTCGGCAACCTGGTTCGATAAGCTCATCAGAGGCTCACCAGGCCAAGGCCGGAGGCAAGCTTAGCCACCGGTGAGGCTGAGCCTCGCCGATAGCCAGGCGGGCCTCGCCTGGGCCTCCCTCAGCTACCAACAAGACTCGGCCAACCCCGGTGAGGCTCAGTCGAGCCTTGGCTAGGCAAGGCTCAACCTCGCCAGATTTGGGTGAGGCCACTTGCCTAGCCATGGCTTGGCCAAGCCTCGCCTAGCTGCCAGTGAGGTTGCCGGCCCTCGTTTGACCGATCACCGATCATCTCAAGACCAGCAATCGGCGACTTGAAGAAGAAGAGAGAAAGGAAAAAGAAAAAGAAAATAACTTTCCAGAATCATAAATTTTATATAGTTATCAAACGCGTTCTTTTGTTTAAAATTTGTTTCTGAAAATAGAATAAAAAAAAATAATTTCTAATCAAGAATTGTTCTTGAGAACAAAAGTGTTACCAAACACGCCATAAACTAACCGAACCCGTTCCGAAAAAACAACCGAGATCAAAACGGAGTTGCGAAGCAGAAAGAGAGCTTGCTTGTGCATGGCACGAATAGGCCAGAGCAGACCCTCATAATTTGAATCAACTTTGACCAGATAATAGATACAATTATTTTTTCAAATGTCCATGATTAACGGGAAGTTTCTAGCATCAGGGCTAAAGCTGTCTCTCTGTACTGCTTCCGAGGCACATTAAATTGGCCTTGTCTACTGCAGAGACGAGTCTTGTTGGAGTCCAGACATCTCAGAAGCCACCATTTAATGCCTCTCTCTCTCTTCGTAGCATCTTCTACAGGAGGAAAGACAAGAGTGACTCCATGCATCGGACAATGGGTAGTCTTCGTTCATCATTTAGGATTCATAATCGAATCCTAAGGTGGGTTCAGGCGCTAGATCTCTACGCTGAAAAGGTACCCATTATGGGAAAAGGGTTTCCGGCTCAACTCGTGCTGAGACTCATTTTCGTTCCTAAGAGATTTCCCTCGACAAGTCCTGTCGGCAGTTGACGAGACCATAGCACCGCCCTACAATCTCGTTCAATCTTAAGGAAGAAAGCTGGGGCCCCGCCTGAGGAATGGAGGGTGGTCTCGGTCGGTGAGGTTGACAAATCAAATGCACCACCACCGTGCGATGGAATTGCAGCGTAGGGCCCCCAGCTGCATGATTGATGCAAGGACGACGACCATTTGATTTTCTCTTGCAAGTTCATTACAGATCGACGGGATTTTTATTACATGCCTCTTTTTTCTTAGCTTTAGCTTCGTGGCCCTCTTCTCTTACGACTTTCTGTGCTTGATCTTTCCGTGGATAAACGCAGAATTGCGGGCCCCGAGATCTTATCTTACAGCGTGGGAAACCATGTTTTACTGAACAGAAATTGGATTTTAATCCGCATGGCAGCTTTCTCCGATTGACGTGAACGGGGCGAATATATGCTTATGCTTTTGCATCCACGTGCTTAAAGATTGGAGTGTGCAGATAACTTTTCGTCGGGCATCTAGACAAGTTAGCCGTTCTTAAAAATGCCTTCTTTCCAAAGATCACCTAAATTACGGAGTTTTTTAAGACACCACCAACCTCTGGCCCGGTAGCTTCCTCGGTGCATGCATCAGATACCACACACGGCGACACTCCAGAATTCATCATCCTTGCTACAGATCTCAACGGGTCCTCAAAGTCTCTCTCAACCTCACATTTGAATGTGGTCGAGATATGGTCCAGAAAGAAAATTCTGGAGGGGATGCCAACATTTAATAGAGCTAACTCTACCAACTCTTAAGGACTGAAAGAGACGGGGGAGTATCCCAGAATAACCTGAATATCAAAGAATGAGAGAGTTATCAACCAGCTCGCGTACGCATCCTACTCTATGTGAGAGTCCGGCCCCATGAATTGCAAAGCGCCGACGAACTCTCGTATCGGTCGTAAATTTTTCCCAGCATTTTCCCATCTCCACTCAATGCTATGATCTAATTGTCGATTTCTTCGAAGTTAGTTGCTCGATTATGCTCCCCCCGACATGGATGAGGGTTTTGAGCCAGCTTATGTATATATAAATGATAATGTTAGCTGGTGCGTGAAAGTGGAATTGTTGGTGAAGCCCTCAGGGGCATCCACTGGAGGAAACAAACAACACCACTGAAAGTTGCAGCAGCAGAACAAAATATATACAGAAAACTGAGATCACATCAAGTAATGATGTGCCAGTAACCCCTAAATTTAAAAAAACAATAACATGATGATGGCTATGACCTAATCAGAATCACTCCCAAAAAACCATATTTATATACCTTGAGGGTGTTATTTTAATATCAACAAGCGCTCAGATTCATCTCCTCCTCCCGCAACCGACACCAGAACGGTGATTCATTTTCTACAGATCTGCAGTCCGTAAATAGAAAATTCATCAGAAGACAAGGTCAATCAATGCATTGGTTAGGCACAGGTCAGTTAATTAAAGAGCAGTGTTAAATTAATCAAGAAAAGAAGGCTAGGTTGGTCCACGGCCCCTCAGATGACCACAAAAAGAAAATTAAAGTCCACCCTGTTAAGCGCTAATTAGATTCCTTGCGAAATCTTTTGCAGCGTTCAGACCCACATTTGAAAAAAGCAACAACAAAGGAATAGATTCCCACGTAAGATTAAAGCAGTGAATAGTCTCCATTCCAGACAGAAGAAAATGACCGACACCCCTTCCAACACGAGTGACGCCAATAAATAATATATAGAAACAGAGCCCCCCATGAGACTGTTGAAAATGACCCCCTTTTGATTGCTGGATGTGGAGATACTAATTCCTTATGGACAAAAAAGCACCACTGGACTTCCTATATTTGCATTCATACCACTGACCAAGAACCAACCCTAGGAACAACAGATCTTTATCTAGCTGATGGCTGTATGAGCCAGATTTGCCAAAAGAAATTTCAACCCGGGTAGATCTGAAAGAAAAAGTTTGTAACTTTGGGCACTTCTTTCCTTCATTCAGATTGAATCGATTCAGAAGAATATTGGACTGAAGTGAAAGTAGGCAAAGCAAAGACACGTTGTGAGCCTAGCTTTTTTCGCAGTATAGGAAATTTAGGCAGCGATAAAGACAAATTAAATTGGACTAACTTCTAAATAACCTTGTGAGGCATCAGTTCTCAAAATGGCAAGCTCTTTGAAGTAGAGCTTGCGGTGAGGGTCTTGAGATGATCCGAAGGAACGAAATCTTGAGGCAAATTAGCTCTCTTAACGATCCTCCTCATGTTGCTCTGCAAACTCTGCTGGACCAATTGCTTCACCGCTTTCTTCTCCTCGCTCATCATGTCCTCGTCCTCCATAGACTCCCTCGTACCTCCACTAACACTCAGTGCAGTCGATGAAGCCCCGCATATGGGAGCAGATACTGCTGCACTCATGCTACTGCCGCCATAGCTCTCTGATATCTGCTTCCCTTTATCCACTCTCAAACACTCCAGTATCCTCGAAGCTCTCTTCTGCGCCAATGTACTGCCAAGAAGCGTCAATTCGAGCAATGCCGATACAATTCCAGCCTCGATCATTGCCTGCCTATCACCATAAGCTTTGTGAGCCATCACCATCAAAATGTACGACGCTTTCTCTTGGCAATCCGGCGAGTCCGTCCAGTTTATAATGTCAACCAGTATAGGGAATGCATCTTTAACTCTGCTGATCGCCTTTCTGCCTTCAGGGGTAGATACGATGTTGCTGAGTATAGATAATATCCGTTCACTGATTTCCATGTCTCCCAAGGCATTCATAAGAAAAGGGACCAAATCAGTTTCGATTATTATGCAGACATTGGAGGGTAAGATGGAAAGGTTGTAGAGAGCTCTGAGAGCATCTTGCTTTGCTTGGGGGCTACTCTTGCGGTCAACATCTATAAGGGTATTCACCAAAAAGGGGATTGCACCTGACAATCCGATGATGGGCTTGTTCGAATCTAAAGCACTCAAGCCAAGGAAATTCGCCACTATAGCTTCTGAGATCGACGGGTCTATGGTCTCCTCAGGAGACTCAATAAGCTTCAACATCTTATGAACAGCCCCTGCTTCGACAATGGCCGCTTTATTCCTACAAGTGAGTCCAAAAGAGATGAGATACGTGAGCTCACAGTCACAAACCAGGAGCTACTGGACAAATCCAAAACGCACTGAAAAACACACATAATTGCTTGAAAAGTGACAAAACTATAGCATGAGCGATAATAATAATTAAAAAAAACAAGATAGTGCATTCTCTCAAATGCGGCATGATGAAACTACATGAAGGTGACACATGAGAACAGGGAAAATGACTTGTCAAAACACCTTCCAAAACATGGCATATCAAAATCATTAAAAAAAATGCACATTTCGCAGATGAATAATTGATGACACCATAGAAGACAGAAACTAAACAGAGAGCCAGAACCTGCATGCGGAAATAGATCAAATTCAAAAGCACATGACAGACAACATCATGGGTAGTCGAGGTAAGAAGAAATATTCGATGGCGACGCTAGAAACAGAGCGCAAAGAAACATTGAAATGTGAAACCAAAACACATCTAGATCGTCAAGGTGAGAACTTTGCCAAAAAGCAGAGGCTGAACTGGAAGCACGAAAGATGAAGCAGAGAAATTTTTCACAAGGAACAAGATGGGCACAACAAGACAAATGCAAGAGGCGAAAAGGACGACATTTTTTTACCCCTGTTAATGGCAGAACAAGGTGCCGAATACGATCAAATGCAAAAATCAGAGAAGAACGATCCAAACCCACTCCCAAAATCCCAAGAACTCACATGTCATTGCCAATGCCGAGGTTGAGCAGAGCGTAGAGCGAAGCAATCTGCGAATCGAGATCCGAAGAATCGAGCATTCCCACCAACGGCGGGATCGCCCCGAGCATCGCGAGCGTCGTCCTCGCCCCGGAGTCCTCCTTCGCGAGCAGCCTCACATTGCGCGCGCCCTCCCTCCTCTTCTCCTCCCGGTCAGCCACCTCCCCTGCCTCCCCCTCCTCCCCTTCCGCGTCCTGCAAATCCCTCACCACCCGCTTCAGCTTCTCCAGGGCCTCCACCTTCTTCCTCGTCTCCACGTGGGTCTCCTGCTGCTCGTGGATCTCCGCCAGCTGGAGCAGGTCGCTGAGCTTCTCCGACTTGGACACGAACGTCGCCAGCGTCTTGGGCCCCCGCGCCGGCGCCGGCGGCGGTGGAGGAGCCGGGTCGGGGTCCGGCCTCGGGGGGGCCTCGGGGGGCTTGCGGTGGCGGTGGCGGTGGCGGTGGTGGGAGGAGGAGAAGGAGCCGCCGCCGCAGCTGAAAGCGTCGAGGACGCGGCGGCGGAGGGCGGAGCCGGAGAACGAGGGCCAGAGGCGGCCGGTGCCGGTTGCGGCGGCGGAGGAGCGGTTGAGGAGGAGGGAGCCGATGTCGTTGCCCTGCTGGCAGGTTCCGGCCATCTTTCTGCGACCCAGATCAGACGGGAAGCTTACAGTTCAGGGCGGTGCGGCCGGAATGCGCGTCGTGCTCGACATGTGGGGAGATGGGTTCGTCGTTCCTTTATCAAAGTTCGGAACTTGGGATGGAGGAGAGGGGAAGGGGAAGGGGAAGGAGAAGGGGAGCGCCTCGCTCGCTGCGCTCTGCTCAGTGCTCGAGAAGGAAGAGAGAGAGAGAGAGAGGCTTTTCTGCTTCTCCTTCTTCTTCTGCTGCTCCTTCGTCTTCGTTTTGTGCGTCATTTTTATACAGGTGTCAAAACGTGCAGAGAAAGTGTAGAGAGAGAGAGAGAGGCACTTGGGAGTGACTTTTTTAGAGATTTGTACATTTTATCTGGGGAAAAATTATTATTGTTTTTCTAATGATAAAATCGATTTTGTTTTGGGTTTTTTTTTTTATTGGGGGTCGGATTTTTTTCCTAATGATAAATTTGATTTTTTTATTATTATTTGAAGTGTGGAATTTTAGGGGTGATTTTTGGCATTTTATCTCATTTTGAGAACGTTTCAAACGAGCCCTTCTCTCGACTCTCGCTCTCTTGTCTCGCACGGAGGAGGAAAATTCTGATTTCGGTCCTCTTACTTTCCTCTTTGCTAGAAGATTTCTCATTTCATCTCGAATAAGGGCATATTCTATACGTGTATGTATATAATAGGCCGAAATTCTCATTTTTCCCTCTTTTTTTTTCTTTTTACTTTTCCCATATCTTTAGCTACGAAAGTTAGGGATAACTATTTAGACGGACAACACGTGTAAAAAAGTGTATAGAAGTCGACATGTTTATAACAAACTTTTAAACGGTCCTTTCTTTTGATCATTCTTAATTGCTTGAAATAATCTCGGTATATACCTATACATTTGGGAAGAGTAGTGAACCATAATTTTTAATACACTTGGCCTATGCATGCTTTCACAACCCATAATTTTTATTTTTTATATGAATAAGTAGAGAGATTTGAGATCTATGGCCTCCTTATTAGTAATGTGGGATTCATGCAGTTATTTATATCTATCCATCAATCTATTCATGCTATAAAAAGGATATTTTAGTGGAAATAGCTAAATTATTCTTCTAATCCATGCAACACCTACTATAATAGAGCTAATTTTGTTTTTGGTCAAGGGAGATGGCACACTAATAGTCTTCAATTTAAGTGAAATAACTTTCCATTATAAGGAAATTTTGGATCTTTCTTAGCGAACAAAACCAAGCAAGAAAATTATTTGCCAAAATACATCTGATTTTTTTCTTTGGTTGGAAAACACATCCAATTTGACCAAACATGGAGTGCATCATTTGTTAAGGATAACATCACATGGCTCCTTCAAATTCAAAATATTTTAAATTAGTTAATACTTTTATTATTTAGTTATTATTGTAATAGACTAACTCAAAATATTTGAATTAGTCCATTCTTATCTCATGTAATTGTTACCATATTTATTACTATAACGGACTGATTCAAAATTATTGCGACAACTAACAGATAAACTCTATAAATACAACGCTATCTTAAGTTAAAGGATAAGCAAAACTCATACTCAAACTCAGAGTTTATTTTTACATGTTATCAGAGCACTAGCAAACGCCACAACAGGAGTGGTATGGCTACAATCACCATTACAGGATTTGGACATCTCTCAATTAAAACCCCCTATCCGTTGGTGCAACAATTTAGGGATAAAGTATCTTATGGTGAATCCATTTTTTTCACGCTAGACCATAGCATATTGATATAGACTTTCACTTCATCCGTCATTTAGTGTCACAATGCAAACTCGAGGTTTGCTTCATATCTACACATGACCAAATTGCAGATATCTTCACCAAGCTCTCTCAGATGGTGTTGACATGATATGCTCTAATCCAAGTTGAAGATCATCCATAAGACTACCTTCAACTTGCAGGAGCTTGTTAAGGATAGCAATGCATGACTCATTCAAATTCTTAATATTTTTGGATCAATTAATGTTTTAATCTTCTAGTTATTATTGTAGTTATTATTGTAATAGACTAATTCAAAATTAGTCCATTTTTATCTCATGTAATTATTACCGTAGTTATTTTTGAAACAGACTAATTCAAAATTCAAAATATTTTCAATTAGTCCACGTAATTGTTGTAACAACTAGTAGATAAACTCTATAAATACAAACGCTATTACAGAGTTAAAGGATAAGCATAACTTATGCTCAAACTCAATGTCTATTTTTACACCATTTATCCTTCCATATTCATATTTTGGAAAAATTAAATGGAGTCAACCCAAAAACATAAGACGGAGATAAAATAAGATATTATTTATGGGTGTTCGGATATTTATCAAAAAGAGCTCATTAAGAAAATTTCATAGCTTCTGGTACAACAACAATTATCAGTCACAAAAATTGAGTTATTTTAATGTTTCTTTTGTTTGACAAAAACTTAATGATTTAGAAAATATTTCTTTTTGTAAAAGAATGATCATTTGCATAATTCATAACGATAATAATTTACTCTCGCGTAGGATAAAGATGTTTATTTATCAACCCATTTATTATTCGTGAAACAATCCCACTTCATATTAAATAAATCTTTATCAATATCTTCGTGCGCTTATCGGTATGGTTCATATAATAAGAAAGAACCAGAAGCCACATGCTTACGAAAAGAGCCCCAGCTTCTCTCGGCGGTGGTGGTGGAGCACTGCACTACTGCTACATTACCCCGTGCATGAAAATTCGTGCGGGAGCTATTTTCAGCTGCGGGTACGGCGCACGACAAGGCATGGGAACGCGTCACTTTCCTACTCACCCTTCTTTTTTAATCATCCGGTGAAGGCCAGCTGGAAGAGCTGCGACACACGTGCGGGCCCGAGGGAGAAACTTCCCGGCGGGACCCGCGCGTGGGCCGACGGCCGGCGCACGTTAATTACGGTGCAGGGGGGAGCAGGGGAAGATGGGGGGCCGAGGGATGGAGTAAATGGAGGGGGAGAGGAAGGGAGGAGCGGCAGCAGCGACGGGCATGTGCGTACGGTGCAGGCGCAGGCGCAGGCGCATTTGCTGCTCTGGCTTGTTTACTGGTTTGGGCTTCGGTTCTTGGTGGAATCACGGTCGAGCCACTGGTGTCTGATCTGATCACCAGCTTCGATCCTGTCGTTTTGTCCATGCGTTCGTGGAGTTTCAGCAGCTGGTGCTCGGGATCTGCAGCTGAACTGTGGACGCACTCTCTTCCCGTTAGAAGGAAGGAAGGAAGGAAGGAAAGCACTTTGGTTATTTTTGTTGTTTCTGTTTTGATCAGCTCGAATGATTTGAGGAAGAAATTATGATATGATTCGAGTCAATGTCGTTCACGGCCAAATGAAAAAAGTGGCCTTTCTGGTGGGATCTGATATTTTCCCCACCTTTTAGTTTGGTAGAAGAATGCGGAAAGAGAGAGAGAGTAAAAATTCATAGGGTATTTATGTAAGTGTGAATCTCAGTACCCTTTAATTCCTGTACTTAAAATCATTTTCATGCTACGGAAGATTCCAAACTAATTCTCACCCCAAAGTCAATTCTTATCTCGCTAAAAACCCGAAAATCAATAGCGCCGACTTAAATTGACTGTTCGTTAAAATGCACAAGTATTGACACGCATGGATTTTCTAGGTTGGATTTGTCTTGCAATCATCTCGACATACATATGTTTAGATAGAATTTCAACGGAAGGGTAAATTTGGGTTAATGGTACTAGTATGAAATTTTCTTGTGAGATGAAAACCGGGTTGGGATAAATTTGTAAATGGATAACTCATTATGTAAGACACAAATTTGTACGAAATATGTGTCATGAACTTATCGATTCCGGGCTTTTAATGCGATTGACGCGAATCCGTATTCTTCCCCACATACAATGCGTGAAAGGACGGGAGTTTTGGAGTGCCTCCAAATTTTGCCATGATTCATGGTATCGAAGTGAACAAAAAGGAAGCTAGACATACTCATTGTAATCAGCCAAAGGAGCCTTGGACCACCGATATGTGAAGGCACGTCCCAAGCAACATGGGGAAGTACTAGAGTACAGCTGTACTAGGAGCACAGTAAACATTGATGTCGTTGGCTTGTTGGAACACCATCTTCACCTATAGAAACCGTGTTGAAATACACGGGGACAATGCTGACGCGATCCACATGGGTTGATATTATAAATAAGAGTTAATATCACAAAAGAGTCAAAATTTGATATATCCGTCGTAAATTTACTCTAATTAATTTTTATTAAATTTTACTATCAAATTATTAAGTTGAATATCACATGATAGTTAATGAGTATCTTAATCTATCCTCTATTTATTACAGATGTATTAATTTATGATTTTTCGTTATTACGAAGAGTAAATTTATATTAAATGTACCAATTTGATATTTTTAGTGGTAAAAAAATTAATTTAAGAAAAATTTATCACATGTTTACTACTTTGGAATTTTTTATGGTTAGAAAATTAATTTGAAGTAAATTTATTACAAATATATTTTTCACGATATTAACACTAACGCTTATTCTAGCTTGAATAATCCCAAAAGCCAATTATATGAGCAATTCATTCTCTATGTTTGTAATCATAGTCCTGGAGAGAATCCTCAGTCATTTTCTGACCTCGACGGCTCCACTGGCATTAAGGGCGGATTCGTAATACGACCCACGAGAGAGAGTTCCTCGCATCCGTTCGGCGAAGAGCATGATGTATTGAAGCAGTTTCTGTTCCTGGATTGCGACAGGCTAACCGACGGAGGGATCGAATCCTTAAAGAGAAATGCAATGATTCTGGCGATGTTGCGTCGCATGAAGTGCAGAGAATGAGAACACGGGAATGGACCCCGGTCATCATACTGCAATTGCTCCCGCAAATATAGCAAAATAGCAGGATCTGGACATTTGACAGCAACCAATTTCCGGTTCGACGCGAATCCCGCTAAGTGACGGTCTCCAATGGTTGTTCGAAAAGCTTTTCTTTGATTCTCTAGCTAGTGTAGTAAAGCTGTGTGCCCAAGGAACAACAATCATAGTCACCCTCTAACCTTTTGCTCTGGAATCAGCAAAGCTCATGCCAGTTTAGCAAAAAAGTTCACTGAAAGTTCAAAGAAACATTAACTTCGACACTGAAACCGGCCGATCAATAGGGTGGAACTCGCGCAGCATGGGACATTATGTACAGGTACCTTATCTCCAGACAAACCTTATCTCTAGACAAACCAGCTCAAGGTCAGCGGTTGGTTGTAACTATCTCTGACTCGTTGTACACTCGAAGCTAACTCGAACACTTGACCGTCAAGACCAAAATCTTATTACTCACCAGAACGACGCAGGGCAGCATATGTACAAGCAGCACGAGACGCAAGTTACTCAATGTTAATCATTGGCAACCATCGCATCCATTGGGCTGCTCTCCAATCTCTTGATGCACAACCTTTTCTGTGGGGGAAGGTCCTTGGCTGAAGGCGATGTAACAGCATCAACAATCACCGAGTCATCCTCCTTGAAATCTCCTCTCAGAATACCCATAGCGATTTCATTCTCAACCAACTGTTGGATCACCCTCTTCACAGGTCTGGCGCCAAAATTTGGATCGAAGCCCAATGTCCCAAGAAGCTCAATGGCTTCCTCAGTGCAGTGAAGGTCAATTTTCCTCTGTTTTAGCCGTTCTTTCAACCGGTCCATCTGCATCAGGTGGAAATCGGACCATCGTTATGTTTGCTACAAAACTCATATGGATGTGCTAGGTGCGTTTCGACACAGAACATAAGAATTGTGTCAGATGTGTTACTCAGAAAGGTGCATTCTTAGCAAACATACAGGAACTAAAAGGCTCTAGGCATCCCGACATGTAGACAATAACAATACGGCTTAACAAAATTGATCATTTGGAGATTTAAAAGCATTGCAATATAATTCCTTTTCCCACGAACAAAAACTTCTAAATCATAAAAGTAACCAAAAATAAAGATTCATCTTTTGCAATATATTGGACTTTTGCATCACAAAACAATAGTTATCAACGTGTAAACCATAAGAAATCAAGTTACTTAAACTGCAGTAAGAGAATGCACAGAAGCTTTATGCGAGCGCATTGGTAACCTATGTGGTTGCACCATTGCTTCCCCTATTTCGGCATTTCATTCTCTATTTGGCCCTTTGTTAGCACCAGTCAATGATAAAAGGTTATGATAAAAACTTTTATGGGAGAAAGCATAATGTCATGATGAAAGGTTGAAAAACAAAAGCTAGTTCTGCCTTTTCAATTTACCCCACTGAGAAAAGATTTGACGCAATATTGCAGCTTGCATATGCATCTATTGGTAGTCTTTTTTGTGATTAAGCTTACACAATGCAACACCTCCAAGGAGAAAATAAAAGTGAGCTCAAGATTAGTTACCTGGAGCTTCACAATTTTGCCAATTTCCTTGGAGTCCAGTGGCTGGAATACAATGTACTCATCAATTCGATTCATAAACTCTGGGCGGAATGTTTGTCTGGCCAACTCAACGACTTGTCTTTTCATAATGTCATAAATTACTTCCTTAGTGTCCATTGTATTGCGGAGAGTTTCAAGTATAAAGTGAGAACCGATATTAGAAGTCATTATCACGACACAGTTTGTGAAACTGACGGTCCTTCCCTGGGAATCAGTTATTCTTCCATCATCCAACAGCTGCAACAAAATGTTGAACACGTCGTGATGTGCCTTCTCAATCTCATCAAAGAGCACAACTGAATAAGGTCTTCGGCGAATTACTTCAGTCAGCTGCCCACCTTCTTCATATCCCACATAACCGGGAGGCGCACCCACCAAACGTGAAACTGCATGTTTCTCCATATACTCACTCATATCTATTCTAACAAGAGCGTTTTCTGTGTTGAAGAGAAATCCAGCTAAAGCCTTAGCAAGCTCAGTTTTGCCAACACCAGTAGGGCCCATAAACATAAAACTTGCTATTGGTCGGTTTGGATCAGATAATCCAGCCCTCGAACGACGGATTGCATCAGCTACTGATTTGACTGCTATATCCTGACCAACCACCCTCTTGTGGAGAACCTCCTCCAGCATTACTAGTTTTTCCTTCTCAGATTGTTGAAGGTTCGACAAGGGAATGCCAGTCCATTTGCTGACAATTTCAGCAATGTCAAGATCAGTGACCTCTTCTCGTAACAAAGATTTTCCTGATTTCCTGAATTCTGCAAGATTCTTTTCAGCCTCTTCTAACTGGCGCTGAAGGGAAATGAGTGTTCCATATTTGAGCTCAGCAGCACGGTTTAAGTTGTATTCACGCTCAGCAGCTTCCATCTCCAGGTTAACTCTATCAATCTGTTAGATAACAGATGGAGAGAAAGTTCAAATCAAGGTAAAATATGCAAAAGGAAGAATCATGAAAGAGAATTATATAGGGGTAGAAGAATGACCTCCTCTTTAATTGATCGAATCCGAGTCATAAGAGCCTTTTCACTTTCCCACTGCTCCGTCAGTTCTTTTTGCTTCTGTTTAAGCGAATTTAAGTCATTTTCCAACTTATGCAACCTTTCTTTAGATGCTTTATCTGTATCATTTTTCAGAGATAACTTCTCCATCTCTAACTTAAGCACAGCTCTGTCTATCTCATCCAATTCAGTAGGCTTAGATGTAATCTCCATTTTCAGCTTTGCCGCGGCTTCATCAACTAGATCAATGGCTGAAGGAGAAACAACATAACCATATACAATTAGACAACAGAAGGAGCAGGAAAGATGTGTGTCTATTGAGGTAAAGTGGAGGAGCATTCAAGACAAGACGTTGGAATAAATTACATCTTCTCTTTATACACTTAAGATTGTTCTATCACGATGGTCATATTTCTCAAAGTATGTGAGATGGAATTATCCAAAACAGTGGCATAACGACATTGTACTCCTAAGAGAGTATATAGATAATGAAGAAAATAATAGAGAAAAAATATTAAGTAGAAGAAGGAGAAGAAGAAAATAGGAGATAAATCAAAGTAATAGCTGACAGAAAATACTATACTGCTAGCAACTGTATATTTGAAATTGCAATGCAAAATTTTCTTTTATAGTTAGGCGCCCCAGCAAAAGAAAAAAGACACTGTGCAGTTAGAGTCTTTGCGCATTATTGCTGGGATTTAATTCGTCATTCTCAACAACAGGAACATTAATTATCATTTGAAAAATTTTACAGGTACATGCCATTATCAATTGAGGGGAGTCAATTAGTTGCTCATATGTGTGGGAAATAGCAAGAGTCATAAGCACAGAAATACAATCCAACGCTGATAAAATTCATTAATTACCTTTGTCAGGTAGAAAGCGTTCAGTAATATAACGATCTGAAAGGACAGCAGCTGAAACAAGGGCACTGTCTGATATTTTAACGCCATGGTGTAGCTCATACCGCTCACGCAATCCGCGAAGAATGGAAATTGTGTCCTCAACAGATGGCTGCCCACAAAACACTTGTTGAAACCTACGCTCTAGAGCAGCATCCTTCTCAAGGTACTTCCTGTACTCGTTCAGTGTTGTTGCACCTATGCAACGTAGCTCACCACGGCCTAACATTGGTTTCAACAAGTTCCCTGCATCCATTGCACCACTTGCCGCTCCTACATACAAAACACAAGCAGTAGTTTTCAATAAAACAGCTTGCATCTGGCATGTGGGAATAAACAGAAGAAAAGCAGCACATAGGAATCTGAATAAAACCATCGCATGAAAAACGAAAGCAAAATGAAAACATGAAAAAAATTAGATTATACTAGAATTTGCATGATTACAAAGTTCAACAACATTACATAGAAATAAATGACTTTTTCATGCATGTCGACAATGATAGAGACAAAACCGGGAAAAAATAGCAAGAAGGATACACACCTGCACCTACAACAGTGTGGATCTCATCAATGAACAATATAATCTGCCCATTTGAGGCTGTTACTTCCTTCAAGACAGCTTTCAGTCGTTCCTCAAAATCTCCACGGAACTTAGCGCCTGCAACTAGTGCTCCCATATCCAAGGAAATCAACTGCATAGGTTGAGATCAAGCAGACATCCCTTTAGCAGAAAGCTCTCCGAAAAATCACATTATGATCTAACCAACTTATCTTGGTCAAACAGCCAAGAATTACAACCTTTCTGTTCAACAGTGGCTCCGGTACATCCCCACGGACTATACGTTGAGCCAACCTGTTAAGAGTGAGAATTAGGCCAAAGAAATTACCATACAATCCATAGAGTTGCAACATTCACACTAGGAACCATGTCACTAGACATCCTCACTCCCAAAATGACGGTAACACGTACATAGTTTAAGAATGGCTCCTCTCAGAATACTCTCCACTACAAAGCAAAAGTTAGTGATAGCTAAAAGGATGGAACCAGCACACTGAATGAGTGCCGCCAGCACTCTTTTGAACTAGTTTAGCTCTAGATTTAAATCTGTAGAAAAACCTATAGAGCCCAGCGCAGCACTACTGATCTGTTGAATCCAATAGAGTGTTTCCCTTGAGAATAACTGCAACACCACTGCACCTTATCAGGAAGGTCAATTATATCTTCACAAACAAAGTCTCCTACATTATGACATCATCATAAAAGAAAGGAAGCAAGTTTTTCGTCCATCAGAAAAATGATTTGCATGAGTATTTGATCCTAATAACTAAGACAGAACTAAAAAAGGTTAAAAACATTGAACTATTCATATGACACTATATAACAGCAATGTTACACTGGGAGCTCCATGAATGATTCTTCATGATGCATGCTGGCTGCACACACCAAAAATATAGGCAAAAGAGAAGAACAAGTCTAACAACGCATCAGGGACTAATATACTAAGCTTAAGAAAATAAGACTGAACTGAGAAACCTACCCTTCAGCAATTGCAGTTTTCCCCACACCTGGCTCACCAATAATTACTGGATTATTCTTGGTTCTCCTACATAATATTTGAATGCAACGCCGGATCTCATCGTCACGACCAATAACAGGATCAAGCTTGCCCCGCCGAGCCATTTCTGTCAAGTCATTGCCATATTTCTCAAGTGCTTGGTATTTTCCTTCCGGGTCTGTTTGTAGGAGACCAAAGTAATGTTATGACTGATGCAATAGTAGTCAAAGAAGCAAAGGAAATAGACCAGGAATCAACAATAGAAGGTCTTCATGCTTTGGGAGGACAATAACAGATTATGTGCTACAACATGCACATTAGAGGGAATACTTAGCAAGCTGAGAAACATCGTGAAAGGTTCGAGATAAAGCTGAGAAGTACAGTGCAACATTTGACATAAAGTTTTAGAAGCTTCAGTTAAGCATGAAAATATCTTCATCTTCCTTGAGCAAATATCCTGAACACTTGAGATTCTGAAAGCATATCTTTTTCTGATAGTTGAATATCATCAATAGTTTCAACATGATTATTCCCTCAAAACAGATAGTTCTTGGCAGGATGAAGAATTGTTCCACGGCAGCTTCCAGCAGCACTGCTTCTCATCTCACAACTGACAAGCAAACTCTCACTGTCCCTATGGACTTCTAATAGACAGAGTAACAAGCAAAGTCCATCAGGAAAGCAGAAGCCCATCCCAACAACAACCCAGATGTACTTAGTTCAACAGAAAATGGAGGCTATGCAGAGTTCATTGATTAATGAAGTTTCATGAAGACAATGGCTAGCCTGTCTATGGGGAATCAATGTCACAAATATTGTTAGCCTGTTCAAATCCTAACAATTGCAGGAACCTCTGATAAAACATGGGAAGCAATGTTTTATATGGACTGATGTCTTCCAAAAGTATCATGTGATTCACAGAAAAAATCGTTGAAGTTGTATAACAATAGGATTTACTTTGATCTGTTACTCTTTGATTTCCACGAACAGCTTGAATGGCCTCCCTCAAATCCTTCTCACTGACCTGGAGATTTCGAAATAATTGCTGCCCAAACCTCTTATCAGAATAAAAGGCCAGTAAAAGATGCTCCACAGAAACAAAATCATCTCCCATTTCTTTCTTGTACCTCCGAGCATTGTCCAAAAGGGAGGCAAGATGTGAGCCCATTATAGGGCCACTAGTATCGCCCACAACCTGGTGCAAGATCACAGATTGTTACCAAACCCCAAATAACCTCTGGAGAAAGAGAAAATTGAATTGAAAAAGAAACATATAACTGAATACGTGCCTTTGGTTGTTGGGATATGAAATTGTCCACAGCCTGCAAAACTGATGTGTTGTCAAGACCAGCTTTAGTGAGAATTTTCCTGCCTAAACCATCCTTTTGCTCCAAAAGAGCTTTCATTAGATGCTCAGTTTCCACCACTTGTTGTTTGCAAACTCTAGCTGCATCAACAGCGCCAACAATGCCCTCCCAGGCCATCTCAGTGAACTCTGATGGATTTGCCTGAGTCAAACAAAGTCAGACTTCGAGTACATCCATTAGAAAATACATAACAAATGAAACAGGCAGACTTCTCTTCCAGAAATTCCAACTAAAGGATGATAAGGAAAAAATTGCCAGGTCAATCCTGCTATATTAAACACAAAGGTCCAGTAAATTCAACAGGTTTAAGAGAGAATTCTTCAATATGAGATGCTTACTCGGTTGGTGAGTAACCTTTGAATGTTTATCACATTAAACTCCAGTCCACCATATCTTGAACTTTGAAGGAAATCAAAAAAGCAAAACATGCCAAGTACAGATTCATCACCAAAACACGAAAAAGTTAAACAGCCAGCTTTATACTTTGTATGTTGAAAATCAGACACTTAGTTTTAACTCAAGGAACTGTGTTAACTTGTAAAATCAAGGAATCGTCGCCTCCCCTGCTAAGAAAATGTAATAGCCACTCAAGTGTTAGGCGGACCTTCATAAGCAAAAGCTCATAGAAGATGGGGAAGTTGAATGCAGAATTTTGGTAAATTTGCAGCTTATAATTCTCCAAATTATACCATAAAGAACCATCAAACGATATTTTTAATTTAACATTCATTGCGAATACAGCCAAAAGTAACGCACTTTAGTGATACCGGAGAAAAGTTTATTTCGTTAAGCTTATGATGTCTACATCGAACGCCCCATACATCTCTATTCTATAACTGCAGAACCTCGAAACCTAGAGGCGACAATAGTCACAACAAAGCACGGAAAGCACCAACCTTAAGTCCCAAAAGCTTCAGCAACACCAGAAGAAGACAACAGACAAATTGCTTTAAACTCAATCTTCACAAACGAGCACTATTCCCAACTCTAACATAGAAACCTAAAATAAAATGGAAATGCCATAGGCTCCTAGCCTCAAGCCGACACTGAGCAAACAAAAACACTTCAAGATCACACCTTTCAATGCTATCACAAAATATCCGCATTCACATAATGAAATTCGATCGAATTCCAACCTGAGACGCGCTCGCGGCGGTCGAGTAAGCCCGAGAGGGAAGGCCACAGCCCCGCGAACCGAAGCCGACGACGCCGCGGAGCTCGACGGCCCCGGCGGATACCGAGGAAGCGAGGACATTAGCCCCGCGAAGCGGTGGGCCGGTCGGTGGGTGAACGGAGTTCCCGAAACCGGGAGCGGAGCCGGAGAGCGAGCGAGAGCGGGAGAGGGCACGGGCGGCGGAGGAGGAGGAGCGTTTGGGAGGCGCCGAGGCCGCGTTTATGGCGGCCAAGGCGGTCTTGGTGAGCTTGGATGTGGTTCTCCTCGTGGCCATGGAAGGAGCGCTGGAAGGGTTCTGAACTTGGTAGTGAAGAAGAAGATGAAATTTTGCAGGAAGAGGAGGGGGTGGCGATTCGGTGATGCTTGGGGAGGGGACAAGAGGAGGAAGGCTGTGGAAGGAAGTGGCAGCTTCTCGTGCATCCGCCTTCTTATTTTCCTCCCCTTAATTTCTCCGAACGCAGTTTCGGATTTTTACGAATTTCCACGTCGGCATGCGCCGGGCCCACTGGTCTTGCCACGTCAGAGGCGTGGTTTGCTGGATTGGGCTCATGGTGGGCACTGAGAAAATCTATTATTGAGTACGGAAATTTGTAGGGTACAACTCCTTAGCATAAAATCTTTTTTGAGCTTTGTTTGATTGGTTTTTAAAATTCATGTTAGATAATTTTCTTGTACACGAGTTATTCATTATCGTAAGAAATTATTGACAGCTCACGCAACATAAGGTCCGAAATAATAAGTTTACTGATATCCGCTGTTTAATATTATTTTTCTTAATTAAGACAATTTGTTTTTAAATTAGAAGGAAGAAATTAGACGTTCTTTTTTTTTGTTATATCCCCTCAAAAGCCTGCTTAAGATATTTCTCACTCTCTTTCTTCGCCGTCTATCAACTAGATGTGTCAAAATGGGTCTTAAATCTATATATAATCCATTTATGGATCACTTTATATTTTGAAGATATTAGTTAAATGAGATTAAAAATTAAAAATTTAAGATAAATGGGTCTTAAATGAGTTACACTTAAAACACATTTCCAACCCAAACCTCACACTCTTTCTTTCCCTCTTTAAGTTTATAAAAATATTTTCTTTTATTTTTTATTTTTTCTCTTTCTTCTTCCTCCTTCTTTAATCAATGCCTGGCATGACAATAGCCGGTAACCTACTAGTTTGGTGAGCTCGAGCCTCGCCAATTATTAGGCGAGCTCGAGCTTGCTGATCAGGATGCCTACAAGCTCAATCTCGCCGATTTGGGAAGACTCGAGCTCACTGATCTGGTGAGGCGAAGGCCTCACTAGCATTTGGCAAGACTCAAGTTCGTTGGTATTGTCTTCCCGATATTGAGCAAGCTCAATCTCGCATATCTAGTGAGCCTCAAGCTTGTGGACTTAGAGGGAGCTCAAGCTCGCCTATGGCCAGCAGTTGGCCGAAGAAGAAGAAAACAAGAAAATAAAAATAATTAAAAATCATTTTTTAAAATAAAAATAATTAAAAATTGGTTTTTTAAGATAAAAAAATAACTGGAAATTATATTTAAAAAAAATAAATTTTTAACATATTAAAAAATTATCCATTAAATTTGTATTGCATGAAAGTGTTTTAGCAATACAAAAAAAAATCAATTTTCACATATAAATAAATATTATTTTCATGTCAATTATTAACTTACCAAACTTTTTCTTATTGAGAATTCCTCAAAAGTATTTCAATTTAAAGGTTTCTCATTTTTTTTTTATTTCATTTACTAACTGGTTGACAATGTCAACCAAAGGAAAGAAAGATAAAATAAAATTAAAAAATAAAAGGGGAAAAAAGGAAGAAAAGTCGAAGAAGAAGAGAGCCAGTGCGAGAGGATAGAGAGAAAGGGAGAAAGATATGATCGCGGGGAGAGAGAGAACAGAGGGAGAGGTGGGGCCCAGGAGGGCGACGGAAGGCTTCCGACGCGCGGTGGGACCCGGGCGACACGTGTCGCCCGGTGAATGAGATGAGATTTCGACACGCTGGCCTCTCTCTCCTATCCAACAGTATTTTCTCCTTCGCCTTTCGGGGCTTCCGGATGTGCCGTCGAAGGTAAGCGTACAGCTGCATGAGAATCGCCACCACCAGCGGTTTTCGCTTTCCCCCAGGTTACGTCGACCAAGCCTATAGATCGCCGACGCGTGGCACATGAATCCGTATGGGCGAATTTGGGCAGGGGAGTCGGGCAGCGGGTCTCTTCTTCTTGTCTTTTTTATTTTTTTTTCCTCTTTTGACATCATGCATAGGACGTTAAAGACAATATGAGACATGAAAACTCGTAAACAGCCACCATTTTTTTTTTCTTCCTCATCTAATCTTTTGTGATTCGCACATCGCTCCCTTCTTCCTAGGCGCATTATTCTTTGACAATTTACGTGCCATATATGGATATTATGCATCGAGCGGGTTCATGCAAAAAGGCCGTCTCACGTCCGTGGGACCTCCCAGCATCTAGGCAATCATCATCATCACATCATTCCACCAATCATCTCCTCCGATTCATCACGCCTCCACTAACATGGACGAAAGGACAGATCTTTGGTCAAACAAAGAAAGTGCAGGTGGTGGGTGGCTGAAGCTTCGAGAAATTGAAAAGTGGTGATATTCATTATGTAGTGGAAGGAACAATATAAATTTGGGTAAGTCCTTAAAAGATTCAAGGAGAGAAAATAGATGGGAGATCCGGCATGGAGTGAAAGACCCCCATTTTGGCACATTCTCGTATTTTGACTGACCCTAAAAGAAAAGCTTGGATGAGAATTGCGGGTCTTGCGAGGGAAAAGTAGAACCCTTGGGGCTTAGTGGGAAACTGCTAAGTTAATTGGCTTGGTGAGGCTGTCTAAATAAGCCCAGCCAGCATCCATCCGTCGAGGTTGGTGCTGTGAATCACCTATTGTCTTGCTTGCTTTACGGAAATCCTTATAACCGGATGGCAAGACAATACCGTTGGTTATAAGGATTGCCTTTGAAAGGAAAAGATTGTGGGATACTAATTTCTCGATCGGAAGAGAAAGTTGAGAGCCCCATCAGTGGTCCGGCTTCCTTTAACCATAATGTTACAATTCTTCTGTATTTTTTTTAGTCAAATGATCCTTCAGCCTCCGCATGCATTAAAATAAATTACAATGTTCCATAATATATACAGAAAAGAAAAAGAAAAAGAAAATGAGAGATGCTGTGATAGAGAAAAATCATTAGGGGCAAAAGAATAATTTGAAAAAGACAGAGAATGATGACAATCTTTCCATTGACAAAATCACGTGCTTGGCACTCGCAAACACAAAAAAGGACGAAAGGTCAATGACCTAGGAAGTTTTGCATGAAGGGTGAAATTTTGAGAGTACATGTATACCGCTCTAAATTTTCATGGAAAATCAATGTAACTTTTTTCCTCAAAACCACTCCCTAATGCCTGCAACCACGAGATATTAAATATATGTTGTAGATTTTATGTACTCTTATAATTAAAGTCATATTCAATGACTAAGTGCGAATTTTAAAACACCATACACGAAAGGTGTGCATCAATTAGATTAGCATAGTTACTTTTATTTAAAGACCCCATCCTCCTACCTCTTCTTTGTATTACAGGTGATAACAAACTTAGATAACAAAATTCACTGGAATAATTTCATGGGATTATGAAATTACTTTGCTATGGAGTTATTTTATTGCCAAAATTCCTTTTGATCTTGCTTTATTAAATCCTATTAATATAGTACACCTGCAGCAATTTGAAAACAACTTACAACCTATCGCAAACTAAATTTATATGGATTTCATGCAACTAATTGAATTTCCACACAATGAAGAGAAACATGAGATTGCTTTATCCAATTACGGAGAAGGCATAAATGGATAGGGTAATTAGGAAGAAAAATGTATAGAAAATAACAAAATGTATAAGCATTATAATCCATGTTACATCTAATTAGCTATGGAAGGACAGATTAATAAACATTATACTCTTATGATAGAAAGTTACCTGCTTTCTGCTGCTGATTGCAACTTTGAGTGCCAACTCGGTCCTCTTTGCCTTCTCTCGGTGCTCGTCATCCCTAGGCTTAATCGACGGGACGACATCATTGCCTTTCTCGACTTGCCGGAGTTGCAGCAGCGACATCCCCTGGTGTAGGATCGCCAAAGCATCATTGCTAATTCTTGCTCTACGCGTCGCGGTGCCGTCGTTAACCTTCCCGCCTAGGCTGCAGTCGGGGATTCTCCTTCGAAGATCGAAAGACGCCGGTCAACTCTTTCCGTAGCGCCACGGCAAGTTCCTGTGCCCATCATCTAGTCGTGACGCCCACCAGTTCTCTCGACGAAGCTTTGGCACCTCACCTCGTGTGCCCAATAGTTTCGTTGATCATTGCCGATCATTGCCGATCATCACCCTCGTCAGCACTGACCACCCGCCGACCCCCTCTATATCACGCTAAACACTGGCACTCGGTAAATCGAGGTAAGTGTAATCTTGTAGTTTAGTTTTGACAAGATAGTTTGTTTTGATGCATGTTATTTTGTCAAACGACTTAGGTGTTCATGATTCGA
This sequence comes from Eucalyptus pauciflora, assembly GCA_007663325.1. Classification (NCBI taxonomy): domain Eukaryota; kingdom Viridiplantae; phylum Streptophyta; class Magnoliopsida; order Myrtales; family Myrtaceae; genus Eucalyptus; species Eucalyptus pauciflora. Next base: position 1,156,417 of record VMYD01000067.1, read on the forward strand.
CCATTTCCCTGCATTAACTGAGGCGTATTGGGCTTATGAACCTTTAGATACTAAGGTCGGATCCTAATATCGTCTCGCTGGACTTGTTATGGTTGAGCATGTGATTAATTTGTACGTCGTCATCACACGTTACCGTCTCATGCATATTTAGAGTTTAGGAAATGTTCACGTAATGCATGTCATTTAGAAAATTATATATTCTCAGGATTTTTAATAACGAATCATATAGAAAATATTAACTATTAATTGCATTACATGCATCATCCACACTGCACATGGTTCAATATTAATACACAGTTCATAAGATCACACTATAGTCCTAGGATTTAAATTTACTGTTTTCATAAAAAAATAAAATAAAAAAAATAGCACTTCATATTGATTTGTCTCATAGGATTAGTTCATGGTTAGTCCTAGAATAGAAAATGCATGTAAAATAGGAAACGCATACACAGTTAATAGGGGCATTTGTCTTTTTGTTAAGAAAAATAACAAAAATACATTAGAAAGTCTCAAGAAGATTGTATAGTTAACATTCCATAACATATCATTTGAAATTCATCATGCATGATCATGCATAACATTCATTCATTTTGTCTGCATATCTCCCTAACTAAGACAATTGTTTTGAAAATTAGAAGGAAGAAATTACACGTTTGTTGTCATAACCCTCAAAAGCCCGCTCAAAATCTCTCTCTCCCCCTCTTCGCTTGCTTCTGGAAAGGCTTCTAGGAGAAATAAACAGCTCAGCTTCTTCTTCTTCTTTTTATTTTTATTTTTAAAAACTACCAAAGAAGAAGAGGATCGGACCGCTCTTCTCTCCATGAAAACGCCCTAGCCCTGAAACCCACCACCCTCTCCCTTCGTCCAAAAGCTTCAAACCCTCACCTCCTCTTCCTTCCCTTTCCATCGTCTCTTCACTCCCCACCAACAACCACCACCACGAGCCCGCCCGTCGTTCCCCGATGGCCTCCTCCTCCTCCTCCTCCGCAGCCGCCCACGGCCGCCCCAAGGCGGTCGTCATCATGGGCGCCACCGGGTGCGGCAAGTCCCGCCTCTCCATCGACCTCGCCTCCCACTTCCCTTCCGAGGTCATCAACTCTGACAAGATGCAACTCTACCGGGGCCTCGACATCACCACCAACAAAATCCCCCTGGCTGACCGCCGCGGCGTCCCCCACCACCTCCTCGGCTCCCTCGACCCGAACGACGGCGAGATGACCCCGTCGCAGTTCCGCTCCGTCGGCCGCGATGCCATCTCCAGCATCGCCTCCCGCGGCAATCTCACCACCCTCGTCGGCGGTTCCAACTCCTTCATCCACGCTCTCCTGGCGGATCGGTTCGACCCGGGGGCAGACGTGTTCAGCGGGCTCGGCCCGCCGGCGAGACCCGAGCTAAGGTACGACTGCTGTATTCTGTGGGTCGACGTGTCGCTGCCCCTCCTGAAGAAGTGCCTGCCGAAGCGCGTGGACGGAATGCTCCAAGGGCGCTTTTGATGAGCTCGCCGCATACTACGACCTGCGCAGGACCGATCCGGGGGGTCAGGCCGGGCTAAGGAAGGCCATTGGCGTGCCCGAGTTCGACCAATATTTCGAGAAGTATCCGCCGAGGGGGGTCGGCCCGGGGGACGCGTGGGGCGGGAGGATGCGGGGGAGCGGGACGACGATCCGGTGAGGGAGGGTGCATACCAGGAGGCGCTACGCGAGATAAAGAAGAACGCGGGCCAGCTGATGATAGGGCAGATTAAGAAGATCCGGCAGCTGAGCAGGAGCGGGTGGAAGCTGCATAGGCTGGACGCGACGGAGGCCGTCCAGCTGGCGATGGCGCCCGAGGAGGAGGGCGGCGGCGGCGGCAGGTCGCGGGACGTTTGGGAGAGGGAGGTCGTGAGGCCGAGCGTGGAGATTGTGAACCAGTTCTTGCAAGAGAAGTAGGGAGAAAATATTGGGTGGTCCGGTGCCATGCGGAGGGGTGGGCCCACTCGGTGTCGTCTGCCTTCTTCTCATTCTCTCCTGGCTTGCCCACGCCGTCTCTCCTCCTAGCCTGCACGCTCTCTCTCCTGTGCAGCAGAGCGAAGCCCGTTCCTCTGTCCCTCTCCATTTCTTTCCTTTCGAAATTTTGAATCTCAAGTTTTCTCTCTCCACGCTCGTTGCTGCTCCGCCGTGCATCAAGCGGCCGTTCCCCTGCCGTCGCTGACGAACCACATTACGGCCGCCCCTACTCCGGTGCTCGCTCGCTGCTTCTCTCTTCGGGCTCGTTGCTGCTCCGTCGTTCGTTCCGGCGTTCCCGGGATCGCAGACGCAGCACGCGGAGGAGAAGCAGGCCTCTTCGAGCTCCCCTCAACGTCGGCGAGCGTCGCCCGCCGAGCGAGACCCCACACACGGAAGGCTCGGAGGCGAGGTTGCTGGAGAAGCTGGTGCCGTACGCTGCCAGCTTGGTGCTGAGCTGCCTCGTCGTGTTCGCGGGGCTCCGCCACCTCGACCCGAACCGGGAGGCCTCCAAGAAGGCCCTTGAGCACAAGAAGGAAATCGCCGAGCGGCTCGGTCGCCCCCTTATCTAGACCAATCCGTACGAGGTTGGGCTCTCTGAAATTCCATTCTTTGGGATCGTATCGCCCTGCACGGTGTTGGGAATTTGAGGTTTGGGTGGCTTGGATGGAGGGTTATGCAGTGTTTGATGTGCTTATGTGGGAGAATTTGGGAGCTTTTTGCCTTTGGTCAAGTTGTCATGAGTTTATGATTGAGATGAGATGAATCGAATTGCTCGCCACTAGCAAAATGCTTGTTCCATATTTCGTTCGGGGTTTGATAGGATTCCGTATGCCCAAGCCTAATGGTACTTCTACTACGATTCTTTGCACGGTCAACCGTATAGAATTCTTTACCCAATGAGGCAGAGCTTATGTTTTTCTAAGATACTCATTTTGCTTGATGTGAGTGAGATTTGTATTTCTTGCCATTACTGCAGGTCAGGTAGGGCAGCTGTTTGTTAGTTTTATGGTTTCATTTGTTATCTTGCTTTTAGGACTTTTTGATGGGATAATATGAATTTTGGAATTGACAATAATGTGAATCCTTGCTGGTAGGTTGACCGGGCAAAAGAAATATACAAATTGATGGATGAGTATAAGATCAAGGGTACTCCAGATGTTTACACTATCGCTATTAATAGTTGCAGCCAGACCGGAGATTGGGAATTTGCTCTGAGTGTGTACGATGACATGAAAAAGAAAGGTGTGGTTCCTAATGAGGTATTGTTAATAGTAATTTGAACACATTTAACCTGGTTATCGAGGCTAGGTAAGAAAGGTGTTCTCGAGTATTTAGTCTCAATGTTGTTCCAGAGAATGCATTATGTTATTTTCCTGCTTTCTCTAGTTGCACTTAACTATAGAAAGGGAGATTCATTGATTATGCCATCTGATTTCTATCTTCAGCCTTTTACAAAGAGCCACTCACGGAAGTAGCTTACTCTTTTCTTCTTCTGTGCAGATTTTTCTCAGTGCATTAATAGACGTTGCAGGGCATGCTGGGAGGGTTGATGCTGCATTTGATATTCTAGAAGAAGCAAGGACTTGTGGGATGCATCTTGGAATTGTATCATACAGTTCTTTGATGGGTGCTTGCTGTAATGTACGACTTCTGCTGATTCTGAAATTTATGACAAATTACGTCGTGGAATGGAACTAGTTATTAACTGAAGGATGTCCTCATTGATCTACAAATTTGGCGCTTACATGATAGACTCTGTTTTAACAATATTCTTCAGATTATTTTGCTCAAATTGCATTCTTCATTATTTTCTTTGCAGAAAGGATGACCCTGAAACTGGCACTGCGCTCTTTTCACAAGCTAAAAAGGACGGGGTTGCTCCTAATATTACCATGTGTAGATGCATGATTGGTAAGTCTGGTAAATTTGATTAATCGCAAGCATTGAGTGCCTCTGACATATCTTTTCCTTACTGTTGCTAGTGTTTCCTTGTCTGGTTTCCGTATTTGAAATTATTAGTGTTCTGTAAGATGAAAGCTACATTCCTCGATAACACGCCAGTTAAGAGACAACACTGATGAGCAGAATCGTTTTTTGAAGTGGATGTTCGAAGATTGGTATATTTTCAGAATACAAAGCCTGAATTTGGAGAATCATTTGTCACTGTGTTGTGAGGTTTTGGTAATTGGTGAAGTAAATGCGACCGTGACCTTTCAGCTATTATGCTACTTTCTAATATACTGCATCATTTAAAGCAGTAATCTTTATTCATGCTACTATGTTATCTTCCTGTTGATTTGCCAATAAAGTGAGCTATATGTACTTTTTAAGCTGACATTTGCAACCTGTGACAAATTGCCCATCTACACGTTAATTGAAATTAAACAATTACGCAATGTCTCATTGATGCCAAGGGTTCTTGGGGGTTTGTTTCATACATTTATGTATTTATTTTTTGGGAGGTGGATAATTGAGGTTTCAGTGCCAGGAACTACATGTGGCACCTAAAAGTTGTTTCACCTTTTGGTCAATTTATGTAATTTCTAAAGTACATATACTGCCTCGTAAAGACAGAATAATATGTTTTTGATTTTTCTTCTAGAGTTAGGTATATGCAATTTGCACTAGCTTAGGGGAAAATTCGTTTATTGAATAATAGAAAGATTGAGGTCAGGAGATTGCACCTTTATGTTCTCATCAATTCGATAGTTTCTGCATATTCATATATCTTTGGTTGTATCCTACATTAGGAAAGCTTTTCAGCTGGTCAAATGTTTCAGCCATCATCTGTTTAGATTGTGATATAAAGTGACTATGACAAACTCACGAGTTATCTAGTCTGAACTCCTTGAAGGAAGTGTCTCTGTAAGTTCTATTTTGATCTTGGTTTCTTTTTCTTTATCCTTTCTCTTTGTTTGGCATGAATGTCTCGCTGTGTCTTATTATATTCTCAATAATTTCAGGTTCATGGCTTTGTATACGTTCTTGGCGAGCAAGATAAACAACCGGTTGCTTACTTAAATGATATGTTCGAGATTTCCAAGGGCAATAAGATGGTTGTAATACAATGGTTTCACAAAATTGATGAGGGTAGGATTGATTTGCCTCGCGTTTTTTTTATGATAGAGATTTTCTTTTCTGTTTTCAAGATCTTAGTATCAAATGTATAGATGTTTGGAGCTTGTAATTTTGATAGCTTGAATCAAATAGTTACAATTGCATTTTTGGATTTGCGTTCCTTATCTTCATTGCATTGCCATTGGCCAAAGCTAACTCAGTTACTCTCCCTTCGGCTTTTTCTCTCTCTCATTAAATGTTTCCAACATTCATATCCATGAAATTGTCATCAATGAAACAGGCAGATTGAAAAGAGTAATGAATGGTTTCTTCGAGTACTTTTGTGGCCTTAATCCCTTTTGTGGATTAACACTCCAAACAATCTATTATTTATAATTGTAAAAATAGAGTGCAGGTGCTCAACAATTAAGCTTCCTAAACAACACATGAGACAAGGGAATTCTACAAGCATAAAAAGCAATAATTGTGTTGCTAGAAGTATATGCTTGTGTTGCCAGTTCTGGAAGCAAGACAGCGGCAAAAATAGAATACATAAGAAAATTTAGTATATTTCAACATCTTGATGGTCATAGCCCATTGTGGTAAGCTCTTGATTCGTTTATCGTTTCTTGCATTTTCACATTAAATTTGGGTCCAGCAGGGATCGTTTCTCTAATCCAGTCATGACTAACTTTCTCTCGAGTACCCTGGCTTCGTTAACTCAGATAAACCGCCATCAGACACCAGCAGTCCACTTTGATGCCGAAAGGCTTCCTCAACAGTCCAGTCTCAAAGACCTCTCTCGAGTACCCTGACTTTCTCTCGAGTACCCACCCGCTGCAGCTCATTGCGAAAGACCTCTCTTCGCTCAGCTGGAGCCTGCAAATGGAAGATAGACATGCAGACAATCAAGGCAATGCAAAGTCACCCAGCTTTTGACAGACAAAGAAGTCGGTAACATCTACTCCAATATCTTAATAATTGTAATAACGAATTTATTGAACTATCTAAGCCTAGGCATCGATCTCACATGTCTACTTGTCTTAATCTGCTTCATAACAACGATACATCAGCGCATGACGATAGTCCGACCCCTCTGATAAAAATGCTCAATCCTTTAGCAAGTTCTTATATTCATGAATGCTCATATATTAATAAGAGAAATAACTAAATTACATACAGCCTCTCGAAAATATCTTTTAAAAGTTAGTCAGCTGGTTGCATAAAAAACTTCAGGGCCTCTGTTCAGCATAGTTGAATATGAGCACCACTTTTTTTCTCATAGCATGTTAATCGACAATGGTGCTCAATCAGACCCACGGTTTATGCCATTTTGTTGAATCCATAGCATTCCATGTCAATATCATTCATACATCAGGAGTTGCAAGTTACGGCACCGAAAATTAGAACCAAAAAGACCTAACATCAGACTGATCACCGGTAATTCGAAGACCTAAACACGCACATGGTGGATGCATGTGGGTGTGCGCAAATAAGCCTTGCATGCAGATGCCGCCTAACCACACAGGCAGATGAGACAAACGACAGAGTTCATAACAACAAAAGGTCGTATGCAGTGTTGTCAACAAGACAAAGAAACTCTGCATCTACACATCTACACCAGCAGCAGCCACAACTTCAGAAGTACCTTTCAAAGACTTCGGTGGTACTTAAGAAACAATGGTATAGCATCCCTCATTCTTCTATAAGTGAAAGGATAAAACACAAGATTTCATTCGAGTAAGATAAAAGTGGTAAATGACATGCTTCCCCACAATGTGACAGCTAGAACTAAACGAATGGGGGCTTTAAACTAAATTCCTGCAGAGATTGTCAGTTGAAGTGCAAAATCTCTGCCAGAAAGATATAGAAAGAGAAATGAGTGATTTCTCCTACAATGAAAGTGGGCATAGGTAGACTTGATATTGAATGAAAGAACTAATATATTCTTATTTGTTAAGGACATGCAGAAAACAGAGTATCTAAAGAACAATATATGAAAAGCTTCTGATTGTACATTTGGCAGGAATAGCCATTGAGATGAACTTAACAACACAAAGAGCCATACCTGGATTTCAGCAAGTATGCATCCGTGCAATGCCATGACCATGAATGCACAATGCCTCAGTGCACCGCCTACTTTAACATAGTTCTTCCAGGGATACCTAAATGCTCTGTATGGACCATGAGGTGGCTCCCAGATAGCAAAACCCAACTTCTCGCATAACAGAATGGAAAATGGGAAGAATAAGAAAACAAGATCAACTAATATTTCAAATAAAGCAGATGAGCAGAAAATTACCAGAGCATCTTCTTTGCTTGTGGATTCTACAGCTGCTCTGTAACCATTATAGAGTGGATCATCGGAGGCCTGATAAGTAAGAATTTTCGAGGGAACCCTTTCATATTCAATACAATTGAGGTACCCATTAACACAACCTAATGAGAAGCAAAATTAGATAAAGTGAACAGGAGGGATGAGAAGCAAAATAGAATAGACAAAATAACTAATCAGAGAATTTTTAGTAATCTTTAGAAAACAAAATTATAAACCTAGGGTGAACCTTCCAAAGATGTTGCAACCCCCATGAAGTTCTTAACCACTAACTTATGCAAGTCCTCGCCAGCCCAGATGGGAAAAATGCAAACATTTATTGCCAGGCCAACACCAGCACCTAGTGCAATGAGGAAGAAGCGGGCAACAGCTGTGCGTAGTCACTGAGCCCAATCGCTGACCGACTTCGCAGTGTGCAGTGGTAGGACATGTGCCTCCAGCTCCGCTCCCACCCCACCACGGCCTAATCTTTGCTCCCCTCCCTCCGCCTCAGTTAAGACACGGCCCTCCCTCCTCTAGTCGGTCGACGAAGCACAATTATTACAGCCTTAATGTGCTTCGTTGGTGACGGCAGGGAAACGGCTGCTTGACAAACAACGAAGCAGCAACGAGCACGGAGAGAGAAGCGAGTGAGCGCCGAAGTAGGGGTGCATGCTTTGTCGACAACAGCGGGGGAACAGCCGTTCCATGAACGCCAGAGCAGCAATGAGCGTGGTAAGAGAAGAGAGTAAGCACCAGAGTAGGGGCACCTCCTTCGTCGGCTCAGGCAGGGAACGGCCACTTCACGAACGCCGGAACGAACATCGGAGTAGCAACGAGCACGGAGAGAGAAGCTTGTTAACTTGTAAAATCAAGGAACCGTCGCCTCCCCTGCTAAGAAAATGTAATAGCCACTCAAGTGTTAGGCGGACCTTCATAAGCAAAAGCTCACGAAGATGGGGAAGTGGAATGCAGAATTTTGGTAAATTTGCAGTTCATAATTCTCCAAATTATACCATAAAGAACCACCAAACGATATTTTTAATTTAACATTCATTGCGAAAACAGCCAAAAGTAACGCACTTTAGTGATACCGGAGAAAAGTTTATTTCGTTAAGCTTATGATATCTGCATCGAACGCCCCATACATCTCTATTCTATAACTGCAGAACCTCGAAAGATCATTTCTAGAGGCGACAGTAGTCACAGCATAGCACAAAAAGCACCAAACTTAAGTCCCAAAAGCTTCAGCAACACCAGAAGAAGACAACAGACAAATTGCTTTAAACTCTAACAGCAAAACCTCAAATAAACTGGAAATGTCATAGGCTCCTAGCATCAAGCCGACACTGAGCAACAAAAACACTTCAAGATCACACCTTTCAATTATATCACAGAATACCCGCATTCAAATAATGAAATTCGATCGAATTCCAACCTGAGACGCGCTCGCGGCGGTCGAGTAAGCCCGAGAGGGAAGGCCAGAGCCCCGCGAACTGAAGCCGACGACGTCTCGGAGCTCGATGGCCCCGGCGGATACCGAGGAAGCGAGGACATTAGCCCCGCGAAGCGGTGGGCCAGTCAGCGGGTGAACGGAGTTCCCCAAACCGGGAGCGGAGCCGGAGAGCGGGAGAGGGCAGAGGCGGCTCCGGCGGCGGCGGTGGCGGCGGCGGAGGAGGAGCGTTTGGGAGGAGCCGAGGCCGCGTTTATGGCGGCGAAGGCGGTCTTGGTGAGCTTGGAGGTGGTTCGCCTCGTGGCCATGGAAGGGGCTCGGGAGGGTTCTGAACTGGGTAGTGAAGAAGAAAATGAAATTTTGAAGGAGTAAGAGAAGGGAGGAAGAGCGGGGTGGCGATTCGGTGATACTTGGGGAGGGGGCAAGATGACAGAATGCCTAAAGGAAGCAAGATCAAGAGGCGAGGTGAAGGAATTGAGAGAAGTTTTCTATTACTTCAATTGTATAAATTCGATATACAATGTTCTGTAGTTATAATACATAATGTACATGAAGAAATGAAACAAAATATACTTCAAATATTCTACAAATCAAATCTATATTTCTGTCTAATATTAATTGATTCAATTAGATCAATTTAGATCAAATCCAGCGGATGATCAATTTAGATCAATTCCAAATCTGGCAGATTTTCAAGCATATCTTCCAACACTCCTCCTCAAGCTGGTGGTCTGTAGATATCTAAGACGCATAGCTTGCTTATGAGATATGCATGCTGTCTTGAACATAGAGGTTTGGTAAAAATGTCTGCTGGCTGTTCAACTGTTCCAATCCCTCTTGTTTCGATTATCCATTCTTGGATTTTCTCTCGAGTGAAGTGACAATCCACTTCTATATGCTTGGTTCTTTCATGCATTATTGGATTGGCTGCAAGTTTCAGCGCTGACTCATTGTCGCAGAACAGTTTTGTTGGCCCTTTAGCTTGTATTCCAAGATCTCCAAGTAGACCTCGTATCCATACAATCTCACATGTGGTTTTTGCCATGGCTCGATATTATGCTTCTGCTGAAGATAAGGAAACTGTTGCCTGTTTCTTGGTTTTCCATGAAAGTAATGATTCTCCCAGTTTAATGCAAAAACCAGTGACAGATCTTCGACTCATAGGGCAAGTCGCATAATTTGCATCACAATATGCTGTCATTTCCATGTTGCATTTTCTGGCCAAAAGTATTCCCAGCCCTGGACATTTCTTCAAATACTTTACAACCTTCAGAGCAGCATTCATGTGGGACTCCTTCGGTTTATGCATAAATTGACTGAGATTTTGCACTGCATATAATATATCAGGCCTGGTCATAGTCAGATATATAAGTTTTCCAATTAGCTTCTGATAACTCGTTGGATCTTTAAGAAGAGGATCATCCTGAGATGTTTCTTTGGTATGATCCGCTGCAATTAATCTAGTATTCTACTCAATTGGAATAACTGCTGGTTTGCATCCTGATAAACCTGCTTCTGATATAATTTCTAATACAAACTTCCTTTGACTGAGAGAAATTCCCTAGTGAGATCTGGCAATCTCAATTCCAAGAAAATATTTCGGTGCTCTCAGATCTTTTATATGGAATGTAGTATGCAAATATTTCTTAAGATTCTCTATTGCAACTTCATCATTTCCCATAATGAGAATGTCATCTACATATATCATCAAGTAAATAGATGACGTACCTTTAGTCCATGTGAACAAGGCATAATCATACTTGGATTGTTTGAAGTCCGCGGTGGTGAGAGCCTTAGCAAATTTTGCATACCACTGCCTGGAAGCTTGCTTCAGTCCATAAAGGGATTTGCGGAGACGACATACTTTATTCTCCCCCTGTCTCCGTAAGCCCTGAGGAATAGCCATATAAATTTCTTCATCCAAGTCGCCATGGAGAAAAGCATTGTGGACATCCATTTGATGTAAGGACCAATCATGGATTGTTGCAACTGATAAGAAAGATCGAACAGTGACATCTTTAGCAACGGGGGAGAAGGTTTCATGATAATCAAAACCTTCTTTCTAAGTATAACCCTTGGCCACTAATCGAGCCTTGTAACGCTCAATGGATCCATCAGCTCTATACTTGATCTTATAAACCCATTTGCACCCTGTAGACTTTCTGTTGGAGGGAAGATGGACCAGTTCCCAAGTTTGATTATCATTCAATGCCTGTAATTCTGCTGCCATGGCCTGTTGCCATCAGGGATCACTAGAAGCCTCATGATAACTAGATGGTTCCCTCTCATCAGAAATCCAACTAATGCAACATCAATGTTCGGACGAGAGTCTAACAAAAGAGACATATGAGGATATTGGATAGTGAATACCTGGCGATTTAAGAGAGGCACAGATATAATCCTTGGTCCAAGTTGGTGGTCTGGTGGCTCGTCCCGTACGACGTGGAGGATGCTCTAGAGGTGGAGGAGATGGTTCTCCTATGGCTATATCTGCCGAAAGATCAGAAAGATTGTCCACATTAGACGGAATTGGAGGTATACCTTGCATCTCTTCCTCATGATCTGACTGATGAGGTGAATTAGATGATGGTTGTGAAGGAATTGCTTGAGCTGGAAATCCTGTTAGAAAATACTTAGGAGAGATATCTTCCTGTTGGGGAGAACTACGAGGAGTATCTGAAACAGTCAAATTTTCCTTGACTTCCTGGAAAGGGAAAATATTTTCATGAAAAATGACATCTCTGCTTACGAAAAAATCCCCTGTGCCTGGATCAAGAACACAATATCCTTTCTGTAGATTGGGATAACCCATAAAGATGCATCGTCTGGCTCGAGGACTCATTTTGTCCCGAGGTCCCACAGTTGCAGTACAACATAAACAACCGAAAACTCGTAAATGATCAAGTGCTGGTTTTTTGCCATATAGTATTTCAAAAGGTGATTTACCAACCAGTATTCGAGTTGGCATCCGGTTGATGAGATATGCTGCAGTGAGAATACAATCTCCCCAATAAATATCTGGAATGGATCCCTGAAACTTCAGTGCTCTGGCGACCTCCAATAGATGACGGTGCTTACGTTCCACTACTCCATTTTGTTGTGGAGTGTAGACACATGAACTTTCATGGAGAATCCCATGAGATAGGAAAAACGAGTTGCATTCATGGTTAAAAAATTCTTTCCCATTATCAGTGCGAATCCTTCTGATTGTCTTCCCAAACTGATTTTTGGTCAGAATGATAAAGGATTTCAGATTAGAAGACACTTGAGCTTTAGACTGCATTAGAAATATCCAGGTGGCACGAGAGTGATCATCCACAATAGTAAGAAAAAAACGCGAACCATCACGATGAGCCGTGTGATAAGGTCCCCAATCATTTACGTGGAGTAGTGAAAAGACGGTAGTGGAATGACTCTTACTGATGGGAAATGGTGTGCGAGATTGTTTTGCCATAGGACATATGTGACATTTAGAGTAAGGAAAAAAAGCACTATGACCCATTCTTGAATGTAAAAGAAAGCTCTTATCATCGGTAGTAGCATTACACAATGATATTTTATTCAAGACAATTGATGAAAAATCAAAATGATTTGGAAGGTCATTTCAAAAAAACAATCCTTTTGAGAGATTACCCAAGCCCATCAGTTTGCCCGTCGAAAGGGCCTGGAAAAAACAAGCATCAGAATCAAAGAAGACTCGACAGGAATTTTCTTTGCAGACTTTGGACATTGAGATAAGATTGAATTGAAATTCAGGAACATAAAGGACATTTCGAAGGGTAATTTGAGGACTCAGACGAACAGTGCCTGTCAAGGTGACATTAGTGATGTTCCCATTTGGCAATTGCACAGAAATAGGAATATTCAGCTCCTTATGCATGTTAGAAAAAAACTTTTATCATAAATAATGTGATCACTTGCTCCTGAGTCCACTATCTAGGCTTTCCTTGAAATAGAATTTATCAGGCAATGAGATATACCTGAAAAACTGCCTCCTTTATTTGCGATGTCTGCCTTCTGTAGAGCCTGCATTAATTGCTCATATTGTCCATAGGTAATTGGCCGGTCATTACTGAGTCCAGTAACTTGGTAAGCCGCATAATATTCTTTCTTTTTTTCTTTTTCTCCTGGCTTTCCATGCAATTTCTAGCAATTATCAATAGTATGATGTGGGCGTTTGCAGTATTCGCAATATAATTTACCTCTCCCTTTCGAATTTTGGCTAAAATTCCTTGAAGATGCGGAAATGATTTGGCCGTCCGATGCTGGAAAAAATTGACCGTCCGATCCTCTCTTCGCGGGATTATATGCGCCATTGGATTCTGAGGAAGGATCGGCCTCCTGGATGCCATTGGATCGGCGAGAGGAATCTGGACCGTTGGTCCCTCCCCTTTTAAAAGGCTTCTCGCTGTTTCCGTGAAACCCTAGGGTTTCTCGATTCCCTTTCTCTCGTGTTAGGGTTTTGAAACCCGTTCGCTCGCCGCGAAGCGTAAGAGCGACACTGTCGCTTCCTCCCTTATGCTCCGGCGCCACGAGTCGTTGGTTCTCTTCCTGGACCGCGAGTTGAAAAATCCTTCCGAGAGGAGGAACGGGATCCATCGCCAGGATTTGTGATCGGAATGTCAGGTAATTTTCGTTTATAATCAAAAGGAAACGAGTGGTTTTCTCCCTCTCCTTTATAGATCTATACTGCTCTAGGGTTTCCTCCGATCCCTTGAGTTTTTCTTCCGCGGCCTCGAGCTCGTTCCAAAGCGACAATAGCTTGTTGTAACAAGTCGTGACCGTCAGATTTCCTTGCTTGAATTCGCCGAGTTCCTGCATGAGTGAAAAAATCTTTGCTCGATCTAATTTTCCATACATTTCTTTGATATTGTCCCACATTTTCTTCGTGTCTTCTGTCGGTGGGAGGCCGGTCGCGACATCTGGAGAGACGCAATTGCCAATCCACGTTCGGATTAGGTGGTTGCATTTTCTCCAGTGTCGAGCCAGTCGCTCGTCCGAAGGAACGGGCACGGTTCCGTCAAGGAATCCGTCATTGTCCTTTATCATGAGGGCTCGCCGGAAATCTTGTGACCATCTGGAATAAGTTTCTGGTCTGGTCAGCTGCAAGGTGATTAATCGCAGTTCTAGACCGTCGGCTGTTGATACGTAAAGGGGATCTCCAAATTCCGGTCGGCCGGTGACAGCCTCGATCGGAAAAGGTAGAAAATTGGGCGAGAAACTCGGGTAGGGATTCGTCCCTAAACCCAACCCGCCAGATCCGATTCCATGACCCACATGCGAGAAATTCGGGTAGGGATTCGATCCCAGACCCGCTTCATCCGACCCACCGATTTGTTCTGCTTCGGCGGTTTGGCTTGCCCCATTCATGGCTGGTGGGCTTCCGTCGGACTGAACGCTACTTTGGTAGCCTGTAATCCCCGGCGATGATGCATTTGGCCCAATATACCATGGATATGGTAACCATTGGTAAGGATGGCCCGCAATGGGCAACCCCACATTTGACTGAGCCGGGAAGAGTGGCCATTGTACGCCTTGAATCTGAGATTGCTGTTGCTGTTGGGTTGTGGGAATCGGCACGAGATGGCTTTGTGTCTCTGAGGTTTGTGGTGTGGTTTCTTCTGTAGATGAGACATCAAGAGCCGAAGATGAATTTGCTAGGTGAGCCATGATAATCGTCTGTGCTTGCGTCTTATTTTTTTTAGTGAAAAATTGATTTCTTCGTAAATCTCTTTTTGCAGATCAGAGAGTTCGAAGAACAACTGGTGCGGAAGCGGGTTCAGGAGCTTAATGCTCTGATACCATGACATAATGCGTAAAGGAAGCAAGATCAAGAGGCGAGGCGAAGGAATTGAGAGAAGTTTTCTATTACTTCAATTTTATAAATTCGATATACAATGTTCTGTAGTTATAATACAAAATGTACATGAAGAAAGGAAACGAAATATACTTTAAATATTCTACAAATCAAATCTATATTTCTATCTAATATTAATTGATTCAATTAGATCAATTTAGATCAAATCCAGCGGATGATCAATTTAGATCAATTCCAAATCCGGCAGATCTTCAGGCATATCTTCCAACACAAGAGGAGGAAGGTTGTGGAAGGAAGTAGCAGCTTCTTCTGCTTCCTTTTTTGAAAAAATCACAAAAAACCCAAACTTTGCGTAAAGCGGTCAATTTATCTCAATTTTTTTTTTGTAACATGAAAAATTTCGAAATTTGCTAACCGTGACATATTTACCTCAATTTTTTTTGTGACACAAAAAACCCTAAATTTTCATATGTGTGACACATTTATACTAAATTATGAGGGTATTTTGGTCTTTTTTACTTTTAAAAACTTTTTTCTTCTTCTTCTTTCTTCTCTCCGCCAGCCATGGCGGACAGAAGCCGGCGTTTGGTGAGGGCTGCAGGCGAGGGCACCCCCTCGCCGGCCCTAGCCAGCCCAAGCAAGGGCAGCTCTTGCTGGACGCCGACTCCGCCCGGCAGAGGGAAGAGAGAAGAAGAAAAGAAAAAAAAAATAGAAAGAATAAAATGAAAATATCCTTAATTGAATAAATATGTTACAATTGACAAAGTTTTGGGTTTTTCATGTCACAAAAAAAAAGTTTAGAGTAAATTTGTCAATTTGGAATTTTTGGTGGTCTTTTCTCTTTTTTTTTTTTCCTTTTTTTTCCTTCCCTTAATTTTTCTGAACGCAGTTTCGAGTTTCACGAATTTCCACGTCGGCATGCGCCGGGCCCATTGGTCTTGCCACGTCAGAGGCGTGATTGCTGGATTGCTGGATTACTGGATTGGGCTCTCCTCAGATTATTGGATTGGATTGGGCTCATGGGCACCGAGAAAATCTATTATTGAGTACGGAAATTTGTAGGGTACAACTCCTTAGCATAAAATCTTTTTTGAGCTCTGTTTGATTGGTTTTCAAAATTCATGTTAGATAATTTTCTTGTACACAAGTAATTCATTATCGCAAGAAATAATCGACAACTCACGCAACATAAGCTCCGAGATAATAATTTTACTGATATCCGCTGTTTAATATTTTTTTCTTAATTAAGACAATTTGTTTTTAAATTAGAAGGAAGAAATTAGACCCCCTTTTTTTTGTTATATCCCCTCAAAAGCCTGCTTAAGTTAATAATTAGACTTTTTTTTTTTGTAAACTTAATAATTTTGAAGGAGAAAAGCGAGGAAGAGTGGGGTGGCGATTCGGTGACGCTTGGGGAAAAGTGGGCGGTGGAGGAGGAAGGTTGTCCGGAAAGGATATGGAAGCTTTCCCATGCTTTTCCCTTCATTGTTTTAATCACTTCCCGTTCATTTCTCCGGACACTCTTTCGCATTTCACGTGCATGAGGATGAAGAGCCCTATAAGAAACCGAATATCGACCTTCCTTGCTTCACCTCCCCCAAGCTTCCCTGGTTCACCTCCCTTCCACCACCCCGAGTTCCCCAATGTCCTCCTCCTCCGCAACCGCCCACCGCACCCTCCGCCCCCGCGCCAAGGTGGTCGTCATCATGGGCGCCACCGGGTGCGGCAAGTCCAACCTCTCCATGTACCTCGCCTCCCGCTTCCATTGCGAGGTCATCAACGCCGACAAGATGCAAGTCTACCGGGGCCTCGACATCACCACCAACAAGATCCCCCCGGCCGAGCGCCGCGGCGTCCCCCACCACCTCCTCAGCTCCTTCGACCCGAACGATGGCGAGATGACCCCGTCGCAGTTCCGCTCCATCGGCCACGCGGCCATCTCCGGCATCGCCTCCCGCGGGAAGCTCCCCCTCCTCGTCGGCGGTTCCAACTCCTTCATCCACGCTCTCCTGGTGGAGTCGTTCGACCCCGCGGCAGACCCGTTCGGCCGGCTTGGCTCGCCGGGGAGCCCCGAGCTGAGGTACGACTGTTGCTTTCTGTGGGTCGACGTGTCGCCGCGCGTCCTGGAGGAGTACCAGTCGAAGCGCGTGGACAAAATGCTGGACATGGGCGCGTTCGATGAGCTCGCCGGATACTACGACCTGCGCCGGACCAACCCGGGGGGATGGACCTGCCTGAGGAAGGCCATAGGCGTGCCCGAGTTCGACCGTTATTTTATGACCTACCCGCCGCCGAGGGGGGTTGGCCCGGGGGACGAGTGGCGGCGGGAGGATGCGGGGATGCGGGAAGACGATCCGGGGCGGGAGGGTGCATACAAGGAGGCGGTCCGGGCGATAAACAAGAACGCGGTGGAGCTGGCGAAGTGGCAGATTATGAAGATCGAGCGGCTGAAAGGGTGCGGGTGGGAGCTGCATAAGCTGGACGCGACGGAGGCGGTCCGGCTGGCGATGGCGGCCAAGGAGGAGGGTGGCGGCCGGTCCCGGGACGTTTGGGAGAGTGAGGTCTTGGAGCCCAGCGTGATATTTGTGGAGCGTTTCTTGTGGAAGAAGCAGGTGGCGTGCTATCGTTCTTGAATTTTTTTCACTGCCCTATGTTACGTATTTTATTAATTATATGTAAGCATATTTAGTAAGAGAATTGTTGAATTTGTCGGTAAATTGTTTTTGAGGTATTTGTCAAATAATCTAATAAAAAAATACCTGTGATTTTCGATAGTTCTCTCGTGGTGTGCCCAATCAATATTTGGAGGACTGAATTATTCTTTTATCACGTTTGATATAAGCATTTCTAGTGCAATTCCAATACTTACAAGTTAAGCTTCTTGGAGTTCGTGTCTGATTACTATTTAGGTTTTCGGACGTGGTGCGTGGTGTTAGATTTAGTGTGTTTCGCGGTAAATGCACTGCCCCTATCTCTCAATTCAGTGCTTTATGGAGATCTTGCCGGCCTCGGAACGGACGTGTTTGCCCTGTGGTCCTCATCGATCCCAACTTTTAATTCAATGCGTTTGGTGTCATTATCAAATAAATTTCTATTTTCAAAATAAAAAAAATTATTCTATAAATTAATTTCTAGTAAGGATGATTATCAGTCGTGTCTTATCAACTCGATGTTAAACGCCAAACATTAGAGATCTCGAGCAAGCTTTTGAGGGATATAACGGAAACGTCCAATTTCCTCCTTCTAATTTTAAAACAATTGTCTTAATCAAGAAAAGTAAATGTTAAACCACGAATATTAGTAAAATAATTCCCAAGATACGCCGGAAAAGAACATTTGAGATTGTCCGCGTATTGGCAACTTGGCACTAAGTTTTTTGTAATCTTGAAAGGTGCAACTTTAATCTAGTCGTTAATCGAAAAATTAGTTGGCCGAGGATGCGTCAACTCCGCCGTCCTGCCTCTGTTTTGTATGCACCTTAATTTAAGTGATCAATAAGGTATTAACTATTAAAGAGAGTCACGGTTGCGCCGCCTATCTGGAATCTTAATGGGGGATGATCAAGCATTTTTGATTAAGCCCTAATTATTAGGAGATCAAGCGCTCTTTTCTTCTTCTTTTATGGGAGGAAAAGACGAGTGGATGCAATGGTTGTTCCCCCGTCCCTTGGCTGTTCCGTGCATTTAAGGCTCACAGGAACGGTGTTTATTCGGAAGAGACTTTATCCTTTTTGCCTAAATTCGACAAGATTTTGTGTGGCTATTATACACGACCCACCTTCATCATTATTGATTAGGCGACTGAGGTTTGAAAAATTGTATATGTAACTTGCCCTTGCAATGTCAAAGCCAGTGGGAATGGAGTCCACCGCCAAGTTTATCTGCTTTTAGAGCATTGAAAAAGGTGTTTTGGAGACGGTAACGTTCTCGTCCGATCCCCACTTTTCCATCATGCCGATTCCCTTGTCCTCTTTAGGAAAAGGACGGGGCGAGGGATCCACATTGATAATGTCACTAAAAGAGCTTGAGACCGACTGTTGGAATACTCCATTTGTGCTACAGCTATCGTTTACTCTTGAAGCGAGCCTGTTGTCGCCTCGTTACCTAATGCGAGCAAGAGTAAAATCGGAGGAGCGATCCTTGTGCCCAGCATTTGAGTAGAATAACGCCGCTGGTCGGGGAAAGCGATCAGAGGATTCGGAGTTTTGATCAAGGGAGCTCCGAACGTAGCATGTAAGCAGGTCTCTTCGACCATTAGGAGCCATCAGTTCACACGATGAATCTGGCTAAAAAGATCCATTAATTCGTGTTTGATCCTATGCGTTTCCACTTATCAAGAAAAACAACACTCGGTTTCGGTCTCCAGTGTCTAGAACCCAACCCATACGTACCCAGTTTGTAAATGCCTATAGAGAAGAAAAAAGAAAGAATCTGACTCCTTCGATTGGAAAATGAATCATTTAAAAATCATTTTTCGAAAAATTAATTGAAAGAAATGCCGGGCAAATAATATTGTTTTTTGAAATTTGTTGACAAATTGATATAGTAACTGATAAATGGATGCTTGATGACGTCTCATTTGCCTGCACATAGATTTGGTATTTATAGTTCACTTTGCTCGCCAAAAAATAGTTCCAATAAGTCAAAGCATTATTGAAGACTCATTGCTCAATTCAGCTGAAAAGCATACATACATACATGAATGTAAATCATCCAAGTGTCTTTATCTCCGAAAAGACGTGGTTGGAATTAGATACCGATTGATCATTTAATTAAGAAAAAGAGAGATTCTTAAGATGCAAAATTGGATATATACAAAATTACATTCTAATTAAAAAAATTATGTATAATCTAAAGGCACCAACATGGAAACTCAGTTATTTAGAGATTCATCGAACATATAACAAGTTTTATAAATTTGTTAAATTTAAACTTTTGAGTTGTGCAGGTGGCCTTTAACCAAAAGTAGTATGTATGGTTATCAAAGCTTTGATGAAGGGGCTTGTCAGATGGTCCAAAACTGATATTTTTTTTTATTTTTTTTGGCCCCCTGAAAGGGACGTGAAGGATTGTACTGTCTCATCTGCGCGCTCGTTCAGGCAAATGTTCTCTCAAAGTTTACTGCGTCAAGTGTTAACGCGTTTGCTTTTGGCAACTTCAATGTTGAGTCTTGCCAAATTATCGGACCTTTAACATGATTGCCCCCCGTAATATTCCGAATGTCCTTCTCACGAAAATCCTTGGGACAGCGAGGTCTCTAGATTTGATTGTGTGTGGGACTTAACCCTTACTAGCGCGTCAATTCAAGCACACCTTACCAGCAGTGGCATGCTTCTCAGGGCGAAAAGACACAGAAAAACAAGTGCACTTTTTTCTTATCTGCTCGGGGTAACCCTCGGGTTTGAGAGCAGTACATGTGGACCGGTGTCTATACAATCCTAGGTTCATTGTTTTGAGGTTTCGCTGAGAGTACTTTAGGTTATATGGATCTTTCAATCTCGATTGAAAACTCAATTGATACGAGGTATTGAAAGAGAGATGATGTAGTTGATATACCATTCTCTTCCCCGCCTTCTACTTGAAAAAAATAGAATAAATGAAGTATGACTTCGTCTATCAATCAAAGAGATAGAAAGATGTTCTTTCCAAAAAAGATTTTCCCTTTTTATAAGTATGTTATATTAGCTTACCAAGAATGAACGGTACAAATTGAACAAATTTGCTGATCGGGAAAAACACTAATTTGGAATATTCACCCGATTTTACAGTAGGCATCTCGATTCACAAACTTAGGTTGATTCATGAAAATGGAAGTTTCGTGTCGTAGCAAAACAAAAACCCTAGAAATAACAGGCCAAAATTCTCTCATTTGTGCGTCGGTTTTGCCTCCTTTACTTCCTTCTTTCCTTCCTCCCTTCCTCCATTCATCCATTAATCTAATTTTCTCCGTCAAACCCACAATCCAGATTCTCCTCTCTGCTTGCACGCGCCGCTCAGACAAAAAATCCCAAAAAAGCTTCGACAGCTGCAAGTTGCTGACTTCTCTCTCGAATCTCCTTCTCCCACGATCTCAAGGAATGCGGCGACGCCGTCCCCGTCGAAGAAGATGACCGCAGTCGACGCGAGAGGCTCGACCGGTCGTTGATGGACTCCGACTCCGACTTCTGCGTCGGCCGGTCGAGTTTCGTCCTCCAGCTCTCCTCAGCCGACGAGCTCTTCTCCGACGGCAAGATCCTTCCCGACGAGATCAGGAGGGCCAAAGTGGTAACTGCCGACTACCTTGGTCTCATCCTCCTCCTCCATCTGGGACTCCGATTTCTAGTGCTGCGTTCACGGAGAAGAGGAGCTACGAAGAAGAGGAGACTGAAGGAGCTCCTCTTCGTACAGCTTCGACGATGACGACGACGGGGATGAGAAGCCGTTGTCCGACGACGGCGCGGCGTCAGTGACCGGCGAACAACCACAGTGGGCTTCGGCTTCAAGCGGCGCCGGACTCGCGGTGCGGGCTTCTGTGGGTCGATCGGGGACGCGCCGAGAAGAATCCGGCGGCTGGGTCGTCGCTTGGGAGGTGGAGCGGCGAAGAAGATCGTCTTCACGGTCTTCTCGGACGGCAACCGGCGAGGAGAGGCTTCGGACGATTGGTGGAATGGAATCGGACCGAGCTTGGGCTGCTGGGCGACGCGGAACAGGGCACGAGCAGACAGGGGCGCGGGACTTGGAGCTCCGGTGGCTGGAAGAACAGGTGACTGGCTCGGATCTGCAGGTAAGAGGAGCTCCGGTGGTGGCGCAGGCGGGGCGAGGCGGAGCAGGGCCGGAACAGCAGCGTCGGGTGGTGGAGTGAGTTCACCGACTGCAGGGGAGGCGGGACGGTGAGGCGTCCGGCGGGCTGGTGCGTCGGAACTTGGGCCGTCGTGGGGTGCTCGGCGGTGCTGGCGACGCGAGACCGGCGCGGCGGACGGCTTCGAGTGGGAGGCGGGCTGTTGCGTCGGAGGCGCTCGGCGTCCGATGGTGTTGGTGCGGCGGCGCGTCGTGGAGCGTTGGAGAAGGGCGGCGGCACGGCTTCGGCGAAAGGGTTGCAGGTGGAAGGAAGAGTCCGGTGGAGACTCTTTGGAGAAGAAGCACAGTGATTTGCTTTCTCTCTCCTCAGGTCTTCTTCACGTCGTTTTCACCTTAATGAAATCAAAGTAAATGAGGGAGAAAAGCCATCCCCTTTTTTGCTATTTTTGTGATCTTCTCTTTCGAACGAGCCCCCCCAAATTGTTCCGAAATAGAGGGAAGACTCGAACTTGTTGAAGATCCGGCGATATCCACTCAACTCCTTCAACAACAAAGTGGCTCCAAAATTGCATGGCCATTTAATTTTCGAATTCAAAATTTCCCTCTAAACCAAGATTATCCTTTATTTCTAAAAACTAATTTTAAATTAGGTGTCAACAAGTGGAAAAGAAAAATAAAAATAAAACTGATTTTTTTTTTTAATTTTGAAATGAAAATATATTTTCAACAACAAAGATTTTCGAAACCAAATTTAATTTATTATTTTCTAAAAATATTAGGTGTCAACACTAGGATGGAATTTTCAGAAGATAAATGAGTATTGAGAGTTTATATGTTGTCTCAATATATTATTTTGTCCTTATTTATTCATTTGCCAAATATCATAGTGTAGACAAAGTACTCTATCAGATCTCGTATATCATTTCTATCGATCACAATTAGAGACTTAACAAGTGAACTCATTGAACATTAAATAGGCAATATGTTTATGTTTTCTAATTTTCATATTGATATTCATTTTAATATACAATCATAAGATTGAATGTGATTAATGTTTAGTTGAGGTCTTAAAGCTTTATGATGATTAGAATGCAACAAACTATAACAGAATTAGGTTTTGTGGCTGATTTAAAAAATCTTATTCTAAGTTTTGATTGAATTTCTTATCTCAATAAGCTAAAATTGGATCTTAATTAGATTTGGTTATCTCAACTATATATTAAATAAGACCAAGTCGACTTAATCTCAGGAATGAGTAACAAAGGCTATGTCAACATGACTAGCTCATATATATGGTAGCCATTTAGTTGGTGAAAAGCATAGGCATCATTATACATTAAGCTTTTTCATAGAAATGGCGAGGCAGATTCGTGGAGGCTACAATCTATCCGAGAACAAGCATGTATTTTGATAAATTGAAGTGTTGGGAATTAGGATGGATATGAACAACGACCCAATTTGCTAGGTTTCATTTTGAACTTACAATTAAATTGATAGGAAACAACTTGCATTGGCCAAGTGGTACTATATTGCTTTTTAATAATTTCTCTAGGTTTGGTGGGTATTTCATAATGCACTATTGGAAGACGGAAAAATATTATTTGAAATGCGAATACCAGAAAATGGTGTCGAGTATCGAAAATTAGCTGATGGTTGTGGCTTTAGGCAAATCCGAGAACCTCTTCCAAAGTATGTTACCTCAAGGATGTTATTGATTCACTTCCCGGAAAGGTATCCACTTAACATCCTGCAACATGAGCGCACTTATACTCTTATCCATGAAATATGCTCATCGTCTTTATTGATACCTAAAATTTGGCTATCTTTTTAGTGTTTAATTGTGTAGAAAATTGGGGATTAATTTTTAACTCTTAAAAAATCATTTAAGTTGCATAGCATATAATCTTTTCCAGCTAGGCCTGGCCCAACCACGATTGTGGCTCTGTTCTTACTTTTGTTTTTTTAGAATTATTTTAGCTTTTTTAAAAGTCTTTTACTATGAAAGAAGTAATAAAAAAATGCTACATATGATAAATAAATAAATTTAAAAATACCATTTTGGCATTTTCCTTTAAACAATGTTTTTTCCCTCTAAATTTTATGTATTATTATAATGAAATGCAGTTGAATTTGTCAAATTAAAATAATAAATGATATTAATAAATGTTGAATCAATATTTTTAATATAAATCAATTATAGGCTTTTTATTATTATTTATTTATTTATTTATGTTTTTATATATAATGTGTTGGAACGTGTTAGAATTCTTTATTTTTAAGAAATGACGTGTCAGCGTGTAGTATCATATCGTTTTGTGTGTCCGTGTCAGTGTTACATAGCTCATCATTGACAAAAATATGAAATCTACTGATTGGTCGCCAATTTTGTTTGACAAATCTGTTCATGTGAAACAAGTTTGTGCTGAACTTTGCAATTACTCAATTAATCCTCCTTGTGTTCTGGATTTGGCGTTGTTTTTCAGTATTCATGCTCTATTTTGATTTGCTTTGTCACGAAGATTATGTATTTCTGCATCCTTTGGAATAATGAATACACTTTTTTTTCGACAAAAAAGAAGAAGAATAAGCAGTATGATCCACGTTACATCTAATTAGCTATGGAAAGAAAGATTAATAAATATTATACTATTTTTATGGAAGTTTACCTACTGTCTGCTGAAGATTCATCAAGTTTGGGGTATTGGAAAACGAAAATAAAATAAAATTGATGTATTGGCATCTCACAGGAAAAAGTTCAGGTTTTTTGGTGAAATTTTGCCTTTCGATAATTAGGCCGGTCAAATATCTATAATTTTGTAACAAGGACATGTAGGGACTCACGCTTGAAGATTCCCAGTGGTGTGCTGCGTGTAAGATTAACTTGGGATTGGTGGCGCACTCTCTCTCTCTCTCTCTCTCTCATATTTTAGAGTTTTGGCTTGACATCCCCTGGTGTAGGATCGCCTAAGCATCGTTGCTAATTCTTGCTCTACGCGTCGCGGTGCCGTCATCGCACTTTGGCCTTCGCGCCTAGGGTGCACTCGAGGATTCTCCTTCGAAGTTTGAAAGACGACCGTCGACTCCTTCCACGGCACCATGGCAAGTTCCCGTGCCCATCATCTAGCCGTGACGCCCACCAGTTCTCTCGACGAAGCTTTGGCACCTCACTCCACGCGCCCAATAGTTTTGTTGATCATTGCCGATCATCGCCGACCATCACCCTCATCGGCACTAACCAATCGCCGGCCCTCTCTGTATCACGCTAAACGGTGGCACTCGATAAGTCAAGGCAAGTGTAATCTTGTAGTTTAATTTTGACAATATAGTTTGTTTTGATCCATGTTATTTAGTCAAAAGACTTAGGGTTTCATGATTTGATTATTTCCTTGCATTAACTAAGGCGTATTGGGCCTCAGAACCTTTAGACACTAAGGTTGGATCCCAATATTGTCTCACTTGACTTGTTATGGTTGAATACGTGATTAATCCGTATATTGTCATTGCACATTATCATTTCATGCATATTTAGAGTTTAGGAAATGTTCGCATAATGTATGTCATTTAGAAAATTATATATTCTTAGGTTTTTTAATAATGATATCTTATAGGAAATATTAACTATTAATTGCATTACATGCATCATCCGCATTGCACGTAGTTCAATATTAATACATAGTTCATAAGATCACATTATAGTCCTAGCATTTAAATTTGCTGTTTTCATAAAATAAAATAAAAATGAAAATAGCACTTCATATTGAATTGTCTCATAGGATTAGTTCATGATTTGTTCTAGTACATAAAATGAGCGTAAAGTAGGAAATGCATGCACTACTAATAGACTCTAGGGGCATTTGTCTTTTTGTTAAGAAAAAGAACAAAAAGACATTAAAAAGTCTCACGTAGATCGCATAGTTAACATACGATAACATATCATTTAAAATTCATCATGCATGAACATGCATAACATTCATTCATCTTGTTTGCATATCTTCCTAACTAATAGTTTAAAGAAGACCCAATGGTGATGGATAGTGACATGTTTTGCTTTGGCGTAGTGATTCTAGGTGCCTTAAATTTTCTGTAATCTATTTACTATTTTGATTATTGGGAGTTATTTTCTTGATTGTGCACTTGTATGATTACCACTCATATATTAGCGATATAGGATAAAATGGAAAGACGGCCTTCAAAGCATTTTTGAAATAATTTTATGAAGGTGAAAGTGTCTTTGTAGTCTAATCAAGATAGTTTGGAAGTTGGATTCTACTCAAACGAAGCATTATCAACAGAGAAAAAAGAGAGGAAAGAAATGAATAGCCATTCAAAACAATATCAATAATACATAATTTCTCAAATAAAAAAATTAATACTCAACTTTCTTTGTAGCCGGTTAACATGCTTTCATTTTTATCCTTATTCGACGCCATCTACCTTTATAATAGATAATGATTCGAAATTTTCCTGTTGAAAACTATATAACATTTCGACGAGGCGATACTTATATTATCAAGTGCGGAAATTCATAGGGTATACTTGTAAGTATAAAATCTTATTTTATTTTTGTTCTCTAGGTGGATTAGTATTTAAAATTCGCATTAGATAACCCTTGTTTGCATAAAGTATTCGTCGTCGTAAGAAATAATCGAAAATTTACGCAACATAAGGTCTGAAAAAAAATTAGAAGGTACGGAGCGCAAATCTTGGGAGTTATTTTACTGATATTCACGGTTTAATATTTATTTTTCTTAATTAATATAATTGTTTTTAAAATTAGAATGAAGAAATTAGGCCTTTCCTGTCATATTCAATTATTCATCAGAAGCTCACTCGAGATCTCTCTCTCTGTTCGCCACCCGTGAGAAACTGAAAAAGAGGGAGAGAGAAAGGACCTCGTCTTCTCCAATGTTAAAACCCTAAACCCATCGCTGTCCCTCCCCCATAAGCTTCAATTCCCTTTCCTCCCTCTTTTCAATTCCCCCAACCACCACCACCACCATCCCCAAGAGCTCCGCCCACCACAAGCCCACCTGTTGTTCCCCAATGGCCTTCTTCTTCTCCGCAGCCGTCCACTGCCGCCCCAAGGTGGTCGCCGTCATCGGCGCCACCGGGTGCGGCAAGTCCCTCCTCTCCATCGACCTCGCGTCCTTCTTCCGTTCCGCCGAGGTCATCAACTCCGACAAGATGCAGGTCTACCGGGGCCTCGACATCACCACCAACAAGATCCCCCCAGACGAGCGCCGCGGCGTCCCCCACCACCTCCTTGGCTCCCTCGACCCGGATGACGGCGAGATGACGCCGTGGCAGTTCCGCTCCCTCGGCGACGCCGCCATTTCCGACGTCGCCTCCCGCGGGAGTCTCCCCCTCCTCGTCGGAGGTTCCACCTCCTCCATCCTCGCTCTCCTGGCGGAGCGGTTCGACCAGGAGGAAGACGTGCTCGGCAGGCTCGACCCGCCGGCGAGACCCAAGCTGAGGTACGACTGTTGCTTTCTGTGGGTCGAAGTGTCGCTGCCCGTCCTGGAGGAGCACCAGTCGAAGCGCGTGGACGAAATGCTCGACAAGGGCGCGTTTGATGAACTCGCCGGATACTACGACCTGCGCCGGACTGATCCGGAGGGTTGGACCGGGCTGAGGAAGGCCATAGGCGTGGCAGAGTTCGACCGTTATTTCAAGAAGTACCCGCCGCCGGGGGGGGTGTGCCCGGACAGCCCGTGGCGGTGGGAGGATGCGAGGAAGCGGGACGACGATCCGGTGCGGCAGGGTGCCTACAAGGAGGCGGTGTGGGAAATAAAGAAGAAGGCGTGCCAGCTGGCGAAGCGGCAGATTGAGAAGATCCAGCGGCTGAGAGGGTGCGGGTGGGAGCTCCGTAAGCTGGACGCGACGGAGGTGGTCCGGCTGGCGATGGCGGCCGAGGAGGAGGGAGGCAAAGGCGTCAGGTGGCAGGGCGTTTGGAAGAGGCAGGTCGTTGGGCGGAGCGTGAACATTGTCAGGCGGTTCTTGCACAAGTAGGTGTCGTTTTCTCCTCCTTGATTGGGATTTGGTTCTGTCAATAGTACTCGGAATGTGGAGTCAGGCAGCGGGCTCTTCTTCTTCTTCTTCTTTTTTGCCTTTTTCTTTTTGGGGCTTTGCCGAAAAGGTTGAAAATAGTATAGAATTCAAGGAGAGTTATTTCGTCTTCTTGTCCTGGGACCCCCGGATCGCATGTATGTAATGAGTCTGAAAATTTCCACGTACGAGACAGGACTCGAGGTTTGGATTTGGACCTGTCAATAGTACTCGGCAAGTGGAATCAGGCAGCGGGCTCTTCTTCTTCTTTTTTTGTCTTTTTCTTTTTGGGGCTTTGCCGAAAAGGTCGAAAATGGTATAAAATTCAAGGAGAGTTATTTCGCCTTCTTGTCCCGGGACTCCGGATCGCATGTCACGAGTCTGAAAATTTCCACGTACGAGACAGGACTCGTGGTTTCGTTTCGGACACTGGCCACTCGGTTGCTCAAAACCCATGTCGCTCACAAATCACTAAACTAAGACCCTTATTAACGTCTTGATTATCACGTGGGTCATGAATAGACCCTTATTAATAATGGAAGAAGCTCATTTCGGTAATATGCTTCTTCTAACTCGTTTCGGTAACGATGATGCTTCTTCTTATTCCGTGCATCATAAATTGCAAGAAAATTGCAGCACTGAACACTAACTAGAGTTTTGATAACCTAGAGTCTATCATTTCCAGATGTGCTTTTGGACGCTATGTAGATGAAACACAACAGATTAGGCGATAGAAAAGTGTTTGCATGTCCATGCACTCGCTGATTATCCTATTCAATCGCTTAACAAGTGTTTCGGACCTTGATTGGCATGCTTCTTCCAAAGATGATGCTTGAAGAGTGATCAAGAAGATAATAAAAGGTGGTAAGCATCATGGTCGGGTCGAGCCGTAAACCTAGATGATAAATAGTACCTCTAGGATTAAAGGTACCTCGAGGATTACAACATCTTCTTCTCATGATTACGGCTCGACCCGACTATCATGATTACCACCTTTTGTCATCTTCTTCCAAGAGAAATCAAGATCATGGCTAACAACCCGAACCGACCAATTGCCATCTTTTATCACCTTCTTCCAAAAGAAATCAAGCATCAGGAGTACCTTTTATCATTTTAGTAATGATGATGCTTTGATGAAATGACCTTCTTCCAAAGAAAAAAGCGAAGTTGGATTTTTGCTTTTGGGGTAGACTCGGAGGCATTATAACCAACGAAGTTTCGACGTTAGTAACGGACGTGGGTCATGAATAGACCTTTATTAATAATGGAAGAAGCTCATTTCGGATTACCGTGTGGTGACCTTACCCTTGTGATGCACCACCTAGGAATTCAACTAATAGATTATTAAGCCTAATCCTAACTCGGGCTTTTCTAAACCTATATCAATTCGCAACTTAGGATTCATATTCTTAAAGTGCATTTGGTTTAACTTTCCCAAGAAACTTTCGGCCTCTAAAGTCCCTTGAAGAAATGCTGGGGTGTTCAAAAGGCTTTTAGTTAAATGCTGACCTTGGAAAAGCTAAAATCCAATGCTGATGAGGACTAATTTTGAACTTTCAGTATTTGATCAAATGCCGAAACTACTTTTTTTTTTTTTCAAAACTACTATCACAAGTTTTTTTAGTTTTTCAGAGTTTCAGTTTTACCTCTTATTGTTCTAAAATTGCCCTTACCTTCACTAGAGTCGGCAAATAGTTTGAGATTTTTTAATAAAAGAGCAAAATGAAATTGAAAAGTCTTTTATAAAAAAAGACCTGCCAAACACTCTTTATGCTAAAATAGCTTTGCAAAGGATTTTTTACCAAACTTAATTTACATTTTCCAAAAGTCTTTTAAGCCAAAGATATTTATATTTCTCCAAGGACCATTTCCAAAGTTGAACCAAACACAACCTTAATAGACAAATCATTTTCAATATGGAGTTGTCATCAATCAATTATGGTAGGTCGATAGTAAAATAATAGGAAAATTATTTTACTTTTACGAACTAAAGATTCTAGGTACATGAATTTGATTATACTAAATTTCTTTGATACCCTTTTGATTCATTCTTTTTATGAAGAAAATATTTGACAGGCAACTTAAAATTCATTTTATCACTTCCTAACATGTGAGATGATGATATAGGTGTGTAAATCATCAATTTAATACTAAATAAAATAATAAATAAATTGCATGTCTTACCTCATAAATCATTGACGATTGCCTAAAGCTCAGGCTTTTTTGACGGGTAAGGCGTCGCTGCATTCCTTGAGATCGTGGGAGAAGGAGATTCGAGGGCTGCGCAGACCGGAGCTGCATATCTCCGAGCAAACGTGGATCGCCATCGCCGGACCACTATCCTGTGGCGCGGAGCAACAGGTCGAAAATTTTCCTTCTTTACTAGCGTCCCCAGAAAAGTGTTGCCTAAAGTTTTGACGTCGGTCAGCTGGGGCCCACAGTCTCTCTTGCCCAGATTTTCTTTTGTTCATCTCTTCTCGAGATAAAATGTAAACGCCTTTCGACGTGACGTTTTTCCCTTTTCCCCTTTTAATTTTTCCTCCTTTTTTGACCGTAATTAATTTATTCTTAATCAAACTCCCTGCTTTTTTAAATATCCACTTTTAACTTGAATTACAATAATAACAATAATGAGAGCAAGTCCGTAGAGGCTTGAACAGTTTTTAGTACAAAAGAAAAGAGAGAAGAAAAACCAATATAATAAATATATATGTATGTATATAATATATGTATGTATATAATATATGTATGTATGTATGTATATATTAAAAGAAGAGTAATGCTAGGCTTTAGAGTTGATTTATAAAATAGATTTACTAAGTGATGTCACTGATGTGTTCAATACATTATGTGTGTGTGGTTTTTTTGACAAGTGGGTTCTAATCATGAATTAAGAACAACCCATCGTATGGCAATTTTGTAAGCCAGACGGATGAGTCAAGCGATTTTCATGTAAGAAGGATCTAACCACGACTCTTCTTGATTTTTTCATATAAGAATACCAGGGATTCCTTCTCCACTTTTTAAGAGTTTGTTTAAATGAAGACGTGTCTCATTATGTCAACTAACTGCTTTTAGGGAAAATTCCAAATAAGGATCCGAAGTTGACCAATTTTCTCAAATAAGGACCCGAAATAAACTTAGTGTCAAATAAAGACCTAAAGTAGACCCATCGTCTCAAATAAGGACCCAAAGTTAACCAATTTTCTCAAATAAGGACCCGAAATAAACTTTGTGTTAGATAAAGACCTAAAGTGGACCCATAGTCTCAAATAAGGACCTCAATTCCAAATAAGAACTTGAGCTTACTGGTCAGCCAAATATTCGCCGGCTATCAAGTATGTGACATTTCCGACGACCAAAGTTTGGGCAATTTTGTCCAAAAAAAAATATATATGGAAAATTAACAAATCCTAAAACAGAAAAAAAAAAAAAAAACCCCAGGTTTTCTACGGTCTCCTCATTCCTTGTACCCATCCTCCTTCCTTGTACCCATCCTCCGCAAAGTCAAAGACTCAAATTCTCCGCCGGTTGAGGCACAAATTCAAAAACAAGAAGAAAACCAAACGCTTTTTTTTTTTTTTTTTTTTTTTTGCGGAGACCCAAATTCTCTGTCGGTCGAGCAAGGTGAGGAGTAGCGAGGGAGAAGAAAGAAGAAAACGTAAACATTTAAATAGATAACCTAAACTTAATTAATATAGAATTTTCCATTTTTTTTCCAATCACAAATTTCTAACAAAATTGCCCCTATTTTAATTGTCGGAAAATGTTTACCGATGAGTTAAGGTCTTCAATAGAGATTAACTTGATCACTTTAGGTCCTTATTTGACACAAAATTCACTTCGGGTTCTTATTTGAAACAATAGGTCCACTTCGGGTCCTTATATGACACAAAGTTCACTTTAGGTCATTATTTGAGAAAATAGATTCACTTTGGGTCCTTATTTGGAATTTTCCCCTGCTTTTATGGATAGGTGTCTTAATTTTGATAATATTTCTGTCAAAAAATATCTACCATTTTTCTTTTCGGGCTTTTACAGATGGATTTTTTAAGTTATGTGCATCTATCGCAAAGGAAAAGAGGTAATTACACGAGTTCAAACTCAAACTTCAACTTTTTGCTCAATTAGAAATTACTTTAACATCAATTAATTTTTTTCTCATTTTTATTTTCAATGGAGCGGTCGAGAATGTAATAAAATTTGTGCTTATTCCATATCCTTATTTAAATAGACAAATGGTTTCATGGGAAAGTTTATAGGAGTGGAATCATCATTTTACTATCGATGTTATCACTTCCATTGGGCATCACATATTTTCTTTTGTACTTCATATCTTCGTTCGCCACTTTCATTGATTTGGCCTCATTCATCCATGGTTATGTCCATGGTTATGTCTTTTGAATGCGCCCTAAACGCGAGGTGGAAAAGAGGTGGAGAAGTGATCAAAAAGGTATTAAAGAGAGAATCACGGTTGTGCCACCTTTTCGAAAAAATGCATGTCACCATACTTTCCAACAGGCCATCCTCCGTGGATTGGACACTTATAAGTTGTCACATTAATGGTGTGCATGACAAAATTTCTAAAACATAACTTGATTTCTGGTTAGAAATTGATTTCTTAATTTCTATTTCATAAATAGAGAAGTTAAAAATTTTAGCTTATAATTTCTTCTTCAAATCCCTTTTTGGAATAGAAATCTGTTCTAGAAATAGAAAAATCAAATTGCATTACCAAATGGATTTCTATTCCAAACCTGTTCTGGGAAATAGAGAAACAGAGAAATAAAAAAGTAGAAATTTTATTATGGGCGCCCCTAGTGACTGCGTTCCATCTTAATGGGGGATGATTAAGCCTTTTTGATTCAGCCCTAATTAATTAGGAGATCAAGCGCTGTTTTCTTCTTCCTTTATGGGAGGAAACGACATGAGTGGATGCGATGGTTGTCCCCCCTGTCCTTTGTGCGTTCCGTGCATTTGAGGCTCACAGAGGTGGTCTTAATTTGGAAGAGACTTTATGCCTTTTTGCCTAAATATGACAAAATTTTACATGGTTATCATACATGGCCCAGCTCCGTCGTTATCGATGAGGTGATTGATGTTTGACAAAACAACTAGTATTTAAATTACTGGCGATAGATGGAACATGCAGTAATAGGAATAGTACATGTAACTTGCTCTTGCTGCTTCTCTTGTCGCACTAGCAGGATGATGCTTCTACGGAGGTGGTGCAAAAAGAGTGTCAAAGCTTCAAAAGTATTCACGGTCATGCAAGCAAGTCTCTTTGACCATTAGGAGCCATGAATTCACAAGGTAAATCTGGCTAAAAAGTCCACTACCTCCTCTTCCTAAATCAGCTTTCGAAAGATGGTGTTTGATCCTATGCGTTCCCAATTATCAAGAAAAACGATAATGATTTGCTACCGACTATGCTACGTGGCCTAAATGTTGAAGGCTCGGAAGGGATGGAGATGGGACAGTGGGGGTGTTTCAAACTTGGGGACCCACGAAACTAGGATGCTTTTTAATTAATCATCACTCAGTTTCGGTCTCTGATGTCTAGAACCCAACCCATTCATACCCAGTTTGTAAATGCCTATAGAGAAGAAAAAAAAGAAAGAATCTGACTCCTTCACTTTGGAAAATGAATCATTTAAAGATCATTTTTCGAAAAATTAATTGAAAGAAATGCGGCGCAAATAAGATTGTTTTTTGAAATTTGTTGACATATTGATATTATAACTTATAAATGGATGCTTGATGATGTCTCGTTTGCCTGCATATAGATTTGGTATTTATAATTCACTTTGCTCATCAAAAAATAGTTCCAACAAGTCAAAGCATTATTGAAGACTCGTTGCTCAATTCAACTGAAAAGCATGCATACATACATACATGAATGTAAATCATCCAAAAGTCTTTATTTCCAGAAAAGAAAGACGTGATTGGAATTAGATACCGCTTGATCCATTAATTAAGAAAAATGGAGATTTTTAAGATGCAAAATTGGATATCTACAAAAGTACATTTTAATTATATATTTTTTTAAAAATAATCTAAAGGCACGAGCGTGGAAACTCAACTATTTAGGGCATGTTTGTTTTTACTTCTTTTTTCTGTTTTTAAACAAATTTTGTGTTTTTTTGTTCCAGGGAACAAAAAAAGAACAGAAACGCGTTTGTTTGCGTTTTTGTTCCAAATCTATTTTTTTGTTCCCGTGAACACTTTTGTTCCAGAAACAAGAAACAAAAAAAAACTTGTTTCTTGTTTCTGGAACAAAAATTAGAAACACATTTTCTCTTTCCTCTTTTTTTTTTCTTTCTCTTTTTTCTTTGGCCGGTCACCGGCCTCGGCCATGGCCGGCGACCGGCCAAAGAGGGCCAGCGACCTCGCCGGGGCGTCGCCAGCCCCAGGCGAGGCTCGGCTTCACCGGGCCCAACCACGGCGAGCCTTGCCGTGGCTGGGCGAGGCCGTCGGCCCTTGTCGGCCGGTCGCCGGCCATGGCCAGAGCCGTCGACCGGCCAAAAGAAGAAAAAAAGAAAAAAGAAAGAAAAAGAAAATAAAAATATTTAAAAATTAAAGAAATAAAAAAAAAAGAATACAAATTTACCAAACGTGTTTCTGTTAATTTTTTATTCCTGGAACAAGTTTATCAAACGCATTTTTTTTTTGTTAAAAAATTGTTCTCCGGAACAGAAACACATTTTTCTATTTCTGTTTCCTGAAACAATTTTTAAACAGAAGTGTTATCAAACGCATCCTTAGAGATTCATTGAACATACAACAAGCTTTATAAATTGGTTAAATTTAAATTTTTGAGTTGTACAGGCGACCCTCGACTAAAAGCACTGTGTGTGGTTATTAAGGTTGTGCATGATAAAAATTTTATTTCTCGATTTCTCTGTTCCCTGGAATAGGTTTGAAACAAAAATCCGTTTGGTAACGCAAATTGATTTTTCTATTTCCGAAACAGATAATCCAAAACTGATATTTTTTGCTGTTTTTTTGGCCCCTTTGAAAGGACGTGAAGGATTGTACTGTCTCGTCTGCACGCTCGTTTACGCAAATATTCTCTCAAAATTTACCGTGTCAAGCGTTAACACGTTTGCCTTATGAATCACCATTCTCACCTCCTATCCCCTCATCTTATTCCGTCGACATTTTCGTTACACACATGTATCTCAGCCATAGTAAACAGCAAAGAAGAAAGGAAGGAGAACCGGGATCGTGCCTTTGACCATGCAAAATAATGGGGAGAAACTCTCGCGTAGGGAACTACCGAGGAAGAAGAAGCCTCGTCAATTTGAGGATAATGAAGCAAAGGAATTTTCATTGAAGTTGACAATAACCATCCCTGCGAATAGATTTGTTTCAGTAACGAAATATCTTTCATCTAGAATAATCCTTCAATTTTTATTTAGAAATAATAAAGGTTTTGTACTAATTCTGAATAGAGGATATCAAATGCAATATAAGTGTCAAATTTCCAATTTCGAATAGAATTGTACTACTCTGACAACGAACTTGCTAACATTGAGAACAAGTTCAAACTATGCTAGAATCTAATCGACGACATAATTTGGGGATAAGTAGACACAATGCTGGAATTTAATCGACGAAAATATATCGGGATACAGAACATAACACTGGAATCTAATCAATAGCGTTGGACTAGGATAAAGAATACAATGTCGAAATTTAATTGACGATGCAACATCATGGTGTAGATACACGCTAGAATCTAAACAACGATGAGAATCTAAGAGCTACATCTATGAAAACTAAAGTATAGTACAAGAAACGTAAAGATAAAGGGATTACATGTTGATTGATTCTTTCACGGGGGAGGCTTCATGCTAGATGACCGATGGTATTTATAGAGAAGCTTGGTAATTGCTGAACAGTCATTCCTCTTCTAATAACCGCTTCAAGCCTTATGCACATTGCCTTTTCCTCTACCTTGCTTATTTGCTTTACAACTGTCTGGATTATGTTTCGATGCTCTCTGATTTATCAACAATGATTTCATGGCTGGGTCTTTATATGTCAATTGCTCCTTAACCATGAATACCTTTGGCGCTTTCCTGAATATTTCAAATGTTTTCGTCTAAAACTGACTGCGGCATCACTTGAATAGTCATCAAATATCCGTCATCGTATTTCAATAGCTAAACGCAGGATGGCTTCTTGCCTCGCTGTCCATT
Organism: Eucalyptus pauciflora; assembly: GCA_007663325.1. Taxonomy (NCBI): domain Eukaryota; kingdom Viridiplantae; phylum Streptophyta; class Magnoliopsida; order Myrtales; family Myrtaceae; genus Eucalyptus; species Eucalyptus pauciflora. The sequence continues at coordinate 1,192,072 of VMYD01000067.1, forward strand.
ATTGAGTCTTTGTCCTTCGAATTGTCGATAATTGATCATATAATAATACTCTTATGATATTCATGCGATCTTGCTTGACTTTAATATACCTTCCGTTTTGGTGATTAGTACATGATAATACGGTTAACTTTGAGTGTCAACAAGATCAGAGAAGATCACGACTGGGGACCATGACAATTTAGGCAATTTTAACATTGAACCTCTTGCCGAATTCTCGGAACCTTTCAAACGATTGCCCCCTGTAATATTCCGAATGCCCTTTTGACGAAAATCCATGTGAGAGTGGGGTCAATCTGAAAAACTCTTTATCGATGCGCCAATTTAAGCACGCCATACCAGCAATAGCATGCTTCTCGGGCCAAAAGAAAAAAGAGAAAAACAAGTGCACTTTTTTTATCTGCCCAGGATAACCCTCGAGAGCAGTAAATATGAACCGATGTCTATACAATGTCTATACAATCCTATGTTCTTCGTTCCTCATTTTTCCTCATACATTTTGAGGTTTTGCTGCGGTACTTTAGGTTATATAGGTCTCTCATTCTCGATTGAAAACTTGGTTGATACAAGGTATTGAAATAGAGACAATGTAGTTGATATACCATTCTCTTCCCTGCCTTCTACATACAAAATAAAATAAAGTATAATTTAGTTTATCAATCTAAGAGATGGAAACATGTTTTTTTGAATTCTTTCCTCTTTTTATAAGTACGTTATATTAGCTCATCAAGAATGAATAGTACAAATTGAACAAATTTACTGATAGGGGAAACTACCAATTTGGAATATTTACCTGATTTTTCTCCGGGCATCTCGATTAACAAAATTTGATGGATTCATAAACATTGAAGTTCCTAGGTCGATCGCTTCCTTTCACTTCTTCCCTCATCACGGGCCAAAAATCGATCATTCGTGCGTTGGTTTTGCCTCCCTTCATCGATACTCTCTTTGACTGCTTTTGCTCTGTTGTTCCGCGCCGCGCGATACCCCTGATCCGGCTATGGCGATCGACGTTTGCTCGGAGATATCCAGCCCCGGTCTGCTCAGCCCTCGAATCTCCTTCTCCCACGATCTCAAGGAATGCGGTGACGCGGTGCCCGTCGAAGAAGATGACCGCAGTCGACGCGAGAGGCTCGACCGGTTGCTGATGGACTCCGACTCCGACTTCTGCGTCGGCGGGTCGAGTTTCGTCCTCCAGCTCTCCTCAGCGGACGAGCTCTTCTCCGACGGCAAGATCCTTCCCGACGAGATCAGGAGGGACAGAGTGGCAACTGCCGACCACAGCAATTGTCTGCCGAATACCTTGGTCTCATGCTCCTCCTCCATCTGGGACTCCGATTTCTAGTGCTGCGTTCACGGAGAAGAGGAGTCTGAAGGAGCTCCTCTTCGGACAGCTTCGACGACGACGACGAAGGGGATGAGAAGCCGCTGCCCAAGCCATTCTGGCAGTTCAAGTGCACTTAATTGTGACGTTGCCAAGAGCAGATGACTGATTCGGTCGCTACAGTTCCTCTTGCGGAGCAACTCGACCGGTTCAGTTCCAAATCCAAAGGACAAATTCGCCTCCAAGACAACCCGAGGCAGAATTTGCAGAAACAGCCCTCCATATCAGGTCAAAGATGGTCGTCGGAGTCATATCAATCCTCCTTCGGCATGCCATCAGAAGCCCCCGACGACGAACAAACGATACAGACCCAGCGTGAGGGTCAATCCTGAATTGAACTTTCGGCCCCACATCAAACGATCAGGACGGTGAGCTTGTTCGGGCTCGTTTCGCTTTTTTGTAATGGCAAGGTCAGAAAGAAGGAGAAACGAGTCATCCTGATTAATCTGCTTTGTTAATTTGCATTAGCACAGAGAGAAAGAAGAAGAAGAAATGAGCTTTTTGAATGCTTCTGGTTTTGGTGCACATGTCTAGATAGATTTTGTGGTGGTAGATCTCGGGGGCCTGATGGAATTAGCATGGGATAAGGTTCTCGAAAAGAATTCCAGGAAAATATAATGTACGGAATGCATGTTTAAAGATCAGGTTTTGTTTTCTAATAGTGGGCCCTATAAGCCTCTGCCCATCTTGTTGTCTATCCAGCCGAAAGTTGTATGCTGTTGTCACTATTCTAAATTCATCTTGTTTTGGGGACTTGCTATAATATCTCGGACTTCTAAGCGACCTGAAAAATAGATAGAATTTGCATAATAGTGGCAAACATATAATGAGGCAAAAGAATTTGCATAATTGCAACGTATTCTTTGTGAGTTTTTTTGTGTGAAATGTTTTTTTTTTTTTAAAGGTTCAGGGGATGCAGAGAAAGCAAAGGAGTACTTAGCCAAAAGTAGTGATGAGCAAACAGATGGTGACGGTGTGGTTTTATCCCTCGTGCTCAAAGCTATGTCCATCAGGCTGTTCAATATGCTCCTAATGACTGCTAATATGTAATGCCAAATCTGTATGTTCAAAGTTCATATCGACAAATATTGCAATGATCACAAGCATTGTTTTCAAAACATTCGCGCTACATTGTCTCGAATGCTATGGATGCATCTTTTGGTTTTCCGACTGCAGTTATGTTCTTGCTTCATGTCCTTACGATCTCAATCACGATCACAAGGCAGAGGAAGAACGAGGTTTTAACACTAGTCAAACTTGTGTATCTAATTACTCAATCGACCTGTAATCTTACAGCTGCTTAAAGCGCCACTTTTAACTCTTGTACTTAGTTTCAAACCCCGTCGAATTTTGTGACGGAAGATTTAAGCAGAGTAGTGATGGCCACTCTCCTGTCACAAAACTCCATCTTTGGCAATGGTTTTTTATGGCCATCTTGGAAATCCCTAATAACACTTTTCATTTAAACTTTGTACTGATGAAGATAATTTTGAAAAGTATAATCTTTTCTAAGCATATGTAACCATTGGTCTTTCCCATTACAACTTTATTACTTTCCTGCTCCACTCAGAATTATTTAGTAACAATTTGCCGATGAGGCTTTATACATAGATACAAATTGCCAAGCATTAAGACTAAAAAGTATATATATATATATATATATATTTTAAGTACGGTAGAAAAGTTTAGTGGCGAATATGAAAATCATGTACATAAATGGATTAATAGGATGAATTTTCAAAAGCTAAACGAGTATTGATAGCTTATATGTTGTCTCAATATATTGTTTTGTCTACATTTCTTCATTTGCTAGATATCATGGTGTAGACAAAGTACTCTATCAAATCTAATATATCATCTCTATCGATCACAATTAGAGACTTAACAAGTGAGCTCATCGAACATTAAGTACGCAATATGTTTATGTTTTCTAATTTTCATATTGATATTCATTTTAATAATATACAATCATAAGATTGAATGTGATTAATTTAAATTTAGTTGAGGTCTTAAAGCTTTAGGATGATTATAATGCAACTAACTATAATTGAATTAGGTTTTGTGGCTGATTTAATAAATCTTATTCCAAGTTCTAATTGAATTTCTTATCTCAGTAAGCTAAAATTGGATCTTAATTAGATTTGGTTAGCTCAACTATATATTAAATAAGACCCAACCGACTTAATCTTAGGAATGAGTAACAAAGTCTATGTCAACATGACCAACTCATACATCTAGTAGCCATTTAGTTGGTGAAAAGCATAGGCATCATTATACATTAAGCTTTTCCATTTTCTAATGGCGAGGTAGATTCGTGGAGGCTACAATCTATCCGAGAACAAGCATGTATTTTGATAAATTGAAGTGTTGGGAATTAGGATGGATATGAACAACGACCAAATTTGCTGGGTTTCATTTTGAACTTACAATTAAATTGATAGGAAACAACTTGCATTGGCCAAGTGGTACTATATTGCTTTTTAATAATTTCTCTAGGTTTGGTGGGTATTTCATGATGCACTGTTGGAAGACGGGCTTAATATTATCTAAAATGTGAATACCAGAAAATGGTGCCAAGTATTGAAAATTAGCTGATGGTTGTGGCTTCAGGCAAATCCGAGAACCTCTTCTAGAGTATGTTACCTCAAGGATGTTATTGATTCACTTCCCGGAAAGGTATCCACTTAACATCCTGTGGCATGTGGGCACATATACTCTTATCCATGAAATATGCTCATCTTGTCTTTGTTGCTATCTAAATTTTGGCTATCTATTTAGGGTTTAATTATATAGAAAATTGGGGATTAATTTTTAACTCCCAAAAAATCATTTGAATTGCATAGCATATAAACTTTAGGAGTATCTGCATTGAGTAGTGATAGAATTCATTAAAATTATTATTATTTTATTTATTAGAAGAAAAGAGGAGACGGAGCCGGACCGGGCCAGGTCAACCCGGACCCCTATCTCTTTTCCGGCTGGGCCTGGCCCAACTCTTTTCTTTTCCTCCGCGCAGGCCGGCCCATGATCCTTTTTCCCAGGCCCGGCCCACGTGTTGGTGTGCTTCTCCTTCACGCCGCTCACGCCTTCTGCAAAAGGAACACGACGGAGGCAGCGCAGGAGGAAAGCAGGTGGCGGCGTGATCCGCGGGGGTCAGGCCGACCTGTAAGCTGGCAATGGCGGACGCCATGCGCGCTTGCCGGTTTCCCTTAAAAGCGAGAGAGGGAGCGCGAGTGAAAGAGGAGGCTCACTCACTAGAGATAGAGAGAGAGTGGAGAGAGAAACCGAGAGTAAGAAATTTTTTGTCCGCTCGCTTGAACCACCCTCGACCTTCGTGGGAAGCCAACTAGCCCGTCGCCGTTCGTCACTGCAAACTCGCGAACCAGGTAACCCCGGAAAGGTCCTGCCTCTTCCTTGCTTTTTGAATTTGAGAACGTCAAACCGAACTGACGAGATTTTGGGCAAACCGTACTAAACCTAAACTGATTTGTTGCCACTATTGTTGATTCAGAGCTCAATGTACTGGGTTTAAGCCGCGAACGACGTTAAATCTGAATCTGAAAATGGTATGTCGAATTGCACAACAACTTTTTGACAAAATGCTTGAATGAAGCCCCGAATTGGAGTTCATAAAATTGATGCTTAAAATCTTTGTGTTGCGCTCGGTTTGTTCTAATATTATTGCATTATTAATGAATCTGGGTTTCTCTTTGATTTTGTGACATATCATTTGATGCACGAGTCGGTCGTGAATAACATCTTCACGCCGGAAAATCTACAGCCCTCGTTGGAGAAGTCCGCGGTTAGAGTCCGCCATAGTCGGTCGGTCTTACTTTTGTCTCGTTTCCATATACATGTTAAAAAATTATCCATTAAATTTGTATTGCATGAAAGTGTTTTAGCAGTACTATTTTTTTTTTGTATTGCATTATGCAATACAAAAAAAAATCAATTTTCACATATAAATAAATATTATTTTCATGTTAATTATTAACTTATCAAACTTTTTCTTATTAATAATTCATAAAAAATATTTCAATTTAAAGGTTTCTCATCTTTTTTTTTTTTATTTCATTTACTGATTGGTTGACAATGTCAACCAAAGGAAAGAAAGATAAAATCAAGGAAAAAGGGGAAAAAAGGGAGAAAACTCGAAGGAGAAGAGAAACAGTGCGAGAGGATAGAGAGAAAGGGCGAAAGATCTGATCGCGGGAGAGAGAGAGCGGAGGGGGAGGTGGGGGCCCAGGAGGCGACGGAAGACTTCCGACGCGTGGTGGGACCCGTGTCGCCCGGTGAATGAGATGAGATTTCGACACGCTGACCTCTCTCTCCCATCCAACGGTATTTTCTCCGTCGGCCTCCGTGGCTTCCGGATGTGCTGTCGAAGGTAAGTGTACAGCTACATGACATTCGCCACCTTCGCTTGATTTAAATGATGCTATATGAGGAAAAGCCACATTGGGCAGAGGTGATTCCGGTTCGGACAATACCCCACCAGCGGGTTTCACTTTCCCCCAGGTTACGTCGACCAACGTATAGATCGCCGACGCGTGGCACGTGAATCCGAATGGGCAAATTTGGGCGGGGGAGTCGGGCAGCGGGTCTCTTGTTCTTGTCTTTTTTTTTCCTCTTTTGACATCATGCATAGGACGTTAAAGACAATATGAGACATGAAAACTCGCAAATAGCCACTTTTTTTTCCTCATCTAATCTTTTGTGATTTGCACATCGTTCCCCTCTTCCTAGGCGCATTATTCTTGACGACGTACGTGGCATATATGGATATTATGTAAAGTTTCAGGGCATGTAGCAGTAATGGAAAGAGAGAAAAATATTGAAAGGAGTGGAAAAAACTTGCGAAGAAAAGTGAAAGCGACAAAGATGACAAAATAGAAGGCTAACATATATATAACACATACACATATACAGTGAAAAGATGTTGAACCTTAACGCTATCATTCAAATTGATGAATCTTTGATGTGAAACCCTAAACTTGTGGTTTCCTTTCTCGCACGAAAAATGAGATTGGGAGGGCATTGTGATCGCACCACTCCGCTTATGAATGTCATTTTATATATCTCCTATTATAAGATAAGAAAAGAAGGGGAAAGAACAAGAACAAAAATACATTAGAAAGTCTCATGTAGATTGCATAGTTAACATTCCAAAACATATCATTTAAAATTCATAATATTCATTCATTTTGTCTACATATCTTCCTAAATAATAGTTTGAAAAAAACCCAGTGGTGACAGATAGTGACATGCTTCACTTTGGCTTAGCGAATCCAAATTCCTTACATTTTCTACAATCTATTTACTACTTTGATTATTGGGCGTTATTTTTTTTTATTGTGCACTCATATGATCAATGCTCATATGTAAGCAGTATAGGATAAAATGGATAAAGATTGCATGCAAAGCATTTTCAAAATAATTTTATGAAGGTGAAAGAGTCTCCATAGTCTAAACAAGACAGGTTGGAAGTTGGATTCTGCTTGAACGAAGTATTATCAATAGAAGAAAAAAAAGGCAAAGAAATAATATAGCCATTCAAATCGATATCTATAATACATAAATTTTTGAAAAAAATTAATACACAACTTTCTTTTTATACGCCGGTTAGCATGCTTCCATCTTTATCGTCATCTACCCACATAACAAATAATGATTCGAAATACTCCTATTGAAGATAAAAGATTTCGAAGAGGTGATATTTATATTATGAAGTACAGAAATTCATAGAGTATAAATCGTAAACATAAAATCTTTTTTGAGTTTTGTTCAACAGGTTGATTAATTTTTAATATAATTCTTTTTTACACAAGTTATTCATTATTGTAAGAAATTATTCACAATTTATGCAACATAAGGTTTGAAATAAAATTAGAATGTGCAGAAGCGCAAATAATGGGAATAATTTTACTGATATTCTAAGTTCAATATTTACTTTTCTTAATTAAGACATTTTTTTTTTAAATTAGAAGGAAGAAATTACACGTTTCCTGTTATAATCCCTCAAAAGCTCGCTCAAAATCTCTGTCCCTCTCTTCGTTGTCTGTCCACCCAGAGAGAGAGAGAGAGGAGAGAGATTGAACTCTTCCTTCGTGGCTTCCGGATGTTCTGTAGAGAAGAAGTGTACAGCTCGGGCTTCTTCTTTTTTTTCCTTTTTTTTTTACTACCAAAGAAGAGAATCCCGTTCTCTCGCACGAAGCGTCTAGCCAGTTGTTCGTTCTCTACAGGTCTTGCTAGCATAAAATATTTTCTGAGTTTTGTTCGGTTAGTTTTTAAAATTCATGTTAGATAATTCTTTTGTACACAAGTTATTCATTATCGTGAGAAATAATTGACAATTTACGCAACTTAAGGCCTAAAATAAAATTAGAAGGTGCGAAGCTGAAATCTTGGGGATTATTTTACTGATATCCACAGTTTAATTTTTTTTTCTTAATTAAGACAATTTGTTCTTGAACTAGAAGGAAGAAATTAGACGTTTTTTGTTGTATCCCCTCAAAAGCCCACTCAAGATATCTCTCAGTCTCTCTCTCTCTTTGCTGTCTATCAATCACAGGTGTCAAAATGAGTCTTAAACCCATATATGACCCATTTATGGGTCACTTATATTTTGAAGATATCAATTAAATGGGTTTAAAAATTGAAAACTTAAGATAAACGGGTCTTAAATGGGTTGGACTTAAAACGCATTTCCAACCCAAGCCTCACACTCTCTCTTTCCCTCTTTAACTTTATAAAAGTTTTTTTTTAATAAAAATAAAAATTATAATTATTTTTATAATAATTTTTTTCTTTTCTTTTTTCCTTTCTTCTTCCTCCTTCCTTAACCGGTGCCTGACACAATGACAGCCGGCGACTTACCAAGTGAGGCTCGAGTTTAGTGGCCTTAGGCGAGCTAGAGGTCAATGACGATTGGCAAGGCGGAGGCCTCATCGATGTGTGGCAAGGCTCAAGCTTGCTGGTGTTGTCTTCCCTACATCGAGTGAGTTTGATTTCACCAATCTAGTGAGCCTTGAGCTCGTTAGCATCAAGCAATCTTGGACTAGCTTGTGGCTAGTCGTCGGCTGTCGTTGTGGTCAGCGATCGGGCGAAGAAGAAGAAAAAGAAAAAAGGAAAGGAAAAAAGAAAAAATTATATACTTTTTAAATAAAAATAATTAAAAATTAGATTTTTTAAAAATAAAAATAATTTAAAATTAGTTTTTAAAAAAATTACAAAAATTATCCATTAAATTTGTATTGCATGAAATTTTTTAGCAATACCATTTTTTTTTTTTGTATTGCATCATGCAATACAAAAAAATAAATGATTTTCCACATATCAACAAATATTATTTTAATGTTACTTATTAACTTGCATCCACGTTCGTCATTACTACAGAGGATATTTTTGTTTTCAATTCTAGATATTGTTTGGACTTTCTACTCGAGCTTTAGTGCGTTCTTTATCTAATCCATGATGTTAAAAGCGGATGTTTCGCGTGCTCAAGTTAAGCCTATCTAAGGTAAGCTTCCTAGTGGTTAAAAAACAATCCATGTTGTTAAAAGAGGATATTTCGCGTGCTCAAGTTAGAACAACCGGAGATAAGCTTCCTAGTGGTTAAGAAAAAACAATCTGTGATGTTAACGGGATGCCATCACGGACCAATAATTTATGCGGACTCATCATCGTCGCTAGCTCCCTAGCTAAGCCACACTATTATCTTATTGCGCCGGTCCGGCGACTCTTCGTAAAGTGCCACGTTCGAGCAAACGCGTGGCATACGAATCCGTATAGGCAATTTTGGGTGGGGGAGTCGTCAGCGGGTCTCTTCTTCTTTTTCTGTTTTTTTATTTTTTTTTTATTTTGACAACATGCATCGGACGTTAAAGACAATATAAGACTACATCACGCTAAACACCGGCACTCGGTAAGTCGAGGTAAGTGTAATCTTGTAGTTTAGTTTTGACAATATAGTTTGTTTTGATGCATGTTATTTAGTCGAATGACTTAGGTTTTCATGATTCGATTATTTCCCTGCATTAACTAAGGCGTATTGGGCCTCTGAACCCTTAGACACTAAGGTCGGATCCTAATACACATAGTTCAATATTAATACATAGTTCATAAGATCACATTATAGTCCTAGGATTTAATTTGCTATTTTCATAGAATAAAAATAAAAATAAAAATAGCACTTCATATTGATTTGTCTCATAGGATTAGTTCATGGTTAGTCTTAGAATAGAAAATGCGTCTAAAATAGGAAATGCATGCACATTTAATAGGCTATAGAGGGCATTTGTCTTTCTGTTAAGAAAAAGAACAAAAATACAGTAGAAACTCTTGTAGATTGCATAGTTAACATTCCCTAACATATCATTTAAAATCCATCATGCACGATCATGCATAACATTCACTCATTTTGTTTGCATATCTTCCTAACTAATAGTTTGAAGAAAATCTAGTGGTGATGGATAGTGACATGCTTTGTTTTGGCTTAGTGAATCCAAGTTCCTTAAATTTTCTGCAATCTATTCACTACTTTGATTATTGGATGTTATTTTTTTTATTGTGTGCTCGTATGATTACCACTCATATGTTAGTGGTATAAGATAAAATGGATAAAGACTGCCTACAAAGCATTTTCAAAATAATTTTATGAAGGTGAAAAGAGTCTTCGTAATCTAAACAAGACAGTTTGGAAGTTGGATTCTACTTGAAGAAAATATTATCAATAGAGAAAAAAAAGGGAAAGAAATAAAATAGCAATTCAAAAAAAAAATCAATAATACATAATTTCTTAAACAAAATAACTTTCTTTTTATACGCTAGTTAGCATGTTTTCATCTTTATTCTTATCTAACGTCATCTACCTTCATTATAATGATTCGAAATTTTCCTATTGAAAATTATAGAAGATTTCAAAGAGATTATATTTATATTAGCAAGTACGGAAATTCATAGGATATAACTTGTAAGCATAAAATATTTTATTCTCTAGGTGGGTTAGTTTTTAAACTTCACATTAGATAATCCTTTTTTGCATGAGTTATTTATTATCGTAAGAAATAATCGACAATTTAAGCAACATACGACAATTTAAGCAACATAAGGTCTGAAATAAAGTTACAAGGTGTGAGGCGCAAATCTTGAGAATTATTATTTTACTGAAATCTGCAGTTTAATAGTTATTTTTCCCTTAGTTAAGACAATTGTTTTTTAAAATCAGAAGGAAGAAATTAGACGTTGCGTGATGCAATCCACTCGAAAGCCGGCTTCAAGTCTCTCTCTCCATCTCTTCCCTTGTAGGAGAAGAAAACAGCTAAGCTATTTTTTTTTTCCCTTTAGGATCACCCTCCGTACTTCTATTTATGAAAGGGAAAATGACACAAATGGTCCCTATATTATTGCTTAATGTGCAATTTGATCCATGAACGTTCGATCGGCTCAAATTGGTCCATGAACTATTGATAAATGTCCGATTTAGTCATTCGTTACTGGTTTTTTTTTTTGCTTCTTCCCTCTTCCCTCCGCTGGCTCCGGTGGAGGGAAGCCGGTGTCCGGCGAGGGTCGCCCTCACCGGCGTCGGGCGAGGGCCGTCCTCGCCAGAAGCAGGCGAGGGAGCCCCTTGCCCGCTCGCCTCGCCCAACGCGAGAGAGGGGCTCCCTTGCAGGCGTCGGACAAGGAGCACCCCAGCATTGAGCGAGGGAGCCCCTCGCCGACTGCGTCGGGCGAGGACGGCCCTCGCCGGACGTCGGCTTCCCTCTGCCGGAGCTGGCGGAGGGAAGAGAGAAGAAGCAAAAAAAGAAAAAAAAAAAATAGTAACGAAGGATTAAATTGGATATTTATCAATAGTTCATGGACCAAATTAAGCCAATCGAAAGTTTATGGACCAAATTGCATATTAAGCAATAATATAGGGACCATTTGTGACATTTTCATTTATGAAACGCCTTAGCCCTAAAACCCATCACCCTCTCCCTTCGCCCAAAAGCTTCAAAACCCTCAACTCCTTGCTTTTCCATCGTCTCTTCACTCCCCACCAACTGCCACTACCACGACCCCGCCCGTAGTTCCCCGATGGTCTCCTCCTCCTCCTTAGCCGCCCACGGCCGCCCCAAGGTGGTAGTCATCATGGGAGCCACCGGGTGCAGCAAGTCCCGCCTCTCCATCGACCTCGCCTCCCACTTCCGTTCCGCCGAGGTCATCAACTCTGACAAGATGCAAGTCTACCGGGGCCTCGACATCACCACCAACAAGATCCCCCGGGCCGACCGCCGCGGCGTCTGCCATCACCTCCTCGGCTCCCTCGACCCGGACGACGGTGAGATTACCCCATCGCAGTTCCGCTCCATCGGCCACAACGCCATCTCCGGCATCGCCTCCCGCGGGAATCTCACCATCCTCGTCGGCGGTTCCAACTCCTTCATCCACGCTCTCCTGGCGGATCGGTTCGACCCGGAGGCAGAAGCGAGACCCGAGCTGAGGTATGACTGTTGCATTCTGTGGGTCCACGTGTCGCCGCCCGTCCTGCAGAAGGGCCTGCCGAAGCGCGTGGATGGAATGCTCCGTAGGGGCGCTTTCGATGAGCTCGCCGGATACTACGACCTGCGCCGGACCGACCCGGGGGCTCGGGCCGGGCTGAGGAAGGCCATAGGCGTGCGCGAGTTCGACCGATATTTCGAGAAGTACCCGCCGCCGAGGGTGGTCGGCCCGGCGGCGGCGTGGGGGCGGGAGGATGCGAGGGAGCGGCAGAACGATCCGGTGCGGGAGAGTGCATACCAGGAGGCGCTACGCGAGATAATGAAGAACGCGGACCATCTGATAGAAGGGCAGGTTCAGAAGATCCGGCAGCTGAGCGAAAGCGGGTGGGATCTGCATAGCCTGGACGCGACGGAGGCGGTCCGGCTGGCGACGGCGCCCGCGGAGGAGGACGTTTGGAAGAGTCAGGTGTTGGAGCCAAGCGTGAAGATTGTGAATCAGTTCTTGCACGAGAAGTGGGTGGCGTGTTCTCGTTCTTGATTTTTCTCTCTATCGAATGTCTACGTGTTTTGGGTTTGGGGAGGTCAAAAACGCAGACTGAATTTCTGTAAGTATCACTCGGGTCGGGTGCTACGTGGAGACCTTTTTGGGGGCATTGTACTTAAATAAGGGAAAATAATATTCCTCGACCGCTGCTTTTTTTTTCTTTTTGTGAGCGGGGGATGGGGGCCACCACCGTTTCCTGTTACCGTCTTGCCTATGGGCCCTTCGATGGGACTTGGTGCTAGCTGTAGCTATTGCCCCTCACCTCAACCCCCTCTTCAGGTTTCGAGCGCTCGTGCAGGAGCTGCGCGCTCATGCATGCGAAGAAGAAGAGGAAGATGACGATGATGAAGAATAAAGAAACATGATTCGTTTTTGACATTTTCCGTTTTGTTCCCCCACTTGATTCGTCTAGTTACATGCGAGGATAACATCGAAAGTTGGTTTCCGCCTATCTTTGACAAGTTCTTGCGGGGCGTGGTGGGGTTTGATAGATGGATTTTTTTAATTATACACATCTTTTGCCAAGGGAAAGGGATAATTACACGAGACCTTAATAACTTTGCAAATGATTTTTTACCAAATGCAATTTGCATTTTCCCAAAATCTTTTAAGCCAAAGATATTTATATTTCTCCAAGGATAATTTCCAAAGTTGAACCAAACACGACCTTAATAGACAAATCATTTTCAATATGGAGTTGTCATCAATCAGTTATGGTAGGTCGATAATAAAATAACAGGAAAATTATTTTACTTTTATGAACTAAAGATTCTATGTACATAAATTTGATTATACTAGATTTTTTTGACACCCTTTCGATTAATTTTTTTGATGAAGAAAATATTTGACAAACAGCTTAAATTCATTTTATTACTTCTTAACATGTGAGATGATTATATATCTGTGTAAATCTTCAATTTATTACTAAATAAATTAATAAATAAATTGCACGTCTTACCTCATAAATCATTGACGATTGCCTAAAGCTCAGGCCTTTTTTGACAAGTAAGGCGTTGCCGCATTCCTTGAGATCGTGGGAGGAGATTCGAGGGCTGCGCAGACCGGAGCTGGATATCTCCGAGCAAACGTGGATCGCCATCGCCGGACCACTATCCTGTGGCGCGGAGCAACAGATCGAAAATTTTCCTTCTGTACTACTTTCCCCCAGATAAGTGTTGCCTAAAGTTTTGAGGTCATCTTTCGACCAAAAAAAAAAAATTTGAGGTCGGGCAGCTGGGGCCCACAGTCTCTCTTTCCCAGATTTTCTTTTTTTTCATCTCCTCTCGAGATAAAATGAAAACGCCTTTCGAACTCCCCGCCTTTTAATTTTTCCTCCTTTTTTGACCGTAATTAATTTATTCTTAGTCAAACTCCCCGCTTTTTTAAACATCCACTTTTAACTTGGATTACAATAATAACAATAATGAGAGCAAGTCCGTTGAGGCTTGAGCAGTTTTTAGTACAAAATAAAAGAGAGAAGAAAAATCAATATATATGTATGTATGTATTAAAAGAAGAGTACTGCTAGGCTTTAGAGTTGATTTATAAAATAGATTTACTAAGTGATGTGTACAATACATTCTGTGTGTGTGTGGTTTTTTTAACAAGCGGGTTCTAATCATGAATTAAGAACAGCCCGACGTATGGCAATTTTGTAAGCCAAACGGATGAGTCAAGCGATTTTCATGTAAGAAGGATCTAACCACGACTCTTCTTGATTTTTTCATATAAGAACACCAGGGATTCCTTCTCCACTTTTTAAGAGTTTGTTTGAATGAAGACGTGTCTCATTATGTCAACTAACTGCTTTTATGGATAGGTGTCTTAATTTCGATACCATTTCTGTCAAGAAAATATCTACCATTTTTCTTTTCGGGCTTTTACAGATGGATTTTTTAAGTTATGTGCATCTATTGCAAAGGGAAAGAGGTAATTACATGAGTTCAAACTCAAACTTCGACTTTTTGCTCAATTAGAAATGACTTCACCATCAATTAATTTTTTTTCTCATTTTTATTTTCAATGGAGTGGTCGAGAATGTAATAAAATTTGTGCTTATTCCATATCCTTAATTAAATAGACAAATGGTTTCATGGGAAAGTTTATAGGAGTGGAATCGTCATTTTACTATCGATGTTATCACTTCCATTGGGGTCTATTTGCATCACATATTTTCTTTTGTACTTCATATCTTCGTTCGCCACTTTCATTGATTTGGCCTCATTCATCCATGGTTATGTCTTTTGAATGCGACACTAAACGCGAGGTGGAAAAGAGGTGGAAAAGTGATCGAAAAGGTATTAAAGAGATAATCACGGTTGCGCCACCTTTGTGAAAATATGCAAGTCGCCGTACTCTCCGGCAGGCCATCGTCCACGGATTGGACACTTATAAGTTGTCACATCTAGCGACTGGGGTTCCATCTTAATGGGGGATGATTAAGCCCTAATTAATTAGGAGATCAAGCGTTCTTTTCTTCTTCTTTTATGGGAGGAAAAGACATGAGTGGATGCGATGGTTGTCCCCCTGTCCTTCGTGCGTTCCGTGCATTTGAGGCTCACAGGGGTGGTCTTTATTTGGCAGACTTATCCGTTTTGCCTAAATTTGACAAGATTTTTCATGGTTATCATACACGACCCACCTTCGTCGTTATCGATTAGGTTATTAAGGTTTGAAAAATCAACGAGTACTTAATTTACTCGATTTGTGCTACAGCTATCGTTTACTCTTGAAGCAAGTCGGTTGTCGCCCCATTACCTAATCCGAGCAAGAGTAAAATCGGTGGGGCGATCCTTGCGCCCGTCATCGAGTTGAATAACGCCGCCGGAGCTCCAAACGTAGCATGCAAGCAAGTCTCTTTGACCAAAATCTGGCTAAAAAGTCCACTACCTCCTCTTCCTAAATCAGCTTTCGAAAGATAGCGTTTGATCCTATGCGTTCCCATTTATCAAGAAAAACGATAATCAGTGGCTACCGACTAGGCCACGTGGCCTAAATGGTGAAGGCTCGGAAGGGATGGAGATGGGACGGTGGGGGCGTTCAAACTTGTGGACCCACGAAACTAGGATGCTTTTTAATTAATCATCACTCAGTTTCGGTCTCCAATTCTAGAACCCAACCCATGCATACCCAGTTTGTAAATGCCTATAGAGAAGAATAAAGAAAGAATCCGACTCCTTCAATTGGAAAATGAAACATATAAAAATCATTTTTCAAAAAATTAATTGAAAGAAATGCCGGGCAAATAAGATTGTTTTTTGAAATTCGTTGACAAATTGATATAATAACTTACAAATGGATGCTTGACGATGTCTCATTTGCCTGCATATAGATTTGGTATTTATAATTCACTTTGCTCATAAAAAAATAGTTCCAATAAGTCACAGCATTATTGAAGACTCATTGCTCAATTCAACTGAAAAGCATACATACATACATGAATGTAAATCATCCAAAAGTCTTTATCTCCGGAAAGATGTGGTTGGAATTAGATACCGCCCGATCCCTTAATTAAGAAAAAGAGAGATTCATGAGATGCATAATTGGATATTTACAAATGTACATTTTAATTTTATTTTTTATATAATCTAAAGGCACAAGCGTGAAAACTCAACCATTTATGGCATGTTTGGTAATACTCCTGAGAACAATTGCTTTTATTTTTTTGTTCATGAGACTAAAAAAAGAACAAAAATCTGTTTAGTAAATTTTTTGTTTCCGAGAATGAAAATCAATTTTTTTTTTTGTTTCCAGAAATAGATTTAGAATATAATCAAAAAATAGAAAAAAAGTTATTTCTTATTCCCGGAAACAATTCTTAGAATCAATTCTATTTTTTGTTCTTTTATTTTCTCTTTTCTTCTCTTTTTTCTTCTTCTTCTTCTTCTTCCTCCTCCTTTTGGCAGGTGACCTCGTTGGAGCTTCACCAGCCCGCGGGGACGCCGGGCCATGGTGAGGCTGACCTTGTGCCGCTTGGGCGAGGTTGAGCCTTGCCTAGATCTGGGGAGGCCAAGGCTCGCTAGACCTCGCTTAATCTGTCGCCGGCCACAACGGCTATCAAGAAGGAGAAAAAGAAAAAGAAAAAGAAAAGTAAGAAAAATATAATAAAAGTATTAAAAAATTAAATACATGCTAGAATTTAATTAATGACGAGGATCTAAGAGTTACAACTATGAAAACTAAAGTGCACTATAAGAAACGTAAAGATAAAGGAATAAAATGTTGAGTGATTCTTCCGCGGGGAGAGGCTTCTTGCTGGATAACTAGGGGTATTTACAGAGAAATTTGGTAATTGCTAAACAATCATTCCTCTTCTAGTAACCACTTAAAGCCTTATGCACGTTGCCTTTTTCTTTGCGATTACCTTGCTTGTTTCCTTTGCAACGGTCTGGATTGTGTCTTGATGCTCCCTAATTTATCGACAATGGTTTCATGGCTGGATCTTTGGATGTCAACCGCTTCTTAACCATGTATACCTTTGGCACTTTCCTAAATATTTCAAATATTTTCGTCCAAAACTTATTGTCGGCGTCCCTTGAATAGTCAACAAATATCCGTCATCGTATGGAATTCATGTGACTTTGCCTGACTTCATTATATCTTCCATATCCGTAACCGGCACGTGGCGGTGTGCTTACCTTTGAGCGTCAACAATATCTGAAAAGATCGCGCCAGAGGACAATTATGACAATTTTGACAATTTTGACAATTTTAAAGCTGAACCTCTTGCCGAATTCTCGAACCCTTCAAACGATTGCCCCCGGTAATATTCCCAATGCCCTTTTGACGAAAATCCATGTGAGAGTGGGGTCAGTCAGAAAAACTCTTTATCAATGCGTCAATTCAAGCACGCCGTACCGGCGATGGCATGCTTCGCGGGCGAAAAGAAAAAGAGAAAAACAAGTGCACTTTTTCTTATTCGCTCAGGGCAACCCTCGGGCTTGAGAGCAGTAAATATGAACCGATGTCTATGCAATCCTATGTTCTTTTTTCCTCAGTTTTTTCCACTACATTTTGAGGTCTTGCTGAGTTGCTTTACATTATATAGGTCTCTCAATCTCGATTGAAAACTCGGTTGATACAAGGTATTCTTCCCCGCCTTCTACATACAAAAAGAAAAAAGAAAAATAGTACAAGTTAGTCTATCAATCTCAGAGATGGAAATATGATTTTTCGAATTTTTTCCCCCTCTTTTTAAATACATCATATTAGCTAGCCAAGAATGAATGGTACAAATTGAACAAATTTCCCGAAAGGGAAAAGTACCAATTTGGAATATTCACCTTATTTTTCACGAGGCATTTCGTTTCACAAAATTAGGTGAATTCATGAACATTGGAAGTTCCATGTCGTAGCAAAACAAAAACCTTAGGTCCATCGCTTCCTTACCCTTTTCCCTCGTCACCGGCCAAAAATCTGTAATTTTGCGTTGGTTTTGCCTCCCTTCATCGATTCATCTCATCTTCTCCATCAAACCCATTATCCAGATTCTCTGCTCTCTGCTTTTGCACGCCTCGCTCAGACAAAATCCCAAAAGCTTCGAAAGCTGCAAGTTGCTGACTTCTCTCTCGCCGCTCCTTTCGACTCCCCGAATCCCACCTCCTTTCTCAAACCCTCGTGGCGCTTCTCCACGCGCGTACCGGGAAGATGCGACGGGAGGCTCCGTTCGCCTTCTGAGAGGAAAGAGCTCGCGATACTCTCTTTGACTCTGCTTTTGCTCTGTTCTTCCGCGCCGCGCGATACCCCCGGTCCGGCATCGGCGATCGACGTTTGCTCGGAGATATCGAGCCCTGGTATGCTCAGCCCTCAAAACTCCTTCTCCCACGATCTCGAGGAATGCGGTGACGCCGTGCCCGTCGAAGAAGATGACCGCAGTCGACGCGAGAGGCTCGACCGGTTGCTGATGGACTCCGACTCCGACTTCTGCGTCGGCGGGTCGAGTTTCGTCCTCCAGCTCTCCTCAGCGGACGAGCTCTTCTCCGACGGCAAGATCCTCCCTGACGAGATCAGGAGGGACAGAGTGGTAACTGCCGACCACAGTAATTGTCTGCCGAATACCTTGGGCTCATCCTCCTCATCTATCTGGGACTCCGATTTCTAGTGCTGCGTTCACGGAGAAGGGGAGTCTGAAGGAGCTCCTCTCGGACAGCTTCGACGACGACGATGAAGGGGATGAGAAGCCGCTGCCCAAGCCATTCTGGCAGTTCAAGTGCACTTAATTGTGACGTTGCCAAGAGCAGAGGACCGATTCCGTCGCTGCAGTTCCTCTCGCGGAGCAACTCGACCGGTTCAATTCCAAATCCAAAGGACAAATTCGCCTTCAAGGACAACCCGAGGCGGAATTTGCAGAAACAGCTCTCTATATCAAGTCAAAGATGGTCGTCGGAGTCATATCAACCCTCCTTCGGCATGCCATCTTCGTACGGCCTGTCGCAATCGCAGAAGCCCCCGACGACGAACAAACGATACAGACCCAGCGTGAGGGTCAATCCTGAATTGAATTGTCAGCCCCACATCAAACGATCAGGACGGTGAGCTTGTTCGGGCTCGGCTCGCTTTTCTGTAATGGCAAGGTCAGAAAGAAGAAGAAACGAGTCATCCTGATTAATCTGCTTTGTTAATTTGCATTAGCACAGACAGAAAAAAAGAAGAAATGAGCTTTTTGAATGCCTCTGGTTTTGGTGCACATGTCTAGATAGATTTTGTGGTGGTAGATCTGGGGGGCCTGATGGAATTAGCGTGGGATAAGGTTCTCGAAAAGAATTCCAGGAAAGTATAATATACGGAATGCACGTTTAAAGACCAGGTTTCGTTTTCTAATAGTGGGCCCTATAAGCCTCTGACCAGCGTTGCATTAGCTTCAGGTAAGATAATCATCTTGTTGTCTATCCAGCCGAAGGTCGTATGCTGTTGTCAGTATTCTAAATTCATCTTGTTTTGGGGACTTTTTATAATATCTCGGACTTTTAAGCGACGTGAAAAATAGATAGAATTTGCATAATAGTGGTAAACATATAATGAGGCAAAAGAATTTGCATAATTGCATCGTATACTTTGTGAGTTTTTTTGTGCGAAATGTTTTTTTTTAAAGGTTCAGGGGATGCAGAGAAAGCAAAGGAGTACTTAGCCAAAGCAAGTGATGAGCAAACAGATGGTGACGGTGTGGTTTCATCACTCGTGCTCAAAGCTATGTCCATCAGGCTGTTCAATATGCTCCTAATGACTGGTAATATGTAATGCCAAATCTGTATGTTTGAAGTTCATATCGACAAATATTGCAATGATCCCAAGCATTGTTCTCAGAACATTCGCGCTACGTTGTCTCGAATGCTATGGACGCGTCTTTTGGTTTTCCGACTATAGTTATGTTCTCGCTTCATATCCTCACGATCTCAATCACGATCACAAGGCAAACTTTTGTATCTAATTGCTCAACTGACCACCCTTGTACTGACTGTAATCTTACAACTACTTAAAGCGCCACTTTTAACTCTTGTAATTAGTTTCAAACCCCCATCGAATTTTATGACGGAAGATTTAAGCACAATAGTGCTGGCCACTCTCCTGTAGCAAAACTCCATCTTTGGCAATGGCCTTTTATGGCCATACTAGAAATCCCTAACATGCCTAACACTTTTTCGTTTAAACGTTACACTGATGAAGATAATTTTGAAAAGTATAATCTTTTCTAAGCATATGTAATTATTGATCTTTCCCATTACAACTTTGTTTCTTTTGTGCTCCACTCAGAATTGTTTAGTAACAATTTGTTGATGAGGCTTTATACACAAGCATTAAGGCTAAAAAGTACATATATATTTTTTGAGTACGATATAAAAGTTTAGTGGCGAATATGAAAATCATGTACATAAATGGATTAATACGATGAATTTTCAAAAGCTTAATGAGTATTGATAGTTTATATGTTGTCTCAATATATTGTTTTGTCCTCATTTCTTCATTTGCTAGATATCATAGTGTAGACAAAATACTCTATCAAATCTCATATATCATCTCTATCGATCACAATTAGAGACTTGACAAGTGAGCTCATTGCACATTAAGTACGCAATATGTTTATGTTTTCTAATTTTCATATTGATATTTATTTTAATAGACAATCAAAAGATTGAATGATTAATTTAAATTTAGTTGAGGTCTTAAAGCTTTAGGATGATTAGAATGCAACTAACTATAACTGACTTAGGTTTTGTGGCTGATTTAATAAATCTTATTCCAAGTACGTTTTGTCCCCAACACTATCAGTCAGCTAAAATTGGATCTTAATTAGATTTGGTTACCTCAACTATATATTAAAGAAGACCCCGCCGATCTAATCTCAAGAATGAGTAACAAAGTCTATGTCAACATGACCAGCTCATACATCCAGTGGCCATTCAATTGGTGAAAAGCATAGGCATCATTATACATTAAGCTTTTCCATAGAAATGGCGAGGCAGATTCATGGAGGCTACAATCCATTTGAGAATAAGCATGAATTTTGATAAATTGAGGGTTGGGAATTGGGATGCATATGAATGGCGACCAAATTTGCTGGGTTTCATTTTGAACTTACAATTAAATTGATAGGAAACCACTTGCATTGACCAAGTGGTACTATATTGCTTTTTAATAATTTCTCTGGGTTTGGTGGGTATTTCATAATGCACTGTTGGAAAACGGTTTAATATTATCTTAAATGTGAATACTAAAAAATGGTGCCGAGTACTGAAAATTAGCTAATGGTTGTGGCTTGAGGCAAATCTGAGAACCTCTTCCAGAGTATGTTACCTCAAGGATGTTATTGATTTACTTCCTAGAAAGGTATCCACTTAACAGCCTGCGGCATGTGCGCACATATACTCTTATCCATGAAATATGCTCATCTTTTCTTTGTTGATATCTAAATTTTGGCTATTTATTTAGGGTTTAATTATATAAAAAAATTGGGGATTAATTTTTAACTCCTTAAAAAATTATTTAAATTGCATAGCATATAAGCTTTAGGAGTGTCTGCATCGAGTAGTGATAGAATTCATTAAAATTATTATTATTTTATTTATTAGAAGAAAAGAGGAGATGGAGCCAGACCAGGCCGGGTCAACCCGGACCCCTTTCTTTTTCCCGGTTGGGCCTGGCCCAAATATTTTCTCTCTTTTCTTTTCCTCCGCACAGGCCGGCCCATTAAACTTTTTCCCAGGCGCGGCCCACGTGTTGGTGGTGCTTCTCCTTCACGCCGCTCACGTCTTCTGCAAAAGGAACAGCGACAGGATTTCGAAGACCAAGTCAGAGACTACTGGACGTCTCCCTTGTTGCTTTAGAAAGATTGCAGGGTCGCGTTAGCGACCTTCCTTCCGCTGGCTCCGCCCTATCAACTCTATTCATCTCTTTTTTCCAATGGATATCAGAGCAGGAGGACAGTAGGTGGCGGCGTGATCCGCGGGGGTCAGGCTGACCTGTAAGCTGGCAATGGCAGACGCCATGCGCGCTTGCCGGTTTCCCTTAAAAGCGAGAGAGGGAGCGCGAGTAAAAGAGGAGGCTCACTCACTGGAGATAGAGAGAGAGTGGAGAGAGAAACCGAGAGTAAGAAATTTTTTGTCCTCTCGCTTGAACCACCCTCGACCTTCATGGGAAGCCAACTAGCCGTCGTCGTTCGTCACTGCAAACTCCCGAACCAGGTGACCCCGGAAAGGTCCTGCCTCTTCCTTGCTTATTGAGTTTGAGAACGTCAAACCGAACTGACGAGATTTTGGGCAAACCGTACAAAACCCAAAACTGATTTGTTGCCACTATGTTGATTTAGAGCTCAATATACTGGGTTTAAGCCACGAACGACGTTAAATCTGAATCTGAAAGTGGTATGTCGAATTGCACATCAGCTTTTTGACAAAATGCTTGAATGAAGCCCTGAATTGGAGTTCATAAAATTGATGCTTAAAATCTTTGTGTTGCGCTCAGTTTGTTCTAATATTATTGCATTATTACTAAATCTGGGTTTCTCATTGATTTTGTGACGTATCATTTGATGCACGAGTCGGTCGTGAATGACGTCTTCACGCCGGAAAATCCACAGCCCTCGTCGGAGAAGTCCACGGTTAGAGGCCGCCATAGTCGGTCTTACTTTTGTCTCGATGTGCATATACATGTTTGGTTTGTTGGGAGGGCTTTCGTTTTGCAATCGGCAACGTTAGGTGTTAACATCGAGTCGATTGGAGTTCTGGCGTCAGTTAGTTCAATGAAATTTCAGTATTGAGTTCGTCGAAGAAAAAGCCTTGGTGAAGAAGAACTCGTCGTGGGAGACCGCCCAAAGAAGACGACGACGTAGAGCAAAAGAAAAGGGCAAAAAGAATATAAAAAAATTAAAAAAAGAGATTAAAAAAATCAGAAGAGAACCGAAAATTCGGATCAAGTGGCCACGTCAGGGAGTTGTGGGTAAAGAATAGAATGGGCCTTTTGGGAGTGCATGGGCTAGATTTTTTTTTATAGAAGATGGGCTTCAGATAGTTTTTCTTGTGAGGGATATGGGCTTGTTACAGTTCTAGTCGAGCTGGGCTTTATTTAGTTTGAATACACTCGGGCTTGAATTGTTGTAGAGGCTAACCCATCAAATTCAGGTCGGGCCATACTCGGACTGGGCCCTAGGGCCGGTCCGATTTCGGACCCAACCTGGACCGGTAAGGTCCGAGTCAGACAACAATCGGACCGGTTTCTATGACCCGAGCCGAGTCACATATTCCAGAATTAAAAATTCAAAAATTAATAAAAAATATATAAATCATTAAAATAATTAAAATTCTTAAAATTCAAAAATGTAAAAAAAGTAAATAAAAAAAAAATAGAAAATGCTTAAAATAGGTATTCATGAAATTTTTTAAGTTTTAGCATTAGATTTAGTTAGTTTCATTTAATTAGTATACATGTAGCATAGTCCTAGTGGAGTATCATTTTGAAAGAAATTAAACTTGATTTGAATATAGCTCATGGGGTTCATGTCCTAGGGCTTATAAAGAGGCCATGTATATTCTTTGCTTGGCTTGTATTAGGTTTTTTTTTTTTTTTTTGGCATTTACTTTAAAAGTCATTTCAATACTTGGGTGCTTGTTTAACGTACCGTTTTTCAATAAATTGGTTGTTTATCGCTTTCTTAGAATAGGTTAGGATTAATTTAGACTTTAAGGAAAATGAACCCTACAAAAACATTTGCATGATCATTTAGCAACTTTGATGCCTTTAGGACTCTAATTGGCAATCAAGACCATGTGACCACTTAAGTAATGACCTTCTAAGTTAGAGGTACTGAAAGGGCGCTAATAGACATTGGCGTAATCAAGTTCCCGACTCTAAAATTTCTAGTTGTGTAGGAATCGAGATGATACTCCAGCATTTCGATTGGTTTTTAGTCGACCTCAATAGGCTAATGACGATTCTTAGAAATATATAGGTTGCTAAGAATTAAAAAAAGAAAAGAAAAAGGAATCCAACATCGCATAAGGTATGAGCTTGGGAGAGCCCGCCCTTAATCAAGGGCCGTTAGCTTGAATTAAGCAATACCCTAAATCTATTTCTTTTCCCTTCCGAACAGAAAGGGTAAGTCGCGATAGCTTTTTTTTTTTTTGGCCAAGAAGAATCCAACTCTTCTTTTTGTATATTATGCCCCTATCAGATACTTCGCAAGTAATTGAACGATTCTCTTTTAATACTACTACATAAGCTATTCACCACACAATAATAATATCAGCTGCAACTTGGTCATGTATATGTCTAGATTATCACCAAAATCTTTCCACCGTAGCTGAAACAGCTTTTTACACCTTGTTAGCAAGTTTTCTAACAATATTGCCCTCAAAATTTTGATTGAAGGTTTTAGAGATTAATGATCTCAAAGCCTAGACTTTTGTTACACTCTAGGGGTCCTAGGCCTCGCCTCGATGGACAAGGGACCTAGGCCCTAGCGTCGGGTATCTAGGCACCGGTATCGAGGTCCTATGCTCGGCCTTGATAGACAAGGCTCTAATTGTCGAAGATCCATGCATGGACACCAAAGTCCAAAGCCTAGCCTTGATGGACCTAGGCTCTTGAGTTTAGGCTCTAGGGATCCAGTCACAGGTATTGGGGACCTGAGCCTCGCTTCGAGGGCCTAGGCATGAGCACGGGTAGTTATGCATGGGCATCTACGTACCTAATTTGCAGAGGGCCGGGCCTAGGATCCAGTGTCCATGCTTAGCTTTCTGCTTTCTTATACTTAAGTCAATAGCATTCGAATAGTTCATGTCGGTTTATTAAAAAAAAAAGGTAGGTTATAATTTTCAAATGACAAAAAATAATTTTCAAATTATTTCGGATTTCAATTAAGTACCAAGAAATATTATCATTTTTCAAGAAAATGATTTATTGGAAATTTTTTTCTAAAATTGTCTAATTTTTCACGAAATAAATGGAGTTGTAATATAATGTCGGCTTGAACAAAGATGTAGTGCCTAGTTTTCTTGAAGTTTTTTTGGAGACCTTTCTTTGGTGATGGGAAGAACCCTCTTGTGAAATTTTTGGTCTTAGTAACACTAAACACCTTACCAGGTGAACCGACTATTTTGACCTTATTACGTCACATGTGCTGAATTTGTTATAACGGGAAATCGGAGATAGAATTCTGGTTCGAACGTCCTCCCATGTGAAAAAGCAGACCTAATGAAGTAGAAAAGAAATGACAGAACATTGACTGAGACAACCATGAAATTACAAGAGGCAGACAAATTATAATTAAACCAACTACTTGTCGTGCCAGACATAATAGTGAGAACAAGCATTTTAGAATGATGATCATCCTTATTTATCTTCATAATCGAGTAGAAAAGGTAGTGTTTGGGTTCAATCTAGTTTCGCTTTTTTAATAAACAATATGATCTCTTTATACTTTTGTTTGTTTTTTTTTCCTTGTTTAGCTAAGAATTTGATTAAATTTTCCCCATTATATTGAGTTTTATTGAAAAGATATTTTAGCAATACAATCAGTCTGAGTTTGGCTGTCAACTCAAGCTATTTTTCGCATGGGACCCCAAACTCGTCTAACCCAAACCAACAATCTGATTACGATTTATTAGGGTTTGGGTTGTCTAGGAATTTGAAACGCAACTTGCTTTTCAATCGAGGGTATAGTGATTGTTTAGTTACATTGAAGATTATATGCATAAATATATTATGAGCAAGACTTTGCAAAGTAGGTTGGAGTATATATCACGAGGGTGTAGTGATTGAATAATCGCAAGATTAGGTATATACAACCGACAAATTAAGTAATTTGTCTGAAAATGGAAGCTTGGTTCCCTTTTGGTTAGATATTATAATTTGTGTTGTTTAGTGTACTAAGACCGTCATAAGCATATATAGAAAAGAATTATGTTTGATGTTGATCAAGAAACTGAAATACTCATTGTATAGAACATTAATATCCTTCCAATATCACATTTCTACAGACTCCTTATATTTCTTTATTTGAAATTCACATGCAGAAAGGGGCTCTCAGGCCGGAGAAGAGCAATGTTCAAGTGTTGAAACACAATTCAAGTTGTATGTCGAGCAGATTCGAAAACTGTCTAATGCAATCTATTACGGCTTGGTACCTAGACTTGTTCTTCCAAACCATCACATTGGCAATGGATTGATGTACAGAGAAGTCACATGCTTTTTATACATGGTTCCAACACAGTGTAGAGATCCTTTTCATCTTGACACACCACATGCATGGCTCGTGTAAAATTGAGAAATCGCACCAGGAGTAGCTTGGGGACAACAGTCGGACAGTGCAACCCTTCGTTAATGTCCTTCCATGTATCGGCCACTTGTTTATGGAGTTCCTCCTTAGCCTCTTCCTCTGGATCTCCATATTGTTTCATGAAACACTCCATTGAAGATGTGCTATGTCCTCTTTGTCGTTCAAACTATAAACAAATATCTTGTGGAAATTATTTTTTTCTCCTATTGATAAAATCTATTGGACAAAATTTAGATAAATTAATGTTGTTCGCTAGTATAGCGTTTATATACCTTGTGTCCGGTGATGTCATCCATGAGCCGATCGACTACTTTCACAGCCTTCACCATCTTGGGGTTGCTGTATAACAACTAGTCAAAAGCATCTTTGTTGTAACATCTCCCATTCTTAGCAACAACGTCACCAATAGCAATTCAATAATAGAGGTTGCTAATGCAATGGGTATGTACTCCTCCATCGTCGGTACGTGGTTTCGGTGGAAGCATTTGGCTTGGTGAAGTACGCTCTCACTTGATTTTTCATCTAAGGATCCATTCTCAAACACAAAGCCATGTCAATATTCAAACTTTAATGTGTTCGGTGGACTTAAATATATGACAGTCTCTCATCCCTATCCAAAACTTGATATTTTGTTGCCAGTGGATGGAATAAAATTGCATTTGATTGATATAACCTCAAATGACTTACTGCTTCTTTTGCATAGGAGAGCTAGTATGATTATTCTATTCTGATCACCTCATAGACAATTTTATCATATAAATCAAGAAATTTATTGTAACACACTTGCATGTACTCAGGTAATCCATCTTTGACATCGACGTCTTACTTGAGTTCAAGTTCAGAAATATCACACCTAACCCTAATTAACAGTTGATCAAACTAGAATAAGTATAGAATTGGCAAACTGAGAAAAGCATATGAGTGTGAACTGTACCTTTCAATCGTTTCCATGGAGAGTTCTAGTTCTTTCAATATGCCATAGACATCATAGATGTCGTCGATAATGGAAACCATGCTGGCCATTTTGGTTAGTACTTCCTTAGCAGTTTTTATACTCCGATTTGAAATAAACTCCTGACATCCAAAGATACATCTCCACAAGCCTATCTCTAGCAAATGGGAACTTCCTTTCTACATCTAAATCCTTCCACCACCTATAGGATATCAATAAATTCTACTTAATGCAAACACCTCATCGATAGAATTGTAATAAGTGTTTGGACCGATGAGCCAAAGAGATTAACACTCCTTGTCACTTATACAAATGATTTTAAGTTCAAGTAAACCGAAATTGCACAAGTCAATCTATTATAATTTGGTGCTCATCGAACATCTAGATACTTCGGACATGCTATCATGAAGTTAACCTTATAAGGTTGCTGAGTTCCTTCTGGTTTTGCTTTTGCAATAAGTTAAAATCGAGTTTAGCTAGGGAGATCAGGACTTCATTATGCAAAGGCACCTCTTGGTAGAGTGGAAAGAAACGCCTTGCCTCTAGCTAGAGGAATTGTCTACAAGACAATCAAAGTCAATCATCACCACTTTCATGAAGAAAGGACAATAAAACAAACAATCACATGCATGATATGTTCTTCATAACTTTTTATCCCATGACTCCTAGCACACCTTATGACTCCTGGTAATAACCCTTGCTCTGATACCAAAGATTACTGTCACGACCCCAACCCCATCTCTAGGGTCGCGAGTGACAAGGGTTATTTTTGCGACATCCTAGGCTTGTCGCCGTCCCAATTTTTTTTTATCTTGTTGTTATGCATATGTGGAAACGTGAACAATTAACTCCTCGGACAAACAACAGCTGGAAGATTGGAACATACATAACATAGAACACACTGATTTATATTATAATAAGACTTTTACAAGCCCTTTCTCTACGAGCCCTCTTTTTTCTTTTTACATCACAGTACAAGTTTTCCACATCGGCTAAGGGAAATCCTATCTTATCTAGCGTGACTGCAGCTCTTAAAACTGACATGAGACTTTCATGTCTATAAGACTAAAAGATGAGGGGTGAGTTTTGGGGGAGAAGTACAGCCCAAGTGCCAAAATTTGGCACGGAGGGACACTTAAGCGTCAAAAGTTAGGAAAGTGAGTTTTGGTGAGCTCGAGCCTCACTCGAGCTCGCTGATCTAGATGCCTACGAGCTTGATCTCACTGATCTGGCAAGACTCAAGCTCGCTGGCGTTGAGCAAGCTTGAGCTCGCTGATTTGGCAAGGCGAAGTCCTTACCGACATCTAGTGAGACTTGAGCTCGCCAATGTTGTCTTCTCGATATCGAGCGAGCTTAATCTCGCAGATCTGGTGAGCTTCAAGCTTGTCAGCGTTGAGGGAGCTCAAGCTTGCCTATGGCCGGTCATTGGCCGTCATCATGGCCGGCGGCCGGCCGAAGAAGAAGAAAACGAGAAAATAAAAAATAAAAAATAATTAAAAATTACATTTTAAAAATAAAAATAAATAAAAAAATCGTTTTTTAAAATAAAAAATAATTGATTTTTTAAAATTAAAATATTAAAATATTAAAAAAATATCCATTAAATTTTTATTGCATGAAAGTGTTTTAGCAATACCCTTTTTTTGTAATGCATTGCAAATACAAAAAAAAAAAAAAAAGATTTTTCACATATAAATTAATATTGTTTTCATGTCAATATTAACTTACCAAACTTTTTCTTATCAAGAATTCTTCAAAAGTATTTGAATTTAAAGGTTTCTCATATTTTTTATTTTATTTCATTTACTAATTGGTTTTTTTTTTTTGGTCAATTCTACGCTAATCCTACTCTAACACTCACTCTTAGACTTTTGCCCTGCCTTCTTGTAGGGCGTGAGAGTTGAAACCCACTCCTGAAAATGAAAACTCGAAGGAGAAGAGAGACAGTGCGAGAGGAAAGAGAGAAAGGGCGAAAGATCTGATCGCGGGAGAGAGAGCGGAGGGAGAGGTGGGGCCCAGGAGGCGACGGAAGACTTCCGACGCGTGGTGGGACCCGTGTCACCCGGTGAATGAGATGAGATTTCGACACGCTGACCTCTCTCTCCTATCCAACGGTATTTTCTCCGTCGGCCTCCATGGCTTCCGGATGTGCTGTCGAAGGTAAGTGTACAACTACATGAGGAAAAGTAGGGGTGTGCAAAATACCTAGGAACCGCCCGGACCGCCCGGAACCGGACCGGAACCGCCTGGAACTGGCGGTTCTTGAGGGAAACGGTCCGGTTTCCGGTTCCAATTTATGGGAACCGGTGGGTACCGGTCCGGTTCTCGGTTCCATGGGTGGATTCGCCCGCCCGCCCACCCGGACCGGACCAGAACCTTTTTAATATTAAAAAAAAAATTACTAAAAGAAACCCTATATCTCATCTCACTCCCTTCGTCTTTGGCTCCTAATCCTATCACCATTTCGCTGCTTTTACTTCTCTCGCCGTCCGCATTTCCACGTACTTAAATTTGATTTTTCTTTCTTTGGCTTGCTTTGATGTCACGTAGTCGTTCTATGTTGAAAACCAAAATTGTTTTGCGTTAGGATCAGTTCCATGGATCCACCCGGGAATCGGACCGGATCAATGGTCCGGTTCCCGGGTGGATCCATGCAACAAACATGTGGATCCTGGTTCCAATTTTTCGGAATTGGTCCTTAGCAGGCGGTTCCGGGTTCTAGGTTGGGAACCACCCACCCGGACCATGCACACCCCTGAGGAAAAGTCACATTGGGCAGAGGTGATTCCGGTTCGGACAATACCACCACCAGCGGTTTTCGCTTTTCCCCAGTTTACGTCGACCAACGTATAGATTGCCGACGCGTGGCACATGAATCCGAATGGGCAAATTTGGGCGGGGAAGTCCGGCAGCGGGTCTCTTCTTCTTGTCTTTTTTATTTTTTTTTCCCTCTTTTGACATCATGCATAGGACGTTAAAGACAATATAAGACATGAAAACTCGTAAATAGCCTCTTTCTTTTTTTTTCTTCCTCATCTAATCTTTTGTGATTTGCACATCGTTCCCTTCTTCCTAGGCGCATTATTCTTGACAACGTACGTGGCATATATAAATATTATGTAAAGTTTTAGGGCATGTAGCAGTAATGGAAATAGAGAAAAAAGATTGAAAGGAGTGGAAAAAAATTGCGAAGAAAAATGAGCGACAAAGATGACAAAATAGAAGGTTAATATATATAACACATACACATATATAGTGAAAAAATGTCGAACCCTAACGCTATCATTCGGATTGATGAATCTTTGATGTGAAACCTAAATTTGCGGTTTCCTTTCTCGCACGACAAATGAGATTGGAGGGCATCGTGATTGCACCACTCCGCTTATGAATGTCATTATATATATATATATATATATATATATCTCCTATTATAAGAAAAGAAAAGAAGGGGAAAGAACAAGAACAAAAATACATTAGAAAGTCTCATGTAGATTGCATAGTTAACATTCCAAAACATATAATTTAAAATTCATAATATTCATTCATTTTGTCTACATATCTTCCTAAATAATAGTTTGCAGAAAACCCAATGGTGACAGATAGTGACATGCTTCACTTTGGCTTAGCGAATCCCAATTCCTTAAATTTTCTACAATCTATTTACTACTTTGATTATTGGGCGTTATTTTTTTGATTGTGCACTCATATGATCAATGCTCATATGTAAGCAGTATAGGATAAAATGGATAAAGACTGCATGCAAAGCATTTTCGAAATAATTTTATGAAGGTGAAAGAGTCTCCATAGTCTAAACAAGACATGTTGGAAGTTGGAATCTGCTTGAATGAAGTATTATCAATAGAGGAAAAAAGGGCAAAGAAATAATATAGCCATTCAAATCGATATCAATAATACATAAATTTTAGAAAAAAATTAATACACAACTTTCTTTTTATACGCCTGTTAGCATGCTTCCATCTTTATCGTCATCTACCCACATAACAAATAATGATTCGAAATACTCCTATTGAAAATAAAAGATTTCGAAGAGGTGATATTTATATTATGAAGTACAAAAATTCATAGAGTATAACTCGTAAACATAAAATATTTTTTGAGTTTTGTTCAATAGGTTGATTAATTTTTAAAATTCACGTTAGATAATTCTTTTTTACACAAGTTATTCATTATTGTAAGAAATTATTCACAATTTATGCAACATAAGGTTTGAAATAAATTTAGAATGTGCAGAAGCGCAAATAATGGGAATAATTTTACTGATATTCTAAGTTCAATATTTACTTTTCTTATTTAAGACATTTTTTTTTTAAATTAGAAGGAAGAAATTACACGTTTCCTGCTCAAAAGCTCGCTCAAAATCTCTCTCCCTCTCTTCGTTGTCTGTCCACCCAGAGAGAGAGAGAGAGAGGAGAGAGATTGAACTCTCCTAATAATTTCTTCCTTCGTGGCTTCCGGATGTGCTGTAGAGAAGAAGTGTACAGCTCGGGCTTCTTCTTCTTTTTCCTTTTTTTTTTACTACCAAAGAAGAGAATCCCGTTCTCTCGCACGAAGCGTCTAGCCAGTTGTTCGTTCTCTACAGGTCTTGCTAGCATAAAATATTTTCTGAGTTTTGTTCGGTTAGTTTTTAAAATTCATGTTAGATAATTCTTTTGTACACAAGTTATTCATTATCGTGAGAAATAATTGACAATTTATGCAACTTAAGTCCTGAAATAAAATTAGAAGGTGCGAAGCTGAAATCTTGGGGATTATTTTACTGATATCCACAGTTTAATTTTTTTTTCTTAATTAAGACAATTTGTTCTTGAACTAGAAGGAAGAAATTATACGTTTTTTTTTGTTATATCCCCTCAAAAGCCCACTCACGATATCTTTCACTCTCTCTCACTCTCTCTTCGTTGTCTATCAATCACAGGTATCAAAATGGCTCTTAAATCCATATATGACCCATTTATGGGGCACTTATATCTCGAAGATATCAATTAAATGGGTTTACAAATTGAAAACTTAAGATAAATGGGTCTTAAATGGGTTGGACTTAAAACACATTTCCAGCCCAAGCCTCACACTCTCTCTTTTTCTCTTTAACTTTATATATATATATATATATATATTTTATAAAAATCAAAATTATAATTTTATATTTTATTTCCTTCCTTAATTGGTGCCTAGCACAAAGACGGCCAATGACTTACCAAGTGAGGCTTGAGCTTACCGACCTTAGGTGAGTTAGAGGTCGGTGACGATTGGTGAGGCTAGAGCTCACCAAATCTGGTGAGACTCAAGCTTGCTGGTTTGGCGAAGCGAAGGCCTCATCGACATTTGGCAAGACTCGAGTTCGCCGATGTTGTCTTCCCAACATTTGGTGAGCTCGATCTCGCCAATCTAGTGAGCCTCGAGCTCGTTGACATCGAGTGAGCTCGAACTTGCCTATGGCCAACCGTCGGCTGTCATCGTGGCTGACAGCCGAGTGAAAAAGAAGAAAAAGAAAAAAGAAAAGGGAAAAAGAAAAAGAAATTAAAAATTATATTTTTAAAAAATAAAAATAACTAAGAATTATATTTTAAAAAATAAAAAATTATATTTTAAAAATAACTAAAAATGAGATTTAAAAAAATTAAAAAATTATTCATTAAATTTGTATTGCATGAAAGTGTTTTAGCAATACCATTTGTTTTGTATTGCATCATGCAATAAAAAAAATGATTTTCCACATATAAACAAATATTATTTTAATGTTACTTATTAACTTGTCAAACTTTTTTTTTTATCAAGAATTCTTCAAAAGTATTTGAATTTAAAGGTTTCTCACATTATTTATTTTATTTTATTTACTAATTGGTTGACAATGTCAACCAAAGGAAAGAAAGATAAAATAAAATAAAAAAAAATGGAAAAAGGGAAGAAAACTTGCAGAACAAGAGAAACGGTGCGAGAGGATAGAGAGGAAGGGAGAAAGCATGATTGCGGGAGAGAGAGCGGAGGGAGAGGTGGAGCCCAGGAGGTGACAGATGGCTTCCGACGCGCGGTGGGACCCGGGCGACACATGTCGCCCGGTAAATGAGATGAGATTTGGACACGCTGGCCTCTCTCTCCTGTCCAGTAGTATTTCCTCCTTCGGCCTTCGGGGCTTGCCGGGGATGTGCTGTCGAAGGTAAGTATACAGCTGTAGGAAAATCGCCAACTTCTCCTGATGCTATATGAGGAAAGCCACATCTGGGGACGATGTTTCCGGCTCGGACAATGCCACCACCAGCGGTTTTCGCTTTCCCCCATGTTACGTGAACCAAGCCTATCGATCGCCGACGCGTGGCATACGAATCCGTATAGGCAATTTTGGGTGGGGGAGTCGGGCAGCGGGTCTCTTTTTAAAAAAAATATATATTTATATTTATTTTATTTTTATTTTGACAACATGCATATAAGACGTTAAAGACAATATAAGATATGAAAGAGAGAACTTGAAAATAGCCATTTTCTTTCTTTTTGTTCCTTGTCTAATCTTTTGTGATTTGCACATTGTTCCCTTCTTCCTAGGTGCATTATTCTTTGACAATTTTTACGTGCCATATATGGATATTATGTAAAGTTTTAGGGCATGTAGTGTAAAAGTTTTCTTAATATGGACTACATTAATTGATATTGTAATTTACCATTTAACGTTTACCGTTTTACGGGGATTGGTCTAAGGTGAGATAGAAGGTTTCTTAATTAGTCTAATATGGGCTGGCTAGTGTGGGCCGAGTTGAGCCTGGCCCGTAATGAGGGGGCCTTGCTGGAAACTCTATAAATAGCGCTAAGTCTCTCCTCTAACCCTAATTCTCACACGTATTCTCACCTAAGGAGCGTTTACCTAAATGCTAAACGTAAGGAGGGCCGCCTCATTGAGCCAGTGATACGGAGGGCAATAGAGGGGAAGGACTTGCGCGTGGAACATTGTGTTTCTGCTTCCGCTTCAAGATCGATGGATTCCAAATCAGGTGCGTTAATTCTTCTACTCAATAATGCATGTTCTTGTTCTGGTTATGGTGATTAAGGGATTACATAATTTGCATCCTACATGTGGTATCAGAGCCTCCATAACCTTAGAACTTGAACGCATTGAATTTTGCCCTAATTTGTGATTTTCGAATTTTTTAAAGACTGTAAAAGTAAAATTAAATCATATATTATTACTGGGCTCGACAAGACGATCAAGACGGTGGGCGGCGCGTCGCCGGGGGAGGCCCCACGTGCCCCCACGCGCAGCCACGCGCCGCCGGGCGTCGAGGACGTGCGCTCACGCGTGTTCATGCGCCCTCACGCGCACCCACGCGCGGGGCGCTGGACGCGCGTGCGGCGCACGCGGGCCCTGACGTCACCTAACGTCAGCGACCCGGACCCGGACTCGGATTTGGATTCGGATTCGATCTGCTGACGTCAGCGATGCTGACGTCATGCGTGGTTCCGACCCGCTGACGTCAGCGACCGACCCGAACCGACCGACCCGACCCGGATGGCGACCGACCCGACCTGACCCGTGACCCGACCCAACCCAGTCAACCGGTCGGACCGGGAACCGGTCGGACCGGGAACCGGTCGGACCGCCACCAGTCGGACCGGTTTGACTGGTCCTTTGACGACCCGCGCGTGGGCTCCACGCGCCGCGCACTCAGGCGGCGCGTGAGGGCGCGTGCAGTCTCTGATCGGCGCGTGGCTGGTGGTATTTGACTCGTATGAAGATTTCCTACGTCGTGGTATGTTTATATTAATTTTTTGATGATTTTATGGATATAAAAATGCATACGAAACCCTAAATACGTGTTTTTTAGTGTATTTTTCGCGTATTTTGCTTGTATTTTTTCTGTGATTTTGGAAATACAGGTGCTGGGTTACTGGTATGTTATATCATGATCTTTATGAGTGTTGTTCATCAATATTTTACAATAAAGTTTATTTTTATGAAGCAATGTAATTAGCATGATATGTGATTTTAGTGATTTACTGCCCCTGTCACTAAAATTAAAATCACATATGTATGGTTAATGTGAGATGTGAATTTTATATCCCTGGTATGAGAGAGTTTCAATAATTCAATTGAGTTGTGATTGCCAAAGTGGCACACTTAATTGGGTTTGAGAAATTTCGGTCTCGTATAATGATTGTGATGTCTCCTGCTCTAATGTGTAGTCATACTCCCAAATGGGGTGATTATATATTAGTTCATGGAGGGATACATGATTATGTGGTGGAAGAGTGACTGATCCTAGTGGTTCGTCTGCCCAAAGGTGATGAATTCACGAAGATTGGAATATATTCTTATAACCGCTATCATGTGGGGAATTTACAACTGCTTATCATGTATTCTGCCCAAAGGTGATTATGTGATTTTGCATGTAACTCTCTGTATGTGTACTTGTGTGTCAAGTTACACATTGCTCACATAATGCTAATTATATATATACATTGCTTGTTTTTTCAGTCACTTTTTTTGTAATTGGTAACTCCGTCACTATTGAGGTTCTTGCTGGTTCGAATTTTAAGAAATGGAGAGAGGATTTTATGTTTGCTATGGAGATGGCAGATGTTCATATGGCTCTTACTACTGATCGGCCGGCAGATCTGACTGCCGAGAGTACAGAGGCTCAGAAAGCAAATTTTGCTGCATGGGAAAAGAGCAATAGAATTTGCTTGCTTTCCATGAAGCGTTCCATTCAAGAACGCTTGAAAAGTGGTTTGCCTGTAGACTGCAATGCTAGGCAAATGATGGAAGCTTTTATGGCTAGAAATCGTGTGTCGCCTAATGCAGAGATAGGGACACATCTACAAACACTTTTTACAATGAAGTATGATAGTTCTTGTGGAGTTAGAGATTATGTCATGAGGATGGTTGATTTGCAGACAAAGCTTCAGGCTCTTAATGTTGAACTTCCTACAGCTTGCATCGTCCATCAAGCTCTAAATACTCTTCCTCCTGACTTTGGGATCATTAAGACCAATTATAGTTCTCAAGATGAAACCTGGTCTGTTAATGACCTCATTGCTAGGTTGGTGGCAGAGGAAGATAAATTGAAGAAAGATAAAGGGCACATTGCTCTTTATGTTTCCACTTCTACTAGAGACAAAGGTAAGAAGTTGAAGAATTATAACCACAAAGGCAATTCTGAAGCTGCTGGTCCTTCCAACTACAAAGGAAATTCTGAAGGTGCAGGTCCTTCTAACACTCTGGGTCCTAAGAAATCATTCACCAAGAACTATGCTGTTCTTTGCTACTTTTGTAGAAAGAGAGGACATGTGAAGAAACATTGCAATAAGTTTAAGGTTTGGTTGTCCAAGAGAACTAAGAATAAGCCTAAAGGTAATAATTCTTTGGCGTTTGTTTGTGAATCCAATCTATCTGAAACCCCAACCAATTCTTGGTGGCTAGATAGTGGAGCAACTAATCATGTTGCGTTTACCATACAGGGGTTTATAAACCGAAGGACGCCAAATCAGGATGAATTAAAGCTCACTGTAGGAAACAACGTTGGTGTTGACGTCGAGTTCGTGGGAGATGTCATTTTGATTTTAGATTCTGGTTTTAGGATGATGTTGAGGAACACCTTTTACGTACCTTCTTTTAGGCGGAATTTAGTTTCAGTGTCTTGTTTGGACGTGTGTGGATACTCTTTTGAGATAAAGAGTAATACAATTTCCATGTTTTATAATTCAAATAAGATTGGGTGTTGCAATTTATCCAATGGATTGTATCGATTGAGCTTATCTCCCAACGACATGTACGTTGCTTATTCAGCTGAAAAGGTTGTTTCCAAAAGACCTCTACCTAAGGAACAATCTTATGCATTATGGCATAAACGTCTTGGTCACATCTCCAAAGAAAGAGTAGAAAGGCTAATAAAGGCTGATATCCTGCCTACTCTTAAAAGTGATCTAGAGACTTGTGTGGACTGTTGTAGAGGTAAGATGACTAGGATAAAGAAGAAATCCGCCGTACGAAGTTATGATTTGTTGGAGATTATTCACACTGATATTAGTGGATCGTACACGGCTACCTTATGCAGAAATTTTTATTTCATCACATTTATTGATGACTTTTCCCGATATGGATACTTATACTTGATTAAAGAAAAGTCCGAGTCTCTTGATAAATTCAAGATTTTACGGACTGAAGTGGAGAAACAGTTGGGAAAAGTTATTAAGATTGTTAGATCAGATCGTGGTGGTGAGTATTTTGGTAGGCACGGTGATGCTGGACAACTTAAAGGGCCGTTTGCTAAATACTTAGAAGATTCTGGGATAATAGGTCAGTTTACTATGCCCGGAAGTCCTAAACAAAATGGTGTGGCTGAAAGGCGGAACCGCACTCTTATGGACATGATGAGAAGTATGATTAGTAGGACAAATTTACCCGATTTTCTATGGGGTGAAGCTTTGAAAACAACCCTTTATATTCTAAATCGTGTTCCTACTAAATCAGTTCCATTGACTCCTTTTGAGTTATGGACTGGACGTAAGCCTAGCTTGAATCACTTTAGAGTTTGGGGATGTCCTGCAGAGGTGAAGTTATACAATCCGACATTGAGTAAGTTGGATCCAAAAACTACTCGATGTTATTTTGTATCTTACCCAGATCATTCAAAGGGGTATAGGTTTTATAACCCTAATGGAGGTACAAGAATTGTGGAGTCTCAGACTGCAAAATTTCTAGAATTTGATGTAGCGGAAAATGGTAATTGCTCACGAACAATTGAAGATGATAGTATGGTGGGGATTACTGGATCATTGTCTCATCCTGTGCAGACTATTGTGGAACCTCCTACGCCACAACATGAGCCTGTTGTGGCCCAGGATCCTACTGTTGAGACAGTTAATGAAGAAATTCCACAAGCTCCTCAGATTCAGAATGAGCATCAAGTAGCTCCACTCAGAAGATCAACTAGGGAAAGACGTTATGCTATACCACCAGATTATCTAGTCTACCTAGGAGAGCATGATTATGATATTGGTTGTGTTGTTGATCCGGTGACTTATATGAATGCCATCTCATCTCCTCAATCAGATTTGTGGTTAGATGCGATGAATGATGAGATGCAATCTATGAAACACAATGGTGTTTGGGAGCTCGTTGAATTGCCTGAAGGTTGTAAACCTATTGGCTGCAAATGGGTATACAAGACTAAAAGAGATTCCAAAGGGAAGATTGAAAAATTTAAAGCCAGACTGGTAGCTAAGGGTTTCACTCAAATAGAAGGAATTGATTATGAAGCAACATTTTCTCCTGTTTCTTCTAAAGATTCCTTTAGAGTGATATTGGCATTAGTAGCTCATTTTGATATGGAGTTACACTAGATGGATGTTAAGACTGCTTTTCTAAATGGAGACCTTAATGAGGAGGTTTATATGGTGCAGCCTGAAGGTTTTGCAGCAGATGACTCAGGTAAGCTTGTTTGTAGATTGAAAAAGTCTATATATGGCCTTAAACAAGCTTCTAGACAGTGGTATTTGAAGTTTCATAGTATTGTCACTTCATTGGGATTTATTAAGAACAAAGTAGATCAGTGCATATACACCAAGGTCAGTGGGAGGAAATATATTTTTCTCATACTTTATGTGGATGATATCTTGCTTGCAAGTAGTGACATTGGTTTATTGCATGAGACAAAGCGAATGTTATCGAAAAATTTTGACATGAAAGACCTTGGTGAGGCGTCTTTTGTTCTTGGCATTGAGATCCATAGGGATCGCTCTCGCCGTTCATTGAGTTTGTCTCAGAGGGCATATATTGATCGCGTTTTAGAAAGATTCAATATGCAGCATTGCAAACCAGGAATTGCTCCTGTAATTAAGGGTGATAAATTGAGTCTTTTACAATGCCCTAATTCAGATTTTGAGAAAGCTCAAATAAAGGATGTACCTTATGCTAGTACACTGGGTAGTATTATGTATGCTCAAGTTTGCACTAGGCCAGATATTGCTTTTGCGACAGGGCTTCTAGGCAGATATCAGTCAAATGCAGGACATGATCATTGGGTTGCTGCCAAAAAGGTTTTAAGGTATTTAAAGAGAACAAGAGATTACATGTTGATTTAAAGACATGTTCCAGACTTGCAGCTAGTAGGGTATTTAGATGCAGATTTTGCTGGATGTCAAGATGAAAAGAAGTCAACAACTGGATACATATTTATGTTGGCTGGAGGTGCAGTATCATGGAAGAGCGAGAAACAGAAGTCCATATCTTCTTCTACCATGCAAGCGGAGTTTGTAGCATGCTTTACAGC
This sequence comes from Eucalyptus pauciflora, assembly GCA_007663325.1. NCBI lineage: Eukaryota > Viridiplantae > Streptophyta > Magnoliopsida > Myrtales > Myrtaceae > Eucalyptus > Eucalyptus pauciflora. The sequence goes on from VMYD01000067.1 coordinate 1,231,476, forward strand.
GGCTACTCAAGCTATTTGGCTTCGGAACCTCATTAGGGAGTTATCAGTTTATGATTTTGTGGATAGGCCCATACAGTTGTATTGTGATAATAACTCTGCAGTGTTGTTTATTAATAACAATATAAGTCTTAAGGGGTCTAAACACATGGAGGTCAAGTTTTTGACTATAAAAGAATCCGTACAGAATGGTGACGTTGCAGTAGATTATATTCCAACAGATGATATGGTTGCAGATCCACTAACTAAAGGCCTACGTCCATGTATATTTGAGCGACATGTCATTAGCATGGGCTTAGGAGCATCTTGGGATGCTGTTATTTAGTGGGAGCTGTTTTATTTTTCTTTGAATAATGTTTACATCTGTTTTTTGTTACAATTTAGTAACATTTTGATATATATATGTCAACTTTTGCATTCAATAAAATGTTTTTGAATGGTTTGTTATTATGTTGAAAATATATATATTGTTAAAGTCTCAAGGTATTGCTTAAACCTTGAGTGAAGGCTAGGGGCATACGATTATTAGCCTTGTCTATATGTCTTGTTGTATATAAAGAAATGTTAACCATAAAGACAAGACATATGTGGGTTCATGGAACCATAAATGCATTCTCTAGTGGCACAAGTTTTTTGTGACGCTTAAGGTAAGAGAATGGACATTCTCTAGTGGCACAAATTTTTGTGACGCTTAAGGTAAGAGAATAGTGACTGACAAATGAGATATCTCTATGAGAGATGTTATCCATTTGACACACTACCATATTGGATCCATATCAATAGAGTTGAGAACACTCGTGACCATGGAAGGCTTTGTGTGTCTACATGCAGTTATCGCCATGATTCGGTGTTTGAGATTTTATGGGATAGGATTGACTATTAAGAATTATCTCTAGACCAATGTGCGCACATACAGTACGATTTCAATTAATATAGTCCAAGTGGGAGAATGTAAAATTTTTCTTAATATGGACTACATTAATTGATATTGTAATTTACCGTTTAACGTTTACCGTTTTACGAGGATTGGTCTAAGGTGAGATAGAAGGTTTCTTAATTAGTCTAATATGGGCTGGCTAGTGTGGGCCGAGTTGAGCCTGGCTCGTAATGAGGGGGCCTTGCTGGAAACTCTATAAATAGCGCTAAGTCTCTCCTCTAACCCTAATTCTCACACGTATTCCCACCTAAGGAGCGTTTACCTAAACGCTAAACGTGAGGAGGGCCGCCTCATTGAGCCAGTGATACGGAGGGCAATAGAGGAGAAGGACTTGCGCGTGGAACATTGTGTTTCCGCTTCCGCTTCAAGATCGATGGATTCCAAATCAGGTGCGTTAATTCTTCTACTCAATAATGCATGTTCTTATTCTGGTTATGGTGATTAAGGGATTACATAATTTGCATCCTACATGTAGCAGTAATGAAAAGAGAGTAAAAAAATGCGAAGAAAAGTGAAAGCGACCAAGATGCCAAAAATAAATAGAAGGTTAATATAGATTATATATATAAAATATACATATATAGTGCAAAAATGTTGAACCCTAACGCTATTATTTGGATTGATAAATCCCTAATGTGAAACCCTAGACCTGTGGTTTCCTTTCCTGCACGCCAAATGAGATTGGGAGGGCATCGTGATAGCGCGACTCCGCTTATGGACAATGTCTGCATAGTTAACATTCCCCACCATATCATTTAAAATTCATAATATTCATTCATTTTGTCTACATATCTTCCTAAATAATAGTTTGAAGAAAACCCAGTGGCGATGGATGCTAACATGCTTCGCTTTGACTTAGTGAATCTATGTTCCTTAAATTTTCTGCAATTTATTTACTATTTTGATTATTGGTCGTTATTTTTCTGATTGTGCACTTGTATGATCACTACTCATAAGTAAGCATTATAAGATAAAAGGGATAAATTCTACATGCAAAGCATTTTCGAAATAATTTTATGAAGGTGAAAGAGTCTCCATGGTCTAAACAAAGCAGTTGGAAGTTGGATTTAATTGAACGAAGTATTATCAATAAAGGAAAAAAGGGAAAGAAATAAAACAGCCATTCAAATAAATATCAATAATACATAATTTCTCAAAAAAAAATTAATACACAACTTTCTTTTTATACACTGGTTAGCATGCTTCCATCTTTATCCTTACCTGATCTACCTTCATAATGAATAATGAATTGAAATTTTCCTATTGAAAATAAAAGATTTCGAAGAAGTTATATTATGAAGTACGGAAATTCATAGTGTATAACTCATAAGCATAAACTCTTTTTTGAGCTTTGTTCAACAGGTGGATTAGATTTTAAAATTCACATTAGATAATTCTTTTTTACACAAGTTATTCATTATCGTGAGAAGTAATTCACAATTTACACAACATAAGGTCCGAAATAAAATTACAAGGTGCAAAGCGCAATTCTTGGGAATTATTTTACTGATATTCGCAGTTCAATATTTATTTTTCTTAATCAAGACAATTATTTTTAAGATTAGAAGGAAGAAATTACACGTTTCCTCTTATAATCCCTCAAAAGCTCGCTCAAAATCTCTTTCCCTCTCTTCGCTGTCTGTCCACCCGGAGAGAGAGAGAGGAAAGAGATTGAACTCTCCTAATAATCTCTACATTCACCTTCTACCTTAGTCGTGTACAGCTCAGGCTTTTTATTTTTCCTCTTTTTTAACTACCAAAGAAGAGAATCCCGTTCTCTCACACCAAACGTCTAGCCAGTTGTTCGTTCTCTGCAGGGCTTGCCAGCATCAGGCGGATTCATGCAAAAAGGCCGTCTCACGTCCGTGGGACCTCCCAGCATCTATCCAACCATCATCATCACATCATTCCGCCAATCATCTCCTCCAATTCATTACGCCTCCCTTAACATGGACGAAAGGACAGGTCTTTGGTCAAACAAAGAAAGTGCAGGTGGTGGGTGGCTGAAGCTTCGAGAAATTGGAAAGTGGTGATATTCACTATGTAGTGGAAGGAACGGTATCTAAAAATAGATATGAGCAGGTCCTTAAAAGGTTCAATAAAAGAAAATAAGTAGAGATCTGCTTTGGAGTGAGAGACCTGCCTATGGCACATCTCTGTAATTAGATTCACCTCGGAAGAAAATTTTGGGTTAGAATTGGGGGTCTTACGAGGGAAAAGTGAAACCCTTGAGGGCTTAATGAGAGACTGCTAAGTCAACTGGCTTGGTGAGGTTGTCTAAATAAGTCTATTTATCATCCATCCGTCAAGGCTGGTGCTACAAAGCACCTATTGTCTTGCCTGCCTTACGGTAATCCTTATAACTGGATGGTAAGACAGTACCCCTAGTTATAAGGATTGCCTTCGAAAGGAATGATCGTGGGATATTGATTTCTCGATCAGAAGAGAAAGTCGAGAGCTCCACCGGTGGTCTGGCTTCCTTGTTACAATTCTTCTGTATTTGTTTTAGTCAAATGATCATTCGGCCTCTGCATGCGTTAAATAAATTACAATGTTCCAAAATAGATACAAAAAAAAAATGAGAGATGGTGCGATAATGAACAATCATTAGCGGCAAAAGAGTAATTCGGAAAGATAGAGAAGAATTACAATATTACCATTGACAAAATCATGTGCTTCGCACTCGCAAATAGAAAAAATGGACGAAGGGTTAACGACTTAGGGAGTTTTGCATAAATGGTGAAATTTTGGGAGTACATTTGTACCGCTCTAAATTTTCATGGGAAATAATGTAATTTTTGTCCTCAAAACCGCTCCCAAATTCCTACAACCACGAGATATTAAACATATGTTGTAGATTTTATGTACTTTCATAGTTAAAGTCCTATTCAATGACTAAGTGCAAATCTAAAAACATCATACACGGAAGGCGTGCATCAATTAGATTAGTATAGTTGCTTTTATTTAAAAACCCCGTCCTCTAACCTCTTCTTTGTATTACATTGTTTATAGATAATAACAAACTTAGATAACAAAATTCACTGGAATAATTTCACGGGATTATAAAATTACTTTACTATGCAATTATCTTATTGCCAAAATTCGCTTTGATCTTGCTTTATGAAACCCTATTCATATAGGTGCACCCACAGCAAGTTGAGAACAACTTACAACCTATCACAAACTAAATTTTGCATGGATTTCATGCAATTAATTGGTGTTCCACACAATGAAGAGAAACATAAGATTGCTTTATCTAATTACGGAGAAGGCATGAATGGATAGGGTAATTAGGAAAAAAAATGTATAGAAAAATAACAAAAAGAATAAGCATTATAATCCATGTTACATCTAATCAGCTATGGAAGGAAAGATTAGTAAACATTATACTCTTATGATAGAAAGTTACCTGCTTTCTGCTGCTGATTTCAACTTTGAGTGCCAACTTGGTCCTCTTTGCCTTCTCTCGGCGCTCGTCATCCCTAGGCTTAATCGACGGGACGACATCCTTGCCTTTCTCTCCTTGCCGGAGTTGCAGCAGCGACATCCCCTGGTGTAGGATCGCCAAAGCATCATTGATAATTCTTGCTCCACGCGTCGCGGTGGACAAGTTCTTGTGCCCATCATCTAGTCGTGATGCCCACCAATCCTCTCGACGAAGCTTTGGCACCTCACCTTGTGTGCCCAATAGTTTCGTTGATCATTGCCGATCATCACCCTCGTCGCACTGACCAATCACCAGCCCTCTCTACATCACGCTAAACACCGGCACTCAGTAAGTCGAGGTAAGTGTAATCTTGTAGTTTAGTTTTGACAATATAGTTTGTTTTGATGCATGTTATTTAGTCGAATGACTTGGGTTTTCATGATTCGATTATTTCCCTGCATAAACTAAGGTCGGATCCTAATACACATAATTCAATATTAATACATAGTTCATAAGATCACATTATAGTCCTAGGATTTAATTTGCTATTTTCATAGAATAAAAATAAAAATAAAAATAGCACTTCGTATTGATCTGTCTCATAGGATTAGTTCATGGTTAGTCTTAGAATAGAAAATGCGCCTAAAATAGAAAATGCATGCACATTTAATAGGCTATAGAGGGCATTTGTCTTTCTGTTAAGGAAAAGAACAAAAATACATTAGAAAGTCTCATGTAGATTGCATAGTTAACATCCCATAACATATCGTTTAAAATTCATCATGCACGATCATGCACAACATTCATTCATTTTGTCTGCATATCTTCCTTACTAATAGTTTAAAGAAAATCCAATGGTGATGGATAGTGACATGCTTTGTTTTGGCTTAGTGAATCCAAGTTCCTTAAATTTTTTGCAGTCTATTCACTACTTTGATTATTGGATGTCATTTTCTAATTATGCGCTCGTATGATTACCATTCATAAGTTAGTGGTACCTGATAAAGTGGATAAAGACCGCTTGCAAAGAATTTTCAAAATAATTTTATGAAGGTGAAAGAGTCTTTGTAGTCAAAACAAGACATTTTGGAAGTTGGATTCTACTTGAACAATGTATTATCGATAGAGAAAAAAAAAAGAAGGGAAAGAAATAAAATAGCAATTCATAAAAATCAATAATACATAATTTCTTAAAAAAATGACTTTCTTTTTTATACGCCGGTTAGCATGTTTCCATTTTTATTCTTATCTAACGTCATCTACTTTCATAACATATAATGATTCAAAATTTTCCCATTGAAAATTATAGAAGATTTCGAAGAGATGATATTTATATTAGGAAGTAGGGAAATTTGTAGGATGTAACTTGTAAGCATAAAATCTTTGATTCTCTAGGTGGGTTTGTTTTTAAACTTCAGATTAGATAATCCTTTTTTGCATGAGTTATTTATTATCGTAAGAAATAATCGACAATTTAAGCAACATACGACAATTTAAGCAACATAAGGTCTGAAATAAAGTTACAAGGTGCGAGGCGCAAATCTTGAGAATTATTATTTTACTGAAATCCGCAGTTTAATATTTATTTTTCCCTTAGTTAAGACAATTGTTTTTTATAATCAGAAGGAGGAAATTAGACGTTGCGTGATACAATCCACTCGAAAGCCCGCTTCAAGTCTCTCTCTCTATCTCTTCCCTTGTAGGAGAAGGAAACAGCTCAGCTTTAGAGCATTGCTCTCCGTTCTTCTATTTATAACGCCTTAGCCCTAAAACCCATCACCCTCGAAAACCCTCACCTCCTTCCTTTTCCATCGTCTCTTCACTCCCCACCAACTACCACTACCACGACCCCGTCCGTCGTTCCCCGATGGTCTCCTCCTCCTCCTTAGCCGGCCACGGCCGCCCCAAGGTGGTCGTCATCATGGGCGCCACCGGGTGCGGCAAGTCCCGGCTCTCCATCGACCTCGCCTCCCACTTCCGTTTCGCCGAGGTCATCAACTCTGATAAGATGCAAGTCTACCGGGGCCTCGACATCACCACCAACAAGATCCCCTGGGCCGACCGCCGCGGCGTCCGCCATCACCTCCTCGGCTCCCTCAACCCGGACGACGGCGAGATGACCGCGTCGCGGTTCCGCTTCATCGGCCACAACGCCATCTGCGGCATCGCCTCCCGCGGGAATCTCACCATCGTCGTCGGCGGTTCCAACTCCTTCATCCACGCTCTCCTGGCGGATCGGTTCGACCCGGAGGCAGAAGCGAGTCCCGAGCTGAGGTATGACTGTTGCATTCTGTGGGTCCACGTGTCGCCGCCCGTCCTGCAGAAGGGCCTGCCGAAGCGCGTGGATGGAATGCTCCGCATGGGCGCTTTCGATGAGCTCGCCGGATACTACGACCTGCGCCGGACCGACCGGGGGGCTCGGGCCGCGCTGAGGAAGGCCATAGGCGTGCGCGAGTTTGACCGATATTTCGAGCAGTACCCGCCGCCGAGGGTGGTCGGCCCGGCGGCGGCATGGGGGCAGGAGGATGCGAGGGAGCGGCTGAACGATCCGGTGCGGGAGAGTGCATACCAGGAGGCGCTACGCGAGATAATAAAGAACGCGGACCATCTGATAGAAGGGCAGGTTCAGAAGATCCGGCAGCTGAGCGAAAGCGGGTGGGATCTGCATAGCCTGGACGCGACGGAGGCGGTCCGGCTGGCGACGGCGCCCGCGGAGGAGGACGTTTGGAAGAGTCAGGTGTTGGAGCCGAGCGTGAAGATTGTGAATCAGTTCTTGCACGAGAAGTAGGTGGCGTGTTCTCGTTCTTGATTTTTCTCTATCTCCTATCTATCGTATGTTTACCTGTTTTGGGTTCGGGGGAGGTCAAAGACACTGAATTTCTGTCAGAATCACTCGGGTCGGGTGTGACGTGGATCCCTTTTTGGGGGCATTGTACTTAAATAATGCTAGATATTCCTCGACTGCTGCTTTTTTTGTTTTTTTTGTGAGCGGGGGGTGGGGGCCACCACCGTCACCTTTTACCGTCTTGCCTATGGACCCTTCGATGGGACTTGGTGTTAGCCGTAGCTATTGCCCCTCACCTCAACCCCCTCTTCAAGTTTTGAGCGCTCGTGCAAGAGCTGCGCTCATGCATGCGAAGAAGAAGAGGAAGATGACGATGATGAAGAATAAAGAAACATGATCCGTTTTTAAAAAATAAATTTTGGTGCGGAGGAGGAAGGGCGGGTTTTGTTTTTGTTAATATTATTTGGATATGACAGTGCCGACACCTGCTCGCCGCCGCCACCACTTGTTCATGACCCACCTCCTAATCAAGACTTTATTATGAGCCACATGGGGTTCGAGCAACCGAGAGGCGAGTGTCCGAAACTAACCCACGAATCTTGTCTCGTCTGTGGAGATTTTCAAAATTCATTACATGCGATCCGAAGTCCCGTGACAAGAAGAAGGCGAAATAACTCTCCTCGAATTTTATACCATTTCCGGCCTTCTCGGCAATGTCCCAAATAGGAGAAAAGAAGAAGAGACCCGGTGCCCGACTCCCACATGCCAGAAACCACACCCAAAATTGGCCGACGCCACCCGTGTCGAACCCAAATCGATCAAGCAGGTCCCCTCTGGAGAGAGAGAGAAACCGGTGTTTTTGACCGCTTTAGAAATACGCAACAAACAGGAGACAGAAAACTCAAGAACGAAGTGAAAGCAAACTTTCGAAGTCAAACCTACTAATCTTGGTGTTCGACTACCCTCTTTAGTATTTTTATTAGTGGAAGAACGGAAAAATGCCAAAAAGAAAAAAAAGAAGTAGAGAGAGAGAGTAGAGAGAGAGAGAGAGAGAGAGAGAGAGAGAGAGAGAGAACCGAAGGAAAACCCAAGTTTTAATGTTTTCCAAGTTTCAATCACCATCGGTATGGACGACGTACCTGCTCCAAAGGAGAGGCGCTGAAAGTTGAAACTTAAGATGGAGAGAGAGGGAGAGAGAGAGAGAGAGAGAGAGATAGACGTGGGTGGGTAGAGAGGGATTTGCCCTTATCTTGCAGTGTGGAGATAAGGAGGCGGCGGGGGAGAGGGGAGGGATTAGTGATAAGGATTTGCCCTTATTTTACCGTAAGAGCTTCCTCTCTGTCTCTGTCTCTGTCTCTTTCGTGGAATTTGTGGCTTCCTTCTCATTTTCCTTCCATTTATGCGAGTTCAAACTCAAGTTCGACTTGTCGCTAGAAATAACTTCAACATCAATTGATTTTTTCTTTTCATTTTTTTTTCAATGGAATGGATGAGAATGCAAATAAATTTGTGCTTATTCCATATCCTCATTTACATAGACTAATAAGGGTTTAATGTGAAAGTTTATAGGAGTGGAATCGTCCATTTTACTATCAGCGTTATCACTTTTCCATTGGGTCTATTTGCATCACATATTTTTTTCCGTACCTCATATTTTTGTTTGCCCCTTTCATTGATTTGGTACTCATTGGTCCATGGTTGTCTTTTGAATGCGCCAAGGTGGAAAGGAGATGGCGAACATAATAAATTACTTTTGGGAATGAGCCAATCCGGATTCATTTAGCATATTGGCTCATGCATAAAATCGAGAATCACCACAAATTTATCTCTGATTTTCAACACGGGATATTTCACCATCCAACTTGATACTCAATTGAATATCTCGTTGAACGCTACCGAAACTAGAGCTCATATGCAGCACACTTGCCTTTGTTTTGGAAATAGAAACGAAAAAAATTAGCTTTATGTATAGTCTATCGCTCTCTTTAGTCAAATGCCGAGCGAGATACAAGATACAAGATTCTATTATAGCTCCAATGTCCACTCTCTTAATCAATCCCTAATTATATTGCGTATTTTTCCAAACAAATATTAAGCACAGAATTAGTGGCCACTCCACGTGGCTTTATCACGTGATTAGATAGCTTAATCATACGCCAAAAAAGAACATTTGAGGTTGTCTGGATGTTAACACTGAGTTTTATGGGGAAGGGTTTTGTGTAATCTCGAAAGACGCAATTTTAATCTGGTCATTAATCGAAAAATTAGTTGGCCGAGGATGCGTCAAGTCAACGCCGCCATTCCTGCCTTTGTTTTATATGCACCTTAATTTAAGTGATCGAGGAGGTGTTAAAGAGAGAATCACGGTTGCGCCACCTTTCTGAAAATGTGCAATTTGCCGTACTCTCCTGCAGGCCATCCTCCACGGATTGGACATTTGTAAGTAGTCACGTCTAGCGACCGCGTTCTATCTTAATGCGGATGATCAAGCCTTTTTGATTGATAAGCGCTCTTTTCTTCCTTCTTTTATGGGGAACAAGACATGAGTGGATGCGATGCTTGTCCCTTCGTATTTTGTGTCGGTGGTTTGTTTGTAAAACAAATTAAGAAATGTATGTTTCACATCGAAAAAATATGAGTTTGTATATAGATAAGATTTGATACTAATCAATGATTATTATTTTTTATTTTTTAAAATTTGGATTTATAATTTTATAAAAATTAACTATAGCATTTTGTTGAAACAATGTGATTGCTCACAAAAAAGTTATGATTATTTTTATTTATTAATTATTTAATTTCGAAATTTTCCTATCTTTTTAACGTAACCTTTTGAAGACGTCACTTTGCAACATTTTTCGAAAGGTTGCCTTTGTTCATTAAGATTGAGATAAGTATGTTCGTTTTGGAATAAATGTAAATCAAGTCTTTTCGAATTTTCTTTTTTAAAACTATAGCCATCTATTCCAATTGCTTTCCTTAAGAGATTTTGTAGAAATACTAGAATTGCTATTTAGTATTTTTAATCGAGACTTTGTTGTATTCCAAAGCAAATTTGCCGGTGACAATTAGTAATGTTGTGGGGCAAATAATTTTTTAAAGAAAGTGATATTACGTCTCAAAATCTGATTTTATTGTTCAACCCGATTCGTTCGTCATATTTCCCAGCACTTTGTGTGTTTAGTGCATTTGAGGCTCATGGGGGTGGTGTTTATTTGGAAGAGACTTTAAGCTTTATGCCTATATTTGACAAGATTTTGCGTGGTTATAAGACACAACCCACCTCTGCCGTTATCGATTAGGTGATTAAGGTTTGAAAAATCACTGAGCATTTAAATTGATGGCGATAGATGGAAAACTATTAATAATATATGAAACTTGCTCGTTACTTCTCTTGTTGAACGAGCGGGTTGATGCTTTTATGGAGGTGGTGCAAAAAGAACGTCAAAGCTTCAAGAGTATTCAGAGTCCTTGTCCGACGAAGGACGCGAAGACAAGTAACATAAGAATATTAAAATGGGAGAGAGCCCATCTACCAAGTTTACCTGCTTTTAGAGCAATGAAAATGGTGTTCAGGAGATGAGAATGTTCTCGTCCGATCCGCACTGCCCATCATATCGATTCCCTTTTTCTATTTAGGAGAAGGGAGGGACGATATAGAGTTTAATCGAGGGAGCTCCAAACGTAGCATGCAAGCAAGTCACTTTGACCATTAGGAGCCATCAATTCACGCGATAAATCTGGCCAAAAAGTCTACTTACTCCTCTTCCGAAATCAGTTTTCGAAGGATAGTGTTTGATCCCATACGTTCCCAAATATCAAGAAAAACGATCATCAGTGGCTACCGACTAAGCCATGTGGCGCAAATGGTGAGGCTTGGTGATGCTCGAAAGGGATGGACATGGGACAGTGGGGCTGTTCAAACTTGTTGACCTAAGAAAGTAGGATGCCTTTTTACTAATCATCACTTAGTTTCGGTCGCCAGTTTTCAGAATCCAACCCATACCCAGTTTGTGGGGGGCGTACGTAATAACATTTTTAGAAGAGAAATCAATTTATAGTCTTAGATGTGTTTTCAAGAAAAGAAACGCATTTGATAAAGATTTAAAATTTTTGTTTTTAAAATAGAAATTCATTTAATAACAGAATAAAATTTCTATTTTTAGGGGTGGCGATAACTGGTGTCTGGCAGCTGATGACCGGTGACGGACAGATGGAGTCCAATGGCTTAGCGTTCCGTGGCAAGCGATCGACGACTAGCAACAGGCGGCCGTAGTCTGATATCCAAAAGCGGGTGGCCCGCGTTCGGCGTGTGGCGTCCACTAGTGGGTGGGCGGCTGACATTCGGTGTCCAACGAGTGGCGGCGGGTGTTCGGCATCTCATGGGTCGTGGGTGGGCGACAGGCGATGATGAGAGTAAATGATAAGAAGAATTTTAATTTCTTAGTTTTGTTTTGGTAATAGAATAGTTAAAAATTTTAGTTTCTAATTTCTGCTCCAAATTTATTTCTTGAATAGAAATCTTTTTCAAAAATAAAAAAATGAAATTGTATTACCAAATGGATTTTCATTCCAAACTAGTTTCAGAGAATAGAAAAATAGAGAAATAGGGAAATATAAATTTTGTCATGCGTGCCCTGAATGCCTATAGAGAAGAAAAAGAAAGAATCTCACTTCTTCAATTGGAAATTAAATAATTTGAAAATCATTTTTTGAAAAATTAATCGCTTATATTACTTATAAAATAGATGAACAATAAAAAAGTTCATCGTACACGAAAATATTTAAGATAATGAAAATATTTTTGTGTTGATTAATTATTTTAGGTAGTATAAATGATTATTTTTAGGAAAATATTTTTCTCATACTCTATTTTCTAGCGAAACAAACAGAGCCTAAAATTTATGATAATATACGATTTTGTCCAATATCAAGACTCAAAATGCGATTATCAATCAATTGACTTAATAATTTCTAATACTCTACCAAGTTCATTCAAAGAAATTAAGGTCGAGCACCTTGATTTCAACGGGTTATGACTTTTGATTTGGGAAGGGTTAGGGAGCTCGTACGCATACTTTAAAATGTTCATTCACAGCTCAACACCTTGGTTCCGTCTTGAAGACGCAGAAAGCCACGTTTTTGTTTTTTAGTCGGAAGAGGCCGATAGCCAGTTTAAATTCTAAAAAAAAATTCTAACTTTCTTTGGTTTTTCGAATTCGACTGCCCAGCCACACGTCCATAGCCCATTTTCATGTTAAGTTACTAATTTACGGCTTCAATATATTCAAGATATGAATAAATTATATTTCTAATTTAGTTTTTTTTTAATATTTCAACTTTTGAATATATTTTTAGGCAAGTCCGAGCCTTTTGAACTCCTCAAAATCCCGAGCCGAGGAACTGATCAAGCCCAAACCTAACGGTCAGACAAGCTCGAAAGTTCAAATCTAGAGTAAAAAATCCGACTGGATTCGTTTAGACTTATTCGGGATCTGTTGACACCTAAATTTTGGCAGTCCATTTAGTCATTAGGGGTAATTTTATAATTCATTTGCGTAGCATTAATTTTATGTACGTTTATTTTTAATTTACATGTTTTGCATTTTTCATTTTTAGGACGGCGGATGGGTTGAATTAATGATTTTGAGTTTCAAATTAGATGGACTAAGCCCACGAAAAAGCAAAATTGGCCCGAGCCCGTTTTCTTTTAATGAAAAAAATTCCCTAAATCGAGATTTGATATTGCGGTGGTTTTTCAAATTTAAGAGAATCGGGTTGAAGTCTTATCTTTAGTCTTTAAGTGATAACATTTTTGAAAATATTAAAGAGATAAGGATTTTTGTGATTCGGAGGATATAATGAATTTTTGAAATATTTTGTTAGGATCACATTTTTTTGGCTATAAAAGGTGTACGTAGGGTTCGGTTTTTTGGGGGCCACACATATTGAATACACAGCGATTGAGAAAAAAAACTCTTTCATTGGGGGTTCTTTTTTGGGAAAAAGAGAAGAAAAAAAAACACAAAAAGAGAAGAGGTAGGATCCGTGCGTGGGGGAGGAAGAAAGGTAAAAAGATGAAAAAGTGAAAAGGTAAAAAGCAACAGGAGAGAGAGAAAAAAAAGAGAAAAAAAAAAAGTGTAAGTGAAAAGTGAAAAGGGAAAAGGGAAGTACTGTGCTTCTTCTCCAAGGGACCTCCCTTCGCTGCTCACCCACGCCGGAAGCCCGCCGCACCAGCAACCGACGCCTGACTCCCCAGCCCGCTCTGCCGTGCCGCCCAGAGATCCAGCCGCGACCGCCACACGGCCCCAAGTCCCCTTGACGCTATTCCACCTGCCGATCCGACGCCGCCTGCTGCTGACCTCCATCTGCGAGCCCCCTCGCCGGTCACCGCTCGGATCTGCTCAAGTTAGGAGTCCCACACCTAAAGCGCGCCACCCCGACGCCCGCGCCGGAGTCCTCTGCTGCGAGCCGACAGCCCCTGCAGCGACCTAGATCGCACGCCAGGCGGACCCGCGAAGCTGATCCGCCGTCCACCGCCTGAAATCCCGCTTGCCAGCCCCTGCTTCGCGACGACCGCGCCCTCTGAAGCCCCTCGCGCCTTCACCAGTGACGCCACAGCCGAGCCTCCGTTCGCCGATCGCCGCTCCACCCGACGGCCCCGCTTCCGATCGACGCCGGCACCTGGAGTTTCTCGGCCCGTGACGCCCTTCGCCGGTGGTCCGAGCCCCTGCTGCACGCATCTGCTTCGTCTCTGCTCCATCGCCCTTCACCCGCAGCAGCTGAAGCCACCGAGCCGCTCCGGACACCTCACGACGCCACCGGAGCCCCAAATCAACAGCACCGCCGAACAGATCTGCCCTCTGGTGCAGCCCATTGTGACCCGCGAACTCCTAATCCGTCCACGAGCCCTTCAACCGCGAGCCCACCGCTTGCTGCCACTCCGCCGTCGGCCGACTCCCCTGCCGGACCTCCGACCAGCGGTCCATTGGAGACCCACGAGCTTGCGTGGGAAGGAGAAAAAGGAAAACAAAAAGGGAAAAATAAATTAAATTTGGGTAGTTTATTTTCTTTTCCTTTTTCTTTTTCATTTATTTTATTTTATGTCATCTATTCTTTTAAGTTTAGTTATTTAAATTGGAACTATGGATGTCAATATTTAGGCATTTGCTATAGGGATTTTGCCTAAAACTATTGTAATTATTAATTTGACCCATAAGACGTCGGGTCATTTTTTTAATTATATTAATTTTTGGGCATTTTGTTTATAGTATATGAATTGTCGAATTAATTTAATTATTAATTTGATCCGTAAGATTTCGGATTAGATTTTTAATTATTTTGATTTCTTGTCGTGATGTTCGGGGTTAAAAATATTCGTTAATTTGACCCGTGAGATAACGGGTTATTTTTTCGTTTATTTTGATCCTGCATTTGTTTGAATATCTTGCTTGTTAGATTTAATATTTGTTTTAGAAATTCATTAAGAAAAATCAAAAAGATGTTTGAATTAGGATTTCAATTGATTTTAGAATATTTCTGGTTATTTTGCATATCTAGAATAGGGATTTTATTTCGAATTTAAAAATATAAAAACAAAAAAATGCATTCATTTAGGTTGTTAGTTTTTATTATTATTTGAATTGCACGTTTAATTATGTGTTAGTTTTAATTTCGAATTTCATAAAGAAAATCACAAAAAATCATCATGCATATATCATTTAGAATTAAGGTATTATTTGCACGTCATTGCATATTAGGTTCATTGCATGTTTTGATTTTATTTAGATAGATCTTTTGAGATAGATTGCATTATAGATTAGGAACCTTCAACTTAAGATAACATCCTAATTTAAATTAAGATTTGACCTAACTCAATTCTTAATGTAAGTTGGATATAATCTTAATCTATCTAGATAATTTTTGCATTTTTCTTAATTTCGAATTTCATGAAAAATACAAAAAAAAATTGTCTTAGGATAGATTCATTCAATTTTTAGGATAGATTGTATTTTTAAAAAATAGGAACATCAAATGCACGTCATTTAGTTTATTTAAGTTCATTTAATTAGAACTTTCATGTCATTAGATTAAGTCATTTAATAAATGTCACGTGACATATAGCTTGCATATTAAATTGCATAAAGCATGTCATTTTAGTTTAAATAATTTCGTATGTCATTTCATCGCATTGCATGTCATTATAATTAGATAATTTAGATTGCATTTAATTATTGCATTTTTTCATGTCATATAGTTTAGGTCATGTTGTTATGTCGTTTTAGATTATTTGCATAAGTCATGATTTTCATTAAATAAAGTGAAAACAAAAAATTGAAATTGCGTGTTAATTAGAAATCATATCTAGGATTGTCTATATGATTTTTTATCTAACAACGCAGATGCTTTCGTTGTTTTAAGGTATGTCCTGCATTATTTTATTCGTTTTCTCGGGTGTTAAATTGGTGGTTTGTGCACTTGCATGATCGCCTCACACGTTTGGAAAATGAATTAAAATCAAATCAAGCTGCCTGCAAAATATTTTTTGAAAATTAAAAAGAAATGGTACCGAAATGGCACTAGGATAGTCTAGTGTAACCAAGTTCCCGTACCTTTAGTCTCTGGTTCGTAGGAGTAAAATAATACTCCCATTATTTTACTTAGGTGTCTAATCGACCTACCCTAAACCGATTAGTGGCGACTCATAGATAATAATCTTTTGCATGTTAAAACCCTAAGTCGCGATTTGGTATGGGCTTGGGAGAGCCCGAGCTAAGCTTAAAGGCTTAGTAGTCCATCAACCTAGTTTTAGGTGGCAAACCTCGGAAAATTGGGTCGCGACAGGATCCTAGGTCTTTCGATGTACTCCTAATTAAAAATAAAAGTTAGAACTAACAAGGATATTGCACATGGGTGACAGTCCCTAGCATGTATGGATGTACTTTTGATGTCTTGACAAATCTTAATGGCCGATAAAAACTGCACTAAAAAAAATGAACGGGTGAGATTTATTTAGGCACCAAGAAGATCCACGTCCCTTGCGTGTATAGCTGACCAAACCGAGAGTGCTCGAAATCTAGATCTCCGGAAGAAAAATGAAGAATTGGTTGAATAGGGTAGAACCAAAGAACCATCCAATGATGCATGTGGGAATGAGAACAACTAAAAAATAGGGCTTCACATTTATAAAAGCGACAAATCGGGGAATGGATGTTTTGTTACAAAAAAAAATTCTCTTTTTTTTTTCCCCAAAGATCATATTGCGTTTCTTTTACGAACCAAACTTGGACCGAACATAAGTTTTGTGTCTGATTGATTGATTGATTTTTATGTCCATAAAAATATTAAAATATTCCCAAGATCTTTCCAAAAATGCAGTATGATCTTTGCAAGAAAATGTTAGGACATGGATTTTTTTAAACGAGCCTGTCTGCCCTGGCTGTGAAAGACTTGTTTACCTACTTATTACAGAACAATTTTTTTTTTCTTTTTTGGCCCCTTAAAGAGACGTGAAGGATTGTACTACCCATTTACGCATATGTTCTCTCAAAATTTACTGTGTCAAGCGTTAAGGCCTTTGCTTGATCAAACGCCATTCTCACCTCCTATCCCCTTATCGTATCCTGTCGACTATTTGTTTCCATACATGTATCTCGATCGTAGAAAGAGGAGAGAAGAAAGGAAGGAGAATGGAGGAAGAAAAAGGCTTGTCAGCTTGAGGGTAATAAAGCAGGAAAATTTTCAATGATGTTGACAGTCACCGTCCCCACGGATAGAGCTGAAAAGATCCGACAGGGACCATTACATTTTTGGCAACTTCAACGTTGAATTTCTTGCCGAGTCCTCGAACCTCCCAAATGATTGCCCCTTTAATATTCCGAATGCCCGTTTGACGAAAATCCATGTGAGGGCGGGGCCCCTCTAGATTTGATCGTGTGTGGGGCTTCCAATCTAAAAAGCCCTTATTAATGCGTCCTTATTAATGCATCAATTCAACCATTGGAGTTTGCCCCAATGACGACCTCAAGGGCAAGTAAGGAATTCGAATTCTTACATTTTCGGGGATTGGGGTGGGGACAATTTAGATTTAGGTGTGTGTTTTGATTTCCACGCACTGTAAGATGGTCGGACAAAAGTTAGAGTGACCTAAAATATGAATAGAGTATGACCGACAAAAAAAAGTGTCAATTCAAGCACGCCGTACTAATAATAGCATGCTTCTCTAGCGAAAAGAAATAAAGAAAAACAGTTGTACTTTTTCTTATCTGCTCGGAATGACATTGGGTTTTTTTTTGGGTTAATACCGTCAAAAACTCTAAATTGATACATTTGCAATAAATTTATCTCAAATTATTTTTTGTCCACAAAAATCCCAAAACTAATATATTTTTGACAAATATACTATAAACTGGTACACTTGTGACAAATTTACTCTATATTAGTTTCCGTTAAATTTTACTGTCAAATTGTTAAGTTAGATAACACGTGATAGTTGACTGGAATACCAGTTTGGGAATTTACTTTTCATTTGTCACAGTTGTATCGGTTTTGTGATTTTATATAGTATTAATCCAATTTAACGGAGTGTATATTTATCACAAATGTATAAGTTTGGAGTTTTTGATAATCAAAAAATTAATTTGGGGATAAATTTGTCACAAATGTACTAGTTTGGGTTTATTTTATTTTATTTTATTTTGTGGTTATTTGTGGTAAATTTGATATAAGTATACTAGTTTGGGGTTTTTTTTAGTCAAAAAATTAGTTTGAAGTAAATCTGTCATAAGTATATTAGTTTGGAGTTTTTCGTGATCAGAAAATTAGTTTGAGATAAATTTTTCACAAGTATACCAATTTGAGATTTTTCGTGATATAAACTCTATTTTTTTTTGGGTCTAGAAATGCAAAGTTTTATTTCTTTGATCTCAAGAAACAAAGCCCGTAGCAGTAAATATGGACCAATGTCTGTACTATCCTATGGTCTTTGCTCCTCACTTTTTCCTACTACATTTTGAGGTTTTGCTGAGGTACTTTAGGTTATATAGGTCTCTCAAATCTCGATTGAAAACTCGGTGGATACAAGTTATTGAGAGAGAGATGATATAGTTGATATACCATTTCTCTTCCCCCCTTTCCACATACCAAAAAAAAAAAAAAGAGAGAGAGTATGATTTAGTCTATCAATCTAAGAGATAAAAAGATGTTTTGTCAAATTTTTTTCCCTTTTTATAAGTATGTTATAATAGCTCACTAAGAGTGAATGGTGCAAACTGAACAAATTTATTGATCGGGTAAGCTACCAAGTTGGAACATTCACCCGATTTTTCATCGGGCATCTCGATTCACAAAATTAGGTTGATTCATGAATATCAAAGTTCCGTGTCGTAGCAAAACAAAAACCCCTAGGTAGATTGCTTCCTTTGTCCCTCATCATGGGCCAAAAATCAATCATTTGTGCATTGGTTTTGCCACCTTTCCTTCCTCCCTCCGTTCATCCATTCATCGATTCATCTCATCTTCTCCATCAAACCCATAATCCATATTCTCCAAAGGACAAATGTGCCTCCAAGGACAACCCGAAGTAGAATTTGCAGAAACAGCCCTCTATATCAAGTCATGGATCGTGGTCAGTCATATCAATCCTCCTTCAGTATGCCGTTTTTGTACCGCCTGTTGCATTCACTATAATATATGAGCCATAAATCTAGTCTAATATATTATTGGTTAAATCCAAAGCCAAGCCCAGTCCATCTTCATTTTATTTCTCTATATGACTCACGTTGCAACAGGAGGGAAAGAGAGAACAAAGACAAAAAGAGGGAGAGAGAGAGGAAAGCTCATGGAAGAGAAAGGAAAAAGGGGAATATTTTGGTGTACTCACGATCTGGATGACTCATCAAGCCAAATCAACACTGTTTTGCAACGTCGGTAAGTGATTGAAGCCTCCAAACGTCTGTTCGAAGGAATTGTTGAAATTAGGGCTTGAAATTCGAGTTTAGGTAAATTCTAACTCACCATGTTTGATTGTGGAGTTTTCAGGCGGTATATGTGTAAAAATAATAGTTTAGGATGTTGTGAAGTTATAGCATTTTACGGATATGAATTTGAACTTACGATTTGCCTGAAATGAAATTTTCAAGTCGTCACGCATGTTGATCAAGTTCCGAACAATAACATTTGAGCTGAATTTTAAGTGTTTTTGATGAGGTTTTGGGACAGCTAAGTTGGGGTTCTTGTAATATATCGAAGAGGCTTTCTTTGTTCTGTCCACCCCTTCTGCTGCAAAGTGAGTCATATAGAGAAAGAAAATGAAGATGGGCTGGGCTGGGCTGGCTTTGGGTTTAACCAATCATATATTGGGCTGGATTTATGGCCCATATATTACATTCACAAAAGCCCCTGACAACGACCAAGAAAAGATATGGGCCTGGCGCGAGGGTGTCAACCCCGTATTAAATTTTCAGCCCCACATCACGATCAAGACGGCGGGCTTGCTCAAGCTCGGCTCGCTGTTCTGTAATGGCAAAGGTTGGAAAGAAGAAGAAATGTGCTTTTTAATGGCTTATGGAATTAGCATGTGATAAGGTTCTCGAAAAGAATTCCAGGAAAATATAATTTACGCGTCTCTACTGCAGACGCATGTTTAAACATCAGGTTTTATTTTCTAACAGCGGGCCCGTAAGCCTCTACCTAGCATTGCATTAGCATCAGGTAAGATGATCATCGTGTCGTCCGTCCAGCCGAAAATCGTATGCTGTTGTCAGCATAACTTCTGAATTCATCTTGCTTTGTGCACTTTCTAAACTATCTCGGACTTCTAAGCGGCATGTGAAAAATAGGTAGAATTTGCATAGTAGCAAAAATATAATGAGCCAAAAGAGTTTGCATAATTGCATCGCGTTCTTTGCCAAAAGGACTGATGAGCCAACAGATGGTGATGGTGTGGTTTTATCCATGGGGCTCAAAGCTGCATCCATCTGGTTGTTCAATCTGCTCTTAAATATAAGAGGAAAGCCACAGGAGAATCACCACCTTCTCCTGATGCTATATGAGGAAAGCCACATCTGGGGAAGATGTCTCCGGCTCGGACAATAACGCCACCAGCGGTTTTCGCTTTCCCCCAAGTTGCGTGAACCAAGCGTATAGATCGCCGACGCGAGGCATACGAATCCGTATAGGCAATTTTGGGTGGGGGAGTCGGGCAGCGGGTCTCTTCATCTTTTTCTGTTTTTTATTTTGACGACATGCATAGGACGTTAAAGACAATATAAGATATGAAAGAGAGAACTGGAAAATAGCCATTTTCTTTCTTTTTGTTCCTTGTCTAATCTTTTTTTATTTGCACATTGTTCTCTTCTTCCTAGGTGCATTATTCTTTGACAATTTACGTGCCATATATGGATATTATGTAAAGTTTTGGGGCATGTAGCAGTAATGAAAAGAGAGAAAAAGATTGAAAGGAGTGGAAAAAAATGCGAAGAAAAGTGAAAGCGACAAAGATGACAAAATAGAAGGTTAATATAGATTATATATATATACACACACACACATATATAGTGAAAAAATGTTGAATCCTAACGCTACTATTCAGATTAATAAATCCCTGACGTGAAACCCTAAACTTGTGGTTTCCTTTCTTGCACGACAAATGAGATTGGGAGGGCATCGTGATAGCACCACTCCGCTTATGGAGGTTGTCTGCATAGTTAACATTCCCTACCTTATCATTTAAAATTCATAATATTCATTCATTTTGTCTACATATTTTCCTAAATAATAGTTTGAAGAAAACCCAGTGGCGATGGATGCTGACATGCTTCGCTTTGGCTTAGTGAATCTATGTTCCTTAAATTTTTTGTATTTTATTTACTGTTTTGATTATTGGTCGTTATTTTTCTGATTGTGCACTTGTATGGTCACCACTTACATGTAAGCAGTATAAGATAAAGGGGATAAATACTGCATGCAAAGCATTTTCAAAATAATTTTACGAAGGTGAAAGAGTCTCCGTGGTCTAAACAAGGCAATTGGAAGTTGGATTCTAATTGAACGAAGTATTATCAATAAAGGAAAAAAAGGTAAAGAAATAAAATAGCCATTCAAATAAATATCAACTATACATAATTTCTCGAAAAAAAATAATACACAACTTTCTTTTTATACACCGGTTAGCATGCTTCCATCTTTATCCTTACCCGACGTTATCTACCTTCATAATAAATAATGAATCGAAATTTTCCTATTGAAAGCAAAAGATTTCGAAGAGGTGATATTTATATTATGAAGTACGAAAATTCATAGTGTATAACTCATAAGCATAAATTCTTTTTTGCAC
The DNA here is from genome assembly GCA_007663325.1 of Eucalyptus pauciflora. NCBI lineage: Eukaryota > Viridiplantae > Streptophyta > Magnoliopsida > Myrtales > Myrtaceae > Eucalyptus > Eucalyptus pauciflora. The sequence continues at coordinate 1,252,957 of VMYD01000067.1, forward strand.
TTTGTTCAACAGGTGGATTAGTTTTTTAAATTCACGTTAGATAATTCTTTTTTACACAAGTTATTCATTATCGTAAGAAGTAATTCACAATTTACGCGACATAAGATTCATAATAAAATTACAAGGTGTGAGGTGCAATTCTTGGGAATTATTTTACTGATATTCGCAGTTCAATATTTATTTTTCTTAATCAAGACAATTATTTTTAAAATTAGAAGGAAGAAATTACACGTTTCCTGTTATAATCCCTCAAAAGCTCGCTCAAAATCTCTCTCCCTGTCTTCGCTGTCTGTCCACCCAGAGAGAAAGAGAGAGGAGAGAGATTGAACTCTCCTAATAATCTCTACATTCTCCTTCTACCTTCGTAGTGTACAGCTCAGGCTTTCTTTTTTCTTTTTCTTTTCCCTTTTTTTTTACTGCCAAAGAAGAGAGTCTCGTTCTCTCACACGAAACGTCTAGCCAGTTGTTCGTTCTCTGACAGGGCTTGCCAGCATCAAGCGGATTCATGCAAAAAGGCCGTCTCACGTCCGTGGGACCTCCCAGCATCTATCCAATCATCATCATCACATCATTCCACCGATCATCTCCTCCAATTAATTACGCCTCCCTTAACATAGACGAAAGGATAGATCTTTGGTCAAACAAAGAAAGTGCAGGTGGTGGGTGGCTGAAGCTTTGAGAAATTGGAAAGTGGTGATATTCATTCTGTAGTGGAAGGAACGGTAATAGATATGAGCAGATCCTTCAAAAAGTTCAATGAGAGAAAATAGGTGGGAGATCCGCTATGAAGTGAGAGATCCGCCTCTGGCACATCTCCGTATTTAGACTCACCTCGGAAGAAAAGTCTGGGTGAGAATTGGGGGTCTTACGAGAGAAAAGTAAAACCCTCGGGGGCTTAATGAGAGACTACTAAGTCAACTGGTTTGGTGAGGTTGTCTAAATAAGCGTACCCAGCATCCATCTGTTAGGGCTGGTGCTACAAAGCACCTATTGTCTTGCCTGCCTTACGGCAATCCTCGTAACCGGATGGCACGGCAATACCCCTGGTTATAAGGATTGCCTTCGAAAGGAAAAGATCGTGGAATATTGATTTCTCGATCGGAAGAGAAGGTCGAGAGCTCCACTGGTGGTCTAGCTTCCTTTAACCGTAATGTTACAATTCTTCTGTATTTGTTTTAGTCAAATGATCCTTCAGCATTTGCTTGCGTTTTTTTAAATTACAATGTTCCAAAATATATACAAAAACAGAAAAAGAAAAATGAGAGATGCCACAATAGAGAACAATCATTAGGGGCAAAAGAGTAATTTGGAAATATAGAGAAGAATTACAATATTACCGTTGACAAAATCATGTGCTTGGCACTCGCAAATAGAAAAAAAAGGAGGAAGGGTTAACGACTTAGGGAGTTTTGCATAAAGGGTGAAATTTTGGGAGTACATGTGTACCGCTCTAAATTTTCATGGGAAATTAATGTAATTTTTTTCCTCAAAACCGCTCCCTAATTCCTACAACCACGAGATATTAAACATATGTTGTAGATTTTATGTACTTTCATAGTTAAAGTCCTATTCAACGACTAGTGCAATTCTAAAAACATCATACACGGAAGGCGTGCATCAATTAGATTAGTATAGTTGCTTTTATTTAAAAACCCCGTCCTCTAACCTCTTCTTCATATTATATTGTTTATAGATGATAACAAACTTAGATAACAAAATTCACTGGAATAATTTCACGGGATTATAAAATTATTTTACTATGGAATTATTTTATTGCCAAAATTCGCTTTGATCTTGCTTTATGAAACCCTATTCATATAATTACACCCACAGCAAATTGAGTAGATGTAACATGGATTATAATGCTTATTCTTTTTGTTATTTTTCTATACATTTTTTTCCTAATTACCCTATCCATTCATGCCTTCTCCGTAATTAGATAAAGCAATCTTATGTTTCTCTTCATCGTGGGCAACACCAATTAATTGCATGAAGTCCATACAAAATTTAGCTATGGAAGGAAAGATTAATAAACATTATACTCTTATGATGGAAAGTTACCTGCTTTCTGCTGCTGATTGCAACTTTGAGTGCCAACTTGGTCCTCTTTGCCTTCTCTCGGTGCTCGTCATTCCTAGGCTTAATCGACGGGACGACATCCTTGCCTTTCTCTCCTTGCCGGAGTTGCAGCAGCGACATCCCCTGGTGTAGGATCGCCAAAGCATCATTGCTAATTCTTGCTCTACGCGTCGCGGTGCCATCATCACACTTTAACCTTCGCGCCTAGGCTGCACTCGGGGATTCTCCTTCGAAGATTGAAAGACGCCTGTCGACTCCTTCCGTAGCACCACGGCAAGTTCCCGTGCCCATCATCTAGCCGTGACGCCCACCAGTTCTCTCGACGAAGCTTCGGTACCTCACCCTGCGCGCCCAATAGTGTCGTTGATCATTGTTGATCATTGCCGATCATCACCGTCGTCAGCACTGGCCAATCGCTGGCCCTCTCTGTATTACACTAAACGCCAGCACTCGGTAGTGCTGGTAAGTTGAGGTAAGTGTAATCTTGTAGTTTAGTTTTGACAATATGGTTTGTTTTGATGCATGTTATTTAGTCAAAAGACTTAGGTTTCGTGATTCGATTATTTCCCGGCATTAACTAAGGCGTATTGGGCCTCCGAACATATAGACACTAAGGTTGGATCCTAATATTGTCTCCCTTGACTTGTTATGGTTGAGTATGTGATTAATTCGTACGTCGTCATTGCACGTCACTATCTCAAGCATATTTAGAGTTTAGGAAATGTTCATGTAATGCATGTCATGTAGAAAATTATATATTCTTAGGTTTTTGAACAATCATATCACATAGAAAATATTAACTATTAATTGCTTTGTATGCATCGTTCGCATTGCACGTAGTTCAATATTAATACACAGTTGATAAGATCACATTATAGTCCTAGGATTTAATTTGCTCTTTTCATAGAATAAAAATAAAAATAAAAATAAAAATAGCACTTCATATCGCTTTGTCTCATAGGATTAGTTCATGGTTAGTCTTAGAATAGAAAATGCGTCTAAAATAGGAAATGCATGCACATTTAATAGGCTATAGAGGGCATTTGTCTTTATGTTAAGAAAAAGAACAAAACTACAGTAGAAACTCTTGTAGATTGCATAGTTAACATTCCCTAACATATCATTTAAAATTCATCATGCACGATCATGCATAACATTCATTCATTTTGTCTGCATATCTTCCTAACTAATAGTTTGAAGAAAATCTAGTGGTGATGGATAATGACATGCTTTGTTTTGGCTTAGTGAATCCAAGTTCCTTAAATTTTCTGCAATCTATTCACTACTTCGATTATTGGATGTTATTTTTTTGATTGTGCGCTCGTATGATTACCACTCATATGTTAGTGGTATAAGATAAAATGGATAAAGACTGCCTACAAAGCATTTTCAAAATAATTTTATGAAGGTGAAAAGAGTCTTCGTAGTCTAAACAAGACAGTTTGGAAGTTGGATTCTACTTGAACAAAGTATTATTAATAGAGAAAAAAAAGGGAAAGAAATAAAATAGCAATTCAAAAAAACATCAATAATACATAATTTCTTTAAAAAAAAGAAAACTTTCTTTTTATACGCTAGTTAGCATGTTTTCATCTTTATTCTTATCTAACGTCAGCTACCTAAATTTTCCTATTGAAGATTTCGAAGAGATGATATTTATATTAGCAAGTACGGAAATTTGTAGGATGTAACTTGTAAGCATCAAATCTTTTATTCTCTAGGTGGGTTTGTTTTTAAACTTCACATTAGATAATCCTTTTTTGCACAAGTTATTTATTATCGTAAGAAATAATCGACAATTTAAGCAACATAAGGTCTGAAATAAAGTTACAAGGTGCGAGGCGCAAATCTTGGGAATTATTATTTTACTGAAATCCGCAGTTTAATATTTATTTTTCCCTTAGTTAAGACAATTTTTTTTTTTTTTAAATCAGAAGGAAGAAATTAGATGTTGCGTGATACAATCCTCGAAAGCCCGCTTCAAGTCTCTCTCTCTCTCTATCTCTCTTCCCCTGTAGGAGAAGGAAACAGCTCAGCCTTTTTTTAAAAAATTTTTACTACGAAAGAAGAAGAGGATCGCCCTCCGTACTTCTATTTATGAAACGCCTTAGCCCTAAAACCCACCACCCTCTCCCTTGGCCCAAAAGCTTCAAAACCCTCACCTCCCTTTTCCATCGTCTCTTCACTCCCCACCAACTACCACTACCACGAGCCCGCCCGTCGTTCCCCGATGGCCTCCTCCTCCTCCTCCTCCTCCTCCGCAGCCGCCCACCGCCGCCCCAAGGTGGTCGTCATCATGGGCGCCACCGGGTGCGGCAAGTCCCGCCTCTCCATCGACCTCGCCTCCCACTTCCCTTCCGAAGTCATCAACTCCGACAAGATGCAAGTCTACCGAGGCCTCGACATCACCACCAACAAGATAGCCCCGGCCGACCGCCGCGGCGTCCCCCACCACCTCCTCGGCTCCCTCGACCCGGACGACGGCGAGATGACCCTGTCGCAGTTCCGCTCCCTCGGCGACGACGCCATTTCCGACGTCGCCTCCCGCGGGAATCTCCCCATCCTCGTCGGCGGTTCCACCTCCTCCATCCTCGCTCTACTGGCGGAGCGGTTTGACCCGCCGGCGAGACCCGACTTGAGGTACGACTGTTGCTTTCTGTGAGTCGAAGTGCTGCTGCCCGTGCTGAAGAAGGACCTGCCGAAGCGCGTGGACAGAATGCTCCGCATGGGCGCTTTCGATGAGCTCGCCGGATACTACGACCTGCGCCGGACCGACCCGGGGGCTTGGGCCGGGCTGAGGAAGGCCATAGGCGTGCGCGAGTTCGACCGATATTTCGAGAAGTACCCGCCGTCCAGGGGGGTCGACCCGGGCGACGCGTGGGGGCGGGAGGATGCGAGGGAGCGGCAGAACGATCCGGTGCGGGAGGGTGCATACCAGGAGGCGCTAAGGGAGATAAAGAAGAACGCGGGCCAGCTGATGATACGGCAGGTTAAGAAGATCCGGCAGCTGAGCGAAAGCGGGTGGGAGCTGCATAGCCTTGACGCGACGGAGGCGGTCCGGCTGGCGACGGTGCCCGCGGAGGAGGACGTTTGGAAGAGTCAGGTGTTGGAGCCGAGCGTGGAGATTGTGAATCAGTTCTTGCAAGAGAAGTAGGTGGCGTGTTCTCGTTCTTGAATTTCTGTCAGCATCACTCGGGTGTGACGTGGAGCCCTTTTTTGGGGGCGTTGTACTTAAATAATGTTAGATATCCCTCGACTGCAAATGAAGAATGTAAATTTTTCTGTTTATATATATATATTTCGGCTGGCAAAGGGAAGGAAATTTTAAAACCGCACCGGGGGGGCGACCACCGTCACCTGTTACCGTCGTGCCTATAGGCCCTTCGATAGGACTTGGTGCTAGCTGTAGCTATTGCCCCTCACCTCAACCCTCTCTTCAGGTTTCGAGCGCTCGCGCAAGAGCTACGCACATGCATGCGAAGAAGAAGAGGAAGATGACGATGATGAAGAATAAAGAAACACGAATCGTTTTTAGAAAAGAAATTTTGGTGCGGAGGAGGAAGGGTGGGTTTTGTTTTTGTTAATATTATTCGGACATGACAGTGCCGACACGTGCTCGCCGCCGCCACTTGTTCATGACCCACCTCCTAATCAAGACTTTATTATGAGCCACATGGTATCCGAGCAACCGAGAGGCGAGTGTCCGAAACGAACCCACGAATCTTGTCTCGTACGTGGAAATTTCAAAATTCATTACATGCGATCCGAAGTCCCCTGACAAGAAGAAGGCGAAATAACTCAACTCGAATTCCGGACTTTTCGGTAATGCCCCAAATAGGAGAAAAAAAGAAGAAGGAGAAGAAGAGACCCGCTGCCCAACTCCACATGCCAGAAACCACACCCAAAATTGGCCGACGCGACACGTGTCGAACCCAAATCGATCGAGCCAGCCCCCTCCGTAGAGAGAGAGAGAGACCGGTGTTTTTGACCGCTTTAAAAATACGTAACGAACAGGAGAGAGGAAAATCAAGAAGGAAGTGAAAGCAAACTTTCGTAGTCAAACCTACTAAGCTATGTGTTCGACCACCCTCTTTATTGTTTTTATTAGTGGAAGAAGGGAAAAAGGCCAAACAGAAAGAAGAGAGAGAGAGAGAACCGAAGGAAAACCCAAAGGTTATTCACCATCGGTATGGATGACGTACCTGGTCCAAAGGAGAGGCGCTGAAAGTTGAAACTTAAGAGGGAGAGCGAGGGAGAGAGAGAGATGCACGTGGGTGTGAAGAGAGGGATTAGCCCATATTTTACGGTATGGAAATAGGGCGGCGGCGGGGCAGAGGGGAGGGATTAGTGATAAGAGCTTCCTCTCTCTCTCTCTCTCTCATTGCCCAAAACCCGATGCTCCCGTGAAATTTCTGGCTTCCCTCTCATTTTCCATGTGTGCGAGTGCACATTTATAAAGTATTATTCATGGCTGGGTTTTATGTTTGTGGCTTCCTCTCATTTTCCTTCCCGTGGAATTTGTGGTTTCCGCCTATGTTTGACAAGTTCTTGCGGGGCGTGGCGGGGTTTGACAGATGGATTTTTTTAGTTATACAAATCTTTCGCAAAGGGAAAGGGATAATTACACGAGTTCAAACTCAAGTTCGACTTGTCACTCAATTAGAAATAACTTCAACATCAATTTTTTTTTTCAATGGAGTGGATGAGAATGCAATTAAACTCGTGCTTATTCCATATCCTCATTTAAATAGACTAATAAGGGTTTTATGTGAAAGTTTATAGGAGTGGAATCGTCCTATCACTTTTCCATTGGGTCTATTTGCATCACATATTTTTTTTTTTGGAAAAGTATCAAAATAGTCTTAAACCTTTTGTATTGATACCAATTTAGTTATAAACTTTTCAATTTGACTAATTTAGTCATAAACATTTTCACATTGGTACCAATTCAGTTCATCTAGCTAATTTAAGCTAGAAATTGCTGATGTGGCCGCTGGTGGTCTTATGTGGCGCCATGTGGACAATTTTAATAATTTTCTATATACTTTTTTCATATTTTTAAAATTATTTTTTTTTTCTTTTTTATTTATTGTCTCCTTACCCCTTGGTCGGCAAGGTCGCCAGCTGGTTGATCATCACCGGCCATAGGCTGGTCGGGGCAAGGGGCCCGATGCCCAGATCCAGGTGAGGGCCGAAACCCTTGCCCGTTGCTATTGATATGTGCCGGACTAAGTGCTACATGATGATGCCATGTTGTGGGAACCACCTCGAGGGTCTAGAGATGTGATGTGGTACGATTTAGACAATAGAATAGACGATTGACATGGTTTTTGATAGAAATTAACCAATGGACTTGACTATTGAATTGTATAAGACTTATTGAAATGAAACAACTCATATATAATTTTATATGTATTACTCACTAAGTTGTGGTTGCTCATCTCTTTTTTTTTTTTCAATCTTTTTAGGTCATTCAATAATTAACTAATAAAGCAATAGCGATATTGGTGAGGGCTTTTGGAAGTTGGATTCTAGTGGTTAAAGGTTGCATCCTTTGATTGGAAGGACAAGTATGTCATGAGAAAATATTGGGTGGGTTCAACCCTCCACGTGGGCGAAATGTATCACCATACAAAAACCGACGCGTGGCAAATTTGGGCCCACCTGTCAGCGCCCACTCTCTCCGTTAACGCTCTGTCTCTCTCCCATTTACTCTCTCTCCTCCCCTCCGTTTCTGCCCACGACTCTTTCTCCCCCTCTTCTCTCTCCACTTCTCTTTTCTTTTTTCTTGCGTCTGCCATGGCTCGAGCTCGAGTCGGCTCATGGCCGCTTCAGAACCGATTCCAGATCAACGCGAACTCTCTCCGTCTCCGAACCGGAACCACCAGAAGATCCATCGCGAGCGCTCCTCCTGCCGCTCCTCTTCTCATCCTTCCTCGACCTCCTCCGCTCCTTCTCTCTATCCACGCGTCCTCTCTCCTTCCTACCGCTACTGCTGCTACCGCCGCCGCTCCTCTCTCTCCTCCTATGCTTCTCCCTCCTAGAACCGCTCTGCTCCTTCCGTCGCCGGTGCCGCCGTCGGCGGGAGGATTCCTCCGAGGCATCGGAGTCCGACGGAGACCTCTCTCGCTCCAATGGCTCATCTTCTACGTTCTTCTTCTTCAACTGAGCTTAGCCAACCTCTGTTCCAAATCGAGGAAGCTCGCCGCCCTGTACTAGCCGCCTCCCATGGTGGCGAAGTACCACAACGGCCCCTTGCTCGACGGCGACCTCCGCGTCTCCATCCTCTGGTACGGCAAGTTCACGCTCGCCCAGAAGTCGATTGTCTCCGACTTCCTCCTCTCCCTCACTCCCCAGCAGACCCAACACCAGCCGCCGCCGTCGGTCCCCTCCGCCGCCAAGTGGTGGAGCACCATCCAAACCTACCTGCAGAAGGCAGGTCGAACATCGCTGCCCGGTCGAACTAATCATCTCCCGGATGCCGCGCCCGCACCAGCGGACTCATGGACTTCGCGGTCTCGTGAATTGGAGTCCGACGGGTGGATACTCGGTTGAAGATGACCGAAGAAGAAGACTTCCTCCCTCCCTCGCTTTCGTTTCTTCTTTCCCACCCCTCTCTCTCTCTCTCTGCGCTTTTCTTGTCTTTTCTCTTGCGTGTGTCAGACTAACAAGGGAAAGTTTCGAGAAAAAAGAGAAGCAAGAGAGAAGAGGGAAAGAGAGGTGTGGGCAGAAACGGAGGGAAGGAGAGAGAGTAAAGGGGAGAGAGACGGAGCGTTAACGGAGAAGTGGGCGCTGACAGGTGGGCCCAGATTTGCACGCGTCGGTTTTTGTATGGTGATACATTTCGCCCACGTGGAGGGTTGAACCCACCCAATATTTTCTCGTATGTCATCCCCCTTTTTGCTAGATTTGTGATGTGACATATTTTAATATCAAAGTGGGACCTCCTCTAGTATGTGTATGATTCGGGGACAAACTATGCGGAAATTGGTGGGCCTATAATGACCCGATTCAATGAGAGCGAGGAGTGGTCGTCGGGGTCAAAGAGGATCTAGACAAGGAGTGGCTCCTAACAAGCTTCTAGAATGATGAATGGAGTAAGAATGAATCGATTGTGCATTGAACATAAGGACAGCAATTATGGAATATTTATATGAAAACGAGAATTAACTCATGGAGGTGCCTTCTAACGTAACGTTCGTTGACACTCGAATTTTTGTTGACCATTTAGGCCTCCGTCCATTTTGCAAAAAAAAAGAAAAGAAGAAGGTAAAAGCAGAAAAAGAAGAAGAGGAAATAGACATAAAAAATAATAAATAAATAAACAAATAAAATACGTAGGGTGGGCCCATGTCACATAGCCCACGTTTCCTTTAACACAATCTTCGACCTATCAAGAAGCCCACTAGGCTCACCTTCATTTCCTTCTTGAGCCCAAAAAGAATAGAGAAAGAAAGGGGCCTAGCCCAGCTATTTTTTCCTCCTTCGCACACGCTACTCGCTTTCCATCCACGTTTGCGACCGTGATGCAGCAAAGGTAATCGAAAAATAGCAAAGCAGCATCTGTTAGGCAAGGAAAGCACGGTTGAGTGAGGAGCACATCACCATCCATTGTAGTTTTTGTCTTCTCCATCAATGTTGACGTCCGGCATTGTATGTCTCATCCATGGCACTTTATTTTCCCCTGTTTTTTGGAAGTTAAGTGTGCATTGTTTAAATGAGGAGATCGCAGTCTTTCTGTTACAAAACGAAGCTGATTTTTGATGGATGTTAATCATCGAGAGTCGTATGCACCGTGTCCAGATCAAGTATTGGGTTAAAGTCAACATTGGAACATGTTTTCTATTTTGCACGCGAACTGTTTGATAGAGTGCCTGAATGAAAGATTGATTCGAACTCTGTAAATTTAGTCCTCCAAAACGTCTTATGATTAATTTATGCTGATATAGTTGAATCACGACTGAATCCATGTCTTTCTCATGTTTTTATGGCATTTGCGTCCCAAGTTGGCCATAGACAACACCCACGCTGGAATGTCTCCTCCTCACTGACGATCCCACGGCAAAAGGCCGTCGCCTTTAGCTCTCTACGTCCTTCTCTCTATTTTGTGTGTGTATTCATTATATCACTTGAAAGACTTAATTGTTAATGATGTTTTGGCCAGAAAAAGGGGACCGGTCTAGAATGAGTTTGTCTCGGTTTTCGCCGGTAATAGACTGGTGGCCGCTGATACGGTGGTCCAGTGTCAGTTGGAGTAGATGGCCAGAGGATGGTGGTGGCCCGTGATGGCTTGAACGCCAGCGAGGACTCATCGGAGAATGCTGTTGGTTCGGTGAAGGGCATTGCAGGGAGGAAGAACGCTTCGGGAGGAAGAAGAAAGTGGTGCAGGGAAAAGAATTAAAGAGAAATAAAATATAAATAAAAAAAGAGAAAATAAATTAGAAAATAGAAAATGAAAAGAGAAATAAAAAGGTGGTCAACTATACTCTTGACCGGGTCAAATTCGGGTAATCAAGCTAGGTAGGGTCAGATTATAAGACGGGCTGGAGGCTGGTGAATGGGCTGGGCTGAGAATACAAATAGAATTGAGTTAGAGGCTGCGAGTGAGCTAAAAATTTTGTGAATTGATTTGGTTAATTCGGAATGGGCTCTAGGCTAGTCCGGATTTAGAACCAACCCGGATAGGGTCTGGTTAGTGAGTCGGACTGGCCAGAGGACTTGGGCCCCGTTTGGTTCAGCTTTCTCGAGGGGCTTTGAGCCCCCAAAGCCCATTGGGAAAAAATTAAGGGTGTTTGGTTCAGCATTTGAAGGCTCCTTGGCAAAATGCTTGCCTTTAAATGCTGAAAGCCCAAAGCAGGTGGGGACCTGCTTTGGGCATTTCAGCATTTTCAGCAGGTCAAGAGATTAATGAATTTTTGCTGATTACCTATTTTACCCTCAAAATTTTAGTAAAAGTCTAACTTTACCCAATACAAAATAAAACCCTAACTCTTTCAAAGCTTTCCCTTGATTCTCACTAGGGGTGAGAATGGTCTGGGTTGGTCCGGGCCACCCCCTAACCCTAGGATCAACCCGTACAGTGTCAGTCCTCAATTTTTAGGACCGAGGACCGACCCTATTGAGCCTGGAACCAAGGATTGGACCGACCCAATGGGTTTGGTCTGGTTCCAAGGTCAACCCGAGATTGATCGATAATTTTTTTCGTCTTGTTTTTTATATTCCCTAAGAAAACAAACCTACAAATTCAAATTACACATTCATCGACAATGCGGTATTGTGCAATTAAACTATAAATACTAATACATATTCAGCAAATATAAGATGACACAATAATGGAAATTTCGTACCTGTTAACCGCTCATCAAGATATGGGACAAGATGGAAAGTTCTTGTAATCATCTATCTTTAATATTCATAACACCATATGCAAAATTGAAGAACAAAGAAGACAGAATGGAAGATAATGTACTTTGGGGAAGGAAGCCGTGAGGAGATTTATGGCGTAAACCTCGCGCCATTTTGGACGTCGCGAGTTCGTGATTGTGAGGACTCCCTGGTCCTCACGGTGAAGAACATACTGGACTGTGGAGGAGGACGCCGTGAAGACCTTGACAGCGTAAACTTCACACCTTTTGGATGCCGTCTATCCATGAGTGTGAGCTTGAGGAGTCAACAGCTTTAACATCATTTTACTTAGGTTTTTTTTTTTTGAACAGACATTTTAGTTAGGTTTGAATATATAAAAGAATTATAAATAATATAATATAATATAATATACAGGGTTGGTCCGGGTTGGACCAACCCAAAACTCTTAGGACTGAGGACTAACCCGCACAGTGTTAGTCTTGGAATTTCAGGACCAAGGACTGACCCAATCCCCTTGGGAACCGGACCAAGACCGACAGGGTTGGGCCGGTCCAGGGTCGGTCTAGGGTCGACCCTAGACCGCTACTCACCCCTAGTTCTCACGCGACGCTCTCTTCCTCGTCTCTCTCTCCCTGCAACTCGACAGCTCTCTTCTTCGTCTCTCTCTCTCCCTGCAACTCGCATCACTCCATCACGCGACGGCTCTCTTCTTTGTCTCTCTCCCTGCAACTCGCACCGCTCCATCACGCGACGAGCGAGCGAATCCGAGATTTGGATCTTCTACCCTCTTGACGAGCGAGCGAATCCGAGATCCGAGGTTGGTTTTATTTCTCTTTGATCGTTTGCTTTTGTTTCAAGTTGGTTGGTGTTGATTCATCGTGTGTTGCGGATTTGCTGTGAGATTTGTTATGATCCTGGCGGCGATCCGCCGGGAGGCGGTTCTGTCGTGACGCGTGTGGGGTTTCCGGTTAGAGCTCTCGGCTTTCGGCTAAAGCTGGTGGCTTTCGAGATGGGTTTCTCTTTTTTCGGCTTTTTCTGTTCGGGGTCCGCGTTAGGGTACAGTTGATCCTCGTATACAGAATGACTTTGTGAATTTGGCCAATCAATTGCATTCTTCTCATGGTGATCGTGCTCGCCTTTGTTTGACTTACGATGAACCTCTTTCTCACTTGGTTTGTTGTTCTCACCGTCTCAATTTTTTTGCATTTGTCTCCCCTCAAACCAACATAACACTTACAAGCTGGCTTTGCCTTTTTTATAGATATATGCCGGGGCCGATTTCATTTTGGTGCCATCAATTTTTGAGCCATGCGGATTGACTCAACTCACAGCAATGCGTTATGGTTCTATACCTGTGGTTCGCAAAACTGGAGGTATCTTATTACTTTATTGTATTATTCTTGTGCATACCATCTAAAAAGAATTCCACTTTTACAATTTTTGAAACATTTGGACATCAGGAAAGTGTTTCAACTTTTTATTGTGGAGTGTCTTCTTAGGGTTGCTCATCTAAACGTTTTTCCTATCTCTCTGCTGTTTTCTTTTGACCTGCATTCTATGATGACAAGTGCATTTTGACAAAGATAGGCAGTGCCAGACATAAATAAACTGTTATTATACTTTGGCTAAAAAAAGGAGAAAGAGAGAGAGAAAGGGAAGAGGGGGGGAGACTACGTATGGACATAGAGCATTCATATACTACAATTTACCTAGTGTACTTTACATGTCAACACAGGCTCTCCAGCAGTAAATCAATTTTAAGTCCCTTTTAGGTTGCATTCGCGTATTATTTTAATCACTGTCAGATTTAATTAACAGTTTTAAGCGAACAAGAATCATATGGCAAGCTTCTTAGCGTGCATGTGTATATTTTTCTTACCTTCCAATTTATATAATTTCTTCCATAAAAAAAAAAAAAAAAATTTCTCGTAAGTTCATGTCTTGAACTTCCGGCCTCTACTTGAATTATGTCTCCGTCTTGACGTTTATTAATTTATGGTTGCCTCTTGCACTTTCATTTCTGGATTTCCATTTTGCGGTGAAATTTTCTGATTGCATGCTGAGCGTGAGGTTTGCATAGATGGAGATGGGCACATATTGGCCTGGAAAGGGAGTTTCACTTTCAATTTCAGCTGGAGCATTACATTTATGATTTCTTTTTGTAGGACTTTATGATACAGTATTCGATGTCGATCATGATAAAGATAGAGCACAAGCACAAGGTCTGGAGCCAAATGGATTCAATTTTGATGGAGCTGATTCTGCTGGGGTCGATTATGCTTTAAATAGGTGAGTAGATTTAGAGCTTACATCGAGTCTATGTTGCCATATTCCAGTGCAGAAGTGATAACGGGCATGGCATGTGTTTTGGGTTGCCTCAAGGCTCACATGATTAAGGCTTGTGTCTGTAACTCCTTGTGTCCGGAAGTATTTCATATAGAATTATCAATTGCTTCTCAGGGCATTATCTGCTTGGTATGATGGTCGGGATTGGTTCGACTCATTGTGTAAGACGGTGATGGAACAAGATTGGTCTTGGAACCGACCAGCCCTTGACTACATGGAGCTCTATCATGCAGCACGCAAGTTAGGATGAAAATTCAGCCGTGGAGATTATTCAATTCAAGTGCCATCACATCACACGTACAGGCGCCGTGCATTGTATATTTGCTTTAGTTTTTTGGCGTGTCAGCTTAGAGCTTGAAATGGTGCATCTATCTTTTCTTTTTTTCCTTCTTTTTTGTAGCACTAGCAATACGAGGGTAGATCAGCTTTAATAAAGATCTTTATTTATCACTGTACAGAAGCAATCACTTGACAATTGCTTACTCATGTTACAGAAAAGGCAAAGAAGCTGCCGTTTGTTTTCCCTTTTGCGTTTGTGAAAGGATGTCAATCAAATTAGGTCATGCGGTCGAAATACTTACACACGGGTGAAGCAGCCTTTAGGAGAGAAAGAAAAGAGAAACGGGGTAGAAGAACACATGAGATTCTTGGGATTCCAGGTTTGCCAAACTCAACATGCTGAGTTGGTTCAAAATATTAAATTATCAAACTTCTATAATGAAGTACCCTAGGCCAAAAGTTGAGCTTTGCATCTAATTTATAATCAAATTCTTTCAATATAATTTTTAAATAAATTTACTAATATGTATCTTTTACATTACCCTTAACATGAAAATGTAACAATGTCATATAGTTATTGTTTCTTTTTTGCAATTTTAAAAATACTAAAACTAAAATACTTAATTTGGTTATACTAAAGGGTTTTTCAAATATATGTTTTACCAAATAGTTTTGCATTTCCTTAAAGCACTTTTCAGTTATAGTTTACTAAACAGTCTTGCATTTCCTTAAAGCTCTTTGGGCTAAAGACATTTGAATTTGGGAAAAGCCTTTTCCCAAATGCTGAACCAAACAGGGCCTTGGTCCAGAGTCTCTTTCTGAATTAAAAAAAAATCATAGAAAATTTAGAAAATTCCGAAATTAATTAATTTTTTTAAGAAAATCACAAAATTCATAAAAAAAATTAAAAATCATAAAAATCATTAAAAATAACAAAATAATAAAATTCGGAAATTAAATTCTTTAAAAAATCCGAAAATACGTAAAAATTCAAAAAGATTAGAAATCCTTGTAATTTTTTTTTAAAAAATTAGCTTTTGAATAGTTTTTTTTGGTAAAGAAATTTTTTTGGTAAAGATGAATAGTTTTGTTCCTAAAAAGTGGAAAATTCTTAAAAAAATTGAAACCTGAAATTGAATAGGCCTCTGGGGCTTTACAATAGAGATTTTTGGATGCCAACTTTTTTTAGAGACAATATTACGTTGCTTGCGTTTTTTCACTTCGATTATACTTGGTTGCACACCTTAATATCTTGAGTGTTATTTTCATTTTTTTATAATGATTAGGATAAACCCTAAAAGCTTTCGATAGGCTGCCCTAGCATTTTAGTTAGTATGTAATCAAGTTTAGGTATCGATAGAATAGTTAATTTTAGGACTAATGCAATCTAGTCCCCATTCCCAAGATCTCTGGTTGCATGAAAAGATGAGATATTTTCATAAATCTCACTTAGTTTCTAGTGACCTAAATAGGCTAATGGCGACTTCTCAAGCATAAATTCACATATGATTAATTGAATAAAAATCTAATGTCCAATTTCATGTGATGTATGGACTTGAGAGAGTCGATGAGTCATTTGAGGTGTTAGCAAATGATGGTTCATTTAAGATCATCATTTGTATGAACCATTCGACTTATCTCATAAGTAAGTATTTTTAAACCCTAGGTTGATTCAGAACATCGAAGTTCCATGTGGTAGCAAAACAAAAACCCGAGGTCCATCACTTCCTTTACCTTTGTCCTTTATCAGTGGCCAAAAATCTATCATTTGCATTGGTTTTGCCTCCTTTCCTTCCTCCCTCCCTTCCTCTCTTCATCTATTCATTGATTCATCTCACCTACTCCATCACACCCATGATCCAAAATCTCCTCTCTGCTTGCACGCATTGCTCAGTCAAAATCCCAAAAGCTTAGAGAGCTGCAAGTTGCTAGACTTCTCTCTCATTATTCCTTTTGACTCCTCAAATCCCACCTCCTCTTTCAATCCCTCGTTGTGCTTCTCCACGCACCTATCGAGAAGATGCGATAGGCTTCATTCACCTTCTAAGAGGAAAGAGCTTGCAATGCTATCTCGACTTTGCTTTTGCTTTGTTGCTCTGCGTTGTGCGATACCTTGGTCCGGCAATGGCCATCGATGTTTGGTTGAAGGTATCCAGCCCCGGTTTGCTTAGCCCTCAAATCTCCTTCTCCCATGATCTCAAGGAATACGGTGATGCCGTGCTCGTAGAAGAAGATGATCGCAGTTGACGCGAGACACTTGACCTGTTGCTACTGGACTTTGACTTTGACGTTTGCGTCAGCGTGTCGAGTTTCGTCCTCAAGCTCTCCTCAGCCGACGAGCTCTTCTCCGACGGCATAATCCTCCCTAGCAAATCAAGAGGGTGTTGGCTAGAATTAGTCGTCGTGTTTTTTAGTTTGAATTAGTCAAAGTTGTTTAGTTTGTTAAGATTTTGTTGTTATGGTCCTAGATTTTAGGGTTTGTTGTTGTTGTTGTTGCTATTTTGCAGTTACTTGTTGATATCGGTGGCCTCTTTAAAAGGTCTTATGTATAATGGATGAAGTAGTTAAGCATTTTCCTTTGAACATCTCTTTCTTTTCAATGCTTGAGAGCCATTTTCGTATCAATGGTATCAAAGCCGGTTTATGGAGAGTGTTGAGAGTTCAAACATGTGAGGAAAAGTGAGCCATAAAAGATTGAGAATAAAAAAGAGAGTCCGTGAGAATACAACTATAGTTCTATTCCATTTTACTCTTGCAGTAGCAGTTAAAGTTGACAGCCTCTGAAACATTTGTGTAATATGCTATCTCGCATTTTGATGGTTAGTATGATCATTGGAGCATATTGATGGAAAATATCCTCAAGTCCATGGAGTATTGGCAAGTAGTTACTCTGGAGTTGTAGAAGCAGAAGGAGTTGTGTTGTTGGCAACGCAAAAAACTGACTTGGATGCATTAAAGCTGAAAGATCTCAAGGCTAAAAATTATTTGTTACAAGCTATTATTAGATTAATCTTGGAAACAATTCTTTGCAAGGATACCTCCAAGAAAATTTAGCACTCCATGAAGAAGAAATATCAAGGATTAACTTGAGCAAAGAGGCAGTAGCTTCAAAAACTTCGTTTGTAGTTTGAAATGCTACGAATGAAATTGGAAGAGTTTGTCACATACTATTTTTCTCGGACAATGGCAATTGTCAATAAGATACAGATTCATGGCAACAAGATAGAGGATGATAATATAATTGAGAAAATTCTTCGATCCTTGACATTAAAATTCAACATTGTTGTCTGTTCCATAGAGGAAGACAAGGATATTGAAGAACTTTCAATTGATGAATTGCAGGGTTTTTCATTGGTTTATGAACAAAAATTCCATAGCAAGAGATGGAGGAGCAAGTATTGAAGGCTTCAACTGAAAATCACTTTCCATCATCATTTAAAGCAAATAAAGAAAGATGGTGCAACGAGCATGGAAGAGGCAAAGGTAGAGGAAACAATGACTGCAACAGCTCAAATATATATATATATATATATATATATTTTATTTATTTATAATAATTAGTACCATGATTCTCAATGGAACGGAAAAGGTCGTGGAGGTTGGCATTCAAGCAATTATAAATCAAAGTTAGTAGACAAATCCAGATTAAAGTGTTTTAGATGTCACAAGTATAGCCATTACAAATCATAATGTTGAACTAATTTGAATGGACAAAGTGGATAAAGAACTAACTTTGCAGAAAAAAGAAAAGAAAAGAAGAAGTATCTCTTTTGATGGTGTGTCACATGAAGAAAGAAATTCATCCAAACATATGATATTTAGACACTAGCCATAGCAACCATATGAGTGGAGATAAAAATGCGTTCTCTGATTAAGATGAAGTTTTCTGCAATACCATGAAGTTTGGAGATAATTCCATTGTTTCTATTATGGGAAAGGGGAATGTGACAATTCACACGAAGGGAAATTTTATGCAAACCATTTCAAATGTTTTTTATGGCCCTGAGTTAAAGACTAATTTGATGAGCGCTGAGCAACTACAAGAGAAGGGATATGAAATCTCTATCAAATGTGGCATTTGCAGAATATAAGATGAAAAATTGGGCTTAATTGCCAAAGTCAGTATGACGGAGAAAGGAGTGTTTCCATTGTATCTCCATAATACTTCCCTTTCAAGCTTTTCTGTGAGATCAAAGGATGAGGCTTGGTTATGGCATTTTCGTTATGGACATCTCAATTTTAGTGGGCTAAGAACACTACATGAAAAGAACATTGTGATGGGTCTTTTTCAAAGTACAGTTCCTTCTCAAATTCGTGAAGAATGCATTGTTAGTAAACAACACCGTAATCAATTTCCACTTGGAAAATCTTGGAGAGCAAGGAAGACATTGGAGCTTGTTCATTCAGACATTTGCAGGCCAATAAATCCATCTTCTAATGGCGGTAAAAGATACATAATTATTTTTCTTAGTGACTATAGCTGGAAAATTTGGATTTACTTTTTGTAGGATAAATTTAAAGCTTTTGTTGCCTTTAAAAGCTGTAAAGTACTTGTTGAAAAAAAAAATTGATAGCCCAATAAAAGTCCTTCACACTGATTATGGTAGTGAATACAACTCACATGAATTTGCAAATTTTTGTGAGATGCATGGAATCAATAGGCAAATTACAGTAGCCTATACGCCACAACAAAATGGCATTTGCGGAAGGAAGAATCATACTATTTTGAATATGGTGCAAATCCTTTTCACAACAAGTGGCACTCCGAAAAGCTTTTGAATTGAAGCAGTCAATTGGAGTATTCATATTTTGAACATACCACTCTTGCTACTCAAAATATGACTCTAGAGGAAGCTTGGAGCAACCAAAGACTAGCAACAAATCATTTTAGAATTTCTGGGTGCGTCGCTTATGCTTATGTTCTAGACTAGAAGATGAAGATGTTAGATGACAATGGAAAAAAAATACATTTTTTCTTGTTGTTAACACTCAATCAAAGGCTTATAAGCTTTATAATCCTATCACCAAGAAAATCATTATTAGTCGTGATGTAGTCTTTGATGAAGATCGAACCTAGCCATGGAGTGAGAATAGTGTTAGGAATCATATTCTAGCAAACTTTGATAATGATGAGGAATAGAGCATGTGTAGCAATCAACAATCACTCAAACTTACCTAAAAGATGTTCAAAGTCCAATTGTTGTTGAACAATGGCAGCAACATGTTAGAATGAGACTTGCATGGATGACTGATTATGAGGTAACGAGAATTAATCAATTTGAAGACCCACTTACACAGTTTGCTCTATTCTTCAATTGTGATCCTATAACTTTTGATGTTGCTGTAAACAATCAAGTTGGCAGAATGCAACGGATGAAGAAATTGCAGCTATTAAAAGAAATGAGACTTGGGAGTTGACAGATCTTCCTAAAGGGCACAAAACTATTTGTGTCAAGTGAGTGTACAAGACAAAGTTGGAAGTAAATGGCGAAGTTGACAAGTACAAGGCATGCTTTGTAGCTAAAGGCTATAAGCAAGAGTTTAGCATAGATTATAAAGAAGTCTTTGCACCAGTTGCACGGCATAATACAATTAGATTGGTGATTGCATTGGCAGCTCAAAATTCATGACCTATCTTCCAATTGGATGTGAAATTAGCATTTTTGCATTGTGACATGCAAGAACAGGTATTTATTGATTAATCTACTGGATATGTGAAGCCTGCTAGTGACCATAAAGGTCTATAAGCTGAAAAGGGCTTTATATGGGTTAAAACAAGCTCTACAAGCTTGGCATAGTTGCATGGATGCTTATTTTTCAAGGAAGGTTTTAAAAAATATCCATATGAGCATACACTTTTTATTAAGATAATTGATGGAGGAAAGTTGCTTATTGTGTTCTTATATGTGGAAGATCTTATTTTTACTGGAAATGATCTTGCCATGTTTGACAAGTTTAAGAAGTCTATGATGGTTGAATTTGATATGATTGATCTTGGGATGATGCATTACTTTCTGGGTATTGAAGTGACTTAATAAGTAATAGGGATTTTTATTTCTCAAAAGAAATATGTTTAAGAGCTTTTAGACAGGTTTCGGATGAACAATTACAATTTTGTGAGTACACCAACTGAATTTGATTTGAAGCTTCTTAAAGATCCTGCAGGAAGAAAGGTGGATAGCACTCTCTACGAGCAAATTGTGGGTAGCTTGATGTCAAGGCCTGATATAATGCATGCCATGAATCTCATTAGTAGTTATATGGAATGCCCAAGAGAGATGCATCCTAATGCAACAAAAAGAATTGTTCATTACTTGCAAGGTACTATTGTTTATGGGCTATTTTATAAGAAGGATGAGAAGTCAAATCTATTTGGTTTTATATATAGTGATTATGTTGGAGATCTATATAATAAAAGAAGCACATTGGGATTTTCTTTATGCTGGGTTCAGGGTCTGTTTCATGGTTATCAAAAAAGCAACCAATTGTTACTTCATCGATAACCGAAGCAGAGTTCGTAGCTGCAACTTCATGTGCCTGTCAAGCTATTTGGCTAAGGAAGATTCTTGAAGAACTTCAATACAAGCAATGTGGAGCAACTCTAATTTAATGTGATAGCACTTCAGCTATTAAACTCTCTGAAAATCCTAATCTACACATATACGTGAAGTATCACTTCTTTAGATATCTTACAAAGGATGAAACGATTGTTCTTATTTTCTGCAGAAGTGAAGACTAAATTGCGGATATATTCACTAAACCCCTCAAGTTGCCTACGTTTCTAAAGTTAAGAAGATTGCTTGGTATTTACTCAATAAATAATCCAACTCGAGGGAGGGTATCTATTGTTTTTAAAACTAATTGTCTATAATATTAGTTTAAGGGAGGGAATGTTGGCTATAATTAGTCACTGTGTTCATTAGTTTGAATTAGTCAAAGTTGTTTAGTCTGTTAGGATTTTGTTGTTATGGTCCTAGATTTTAGGGGTTGGTTTTCTTTGTTGCTATTTTACAGTTACTTGTTGATATTGGTGGCCTTTTTAAAAGGTCTTATGTATAATGGATGAAGTAGTTAAGCATTTTCCTCCAAATGTCTCTTTCTTGTCAATGCTTGAGAGCCATTTTTGTATTAGAGAGACAAACTGGTAATTGCCAATCACACTAATTGTCATCAAATACCTTCATCTCAACCTTCTCCTCCATCTGGGGCTTTGATTTCTAGTGGTGCTTTCACGGAGAAGAAGAGTCTAAAGGAGCTCTAGTCGAACAACTTTGATGACGATGAAGGGGATGAGAAGCTGCCGCCTAAGCTATTCTGATAGTGCAAGCGCAACAGCAGCCTTATTTGTGACATTGCCAAGAGCAAAGGATTGATCCAGTCACTAGAGTTCGTCTCGCAGAGCAACTTGACTGGTTCGGTTTTGAATTCAAAGGAAAAATTTGCCTCTTAAGATAATTTGAGGCAGAATTTATAGAAATAGCCCTTTATATCAAGTTAACGATCGTTGTTGCAGTCATGTCAATCCTTCTTCGGCATGACATCTTTGTACGGCCCCATTGCAATTGCGGAAGCCCCCCGATGACGAAGGAACAATAAGGACTCGGCGTGAGGGTCAACCTCGTATTGAATTTTCAGCACCAAATCAAACAATCAGGACAAAGAGCTTGTTTGAGCTTGGCTTGCTGTTCTGTAATGGCAAGGTTAGGAACAAGAAGAAATGAGTCATCTTGATTAATCTGTTTTGTTAATTTGCATCAACACAGAGAGAAAAAGAAGAAATATTGGAATGATCCCTGAGCATTGTTCTCGAAATATTCACACTATGTTGTCTTGAATACTATGGATGCGTATTTTGGTTTTCCAATTGCAGTTACATTCTTGCTTCATGTCCTCACGATCACAATCCTGAGGCAGAGGAAGAACATGGGTTTAACACTGGTCCAATTGCTCAACTAACCACTCTCGTACTAACCCTAAATCCTACGGCTACTAAAGAGCCACTTTAACTCTTCTAATTAGTTTCAAATCGTCTATCAAATTTTACAACAAAAGCTTCAAGCACAATAGCGATAGTCACTCTCTTATCGCTAGACACCATCTCTAGCGAGAGATCATTGACACTTTTTGTTTAGACTTTACAATGAAGTAGATAATTTTGAAGGGTATAATCTTTTCTAAGCATATGTAACCATTGATCTATCCCTTTACTACTTTATAATTTTCGTACTCTTCTCAAAATTATGTACGAACAATTTGTTGATGAGGCTTTATACATATATACAAATTGACAAGTGATAAGACTAAAGTGTATGTATTTTTTTAAGCATGGTAGAAAAGTTTAGCGATGAATATGAAATCATGTACATAAATGGACTAATAAGATGAATTTCTGAAGCTAAACGAGTATCGATAGTTTATATGTTGTCTCGACACATTGTTTTGTTATCATTTCTTCATTTGCCAGGTATCATAGTGCAAACAAAGTACTCTATCAGATCTCGTATATCATCGCTATCGATCACAATTAAAGAGTTAACAAGTGAGCTCATTGAACATTAAGCACACAATATGTTTATGTTTTCTAATTTTCTTATCGATATTTATTTTAACATATAATCACAAGTTTGAATGTGATTAATTTAAATTAGTTGAAATCTTAAAGCTTTGGGATGATTAAAATGCAACTAGGTATAACTGAATTAGGTTTTGTGGTTGATTTAATAAATCTTCTTTCAAGCATGTTTTGTCCCCAACACTACTAGTTGATCGAACTTCTTATTCCAGTAAGCTAAAACTAGATCTTAATTAGATTTGGTCAACTTGGCTATATACTAAATAAGACCCACTTGACCTAATGTCGAGAATGAGTAACAAAGTGTATGTCAACATGACCAGCTCATATTATTAAGTAGCAATTTAGTTGGTGAAAAGCATAGACATTATTATACTACAAGCTTTTCCACTGAAATGGTGACGCGAATTTATGGAGGCTAGAATTTGATGGAGAACAAGCATCGTCTTGGTAAATTGAAGCGTTGGGAATTGGGATGGATATGAACAACGACCAAATTTGCTAGGTTTCATTTTGAACTTACACTTAAATTGATAGGAAACAACTTGCATTGGCCAAGTGGTAATATATTGCCTTTTAATAATTTCTTTGGTTTTGGTGGGTATGTCATAATGCTTTGTTGGAAGATGGGCTTAATATTATCTGAAATGTGAATACTAGAAAACAACATCGAGTGTGGAAAATTAGCCGTTAGTTATGGCTTCAGGCAAATCCAAGAACCTTTTCTAGAATATGTTACCTTTGAGGATGTCATTAGTTCACTTCCTAGAAAGGAATCCATTTAACAGCTTACGACATGTGCACACATGTACTCTTATCCATGAACCCCGTTTGGTTTAGCATTCTAAATGGGTTTTGGGATTCTAAAGTCCCTTGACCAAATGTAAATAGCGTTTGGTTCATTTTTTGCTCAACTTTGAGGAAGTACAATTATATCTCCAAAGGACTTTAAGGGTCTTTAGTCCAAAATAGGCCTTGGGGTCATTTGGGAAGTTGCATTCTCAAAATGCAAGTCTTGACCCCTCATTCACTGTTCATCTTCTTCATGGTTTGCACAGACAAGCCGAACAGAGGTCGATGATTCTTAGCCAACAGGTCGTGCGCGTCGGTGATTGTCGTCTAAGGGATCGCCCGACCTCGGCGATTGTCGCCCGGGGGTCACGACCACCCAATGATTGCTGCCTGGGATCGCGCCACCTAAGCAAATGTTGACTTGAGTCGCGTGACCCAAGCGATCGTTCCTTGGGTCTCACAACCTTAGGTGAGATTGCTTGAGGTGGACCGACCTCAGGCTTGGCTGGCGTTTATTTTGGCCTCCGATGGCTGAACTCCACCAAAAAAAAAAAATTAAAACCCTTTTAAAAGTCCTTTAGAAAATGTAATTTTTACCAAACATAATTTGAGTCAAAGTTGTTTCCTCACACACTTCAAAATTACAATTCACCAAGTATCATATGTATTTCGGAAAACCCCTTTAGTCCAAAAATATTTGCATTTTACCAATGACATTTCTCTAAAGCCGAACCAAACGGGGCCGAAATATGCCATCTTATCTTTATTAACACTGAAATTTTGGTTATCCATTTACGGTTTAATTGCTTAGAAAATTAAGGATTAATTCTTAAACCCTAAAAAATCATTTAAATTGCATAGTGTATAAACTTTAGGAGTATCATTGAGCAGTGATAGAACTTATTAAAATTATTATTAGTTTATTTATTGCTTTTTTATTTATTAAAAGAAAAGACAAAGTGATGCCAGATCGGGCCGGGTCAACCTGGACCCCTATCTCTTTTAAGGCTGGGCTTGGCCCAACTCTTTTCTCTCTTTTCTTTTCCTTCGCGAGGGCCGGGCCATCATCCTTTTTCCCAGGCTCGAGCCGCGTGTTGGTCTACTTTCCCTTCTCACAGCTCACGCCTTCTACAAAAAGAAGAGCGATGCAGGTGGTGGCGTGATCCGCGGAGGTAAGAAATTTTCTAGTCCGCTCGCCTAAACAACCCTCGACCTTTGTCGGAAGCCAACTCGCCCATCGTCGTTCATCACTGCAAACTCCTGAATCAGGCAACCTCGGAAAGGTCCTTTCTCTATGTTACTTATTTAGTATGAGAATGTTAAACCACACTGACGAGATTTTGGGCAAATCATACAAACACCCAAATTGATTTGTTGCCAATAATGTCAGTTTAGAGCTTAATATGCTGGGTTGATGCCGATGTTAAATCTAAACCTAGAAGTGGTATTCCGAATTGCACATCAATCGTTTGACAAAGTGCTTGAATGAATCATTGAAATCGAGTTCATAAAATCGATGCTTAAAATCTTCGTTTTACACTTAGTTTGTTCTAATATTATTGTATTATCACTGAATCTGAGTTTCTCTTTGATTTTTGTGACATATTGTTTGATGCACAAGTTGGCTGTGGATGAACGTCGTCTCGTCGGAAAATCATAGCGTTGAGCGAAAAAGCCTTGGTGAAGATCTCGCCAAGGGGAGACCGCCCAAAGAAGAAGACGACGCAGAGGAAAATAAAAGGGAGAAAAGAATATAAAAAAAATTAAAAAAATCAGAAGAGAAACAAAATTTCTAATCAAGCGGCCAGGTCGGGTGTTGTGGGTAAAGAATAGAATGGGCCTTTTTTGAGCGTGTGGGCTAGATGATTTTTTATAGAAGATGGGCTTGAGACATTTCTTGTGAGGGATATGGGCTTGTACAAGTCTAGTCGAGTTGAGTTTTGGTTAGTTTGAATAGACTTGGGCTTAAATTGTTGTAGAGGCTAACCCACAAATTTAAGTCGGGCCATACTGGGATTGGGCCCTAGGGCCGGTCCGAGTTCAGACCCAACCTGGACCGATAGGGTCCGAGTTAGACCAACAATTGGACTGGGTTCTCTGACCCGACCAGAGTCCCATATTCCAAAATTAAAAATTCAAAAATTAATAAAAAAAAGAATCATTAAAATAATAAAAATTTGAAAATGCAAAAAAAATAAATAAATAAATAAAAGAAAATGCTTGGAAATAGGTCTTCATGAAATTTCTAAGTTTTAGCATTAGATTTAGCTTAGTTTCATTTAATTAGTATATATGTAGATTAGTCCTAGTGGAGTATCATTTTGAAAGAAATTAAACTTGATTTGAATCTAGCTAATGGGGATCATATCTTGGGGCTTATGGCGTGAATATGTATATTCTTTGCCCGACTTGTATCAAGTTTTCTTATTCACATTTACTTTAAAAGTCATTTCAATACTTGGATGTTTATTTATTGTACCGTCTTTCAATAAATTGGTTGTTTATCGCTTTTTTAGAATAGGTTAGGATTAGTTTAGACTTTGATGAAAATGAACCCTACGAAAACATTTGTATGATCATCTAGCAAATTGGATGCCTTTAGGACTATAATTGACAATCAAGATCGTGTGACCATTTAAGTAACGACCTTCCAAATTAGAGATATCGAAAGGGCACTAATAAACATTAGTGTAACTAAGTGCTTGACTCTTTAGTTGCGTAGGAATCAAGATAGTACTTCTGCGTCTCAATTGGTTTCTAGTTGACCCAAATAAGCTCGTGGCGACTTCTATAAATATTTAGATTGTTAGGAACTAAAAAAAATGAAATCCAACATTACGTGAGGCATGGGCTTGGGAGAGCCCACGCCTAATGAAGAGCCGTTGGTCCAAATTAGGCAATACCCCTAATCCTATTTTGTTCCCCTCCAGACGGAAAGGGTAGGTTGTGATAGTCTTTTTTTTTTTTTTTTTGGGCTAGGAAGAATCCAACTGTTATTTTGTATATTATGCTCTTATTGAATACTCCTCAAGTAATTGAACAATTCTCTTTTAATACTACTACATAAGCTATTCACCACACGATAATAATATCAGCTGCAACTTGGTTATGTATAGGTCTAGATGATGACCATAATCTTTCTACCATAGCTGAAACAGCTTTTGACACCACGTTACCAAGTTTTCTAATAATATTGCCCTCAAAATGACGTCGTTTTGCCTCCAAATTTTATTTTTAATATAAACATTGATTAAAATAAATTTAAAAAACTAAAAAAAAAGTGAGAATCAGATTTGGGGTCGTGGAATCAAATTCCCACTTTTTTTTTTAAAATTTAGTTTTAAATTTAATTTAATTAATATTTATATTAAAAATCAATTTTGGATCAAAATGCAGTCGTTTTGGACTTATCTAACCATGTTAGCACCACATGGATAATTTTATTTAAAATAATTGCCATGTCAAAAAAAAACTCTTTGGAAAATATTAGGTTAGAAGTTTGGTTGGAAATTCTCGCTGTTGGTACTTAAGTGTTAATTTATTTTTTCTGATTTTAACATTTAAATGTACATTTAGGAAGTTTTGGCATTTTGTGTTTGCCTGTGCCAAATTTTGGCACTTGGGGTATTTGGCACTCGTTTCAACTATTACAATTTTAGTCCATTTCAAACGTAGAAAACAAAGGACATAGTATATGTGAGCAATAAAAAGGAATTAACAAATCCTGTGCATACATTTGAAGGAAGATAAAAGGTTTTGAATTTTACAATTTACAGATGAGGAAGCATCTTTTACAAAATTTAAGATTTCATTCTTATCATGGCAAATTACATCTTTGACCATAGAATACCATATACAATTGCAATTTATATTATGTAAATTGACATGGAATTTGATTTTTTTTTTTGAAAAAAAGGAGTTAGAGCTTGAAAGTATACATGAATTAAAAATAATATCTTTTTGTAATTGATTTTTTCCTATAGATTTGCAAAGTATATGTACAAATTCTTTGGGTGGGAGGCGGTCATCCCGACTTGCCTCTCCTCCCTCCGTGGCTGGTTTGTGTTTAACTTACAAATATTCCTGGACTTGATATGTTTACATTCTATCTTTAATTTTTTTGACTTGACCTTTTGTATCAGATATGATAGCCAAGGTGAAATCATTAGATCAATCGTGGATGATGTTTTGATCTAGCTGAACGAAAGAGACATATATCTTCCCGATCATTTAGTAGGAATTCGGGATGGTTTTGAAGAAGTCATGCGCTTGTTAGATGAAGGTTCTTCTGATGTACGATATCTGATAATCCATGATATGAGAGGCATCAAGAAGACGACTCTTGCAAAGATTGTCTTTAATCAAGTTGCCAGCTGGTTTCATGGGTGTAGCCTCCTTTTTTATGTTTGAGAAGCTTCCAGGGGTGGCAAAGTCGTTTGATTGCAAAAAGAAATTATCGACATTAAATGAGTGGAGATTTTTGACTGTGATGTAGGGATTAATCAAATTTGAAAGAGATTCCTTAACATGAAAGTCCTTGTCATTCTTGATGACCTAGATAAGCGGGAGCAACTCACGAGATCGTAGATAGAGAGTTGTGGACTTGATTACACTAGTTATCTAACCAATGTCATTTCAGTATTGTAACTTGATTGTTTATCAACTAAGTCACCGATGCAATCTTCCATTTCCATACATGGGTACACGATAAGAAAATTAAAAAACCACAATCAATACGGTAACGGTAAAGTGCAAGAAAATAAACACAAATTCAATATTAAGCAACAAATGTAGATGGCCTCGTTATTGAGCCTCAAGATAGCAATCCCCAGGAGCTATATAATTAAATCAAAATTCTAGTTTGCTCACTAAAGAAGAGACACTTACTAGAAAATTCTCTAATAATATTAAAGGCTAAAAAAGATACTTCTTCAAAGTAAACCTAATATAAACTCTAAGGTGTTTTTAATCTTTTCTATTTTTATAGGATTTTTTAAATTTTTTTTATACATTTTTTACTAAGGAGAAACTATCTAAAAAGTTCAATTTGCCCTAAAAATCAAGAAAAAGGCAACATCCTAAACTATACGAACATTTTGACCAAAAAAAAAAAACACCATATGAACATGATCTAAATGAAATCAACCAATGATAATCCTAAATCCTAACTATCTAATTGAGACCTTGATTTTCTGACCCTTATTATTATTTTTTTTCCAATTTATTTATTTATTACTAGTATTGTTTTATTTCTTTGCAGCGCCCAAACACATGACGCACTATCAGATTTTCATCTCGTCTTTCTGTATATCTTTTCTTTTCTTCTTTGGTCCATTGTCACCAGAACAAGTATTCTTGCAGATTTCTCTTTCTTTTACGTGCTCAATCGCGCTTCTTTCTCTCTTTCATATTGAACATCTCCAGGGAGAAAAACTTATTCATTACCAGAAAACAAACTCTTGCTTAATCTCAACTATCTATCCCCATTCATTCATTCATTCGCAGCAAACTCATGGCAGATTTACTTGCTTTATATATTGATCCATATAGAGAAAATAATAAAGTGAACTGGAGTTGAAGACACGATACATAAATGAAATGAGACTAAAACAAAGCAAGCTTGATCTATGGAAATCTCATGGTTGAATGAGAAATAATCCAAACTAGAATAAAGCAGTGATACCGCATGGATTATGAATACACATCAATCATTAACAACAACCAAGCATACATGCTAAGAACAAACAATCAATAGCCAAGCAAGCTACTGACTTAGGAATTTCACCAAACATTATAGTCGCTGAACTCTCTCCCCTGACCAATCACACATGCAAGTTTTGCAGATTCATCGGAGAGGCTTTTTGGACAAAAATCACGAATCTCACAACCAATGCAAGCGATTCTGAAATACTGATAATTTGATTTCAATTTGTTCTCGATAACATGACAATTCCAGATTTTATTTCATATCAGTAAACTGTAATAATTCAATGAGTTTCGATGAGCCAGAATCTGATGAACAGAGAGAATGAAGGAGGCTACAATGAAAATGAACTTGATCCAAAAAAGAGCGGGACGCGAAGGAGGATAATTGGTGTATGGGTGCGTCCAGAGAGCAAAAGGAGCGAAGTCCGATGGGCCTGATCTGCTGGGCTCGATCGAATCAAACCGGATTGCAAGCAGCAAGGACTTCGGTGATGGGCCCAACTAGTCCAAATCGGGACTCTATTTTTTATTTTTTATTCTTTTATGTACTTGTCTATTTCTTTATTTATTGTATCATACATTTCCTTTGGTCTTCTTACTATTATTTTGTTTTTATTTTCTTACTGTTTCCAAGTTTGGGCTTCACTTTTATGGGCTGCATGAAAGAGTGAAGTCTGATGGGCCTGATCTGCTGGGCTCAATTGAATTAAACCGGATTACAAGGGCAAGGACTTACTTGATGGGCCGGATTGCAAAGGCCAGGACTTAAGTGATGGGCCTGAGATGCCGGGCTAAAAAGATATACATGTTAAGAACCCAGTTGCACAAAAAACAAAATTAAGGGATCTGAACGTTTTGCAATAATTTAGGGACTCGACTCCCTTTTGTCCCAAGAAGACAAAAGAAAATAGTTTTGATTGGCCATTATGGTCATCCGAGGAGTCCTTAAAATTTTTCCAAAACTTGTTAAAAAGTCTTGGCACCTTTAACAGTGTCCACTTGCCAATGCAGAACATTAGGTGGTAAATAGACAGTTATGTTTGATTTTAACGTGAGCCCGTCAAATTCTAACAATTGATTGCACAGTTGATCATTCGGATCTTTCAATTCATAGACGTGGATCTCAGACCTATGAATGGGGGTTTGATCATGTACCAAGGGGATTTTCCCGCTATCTTAAAAAATAAATTTACCAAGAAAAAAAGGGGTTGAGTTTGTGACTTTATGTGTTAGAATTTAAGAAGGTGGGACCTCGGTTCATTTCCCGGAAATTCAACCCCCAACGTTTGAGGTTGCGCATATCTTATCAAGCCAAAAAGAAAAAAAAAAATTGGACGTGTCAAATGGGACAGTGATTATGGTAAGATTCGCAGCCATCGTTGCTTTTGCGGAAGAAGAAGACGAATTGGGAATAAAATATGTGCGATTCACGCATAAGGGCGGGCTAAAAGGTTGCCAATTGCCCATTTAAAATGAATAATTGTCAAGTCCATCATCAATATAAAACATATTCTTTTCATTTGCATATTTGAATAGGTAGTAGGTGAATGAATTCGGTAACGCAACTAAATCTAAATAGATATGTCACATATTCAATGATGAATGTATAAAAAATTCATTACATGGACATTGAAGATAAAAACAGAAAGTACCACCGAAAATCTTAACTATACCCACCATGGTAATATATTCTTATTTTCTTATGTCACAAAAATCCCAAACATTTGCTTGCCATTTTCTCAAAAGATATACCCTCTACCATAGTTTCGTCCAAGATGGCCGTTAAAAAACATATGTGGTGGCTTACATGGATAATGATAGGCAAATGGAATTGATGTGGATCCAACGTGACTTTAGAAAAACCAAAATGATGTCATTTCAAAATTTTTTTTTTTGCCTTCTTACCCTTATTTTTATTTTTATTTTTCTTACTATTTTACAAAAATGAACGTTTGATTTGCAGGCACTTGCCATTTTCCCAACGTTCCTCTTTATTCAATTTAATTTTCAATCTAATTTAAATAGTTTTTATATTAAAAAATTACATTTAGATTAAAATGATATTTTTTTAGCGTTATTTTCCATGTTTAGTCACGTCAATGACATGTATGAGACATAAAGTAATAAAAAAAGCCATGTTAATATTTTCTATTAGCTAGGTTAGACGGAGTTAATAAAAGAATTTGATTGCACAAATTTGACAAGTTTTAATACTTGATTGCATTTTTGGTATGTTTTAGTACTCAATTGCACTTTTACAACAATTTTAAAGACTTTTAATGTATATATCCCATTTTTTTCTTCTTACTAATATATTATTTTCATTTTTCTTATTGTTTTACGAAAATGGACGTTCGGTTTGTTGGCTAACATTTTGGTGTCAACATTGTATTTTGAGAGGTCCAAGTTTAGGTTTCTTAAGTATGATTAGAACTAAGCTCAAACTTGGTAATACTTGATTTGGGAGGCTCCTCTAAATTTTATTAAATTTTTTTAGGCCGCGGTTGTTAGGACATCACAAGTTAGAATTGATGGTGCAAGACATGTAATCTAGCAAGTGCATTTAATCCTCTCACACGTTTGTTAGGGATTCAAAACAGATTTTCTTTCTCTATAAATAATGTTGTAGCTCGATTACATGCACGATTGGCGATTTATTAAGGCCTGCTTAGCTCTTGGGGAATTCTCAAATAAACCGAAAACGGTTTATTTTTAATTGACCATGACCCTTCGCTTTCTTGGAAAATAAAACTTAATTTCCAATTAAAAAAAGAGAGAAAAAGACAACATGGGTAGAGCTCAATTAGCAGATCCCAAGAATGGTTAAATGGGGAAAAGAAGAGGAACTTGCTTCGTGTTTTCGACCTCGACTCAGCAAAGTCCCACGCACGCACTTCACCAACCGAGGACCGTGAAAAAGCCAAGTCAACTTTTGATTAAGACAAGCTGAGGAAGGAGATTCACGTGTTCATATGACTTGTCCATAAACATTGATTTTTGGTCTTGTCTCTCGGCCCAGCTTTCGCTTCTGGTGAAAATTGCTAGGACAATGACATGCTAACAACTTGGCGATATCTAATCACTGACAGTTTCATGCATAAAGACATAGCGTGGAGTGCGAAGTCTTATTTTTGTTGATAAAATTAAGAATTTATATACCAAAAAAAATTATAGGTGGACCGAGCCATAAGCACCACGAAACATATCATGTCTCAACCAACAATACTAATGTGTAGTATTTTAATATCTACACATAACAATTTGAATATGACATTTCTTATAATTGACTAAAAAATGTTATTTACAGTAAGTAATTTTGATAGAGTTATCAAGATTTCTTATTCCTAGTTATCCAAACATGATACAACTAAGTATTAATTTCAAGCCAGCTCAAAAAAAATAAGAAGAAGAGGATATTAACTCCTTTTTCGAGCAATGAATTTGTCCATTGGACTTCCTTCGAAAAGCTGAAACTGAAAAAAAAGTAGTCCCTAGATTTTTTAACAGCATGACGAAGTACACAGATATTCAACATTCGATCCTTGGCGGAAAACATCTTACGAATTATCACTCAAAAACCAATTAATCTTGCGCAGTGGGAAAAAGTCATAAAGCAGGTGAAAGGCAAACTCAATTCCCTTAATTATTTCAGCAGTAATTATTTTCAGAATACTATAATTAATTTCACAACAAGCTCATTAAGATAATCAAGGGTGACAATCTATCTGCCAATATCGAAAGGCAATAAGGTGTATGCATGATTTTTTTATTTTGATGGCCACAATACATCGTAGAATTGACCAAACAATCATATGCAAAAGAGTAAGTTAAGGGAAATCGCCATTCATCATCTATGATGTTAATTTGAAGAAAGATCCTTTCATCCATTCTAAAAAACGAAGATATAATCAAATTAATATACTATTGACGGAATGGGCCCTAAGAGAATATTATCTCCTCGCGTTCTAGGCAGGATGAGCAGCGCATAAATGTTTCCGCTAAAAGCTTGGAACATTTCCCAACAAACACACTGGTAATTCATATTAAGTTATTAACCAAACCTACTTTTGTTTTTTCCTGTGATTTTGGAGAATCGAGATTCTCTCTCTTTTTGCAATCCAACTTGACTTGAACCCACTGATGTTTACATTTTCTGGTCGACAATATATATATTTTTATTTGTTAGGCGTTCAACAAGCCACTGATGTTTATATTTGAGCTGATAATCGATCGAAAAACCAATGAGTATTTTCCACGGTAAGGAAGTATTTCTCATGGTCTTTGGATGATCTTCTATCTACTTGTTCCTCCAATTTTAGATTGAGTTTTTCGTTAGAGGCCTTGCAACGTGCACCGATGATGAGAGTTCACTTGTATAACTTGAAAATTAAAAAGGAAAAAGGAAAAAGGAAAAATGGTGGTCGCAACTCGCAAATAGGTTATGCGGTGAAACATCTCATGCCTTGACCATCTATCTAATATATAGTATTTTCAAAAGTTAAAAAACCAATTTTTTTTTTTTTTAAATATCTGCCCATGATAATCTGAATGTAACATCCTTTTTGATTATCTCCCAAGACAATATACTATGCTAGCAAATGGTTGGACAAAACCTAATCTTGTGCCATGTGAACAAGTCATAAAGCTTCCATATGCAAAAGTGAAATCAAAGTCAATTGCCTTGGTAAATTAAGCCGTAATACTTTTTGGAACACTGTAGCAATCATAATTTGTTCGACAACAACTCGTTAAGATAATAAAGGCGGAAAACCTGTTTATTGAGATCGTAGGTGACAAAGTCTACATTGTACATGATGATGTCAATTTTAAGAGATAATATTTCATAGTAATTACCAAACCCACTTTTGTTTTTTTCCTCTTATTATACTCGAACGGTCAATGTTTCTATCTGTACTTATTCGCCTTCTAGATCTGATTTAGGGAAGTTCAGAATCTTTTTTTTTCCTACACCCCAACTTGACTCGGACCTGCTCATGTTTAATTAATCATATATATATATTCGTTCAACAAGCTCTTGATGTTCATATATTGAGCTAATAATCAATAGAAAAATCAATGAGTATTTTCCTTTGTAAGGAAAATTTTCTCATCGTCTTTGGCTGATCTCTTGCAAGCTTTCTTTCTGTCGTAGTTGTTCCTCCAATTTTAGATCGAGTTTTTCATTAGAAAGCAGACTACGTGCACGGACGACGAACGTAAGTTTGAATAGCTTGAAAGTTGAAAAAGATAAAATAAAAAATGCCGGCCAACATATGATATAAGCGGTAACATATATGGCAAAGAATTATCCATGAAGCATAGATAAATAAATATAGTAATGCATGCGATGATGCACGCGCTCATAAACATGTTCACAATTGAGTTGATCATGTGTCATCCAAAATGTTTACATCAATGAATTGGTGTTATCATATTATGTGGCATGGCTTACAAGTTACGGGTTACAACTCTGTATATACTGACTTCAGTATCTTTCGCTTGGCCCTTTTTCCCTTGTATGCACTATGCCTATTTCTGTAAACAAAACAATCGTTCCCTGAGATTTCCTAAATGGATAATGAACGTGGTAGGTAGTTTTATATGCACATCTAAATATGGGGACAATTTCAATCATCTGATTCTGGTGTCACTTATTGAATTGGAAAAGCTTTGATACTACTTGTTGAGTGGAGCATTTATCAGCACAAAAGCGAAGAAGTTTAATTTTATTTCTCAAGAAAACAAGGTATTCACACACCAGCTCTCTTATTTCTCACCCATCAAACTCACGATGCGCACACATCTAATTCACTAATTTTCTTACAAACGTAGCATGCTCGCAAGAGCTTTTCTCTTGCTCACTCAGGTCACATCAACACAAGCACCATATGCACTCTCTCCTTTTGCAAGTTCAAGATAACTCACTTCTTCGAGCTTCGTCGAAATCTAATAGATACAACCTCCATCTTTACTAGTTTGGGGCCACATATAACTTCACATCAAGGTAACTTGCCAAGAAGGTTCAAGAGCAACTTCTTATGAGCAGAGTTAGTTCTAAAATATTCATTAAGCTTCTTTGAGAGATAGAGACAGTTGGGGAGCATCAAAGTGAAAAATTCACTAAGAACTTAACTTAATCCAGAATCAATATCTTCCCAAAACTAAATTGATCAAAATCAACTTAATACAAGTAATAATCAACAATATATAATGCTGAAATGACAAGGAGATAAAGCCAATAACAATATAGGGATTTAATGTGGAAACCCAATGAGGAAAAAATCATGGACCACGCCAAAACTTCCAATAATTACCAAGAATAGTAGGATATACAAAGTGCTTTTCTCTAGTCACACAATGGAGGTTCAACACCAACAATACAATCGTATTTCCTCACAACAAAGTTGGAGAATTAATATAAACGGAACAAGAAAACTCTTGGAGAATTTAGACTAGGTTCTTAACGAACAAAATGATCAACTCATAGCCTTTGGTCTCATGAACAACATACACAAATTTGAACTAATTCTGTTAATGTTTGGCCTTTGAATCACGACGAAAAAATAGCAGCCCTCTTTTTCCCCTTCTCCACGCACACTCTCGGATAACTCTGTCTCACTCCGTTTCTCTCTTTTCTTGCTTTCGAGCACCCCACACAAAGCCTTCCTTTCTTTCTTTTGGACTTTTTCTTTTGTCTTTTATTTTATTTTTTGTTTTAACTATGTGTGAGTTGGGCACCACATAGGTAGACACAGCCAACAAATTTTGCCTCATTTGGAAAGTTCCATCATGCTTGGTTTTTTTCTAAAAGAGTTAAGTTTCACCGTGAGCAACGCTTTGTTCATCATAAAAAAGCAAAAATTAAGTTTTTACTTTTTTGCCAAAAACTGACATGTTTCTTTAGATATTAAAAAATAGTGAAAATTATATTTAGATATACTTGTCAATATTGGACCAATGTAAAAGTTTGAGGTCCTAAGATTGAAAATATAAAGTGTGCATTGGAAAATTTTAAAAATAAATAAAAAATCAATCTCCAATTAGTTGACTGAAAAAATAGTATTCAATATCCAATCACATTACTTAATGTTACTCTTTTGCTGTAAAGAAAAACCAATCCTTTCTTTGTCTTCTAGTTCTTGGTACTTTTTTCTTTTTTTTGGCTAAGTCACAATTAGATATGTCAAAATGAGTCATAAATCCATTTATTAACCTATATGATGGGTCGTGTTGTTTTATGGGTCAATTATGAGTAAAAGAGTTATAAATGGATTTATATATAATATAAGTGTTTTTTGAACGCCGAGCATAATATAAGTGCTAAGTGGGTCATAAATGAGTTTATGATTAATTTAGACCAAACTCACTTTTTTCACTTTCACTCGATCTCACACTTACTTATTCTGTGTTCTTCGGTTTGATATGGGTTTTCCTACATTAAGTTAAATATGAAAACACTTGCACTGCAAATAAATGAGTTATAAACGAATTAATGTGTCAATTTAGGTTGAACCATTTATGACCCGACCCATCCATTTAATAGGTTTAGTCACAATGAAAAGCATGAACGGGTCTGAAGGGGAAAAACCAAAACATTTACCATTTACTTAATCAAGCCAATGTCCTTCTAATACCGTTAAAACTTGGAAAAAAATCTGTAGAAATATCAATTTTGTCCCTTTCCCTTTTATTTATTTATTTATTGTTTTGTGAGTCCTTCTTAAGTCTTCAACTACCTGTTGTTTAATTACACCAAGTGTTGGACCACAAGCGTCCCACGTGACTTGGTGATACTGGGCTTTATAAATTTTCCACCAGGAGGACTTTGCCCTTGGCCTGTACTGTTGACCCCTCTCCGCTATGCGTCTCCAAGGTGGCAACTTCGTTTCCGAGAAACTCACCTTCAACTTCAACGTCCCTGCATTTACTTTGCCCTTCTTCTCTGCACCTGGGGAAGTTATAGTCGATCTTCCTCCACTAAACCCTCCCAGTCTAGCTCCTTTTGCAGAAGCGTGGTGGTTCTCTTCTTTGAGGGAATACGGCTGAGTGGATTTACCCACAGATGGAATACGGAGCTCTTGATCTATTCGTCATCCTCGTTACGGTTGTACTACTACTGTAAGTGCTCTGACTCGACTCTGTTCGGGCTCTTGCTGACAAACAATGCACAAAAAAAAAGTGAACTTCGCTCCTGTACATGTTAGATGCAATTCAGCCTGCTCGTTTGATTTACATTCCTATTTTTTAAGTCTCCATCGGGTTAAAAGTTTGTAAATTTTGACAGGGCCCTGAGACAACTCACGAAATCAGAGAGAAGGAGGGACTCGGAATTAACCTCGATAATCGACCATCCGAGAACCTCGAGAACTGAGGATGCTTCTGGAGAAGAGATGGAGGCGTTAAGGTGGGATTCAGAGTCAACCTCGAGGACGGACGAGGAGTCCGGAGAAGAGAACGAGGCGCTAAGGAGGGACGTGGGGTCAACTTCTAGAAGGGACCATCTGACAACTTCGAAAACGGACGATACGCTTGGAGTAGAGAACGAGGCGTTGAGAAGGGACTCGGGGTCAACCTCAAGAACGGACGATGTGTCTGGAGAGGAGAACGAGGCATTTAGGAGAGACTCGGAGGCAACCTCAAGAAGGGACGATGTGTCTAGAGAAGGGAACGAAGCGTTAAACGCATCAGGGACAGAGTACGACGTGTTCTTGAGTTTTCGAGGACGAGACACACGCGACAACTTCACCGATTGCCTTTATCATAGATTGAGACTTGTTGGACTCCATGTCTTCCTAGACAACGAAGAACTCCGAGTTGGCAAAGAGATCGATGGAGAGCTTTCGAAAGCCCTTGACAAATCTCGAATCTATATACCCATCTTCTCTCAAAACTATGCTACCAGTTCGTGGTGTCTTCGTGAGGTTGCGCACATGGAAAAATGCACCTCAAAATCAAATAGGAAGAAAGAAATACTTCCCATCTTCTACGATGTGGACCCTGATGACGTTAAGCTCAACACCGAATTGTACAAAAATGTCATGCCCAAGCACGAGGAGAAATTCGGGCTCGATGAATTGAAGCGGTGGGAAGCTTCTCTTCGAAAGGTTGCACGTCTAAAGGGATGGGATTTGAAACGGAAAAGGTAATGTTCCTCATTTTTCTTTTTTTGGTTATCGTTAATAAACGCAATAGTTACAATTCTCATTTGAAGAAACCGTGTCCCTCAAATTTTTAGGAATCAAAGCAATGCGACATTTTCTTCATTCTAGGAGAAGAAAAGAATAGGGGCAAAAAGGGTCCACTTTGATCCAATTTATGAATGAATTCAGATGACCCTTACTTGAATGAACTATTCTTGAATCCAGTCCGATAGTTCTAGTGAGAACTGAAAAACATTACCAAAAAAGTCATAGATCTATGTCATTGGTTTCAATTCAGTCTTAAACCTTTCAATTAGACCAATTTAGTTCTAAAGATTTTTATATTGATATAAATTTGGTCCATTCGTCCAAATTTGGTCGGCCGACGCCAACATGCTGGCCAACAAAATCCCGACGTAACAATTTTTAATAGTTTTTCAATAATTTTTTTACTTTCCTTTTTCCTTTTCTCTTCTTCCTCCTTGGATTCCTTGCAGGACGCTTGCCCACCACTGGAGGAGGGCCACCAAGCCCTCACTGACTGCCGGTGAGGGTCATGGTCCTTGCCCAATGGCCAGCAAGTCGTTGGAGGCTTGTCGGCCACTGCCGAAGAAGAAGGCCAAGAGGAAGAAGAGGAAAAAGAAAAAGAAATGGAAATGGAAAAAAATTAATAAAAAATTCAAAAAAAATTAAAAATTGTCATGTTAGTGTTTGTCAGTCAACCAGCAACGACATCAGTGCTGACCGGCCAAATTTGGCTAGATGGACTAAATTGGTACTAATGTGAAAAGATTTATGACTAAATTAGTCTAATTGAAAGGTTTATGACTAAATTGCTACTAATGCTATTAGTTTACGACTTTTTTGGTATTTTTTCCAATAAGAAATTACCAAATAAAATCTATTCCTCTTTTGCAAAAAATAAAACTTGTTTCCTTAGATAACAAGAGAACATTTTTACCTATTAAGAATATTTAGGTCATGTTTGGTAACTAGTCAAATAGTGACTATTTCTATTTTTTTTTATTCTTTTGAACAAAAAAAAAAAGAATAGAAATGCATTTGGTAATATTTTTATTCTTAAGAATAGATTTGCAATAGAATCAATAAGTAATAAAAAGTTGCTTCTTTGTTCGTGGAAACAACTTAAGAATAAGCCCAAACCATTTTATTTTTTTCCTTATTTTTCTCTTCCTCTTCTTCTTCTAGTCGGTTGCCGGCCACAACGATGGTTGGACGAGGCTTGACCTCGCCGGGGGCAAGCGAGGCTCCCCCAAGGCCAACAAGGTCGTCGACCATCACCATGGCCAGCGATTGGCTAGAGGAAGAAGAAGAAGAAGAAGAGAAGGACAAAGAAAAAAAGAAAATAAAATTTGAGGGTCGTACCAAACGCATTTATGTTATTTTTCTATTTCAGGAATAGCAATTTATTTGAATCCTAAAAAACTCATCTAGGGAAAAGATAAGAAAAAACTATTTCTAAGTATAAATTGTTCTCGGACTAGAATGGTTACCCAGGGTGCGAATGATAACCATCCTATTCTAGAAATAGATTTTTTATTTTTTATTTTTATTTCTATTCATTGGATGAGTTTTTGAGTAAAAATGGGTGTTTGATAACAACACAAAATTTATGTTCCCGAAATAGAAATTTGTTTGATAACGACACAAAATTTCTCTTTCTTCGGTGGTGGTGGCGGACGAAGGCTGGCGACTAGCAACAATGATAGGTGGGTGGTCGGCTAGTAACGAGGACGAGCAATAAAAAGAATTTTTATTTCTCATTTCTATTCTAAAATAGAGGAGTAAATTTTTTTTTACTTCTCATTTCTATTTGAAATCTATTTCTAGATTAAAAATTTGTTCCAGAAATAGAATAATGAAATTGTGTTACTAAATAAATTTTTATTCCAAACCTATTTCCGGGAACAAAAAAAAAATTATGGCAAAAAATATAATGGTTATCGTGCACTCCCAAACACACCCTTATTGTGCTTCTTTGGATTTTGCTTGAGTCCGTGAACTTTCTTTGTTAATCTTAGGATTTAATTCTTACATCAGCACAATCTTAAAAGTATAGCTCAACAATATAGGCACTTTGGATTATATGTTACTACGTGCAAGTTAGTCGATCCAAGCATTATGAAAAAAATATTACCTTATCAAGTTTTGCGAATCTTACTCTGTCCATTCCATCAAGAAAATCTCCTTCCCATCCATCAGCCCATGCATTATCTAAAGCATCTCTCATACATAAAAAGGCAAAAGCCATAAAAAAAAATTACTAAGTTATACTCAATATGACACATTTATCCTAACGTTTTTCTATGATTGTATCCGTATGACTCATTTATCATCTGTTGAAATTCTATCCATAAGAGCTGTTAAAAATATGTCTACATAGACACCAAAAAGCAAC
This sequence comes from Eucalyptus pauciflora, assembly GCA_007663325.1. NCBI lineage: Eukaryota > Viridiplantae > Streptophyta > Magnoliopsida > Myrtales > Myrtaceae > Eucalyptus > Eucalyptus pauciflora. The sequence continues at coordinate 1,293,656 of VMYD01000067.1, forward strand.
TAGCGTTGATATGGTGTCCACGTGACAACGACATTGTTTTGGTTGGAAAATTATCGAATGGAACATTGACAAAGGATAAGTGTGTCGCATATGTACAAATTTATGATTTTTAAGTCATAAGAAAAATTTTAGAATACATGTGTCACAGTGGGCAGAATTTGGGGTTTTTGATGTCACAAAAAAAAAAGGGTATATGTCACAATAGGTATAAATTACGGCTTTTTTTTTTACTTTTTCCTTACATCAAATTGACTGCTATTCCTTAAAATTCCAACATGTGTATTAACTGATTGTGCCGCTTAATTTCCATCCATAGTACGTGAAACGGATAACTTACTTAACCATACGGTCCCTAGATGAGCAGAGATCGTCATATCCGCAAGGATTTTATACCCTTTTTTTTTTTTTTTTCATGTCATTGACTAAAACAGAATTTTTATTATTTTGCTGCAGCCAAGGAGAACTAATTGACTTGGTTGTTGAAGAGGTATTGTGGAAGCTTAATGCTAGAAACGTGGATGTGCCTAAATATTTGATTGAAGATCATCCTCAGATAAAAGCCATAACAGAAAAGTTGGAAGTTGACTCTGATGGTGTACGTTTCCTTGGTATTCATGGAGGAGGTGGCATTGGTAAAACAGTACTTGCGAGGGTTGTGTTCAATAGATTATCTCATCACTTTGATGGTGTTAGTTTCCTTAAAGATGTTCGAGAATCATCGAAGCATAGTCTTATAGACTTGCAAAAAAAGTTATTATCAAGTTTTGTTGGCTTTGAGACTGCTAACAAAATTAAAGACATTGAAGATGGGGTGCATTGGATCAAGAAAGTATTTAATACTAAAAAAGTCCTCATTGTTCTTGATGATCTAGACAAAAAAGAGCAACTCGAAAAGTTAGCTGGAGAATCTGATTGGTTTGGTTCTGGTAGCAGGATCATTATCACTACTAGGGACAAAAGTATCTTGATGACTCAAGTGGAATCATCTAGTGAAGAGGGCCAAAATCAAACCAAAGGAATTTTGGATTATGAAGTTCATGAGATGGAATATGGTCGAGCACTTCAGTTGTTTTGTAAGCACGCATTCCGAAGAGACTCTCCTGTAAAAGGATATGACCATCTTGCCGAGAAAATAGTTCGTAGAGTGGGTATGCTTCCTTTGGCTATCGAGGTGATAGGTTCATCTCTTTACTGTGAGGACTCGGTTCTAGAGCAACATCTTGATAAAATAGAGCTATGGGAAGACACGTTGAAGCAGTTAGATGAAGGTCCTTACAAGGATGTCCGAGATGCATTAATAATAAGTTATGAACAATTGGAGCCTAAGCACAGAGAAGTATTTCTGGATATTGCTTGCTTTTTCACCAACACAAAACAAACATATCCAATTATCATGTGGCGTGATTGTAATTACTATCCTCCTCGTGCAATTAGTGCCCTCCTCCTACGGTCCTTGATGAAAATTAAAGATGATAAAAAGTTTTGGATGCATGACCAAGTTCGAGATTTGGGAAGGTACATTGTTCTTGAAGAATATCCTTGCAAAGAAAATCCTCACAAATTTAGTAGGGTGTGGAATCACGAGGATGCCTTAAAACTACTGGAGATGAAAGAGGTAAAATAGAAGTGTATGTCACATAATTTTTATTTGAAAGAAAAACTTATTGAATTTTTTATTTTACTTTATAGGTAACTTTGTTTAACTTCCCATTTGTCTTGTGATTGAGATAGCTCTCTCTCTCCAACATTTGGGTTAAAAAGGTCTGCTCAATTGGTGGAGAGATTTACCAGTTGGTTTGCCTATTAAGTTAGCTTTGTTTTCTAGATCAACAGAAAATAGATTTTTGGAAATTCCGAAGCAACAAAGCGTGGTTTCGCATGCTATCTGAGTAAAGTCAAAAGAAAACTAGTTGTTTGAAAATTCTCTTTTAAATTATTTTCATGCACAATTGCAGAGAAAACAAAAAATCATGGACATTGGAATGGATATGCTAATTATAATTCTTGAAAAGTAGAAAATGGAAAATGGAGAAATGATTTATATTTTCAAATGGAAGCTGAAAATGTCGTTAATGGTGTGAATTTGTTTACCGGCGTTCATAGTTTTCCTTTCTTAGCTCTGTGAGCGTTCAAAGTTTTATGCACTCAATAATCTTGAATCTCTGTTGGCAGACAAATCGAGATGTACAAGTACTAAGCCTCACTTCTGATGGCTGCAGCCACAACTTTGCACCGGAGGAATTAGCTGCTCTACCAAAGTTAAGGTTTCTTCAAGTGAAAGAGTCTGACTTTTCTGGCAACTTCCAAAATCTTCTTTCAGAACTAAGATGGCTTTCTTGGCAAACATGGCAAACAACTTTCCATGCGAAAAACTTTCACTTTAGTAATTTGGTTGTGCTTGACCTTTCGAATAGCTTTATTAGAGACGATTGGGGTGGGTGGAGTCAAATGAAGGTACGGCATACCTAACTCTATAATTTTTTCTGTCATTACCTCCTTCATGATGAATTAAGTACGATATTTATTTTACTCCTTTCTACCATTACCACGTACGGTTGAGGTGACATGATGGTCCAACACACTCCTCATCTCATCTGAGTGTATAATATATTTTGCATGGGTAACAATCAATATTTTTTCATATGTCAACGTAAACCACAATTATGTCCCATTAAAAGTGTGATTTTCCTTAAACATGCATCTGATATTATTTGAATGACGTAAAGTTTGAGTTAAGTTTAGTAATCTAATAGTTGATTGGGATAGCCAAGTTGATTATTAATCAAGGTGAGCTTGACCTTCAGACTACTTGATTCAAGCGGCTCACTAGGCTAGTTAAATATTTAAGTATTTTTTTTTGTTATGTTTATAATTGCATTAACGAACTGAAAAGTAAATAAAAATGACATTACTGTTGACTCTTTTATTTTACTTGAGTTAATGAGCGAAGGCTCAAACTTTCGAATCTAGTTTTTAACTACCGCGTCAAATCAAATCTCATATAAATCGATAGTTCAATTCAGGGTAGACAACAAATCTTGTGGGGCCACAACAATTGAGTTTATTTTATTTTTTTATCAAAGAAAAATTGTATTCATTTGTCATTATCAAACATGAGTAGAACAGAAAACTACTACGTAAAGCAAATCCCAAAAAGGCTGCAAAACAAAACAAAACCCTAGAAACAAAGGAGCATGGCTTGTAGCTCTAAATAAGTTCTTATCCCAAAAGATTAGATCTGTTATAGCATCAAAAAACGTCAGCAGCCGATCACTAGAATCGTTAATGATGGGCATACACCGAGATCTTTCCCTCCAAAAACTACGGCTTGCAATGTGCATTTAGGTTCAATGTCCTCAACACCATCGCCATATGGAGACAATAACAACCATAACATGTTAAACCACCACAGATCGAACGCTTCTAAAAAGTTCTCAGATTTAGATTTAGATTGAGAGAGAAAAGCACTCAAATTTAGATTTACAGCTAAATTAGGAGAGGAGAGCTTCTGCTGAATATTGGAGAAATCATATAACAACGTCGCGAGCATCCTGCTTACTGGATTAATGACGACATTCTCACAAAATTTGTAGCTGCAAGCATATTTATTCACTACGACGAGCGAAGAAAAGTAACAACATTTAGCGAAAGAAGACGCCAAACGAGACAAAGAGAAAAATAGGACATCAATGCCTAGAAAAGAAAATCGGACCAAAGTAGGCTTTCAGTTTCAGAAATTGATGCTGAGAAGCTGAGAGCATGCATGAGAAGTTTCTTTAGAGAGGATCTTTTTAAGAGAGGAAGGGTTTTTTTTTTTTTTTGAACAGAAGAGATGAAGGGTTTACTGAGAGGATTTTTCACCGATATTCAATTTAGTTTATTAACTTAGCTTTATGCGACATTTGAATCCTCTGCGTTTTTATTCCGTGACATAGGATCTCAACTTGGACCTCCTACTCCTCGAACAAAATCGAAGACTCTCTCTCTCTCTCTCTCATAAGAGAGAGAAATAAAACCACGGGAGAGTAAAAACACTTTCATTGATGATAACAAAAATCACCAATTTCCTCTTATTCGTTGTCGATTAACTTTTGTTAATGGTGTAGAATACCAAAATAACATTCTCACCTTTTATATCGACTTCACTTTGCATCATTTATTTTTTAAATCACCACTTTATGTCGTGAATATTATTAGGCTTTACATTACATTTGACATCGAGAGCAAGAGAGTTGAGTTGGAGTCACATAGGGATGTTGATAGTTGTAGCTTCTGCGTGATTTGGGAATTAGAGTTTTTTTTTTGTGTTTTTATAGCAAGTATACTTTGTCTATCGGTCATGAATTTTCGTACTCAGACGGAAGCTGCGGGTATACATGTGACTGCTGACAGGGGCCTAACTCCATAACTCTAATTAGGGATTTTTTTCAAAAATATAAAGTACGAGGGATTACCCTCGATTATCTTAAATTTATGACTTATGGATAATTAGGTTATCACTAACACTACCCTATTTACTGATGTTTATGACTTATTTTGTTACTTCCTATTTTTTTCTGCAGATGAATAAATTGAAGGTCCTAGATTTGACGGGATGCTTATTGTTAAAAAGGACACCTGACTTCTCTAACCTTGTGTCTTTGGAGATGCTGATTCTTGCTCGGTGTGTTAGATTAACCACAATTCACAGCTCCATCAGTAAGCTAAGACTCCTAAAAACTTTGAATATCGAAGGATGCAAGTTGCTTTGGGAGTTGCCCGCACAAATAGGTTCTCTACAATCTTTGACTGAGATTATCATGCCCCAAAATTTTCAACCTTTCAAGCTTCCAGAGACATTTGGTAATCTGGAATCTTTGTCGAGTTTTATATTAGATAAGCACCTTGGAATCAACCAACTTCCAAGCTACATTGGAGGGTTAGTGAAAGTTACATGTTTATCTTTACGTTGGTGTGTGGGGATAAAGAAGCTTCCATGCTCCCTTGGAAAAATGAAAATGTTGGATGAGTTGGATTTATCAATGTCAGGAATAGTTGAATTACCTGACTCCATTGAATATCTAAAGAAACTAAAAGTGATTAGAGTAAGTTGTACGAAGATTAAAAAGTTTCCTCATACCATCGGACAGGTGGAAATGCTTGAAGAGTTACATGCCAAGAAATGTTGGGATCTAACAAATGAAAACTTGGAGGAAATTGGGAAGCTATCCAAGTTGAGGATATTGGACTTATCATATACTTGTGTATCTAGACTCCCTGAGGTGCTATGTTATCTCTCTTGTCTCCAAACACTTGAAATGAGTTCCACTCACCTTCAAGGAGTACCGGATCTTCCCTCAAGTTTGACACACCTTCACCTGCAAGCATGTCACTTCCCGTCTATCATTGATCCAATGGAGGAACCTGACCCAACTTGGACAAACTATTTGCCAGAAAAACAACTAATCAGTTCGCTTCCATTTGGTTTGTCAACCTTGAAATTCAGGGGCATCAAGCTACTTCCACCTCTTTCCAACTTAAGAAATTTGTCAATTTTGTGTGTCATTGAATATCCTATGCCACACTTCTCTATCTCTCAAGAGCTAATCAATTTGACGGAATTGAAACTAAGTAAATGCAAATTCCTAGCAAAAATACCCGATCTGTCATTTTTGAAGAATCTTGAGCGCTTGGATTTGAACATATTGGAAAGTCTAGTTGAGATTCATGGTTTGTCAGAATTGGAGTCCTTGTTGTACTTTCGTATTTCCCATTGTGGTCGGATAGAGAACTTACCCAACTTATCAAAGTTAGATAAGTTAGAGCACATTGAGGTAGAAGCTTGTCCAAATATAAGAGTTATTGAGGGTGTCAAGGGCTTAGAAAGCTTAGAGTTGGATAATAGTGGTTGCACTATCCTGGAAAGATTGCTAGATGTCTCAAGATCGACATGGCTTTCCCATAGAGTACCTAAGTGCCAAGTGTTCTTGAGTTTTAGTGGACTCGAAACTCCTTATAGCATTGTGGATTTCCTTTACGAGGACCTCGTTCATAACCAAATTTCGGTTTTTAGGGATGATGAACTAAGCTTTGATGATGGAATTGGTAGGGAGCTTCCGCTAGCACTCAATGACTCTGATATCTACATACCCATCTTATCAAAGAACTATGCTTCTAACGGGCGGTGTCTACGTGAACTTACCCACATGGTAGAATGTGTGTCAAAGTCATATGGAAAAAAGAGAATTCTACCCATTTTCTTTGACGTGGGGTTTGATGATGTTATGCTTTATAGCAATTTGTACAAAAGTGCCCTAGATAAGCACAGGAGGAAATTTGGCAATGACGTGGAGGAATGGGAAAATGCTCTAAGAGAAGTTGCGGATATGAGGGGGTTCCACCTAAAAAGTAACAGGTGATGCTGCTATTTAGATTATTTGCAGTTTACCTTCTAAATTATAAGATAATAAGTCATTTTATTAAACTTTACCACCATAGAATTTTAAAATCATTGAAATGCAAACTTTTGTGCAAAAATTCTCAAGATACTCAAGTAGATTCTAATGCTATGGGGTGATGAAATCTGAGGTGAAGAAAAGATATCCATTGTGTTGGTTAGGAGTTGTGGGATACAGAGGTCAATGTAGAGATTTGAAAAATGAAGAGGGAAAATTGAAACTTGGCATTTCTATATTACAAGGATAATTGTATTTCATTGGTTAATTGCTATATTATCATTCACAATTTTGTTATTTTCTATTACTTTTGAGGGTATACTTGGAAAAACGAGAAAGTTGGACTCTCCTCAGTTTCATTCACACCTAAGCAAGGAATAAATCAGTGGGCCTAGCATTGTTCTTTTCACTTCTAAATCACTGCCTTCATTTCCTCTACCAATTCCAAACAATGGTGTTGCTTTCACCACCCCCATCATTCCCCCACCATAATTCTGTCGGCTCTGCAATCTTTCTTTTCAAACAAAGCGTTATTTTTTGGGGTACTACTAAAGAAAAGAAACAGATGGCTCGCAAAAAGAACGAAGAACATTTCGGTAAGGGGAGAAAAAGTGTGAGTTAAATTATTCTAGGAAATTGATTTAAATTGTTTCAAGATTGGTAAAAATTCATCCAAATTTACAACCCATATGAGATAAATGAGGTAGTGTTTTACCTCTTTTGGCCATTTTAATTTTCTATTTTATGTTACATAGCTTTCGTGAATTTGTTTAATAATGTTTGAAATTGAAAACCAATTTTGAATTCACTCTATAATATAGGGCCATAATAGAAGGAGCTGTAAAATTCCTGCTTCAATTGTCTCCATAACATATGCTAAAAGATGCTGCATAAGTCTTAGTCTAGAATAACAACGGCATTTTCTCTTGTTATAACTCATGGAAATTGGACTCGAAATGAAATTGTTGACTCATAAATCTATATTATATTTAGATGGAGTGACTAAGAACTATGTAAGTATATACATTATGAAAAATTACATAACACTGTCCAAGAGTCTGCCATTGAATGATAAATGAAAAATAGGGAAATTTTCATTAATCATTGGACTTGGAGATGATGCATATTGAACCATTAACTTATGATCTGTTTATTTTGTGGAAAATAAACAATCTGAAAGAAATTTTCCTAAAAATGATTGGTTATATTGCTTGGAATAATTAGATAATAAAAATTATATTCATTTTCGATAACAATTTATGCTTAAAAGTTATCATGGACGGCAAATACATTTACTATTCGTACATTTTTATAAAAGATATAAACGATTATTTTTAGAAAAATATTTTTCAAAATGTGACTATTTCACATAAGAGACGGACCCATTGAAATTTATATTTTATCCATCACTTTCCCTTGGGAAGGGAGGATCATGGTTAATTTTTTTGTTGATCCAGGGGGTGTGGTTAGTTTAAAGTGCAATTTTTTTTTCATTGAATTTTGCATCAAATGGCCCTTGTTTCCTCAGTTCAAATGAATAATAAATGTGATGCACACGAAGAAAAATTTCCACCACTAATCTCTGGATTTGTCTAATTTTATCAAGATAAAATATTTTATATTTAAAAATTTTAAAAGGAAAAAATGATAAAGTGGTCTAAGTATTGAGGAAAAATCGTCTAATCTGGTTATTAGTTATTACACAGTAAATCTCAACCTTCTTAACAGTCTTCAATTTGGTTCTAACCATTTAAATCCATTAGAAAAATAATTAGTCTTTCGAAATTTTTTCAAACCTATCCTAGTTCCATCAACACCAATTATGAGAAGGAATATTTCCATTCGATTCTTTCCTGAATTCGAATTTAATCAATGCATAATTCAAGGGAGAATACTTATGCGCCTTAATATCCGCTATTTTTTTTTAAAGTATTCTTACATTTTTGGTATGAAGAAAAAATGAAAAATCAGGTTCTTCTATAAAATGTTCCGATAGGTCGAGTGAACTTACTAGACAAAATATGTTCACTTCTTTTTGCCAAAAAATGAAATTTGTTCCCATAGAAAATAACAAAACAATTTTACCTATCAATGATACTCCGAATTTATCTTTGTTTTATCTCAGGATTAAGCTCCTATATCGATACAATCCTATAAATTTAGCTCAATAATACATGCACTTTGGATTTAACGTACTGCATGTTAGTTAGTCGATCCAACCATTATGAATAAATATTACCTTATCAAGTTTTCTTAATCTTACTCCATCCAATCCATCAAGAATGTCTCGAGCACATCGATCGGCTCATGCATCATCAAAAGCATCTCTAATTCATCAAATTGAGCGACATTTCATTTAATGCCAACGTACATAGCAACAAATTATAACGCTTATTTTCCATCCATGGTAACTGAAATGGTTGACTACTTATTTAATCATATGGTCTCCAGAAACCCAGAGGTCGTCATATCTAGAAGAACTTTATACCCTTTTCTCTCATATCATTGACAAAAACAAAATTTCCTACTTTATTGCAGCCATGGAGGACTAATTGAATTGGTTGTTGAAGAGGTTTTGCGTGAGCTTAGAGGCAAACATGTGGATGTGTGTAAACCTTTGGTTGAAAATCATCCTCAGATTAAAACCATTATGGAATTGTTGGATGTTGACTCTGGTGGTGTACGATTCCTTGGTATTCATGGGGTGGGAGGCAGCGGTAAAACAACACTTGCGAAGGTTGTGTTTGACAAATTATCTTCTCATTTTGACGGCTTTAGTTTCCTCAAGGACATTCAAGCATCATCAAAATCTCATGATGGTCTTTTGAACTTACAGAAAAAGCTCTTATCAGGTTTTGTCAGTTCTGGGATTACTGACTCTATTAAGGATGTTGATGGTGGGATTAAGATGATCAAAAGAGTATTTAGTAGTAAAAAAGTACTCATTGTCCTTGATAATCTAGACATACGAGAGCAACTCGAAAAGCTGGCCGGAAGATCTAATTGGTTTGGTTCGGGTAGTAGGATCCTTATCACAACTAGGGACAAAGCAATCCTGATGACTTCAGTGTCATCAAGTAAAGAGGTCCTAAATCAACCCGAAGGAATTTTGGCTTATGAAGTTCATGAAATAGAATTTGCTCGGGCATTTCAGTTGTTATATGAGCACGCTTTTAGAAGTAACTCTCCATCAAAAGTTTATATTACTCTTTCGAAAGATATTGTTCATAAAGTTGCTAATCTTCTTTTGGCTATCGAGATAATAGGTCCATATCATTTTTACTATGGCACTACCTTACAGCACCCCTTTGATGAAAGAAAGCTATGGGAAAATATGTTGAGGCAGTTAGATGATGCTCCTTTTAATGATGTCCAAGATGCATTAATGATAAGTTATGAGGGATTGAAGAAAAAGGAGAAAGAAGTATTTCTAGACATTGCTTGCTTTTTTGCCGACAATGACAACACATATCCAATTATTATGTGGGAAGACTGTAATTACTATCCTCACAATGCAATTGCTGTCCTCCGCCTACGAGCCTTGATAAAAATTAGTGATGATAATAAGTTTTGGATGCATGACCAAGTTCGAGATTTGGGAAGGCACATCATCCTTAAAGAATATCCTCACAGATTGAGTAGGGTGTGGATTCATGAGGATTTTGTAGAACTACTGGATAAAAAAGAGGTAAATGGAAGAGTATGTCAAGTAACTTTTATTTGGAAGGAGAAACATGTTGATTTTTTTGCTTTTATTTTACAGTTAGCTTTGTTTAAATTTTTTGTCTTGTGAGTGAGGTAGCTCTCTCTCAAACATTTTGTTCAAAAGGTCCTGTAAATTGGGGGAGAGAGAAGAGACGGATTGCCCTATATTTTGCTTTGTTTTTAGATTTTGTAGGATAGAAGACAGCGCTTTGGAATTTCTGAAGCAACAAAGAGCGGTTTCACGTGCCAACCAAGCAAAGTCAGAAGAAAACTCTCTGTATGAAGGATTTTTAAATTACTTTCAAACACAACTACAGAGAAAACAAAAAAACTATGAAGATTGGAATTGGCAAGCTAATTGTTTTTCTTGAAAAGCAGAAAATGGGATATGGAGAAATGATTCATATGCTATTTGCAAATGGAAGCTGAAAATTTTCGTTCATGGTGTGTTGAGTGTTCTTATGCTTCCTTTCTATATATAGCTATGTAAGAGTGTAAAGTGTCATGCACTCAATTAATTATGAGTCTCTATTCGTAGAGAAATGAAGATGTAAAAGCACTAAGTCTGACGTTCGATGGCAGCAGCCGCAACTTTGGACCTGAAGAATTAGCTATCCTACCAAATTTAAGGTTCCTTCAAGTGAAAGGCATTGATTTTTTAGGCAACTTTGAGAATCTTCTTTCGAAACTAAGATGGCTTTCTTGGCAAACAAGGCAAGCAACTTTCCATGCAAATAACTTTCATTTTAAAAATTTGGTTGTGCTCGACCTTTCGGATAGCAATATTGAAGATGGCTGGGATGGATGGAGCCAAATGAAGGTATGATATGCCTTACTCTATATGCTTCTTCATGTCCTTACCTCATTCATGACGCATGAGGCAATGATAGAATCAATATATACTTTACTTCCTTCAATCATTACCTTAAACAATTGACATAATGGTCGCATGCATTCCCTATCTCATCAAGTGTATAATATATTTTGCATGAGGAACATTCGATATCTTTTTATCTATCAAAGTAAAACACAATTATGTCCCACATAAAAAATAAAAAATAAAAAAAGCTTCGTGTGGTTTATAACCTTGGTTTTGCAATTCTGATAGTTGCTTAGAATTTGGAAATGGTGTAAATCCAATAGAAGCAAGTGATATTTTGCTTCAACATACGTCATATATGATTTGAATGATGTAAAATTTGACTCGAAGTATAGTAATACAAAAGTACTTGGGATCAAGCTTGAGATTGGTAACACACAACTTGAATGGCGTAAATGCTTAAAAGTTTATTTAGAATAGGTAGGTTGCATATTGGAATGATGGTGAGCTTGAGCTTCATAATACTTGATTCAAGCGAATCACTAGCCTAGTTTGATAGTTAAGCATTTGTTTGTATTATGGTGGTAACTGCATTAACGAACTGTATAATAATTCAAAATGACTCTACTTTTACTTTCCTACTTTACTTTAGTTGATGAGCGAAGGCTTGAGCTTTGCATCGCATCTAGTTTGTAACTACAATATCAAAACAAATCCTGACTGTTACTAGGCTTTACATTTACACTTGACATAGAGAGAGTAAGAGAGAGTTGAATGCGATAATGTTGAAGATTGGGGTCGGTGGTGGTGTGCTAGTGGCCAAATCTAGTTTGGGCCTTGTGGGTGATTTGTGAATTATAGTTTTTTTTTGTCTTCATAGCAAGGATACTTAGTCTTTTGGTTATGGACTATTATCCTAAGACGCAAATGGCAGCTTTTGGAAATAAAGGCTGTGAAGTGAAGTAAAAAAAATGGTTAGGAATAATTTTAAAAGAATTTAAAGTCTGACGGTTTTTTGATACATCCCAAAAAGACTTGAGAAATTCAAATTACACTAGATTATAATGAGGATATTACTAGTACTCCCATTTGTTGTGATGTTTCTTAATTATTTTTTTATCTTCAACTCTTTTTTTTTTTTTCATGCAGATGAATAGATTAAAGGTTCTTGATTTGACGGGTTGTCGAGAGTTAAAAAGAACACCTGACTTCTCTAACTTCTTGACTTTGGAGATGTTAATTCTTGCTTGTTGCGTCAGTTTAACCACAATTGACAGCTCCATCGGTAAGCTAACATGCCTAGAAACATTGAATATGGAGGGGTGTAGTTCTCTTGGGGAGTTGCCTACAGAAATCGGTTCTCTACGATCTTTGAAGAAGATTGTCATGCCGCAAAATTCTCAACCCTTGAAGCTTCCTGAGACATTTGGTAATCTGAAATCTTTGAGGAGTTTAATATTAGATGAGCACCCTAGAATTAGCCAACTCTCAAAGTCTATTGGAGGATTGGTGAAACTTGCACACTTATCTTTACGTGGGTGCATGGGAATAAAGGAGCTTCCATGCTCCATTGGGGAGTTACAGCTGTTGGTGGAGTTGAATCTATCAAAGTCGGGAATAGTCATACTACCCGATTCAATTGGAAAGCTAAAGGAACTAAGGGTGATGAGAATAGATTCTACAGCTATAACAAAGCTTCCTCGTACTATTGGAGGAGTGAAGATGCTTGAAGAGCTATATGCCAAGGAATGCTGGCAATTGACAGATGAAAATCTGGAGGAAATTGGGAAGCTATGCCATTTGAGGATATTGGACTTATCATGTACTTATGTTTGTAGATTGCCTGAGGTGATAAGTCCTCTCCCTCATCTCCAAAAACTTCAATTGGGTTCGATTGAGCTGCTACAAGTGACAAATCTTCCATAAAGTTTGGCATGCCTTGAAGTTCAAGTAATCTACTCCTATTTTATCCCTGACCTCTCAAGCCTCGTCAATTTAGATTATCTGGTATTAAATAGATTAAGTGCTTTGAAAGTGGAGCCTTACTTTACTTGGAGGAATGATCCGCCAAAAATGAAGTTTGGGTGAAAGCGCAACCGATCCATCTACTCCAAGTCATTTGTCAGCCTTGGAACTTGGAAGTAAAGGGCATTAGTTCACTGCCAAATTTTTCCAACTTAGCAAGTCTGTCAGTTCTACGTCACTAAAATTCCAGTGTCGTGCGTGTCTATCTCTCAAGGCCTAAACTGGAAATAAGTAGATGTGAAGTCCTGGAAGAAGTCTGTCCTAATTTAAGAGCAATTGGGGGAGTCGAAGGCACGGAAAGCTGGAAGTTGAATCATGGTCACACTGTGTTCGTAAAACCATTGGATACCTCACGAATGACCTGGCTTTGCCACATTACCTTTCATGTTGTGTTCCTAAGTTTAAGGGACCAGACATTTGTCTTAGCATTCCGGATTTCCTTTACTATGGGCTGGTTGATAGTGGACTTTCTGATCGTAGAGACGAAGATGAATTGAGGTCCGGTGGTGAACCTGTTCAGTGAGCAATCCATGCCTCTGCCATATACACACCCATCTTCAGTAAGAACTACACTTCCAATCAATGGTGTCTCTGGGAACTTGCCCACATGTTATGTTGCGTGTCAAAGTTTTTTTTTTTTTTTGGGGGTGGCGGCTGGGGCGGGTGGGAGGGAGAGAAAAATTCTCCCAATTGTCTACGACATCTAGATTGATGATCTTATTCTGGAAAGCAATTCATACAGAAGTGGCGTAGATGAGGACAGAAACAATGTTCATCGTACGAAGTGATCGCATGGGAAGAGGCCCTAAAAGAGGTCGCACATATCAAGGGATTTGACCTGAAAACTAACAGGTAATTGCTTAAATGTCGATTAATTATGACAGTATAGTCATTCAACTGACTTAAACATCACATAGAATTTCGAAGTCAGGACAGTGCAGCCTTTGGCAACCAAGTAGCTGTACCCTCAAGCAGATTCTTACTCTTTAGGATACTTTAATGATCTTTAAGTTAAAACAAGTTAGGTCAAATCCCACAAAAAGGCATGAACTTATGCCTACGACACAAATATAACCCCACTTTCCAAACGAAAAAAAAAAAAAAAGATTTCTACTCGAGGGATGAAAAAAGCACTATTAAGTTTTCCTTCCATTCAAGTTGATGAATTGACGCCAAATAGTCGATTTGGTACGCTAATTTCAAGTTTGGGACAAAAAGAACTCGATTTGAGAACCCTAACCATTTCAATTTGGAGCCGCTCATTTTTTCTCTTTTCTTGTTGTAATAAAGGAGTCGTCGGTTAAGAAATCTATAAACAAAGACGTTATTAATTAGCAACACCACGTTGTTCCTCACTCAAGTTTGCCTTGCTAACATGTCAATTGTACGCATCCACACTATTAACTACATAAAATGCCTAATTAGCTTGCAAAGACAATTTTTTTTTTTTTTTTTTTATGGTGGACAATATATGTCTATTAAGTAATAGTTCCTGCACATTTTGGGTCACTTGAAAGTGGAGGTAGTTAGAAAGAAAGAAAACAAAAGAAAAGGAAAGTGGAGATAGTTTATCCTGAATGCAAGTTCATGTATTCATTTACATGTAAATTGTGTGTTTGTTTTATGAAAAATTCATGATTTGAAAATAATTTTCCAAAAAATGATTTTTTTTTTATAGCTTAAAGAAATGAACGATCCCCACCCACGCATGGTTGCGCTAGTTGAGGCGTACTCCCTAATTTGGCACCAGGTCAGGGGTTCGACTCCCTGAGTTGTCACGACTCTCATAGTAGTTCCGTGATTTAAGCGGAGGGCCTCGGCGATGGGTTGCTTGGTCAACCTCCCCCGAGGTATAGTCGATACCGTGCTCCCGATGTTGTGCTCCTGAAGGTGAGCTAGGCCGTATCCTCGGCATAAAAAAAAAATGATCGAAAAATATTTTAATCAACCATGAAACTATTTAAGCATAAATTGTTGTTGATAGTAAAAACTTTTTCATTAACTATCTTTTATAACATATATAATCAACCATTAATTGAAAAATATTTTCGAACCATTCATTTTTTTTTGGAGTAACTGCATTAAAAACTAAAGAAAATGCTCAAAAAATGAGGAGTACCTCTTTTCATCATATGTTATTTTTAATACAATCAAGTAATTTCTTTCCAATAAAATTGCTTTTAAGACTATGCCTGGTTTCTCAAGATTTTGCTGGAAACCCGCATCTAGTACTACTAATTATTTTCCATAGCAATGGACATGTCATTTCAAATTAATCCTAGATTTTAAATGTCGCAAATGGTAAATTATCCCCTTAAGTTTGGTAGGTGCATCCAATTTCATCCATTCCATCAAGAATAGCGGCTTCGAATGGTTCCTGAATTCTCGAGCATCTTAATTTCTTAAAACGAGCAAATATCCAATGAGAATTTGGTGTAGCTGCAGATTAGTTGGTGCCAATACTTAACTGTTGGAAGCATAAGTTTACTAGAATTTGATTTACATGTTATGTTCAAAGAAGTAGATCCCTATGGTTTATTATATCCGAAGAAACTCCGTGGTAGAACATAATTGCATTGCGGTTCGGCTGGAAAAATTTAGCGCCTACTTTTTTTTTTTTTTTTTGCATTGAGTTTAAGATCTTCAGGTTATAGTTGTTAGGGACATTAAAAAAAAGTAGATCGCCATTTTGATAACCTTTTACTTATTGCCTGTCGGACCAAAATGAACTATCCTTCGTCTGTGCATTGTTGCAGGTACGAGAAACCAATTAAATACGTTACTGAAGAAGTTTTAATAGCAAGTCAATTGTAAGACGTCGACTCGTCAAGCCTTCTTTCGGTTCGTTGTCAAAGACAAAAAAAAAGGATTTGCTTTCTAGGTAATAAAATTTTGTACAACTCCATTTTGTTTCCGATTGTTTCAAGGATCTAGATATTTCATTCTGCAAGGAAATTGGTTTCCGATTCTAATGCGTTTGGTGCAATATTTACAAGGTCAACATATCTGTATGAACGAGGGTAGAGGTGAAGAAGTGCTCTGCAACAAAAGAAACGAGCTTCCACCCCAAGTAATAAATTTTCTGTAGGACCGCGTTCTTTATGACTGCGCTACTCCTTTTTAAAAAAAAAAATCTTTTTGAAAGTTTAACATGAAGTGCAAAACCACTTGTTCATGTGTATAAGGCCTTGAATTATTGCCAGCTTTCTAGTGCTTCTGGAGGTTTAAAACTTATTGCAATTATATGCCATTTGAGTCCAACAATAACCAAATCTCAGAACAAGTACAAAAACAAGTATCCAGGCCAACCATATCATGCTACACTGAGCAATGACAAGGACTCTGGTTTATCACACATTTTGATGTGCTTTGAAGTTCCGGATAATTGAGTTTCGAGTCCTGGCATCTAAACAATAACAATACTGCTTAACACAATTGATCATTTGGAGATTTAAATAAGCATTGCAACATAGTTCCTTTTTCCCAAAAACATTAAATACTAAATCATAAAAATTACCACAAATAATGATTCATCTTTTGCAACATACTGGACTTTTGCATCACAAAACAATAGTTATCAACGTGTAACCCATAAAAATTCAAATTACTTAGACTACAGTAAGAGAATGTCAAATTACTTAGACTACAGTAATAGAGTGCACAGAAGCTTTACGAGGGCAAGCGGTGGTTACCTAAGCAATTGCACCACTGTTTGTTAGCACCTCATCCAAGTAGTAATGATAAAAGGTTAGGAAGGAAACAGAAGCTAGTTCTGCCTTTTCAATTTACCCCTACTGAGAAGAGGACATTGACATTAGAGTCGT
Organism: Eucalyptus pauciflora; assembly: GCA_007663325.1. Lineage (NCBI taxonomy): Eukaryota > Viridiplantae > Streptophyta > Magnoliopsida > Myrtales > Myrtaceae > Eucalyptus > Eucalyptus pauciflora. The sequence continues at coordinate 1,310,464 of VMYD01000067.1, forward strand.
TTCCCGATTAAACATTCTTACACAGCACACAAGAAGAAAATAAATTGAGATCAAGATTAGTTCACCTGGAACTTGACAATTTTGCCAATTTCCTTGGAGTCCAGAGGCTGGAATACAATATATTCATCAATTCAATTCATAAACTCTGGGCAGAATGTTTGTCTGGCCAACTCAACAACTTATCTTTTCATAATGTCATAAATTACTTCCTTGCTGTCTGTTGTATTACAGAGAATTTCGAGTATAAAGTGAGAACCAATAATATAAGTCATTATCACGACATGGTTTGTAAAAATGAAAGTCCTTCCCTGGGAATCAGTTATTCTTCCATCATCCAACAACTGAAACAATGTTGGACACGTCGTGATGTGCCTTTCAATCTCATCAAAGAGCACAACAGAATAGGGTCTTCGGCGAACCACTTCAGTCAGCTGCCCACCTTCTTCATATCCCACATAACCAGGAGGTGCACCAACCAAACGTGAAACTGCATGTTTCTCCATGTACTCACTCATATCTATTCTAACAAGAGTGTTTTCCGTGTTAAGAAAAATCCAGCTAAAGCCTGAGCAAGCTCAGTTTTGCCAACACCAGTAGGGCCCATAAACATAAAGCTTGCTATTGGTCGGTTCGGATCAGATAATCCACGAACAACGGATTGCATCAGCTACTGATTTAACTGCTATATGATGACCAACCACCCTCTTGTGAAGGACCTCCTCCAGCATTACTAGCTTTTCCTTCTCTGATTGTTGAAGGTTCGACAAGGGAATGCCAGTCCATTTGCTGACAATTTCAGCAATGTCAAGATCAGTGACCTCTTCTCGTAGCAAAGATTTTTCTGATTTCCTGAATTCTGCAAGATTCTTTTCAGCCTCTTCTAACTGGCGCTGAAGGGACATAAGCATTCCATAATTGAGTTCAGCAGCACAGTTTAAGTTGTATTCACGCTCGGCAGCTTCCATCTCCAGGTTAACTGCATCAATCTGTTAGACGGAGAGAGGTCAAATTGAGGAAAAATATGCAAAAGGAAGAATCATGAAAGAGAATTATATAGAGGTAGAAGAGTTACCTCCTCTTCAATCGATCAAATCCGAGTCGTAAGAGCTTTTTCACTTTCCCACTCCTCTGTCGGTTCTTTTCACTTCTGTTTAAGCGAATTCAAGCCATTTTCCAACTAATGCAACCTTTCTTTAGATCGAATTGGCCGCGGCGACGGCCAGTGGACGACGTCAGCGGTCGGCGGTGGCTCTAGGCAGTTGGAGGTGGCCACGACAAGAGAGAGGAATAAAAGAAAAAGAAAAAAGAAAATTAGCTTATTTCTAAAAATTATTCCCGGGAACAAGAAGCAACTTTTTTTTGTTTCTCGTTTCTGCTCCAAATCTATTCCCAGGCTAACTTTCTATTCCGGGGAATAGAAAAACAACTTGGCATTATCAAACGGATTTCTGTTCTTTTTTTGTTCCGGGGAACAAAAGAACAGAAATTGGGAGAAACAAAAACGTTACCATGCAGGCCCTTAGGTGCCCCAGCAAAAGAAAAAAGATATTGTGCAGTTGCATGATCTTTGCGCATTGTCGTTGGGATTTAATGCGTCATTCTCAACGAGAGGAACATTGATTATCATTTGAAAAATTTTATTGGAATATGTCATCATCAATTGAGGGCATTCAATTAGTTGATCTTATGATGGAAAATAGCAAGAGTCATAAGCACAGAAATACAATCCAACACTGATAGAATTCATAGATTACCATTGTCAGGCAGAAAGTGTTCAGTAATGTAATGATCTGAAAGGACAGCAGCTGAAACAAGGGCACTGTCTGATATTTTAATGCCATAGCGTAGTTCATACGGCTCACACAATCCGCAAAGAATGGAAATTGTGTCCTCTATAGATGGCTGACCATAAAACACTTGTTGAAACCTACGCTCTAGTGCAGCATCCTTCTCAATGTACTTCCTATACTCGTTCAGTGTTGTTGCACCTATGCAATGTAGCTCACTGCGACCTAACATTGGTTTCAACAAGTTCCCTGCATCCATTGTGCCACTAGTCACTCCTACGTGCACATGACAAGCAGTACTTTCAATACACAATTTGCATTTGGCACGTGGGAGTAAAGAGAAGAAAAGTAGCACTTTGGAATCTGAATAAAACCATCACATGGAAAGCAAAAGCAAAATGAAAACATGAAAAGATATAGATTATACTAGAATTTGCATGATTACAAAATTTAATAAGATGATAAATGACTTTTCCATGCATGATGAAAAATTGTTTTACATAGTCCCTGATAACAATGATAGAGACGGAACCAGGAAAAAAAAAAGCAAGAAGGTTACACACCTGCACCTACTACAGTGTGGATCTCATCGATGAACAATATAATCTGCCCATTTGAAGCTGTTGCTTCCTTCAAGGCAGCTTTCAGTCGCTCCTCAAAATCTCCACAGAACTTAGCACCTGCAACTAGTGCTCCCATATCCAAGGAAATCAACTGCATAGGTCGAGATCAAGCAGACATCCTTTTATCAGAAAGCTCTCTGAAAGATCACATTATGATCTAACCAACTTATCTTGATCAGACAGCCAACAATTACAACCTTTCTGTTCAACAGTGGCTCCAGTACATCCCCACAGACTATATGTTGAGCCAACCTGTTAAGAGTGAGAATTACGCCAAAGAAATCACCATACAATCTATAAAGTTGCAACATTCACACTAGGAACCATGTCACTAGACATGCTCACTCCCAAAAGGACAGTAACATGTACATAGTTAAACAATGGCTACTCTCGGAATACTCCCTACTGCAAAGCAAAAGTTACATGATAGCTAAAAAAAATGGAACCAGCACACCGACTGAGTACCACCAGCACTCTTTTGAACTAGTTTAGCTCTAGATTTAGATCTGTAGAAGAACCTATAGAGCCCAGCTCAGCACTACTGATTTGCAGAATCCAATAGTGTTTCACTTGAGAATAACTGTAACGCCGCTGCACCTTATCAGGTTGAAGCTCAATTACATGTTCATGAACAAAGTGTCCTACATTATGACATCATCATAAAAGAAAGGAAGCCAATTTTTGGTCCATCAGAAAAATGATTTGCATGAGTAATTTGATCCTAATAAGTATACCTCAGACAGAACTAAAGTTGAGAAAAGGTTAAAAACATTGAACTATTCATATGACACTAAATAACAACAATGTTACACTGGGAGCTCCATGAATGATCCTTCATTATACATGCTGGCAGCACACACACACAACAAAAGCAAAAGAGAAGAACAAGTCTAACAATGCATCAGGGACTAATATACTAAGCTTAAGAAAATAAGACTGAACTGAGAAACCTACCCTTCAGGAATTTCAGTTTTCCCCACACCAGGCTCACCAATAATTACTGGATTATTCTTAGTTCTCCTACAAAATATTCAAATGCAACGCCAGATCTCATCGTCATGACCGATGATCAAGCTTGCCCCGCCAAGCCATTTCCGTCAAGTCATTGCAATATTTCTCGAGAGCTTCATATTTTCGTTCTGGATCTGTTTGTAGGAGGCCAAAGAAAATGTTATGACTAATGCAAGAGTAGTCAAAGAAGCAAAGGAAATAGACCAGGAATCAACAAAAGAAGGTCTTCATGCTTTGGCAGGACAATAACAAATCATGTGCTACAACATGCATATTAGAAGGAATACATAGCCAGCTGAGAAACATTATGAAAGGTCCAAGATAAAGCTGATAAATACAGTGAAATGGTTGAGATAAAGTTTTAGAAGCTTCAGTTAAGTATGGCAATATCCCTGAGAAGATATCCTGACCACTTTGAGATTCTGAAAACATATCTTTTTCTAATAGTTGAATATTATCAAAAGTTTCAATATGATTATTCCCTCAAATCAGATGGTTCTTTGCAGGATGCAGAATTGTTCCATAGAAGCCGCCAGTGGCACTGCTCTCTCATCTTACAACCGACAAGCAAACTCTCACTGTCCCTATGGACTTCTAATCAACAGAGTAAACAAGCAAAGTCCATCGGGAAAGCAGAAATCCATCCAAACAAAAACCCAGATGGACTTAGTTCAACAGCAAGTGGTGGCTATGTAGAATTTGTTGATTAATGAATTTTTACGAAAACAATGGCTAGCCTGTGTCATGGATATAGTTAGCCTGTTGAAGTCCTAACATACAGTAACCTCCGAGAAAACATGTGAAGCAATGTTATATAAGGACCAGTGCCTTCCATAGTATCATGTGATTCAGAAATAAAATCGTTGCAGCAGTTGAATAACAATAGGATGTACTTTGATCTGTTACTCTTTGATTTCCACGAACAGCTCGAATGGCCTCCCTCAAATCCTTCTCACTAAGCTGGAGATTTCGAAATACTTGCTGCCCAAACCTCTTATCAGAATGCAATGCTAGTAAAAGATGCTCCACAGAAACAAAATCATCTCCCATTTCTTTCTTGTACTTCCAAGCATTTTCCAAAAGGGAGGCAAGATGTGAGCCCATTATAGGGCCACTGTTGTCACCCACAACCCAGCGCAAAATCACAGATTGTTATTAAACCCCAAATAAACTTTGGAGAAGGACAAAATTAAATTGAAAAACAAACATATAACTGAATACATGCCTTAGGCTGTTGGGATATGAAGTAGTCCACAGCCTGCAGACTGATATGTTGTCAAGACCTGCTTCTCCTGGCTAAACCATCCTTTTGCTCCAAAAGAGCTTTCATTAGATGCTCAGTTTCCACCACTTGTTGTTTGCAAACTCTAGCTGCATCAACAGCGCCAACAATGCCCTCCCAGGCCATCTCAGTGAACTCCGATGGATTTGTCTGAGTCAAACAAAATCAGACTTCAAGTACATCCATTAGAAAAGACATAACAAATGAAACAGGCAGACTTCTCTTCCAGAAATTCCGACTAAAGCATGATGAGGAAAAAATTGTCAGGTCAATCCTGCTATATTAAACACAAAGGTCCAGTAAATTCAACAGGATTAGAAGAGAATTCTTCAATATGAGATGCTTACTCGGTTGGTAAGTAACCTTTAAATGTTTATCACATTAAATTCCAGTCCACCATACTTTGAAGGAAATCAAAAGCAAAACATGCCAAGTACAGATTCATCACCAAAACATGAAAAAGTTAAACGGCCAGCTTTATACTTTGTATGTTGAAAATCAGACACTTAGTTTTAACTCAAGGAACCGTGTTAACTTGTAAAATCAAGGAACCGTGGGCGGCTCCGGCGCGGCGGCGGCGGAGGAGGAGCGTTTGGGAGGCGCCGAGGCGGCGTTTATGGCGGCGAAGGCGGTCTTGGTGAGCTTGGAGGTGGTTCTCCTCGTGGCCATGGAAGGAGCGGGGGAAGGGTTCTGAACTTGGTAAGTGAAGAAGAGAATTTTTTGAAGGAGGAGAAGGGAGGAAGAGGGGGTTTGGCGATTCAGTGATGCTTGGGGAAGGGGCAAGAGGAGGAAGGTTGTGGAAGGAAGTGGCAGCTTCTTCTGCTTCCGCCTATTTTTATCCTTCCCTTAATTTTTCCGAACGCAGTTTCGGATTTTACGAGTTTCCACGTCGGCATGCGCCGGGCCCACTGGTCTTGCCACGTCAGAGGTGCCCTTTTAAAATCCTTTTGGAGTAGGGAGCTCCTCGTAAGCATAAAATCTTTTTCGAGTTTTGCTCTCTAGGTGGGGTTAGTTTTTGAAATTCATGTTGGATAATTCTTTGTTAGGCAAGTTATTTATTATCGGAAGAAATAATTAATAATTTACGCAACATAAAGACTGATATAAAATTAGAAGGTGTAAGGCACAAATCTTGTGAATTATTTTACTGATATTCGCAGTTTAGTATTTGTTTTTTCTAATTAAGACAATTTTTTTTTCAAATTAGAAGCAAGAAATTAGACGTTTCTTGTTATATCCCCTCGAAAGCCCGCTCGAGATATCTCTTGCTCTCTCTCTCTTCGCCGTCTGTCAACCAAAGGAAAGAAAGATAAAATAAAAAAAATAAAAAAAAGGAAAAAAGGAAGAAAACTTGAAGAAGAAGAGAAACGGTGCGAGAGAATAGAGACAAAGGCAGAGAGAGAGAGAGATATCTGATGGCGGGAGAGAGAGCAGAGGGAGAGGTGGGGCCCACGAGGCGACGGAGGGCTTCTGATGACGCGCGGTGGGACCGGGACGACACGTGTCGCCCGGGGGAGTGGGGGGAGGTTTCGACGCGCTGGAATTTCGCTCCTTAACCAATAGTATTCTCTCATTCGGCCACCGCGGCTGCCGGATGTGCTGTCGAAAAAAGTGTATCGGCGTACAGCTATATCAGAATCGCCACGTTCTCTCGATGCTATCAGAGGAAAGCTGCACTTGGGGGAGACGATTCCGCTTCGGACAAAAACACCACCGGCGGTTTTGGCTTTCCCCCAGGTTACGTGGACCAATCGCAGCCCCGCCTTCTCCTCGCTGTCTTTGTTCAAGTGATTTCCAGTGATGGGTTCCAGCGTATAGATCGCCGACGCGTGGCATGCGGATCCATATAGGTAATTTTGGGTGGGGAAAGTAGGGCAGCGGGTCTCTTCTTCTTTTTCAACTTTCGACAACATGCATAGGACGTCGAAGACAATAGATGCGTTTGGTTTTATATTTTGAAAGCCTATTAAAAAATACAAAGCAGTTTAACTTAAAGGATTTTAGGAAAATGCAAAAGCTATTTGGTAAATCATATTTTGAGGAATAATTTTGAGATAAATGACGTTTGGTAGAAAATACATTTGAAAAGCTTTTTAGATGATTAATATTAATTTTTTAATTTTATTTGTTTAAAATTGAAAAAAAAAATAATGTATCCAAATTTTTAAATATAAATTTTGACAATAATACTAAAAAATCGAATTCATATATAATTTTTTTTAGAAAAGATCAAACCCTTCATCGGATTTTTGTAATTTTTATTTGCTTAAAAGTGAAAATAAAATGATGTATGCAACTTTTTAAATACAAATTTTCACAATAATGCTAAAAAAAAATGAAATACATATATATATCATTTTTTTTTAAAAAAAGACCAAATCCTTCGTTGAAATTTTTTAATTTTTATTTGTTTAAAATTAAAAAATAATGTATACAAATTTTTAAATATAAATTTGAAAATAATGCTAAAAAATCAAATACATATATAAATATATATATATAATTTTTTTAAAAAAAAAAGACTAAACTCTTCACCGGAATTTTTAAATTTTTAATTGTTTAAAATTGAAAAAAAAAATGTATGAGACTTTTTAAATATAAATTTTGACAATAATACTAAAAAAATCAAATACATATATATTTAAAGAAAAAAAACAAATCCTTCGGAATTTTTTAATTTTTGTTCTTTTAAAATTGAAAAAATAATGTATGCGACTTTTCAAATATTAATTTGGAAATAATGCTAAGAAATCAAATACATATATATAATTTATTTTTAAAAAAAAAGAGCAAACCCTTCATTGGAATTTTTTTAATTATTATTTCTATAAAATTGAAAAAAAAAATGTATGCAACTTTTTAAATATAAATTTTGACAATAATGCTAAAAAAAATCAACTACATATGTTAAAAAATAATATATATAAATAATTTTTTTTAAAAGACCAAAATATATTTAACTTTTTTAGCACTTGTATATATTTTATTTTTTAGCATTAGTTTGGCATTTAAAAAAATAATAACGATGGCAAAATCAGAAATTTGAGGAATGAGTTAGGATAGTTTTGAAAGAAAAAAAAAAAAGTTTCAGCATTTGGTCAAATGCTGAAAACTCAAAGCTAGTTTCTACTAGCATTGGGATTTTAGCCTTTCTAATGTTAGATTTTACTTGAAAGCTACTTCAAAATAGTTGCCAAATAGTCTAGTATTTTCTAAGGGGTTTTAGAAGCTGAAAACCCATTGGGAATACTAAACCAAACGCACCCAATATAACTTATATTATATAAGATATGAAAGAAAGAACTTGAAAATAGCCACTTTCTTTTTGTTCCTTATCTAATCTTTTGTGATTTGCACATTGTTCCCTTCTTCCTAGGTGCATTATTCTTGACAACAACATACATGGCATATAACGATATTATGTAAAGTTTTAGGGCATGTAGTAGTAATGGAAAGAGAGAAAAAGATTGAAAGGAGTGGAAAAAATGCGAAGAAAAGTGAAAGCGACAAAGATAACAAAATAGAAGTATGTATATATATATATATATAGAGTGAAGAAATGTTGAACCATAGCGCTATCATCTGGATTGATGAATCCCGGATGTAAAACTCTAAACTTGTGGTTTCCTTTCCTGCACAACAAATGAGATTGGGAGGGCATCGTGATCACACCACTCTACTTACAATGTCATTTGATATATTTCCCATTATAAGAAAAGAAAAGAAGGGGAAGGGAACAAGAACAAAAATACATTAGAAAGTCTCATGTAGATTGCAAAGTTAACATTCGATAACATGTCATTTAAAATTCATAATATTCATTAATTTTGTCTGCATATCTTCCTAAATAATAGTTCGAAGAAAACCTAGTGGTGATGGATAGTGACATGCTTCGCTTTGGCTCAGTGAATCCATGTTCCTTGAATTTTCTATAATCTATTTACTACTTTGATTACTAGGTATTATTTTTCTAATTGTGCCTCTATGATCACTACTCATATGTAAGTGGTATAGGATAAAACGGATAAAGAATGCTTGCAAAACATTTTCAAAATAATTTTATGAAGGTGAAAGAGTCTCCAATGCCAGTTAGCATGCTTCCATCTTTTCAAGAGGGTGGGGGTTCGAATCCTCATATTTTCAAGAGGGTTGGGGTGGGGACGATTTAATTTCAAGTGTGGGTTTCGACTTTCACACCCTGCAAAAAGCAAGGATAAAAGTCTAGAGTTAGAGTAGAAGTATAGTATGACCGACAAAAAAAGAAAAAGAATAAGCATTATCCATGTTAAATCTAATTAGCTATGGAAGGAAAGATCAATAAATATTATATGCTTATGATAGAAAGTTACCTGCTGTCCGTTGAAGATTGCAATTTTGAGTGCCAACTTGGTCCCCTTTGCCTTCTCTCGGTGCCCGTCATCCCTAGGCTTAATCGACGGGACAGCATCCTTGCCTTTCCCTCCTTGCCGGAGTTGCAGCAGTGACATCCCCTGGTGTAGGATCGCCAAAGCATCATTGCTAATTCTTGCTCTACGCGTCGCAGTGCCATCATTACACTTGGCCTTCGCAACTAGGCTGCAATCGGGGATTCTCCTTTGAAGTTTGGAAGACGCTTGTCGACTCCTTCCGTAGCACCACGGCAAGTTCCCGTGCCCATCATCTAGCCGTGACGCCCACTAGTTCTCTCGATGAAGCTTTGGTACCTCACCCTACGCACCCAATAGTTTCGTTGATCATTGGCGATCATCACCCTCGTCAGCACTAACCAATCGCCAGCCCTCTCTGTATCACACTAAACGTCAGCACTCGGTAAGTCGAGATGTCGCGACCCAATTTTTCAAGGTTTGCTACCTAAAACTAGGTTGATGGACTACTAAGCCTTTAAGCTTAGCTCGGGCTCTCCCAAACCCATACCAAATCGCGACTTAGGATTTAACATGCAAATGATTATTATCTAGGAGTCGCCACTAATCGGTTTAGGGTAGGTCGATTAGACATCTAAGTAAAATAACGGGAGAATTATCTTACTCCTACGAATCAGAGATTTTTGGTACGGGGATTTGGTTACACTAGACTATCCTAGTGCTCTTTCGATACCATTTCTTTTTAATTTTTAAAAATGTTTTGCAGGCAACTTGATTTGATTTTAATTAAGCTTCCTAACATGTGAGGTGATCATACATGTGCGCATACCACCAATTTAACACATCAAGAAAGCAATTAAATAATGCAAAAAAATACCTTAAAGCAGCGAAAGCATCTGCAATGTTAAATCAGAATTCACATCAACAATCCTAGATATGATTCATAATTAACAAGCAATCAATTTTTTTTTGTTTTCGCTTTAAAAATCATGACTTATGCAATGCATTGTTACTATTCTAACATGAAATGACGACATGACCTAAACTATATGACATGAAGAAATGCAATAATTAAATGCAATCTAAATGATCTAATTATAATGACATGCAATGCGATGCAATGACATACCAAATTATTTAAACTAAAATGACATGCCTCATGCAATTTAATATGCAAGCTATACGTCACGTGACATTTATTAAATGACTTAATCTAATGACATGAAAGTTCTAATTAAATGAACTTAAATAAACTAAATGACGTGCATTTGATGTTCCTATTTTAAAAAATGCAATCTATCCTAGAAATTGAAATTAACTTATACAAAGGCAAAATTTGCATTTTCTTTCGTGAAATTCGAATGCAAAAGTGATTTAGCTAGATTAAAATTCAACTTATCTAAAAAGATCTATCTAAATAAAATCAAACATGCAATGAACCTAATATGCAATGACGTGCAAATAATGCCTTAATCCTAAATGATATATGCATGATGATTTTTTTTTGCTTTTCTTTATGAAATTCGAAATTAAAACTAACACATAATTAAACGTGCAATTCAAATAATAAACAAAAAACTAACAACCTAAATGAATGCATTTTTTTTGTTTTTATATTTTTAAATTCGAAATAAAATCCCTATTCTAGATATGCAAACTAACAAGAAATATTCTAAAATCAAATGAAATCCTAATTCAAACATCTTTTCGATTTTTCTAAGTGATTTTCTAAAACAAGCATTAAATCTAACAAACAAGATATTCAAACAAAATAAAGGATTAAAATAAACGAAAAAAATAACCCGTTATCTCACAGGTCAAATTAACGAATATTTTTAACCCTGAACATCACGAAGAAATCAAAATAATTAAAAATCTGATCCGAAATCTTACGGATCGAATTAATAATTAAATTAATTCGACAATCAATATATCATAAACAAAAACCCAAAAATTATCATAATTAAAAAAAATGACTCGACGTCTTACGGGTCAAATTAAATAATTACAATAAATCTTAAGACAAATCCTATAGATAATGCAGAATTATAACCTAAAAGTCACTCCGCAAAATTCAACTTAAACAATAATAATAAAACTAACTAAAAGTAAAATAAAATAACATAAAATAAAAAATAATAAAAATAAAAGAAAAACAACCTAAAGAAAATAAGGGGCAGCCCGTTGGTTGATCCGGCGAGGGAGTCGCCGGCGGCGGTGGGCGCGGGCACTCCGGCGAGGGGCAACGACGCGTGGCGAGGGGCTTCGGGTGCTCGATTAGATCTGGGCGGCAGCAGCTCGGGCGGAGGCAAGGCGGAGCGACGGAGACCGACGAGCGAGCAGGAGGCAAGGGGGTCGAGTGCTTGCGGCTGTGGAGGCTCGAGCGTCGGATTGGGCTCGGGCGGAGCAAGGGCTACAGATCCGGCTTGGGTCTCGGGCGGAAGCACGAGCTCGGGCTTGCAGGCGCTGGCTACGGGCGCCGATTGGAGTGGGTCGCAGGCGGAAGGGCTCGCGAACGGCTTCGGGGCGGCGATCGGCGCGGGTCGGAGCAGGGGCTTCTCGAGCGGAGCTGGGCGTCGCTTGGGGGTTCCGGTAGTTCGAGCAGCGTGCAGGGGGTCGCGGTTGAGGCACGGCGGTCGGTCGCAAAGGCGCGGGGGCCTCCGCAGCTGGGTTGCAGCTTCGGGTCGTCGCGGGTTCGGGCGTCAGGCCGAGTGGAGGGCGACGCGGCTCAAAGGCTCGCAGACCGGCGTGGGCTGCACGTCAGTTGTGGCTGGTTGGTGGAGCGGTCGTCTGGTGCGGGGGGTGAATCCGGCGAGGCGACGGTGGCTATGGAGACCGGTGGTGGTACCGGCGCTCGGACGGGGGGCTTTGGGAGAGACGATGAACAGTGGCGCCCCCCTTTTTCTCTCTCTCCTGTTGCTTTTTACCTTTTCACTTTTTCCTCTTTTTACCTTTCTTCATCCCCCACGCACGGATCCAACCTCTTCTCTTTTTGTAATTTTTTTTGTTCTCTTTTTCCCCAAAAAGAAACCCCCAATGAAAGAGTTTTTTTTTTTTTCAATGGCCGTGTATTCAATATGTGTGGCCCCTTTTCAATTGATTGTACGAGACCCCTTTTATTTCATTTCTAATTTTGCTTGAACATGATACTCCTAAATATATCGCTGACATATTTTTTTGCATATTCCATCAAGAAAATCCCTCTTTTGTGCAAAAATGCATCTCCTAGTGTATATTGCCTAAATATGTGAGAAATCTTAACGGAATATAACAAAAATAAAATTTTCCTAAACCTATATGCCATATGATTGTTTTTTTTTTTTTTTAATTTAGCAAAATCAAATCTCAAAATTTTAGGTGTCAACACGAGATAAGTGTAATCTTGTAGTTTAGTTTTGACAATATAGTTTGTTTTTGATGCATGTTATTTAGTCAAAGAACTTAGGTTTTCATGATTCAATTATTTCCCTGCATTAACTAAGGCATATTGGGCCTCCGAACCTTTAGACACTAAGGTCGGATCCTAATATCGTCTTGCTTGACTTGTTATGGTTGAGTATGTAATTAATTCGTACGTTGTCATTGCAGGTTACCATCTCATGCATTTTTAGAGTTTAGGGAATATTCATGTAATGCATGTCATTTTGAAATTTATATATTCTTCTCTTTTTAATACTCATATCATATAAAAAAAAACTATTAATGGCATTACATGCATCCATGGCATTGCACATAGTTCAATATCAATAAATAGTTCATAAGATCACATTATAATCCGAGGATTTAAATTTGCTGTTTTCATAAATAAAATAAAAAATAGCACTTCATATTGATTTGTCTCACAGGATTAGTTCATGGTTAGTCCCAGAATAGAAAATGCACGTAAAATAGGAAATGCATGCACATTTAATAGATTTTAGGGCATTTGTCTTTTTGTCAAGGGAAAGAATAAAAATACATTTGAAAGTCTCATGTAGATTGCATAGTCAACATTCCATAACATATCATTTAAAATTCATCATGCATAACATTCATTCATTTTGTCTGTCTATCTTCCTAACTAATAGTTTGAAGAAAATGTAGTGATGATGGATAGTAACATGCTTCGCTTTTCCTTAGTGAATCCAGGTTCCTTAAATTTTCTGCAATCTATTTACTACTTAGACTTTTATGAAGGCGAAAGAGTCTCAATAGTCCAAACAAGACAGGTTGGAAGTTGGATTCTACTCAAATGAAGTATTATCAATAGAGAAAAAAAGGGAAATAAATAAAATAGCCATTCAAAACAATATCAATAATACATAATTTCTTGAAAAAAAATTAATGCACAACTTTTTTTATATGCGGGCTAGCATGCTTCCATCTTTGTTTTAATCCGATGTCATTTAACTTCATAACAAATAATGATTTGAAATTTTCATGTTGAAAACTATAAAAGATGTCGAAGAGGTGATATTTATATTATGAAGTATGAAAATTCGTTGAATATAACTCATAAGCATAAAATCTTTCTTGAGTTTTGTTCTCTAGATGGATTAGTTTTTAAAATTCACATTAGATAATCTTTTTTTACACGACTTATTTATTATCGTAAGAAATAATCGACAATTTAAGCAACATAAGGTCTGAAATAAAATTAGAAGGTGCGAAGCGCAAATCTTGGGAATTATTATTTTTCTGATATCCGCAGTTTTATATTCATTTTTCCCTTAGTTTTTTTTTTTTTGGTCGGTATTTTTCCCTTAGTTAAGACAACTGTTTTTTTTAGAATTAGAAGGAAGAAATGAGACGTTTCGTGTTACAAATTTACAATCCCCTCGAAAGCCAGCTTCAAATCTCTCTCTCTCTCTCTCTCTCTCTCTCTTCTCTGTCTGTCCACCCAGAGAGAGAGAGAGAGGAGAGTGAATCACCTCGCTTCTGGAAACACTTGTAGGAGAAGGGACCGGCTCAGTTTTTGTTTTTTTTTTTAATACTTACTACCGAAGGGACGATCGCCCCGTTTTCTCCATGGAACGCCTTATTATTCCGAAAACCCACCACCCTCTCCCTTCGCCGAAGAGCTTCAAAACCCTATCCTCCTTCACTTTCCATCGTCTCTTCACTCCCCACCAACAACCACCACCACTGGCCAGCCCTTCGTTCCCCGATGGCCTCCTCCTCCTCCTCCGCAGCCGCCCACCGCCGCCCCAAGGTGGTCGTCATCGTGGGCGCCACCGGGTCCGGCAAGTCCCGCCTCTCCATCGACCTCGCCTCCCACTTCCCTTCCGAGGTCATCAACTCTGACAAGATGCAAGTCTACCGAGGCCTCGACATCACCACCAACAAGATAGCCCCGGCCGACCGCCGCGGCGTCCCCCACCACCTCCTCGGCTCCCTCAACCCGGACGACGGCGAGATGACCCCGTCGCAGTTCCGCTCCCTCGGCGACAACGCCATTTCGGACGTCGCCTCCCGCGGGAATCTCCCCATCCTCGTCGGCGGTTCCACCTCCTCCATCCTCGCTCTCCTGGCGGAGCAGTTTGACACGCAGGCGAGACCCGACTTGAGGTACGACTGTTGCTTTCTGTGCGTCGACGTGTCGCTGCCCATCCTGAAGAAGTGGCTGCCGAAGCGCGTGGACGGAATGCTCCGCATGGGCGCTTTCGATGAGCTCGTCGGATACTACGACCTGCGCCGGACCGACCCGGGGGCTTGGGCCGGGCTGAGGAAGGCCATAGGCGTGCTCGAGTTCGACCGATATTTCGAGAAGTACCCGCCGCCGAGGGGGGTCCGCCCGGGGGACGCGTGGGGGCGGGAGGATGCGAGGGAGCGGCAGAACGATCCGGTGCGGGAGGGTGCATACGAGGAGGCGCTAAGGGAGATAAAGAAGAACGCGGGCCAGCTGATGATACGGCAGGTTAAGAAGATCCGGCAGCTGAGCGAAAGCGGGTGGGATCTGGATAGCCTGGACGCGACGGAGGTGGTCCAGCTGGCGACGGCGCCCGAGGAGGAGGACGTTTGGAAGAGTCAGGTGTTGGAGCCGAGCGTGAAGACTGTGAATCAGTTCTTGCACGAGAAGTAGGTGGCGTGTTCTCGTTCTTGATTTTTCTCTCTATCGTATGTTTACGTGTTTTGGGTTTGGGGGAGGTCAAAAACACACTGAATCTCTGTCAGTATCACTCGGATCGGGTGTGACGTGGAGCCCTTTTTGGGGGCATTGTACTTAAATAATGCCAGATATTCCTCGACTGCTGCTTTTTTTTCTTTTGGTGAGCGGGGGGTGGGGGCCACCACCGTCACCTGTTAGCCGTAGCTATTGCCCCTCACCTCAACCCCCTCTTCAAGTTTCGAGCGCTCGTGCAGGAGCTGCGCTCATGCATGCGAAGAAGAAGAGGAAGATGATGATGAAGAATAAAGAAACATGATCCGTTTTTAAAAAATAAATTTTGGTGCGGAGGAGGAAGGGCGGGTTTTGTTTTTGTTAATATTATTCGGACATGACAGTGCCGACACCTGCTCGCCGCCGCCACTTGTTCATGACCCACCTCCTAATCAAGACTTTATTATGAGCCACATGGGGTTCGAGCAACCGAGAGGCGAGTGTCCGAAACGAACCCACGAATCTTGTCTCGTACGTGGA
Organism: Eucalyptus pauciflora; assembly: GCA_007663325.1. NCBI lineage: Eukaryota > Viridiplantae > Streptophyta > Magnoliopsida > Myrtales > Myrtaceae > Eucalyptus > Eucalyptus pauciflora. Next base: position 1,326,150 of record VMYD01000067.1, read on the forward strand.
AATTTTCAAAATTCATTACATGCGATCCGAAGTCCCGTGACAAGAAGAAGGCGAAATAACTCTCCTCGAATTTTATACCATTTCCGGACTTTTCGGCAATGCCCCAAATAGGAGAAGAAAAGGAGAAGAAGAGACCCGCTGCCCGACTCCACATGCCAGAAACCACACCCAAAAATGGCCGACGCGACACTTGTCGAACCCAAATCGATCGAGCCAGCCCCCTCCGGAGAGAGAGAGAGAGAAACCGGTGTTTTTGACCGCTTTAGAAATACGCAACAAACAGGAAAGAGAAAAATCAAGAACGAAGTGAAAGCAAACTTTCGTAGTCAAACCTACTAATCTTGGTGTTCGACTACCCTCTTTAGTATTTTTATTAGTGGAAGAACGGAAAAAGGCCAAAAGAGAGAGAGAGAGGGAGGGAGGGAGGGAGGGAGGGAGAGAGACCAAGGTTTAATGTTTTCCAAGTTTCAAAGGAGAGGCGCTGAAGGTTGAAACTCAAGATGGAGAGCGAAAGAGAGAGAGAGAGAGAGAGAGATACACGTGGGTGTGAAGAGAGGGATTTGCCCTTATTTTACAGTATGGAAATAGGGGGGCGGCGGGGCAGAGGGGAGGGATTAGTGATAAGATTCATGGTTGGGTTTTTGACATTTTCCGTTTTGTTCCCCCACTTGGTTCGTCTAGTTACATGGGAGGATAACATCGAAAGTTGGTTTCCGCCTATGTTTGACAAGTTCTTGCGGGCCGTGGTGGGGTTTGATAGATGGATTTTTTTAATTATACACATCTTTCGCCAAGGGAAAGGGATAATTACACGAGTTCAAACTCAAGTTCCACTTGTTGCTCAATTAGAAATAACTTCAACATCAAATTTTTTTTTTCAATGGAGTGGATGAGAATGCAATTAAATTTGTGCTTATTCCATATCCTCATTTAAATAGACTAATAAGGGTTTCATTTATAGGAGTGGAATCGTCCATTTTACTATCAACGTTATCACTTTTCCATTGGGTCTATTTGCATCACATATTTTTTCCGTACCTCATATTTTTGTTCGCCCCTTTCATTGATTTGGTACTCATTTGTCCATGGTTATGTCTTTTGAATGCGCCACTAACACGAGTTGGAAAGGAGATGGCGAACATAATAAATTACTTTTGGGAATGAGCCAATCCGGATTCATTTAGCATATTGGCTCATGCATAAAATCGAGAATCACCACAAATTTATCTCCGATTTTCAACACCGGATATTTCACCTTCCAACTTGATACTCAATTGAATATCTTGTCAAACGCTACCGAAACTAGAGCTCATATGCAGCATATTTGCCTTTGTTTTTGAAATAGAAAGGAAAAAAATTAGCTTTATGTATAGTCTATCGCTAAAATACTCTTCAGTCAAATGCCGAGTGAGATACAAGATACAAGATTCTATTATATCTCCAATGTCCCCTCTCTTAATCAATCCCTAATTATATTGCGTATGTCTCCAAACACATATTAAGCACAGAATTAGTGGCCACTCCACGTGGCTTTATCACGTGATTAGACAGCTTAATCATACGCCATAAAAGAACATTTGAGATTGTCTGGATGTTAACACTGAGTTTTATGGGGAAGGGTTTTGTGTAATCTCGAAAGATGCATATTTAATCTGGTCATTAATCGAAAAATTAGTTGGTCGAGGATGCGTCAAGTCAACCCCGCCATTCCCGCCTAGGGGTGAGCGTCGGTCTAGGGTCGACCCTGGACCGACCCAACCCTACTGGTTCTGGTCCGGTTCCCAAGGTGACCGGGTCGGTCCTTGGTCCTAGAATTCTTGGACCAGTACTGTGCGGGTCGGTCCTCGGTCCTAAAATTTCCTGGTCGGTCCAACCCGGACCAACCTTGATTATATATATATTATTTATAAATTTTTTATATAGGGAAAACCTTGAAAAAAATAGCGTCAACAACATTAAATAGCTCATTAGTGAGGAGTTCAAGTAATTTTACATTATTCTTTAATAACTTAGATTTTTAATGTCTTTTATAGTGTCAATAGTCGTAATTTACGAATGAGGAAAATGTTTTTGTGAGGAGTCTTTACGGCGTCTAAAAAGGCATAAACAGCTCCTTATGGCATCCTCCTCTAGATTCGTTCTCTTCTGTCTTATTTGTCATTTTAGTATTCAATTTGCCAAAATCGAAAGAAACAATTTCTCCGCTCGCCACTTGACACTTGTCTTTCTTGCTTTGGGTCATTCATGTCGCTCACCGCTCGATGCTCGCTTGGCTTGTTGCTTCTCGCTTCTCGCTTGACATTCGATGCTCATTCTGTTCGATGCTCACCCCACTTGACCCTCACCGCTTGCCTTTCTTAGCTGACCTCGCTCATCATCGAATCCATGGGTCGGTATGGTCCTCGGTTGCCATTTTAAGGAGTACAAAAAATGAAATAAAAAATTATTGGTTGGTCATAGGTTGATCTAGAAATCGAACTGAACCCATTGGATTAATCCAATTCTCAATCGCTTTTTTAAGGAGTACAAAAAATGAAATAAAAATTATCGTTTGGTCCCGGGTTGACCCTGGAACCGGACCGAACCTATTGGGTTGGTCGGGTCCTTGGTCCCAAGCTCAATAGGGTCGGTCCTCGGTCCCAAAAATTAAGGATCGACACTGTGCGGTTTGGTCCATGGGTTAGGGGGTGGACCGGCCCAACCCGGACCATGCTCACCCCTATTCCTGCCTTTGTTTTATATGCACCTTAATTTAAGTGATCAAGAAGGTGTTAAAGAGAGAATCACGGTCGCTCCAACCTTTCTGCAAATGTGCAAGTTGCCGTACTCTCCCGCAGGCCATCCTCCACGGATTGGACATTTGTAAGTAGTCACGTCTAGCGACCGCGTTCTATCTTAATGCGGATGATCAATCCTTTTTGATTGATAAACGCTCTTTTCTTCTTCTTTTATGGGGGAACAAGACATGAGTGGATGCGATGCTCGTCCCTTTGTATTTTGTGTTGGTAGTTTTTTGTAAAACAAATTAAGAGATGCATTGTCCCACATCGAAAAAATACGAGTTCATACGTGGACGAGATTTGACACTAATCAATGATTATTATGTTTTATTTATTAAAATTCGGATTTATAAACTATAATGTTTTGTTGAAACAATGTGACTACTCACAAAAAAGTTACAATTATATTTATTTATAAATTATTTAATTTCGAAATTTTCCTATATTTTCAACGTAACCTTTGAAAACGTCACTTTGCAACATTTTTTGAAATGTTGCCTTTGTTCATTAAAATTAAGATAAGTACAATAGTTTTGGAATAAATGTAAATCAAGTCTTTTCAAATTTTCTTTTCTAAAACTATAGCGGTCTATTCCAATTGCTTCCCCTAAGAGATTTTGTAGAAATATTAGAATTGTTATATAGTATTTTCAATTGAGATTTTGTCGTATTCTAGAGCAAATTTGCCGGTGACAATTAGTAACGTTATGGGGCATATAAATTTTTTTAAAAAGTGATATCACACCTTAAAATCTGATTTCATTGTTCAACCCGATTCGTTTGTCATATTTCCCCAGCACTTTGTGTGTTCAGTGCATTTGAGGCTCATGGGGGTGGTGTTTATTTGGAAGAGACTTTAAGCTTTATGCCTATATTTGACAAGATTTTGCGTGGTTATTATACACAACCCACCTCCGCCGTCATCGATTAGGTGATTAAGGTTTGAAAAATCGCGAGTATTTAAATTGATGGCGATAGATGGAAACTATGAATAGTATATGTAACTTGCTCTTGTTACTTCTCTTGTTGTACGAGCGGGATGATGCTTTTATGGAGGTGGTGCAAAAAGAATGTCAGAGCTTCGAAAGTTTTCAGAGTCCTAGTCCGACGAAGGACGCGAAGAAAAGTAACATAAGAATATTAAAGTGGGAGAGAGCCCACCTACAAAGTTTACCTGCTTTTAGAGCATTGAAAATGGTGTTTCGGAGATGAGAAGATTTTCCTTTCCCCACTTTCCATCATATCGATTCCCTTCGGCTCTTTAGGAGAAGGGCGGGACGATTCAGGGTTTTGATCAAGGAAGCTCCAAACTTAGCATGCAAGCAAGTTACTTTGACCATTAGGAGCGATCGATTCACACGATAAATCTGGCCAGAAAGTCCATTAACTCCTCTTCCTAAATCAGCTTTCGAAGGATTGTGTTTGATCCTATACGTTCCCAATTATCAAGAAAAACGATTATCAGTGGTCACCGACTAAGCCATGTGGCCTAAATGGTGAAGGCTCGGAAGGGATGGAGATGGGACGGTGGTGGTGTTCAAACTTGTTGACCTAAGAAACTAGGATGCTTTTCAACTGATCATCACTTAGAGCGTGAATGATAATCATTCTGGCCAAAAATTGATTTCTAGAAGAGAAATATATTTTTCTATTTCTATTTCTAGATAAGTTTCTAAGTAAAAATAACCGTTTGATAATGATATAAAATTTCTACTTCAAAAATAGAAATTCGTTTGATAATGACAAAAGTTTCTTCCTTTTGGACAGCAGTGGACTGACGACGGCGGCTGGTGGCCGGCGACCGGTGGCGGCCGGCATCCGGTGGCCGGCGTCCGGTGTTCGACGGCGGAGGCCGGCGACCGATGGCAGCGTCCACCGATAGGTAGATGTTTTTTCAAATTTTTTTAGTATGTTCTATTAGCTCACCAAGAATGAATGGTACAAATTGAGCGAATTTAGTGATCGGGAAAAGTACTAGTAAAATATGAGATTTTTTAAAAGTCAAACGTCAAAGCTTGACCCAAGAAAAGAAAAAAGAAAAACAAAAGAAAGGTCGACAAGTCAACACATGGGGGAAAGGGGGACGGTCGGCGTCCTCTCTGATTGAGAACTTGGGCAGAAAGATAAAGGAGACGACGAAAAGGAAAGAGGGCTTTGCGTGTTTGCGTCACATGGACCTTATCAAGCCAATTTGACTTTATATCGCAATGCCACCAACTACTCGTGCCTCTCATTCGTCCAATCGGGATAGTTTTTGGGTTTAGACCTCAAATTCAAAGTTGAATGAAAATCAAGCTGCGAAGTCCACTTCTTGAGTTGTGGAGCTCTAGCATTTCATGGAAAATAGTGGCTTATGGCATCATAGAGCCAAAGGGTTTGTCAAGAGTCATTTTTTAGCAGTGATTTGGTCGAAGCAAAATTTTAGAAATTCGCATTGAAGTTCCACATTGCATTTTAGATTTGATAATTGCTTTGGGTCTGCGATTTGTTGGTGCGTAATAGTTGTTTTGCTAACGTTTAAGTTTAGTTTAGCTGATTGGTTATTGAGGTAGTGTTTTACTCGATTTTGACGTTGTTTCTTGTTTATTTGATAGAATTGCGAGTTCAACGATTCAAGTAACTTTTGTTATTTGATCATGGGCATTCCCAAGTGAGTAGTATATTCTCTTTTATGAATTTGTAAACTTATATTTGGAAAATGAAAACTATGAGGAATATTATATGCACATTGTGAATTGGCTAAAAGGCAAAAGTAATGTTCATAGCATATTTGATGCATTACTTGGGATCGGGCATTTATTACTATTTCTTCATTTGAAAATGGTTTGAGAAACGTTTTACGGAAAGTGTTGTGAAAGTTCAAATGTGTGTATTATGCCAAGAACTAATTTTTGAAATGGATTCTTTGATGATTTGGGAAGCGTTTAATGAAAGATGTTTCGAAATTTTACTAGTCTATGAAATGAATTCCAAAAATGTGAGAGAAATGTATTGTGACATATGTATGTATGTATATATTCTTTTGGATTTGCGAAACCTTTTTGTAAAAGTTATGTTGACTTTGAGTATGGTTTATAAAATGTGATTTGATTCAATATGTGAAACATATTTATGAGGGATTTTGGATTAGTTTTGTGGAAAAAATTGATTTGTGAAACCAATTGTGATATAGATTAGTCATATAGTAAGAGCTACAAGATAACAAAATTGTGTGAGAACCACCTCTGAGGTCTTACAGTCGATGACTAAATGCTACACAATAACGTAATTTTTTGAAGACCACCTCTAGAGCCTTGTACTATTGATATGTGCCGGACTAAGTGCTACATGATGATGCCATGTCATGGGAACCACCTCGAGGGTCTTGAGATGTGATGTGGTACGAGTTTAGACAATAAAATAGACCATTGACATGGTTTTTGATAGAAATTAACCAATGGACTTGACTATTGATATTTGAATTGTATAAAACTTATTGAAATGAAACAACTCATATATGATTTTATATGCATTACTCACTAAGCTGTGGTTGCTCATCTGTTTTTTTCCCAATATTTTTAGGTCAATTAATAATTGACTAATAAAGCGATAGCGATATTGGTGAGGACTTTTGGAAGTTGGATTCTAGTGGTTAAAGGTTGCGTCCTTTGATTGGAAGGACAAGTATGTCACCCCCCTTTTCTGCAAGATTTGTGATGTGACATCTTTTAATATCAAAGTGGGACCTCCTCTAGTATGTGTATGGTTTGGGGACAAACTATGTGGAAGTTGGTGGGCCTATAATGACCCAATTCAATGAGAGCAAGGAGTGGTCGTCGGGGTCAAAGAGGATCTAGACAAGGAGTGGCTCCTAACAAGCTTCTAGAATGATGAATGGAGTAGGAATGAATCGATCGTGCATCGAACATAAGGAGAGCAATTTTGGAATATTTATGTGAAGACGAGAATTAACTCATGGAGGTGCCTTCTAACGTAGCGTTTGTTGACACTCAAATTTTTGTTGACCATTTACACCTCCGTCCATTTTGCAAAAAAGAAAAAGAAAATGAATTAGACATAAAAAATAATAAACGTAGGGTGGGCCCATGTCACATAGCCCACGTTTCCTTTAACATAATCTTCGACCTATCAAGAAGCCCACTAGGCTCACCTTCATTTCCTTCTTGAGCCCAAAAGAATAGAGAAAAAGAGGGGCCTAGCCCAGCTATTTTTTCCTCCTTCGCACACGCTACTCGCTTTCCATCCACGTTTGCGATCGTGATGCAGCAAAGGTAATCGAAAAATAGCAAAGCAGCATCTGTGAGGCAACGAAAGCACGGTTGAGTGAGGCGCAAATCCAGGGCTTTTGGAAGGTTCGTGAACTAGCATGAGTATGTTAGGGGGAAACAGAAAATATATTTTCCTTCTAAGAGAGGAGACTCGCTCGAGTGATGTACTGGCGAAGGAGAGAGGAGGGAGCTGGTTCTTTGAAGTGAGGGGAGGAATGGAAAAAAAAAATTCTCCAAAAGAAATCGATCGAGATCTCACTAGAAAAGAGAGAAAATGGAGAGATATACTTCCCCGGAGAGAGAGGGGCCGAGGTTTTTTTTTTTTTTTTTTGGTCGAAAGTACCATTTGTATTCATATTAGCGGTAATTACAGTCGGAATTTACAGCATCCATAGAGAGTATGTCAAGAAGTGCAACAAAAGGTTGAAATAACCAATTAAGGGCCGGATCAGGGGTGTGATGGGCCTTCGCGGCCCAGTCCGCAGCCTGGTTCGCATCTCTCAAACAGTGTTGGAGGGTTAGGTCAGAGAAGCTAGAGAGTAGCCTGATCGCCTCCTCCACGAGCAACCGAAGCTCCCACACGGGCGAACGGCCATGACGCACAACAGTAAGGAGGGGAAGGCAGTCTGATTCAACCTCGATCGTGGTATGTTAAAGCCCTCGTCACAGCAGATGGTGAAGAGTACAGGTGAGTGTGTTGAATTTAGTTTCCAGTGCTGATGTCGCTCTAAATCTGCACGAGAAGCCATCCAATAGTCGCCCTTGGTGGTCTCTATAGACACAGGCCATCGACCCCTCGTTGCCGCCCGGTTGAAATGCGCCGTCGACATTATATTTGAGAGTGTCGGGGGCTGGAGGTCGCCACAGGTGCGTGGGATGGTGAAGGGGAAGGCCTGATCTCGTTCGGGTAACAATAGGGGAGGTGAAGGCCCTAGTCTGCTCGACAGCCAGATCGACTACTCTTCCCGGTTTTGGCTGCTGATCGCGAAATACGACGTCATTGCGCATTCTCCAAATTTGCCAGATGGTATTGACAGTCAGCTCCAGCCCAGGTAGGTGTTTAGGAGTAGCCGCTCTTACGTTGAGCCATTATCGATCCTCTAAATTTGCATAGGGGAGATTGGGATGTTAAGCTTATGATTTTCCCATACAGCACGAGTCCATGCGCAATGAAAGAAGAGGTGCTCGACGGTCTCCGGACGCTGTTGTCGACACAGGGGGCACCAAGGATTGGAGGCAATGTGGTAGTGGAACAAGTTGGCCTTCGTCGCAATGGCATTCTAACAAAGTGCCCAGGTAAAAACTCTGATCTTTGGTGCCGTTTGCATTGACCAAATTCGACGCCATAGGAGTTTAGGATTCTAATAAGATGATGATGCTGTATGACTGTTGGTAGTTCTTGCTTGCTGAAGTAGTTTATGGTAGCAGCTCTTGACCATATATTCGCCATCTTTTGTGCCTGTCCAGATAATGCAATCTACGATAGGAATATGTTTGATTGATATATTCAATACCTGGGCTGTGATGTCTTCACCAAATAGAGGGAGGAGTTGAGATTGGTTCTAGGTTTGGTGGGTCGGATCAATAAGATCTGCCACCAACAATGGATCGTCTTTGTTGTTCGGTCCATATAGAGTGCCAATAGGTAACCAACGGTCACCCCTTATTCTGATATCGTGGCCGTCACCTACTGACCAGCATAGATGAGGACTAATAGCATTCCTCCCCAATAAGAGACTCTTCCATCCCCATGAGGCCCGAGCTGCTGGAGTAATAGATAAGAAAGTTTGCATAGGAAAGTATAAACCTTTAAATAGTTGACTCCATAACACCAAGGACTATTGCAATAATCGCCAAGCCTGTTTTCCAAGCATAGCTTCATTAAAGTCTATTAAATCTCGAAAGCTTAAGTCGCCGTTATCTTTACTCATTTTAAACAGATCCCATTTTCACCAATGAATACCCTTTCTATTTTGATTAGTTTGCCACCAGAATCTTGCAATGCTTTGTTCTAGAGATTTGCAAATTGACAAGGGAATCTTAAAAATAGACATGGCATAATGTGGTAGGGCTTGCACGACAGATTTAAGAAGTACTTCCTTACCGTCTTTTGAGAGTAACTTACCCTTCCAGCCCTACAACTTAGCATGAACACGCGCTAAAATCCAAGAGAACATTTCCTGCTTTGATCGCCCCCAATCGGACGGTAATCCCAGATATTTTCCACACCTAATCAATACTGGTACTCTTAGCTCACCTGACATATTATCTTGCAAGGCAGATGGACAGTGATTACTGAAAATAATGCCGGACTTATTGCGATTCACAACCTGACCCGTTGCTAGACAATATTGGTTCGGAATGCTAGCAAGGTTCTGACATTCCCGAATTGTCCCATCTAGAAAGAAAATAGCATCATCGACGAAAAATAGATGGGACATGGTTGGACACCATTGATTGAAATGTATACTTTTAATGTGTCCCATACTGACAGCTTGATTGAGTAAGGTCGATAACACATTTGCTACCAGAATAAACAAATATAGAGATAAGGGGTCACCTTGTCTTAGACCTCGCGAAGGGGAAAAGTAGGAAGTGGCTCGCCATTGAATTTCACACTCAAGGAAGTAGTAGATACACACTGCATAATCCATCAGATCCATGTGGGATGGAAGCCCAATTTGTAGAGATAGTCGTTTAGGAAATCCCACTCGACCCGATCATACGCCTTTTGCATGTCTATCTTTAGGATTACATTGAATTTGCGCTTTCTCTTCTTGATCTTAAACTGGTGAAGAACCTCTTGCACAATCAAGATGTTGTCCTGGATCTACCTTCCACTTACAAAGGTTGACTGTTCCTTAGAAATAAGAGAGTTCAAACAAGGTTTAAGGCGGTTAGATAGCACTTTGGAAATGATTTTGTAGGCGAAGTTGCACAGGCTAATGGGGCAATATTGTTCTAGCTTTTCTGGATGGGGTACCTTAGGAATCAAAGTAAGAAAAGTCTGATTAATTCTAGGAGGCATCTGACTTGTCATCAGGAAGTGCTATACTTGGAGCAGTATATCATCTTTAATAATGTCCCAATGTGTCTGATAGAACAAACCACTTAATCCGTCGGGGCCAGGGGCTTTTGTAGTCCATAATTGGAATGTGGCCTGTCGGACCTCATCCATTGTAACGTTAGCAATTAACTAATCATTCATCTCATCACTTACAATCGGCGGACATTGGGCAAGGATAGGTCTGTAATCCCTCGACCCCTGAGTTGTGTATAATGTCGAAAAGAAAGCCGTTGCCATACCTTGTAGGGCCCGAGTGTCACAAATCCACTGCTGGTGCTCATCTTGAAGTATAGTAATGCGATTTCGAGACCGTCATTATAGAGTAGATGCATGAAAGAAGCGGTTGTTCTTATCCCCCCACTTCATCCATTGTATTTGAGATCTCATAGCCCAGTACTACTCTTCTTGCTGCCAAATTCTTGTAATGTCCTATTTGAGTTTTGCAGCTTCCTCTCTTTTATGATGTAAATGCTCTTGGTTGGTTAGATTTTGTAGCTGGTTTTGTAGAGTGATAACACTGGACCGTCCATTTGAAAACTTAGCCCGACTCCATGTAGATAGGACTGTGCTAATATGCTGCAACTTAGAAAGCAAAACTGGCGGTTTGGGGGAAATAGAATTCCACGCCGTAGATATGACCTCATTGCATTCTACATCATCATTCCAATAGGCTTCATAGATGAACAGTTTTTGCCTTCTTTTGATCGGTGTTGAAGTTTGGAGTATCAACGGACTACGATCGGAACCCACCGCCAGTAGTGCTAGCACGTCTGCCTCAGGGAATAGAATACGCCAGTCCATTGAACATAGAGCCCGGTCCAACTGTTCCTTAACAATCTCATCCCATCTCTATTATTCATCCAAGTAAACTTACATCCCTTGCTATCTATCTCCATCAGTTCACAATCATTCAGAACAGAACGAAAAGATAGCATATGATGAGAGTCCGCAGGTCTCTTGCCAAGTTTTTCCCATGGATAAAGTACTTCATTATAGTCCCCAACACATAACCACGTAAAGCTATTTAGGCTACCAATCATTCTAAGTTCATCCCAAACACCCTGTTGTTGGCCATAAGTATAAGGGGCGTGAATATAGGTTAGGCGAATGGTTCTATCTTCCTCTACCAACTTGCAAGTCATATCTATCAAATATTGAGAAGAGCGAAGCACCTGAATAGACACCTGGTCATTCCACATCAGGGATAATCCTCTTGCTATTCCGATTGGGTTAATGATATATGAATGCTAAAACCATAAGTTGCATTGAATCCGTTGAAGCTTTGATTCTGGGTTCTTTGTCTCCATTAAAAAGGTGACATTGGGCTTTTCTTTAGCCATCATGGCCTTTAGAATCTGAACTGTCAGGGGATTGCCCAAACCCTGACAGTTCCAGCTTATAAGCTTCATTTGTTAGGCGGTGGCTGTTGAGGGCCAGCCACCAAAGCCCATGCTCCGGCTTCCTCAGCCGTATAAACATGTGTATCCATGAGAGTAGCTTCGTCCTTGTCATAGAGCAGCAAGTGCTTAGGCTCATAGGGGTTGTATCTCTTAATCTTTTTTGCCATTCCTTGCTTTGATGTTAGTAGCACATTCTTGCTTTTCTTTGGCATCATGGCTTCTATCGGTTGAGTTTGAATGCCTTTTAACTTCTCTGGTGTAGGTATTTGAACAGTTTGAGGAGGGGTTCCATGCAGCTGAGGATGCTGGTGGTTTGGTTGTTCCTGGTTTGGTGCATGTTGGTGAGTGGTAGTGGCTGAACCCGACATATTAACTTCGGCACCAAGCGCTAGTTGAGATAATACATATGCTTGCTGGAGCTGAAGTTGGGCTGGTGGCATTTCAGGTACAGTTTCTGCCGATGTAGCTGCAATATCTTGTGGGTTGTAAAAAGCATTCAAATACGGACTATTCTCTCTTACCTCGGCTCGTAGCCACTGGCCATAGGCCATTTTCCCTTTACCATCCAGCTTTGCTTCATCAAAAGGTATATCCTTACAGTACGTCGCATAATGACCCAACCGCCCATAGGAATAGCAAAAATGTGAGAGTTTCTCGTATCGGAAGTCTAGCCAAAGAAGCTTACCCTCAATTCGGATGAGCTTGCCCGTCTTAAGAGGTTCATTTTAATGGCAATTCCACCCTAGCATGCCCGGGTCTAGCTGATGTTCCTTCTTTTATGTCAACTCGGACTTCCAAAACACGACCCAAATGTTGTACAGCCCTGTTGATCATCGCTGCCATGCACCATTCTAGAGGTAGGCCAAGCACTTGAACCCAAAAGGCACATGTAGAAAAATCATAGTAGTGAAAGAGGGTATTGGGAATCCATGGCTTTAGAATGACCAAGTGCCCAGAGAATAACCGAGGGCCCTCGTCCAGCACCTTTTGTTTGTCAGCTTGAGATTGAAACTTGATCGCATAGAGGCCTGCTTCTCTCTGTGAAATCTCTACTTTGTCAATGCGCCATACACGCTTTAAAGTGCTTTGTAAAGCAAGGATATTAATAGAAGGATTTGATAAAATGTATCCTATTAATGTCAGTCAGCATTCGTCTAACTTTGCAGGTGGAAGATCCCACTCCTCTATGAGCTGCTCAGTGGTTATTCAGCCAAGCCTGTTGCAAAGGGCCAATAAACGTGAGGAGTCATCGTGGGTCTCCGTCGCCATTAGTCCACCCAGGTCGTAGAGAGATTCAACGACCAATACTACGAGCCATTTGCCTAAATTCAGAGTTCATCAAAGACCACTCGACACGCCATAGTCCAGAATACCACTACTGTCAGCATCTAAATTAAGGCACATCACTTCTCCCCAGCTATCTAGGAAACTATCTCTGCCGTGCTAACTCCACCTAAATTGATGAGTGGTAATCGAAAACTATTCTGCTCAAGGTATACCTAGAGATGGCAGAAAGGGGGAACTACCAGAAAGGAGGCCAATCGCCTCTTGAATTGCATGCATCGATGGGAGCAACCAAAAACCTGGGCAAGGAGACTGAATTCCGAGGGATTCTAGATGCAATAGCTGCCCAGTCGCGTGCAAGCCAACTGCGAACCTAGAGGATGGCAAATTCTGGAGTTTGTGTGCAATTATCGAAGAGATGGTGGTTGCATGCGATGGATCCCTTCATCGCTGGCATAGGTGGGCAATTGGTAGGGGAAATAGGGAGGATTCATTGAGAGAATTGCAGAAATTAACCAGAGATTGGATGAAGATAGGATGGGAATTGAGTGAGGGAGGGTTCGTGAAAAAAACTACCATAACGGTAGAAGGGGCTCTTCATTTCAAGAGAAAGTAGTCATCTTTGATATTTTTCTATACTATTATGGTAGTTAGTGCAAAGCTCTAAATCGGTAGCTAAGAGAAACCGCCATGGCAGAGGGGCCGAGGGTTACATCTTGCTGTTAGGGTGAGGATCATATCGTGCCATGAGGAAGATAAGGCCGGGGTGGGAACACATCACCATCCATTGTAGTTTTTGTCTTCTCCATCAATGTTGATGTCCGGCAGTGTAAGGTGTTGTTTGTTTGTGTTCCTGGATTCTGTTTATGAACACAATTTCTGTTTTTTTGTTCCGGGGAACAAAAAAAGAACATAAACATATTTGTTTGCATTTTTATTCCAAATCTATTTTTTGGTCCCCGAGAACAAATTTGGAATAGAAATAAGAAACAATAAAAATTTGTTTCTTGTTTCTAGAACACTTCTGAGAAACAATTTTTCTATCTCATTTTTTTTCTTCTCTTTTTTTTCTTCTTTTTTCTTTGGTCGGTTGCTGGCCTCTGCCATGATCGGCGATGCCATCGAGGGCTGGCGAGGCTTGGCCTTGCCGTGGCTGGGCGAGGCCGCTGGCCCTTGTTGGCTAGTCGTCAGCCATGGCCGAGGCCGGCGACCGGCCAAAAGGAAGAAAAAAGAAAATTGAAAAATGAAAAAAGAAAATAAAAATATTAAAAAATTAAAAGAAACAAAAAAATTATACAAGTTTACCAAACATGTTTATGTTCTTCCAAAAACAAGTTTACCAAACGCGTTCTTCTGTTCAAAAATTGTTCCCTGGAACATAAATAGTTTTTTCTATTTCTGTTCCTTAGAACAATTTTTGAACAGAAACGTTACCAAACGCACCCTTATTTTCCCTTGTTTTTTGGAAGTGAAGTGCGCATTGTTAAAATGAGGAGATCGTAGTCTTTCTGTTACAAAACAAAGCTGATTTTTTTTATGGATGTTACTCATCTAGAGTAGTATGCACCGTGTCAAATTAATAAATGTATATTAAATGTATATTTTTATATATACATAATAAATGATAATTTTTGTGATTTTAATTAAATTAATTTGATTCAAATTCACAAATAAATAAATAATAATAAAGTCTAAAATGAATTTACACTTAAAATGTTAATCTACCATTTATTAATATCATTCTTTGTTACAATTTAACAAGTTCAACTCCATTCCAATAATCCATAAAATGTGGATAAGCAATTCACATTCTAGATTCATATGTCAGATGTATTGAGAAAAAAAAGAGAAAAAAACTTGGGGTGTAAATTTTGTATCATGGGAAATGAGAGTCAAAAGAGAAAAGAAGATTAAGTTTTTCTTCTTTCTCAATTTATTGTTTCTATTATTTTTTCATATATATACTTTTTCACCCTTTATTTATTGAAAAATTTAAAATTTATCTCGCATATCAGAATCATAAATTCATATGTCGGAATTCCTACTTGAGTGTCAAAAAGTATAGAAAAAGTTAACCAGGAGTAAGTTTTTTTAACATATGTTGACTAAATGTCGAATAGTGTTCGGGAGTGTCGAAGAGTATTGAACATGTGTGGAAGTGTCCGACACGACATGAAGGCTTTTTGTCGGTGTTTCCTAGGACAACACCTATGCTGGAATTTCTCCACCTCACCCACGATTCCACGGTGAAAGGTCGTCACTATTAGCTCTCTGTCCTTTTCTCCGTTTTGTGTGTGTATTCATCTCATCACTTGAGAGACTTAATTGTTAATGATGTTTTGGCTAGAAAAAGGCGGTCGCTCTAGAGTGAGTTTGTCCCGTTTGTCACTAGTAATAAACTGCCGATGGCTGATATGGTGGTCGAGTGTTAATCCGAGTAGATGGCTAGATGATAGTGGTGGCGTATGATGGCTTGAGCATCGGCGAGTACTCACTGGAGAATGGCGTTGATTCGGTGAAGGGCATTACCGGGAGGAAGAACACTTCGGAAGGAAGAAGAAAGTGGTGTAGGGAAAATAATTAAAAAGAAATAAAAAAGAGAAAATAAATTACAAAATAGAAAATGAAAAGAGAAATGAAAAGGTGGTTGAATATACTCTTTTTTTTTTTTTGGTCAGATGGACTATACTCTTGCCTGGGTCAAATTTGGGTAATCAAGCTAGGTGGGTCAGACTATGAGATGGGCTGGAGGCTGGGCCACGGGTTGGGCTAAGAATATGAATAGAAATGGTTGCGAGCAAGCTAAAAATTTCGTGGATTGATTTGGTTAATTCGAAATGGGCTTTAGGGTTAGTTCGGATTTAGACCCAACCTGGATTAATAGGTCTGGTTACTGAATCGAAGTGGCCAAAGGACTTGGTCTGAAGTCTATTTCTAAATTTAAAATAATAAAAATAATACAAAATTTTAAAATCATAAAAAAATTCAAAAAATTCCAAAGATTAATAAAATTTTGAAAAATTCATAAATTTCATAAAAAAAATTAAAAATTAAAAACATAAAAGAATAAAAATTTCAAAAATTCTTTAAAAAATCTAAAGATACATGAAAATCCAGAAAATTAGAAATCTTTGTAAATTTTTTTTAAAAATAACCTCTTCGAATTATTTTTGTCCTAAAAAGTGGAAAATACTTAAACAAATTGAAACCCGAAATTAATAAGCCTTTAGGGCCTTACAATAGGGATTTTTGGATGCCATTTTCTTTTAAAGACAATATTATGTTGCTTCGATTATACTTGGTTGTGCACATTAACATCTTGAGTGTTATTTTCATTTTTTTAATGGTCAGGATGAACCCTAAAAGCTTTCAATAGGTTGCCCTAGCATTTTACTTAGTATTAATCAAGTTTAGGTACTGAAAGAACTGTTAGTTCTAGGACTAACGTAATCAAGTCCCCATTCTCCATATCTCTGGTTGCACGAAAAGGTGAGATATTATTCTATATTTCACTTGGTTTCTAGTGACCTAAATAGGCTAGTGACAACTTTTCATATAGAAATTCACATATGATTAATTGAATAAAAATCGAATATCCAATGTCATGTGAGATATAGACTCGGGAAAACTCACCTTTGTGATCGATGAGTCATTTGAGGTGTTAGCAAATGATGTTTCATTCGAGATCATCATTTGTATGAACCATTTGACCCATCTCATAACCAAGTACCTTTAAACCCTAGGTTGATTTATGAACATCGAAGTTCCATGTCGTAGAAAAACAAAAACCCTAGTTCGGTTGCTTCCTTTCCCTTTGTCCTTCATCACAGGCCAAAAATCTATCATTTGCGTTGGTTTTGCCTCCTTTCCTACCTCCCTTCATCCATTCATCGATTCATCTCATCTACTCCATCACACCCATAATCCAGATTCTCATTTCTACTTGCACGCGCTGCTCAATCAAAATCCCAAAAGCTTCAAAAGCTACAAGTTGCTAACTTCTCTCTCACCGTTTCTTTTGACTCCTCGAATCCCATATCCTCTTTCAAACCCTCTTCGCACTTCTCCACGCACCTATCGAGAAGATGCAACAGGCTTCATTCGCCTTTTAAGAGGAAAGAGCTTGCAATGCTTTCTTGACTTTGCTTTTCCTCTGTTGCTCCACGCTACGTGATACCTTGGTTCGGCAGTGGCCATGGATGTTTGGTCAGAGATATCCAGCCTTAGTTTGCTTAGCCCTCAAATCTGATTCTCCCACGATCTCAAGGAATGCAGTGACGCCGTGCCCGTCAAAGAAGATGATTGTGGTCGAGGTGAGACACTCGATCGATTGCTGCTGGACTTTGATTTCGATGTTTGTGTCAACGCATCGAGTTTCGTCCTCAAGCTCTCCTCAGTTGATGAACTCCTCAGACGGCAAAATCCTCCTCATCGAGATCAAGAGGGTATTGGCTAGAATTAGTCATTTTGTTTTTTAGTTTGAATTAGTCAAAGTTGTTTAGTTTGTTAGGATTTTGTTGTTATGGTCCTAGATTTTAGGGGTTGGTTTTATTTGTTGCTATTTTACAATTATTTGTTGATAACGATGGCCTTTTTAACAGGTCTTGTGGATAATGGATGAAGTAGTTCAGTATCTTTCTCTGAACGTCTCTCTCTTTTCAATGCTCGAGAGCCATTTTTGTATCAATGGTATTAGAGCCGGCTTATGGAGAGTGTTGAGATTTCAAACACGTGAGGAAAAGTGAGCCATAAAAGATTGAGAATAAAAAAGAAAGAGAGTCCATGAGAATACAGCAGTAGCTCTATTCCATTTTACTCTTGTAGTGGTAGTTGAAGTCAATGGCCTCTGAGACATTTGTGCAACTGACTATCCCACATTTTGATGGTCACCTTGATCATTGGAGCATGTTGATGGAAAATTTCCTCAAGTCCAAAGAGTATTGGCAAGTGGTTACTTCTGAAGTTGTAGAAGTAGAGGAGGGAGTTGTGTTGTCAGCAACGCAAAAAGCCAATCTGGATGCATTAAAGTCGAAAGATCTCTAGGCTAAATGTTATTTGTTCCAAGCTATTGATAGATCAATCTTGGAAACAATTCTTTGCAAGGATACCTCCAAGCAAATTTGGGACTCCATGAAGAAAAAATATTAAGGATCAACAAGAGCAAAGAGGCAGTAGCTTGAAGCACTTCGTTCATTGTTTGAAATGCTACGAATGAAATTAGGAGAGTCGGTCATAAACTATTTTCCCAAACTATGGCAATTGTCAATAAGATGCGGATCCATGGCAACAAGACGATGGATGTTACTATAATTGAGAAAATTCTGATCTTTGACATTAAAATTTAGTTTTGTTGTCTATTCCATAAAGGAAGCCAAGGATATTGATGAACTTTCAATTGATGAATTGCAGGGTTCTTTATTGGTTCATGAGCAAAATTTCCAACAACAAGAGATGGAGGAGCAAGCATTGAAGGCTTCAACTAAAAATCACTTTCCATCGTCATCTAAAACAAATAAAGAAAGATGGTGCAGTAAGTGTGGAAGAGGAAAAGGCAGAGGAAACAATGATCACAATAGCTCAAATAAAAAATCTTATAATAATTAATATGATGATTCTCAATGGAAAGGGAGAGGTCGTATAGGTCGGCATTCAATTGATAATAATCAAAGTCAGTAGACAAATCCAATGTAGAGTGTTTCAGATGTCAAAGTATGGCCATTATAGATTAGAATGTCAAACTAATTTGAATAGACAAAGTGAAGAAAGAATTAACTTTGTAGAAAGAGAAGAAGAATTGCCTTTTTTGATGGTGTGTCACATGAAGGAAGAAATTCATCTAAATATGTGGTATTTGGACACTAGCTGAGTGGAGATAAAAATGTGTTCTCTAATTTGGATGAATCTTTCCGCAACACTATGAAATTTGGAGATAATTCTACTACTTCTATTATGGGAAAAGGGAACGTAACAATTCACACGAAGTGAAGTTTTATGCAAACCATCTCAATTTTTTATTTTTATATCCTTGAGTTAAAGGCCAATTTGTTGAGTGCCGGCCAACTACAAGACAAGTGATATGAAATATCTACAAAATGTGGCATTTGCAGAATACAAGATGAAACACTGGGCTTAATTGCCGAAGTCAATATGATGAAGAAAGGAATGTTTATGTTGTATCTTCACAATACTTCACATTCTTGCTTCTCTATGAGATCAAAGGATGAGGCTTGGTTACTGCATTTTCGTTATGGATATCTCAATTTTGGTGGACTAAGAACACTACATATAAAGAACAAGGTGACGAGTCTTTCTCAAATTATAGCTCATTCTCAAATTTGTGAAGAATGTGTTGTTAGTAAATAATACCGGAATCAATTTCCACAAGGAATATCATGGAGAGCAAGGAAGACATTGGAGCTCATACATTCAGACATTTGCCGGCTAATAAATCAATCTTCCAATGGAGGTAAAAGATACATAATTATCTTCATTAGTGACTATAACCGGAAAATTTGGGTTTACTTTTTACATAATAAATTTGAAGCTTTTGTAGCCTTTAAAAGCTGCAAATTACTGATTGAAAAAGAATTGACAACCCAATAAAAGTTCTTCGCACTGATTGTGGTGGTGAATACAGCTCACATGAATTTGCAAATTTTTGTAAGATGCATGGAATCAAGAGGCAACTTACAATAGCCTATACGCTACAACAAAATGGCATTTGCGAAGATTCATACTATTTTGAATATGGTATGAAGCCTTTTGACAACAAGTGGCATTTCGAAAAGCTTTTGGCCCGAAGCAATCAATTGGAGCATTAATTTTTTGAACATCCTACTCTTGTTGTTCAAAATATGACTTGGGAGAAAGCTTAGAGTGGCTAAAGACCAACAGTAGATCATTTCGGAATTTTTGGGTGCGTCGCTTTTGCTCATGTTCCACACTAGAAGGGGAAAAAGTGAGATGATAAGGGAGAAAAATGCATTTTTCTTGGTGTTAGTGATCAATCAAAGGCTTGTAAGCTTTGTAATCCTATCACCAAGAAAATCATTATCAATCATGATGTAGTCTTTGATGAAGATCAAACCTAGCCATGGATCAAGAATAGTGTTGTGAACCATATTCTAGCAGACTTTGATAATGATGAGGAAAAACAACAACTTGCGGAGCATGTGCTACAACCAACAATTACTCAAACTTTCCCAAAGATGTTCAAAGTCCACTTATTGCTGAACAACGACCACAACATGTTAGAAGGAGACCCGCATGGATCACTGATTATGAGATTATATGAATTGATCCATTTGAAGACCCACTTACACATTTTGTTCTATTTTTTTATTGTGATCCTACAACTTTTGAGGTTGTTATAAAACAACTAAGTTGGCGGAATGCAATAAATGAAAAAATTGTAGCTATTGAAAGAAATAATACTTGAGAGTTGACAAATCTTCCTAGAGGGCACAAAACTACTGGTGTCAAGTGAATGTACAAGACAAAGTTGAAAGCAAATGGTGAAGTTGACAAGTACAAGGCACACTTAGAAGCTAAAGGTTATAAGCAAGAGTTGGGTGTAGATCCTGAAGAAGTCTTTGCACCTATTGCACGACATGATACAATGAGATTGGTGATTATATTGATAGATCAAAATTCATGGCCTATCTTCTAGTTGGACATGAAATCAACATTTTTGCCTAGTGACCTCCAAAAACAGGTATTTGTTTATCAACCTACTGGATATGTGAAGCCTAGTGGTGAACATAAGGTCTATAAACTAAAAAAGGCTTGATATGGGTTAAAACAAGCTCCACGAGCTTGGTATAGTCTCATTGATGCTTATTTTTTGAAGGAAGGTTTAAAAAAAAATGTCCATATGAGTATACACTTTTTATTAAGATAGGTGACAGAGGAAAGTTGCTTATTATGTGCTTATATATGAATGATGTTATTTTTACTAGAAATGATCATGCCATGTTTGACAAGTTTAAGAATTCTATGATGGTTGAATTTGAGATGACTGATCTTGGGATGATGCTTTACTTTTTGGGTATTGAAGTGACTTAATCAGTAATAGGGATTTTTTATTTCTCAATATATATATATATATATATATATATATTCAAGAGATTTTAGACAGGTTTCTAATGAAGAATTGCAATTCTGTGAGTACACCAACTGAATTTGGTTTGAAGCTTTTGAAAGATTCTAAAGGAAGAAAATTGGACAACACTCTCTACAAGCAAATTGTGAGTGACTTGATGTACTTCACCACAACATGGCCTAGTATAATGTATGATGTGAGTCTCATTAGTAGGTATATGGAATGCACAAGAGAGATGCATCTTAATGTAGCAAAAAGAATTGTTTGTTACTTGCAAGGTATGGCTACTTATGGAGTGCTTTATAAGAAGGAAGAAAAGTCAGATCTATTTGGCTTTATAGATAGTGATTATGCTGGAGATCTAGATGATAGAAGAAGCACTTCAAAATATATTTTTATGCTAGGTTCAGAAGCTATTTCATGATCCTCAAAGAAACAACCAATTGTTATGTTATTGACCACTGAAGTTGAGTTTGTAGCTGCAACTTCATGTGCCTGTCAATCTATTTGGCTAAGAAAAATTCTTGAAAAACTTCAGTCTAAGTAATAAGGAGCAACTTCAATTTACTGTGATAACAGTTTAGCCATTAAACTCTCCAAAAAAACCTGTTTTACATTGTAGAAGCAAATACATAGATGTGAAGTATCACTTCTTGAGATCTTACGATGGACAAAACAATCAATCTTATTTTCTGTAGAAGTGAAGATCAAGTTACAGACATACTAAATTCGTCAAGTTGCCTATGTTTTTGAAGCAAAGAATATTGCTTGGTGTTTGCTTAATGGATAATCCAAGTTAAGGGAAGGTATTTATTATTTTTTAAACTGATTGCCTATAACATCATTTAAGGGAGGGAATGTTGGCTAGAATTTGTCATTCTATTTTTTAGTTTGATTGAGCCAAAGTTGTTTAGTTTGTTACGATTCTATTGTTATAATCCTAGATTTTAGGGGTTGGTTTTCTTTGTTGCTATTTTATTTTGTTGATATCGGTGGCCTTTTAAAAGATCTTATGTATAATGAATGGTGTAGTTAAGTATTTTTCTTTGAACGTCTCTTTTTTTTTTCAATGCTTGAGGGCCATTTTCGTATTAGAGGGACAAAGTTGTAATTGCCGATCACACTAATTGTTGTTGAATACCTTCATCTCATCCTCCTCCTCTATCTAGGACTCGAATTTCTAGTGCTGTTCTCACAGAGAAGAAGAGTCTAAAGGAGCTCTAGTCGAATAGCTTAGACAATGATGAAGGGAACAAAAAGCCACCGCCCAAGCCATTATGGCAGTACAAGTATAGCAGTAGCCTTAATTGTGACATTGCCAAGTGCAAAGGACTAATCCGATCACTAGAGTTCCTCTCGCGAAGCAACTCGACCGATTTGATTCTAATTCTAAAGGACAAATTTGCCTCCCAAGACAACTTGAGGCAGAATTTGCAGAAACAATCTTCTATATCAAGTTAAAGATTGTTGTCGTAGTCATATCAATCCTCCTTTGGCATGCCATATTTGTACGATCCTGTCGCAATCATAGAAGCCCCCAATGACGAAGAAACAATATGGCCCGACGTGAGGGTTAATCTTGTATTGAATTTTCTGCACCACATCAAACAATTAGGACTGAGAGCTTGTTCGGGTTTGGCTTGTTGTTTTGTAATGGCAAGGTAAGGAACAAGAAGAAATAAGTTATCCTGATTAATCCGTTTTGTTAATTTACATCAACACAAAGAGAAAAAGAAGAAATATTGCAATGATCCTTGAGTATTGTTCTCAAAATATTCGCACTATGTTGTCTTGAATACTATGGATGCATCTTTTGGTTTTCCAACTGCAGTTACATTCTTGCTTCATGTCCTAATAATAACGATCTTGAGGCAAAGGAAGAATACTAGTTAAACTTGTATATCTAATTGCTCAATGCACTAACCCTAAATCCTACAATTGCTAAAGAGTTACTACTCTTCTAATTAGTTTCAAACCATCAATCAAATTTTACAACGGAAGCCTCAAGCACAGTAGTGACAGCCGGTTTCCTGTCATTAGATGCCATCTTTAGCAGGAAATCACTGACGCTTTTCGTTTAGACGTTATAGTGAAGAAGATAATTTTGAAAAGTATAAATTTTCCTAAGCATATATGACCATTGATCTTTCCCATTACTATTTTATAATTTTCGTGCTTTTCTCAGAATTATTTACTTAAAATTTTTTGATGAGGCATAATACATATATACAAATTGACAAGCGATAAGACAAAAAAAGATATATTTTTTAAGTACGGTAGAAAATTTTAGCAGTGAATATGAAATCATGTACATAAGCGGACTAATATGATGAATTTTCTAAAGCTAAACGAGTATTGATAATTTATATATTGTCTCAACATATTGTTTTGTCCTTATTTATTCATTTATCAAATATCATAGTGCAGACAAAATACTCTATTAAATCTTGTATATCATCGCTATCGATCATAATTATAGAGTTAACAAGTGAGCTCATCGAACATTAAGTACACAATATGTTTATGTTTTCTAATTTTCTTATTGATATTTATTTTAATATACTATCATAAGTTTGAATGTGATTAATTTAAATTAGTTGAGGTCTTAAAGCTTTAGGATGATTAAAATGCAACTAATTATAACTGAATTAGGTTTTCTGTCTGATTTAATAAATTTTATTCCAAGTACGTTTTGTCCCCAACATTACTAGTTGACTGAACTTCTTATTTCAGTAAGCTAAAATTGGATCTTAATTAGATTTGGTCAGCTCAGCTATATATTGAATAAGTCCTAGCCGACCTAATCTCAAGAATGAGTAACAAAGTCTATGTCAATATGACCAGCTTATACATCAGGTAGCTATTCAGTTAGTGAAAAGCATAGACATCTACAAGCTTTTCCACTAAAATGGTGGGGCAAGTTCATGGAGGCTAGAATCTAATTGAAAACAAGCATCATTTTGATAAATTGAAGTGTTGGGAATTGTGATGGA
This sequence comes from Eucalyptus pauciflora, assembly GCA_007663325.1. Lineage (NCBI taxonomy): Eukaryota > Viridiplantae > Streptophyta > Magnoliopsida > Myrtales > Myrtaceae > Eucalyptus > Eucalyptus pauciflora. The sequence goes on from VMYD01000067.1 coordinate 1,350,043, forward strand.
TATGAACAACGACCAAATTTGCTGGGTTTCATTTTGAACTCACACTTAAATTGATAGGAAACAACTTGTATTGGCCAAGTGGTACTATATGGCCTTTTAATAATTTCTCTGGTTTTGGTGGGTATGCCATAATGCTTTGTTGGAAGGCGGGTTTAATATTATCTAAAATGTGAATGCCATAAAACAACACAAAGTATGGAAAATTAGCCGATAGTTATGGCTTCAGGCAAATCCAAGAATCTCTTTTAGAATATGTTACTAATGTTATCGATTCACTTCCTAGAAAGGAATCCACTTAATAGCCTATGGCATGTGCACACGTGTACTCTTATCTACGAGCCCCGTTTGGTTCAGCATTCCAAATGGGCTTTGTGATTTCAAAGTCTCTTGGCCAAATGCAAATAATGTTTGATTCACTTAGGTCGCCCGACCCTAGCAACTGCTGGTCGAGGGTCACAACCACCTGGTGACTATTGCCTAGGGTCACGTGACCTAGGCAACGCCTAAGATTGCACGACTTTAGGAGTCGACGGTCACTTGGGTCTCGCAACCTCGAGCGACACTTAGGTTGGTGCAACCCAGGGGACCCATCATCCTTTTTCCCAGGCCTGGCTTGCGTGTTGGTTTGTTTTCCTTTCACGCCGCTCATGCCTTCCGCAAAAAGAAGAGCGACAAAGGCAGAGCAGGAGGGGAGCAAGTGGCAGCGTGAGCCGCGAGGGTAAGAATTTTCTGTCCGCTCGCCTAAACCACCCTCAACCTTTGTTGGAAGCCAACTCGCTTGTCGTTATCATTCATCACTGCAAACTCCCAAAACAGGTAACCTCGGAAAGGTCCCGCCTCTTCCTTGCTTATTGAGTTTGAGAATGTTGAACCGAACCGACGAGATTTTGGGCAAACCAACCCAAACTGATTTGTTGCAATTATGTCGATATAGAGCTTAATATGCTGGGTTTAAGACGCAAACGATGTTAAATATGAACTTGGAGGTGGTATTCTGAATTGCACATCAATTGTTTGACAAAATGCTTAAATGAAGCACTGAATTCGACTGCATAAAATCAATGCTTAAAATCTTTGTTTTGCACTTGGTTTATTGTAATATTGTTGCATTATCACTGAACCTGGGTTTCTCTTTGATTTTGTGACATATTGTTTGATGCAAAGTTGGCCGTGGACGAACGTTTTCTCGCCGGAAAATCATAGTGTTGATTGAAAAGGCCTTGGTGAAGATCTCGTCGAGGGAGACAGCCCAAAGAAGAAGACAACGTAGAGGAAAAGGAAAAGGAGAAAATAATATAAAAAATTTTAAAAAATCAGAAGGGAAACAAAATTTCGGATCAAGTGGCCAGGTCAGGGTGTTGTGGGTAAAGAATAGGATGCGTCTTTTTGAGCGTGTGGGCTAGATGATTTTTGATCTTGAGATAGTTTCTTGTGAGGGATATGGGCTTGTTACAGTCCTAGTCGAGTTGGGCTTTATTTAGTTTGAATAGATTCGGCTTGAAATGTTGTAGAGGCTAACCCATTAAATTTAGGTCGGGCCATACTCGGATTGGGCCTTAGGGCAGGTCCGATTTCAGACCAAACCTGGATCGACAGGGTCCAAGTCAGACCAACAATCGGATTGGGCTCTCTGACCCGACCCGAACCGACCCGAACCGAACCGAACCGAACCGAGTCCCATATTCCAGAATTAAAAATTCAAAAATTAATAAATAATTAAAATAATTAAAAATTCCAAAATGTAAAAAAATAAAAAAATAAAAAGCTTGGAAATAGGTCTTCATAAATTTTTTTAAGTTTTAGCATTAGATTTAGTTTAGTTTCATTTAATTAGTATACAAGTAGATTAGTCCTAGTGGAGTATCATTTTAAAAGAAATTAAACTTGATTTGAACCTAGCTCATGGGAATCATGTCTTGGGCCTTATAACATGACCATGTATGTTCTTTGCTTGATTTGTATCGAGTTTTCTTTTTCACATTTACTTTAAAAGCCATTTCAATATTTGGATGTTTATTTATCATATTGTCTTTCAATAAATTGATTGTTTATTGGTTTCTTAAAATAGGTTAGGATTAGTTTAGACTTTGATGAAAATGAACCTTACAAAAAAATTTGTATGATCATGAAGCAAAATTGATGCATTTAGGACTATAATTGGCAATCAAGACCGTGTGACCACTTACGTAAAGACATTCCAAATTAGAGATACTGAAAGGGCACTAATAGACATTAGCATAATTAAGTGCCTGACTCTAGAATCTTTAGTTGTGTAGGAATCGAGACGATACTCTCGTATCTCAATTGGTTTCTAGTCAATTCAAATAAGCTTGTGGCGACTCTTATAAATAATTAGGTTGTTAAGAACTAAAAAAGGAATCCAATGTCGCGTGAGGCATAAGCTTGGGAGAACCCGTGCTTAATCAATGGCTATTGTCCAAATTGGGCAATTCCCCTAAACTTGTTTTGCTTAATCAATGGCTATTGTTTGAACTAGGCAATTCCCCTAAACCTGTTTTTTTCCCCTCCAGACGAAAAGGGTAGGTCTCGACAATCTTTTTTTTGGCCAAAAAGAATCCAACTGTTATTTTGTATATTATGCTCCTATTGAATACTTCTCAAATAATTGAATGATTCTCTTTTAATACTACAACATAAGCTATTCACCACACGATAATAATATCAGCTGTAACTTGGTCATCTATAGGTCTAGATGATCACCAGAATCTTTCTACAGTAGCTGAAACAGCTTTTGACACCTCGTTAGCAAGTTTTCTAACAATATTGCCCTCAAAATTTTGATCGAAGGTTTTTGATACTGATATATGAAAGCCTAGACTTTTGTACCAAAATATTCAACTAATGTTGTCTTCCGTGTAATTTAAGTAATATACTGTAGGAATGGAAAAATTTACCTAAACAACATAGATTGCCATGCGACGCATATGAATAATGTCAATGGGAAAGCACATTCTCTTACTAAAAAAATAATACATAGAAATAAAGAATACTAAAAATTTATTACTAAAAGTAAGGCAAGATATAAAATAGCATAACACTAAGCGAATTCTCTACTAAGACATAACAAACCCAATAATTCCATTGTCCGATTTGCATCTTTTAGATACAATAAAGTATATGTTTTTTTAAACAGTTTTTGAACTTCTAGATTGATTCTTTATGGGTTTGATATAGAAAAAAATAGTTCTTGTTATAGAAAAAAGTACACATGAAGGGGTAAAACTTGACATGAATGGACATATAAGTGTCGAAATTTCCAAAAGGTACTGTTAGATATAACTTTTTTTTGAAAATTGGACATTTTAAATATCAATTTTGGCAAGACTTGCTGGAAATATGATGTAGCGTTATTTATTTAATAAAACTGGCCTATGTGGCTTTTTGGAATGTCCACTCAATATGTTTGTTCTAAAACGACGTTGTTTTGCCCTAAATTTTATTTTTAATATAAATATTAATTAAATTAAATTTAAAAAACTAAATAAAAGTGGAAATCAGATCTAGGGTCGTGGAGGCCCACACCACTATCGGCCCACCGTCATTGGCTCCAATTCCCACTTTTATTTATTTATTTAGTTTTTAAAATTTAATTTAATTAATATTTATATTAAAAAATAAATTTTGGATCAAAATGACGTTGTTTTGAGCTTATCTAATCATGTTAGTGCCACGTGGATAATTTTTATCTAAAATAATTGCCATGTTAGTGAAAATACTTGCTGGAAAATATCACGTTAGGAGTTTAGCCGGAAATTTTCGTCGTTGGCATTTAAGTGTTTATTATTTTCTTTGATTTTGGCATTAAAGTGTGCTTTTTAGAAGTTTTGGTACTTGTGTGTTTAGCTGTACCAAATTTTGGTACTTGGGGTGTTTGACACTCATTTTACCTTTTCCTATTTTAGTCCATTTCACATGTAGAAAACAGAGGACACGGTATATGTTGGCAATAAAAAAGAATTAACAAATCCTGTGCATACATTTAAAGGAAGATAAAAGGTTTCGAATTTTACAATTTACAGATGAGGAAGCATCTTTTATAAAGTTTAAGATTTTATTCTTATCATGACAAATTACATCTCTGACCATCGAATACCAGATAACATTGCAATTTATATTAAGTAAATTGACATGGAATTTGATTGATTGATTGATTATTTTTATTTTTATTTTTTGTAAAAAAGGATTTAGAGCTTGAAACTATACATGAATTAAAAATATATCTCAGTTGATAATGAATTTTTATCAAATGCATCTATTTTTTCTTCATATTTTTCCTGATTAGTAGTAAAAGGTATACTATGAATCTTTAAAAATCTCTATTTGACAGGGCTTCTCCCTATACCTATGAATTCCATTGGACCCGGAAATGATACATTGGAAGACAAAAATGATTTTTTTCCTATAGATCTGCAAGGTATATGTACAAATTCTTTGGGTGGGGGGCGGTCACTCCGGCTTGCCTCTCCTCCTTCGTGGCTCGTTTGTGTTTAATTTACAATATTCTTGGACTTGATATGTTTATATTCCATCTTTAATCTTTCTGACTCGACATTTTGTATCAAATATGATAGCCAAGGTGAAATCATTAGATCAATCATTGATGATGTTTTGATCTAGCTAAATGAAAGAGACATACATCTACCCGATCATTTAGTAGGAATTTGGCATGATTTTGAAGAAGTCATGCGCCTATTATATGAAGGTTCCCCCAATGTGCGTTATCTAATAACTATTCATTCGGTTGCTGGGACATAATCATTATGTAGGAGAGATGGCCGAGTGGTTCAAGGCGCTTACAGTGGATACCTAGGCACCCAGAGACGAGGAAGGGCGTAGTAAGCGATCATTTAGTAGGAATTCGGCATGATTTTGAAGAAGTCATGCGCCTATTATATGAAGGTTCCCCCAATGTGCGTTATCTAATAAGCCACGGTATGGGAGATATCGAGAAAACAACTCTTGCAATGGTTGTCTTTAATTAAATTGCTAGTCGGTTTCATGGGTGTAGCTTCCTTTCCGACATTTGAGAAGCTTCAAAGGGTGGAAGTCGTTCGATTGGAACAAATGATTATTGTAAGAAATTCTCAACATTAAATGAGTGGAGATTTCTGATTGCATGCAAGGATTAATCAAATTTGAAGGAGATTTCATAACAAAAAAGTCCTCATCGTTCTTGATGACCTAGATAAGCGGGAGCAACTCATGAAATTGTAGATCGAGAGTTGTTGACTTGATTACACTAATTATTGTACTAATGCCATTTTGGTATTGTAACTTGATTGTTTATCAACAAAGTGACTAATGCAGTCTTCCACTTCCATACATGGGTACACAATCAGAAAATTAAACAACCACAATCAATACGATAAGGGTAAAGTGCAAGAAAATAAACACAAAAAATTGTACATGGCCTTGTTATTGAGCCTCAAGATAGCAATCCCTAGGAGCCATATAATCCAAATTCTAGTTTGCTACCGAAGAAGAGACGCTTACTAGAAAATTCTCTAGTGATATTAAAGGCTCCAAATTTTTTTTTCTTAAAAGTAAACCTAATATAAACTCTACGGTTTTTAATTTTAATTTTTTTTTTTATCTTTATACGATTTTTTAATTTTTTTTTATATTTTCTAAGGAGAAATAAAAATCAAGAAAAAGGCAACATCCTAAACTATATGAGTATTTTGACCAAAAAAAAAAAAAAAACTATTTGAACATTTTCTAAATGAAACTCAACCGATGATAATCCTAAATCCTAACAATCTAATTGAGACCTTTATTTTCTAATCCTTATTATTATTATTTTTTCAATTTATTTAATTATTAATAGTATTATTTTGTTTCTCTACAGCGCCCAAACACATGATGCACAATCAGATTTTCATCTTGGCTTTCTGTATATCTTTTCTTTTCTTCTTTGGTCCATAGTCACCAGAACAAGTATTCCCGTAGATTTCTCTTTCTTTTACGCGCTCAATCGTGCTTCTTTCTCTCTTTCATATTGAACACCTCCAGGGAGAGAAACTTATGAAATTCATTTCCAGAAAACAAACTCTTGCTTATCAACTCTCTATCCCCATTCATTCATTCATTCCTAGTAGACAAGAACCCTCGATTCCATCAACACGTTTCAATGGTTCACTCAGTTATACAACGCCATGGCAGATTTACTTGCCATATATATTGATCCATATAGAGAAAATAACAAAGTGAACCAGAGTTGAACACAAGATGCATAGATGAAATGAGACTAAAACAAAGCAAGCTTGATCTATGGAAATCTCATGGTTGAATGAGAAATAATCCAAACTAGAATAAAGCAGTGATACCACATGGATTACGAATACACATCAATCATTAACAACCACCAAGCATACATGCTAAGAACAAACAATCAATACCCAAGCAAGCTACTGACTTAGGAATTTCACCAAACATTATAGTCGCTGAACTCTTTCTCTTGACCAATCACACTTGCAAGTTTTGCAGATTCATCAGAGAGGCTTTTTGGACAAACATCATGAATCTCACAACCAATGCAAGCGTTTCTGAAATACTGATAATTCGATTTCAATTTGTTCTCAATAACATGACAATTCCAGGTTTTATTTCATATCGGTAAACTGTAACGATTCAATGAGCGTCGATGAGCCAGAATCTGATGAACAGAGAGGATGCAGGAGGCCACAATGAAAATGAACTTGATCCAAAAAAGAGCGGGACGCAAAGGAGGATAATTGGTGTATGGGTGCGTCCAGAGAGCGAAAGGAGCGAAGTCCAATGGGCCTGATCTGCTGGGCTCGATCGAATCAAACCGGATTGCAAGCAGCAAGGACTTCGGTGATGGGCCCAACTAGTCCAAATCGGGACTCTATTTTTTATTTTTTTATCCTTTTATGTACTTGTCTATTTCTTTATTTATTGTATTATACATTTCCTTTGGTCTTCTTACTATTATTTTACTTTTACTTTTTTACTGTTTCCAACTTTGGGCTTCACTTCTATGGGCTGCATGAAAGAGTGAAGTCTGATGGGCCTGATCTGCTGGGCTCAATTGAATTAAACCGGATTGCAAGGGCAAGGACTTACGTGACGGGCCGGATTGCAAGGGCCAGGACTTAAGTGATGGGCCTGAGATGCTGCGCTATAAAGATATACATGTTAAGAACCCAGTTGCACAAAAAACAAAATCAAGGGATCTGAACGTTTTGCAATAATTTGGGGACTCGACTCCCTTTTGTCCAAAGAAGACAAAAGAAAAGAGTTTTGATTGGCCATTATGGTCATCCGAGGAGTCCTTAATTTTTTTTCCAAAACTTGTTAAAAAGTCTTGGCACCTTTAACAGTGTCCACTTGCCAATACAGAACATTAAGTGGGAAATAGACAGTTATGTTTGATTTTAACGTGAGCCTGCCAAATTCTAACAATTGATTGCACAGTTGATCATTCGAATCTTTCAATTCATAGACGTGGATCTTGGACCTATGAATGGGGGTTTGATCATGTACCAAGGGGATTTTCCCGCTATCTTAAAAAATAAATTTACCAAGAAAAAAGGGGTTGAGTTTGTGACTTTATGTGTTAGAATCTAAGAAGGTGGGACCTCGGTTCATTTCCCGGAAATTCAACCCCCAATGTTTGAGGTTGCGCATATCTTATCAAGCCAAAAAGAAAAAAAAAAGAATTGGACGTGTCAAATGGGACAGTGATTATGGTAAGATTCGCAGCCATCGTTGCTTTTGCGGAAGAAGAAGACGAATTGGGAATAAAATATGTGCGATTCACGCATACGGGCGGGCTAAAAAGTTGCCAATTGCCCATTTAAAATGAATAATTGTCAAATCCATCATCAATATAAAACTTATTATTTTCATTTGCATATTTGAATAAGTAGTAGATGAATGAATTCGGTAACGCAACTAAATCGAAATAGATATGTCACATATTCAATGATGAATGTATAAAAAATTCATTACATGGACATTGAAGATAAAAACAGAAAGGACCACCGAAAATCTTAACTATACCCACCATGGTAATATATTCTTATTTTCTTATGTCACAAAAATCCCAAACATTTGCCATTTTCTCAAAAGATATACCCTCTACCATAGTTTCGTCCAAGATGGCCGTTAAAAAACATATGTGGTGGCTTACATGGATAATGATAGGCAAATGGAATTGATGTGGATCCAACGTGGCTTTTAGAAAAACCAAAATGATGTCATTTCAATTTTTTTTTGCCTTCTTACCATTATATTACTTTTTATTTTTCTTACTATTTTACAAAAATGAACGTTTGATTTGCAGGCACTTGCCATTTTCCCAACGTTCCTCTTTATTCAATTTAATTTTCAATCTAATTTAAATAGTTTTTATATTAAAAAATTACATTTAGATTAAAATGATATTGTTTTAGCCTTATTTTCCATGTTTTAGTCACGTCAATGACATGTATGAGAGATAAAGTAATAAAAAAAGCCATGTTAATATTTTCTATTAGCTAAGTTGGACAGAGTTAATAAAAGAATTTGATTGCACAAATTTGACAAGTTTTAATACTTGATTGCATTTTTTGTATGCTTTAGTACTCAATTGTACTTTTATGACAATTTTTAAGACTTTTAATGTATATATCCCATTTTTTTCTTCTTACTAATATATTATTTTCATTTTTCTTATTGTTTTACGAAAATGGACGTTCAGTTTATTGGCTAACATTTTGGTGTCAACAATGTATTTTGAGAGGCCCAAGTTTAGGTTTTCTTAAGTATGAAATGAACTAAGCTCAAACTTGGTAATACTTGATTTGGGAGGCTCCTCTAAATTTTATTAAATATTTTTTGGCCGCGGTTGTTAGGACATCACAAGTTAGAATTGATGATGCAAGACATGTAATCTAGCAAGTGCATTTAATCCTCTCACACGTTTGTTAGGGATTCAAAACAGATTTTTTTTTTCTCTATAAATAATGCTGTAACTCGATTACATGCACGATTGGCGATTTATGAAGGCATGCTTAGCTCTTGGGGAATTCTCAAATAAACCGAAAACGGTTTATTTTTAATTGACCATGACCCTTCGCTTTCCTGGAAAATAAAACTTAATTTCCAATTAAAAAAAGAAAGAGAAAAAGACAACATGGGTAGAGCTCAATTAGCAGATCCCAAGAATGGTTAAATGGGGAAAAGAAGAGGAACTTGCTTCGTGTTTTCGACCTCGACTCAGCAAAAGTCCCACGCGCGCACTTCACCAACCGAGGACCGTGAAAAAGCCAAGTCAACTTTTGATTAAGACAAGCTGAGGAAGGAGATTCATGTGTTCATATGACTTGTCCATAAACATTGATTTTTGGTCTTGTCTCTCGAACAAGCTTTCGCTTCTGGTGAAAATTGCTAGGACAATGACATGCTAACAACTTGGCGATATCTAATCACTGACAGTTTCATGCATAAAGACATAGCGTGGAGTGCGAAGTCTTATTTTTGTTGATAAAATTAAGAATTTATATACCAAAAAAAATTATAGGTGGACCGAGCCATAAGCACCACGAAACATATCATGTCTCAACCAACAATACTAATGTGTAGTATTTTAATATCTACACATAACAATTTGAATATGACATTTCTTATAATTGACTAAAAAATGTTATTTACAGTAAGTAATTTTGATAGAGTTATCAAGATTTCTTATTCCTAGTTATCCAAACATGATACAACTAAGTATTAATTTCAAGCCAGCTCAAAAAAAGAAGAAGAAGCAATGAATTTGTCCATTGGACTTCCTTCGAAAAGCTGAAACTGAAAAAAAAGTAGTCCCTAGATTTTTTAACAGCATGACGAAGTACACAGATATTCAACATTCGATCCTTGGCGGAAAACATCTTACGAATTATCACTCAAAAACCAATTAATCTTGCGCAGTGGGAAAAAGTCATAAAGCAGGTGAAAGTCAAACTCAATTTCCTTAATTATTTCAGCAGTAATTAGTTTCAGAATACTATAATTAATTTGACAACAAGCTCATTAAGATAATCAAGGGTGACAATCTATCTGTCAATATCGAAAGGCAATGAGGTGTATGCATGATTTTTTTTTATTTTGATGGCCACAATACATCGTAGAATTGACCAAACAATCATATGCAAAAGAGTAAGTTAAGGGAAATCGCCATTCATCATCTATGATGTTAATTTGAAGAAAGATCCTTTCATCCATTCTAAAAAACGAAGATATAATCAAATTAATATACTATTGACGGAATGGGCCCTAAGAGAATATTATCTCCTCGCGTTCTAGGCAGGATGAGCAGCGCATAAATGTTTCCGCTAAAAGCTTGGAACATTTCCGAACAAACACACAGGTAATTCATATTAAGTTATTAACCAAACCTACTTTTGTTTTTTCCTGTGATTTTGGAGAATCGAGATTCTCTCTCTTTTTGCAATCCAACTTGACTTGAACCCACTGATGTTTACATTTTCTGGTCGACAATATATATATTTTTATTTGTTAGGCGTTCAACAAGCCACTGATGTTTATATTTGAGCTGATAATCGATCGAAAAACCAATGAGTATTTTCCACGGTAAGGAAGTATTTCTCATGGTCTTTCGATGATCTTCTGTCTACTTGTTCCTCCAATTTTAGATTGAGTTTTTCATTAGAGGCCTTGCAACATGCACCGATGATGAGAGTTCATTTGTATAACTTGAAAATTGAAAAAGAAAAAGGAAAAATGGTGGTTGCAAATAGGTGATGCGGTGAAACATCTCATGCCTTGACCATCTATCTAATATATAGCATTTTCGAAAGTTAAAAAACCAAATTTTTTTTTTTAATATCTGCCCATGATAATCTGAATGTAACATCCTTTATGATTATCTCCCAAGACAATATACTATGCTAGCAAATGGTTGGACAAAACCTAATCTTGTGCCATGTGAGCAAGTCATAAAGCTTCCGTATGCAAAAAGTGAAAATCAAAATCAATTGCCTTGATAAATTAAGCCGTAATACTTTTTGGAACACTGGAGCAATCATAATTTGTTCGACAACAACTCCTTAAGATAATAAAGGCTTAAAACCTATTTATTGAGATCGTAGGTGACAAAGTCTACATTGTATATGATAATGTCAATTTTAAGAGATAATATTTCGTTCTTTTTCAAAGGTGAAGTTATCACGAAATTGATATATTAAATGAATGTTATTGCCTGACAACATCGATAAGCGGTGGTCCCCGCTCAAAGCTAAAAGCACGGAAATTTCCAAACAAACACACTACATAATTCATAGTAATTACCAAACCCACTTTTGTTTTTTTCCTCTTATTTTACTCGAACGGGCAATGTTTTTATCTGTACTTGTTCGCCTTCTAGATCTGATTTAGGGAAGTTCAGAATCTTTTTTTTTCCTACACTCCAACTTGACTAAGACTTGCTCATGTTTACATTTCCTGGTCAATGATCGCACGACTGATTAATCTCACACACACACACACACACACATACACACATATTATATTTGTTATTCGTTCAACAAGCTCCTGATGTTCATATATTGAGCTAATAATCAATAGAAAAACCAATGAGTATTTTCCTTTGTAAGGAAAATTTTCTCATCGTCTTTGGTTGATCTCTTGCAAGCTTTCTTTCTGTCGTAGTTGTTCCTCCAATTTTAGATCGAGTTTTTCATTAGAAAGCAGACTACGTGCATGGATGACGAATGTAAGTTTGAATAGCTTGAAAGTTGAAAAAGATAAAATAAAAAATGGCGTCCAACATATGATATAAGCGGTAACATATATGGCAAAGAATTATCCACAAAGCATAGATAAATAAATATAGTAATGCATGCGATGATGCACGCGCTCATAAACATGTTCACAATTGAGTTGATCATGTGTCATCCAAAATGTTTACATCAATGAATTGGTGTTATCATATTATGTGGCATGGCTTACAAGTTACGGGTTACAACTCTGTATATACTGACTTCAGTATCTTTCGCTTGGCCCTTTTTCCCTTGTATGCACTATGCCTATTTATGTAAACAAAACAATCGTTCCTGAGATTTCCTAAATGGATATTGAACATGGTAGGTAGTTTTATATGCACATCTAAATATGGGGATAATCTCAATCATCTGATTCTGGTGTCACTTATTGAATTGGAAAAGCTTTGATACTACTTGTTGAGTGGAGCATTTATCAGCACAAAAGCGAAGAAGTTTAATTTTATTTCTCAAGAAAAGAAGGTATTCACACACCAGCTCTCTTATTTCTCACCCATCAAACTCACGATGCGCACACATCTAATTCACTAATTTTCTTACAAATGTAGCATGCTCGCAAGAGCTTTTCTCTTGTTCACTCAGGTCACATCAACACAAGCACCATACACACTCTCTCCTTTTGCAAGTTCAAGATAACTCACTTCTTCGAGCTTCGTCGAAATCTAATAGATACAGACTCCATCTTTACTAGTTTGGGGCCACATATAACTTCACATCAAGGTAACTTGCCAAGAAGGTTCAAGAGCAACTTCTTATGAGCAGAGTTAGTTCTAAAATATTCATTCAGCTTCTTTGAGAGATAGAGACAGTTGGGGAGCATCAAAGTGAAAAATTCACTAAGAACTTAACTTAATCTAGAATCAATATCTTCCCAAAACTAAATTGATCAAAATCAACTTAATACAAGTAATAATCAACAATATATAATGCTGAAATGACAAGGAGATAAAGCCAATAACAATATAGGGATTTAATGTGGAAACCCAATGAGGAAAAAATCATGGACCACGCCAAAACTTCCAATAATTACCAAGAATAGTAGGATATACAAAGTGCTTTTCTCTAGTCACACAATGGAGGTTCAACACCAACAATACAATCATATTTCCTCACAACAAAGTTGGAGAATTAATATAAACGGAACGAGAAAACTCTTGGAGAATTTAGACTAGGTTCTTAACGAACAAAATGATCAACTCATAGCCTTTGGTCTCATGAACAACATACACAAATTTGAACTAATTCCGTTAATGTTTGGCCTTTGAATCACGACAACAAAATAGCAGCCCTCTTTTTCCCCTTCTCCACGCACACTCTCGGATAACTCTGTCTCACTCCGTTTCTCTCTTTTCTTGCTTTCGGGCAAAGCCTTCCTTGATTTCTTTTGGACTTTTTCTTTTGTCTTTTATTGTATTTTTTGTTTTAACTATGTGTGAGTTGGGCACCACATAGGTAGACACAACCAACAAATTTTGCCTCATTTGGAAAGTTCCATCATGCTTGGTTTGTTTCTAAAAGAGTTAAGTTTCACCGTGAGCAACGCTTTGTTCATCATAAAAAAGCAAAAGTTAAGTTTTTACTTTTTTGCCAAAAAACTGACATGTTTCTTTAGATATTAAAAAATAGTGAAAACTATATTTAGATATACTTGTCAATATTGGACTAATGTAAAAGTTTGAGGTCCTAAGATTGAAAATTAAAGTGTGCATTGGAAAATTTTAAAAATAAATAAAAAATCAATCTCCAATTAGTTGACTGAAAAAATAGTATTCAATATCCAATCACATTACTTAATGTTACTCTATTGCTGTAAAGAAAAACCAATCCTTTCTTTGTCTTCTAGTTCTTGGTACTTTTTTTTTTTTGGCTAAGTCACAATTAGATATGTCAAAATGAGTCATAAATTCATTTATTAACCTATATGATGGGTCGTGTTGTTTTATGGGTCAATTATGAGTAAAAGAGTTATAAATGGATTTATACATAATATAAGTGTTTTTTGAACGCCGAGCATAATATAAGTGTTAAGTGGGTCATAAATGAGTTTATGATTAATTTAGACCAAGCTCACTTTTTTCACTTTCACTCGATCTCACACTTATTATGTGTTCTTACTTCGGTTTGATATGGGTTTTCCTACATTAAGTTAAATATGAAAACACTTGCACTGCAAATAAATGAGTTATAAACGAATTAATGTGTCAATTTAGGTTGAACCATTTATGACCCGACCCATCCATTTAATAGGTTTAGTCACAATGAAAAGCATGAACGGGTCTGAAGGGGGAAAAAACCAAAACATTTACCATTTACTTAATCAAGCCAATGTCCTAATACCGTTAAAACTTGGAAAAAATCTGTAGAAATATCAATTTTGTCCCTTTCCCTTTTATTTATTTATTTATTGTTTTGTGAGTCCCTCTTAAGTCTTCAACTACCAGTTGTTTAATTACACCAAGTGTTGGACCACAAGCGTCCCACGTGACTTGGTAATACTGGGCTTTATAAATTTTCCACCAGGAGGACTTTGCCCTTGGCCTGTACTGTTGATTCCTCTCTGCTATGCGTCTCCAAGGTGGCAACTTCGTTTCCGAGAAACTCACCTTCAACTTCAACGTCCCTGCATTTACTTTGCCCTTCTTCTCTGCACCTGGAGAAGTTATAGTCGATCTTGCCCTTGGCCTGTACTGTTGACCCCTCTCCGCTATGCGTCTCCAAGGTGGCAACTTCGTTTCCGAGAAACTCACCTTCAACTTCAACGTCCCTGCATTTACTTTGCCCTTCTTCTCTGCACCTGGGGAAGTTATAGTCGATCTTCCTCCACTAAACCCTCCCAGTCTAGCTCCTTTTGCAGAAGCGTGGTGGTTCTCTTCTTTGAGGGAATACGGCTGAGAGGATTTACCCACAGATGGAATACGGAGTTCTTGATCTATTCGTCATCCTCGTTTCGGCTGTACTACTACTGTAAGTGCTCTTACTCGACTCTGTTCGAGCTCTTGTTGACAATGCACAAAAAAAAGGGAACTTCGCTCCCTTTTTTAGGCATTTGTCGATTGATAGAATATTTGTGACATAATTAATGGAGAATGGTTTAGATAAGAAATAATTAATTATGATCAAGTAGGACCTCTTTTCCGATAAAAAAAAAAGAGAAAAAAGTAGGACCTCTTTAATTTACTATACCATAGGTCAAGTTACCGATTTTACCCTGACATTTCCAAGATTATGAATGTCTTTCTCACAATTCTGAGTTGATTAAAAAGGAAGCGGAGTGGCTATTATATTTTCTTTTTCAATCTTTGTGGCTGCAAATTCAGAGACTCAACTCAGCCCGTTTATTAAGGCATAAAAAAGCAAAAATTAAGTTTTTACTTTTTCGCCAAAAACTGAAATGTTTCCTTAGATATTAAAAAATAGTGAAAATTATATTTAGATATACTTGTCAATATTGGACTATTGTAAAAGTTGGAGGTCCTAAGATTGAAAATATAGTGTGCATTGGAAAATTAAAAAAACAAATAAAAAATCAATCTCCAATTTGTTAACTGAAAAAAGTAGTATTCAATATCCACTCACATTACTTAATGTTAGTCTTTTGCTATAAAGAAAAACCTATCCTTTCTTTGTCTTCTAGTTCTTGTACTTTTTTTTTTTGGCTAAGTCACAATTAGATATGTCAAAATGAGTCATAAATCCATTTATTAACCTAAATGATGAGTCATGTTTTTTCATGGGTCAATTATGAGTAATGAGTTATAAATGGGTTTATACATAATATAAGCGTTTTTTGAATGCCAAGCATATTATAAGTGATAAGTGGGTCATAAATGAGTTTATGACTTATTTAGACCAAACTCACTTTTTTCACTTTCACTTTCACTCGCGCTCACTTACTTTGTGTTCTTACTTCAGTTTGGTATGAGTTTTCCTACGTTAAGTTAAATATGAAAATATTTTAGCAACATGGGTTGGGTCGGGTATGAGTTAATTTGCATTACAAATAAATGAGTCATAAACGAATTAATATGTTAACTTGGGTCGAGCCGTTTATGACCTGATCTATCCATTTAATAGGTTTAGTCACAATGAAAAGCATGAACGGGTCTGAAGGGGAAAAAAAACCAAACCATTTATCATTTGCTTAATCAAGCCAATGTCCTTCTAATACCGTTAAAACTTGGAAAAAATCTGTTGAAATTTCAATTTTGTCCCTTTCCCTTTTTTTTTTTTGTTTTTTGTTTTTTGTTTTTGTTTTGTGAGTCCTTCTTAAGTTTTCAACTACCTGTTGTTTAATTACACCGTTGGACCACAAGCGTCCCACGTGACTTGGTGATATTGGCCTTTACGGATTTTCCACCAGGAGGACTTTGACCGTGGCCTGTACTGTTGACTCCTCTCCGCTGACTCCTCTCCACTATGCGTCTCCAAGGTGGCAACTTCGTTTCCGAGAAACTCACCTTCAACGTCCCTGCATTTACTTTGCCCTTCTTCTCTGCACCTGGAGAAGTTATAGTCGATCTTCCTCCACTAAACCCTCCCAGTCTAGCTCTTTTTCCAGAAGTGTGGTGGTTCTCTTCTTTGAAGGAATACGGCTGAGAGGATTGACCCACAGATGGAATACGGAGCTCTTGATCTACTCGTCATCCTCGTTACGGTTGTACTACTACTGTAAGTGCTCTGACTCGACTCTGTTCGGGCTCTTGCTGACAAACAATGCCCAAAAAAAAGTGAACTTCGCTCCTGTACATGTTAGATGCAATTCAGCCTGCTCGTTTGTTTTTCATTCCTATTTTTTAAGTCTCCACCGGGTTAAAAGTTTGTAAAATTTGACAGGGCCCTCAGACAACTCACGAAATCAGAGAGAAGGAGGGACTCGGAATTAACCTCGATAAACGATCATCCGAGAACCTCGAGAACTGAGGATGCTTCTGAAGAAGAGATAAAGGCGTTAAGGTGGGACTCGGCGTCAACCTCGAGGACGGACGATGAGTCCGGAGAAGAGAACGAGGCGTTAAGGCGGGACGCAGGATCAACCTCTAGAAGGGACCATCTGACAACTTCGAAAATGAACAATGCGCTTGGAGTAGAGAACGAGGCGTTGAGGAGGGATTCGGAGTCAACCTTAAGAATGGACAATGTGTCTAGAGAGGAGAACGAGGCATTTAGGAGAGACTTGGAGGCAACCTCAAGAAGGGACGATGTGTCTGGAGAAGGGAACGAGGCGTTCAACGCATCAGGAATAGAGTACGACGTTTTCTTGAGTTTCCGGGGACGAGACACACGCGACAACTTTACTGATTGTCTTTACCATAGATTGAGACTCATTGGACTCCATGTCTTCCTAGACAACGAAGAACTCCGAGTTGGTACAGAGATCGATGGAGAGCTTTCGAAAGCCCTTGACAAGTCTCGAATCTACATACCCATCTTCTCTCAAAACTACGCTACCAGTTCATGGTGTCTTCGTGAGGTTGCGCACATGGAAAAATGCACCTCAAAATCAAATCGAAAGAAAGAGATACTTCCCATCTTCTACGATGTGGACCCTGATGATGTTAAGCTCAACACCGAATTGTACAAAAATGCCATGCCCAAGCATGAGGAGAAATTCGGCGTCGATGAATTGAAGCGGTGGGAGGCTTCTCTTCGAAAGGTTGCACGTCTAAAGGGATGGGATCTGAAACGGAAAAGGTAATTTTCCTCAATTTTTTTTTTCTTTTTGTTATCATTAATAAACCCTATAGCTACCCTTCTCATTTGAAGAAACTCTGTCCCTCAAATATTTAGGAATCAAAGCAATGCGACATCTCTTTCATTCTAGGAGAAGAAAAGAATAGGGGCAAAAAGGGGCCATTTGATCCAATTTATGAATGAATTCAGATGACCCTTACTTGAATGAATTGTTCTTGAATCTGGTCTGATAGGTCTAGTGAGAACTGGAAAAGTATAAAAAAGTCCCAAACTTATGGCATTGGTACTAATTCAATTATAAACATTTCAATTGGATTAATTTAATCTTAAACTTTTTCATATTGGCACCAATTCAATTCACTGGCCAAATTTAGTCGACCAGCACTGACATGGACATTGGCCGGCCGATGAATGCTAATGTGGTATTTTAAATATTTTTTCTTTCTCCTTTTCTTTTTCTTTTTTCTTTTTCCTCTTCTTTTTTATCTTCTTCCTCGTTGGATTCCTTACAGTGGCCGACAAGCCTCTTATGAGGCTCCTGGCCATTGGGTGAGGGTCGACAAGCCCTCGCCCACCGTTGTTGAGTGTCGTGGCCCTCGCTTAGTGGCTGGTGAGTCGCCAAAAGCTTGTTGGCCACTATTAGAGAAGATGGCCAAGAGGAAGAAGAAGAAGAGGAAAAGGAAAAGGAAAAAGAAAAAAAAAAGAAGAAAAGGAAAAAAAAAAAAAATTCAAAGTTGCCATGTCAGCGGTCATCAGCTAGTTAGCATCGACATCAGCATCAGCTTGCCAAATTTGGCTACATGAACTAAATTGGTTCCAATGTGAAAATGTTCATGATTAAATTGGTTTAATTAAAATGTTTATGACTGAATTTTTATCAATGCCATAAGTCTAGGATTTTTCTGGTACTTTTTCCGGTGAGAACATCAAATAAAATATGTTCCCCTTAAATGAAACTGTTTCTTAGATAACGAGAGAACAATTTTACCTATTAAGAATATTTAGACCATGTTTGGTAATTGGCTAAATAGTGATTATTTCTATTCTTTAATTTCCCGGAATAAAAAAAGAACATAAATGCCTTTGGTAATGTTTTTGTTCTTAGGAATAGATTTGGAATAGAATCAATAAGCAACAAAAAGTTGCTTCTTTGTTCGCGGGAATGACTTAAGAATAAAGCCCAAGCCATTTTCTTTTTTTTATTCATTCTTTTTCTCTTCCTCTTCTTCTTCAATCGGTTACTGGCCATTGCGATGGCTAGATGAGGCTTGATCTTGTAGGGGGTCAGTGAGGCTCCTTTGAGGCTGGTGAGGTTGTCAACCATCGCCGTGGTCGGCGACTGGCTATAGGAAGAAGAAGAGAAGGACACATAATTTTCTTTTTTTTTCATAAAATTATTAGAAAATTAATAGAAATGCTATGGCATAAGGTAATTTGAGGGTTGTACCAAACATATTTATGTTCTTTTTTATTTTAGGAATATAAATTTTGTATAGTTACCAAACACATTCGAATACTAAAAAACTCGTATAGGGAAAAGTATCACAAAAAATTAGTTTTGAGCATAAACTATTCTCGGAATAGATGGTTGCCAATGGCATGAATGATAACTATTATGTTTAAAAAATAGAATTTTTTATTTCTATTTTTAGGATGAGTTTTTGAGCAAAAATGCGCGTTTAATAATGACACAAAATTTCTTCTTTTTGGGTGGTGGTAAAGGATGGTGGCTGGTGACTAGCAACGTTGGCAGGTGGGTAGCCGGCTAGTAGTGAGGGCAAGTGATAAGAAGAATTTTTATTTCTCATTTCTATTATAAAAATAGAGAAGTAGAAAATTTTTAGTTATCATTTCTATTTGAAACCTATTTTTGGACTAAAAATTGGTTCCAGAAATAGAAAAATAAAATTGTGTTACCAAATAGATTTCTATTCCAAACTTATTCATGAGAATAGAAAAATAGTTTTGGCAAAAAATAAAATGGTTATTATGCACTCCCCAAAGGCACCCTTATTGTGCTTCTTTGGATTTTGCTTGAGTCCGCGAACTTTCTTTGTTAATCTCAGGATTTAATTCTTACATCAGCACAATCTTATAAATATAGCTCAACAATACTGACACTTTGGATTATATGTTACTGCATGTTAGTTTGTCGATCCAAGCATTATGAAAAAAATATTACCTTATCAAGTTTTGCAAATCTTACTCTGTCTATTCCATCAAGATTATCTCCTTCCCATCTATCAGCCCATGCATTATCTAAAGCATCTCTCATACATAAAAAGGGCAAAAGCCATAAAAGAAGAAGAAGAAGAAGAAGATACTAAGTTATGCTCAATATGCCACATTTACTTTATACTTGTTTATGTGACACCAAAAATCTTAAGCTTATATCTATGTGACTCATTTCTCTGTCGAAATTCTGTCCACGAAAGCTGTTAAAAGTATGTCTATATAGATGCCAAAAAGCAACTAGTGTTGACATAGTGTCCACATGACAACAATGTTGTTTTGGCTGAAAAATTATTGAATAGAACATTGATGGAGGATAGGCGTTTCACATATGTACAAATTTATGATTTTTAGGTCACAAAAAAATGTTTAGAATACATGTGCCACATGCATAATTTGAGATTTTTGATGTCAATAAAAAAAAAAGTGTATGGTATATGTTATGATAGGTGTAAATTAAGGCTTTTTTGTGACTTTTTCCTTACATCAAATTGACTGATATTCCATAAAATTCCAACATGTGTATTAACTGATTGTGCTGCTTAATTTCCATCCATAGTACGTGAAACGGATGACTTATTTAACCATGCGGTCCCTAGATAAACAGGGATCGTCATATCCGCTGGGATTTTATACCCTTTTCTTTCATGTCATTGACTAAAACAAATTTTTTTATTATTTTGCTGCAGCCAAGGAGAACTAATTGACTTGGTTGTTGAAGAGGTATTGTGGAAACTTAATGCTAGAAACGTGGATGTGCCTAAATATTTGATTGAAGATCATCCTCAGATAAAAGCCATAACAGAAAAGTTGGAAATTGACTCTGATGGTGTACGTTTCCTTGGTATCCATGGAGGAGGTGGCATTGGTAAAACAGTACTTGCGAGGGTTGTGTTCAATAGATTATCTCATCATTTTGATGGTGTTAGTTTCCTTAAAGACGTTCGAGAATCATCGAAGCACGGTCTTATAGACTTGCAGAAAAAGTTATTATCAAGTTTTGTTGGCTTTGAGACTGCTAACAAAATTGAAGACGTTGAAGATGGGGTGCGTTGGATCAAGAAAGTATGTAATACTAAAAAGGTCCTCATTGTTCTTGATGATCTAGACAAGAAAGAGCAACTCGAAAAGTTAGCCGGAGAATCTAATTGGTTTGGTTCTGGTAGCAGGATCATTATCACTACTAGGGATAAAAGTATCTTGATGACTGAAGTGGAATCATCTAGTGAAGAGGGCCAAAATCAAACCAAAGGAATTTTGGCTTATGAAGTTCATGAGATGGAATATGGTCGAGCACTTCAGCTGTTTTGTAAGCACGCATTCCGAAGAGACTCTCCTGTAAAAGGATATGATCATCTTGCAGAGAAAATAGTTTGTAGAGTGGGTATGCTTCCTTTGGCTATCGAGGTGATAGGTTCATCTCTTTACTGCGAGGGGTTGGTTTTGGAGCAACATCTTGATAAAATAGAGCTATGGGAAGACACATTGAAGCAATTAGATGAAGGTCCTTACAAGGATGTCCGAGATGCATTAATAATAAGTTATGAACAATTGGAGCCTAAGCACAAAGAAGTATTTTTGGATATTGCTTGCTTTTTCACCGATGTAGACCAAACATATCCAATTATCATGTGGCGTGATTGTAATTACTATCCTCCCCGTGCAATTAGTGCCCTCCTCCTACGGTCATTGATGAAAATTAGAGATGATAAAACGTTTTGGATGCATGACCAAGTTCGAGATCTAGGAAGGTACATTGTTCTTCAAGAATATCCTTGCAAAGAAAATCCTCACAAATTTAGTAGGGTATGGAATCATGAGGATGCCATAAAACTACTAGAGATGAAAGAGGTAAAATGGACATGTACGTCACATAATTTTTATTTGAAAGAAAAACTTATTGAATTTTTTATTTTACTTTATATGTAGCTTTGTTTAACTTCCCATTTGTGTTGTGATTGAGATAGCTCTCTCTCCAACATTTGGGTCAAAAAGGTCTGCCAAATTGGTGGAGAGATTTACCAGATAGTTTGCCTATTAAGTTAGCTTTGTTTTCTAGATCAATAGAAAATAGTTTTTTGGAAATTCCGAAGCAACAAAGCGTGGTTCGCATGTTATCTGAGAAAAGTCAAAAGAAAACTAGTTGTTTGAAAATTCTCTTTTAAATTATTTTCATGCACAATTGCAGAGAAAACAAAAATATCATGGACATTGGAATTGATATGCTAATTATAATTCTTGAAAAGTAGAAAATGGAAAATGGGGAAATGATTTATATTTTCAAATGCAAGCTGAAAATGTCGTTAATGGTGTCAATTTGTTTACCGGCGTTCATGTTCTTCCTTTCTTAGCTCTGTGAGCATTTAAAGTTATATGCACTCAATAATCTTGAATCTCTGTTGGCAGACAAATCGAGATGTACAAGCACTAAGCCTCACTTCCGATGGCTGCAGCCACAACTTTTCACCTGAAGAGTTAGTTGCTCTACCAAAGTTAAGGTTTCTTCGAGTGAAAGAGTCCAACTTTTTTGGCAACTTCCAAAATGTTCTTCCAGAACTAAGATGGCTTTCTTGGCAAACATGGAAAAGAACTTTCCATGCGAAAAACTTTCACTTTAGTAATTTGGTCGTGCTAGACCTTTCGAATAGCTTTATTAGAGATGACTGGGGTGGATGGAGCCAAATGAAGGTACGGCATGCCTAACTCTATATACTTCTATTTGTCATTATCTCATTCATGATGAATTAAGTAAAATATTTATTTTACTTCTTTTTATCATTACCACGTACGGCTGACATGACATGATGGTCCAACGCACTCCTTATCTCCTCTGAGTGTATAATATATTTTGCATGGATGACGATCAATATTTTTTTGTATATCAAAGTAAACCACAATCATGTCCCATTAAAAGTAAGTGCGATTTTCCTTTAACATGCATCTGGTATTATCTGAATGACGTAAAATTTGAGTTAAGTTTAGTAATCCAATAGTTGATTGGAATCAAGTTTGGGATTGGAATAGCCAAGTTGATTATTAATGAAAGTGAGCTTGACCTTCAGAGTACTTGATTCAAGCGGCTCGCTCGGCTAGTTAAATATTTAAGTATTTTTTTTTGTTAGGTTTATAATTGGATTAACGAACTGAAAAGTAAATAAAAATGAAATTACCGTTACTCTTTTATTTTACTTGAGTTAATGAGCGAAGGCTCAAGCTTTACATCGAATCTAGTTTTTAACTACCGTGTCATATCAAATCTCACGTAAATCTATAGTTCAGTATAAGGTAGACAACAAATCTTGTGGGGCCACAATTATTGAGTTTATTTTATTTTTTATCAAAGATAAATCTCATTCATTTGTCATAATTAAACATGACAAGAACATAGAAAACTGCTAAGTTAAGCAAATCCCAAAAAGGCTGCAAAAATAAAACAAAACCCCAAAAACAAGAGTATGGATTGTAGCTCTAAATAGATTCTCATTCCAAAAGACTGGATCTATTACAGCATCAAAACCGATCACCGAAACTGTTAGTGATGGGCACACATCGAGATATTTCCCTCCAGAAATTATGACTTACAATGTGCACTTAGGTTTGATGTCCTCAATACCATCATTAACAACCATAGCATGTTAAACCACCACAGATCGAGCGCCTCTAAAAACTCCCAGATTTAGATTTAAATCGAGAGAGAAAAGCACTCAAATTTAGATTTACAGCTAAATCAAGAGAGGAGAGCTTCCGTCGACTTTTGTATAAATCATATAACAATGTCATGAGCATCTTGCTGACTGGATTGATGGCAACGTTCTCACAAAATTTGTAGCTATAAGCATATTCATTCACTACGACGAATGAAGAAAAATAACATCTAGTAAAAGACGACGCCAAACGAGACAGAGAAAAAAAGGAAATCAATGCCTAGAAAAGAAAATCGGAGCAAAGTAGGCTTTTAGCTTCATAAATTGAAGTTGAGAAGCTGAGAGCATGCGTGAGAAGTTTCTTTAGAAAGGGTTTTTTTAAGAGAGGAAGGGTTTTTTTTGTTTGGAGATGAAGGGCTTACTGAGAGGATTTTTCACCAATATTCAATTTAGTTTATTAACTTAGCTCTATGTGACATTTGAATCCTCTGCGTTTTTGTTCCATGTCACAGGATCTCTACTTGGACCTCCTATTCCTCGAACAAAATCGAAGGCTCTCTCTCTCTCTCATAAGAAATAAAACGGCGGGAGAGTAAAAACACTTTCATTGATAACAAAGATAACCAATTTCCTCTTATTCTTTGTCGATTAACTTTTGTTAATGGTGTAGAATACAAAAATATCATTCTCACCTTTTATATCGATTTCAATTCGCATCATTTATTTTTTAAATCACCACTTTATGTCGTGAATATTATTAGGCTTTACATTACATTTGACATCGAGAGTAGGAGAGAGTTGAGTTGGAGACACAGAGGGATGTTGACAGTTGTAGCTTCTGCGTGATTTGGGAATTAGAGTTTTTCATGTTTTTATAGCAAGGATACTTTGGTCTTTCGGTCATGAAGTTTTGTTCTCACACGGAAGCTGCGGGTATACATGTGACTGCTAACGAGGGCCTAACTCCATAACTCTAATTAGGGATTATGTTAAAAAATATAAAGTATGAGGGATTGCCCTAGATTATCTTAAATTTATGACTTATGGATAATTAGGTTATCACTAACACTACCCTATATACCGATGTTTATGACTTATTTTGTTACTTCCTACTTTTTTCTGCAGATGAATAAATTGAAGGTTCTAGATTTGACAGGATGCTTATTGTTAAAAAGGACACCTGACTTCTCTAACTTTGCGTCTTTGGAGATGCTGATTCTTGCTCGGTGTGTGAGATTAACCACAATTCACAGCTCCATTAGTAAGCTAAAACTCCTAAAAATTTTGAATATTGAAGGATGCAAGTTGCTTCGGGAGTTGCCTACACAAGTAGGTTCTCTACAATCTTTGACTGAGATTATCATGCCCCAAAATTTTGAACCTTTCAAGTTCCCAGAGACATTTGGCAATCTAGAATCTTTGTCAAGTTTTATATTAGACGGGCACCTTGGAATCGACCAACTTCCAAGCTATATTGGAGGGTTAGTGAAAGTTACACGTTTATCTTTACGTTGGTGTGTGGGGATAAAGAAGCTTCCATGCTCCCTTGGAAAAATGAAAATGTTGGATGAGTTGGATTTATCAATGTCAGGAATAGTGGAATTACCTGACTCCATTGAATATCTAAAGAAACTAAAAGTGATTAGAGTAAGTTGTACAGAGATAAAAAAGTTTCCTCATACAATTGGACAGGTGGAGATGCTTGAAGAGTTACATGCCAAGAAATGTTGGGATCTGACAAATGAAAACTTGGAAGAAATTGGCAAGCTATCTAATTTGAGGATATTGGATTTATCATATACTGGTGTATCCAGACTCCCTAAGGTGCTATGTTATCTCTCTTATCTCCAAACACTTGAAACGAGTTCCACTCACCTTCAAGAAGTACCAGATCTTCCCTCAAGTTTGACACACCTTCACCTGCAAGCACGTCACTTCCCATCTATCACTGACCCAATGGAGGAACCTAACCCTCCTTTGACGAACTATTTGCCAGAAAAACAATTGATTAATCCACTTCCATCTGGTTTGTCAACCTTGAAATTCAGGGGCATCAAGCTGCTACCACCTCTTTCCAACTTAAGAAACTTGTCAGTTATGTGTGTCATTGAATATCCTATGCCACACTTCTCTATCTCTCAAGAGCTAATCAATTTGACGGAATTGAAACTAAGTAAATGCGAATTCCTAGCGAAAATACCCGGTTTGTCATTTTTGAAGAATCTTGAGTGCTTGGATTTGAACAGATTGGAAAGTCTAGTTGAGATTCATGGTTTGTCAGAATTGAAGTCCTTGCTGCACTTTCGTATTTCCCATTGTGGTAGGGTAAAAAACTTGCCCAACTTATCAAAGTTAGATAAGTTAGAGCACATTGAGGTAGAAGCTTGTCCAAATATAAGAGTTATCAAGGGTGTCAAGGGCTTAGAAAGCTTAGAGTTGGATAGTAATTGTTGCATTGTCCTGGAAAGATTGCTGGATGTCTCAAGATCAACATGGCTTTCCCATAGGGTACCTAAGTGCCAGGTGTTCCTGAGTTTTAGTGGATTGCAAACTCCTTATAGCATTGTGGATTTCCTTTACAAGGACCTTGTTCGTAACCAAATTTCGGTTTTCAGGGACGATGAACTAAGCTTTAATGATCGAATTGGTGGGGAGCTTCCGCTGGCACTCAATGATTCTGACATCTACATACCCATCTTATCAAAGAACTATGCTTCTAACGGGTGGTGTCTACGTGAACTAACCCACATGGTAGAATGTGCGTCAAAGTCACATGGAAAAAAGAGAATCCTGCCCATTTTCTATGATGTAGGGTTTGACGATGTTATGCTTTATAGTAATTTGTACAAAAGTGCCCTCGATAAGCACAAGAAGAAATATGGCAATGAAGTGGAGGAATGGGAAAGGGCTCTAAGAGAAGTTGCATATATGACAGGGTTCCACCTAAAAAGTAACAGGTGATGCTACTGTTTTGATTATTTGCATTTTACCTTCTAAATTATAAGATAATAAGTCGTTCTATTCAACTTTACCACCATAGAAATTCACTTAAATGCAGACTTTTGTGCAAAAATTCTCAAGATACTCAAGTAGATTCTCACGCTATGTTTAAAAGAGCTTTTGAGGTGGGTGATGAAATCCGAGGTGAAGAAAAGCGATCCATTGTGTTGGTTAGGAGTGGTGGAAAACAAAGGTCAATGTAGAGATTTGAAAAATGAAAAGGGAAAATTTGAAACTTGGCATTTCTATATTGTAACGATAATTGTTTTTCATTGGTTAATTGCTATATTATCATTCACAATTTTGTCATTTTCTATTACTTTTGAGGGTATACTTGGAAAAACGAGAAAGTTTGACTCTCCTCGGTCTCTTTCACACCTAAGCAAGGAACAAATCAGTGGGCCCAGTAGTATCCTTTTCACTTCTAAATCACTGTCTTCATTTTCTCTACCAATTCCAAATGATGGTGTTGCTTTCACCACCCCATCATTTCTCCACCATAATTCTATCGACTCTGAATCTTTCTTTTCAAACAAAGCGTTATTTTTTGGGATACTACTAAAGAATAGAAAAAGATGGCCCTTAAAGAGAACGAAGATCAATTCGGGGGGAGAAAAAGTATGAGTGAAATTATTCTAGGAAATTTATTTTTTAAATTTGTTTCAAGATTGGTAAAAATTCATCCAAATTTACAACCCATATGAGATAAATGAGGTAGTGTTTTACCTCTTTTGGCCATTTTAATTTTCTATTTTATGTTACATAGCTTTCGTGAAATTTTATAATAATGTTTGAAATTCAAAATCGATTTTGAATTCACTCTCTAATATAGAGCCATAATAGAAGGAGCTGTAAAATTCCTGCTTCAACTGTCTCCATAACATGTGCTAAAAGATGCTGCAAAAGTGTTAGTCCAGAATAACAACGGCATTTTCTCTTGTTATAACTCATGGAAATTGGAGTCGAAATGAAATTGTCGACACATAAATCTATATTATATTTAGATGGAGTGACTAAGAACTATGTAATTTTAAGCATATATACATTATGAAAAATTACACAACACTGTCCAAGAGTCTGCCATTGAATGATAAGTGAAAAATAGGGAAGTTTTCATTTTACTCATTGAACTTGGAGATGATGCATATTGAACTATTATATTATAATTCGTTTGTTTTGTGGAGAATAAAAAATCTAAAAGAAATTTTCCTAAAAATAATTGATTATATTGGTTGTAGTAATTAGATAATAAAACATATATTCATTTCCAATAACAATTCATGCTTAAAAGTTATCATGGACGATGAATACATTTACCATTCGTACATTTTTATAAAAGATACAAATGATTATTCTTAGAAAGAAATATTTTTCAAAATGTGAATATTTCACTTAAGAGATGGACCCATAGAAATTTATATTTTATCCCTCACGGGCGGCCGAGGGGGGGGGGAGTTTGGGGTTAATTTTTTTTGTTGATCGGAGGGGTGTGGTTAGTTTAAAGTGTAATTTTTTTTTATTGAATTTTGCATCAAATGCCCCTTGTTTCCTCAGTTCAAATGAAAAATAAAAGTGATACATCCAAGAAAAATTCACCACTAAACTCTGGATTTGTCTAATTTTATTAAGATAAAATATTATATATTTAAAAAGTTTAATAGGGAAAAAATAATAATGTGGTCTGGATATTGAAGAAAAATTGTCTAATCTGGTTATTACTTATTACAAAGTAAATATCAACCTTCTTAATAGTCTTCAATTTGGTTCTAACCATTTAAATCCATCAGAAAAATAGTCAACCTTTCGAAATTTTTTCAAACCTATCCTAGGTTTTTCAACACCAATTATGAGAAGGAATATTTCCATTCGATTCTTTTCCGAATTCGAATTAAATCAATGCATAATTCAAGGGAGAGTACTTATGCACCTTAATATCCGCTAATTTTTTTTAGAAGTATTTTTACATTTTTGGTATAAAGAAAAAAAGAAAAATCAAGTTCTCCTATAAAATGTTCCAATAAGTCTAATGAGAACTTACTAGACAAAACTTGCTCACTTCTTTTCGCCAAAAATGAAAGTTGTTCCCATAGAAAATAACAAAACAATTTTACCTATCAATAATACTCCCAATTTATCTTTGTTTTATCTCAGGATTAAACTCCTATTTGGACACAATCCTATAAATTTAGCTCAATAGTACATGCATTTTGGATTTAATGTGCTGCATGTTTGTTAGTCCATCCAAACATTATGAAAAAAAATTACCTTATCAAGTTTTCTTGATCATACTCCGTCCAGTCCATCAAGAATATCTCCTTCACATCGATTGGCTCATGCATTATCAAAAGCATCCCTAGTACATCAAATTGAGCGACATTTCCTTTAAGGCCAACGTACGTAGCAACATATCAAGACGCTTATTTTCCATCCATAGTAACTGAAATGGTTGGCTATTTATTTAACCATATGTCTCCAGACTCCCAACGATCGTCATATCCAGAACTTTATATCTTTTTCTTTCATGTCATTGACAAAAACAAATTTTCTTGCTTTCCTGCAGCCATGGAGGACTAATTGAATTGGTTGTTGAAGAGGTTTTGCGTGAGCTTAGAGGCAAACATGTGGATGTCCGTAAATCTTTGGTTGAAAATCATCCTCAGATAAAAAACATAATGGAATTGTTGGATGTTGACTCTGGTGGTGTACGTTTCCTTGGTATTCATGGGGTGGGTGGTAGCGGTAAAACAATACTTGCAAAGGTTGTGTTCGACAATTTATCTTCTCATTTTGACGGCTTTAGTTTCCTCAAGGACATTGAAGCATCATCAAAATCTCATGATGGTCTTTTGAACTTGCAGAAAAAGCTCTTATCAAGTTTTGTCAGTTCTGGGATTACTGACTCTATTAAGGATGTTGATATTGGGGTTAAGATGATCAAAAGAGTATTTAGTAGTAAAAAAGTACTTATTGTTCTTGATAATCTAGACAAAAGAGAGCAACTCGAAAAGCTAGCCGGAAGATCTAATTGGTTTGGTTCAGGTAGTAGGATTCTTATCACAACTAGGGACAAAGCAATCCTGATGACTTCAATGTCATCAAGTAAAGAGGTCCTAAATCATCCTGAAGGAATTTTGGCTTATGAAGTTCATGAAATAGAATTTGCTCGAGCACTTCATTTGTTTTATGAGCACACTTTTAGAAGTGACTCTCCAGCAGAAGTTTATGTTACTCTTTCGGAAGATATTGTTCATAAAGGTGCTAATTTTCTTTTGGCTGTCGAAATGATAGGTCCATATCTTTTTCACAATGGCATTGCCTTGCAGCACCCCTTTGATGAAAGAAAGCTATGGGAAAAGACACTGAGGCAGTTAGATGATGCTCCTTTTAAGGATGTCCAAGATGCATTAATGATAAGTTATGAGGGATTGAAGAAAAAGGAAAAAGAAGTATTTCTGGACATTGCTTGCTTTTTTGCTGACAAGGACAACACATATCCAATTATTATGTGGGATGACTGTAATTACTATCCTCACAATGCAATTGTTGTCCTCCGCCTACGGTCCTTGATAAAAATTGGTGATGATAATAAGTTTTGGATGCATGACCAAGTTCGAGATCTGGGAAGGCACATTGTCCTTGAAGAGTATCCCCACAGATTGAGTAGGGTGTGGATTTATGAGGATGTTGTAGAGCTATTGGATAAAAAAGAGGTAAATGGAAGAATCTGTCACGTAGCTTTTATTTGGAAGGAGAAACATGTTAATTTTTTGCTTTAATTATACAGTTAACTTTGTTTAAATTTTTTGTCTTGTGAGTGAGGTAGCTCTCTCTTAAACATTTTGGTCAAAAGGTCTTGTAAAATGGTGGAGAGAGACAAGACAGACTGCCCTATATTTTGCTTTGTTTCAAGATTATGTAGGGTAGAAGATAGCTCTTTGAAAATTGTAAAGCAACAAAGAGCCGTTTCACGTGCCAACCAAGCAAAGTCAGAAGAAAACTATATGTATGAAGGATTTCTAAATTACTTTCAAACATAACTGTAGAGAAAAACAAAAAACTATGAAGATTGGAATTGGTAAGCTAATTATTTTTCTTGAAAAGCAGAAAATGGGAAATGGAGAAATGATTCACAAGCTATTTGCGAATGGAAGCTGAAAATTTTTGTTCATGGTGTGTTGAGTGTTCTCATGCTTCCTTCTATATATAGCTATGTAAGAGTGTTAAGTGTCATGCACTCAACTAATCTTGAGTCTCTATTTGTAGAGAAATGAAGATGTAAAAGCACTAAGTCTGACATCCGATGGCTGCAGCTGCAACTTTGGACCTGAAGAATTAGCTGCCCTACCAAATCTAAGGTTTCTTCAAGTGAAAGGCATTGATTTTTCAGGCAACTTTGAGAATCTTCTTTCGAAACTAAGATGGCTTTCTTGGCAAACAAGGCAAGCAACTTTCCTTGCAAATAACTTTCATTTTAAACATTTGGTTGTGCTCGAACTTTCAGATAGCAATATTGAAGATGGTTGGGGTGGATGGAGCCAAATGAAGGTATGATATGCCTTACTCTGTACACTTCTTTCTGTCCTTACCTCATTCATGACGAATGAGGCAATGATAGAATCATATATACTTTACTTCCTTCTATCATTACTTTATACAATTGACATAACGGTTGCATGCATTCCCCATCTCATCAAGTGTACAATATATTTTGCATGAGGAACATTTGATATCTTTTTATCTATCAAAGTAAAACAACATTATGTACCCATAAAACAAATGCTTTGTGTGGTTTATAACCTTCGTTTTGCAATTCTGATAGTTGCTTAGAATTTGGAAATGGTGTAAATCCAATAGAAGCAAGTGAAATTTTGCTTCAATATATGTCATATGATTTGAATGATGTAAAATTCGACTCAAAGTTTAGTAATACAAAAGTACTTGGGATGAAGGTTGAGATTGGCAACACACAGCTTGGATGATTTAAATGCTTAAAAGTTTATTTGGAATAGGTAAGTTGAATATTGGAATGAAGGTGAGCTTGAGCTTCATAATACTTGATTCAAGCGAACCACTAGCCCAGTTTGATAATTAAGCATTTGTTTGTATTATGGTGGTAATAGCATTAACGAACTGTGTAATAATTAAAAATGACTCTACTTTCACTTTTCTATTTTACTTTAGTTGATGAGCGAAGGCTCGAGCTTCGCATTGCATCTAGTTTGTAACTACTGTATCAATCAAATCCTGACTATTACTAGGCTTTGCATTTACACTTGACTTAGAGAGAGTAAGAGAGAGTTGAATGCGATAATGTTGAAGAGTGGGGTCGGTGGTGGTGTGCTGGTGGCTGAATCTAGTTTGGGGCTTGTGGGTGATTTGTGAATTATAGTCTTTTGTGTCTTCATGGCAAGGATACTTAGTCTTTTGGTTATGGACTGTTGTCCTGAGATGCAAACTGCGGGATTTGGAAATAAAGGATGTGAAGTGAAGTAAAAAAAAAAGGTTGGGAATAATTTTAAAAGAATTTAAAGTATGAGGATTATTTGATACATCCCAAAAAGACTTGGGAAATTCAAATTACACTAGATTATAATGAGGAAATTAGTCATACTCCCATTTGTTGTGATGTTTCTCAATCAATTTATTATCTTCAACTTCTTTTTTTTCATGTAGATGAATAGATTGAAGGTTCTTGATTTGACGGGTTGTAGAGAGTTAAAAAGGACACCTGACTTCTCTAACTTCTCGACTTTGGAGACGTTAATTCTTGCTCATTGTGTCAATTTAACCACAATTGACAGCTCCATCAGTAAGCTAACACGCCTAGAAACATTGAATATGGAGGGATGTAGTTCTCTTGGCGAGTTGCCTGCAAAAATCGGTTCTCTACGATCTTTGAAGAAGATTGTCATGCCACAAAATTCTCAACCCTTGGAGCTTCCAGAGACATTTGGCAATCTAAAATCTTTGAGGAGTTTAATATTAGATGAGCACCCTAGAATTAGCCAACTTCCAAAGTCTATTGGAGGATTGGTGAAACTTGCACACTTATCTTTACATGGGTGCATGGGAATAAAGGAGCTTCCAGGCTCCATTGGGGAGTTACATATGTTGGTGGAGTTGAATCTATCAAAGTCGGGAATAGTCATACTACCTGATTCAATTGGAAAGCTAAAGGAACTAAGGGTGATGAGAATAGATTCTACAGCGATAACAAAGCTTCCTTGTACTATTGGAGGAGTGAAGATGCTTGAAGAGCTACATGCGAAGGAATGCTGGCATTTGACAGATGAAAACCTGGAGGAAATTGGGAAGCTATCCCATTTGAGGATATTGGACTTATCATGTACTTATGTTTGTAGATTGCCTGAGGTGATAGGTCCTCTTCCTCATCTCCAAAAACTTCAATTGGGTTCGATTGAGCTGCTACAAGTGATAGATCTTCCATAAAGTTTGGCATGCCTTGAAGTTCAAGTTTCTACCCCTATTTTATCCCCGACCTCTCAAGCCTCCTCAATTTAGATTACCTGGAATTAAATAGATTAGGTGCTTTGAAAGTGGAACCTTACTTTTACATGGAGGAATGATCCGCCAAAAATGAAGTTTAGATGAAAGCGCAACCAATCCATCCACTTCCAACTCATTTGTCAGCCTTGAAAGTAAAGGGCATTAGTTCACTACCAAATTTTTCCAACTGAGAAAGTTTGTCAATTCTGTGTCACTGAAATTCCAGTGTCCTACGTGTCTCTCTCTCTCTCAAGGCCTAAACTGGAAATAAGTAGATGTGGAGTCCTGGATGAAACATTTGATCCGTCACTCTTGAAGAGGCTACGGCGCTTGGGTCTGAACAGCTTGAATAGGCTAACTGAGATATCAGGTTTGGTCGAATTGGAATGTTTGCAGTACCGCTGTCTTTCCAGAGTCATTTAATTGGAGGATTACCCAACTCATTAAGTTGGATAAGCCACAACATCTTGAGCTACAAGTTTGTCCTAATTTAAGAGCAATTGAAGGAGTCGAGGGCACGGAAAGCTGGAAGTTGGATCATGGTCACACTGTCCTCGAAAAATCGTTGGATGCCTCAACAATGGCCTGGCTTTGCCACAGATTACCTTCATGTTGTGTTCCCAAGTTTTAGGGACTAGACATTTGTCTGAGCATTCCGGATTTCCTTTACTATAGGCTGGTTGATAATGGACTTTCTGATCGTAGAGAGGAAGATGAATTGAGGTCCGGTGGTGAACCTGTTCAGCAAGTAATCCATGCCTGTGCCATACACACACCCATCTTCAGTAAGAACTATGCTTCCAATCGCTGGTGTCTCCGAGAACTTGCCCCCGTGGTATGATGCATGTCAAAGTCGGGGGGGAGGAAGAAAAATCCTCCCAATTGTTTACATCTAGATTGATGATGTTAATCTGGAAAGCAATTCATACAGAAGGGGCGCAGATGAGAACAGAGAGAATTTTCTTCGTGCGAAGTGATGGCATGGGAAGAGGTCCCAAAAGAGGTCGCACACATAAAGGGATTTGACCTGAAAACTAACAGGTAATTGCTTAAATGTCGATTAATTATGACAGTACAGTAATTTAATTGACTTAAACATCGCATAGAATTTCGAAGTCAGGACAGTGCAGCCTATGGCAACCACATAGCTGTACCCTGAAGTAGATTCTTACTCGAAGTGTTAAAAAAGTCTCAAACCTTTTGCATTTGTGTCAATTTAGTCATAATTTTTTTTGTGCCAATTTAGTCCTAATTTTTTTTACTTTGTGCCAAATCAGTCATTCCGGCTAATTTTGGACAGATTTTGCAGATTGGACACTGGTCGTCTGATGTGACATGATCGGCGCTAACATAAATAACTTTTAATAATATTTTAATATTTTTAAATTTTATTATTATTATTATCATTATTATTATTTTCCTTCTCCTTCTCCTTCCTCTAGGCAGTTGCCGGACCTCGGTGACCGGCCAAAGGCAATGGCCGGCGAGGCTCGCCCTCGTTGGTGTCGCCTAGGTCGCAATTCGGCGAGGTCGAGCCTTGCTAGCCATGGGCGAGGCTCCACCCTCCCTAGCACAAGGCTTCCTTGAGGGCAGCCTTGTGCTAGGCTAACGAGGCTTGCCCATGGCCGGTAAGGCTCGACCTCGCTGGCGTCACCCAGGTTGTGATTCGGCGAGGTCGAGCCTCTTCAACCTAGTGCGAGGCCGCCCTTGTGGCCTGGGAGGCACTAGCAAGGGTCGAGCCTCCCCCATGGCCAGCAGCGAGGCATGAGCCTCGCTGCCCAGTGCGAGGGCTGCCCTCACGGCCACTGGCGAGGTGGCCAATGAGGCTCGCCAGTGGCCGACGAGGTCAAGGTCGACCTTGCCAGCCCTCGTCTTTGGTCGAAGGAAAGAGGAGAGAAGAAAAAGATAAAAAAGAATAAAAAATATTAAAATATTATTAAAAGTTGTTTATGTCGGCGCCGATTGTGCCACGTTAGCCGGGCGAAGTCCAGTCAACAAAATCCAACCAAAATTGTCCGGAAAGGACTGAACCGATACTAAATAAAAATGTTTAGGACTAAATTGACATAAAAAAAGTTTAAGATTAAATTGACACAAATACAAAAAATTTATGATTTTTTTAACACTCCCCCCCCCACTCTTTAGGATAACTTAATGATCTTTAAGTTAAACAAGTTGCTTTTTTGAAAAATTAGCCCCGGTGGTTCACTAGTTTGAAGGTCAAATCCCACAAAAAGGCATGAATTTATTATACCTACGACACAAACAAACCCCACTTTCCGAACGATCCAAAAATAAAAATAATAATAAATGGAATTCTACTTGAGGGATGAAAAAAGCACTATTAAGTTTTCCTTCCATTCAAGTTGATGAATTCGCGCCAATTGTTTACATCTAGATTGATGATGTTAATCTGGAAAGCAATTCATACAGAAGGGGCGCAGATGAGAACAGAGAGAATTTTCTTCGTACGAAGTGATGGCATGGGAAGAGGTCCCAAAAGAGGTCGCACACATAAAGGGATTTGACCTGAAAACTAACAGGTAATTGCTTAAATGTCGATTAATTATGACAGTACAGTAATTTAATTGACTTAAACATCGCATAGAATTTCGAAGTCAGGACAGTGCAGCCTATGGCAACCACATAGCTGTACCCTGAAGTAGATTCTTACTCGAAGTGTTAAAAAAGTCCCAAACCTTTTGCATTTGTATCAATTTTTTTTTTTGTGCCAATTTAGTCCTAAATTTTTTTACTTTGTGCCAAATCAGTCATTCCGGCTAATTTTGGTCAGATTTTGCAGATTGGACACTGGTCGTCTGATGTGGCATGATCGGCGCTAACATAAATAACTTTTAATAATATTTTAATATTTTTAAATTTTATTATTATTATTATCATTATTATTATTTTCCTTCTCCTTCTCCTTCCTCTAGGCAGTTGCCGGACCTCGGTGACCGGCCAAAGGCAATGGCCGGCGAGGCTCGCCCTCGTCGGTGTCGCCTAGGTGGCAATTCGGCGAGGTCGAGCCTTGCTAGCCATGGGCGAGGCTCCACCCTCCCTAGCACAAGGCTTCCTTGAGGGCAGCCTCGCGCTAGGCTAACGAGGCTTGCCCATGGCCGGTAAGGCTCGACCTCGCCGGTGTCACCCAGGTCGTGATTCGGTGAGGTCGAGCCTCTTCAACCTAGTGCGAGGCCGCCCTTGTGGCCTGGGAGGCACTAGCAAGGGTCGAGCCTCCCCAATGGCCAACAGAGAGGCATGAGCCTCGCTGCCCAGTGCGAGGGCTGCCCTCACGGCCACTGGCGAGGTGGCCAATGAGGCTCGCTAGTGGCCGACGAGGTCAAGGTCGACCTTGCCAGCCCTCGTCTTTGGTCGAAGGAAAGAGGAGAGAAGAAAAAGATAAAAAAGAAAAAGAAAAAGAATAAAAAAGAATAAAAAATATTAAAACATTATTAAAAGTTGTTTATGTCGGCGCCGATTGTGCCACGTTAGCCGTGCGAAGTCCAGTCAACAAAATCCAACCAAAATTGTCTGGAAAGGACTGAACCGATACTAAATAAAAATGTTTAGGACTAAATTGACATAAAAAAAAAGTTTAAGATTAAATTGACACAAATACAAAAATTTTATGATTTTTTTAACACTCCCCCCCCCACTCTTTAGGATAACTTAATGATCTTTAAGTTAAACAAGTTGCTTTTTTGAAAAATTAGCCCCGGTGGTTCACTAGTTTGAAGGTCAAATCCCACAAAAAGGCATGAATTTATACCTACGACACAAACAAACCCCACTTTCCGAACGATCCAAAAATAAAAATAATAATAAATGGAATTCTACTTGAGGGATGAAAAAAAGCACTATTAAGTTTTCCTTCCATTCAAGTTGATGAATTCGCGCCAATTGTTTACATCTAGATTGATGATGTTAATCTGGAAAGCAATTCATACAGAAGGGGCGCAGATGAGAACAGAGAGAATTTTCTTCGTGCGAAGTGATGGCATGGGAAGAGGTCCCAAAAGAGGTCGCACACATAAAGGGATTTGACCTGAAAACTAACAGGTAATTGCTTAAATGTCGATTAATTATGACAGTACAATAATTTAATTTGACTTAAACATCGCATAGAATTTCGAAGTCAGGACAGTGCAGCCTATGGCAACCACATAGCTACACCCTGAAGTAGATTCTTACTCGAAGTGTTAAAAAAGTCCCAAACCTTTTGCATTTGTGTCAATTTAGTCATAATTTTTTTTTGTGCCAATTTAGTCCTAAATTTTTTTACTTTGTGCCAAATCAGTCATTCCGGCTAATTTTGGTTAGATTTTGCAGATTGGACACTGGTCGTCTGATGTGGCATGATCGGCGCTAACATAAATAACTTTTAATAATATTTTAATATTTTTGAATTTTATTATTATTATTATTATTATCATTATTATTATTTTCCTTCTCCTTCTCCTTCCTCTAGGCAGTTGCCGGACCTCGGTGACCGGCCAGAGGCAATGGCCGGCGAGGCTCGCCCTCGTCGGTGTCGCCTAGGTCGCAATTCGGCGAGGTCGAGCCTTGCTAGCCATGGGCGAGGCTCCACCCTCCCTAGCACAAGGCTTCCTTGAGGGCAGCCTCGCGCTAGGCTAACGAGGCTTGCCCATGGCCGGTAAGTCTCGACCTCGCTGGCGTCACCCAGGTCGTGATTCGGCGAGGTCGAGCCTCTTCAACCTAGTGTGAGGCCGCCCTTGTGGCCTGGGAGGCACTAGCAAGGGTCGAGCCTCCCCCATGGCCAGCAGCGAGGCATGAGCCTCGCTACCCAGTGCGAGGGCTGCCCTCACGGCCTCTGGCGAGGTGGCCGACAAGGTCAAGGTCGACCTTGCCAGCCCTCGTCTTTGGTCGGAGGAAAGAGGAGAGAAGAAAAAGATAAAAAAGAAAAAGAAAAGGAATAAAAAAATATTAAAATATTATTAAAAGTTGTTTATGTCGGCGCCGATTGTGCCACGTTAGCTAGGCGAAGTCCAGTCAACAAAATCCAACCAAAATTGTCTGGAAATGACTGAACCGATACTAAATAAAAATGTTTAGGACTAAATTGACATAAAAAAAAGTTTAAGATTAAATTGACACAAATACAAAAATTTTATGATTTTTTTAACACCCCCCCCCTACTCTTTAGGATAACTTAATGATCTTTAAGTTAAACAAGTTGCTTTTTTGAAAAATTAGCCCCGGTGGTTCACTAGTTTGAAGGTCAAATCCCACAAAAATGCATGAATTTATTATACCTACGACACAAACAAACCCCACTTTCCGAATGATCCAAAAATAAAAATAATAATAAATGGAATTCTACTTGAGGGATGAAAAAAGCACTATTAAGTTTTCCTTCCATTCAAGTTGATGAATTCGCACCAAATAGTCGATTTGGCACACTAATTTTAAGTTTGGGACAAAAAAGAACTCGATTTGAGAACCCTAACTATTTTAATTTAGAGCCGCTCATTTTTTCTCTCTCTTTTCTTGTTATAATAAAGGAGTCGTCGATTAAGAAATCTGTAAACGAAGACGTTATTAATTAGCAAGACCACGTTCCTCGCTCGAGTTTGCCTTGCTAACATGTCAATTGTACACATCCACACTATTAACTACATAAAACGCCCAAGAAGCTTTCAAAGACATTTTTATTTTTATTTTTATGGTGGACATATATGACTATTAAGTAATAGTTCCTGCACAATTTGGGTTGCTTGAAAGTGGAGATAGTTAGAAAAAAGAAAAGAAAAGTGGAGATGGTTTATCCTAAATGTAAGTTCATTTGTTCATTTACATGTAAATTATGCGTTTGTTTCATGAAAAAATCATGACTTGAAAATAATTTTCCAAAAAATATTGTTTTTATAGCTTAAAGAAATGAATGATCGAAAATTATTTTAAACAACCATGAACTATTTAAGCATAAATTGTTGTCAATAGTAAAACCGTTTTTCATTAACCAACTTTTATAAGAGATATAATCAATCATATATTGAAAAATATTTTCAAACCATTCATATTTTGTGGAGTAAATGCATTAAAAAATGAAGAAAATGCTAAGAAAATGAGGAGTACCTCTTCTCATCATATGTTCTTTTTAATACAATTAATTAATTTATTTCCAATAAAATTGCTTGTAAGAATATGCTTGGTTTCTCAAGATTTTGCTTGAAACCCGCATCTAGTACTACCAATTATTTTCCATAAGGGTTAATACTTTGAAAAACCCCAAACTGGTATGTCTGTGACAAATTTATCAAAAGATATTTGTTTGACCACCAAAAATCTCAAACTGGTATACCTTTGATAAATTTACCCCAAATTAGTACACTTGTGACAAATTTACCCTATGTTATTTTTCGTTAATTTTTACTATCAAATTATTAAGTTAAATAACACGTGATAGTTGACTGGTATACTAATTTGGGATTTTACACTCCGTTTGTCACAGTTTACAATTTTTGTGATTTTTTTTTTTTTTTTGTGGTATGAATCCAATTTAGCAAATGATATATTTGTCACAAATTTACCCGTTTGGGATTTTGTGCGGTCGAATAAATTTGTTTGGGGTAAATTTGTCATAAATATACCAGTTTATGGTTTTTTTATAGTCAGTCGGGGTAAATTTGTCACAAGTGTACCGGTTTGGGGTTTTTCATGGTAAAAAAAATAGCTTGGGGTAAATTTGTCACAGGTGTACCAGTTTGAGGTTTTTCAGGGTATTAACCTTTTCTACAACGATGGACATGTCATTTCAAATTAA
Organism: Eucalyptus pauciflora; assembly: GCA_007663325.1. Taxonomy (NCBI): domain Eukaryota; kingdom Viridiplantae; phylum Streptophyta; class Magnoliopsida; order Myrtales; family Myrtaceae; genus Eucalyptus; species Eucalyptus pauciflora. The sequence continues at coordinate 1,389,717 of VMYD01000067.1, forward strand.
TTGTAGATTTTAAATGTTGTAAATTGTAAATTATCTCCTTAAACTTGGTACGTGCATCCAATTTAATCCATTCCATCAAGAATGGTGGCTTTGAATGGTTCCTGAATTCTTGAGCATCTTAATTTCTTAAAACGAGAAACATCAAATGAGAATTTGGTGTAGCTGTAGATTAGCTAGTGTAATACTTAACTGTTGGAGCCATAAGTTTGTTAGGTTCTGATTACATGTTATGTTCAAAGAAGTAGATACCTATGGTTTATTATAGGGAAAAGTGTTTAAAAAGTCTTAAACCTTTTGTATTTGTGCCAATTTAGTCATAAACATTTTCAACTAATTTTGGCAAGATTTTGCTGACTAGGTGCTTGTCGACTGATGTAGCACGATTGGCGCTGACATATACAACTTTTAATAATATTTTGATAGTTATAATTTTTTTATTTTCTCTTTCTCTTTCTTTTTTTCTTTTTCCCTTCTTCTCCTCCTTCCTCAGCCAGTTGCTGGCCTCTGAGAAGCCTCACAAGTGGCCGCAAGGGCGACCCTTGCTGGCCCAGCGTGAGGCCGCCCTTACGGCCAAGGCCTCACTAGAGGCTGGGCGAGGCTCAACCTTGCCAAGCCGATGCTAGTTTGCCCTCATGGCCAAGGCTTTGCTGCCCCACGCGAGGCCACCCTCATGACCACTGGCGAGGAGGCTGGTGAGGTTGACCTCGACCTCGCCAACAGTCGCCTCTGGTCAGTCATTAAGGTCCGGCGACCGACTAGAGGAAGAAGCACGAGAAGGAAAAAAGAGAAAGAAAAATAAAAAAATTCAAAAATATCAAAATATTATTAAAAGTTGTACACATCAGCGCCGGTCGTATCACGTCAGTCAGCCGGTGCTTAGTTAGCAAAATTCAATCAAAATTAGCCAGAAATGACCAAATTAGCACTAAGTGAAAATGTTTAGGATTAAATTGGCACAAATGCAAAAAGTTTAGGATTTTTTAAAATTGGCACCAATTTTACCTATTTAGGACCAAATTGGCATCAAATGAAAATGTTTATGATTAAATTGGCATCCAATTTCATCCATTCCATCAAGAATAACAGCTTCAATTGTTCTTGAATTCTCGAGCATCTTAATTTCTTAAAACGAGAAACATCAAATGAGAATTTGGTGTAGCTTCAGAGGGAGTCCTAGTTCGGGTTTTCCTGATGTGAACCTATAAAAAAGGGGCAACATGCTTCGTTCCGCTACAGATTAGCTGGTGCTAATACTTAACTGTTAGAGCCATAAGTTTATTAGGTTTTGATTTACATGTTATGTTCAAAGAAGTAGATACCTATGGTTTATTATTTCCGAAGAAACTCCATGGTAGAACATAATTGTATTGCGATGCGGCCAGAAATCTTTGGCGCCTACTTTTCTAATTTTTTTTTTTTCATTTTTTGTGTGTATAAAGTTAAAGATCTTCAGGTTATAGTTGTTTGGGACATAAAAAAAAAATTTAGATTACGATTTTGATAACCTTTTACTTCTTGCTTGTCGGACAAAAATGAACTATCCTTCATCTGTGCATTGTTGCAGGTACTGGAAACTAATTAAATACGTTATTGAAGAGGTTTTAAGAGTCAGTCAATCGTAAGCCGTCAACTACTGGGATTTACCCCAGTGGCCACCCTTCCAACATGGAAGAGGGAGGTGGAGGGTTCGAATCCCCACATTCTCAGGGGGGGTTGGGGTGGGGACGAATTAATTTTAGGAGTAAGTTTCAACTCCCACGTCCTGCAAAGAGGCAGGGTAAAAGTCTTAGAGTGAGCGTTAGAATAGGCCTAGAGTAAGACTGACAAAAAAATAATCGTAAGCCATCAACTCGTCAAGCAATACTTTTGGTTCGTTGTCAAAGACAAGAAAAGAGGGTTTGCTTTCTAGATAATAAAATTTTGTACAATCCGATTGTTTCAAGGATCTAGATATTTCATTTTACAAGGAAAATGGTTTCCAATTCTAACGCGTTTGGTGCAATATTTACAAGGTCAACATATCCATAGGAACGAGGGTATCGGTGAATATAAAAGTGCCCTGCAACAAAAGAAACGAGCTTCCACTCCAAGTAATAAATTTTGTGTGCGATCGCGTTCTTTATGATCGTGCTACTTTTTTTGATTTTTTTTTTATAAATTTATTTGAAAGTTTAGCATGAAGTGCAAAACCACTTGTTCACGTGTATAAGGCCTTTGATTATTGCTGGCTTTCTAGTGCTTTTGGAAGTCTAGTGCATGACAAAATTTTTGGAACAGAAATCAATTTCTAGCCAGAAATTGATTTCTTAATTTTTATTTCATGAACGAGTTTCTGAGAAAAAAAAGTGTTTGATAAATGATTCAAAATTTCTATTTCTGGAATAAAAATTCGTTTGATAACAGAATAAAATTTTTATTTCTAGAAGTGGCAATGACCAACGTTCGGTGGCCAGAGTCCAACGTCCAGTGACTGATGTTCAGCGTCCAATGATCGGTGGCGGGTGGCCAAAGTCTGGAGTCCGACGTCCAGCGTCGAAGTTCGGTGACCGGCGACAGACGGTTGAAGTTCGGAGTTCGACGACTGACAATCGGTGTCCAATGTTTGGAGTTTGACGTCTAACATGCGACATCAGGAGTCCGACGACCAGAGGCCGACAGCAGGTGGCTAGTAGCCAGAGTCTGGCAGAGAGCAGTGGACAGTTGGCGGCGGACATTTGGTGGTTGGTGGTGAGCCTCCAGCTTCCAACAATTGGCAATGAGCGGCCAATGACCCGTGGGCGTTCGGTGTCCGGCTTCCGGCGACCGACGGTTGGCAGCAGGCAGCCACTCCGGCTGGCAATTAGTTGCTGGTGGTTGGGGTAAGTGGCAGGCGGCCGGCAGCTGGCATCAAGCGTTTGGCATCCCACAGGCGGCAAGTGGGCGATGAGCGGTGACGAGAGTGAACGATGAGAAAAATTTTGATTTCTCATTTCTGTTATAGAAATAGAAAAGCTAAAAATTTCAACTTCTAATTTCTATTCCAAATCTATTTCTAAAATAGAAATCTCTTCCAGAAATTAGAAAAATGAAATTGCATTACCAAACGAATTTATATTCCAAACCTGTTCCAGAGAACAAAAAAACAGATAAATAAATAAAAAGAAATGTTATCATGCGTGCCCTTAGAACTTCTGTAATTATATGCCATTTGAGTCCAACAATAACCAAATCTAAGAACAAGTACAAAAACAAGGCCAACCATATCTACAGAGCAATGACAAGGACTGGTTTATCACACATTTTGATGTGCTTCTAGAAGTTCCGGATAATTAAGCTTCGAGTCCCGACATGTAAACAATAACAATACTGCTTAACACAATTAGTCATATGGAGATTCAAATAAGCATTGCAATATAGCTCCTTTTCCTAAAAACATAAACTACTAAATCATAAAAATTACCACAAATAATGATTTTGCAACTACTGGACTTTGCATCACAAAACAATACTTATCAACGTGTAACCCATAAAAATTCAAATTACTTAGACTACAGTGATAAAGTGCACAGAAGCTTTACGAGGGCAAGCGGTGGTTACCTATGCAATTGCACCACTGTTTGTTAGCACCTCTTCCAAGTAGTAATGATAAAAGGTTAGGTAGGAAACAAAAGCCAGTTCTGCCTTTTCAATTTACCCCCACTGAGAAAAGGACATCGACACTAGAGTCGTTTTCACGATTAAACTTTCTTACACAGCGCAACACTTACAAGAAGAAAATAAATTGAGCTCAAGATTAGTTACCTGGAGCTTTGACAATTTTGCCAATTTCCTTGGAGTCCAGAGGCTGGAATACAATATATTCATCAATTCGATTCATAAACTCTAGGCAGAATGTTTGTCTGGCCAACTCAGCAACTTATCTTTTCATAATTCACTTCCTTGCTGTCCGTTGTATTACAGAGAGTTTCGAGAATAAAGTGAGAACCAATATTAAAAGTCATTATCATGACACAGTTGTAAAAATGACAGTCCTTCCCAGGGAATCAGTTATTCTTCCATCATCCAACAGCTGTAACAATGTTGGACACGTCGTGATGTGTCTTCTCAATCTCATGAAAGAGCACAACAGAATAGGGTCTTTGGCGAACCACTTCAGTCAGCTGCCCACCTTCTTCATATCCCACATAACCAGGAGGTGCACCAACCAAACGTGAAACTGCATGTTTCTCCATGTACTAACTCATATCTATTCTAAATAGAGCGTTTTCTGTGTTGAAGAGAAATCCAGCTAAATCCTTAGCAAGCTCAGCTTTGCCAACACCAGTAGGGCCCATAAACATAAAACCTGCTATTGGTCGGTTCGGATCAGATAATCCAGCCCTCGAACAACAGATTACATCAGCTACTGATTTAACTGCTATATCTTGACCAACCACCCACTTGTGAAGGACCTCCTCCAGCATTACTAGCCTTTTTCTTCTCTGATGGTTGAAGGTTTGACAAGGGAATGCCAGTCCATTTGCTGACAATTTCAGCAATATCAAGATCAGTGACCTCTCCTCGTAGCAAAGATTTTCCTGATTTCCTGAATTCTGCAAGATTTTTCAGCCTCTTCTAACTGGCGCTGAAGGGACATAAGCATTCCATATTTGAGTTCAGCAGCAAAGTTTAAGTTGTATTCACGCTCAGCAGCTTCCATCTCCGGGTTAACTCTATTAATCTGTTAGACGGAGAGAAAGGTCAAATCAAGGTAAATTATGCAAAAGGAAGCATCACAAAAGAGAATTATATAGAGGTAGAAGAGTTACCTCCTCTTCAATTGATCGAATCCAAGTCATAAGAGCTTTTTCACTTTCCACTCCTCTGTCAGTCCTTTTTGCTTCTGTTTAAGCGAATTTAAGTCATTTTCCAACTAATGCAAACTTTCTTTAGATGTGTTATCTGTGTCATTTTTCACAGTTAATTTCTCCATCTCCAACTTTAGCACGGCTCTGTCTATCTCATCCAATTCAGTAGGCCTGGATGTAATCTCCATTCTCAGCTTTGCTGCGGCTTCATCAACAAGATCAATGGTTGAAGGAAGAACAACATAACAATATACAATTAGGCAACGGAAGGAGCAGGAAAGATGCGTGTTTATTGAGGTAAAGTGGAGAAGCATTTGAGACAAGAAGTTGGAAATTATAACATCTTCTCTTAATGCATTTAGATTGTTCTATAATGATGGTCATTCTCAAAGTATATCAGACGAAATTATCCAAAACAGTGGCATAACAACATTTTACTCCTAAGAGAGTATCTAGATAATGAAAAAAATAATGGAGAAAAAAAATTAAGAAAAAGAAGAAGAACAAAATAGGAAATAAATAAAATAATAGCTGACAGAAAATACCATACTGCTAGCAAGTTTATATTTGAAATCGTAATGCAATTTTTTTCTTTTTTCTTTTAAAGTTAGGTGCCCCAGCAAAAGAAAAAAGATATTGTGCAGTTGCATGGTCTTTGCGCATTATCGTTGGGATTTAATGCGTCATTCTCAACGACAGGAACATTGATTATCATTTGAAAATTTTTACTGGAATATGTCATTATCAATTGAGAGAAGTCAATTAGTTGATCTTACGATGGAAAATAACAAGAGTCACAAGCACAGAAATACAATCCAACACTGATAGAATTCATAGATTACCTTTGTCAGGCAGAAAGCGCTCAGTAATGTAACGATCTGAAAGGACAGCAGCTGAAACAAGCACACTGTCTGATATTTTAATGCCATGGTGTAGTTCATACTGCTCACGCAACCCACAAAGAATGGAAATTGTATCCTCAACAGATGGCTGACCACAAAACACTTGTTGAAACCTCCGCTCTAGTGCAGCATCCTTCTCAATGTACTTCCTATACTTGTTCAGTGCTGTTGCACCTATGCAACATAGCTCACCACGACCTAACATTGGTTTCAACAAGTTCCCTGCATCCATTGCGCCATTAGTCACTCCTACATGCACAGCACAAGCAGTACTTTTCAATACACAATTTGCATTTGGCATGTTGGAGTAAAGAGAAGAAAAGTAGCACTTAGGAATCTCAATGAAACCATCACATGGAAAACAAAAGCTAAATGAAAACATGAAAAGATATAGATTATACTAGAATTTGCATGATTACAAAGTTTAATAATATGATAAATGACTTTTCCACGCCCCTGACAACAATGATAGAGACGGAACCAGGAAAAGAAAGCAAGAAGGATACACACCAGCACCTACTACAGTGTGGATCTCATCAATGAACAATATTATCTGCCCATTTGAAGCTGTTACTTCCTTCAAGACAGCTTTCAGTCCTTCATCGAAATCTCCACGGAACTTAGCACCCGCAACTAGTGCTCCCATATCCAAGGAAATCGACTGACTGCCTAGGTCGAGATCAAGCAGACATCCTGTTAGCAGAAAGCTCTCTGAAAGATCACATTATGATCTAACCAACTTATCTTGATCAGACAGCCAACAATTACAACCTTTCTGTTCAACAGTGGCTCCAGTACATCCCCACAGACTATACGTTGAGCCAACCTGTTAAGAGTGAGAATTACGCCATAGACATTACCATCACTCCCAAAATGACAGTAACGTGGACATAATTTAACAATGGATACTCTTGGAATACTCTCTACTGCAAAGCAAAAGTTACATGATAGCTAAAAAAATGGAACCAGCACACTGACTGAGTACCACCAGCACTCTTTTGAACTAGTTTAGCTCTAGATTTAGATCCGTAGAAGAACCTATAAAGCCCAGCTTAGCACTACTGATTTGCAGAATCCAATAGAGTATTTCACTTGAGAATAACACCACTGCACCTTATCAGCTTGAAGGTCAATTAAATCTTCATGAACAAAGTTTCCTACATTATGATATCATCATAAAAGAAAGGAAGCCAGTTTTTGGTCCATCAGAAAAATGATTTGCACGAGTAATTTGATCCTAATAACTATACCTCAGACATTACTAAAGTTGAGAAAAGGTTAAAAACATTGAAATATTTATATGACACTAAATAACAGTGATGTTACACTGGGAGCTCCATGAATGATTCTTCATTATACATGCTGGCAGCACACACAAACAACAAAGCAAAAGAGAAGAACAAATCTAACAAAATATCAGGGACTAATATACTAAGCTTAAGAAAATAAGATTGAACTGAGAAACCTACCCTTCAGCAATTGCAGTTTTCCTCACACCAGGCTCACCAATAATTACTGGATTATTCTTAGTTCTCCTACATAATATTTGAATGCGATGCCGGATCTAATTGTCATGACTGATAACAGGATCAAGCTTGCCCCACCGAGCCATTTCCATCAAGTCATTGCCATATTTCTCAACAGTTTCATATTTTCCTTCCAGGTCTGTTTATAGGCAACCAAAGAAAATGTTATGACTAATGCATTAGTAGTCAAAGAAGCAAAGGAAATAGACCAGGAATCAACAAAAGAAGGTCTTCATGCTTTGGCAGGACAATAACAAATCATGTGCTACAACATGCATATTAGAAGGAATACTCAGCCAGCTGAGAAACATCGTGAAAGGTCTGAGATAAAGCAGATAAAAACAGTGAAATATTTGAGATAAAGTTTTGGAAGCTTCAGTTAAGTATGGCAATATCCCTGAGAAGATATTCTGACCACTTTGAGATTCTGAAAACATATCTTTTTCTAATAGTTGAATATTATCAAAAGTTTCAATATGATTATTCCCTCAAATCAGATGGTTCTTTGCAGGATGCAGTATTGTTCCATAGAAGCTGCCAGTGGCACTGCTCTCTCATCTTACAACCGACAAGCAAACTCTCACTGTCCCTATGGACTTCTAATCGACAGAGTAAACAAGCGAAGTCCATCAGGAAAGCAGAAATCCATCCAAACAAAAACCCCCATGTACTTAGTTCAACAGCAAGTGGTGGCTATGTAGAATTCATTGATTAATGAAGTTTTATGAAAACAACGGCTAGCCTGTGTCATGGATATAGTTAGCCTGTTCAAGTCCTAACATACAGGAACCTCTGAGAAAACATGCGAAGCAATGTTATATAAGGACTGGTGCCTTCCATAGTGTCATGTGATTTGGAAATAAAATCGTTGCGGCAGTTGAATAAAAATAGGACATACGTTGATCTGTTACTCTTTGATTTCCATGAACAGCTCAAATGGCCTCCCTCAAATCCTTCTCACTAAGCTGGAGATTTCGAAATACTTGCTGCCAAAACCTCTTATCAGAATGCAATGCTAGTAAAAGATGCTCCACTGAAACAAAATCATCCCCCCTTTCTTTCTCGTACTTCCGAGCATTTTCCAAAAGGGAGGCAAGATATGAGCCCATTATAGGGCCACTGGTATCACCCACAACCTGGCACAAAGTCACAGATTGTTATTAAACCCCAAATAACCTTTGGAGAAGGACAAAATTGAATTGAAAAACAAACATATAACTGAATACATGCCTTTGGTTGTTGGCATAGGAAGTTGTCCACAGTCTGCAGAATTATATGTTGTCAAGACCTGCTTTGGTGAGAATTCTCCCAGCTAAACCATCCTTTAGCTCCAAAAGAGCTTTCATGAGATGCTCAATTTCCACCACTTGTTGTTTGCAAACTTGAGCTGCATCAACAGCGCCAACAATGCCCTCCCAAGCCAGACTTCAAGTACTTCTATTAGAAAAAACATGAAAAAAATGAAACAGGTCGACTTCTCTTCCAGAAATTCCAAAAAAAGGATGATGAGGCGAAACTTGCCAGGTCAATCCTGCTATATTAAGCACAAAGATAAAGTAAATTTAACGGGATTGGGACAGAATTCTTCAATATGAGATGCTCACTTGGTTGGTAAGTGTTTATCACACTAAACTCCACTCCACCATATCTTGAACTTTGAAGGAAATCAAAAGCAAAATATGCCAAGTACAGATTCATCACCAATACACGAAAAAGTTAAACAACCAGCTTTAGACTTTGGATGTTGAAAATCAAACGCTTAGTTTTAACTCAAGGAACTGTGTTAACTCGTAACAAACTTAACGCAAGAAGCACCAAACTTATGTCCCAAAAGCTTCAGCAACAGAAGAAGACCACAGACAAATTGCTCTAAACTCAATTTTCACAAACGAGCACTATTCCAAACTCTAACATAGAAACCTCAAATAAACTGGAAATGACATAAGCCCCTAGCATCAGGCCGACACCGAGCAACCAAAACGCTTCAAAATCACACCTTTCCGTAATATCACAAAAATACCCGCATTCACATAATGAATATCGATCCAATTCCAACCTGAGACGCGCTCACGGCGGTTGAGTAAGCCGGAGGGGATGGGCCAAAGCCCCGCGAACCGAAGCCGACGACGCCGCGGAGCTTGACAGCCCCGGCGGATACCGAGGCGAGAACATTAGCCTCGCGAAGCGGTGGGCCGGTCAACGGGTGAACGGAGTTCCCGAAACCGGGAGCGGAGTCGGAGAGAGAGCGAGAGCGGGAGAGGGCATAGGCAGCTCCGGCGGCGGCAGAGGACCGTTTCGGAGGCGCCGAGGCCGCGAAGGTCTTGGTGAGCTTGGAGGTGGTTCTCCCCGTGGCCATGGAAGGAGAGCAAGAGGTTTCTGAACTGGGTAGTGAAGAAGAAGAAATTTTGAAGGTGGCTGTTCTTCCACCGGGAGGATCTTGCCCTTGCCATTCACCATTGTCGACTCCTCTCTCTCTCTCTCTCTCTCTCTCTCTCTGTGGCACCTTCAAGGTCTGAGTTTTAGCACCTGCAAGTGCTCCGATTCCGCTTCCGTTCGAGGTCTTGTTGACAGACAACGCACAAGCGAAGAAACTCCTGCTCCCGGACATGTACGATGCAATTCCAGCCTGCTCTCGTTAGATTTCCATTCCTGTTTTTTAAGTCTCGCTCTGTTTGAAACTCTGTAAATTTTGTCGAGGGCTCCGAGGCACCTCGCGACGTCGAAGAGGAGGAGGGACTGGGAGCCGACCTCGGGATCGGACGACGCGTCTGGAGGAGAGAACGAGGCGTTAAGGAGGGACTCGGATTCATACTGTAGAACCGACCATCCTGATCCCGCGACAGAGTACGAGGTGTTCTTGAGTTTGAGGATATAAGAGTTTTCCTTACGTAGGCTATATTAATTTAGATTATAATTATCGTTTTACCGGATTGATTTAATATGATAAGGCATAAGATTTTCTTAATGGTCGAATATGGCCTGACTTGTATGGGCCGAGTTGGCCCGGCCCATGATAAGTGGGCTTGTCCAAAACTCTATAAGACCTCTCACTCTTCAAAAAATACTCTCTCAACTCACATAAGGCAATTAGTGAGTGGCAATCTCATCAAGCCAGAACCAAGAGTCATAGAGGAGAAGATCTTCAGCATTCAAGGCTCGGATTGCTATCGTTTTGCTCCAAGAATCATGAATTCAAAATCAGGTACGCAAATCTTCATCTTCAACCAAAGAATGTTCAAGTTTCTAGCTATGTCGATCTTGAGAAGCTGTTTAGACGGCCTACATTTGGTATTAGAGCAGGCATAAACTAGAACTCGAAGAATTTATCTGTTGAAATTTGATTTTGATGTATATTCGGATTCATTTTGTTGAGCTGAGTGTTTTCGTGTGTTGAGCCGACTGTTTTCGTGCGTAGTATGCCTCTAACAGAGGCGAAATCAGCTGCCTATACCCGTTTCGAACTTGACTCAAGCTCGGATCCTTTTGCTTGTTTTTCATGAATTTTGGTTCGATGAAAGTGAATTTTGATTGTATAAATGGCTTCTACTCATCCATACGAGCATTTTGGTGGGTCGAACGTCTCGAGACGAGGTCGGAAATGGCCGCACGCGCCTCCACGCGTCGAGACGGAGCTCGGAGGCGGTGCCATGCGCCGCTGAGCCGTCTCGCGCGCATGCTGACGCGTGGCTCACGCACCTGCACGCGCATCGATGCGTGGACCGCCACGTGCACGCGTGCGCCATGCGCGCCAACACGTGAACTGACGTGTCGGATGATGACGTCACATAAGCCGCCTTACGTGTGACCGCCATGTGGCATGTGACGTCACCGATGACGTCACCACTAGCCCAACCTGGAGTTGATCGAGTCGACTCGACCGGGGTTTATCGAGTCGACCCGACCCGTGTGGACCGTTGAGCGAGTCGACCCGACCGAGGTTGACCCGACCCGTGTTGACTGTTGACCGGGTCGACCCGACCCGGGTTGACCGTTGACCAGTTCAATCTGTTGACCGGTCGGACCGGTTTGGACCGATTTAGTCCGAATAAGGAGGGCAGGCGCGTGGGCCTCACGCGCTAGACATTCGAGCGGCGCGTGAGGGCGCGTATGACGTCGGATTGGAGCATGGTTTGGACCTTTGTGCTCGTATGGATGTTCTCTACACAATTATGTATTTATTTGATATTTGTGATGATTTTATGAATGTGAAAATGCATGTGAAACTCTAAGGTACGTGATTTTGGAGGTATTTTTAGCATATTTTTCATGTATTTCTCTATGACTTTGGAAATACATTGCGAGTTCACATGTATATCATCACATAAAGAATGTGTAGAGGATTGATTCATCGATAACATGTATAAGATTTAGCATGTATTATTGAATGGAGCAATGTGATTGGCATGATATGTGATTTTAGTGACGAATTGCCCCTGTCATCCGGTCTAAAATCACATGTATGGAATAAATGTGAGTTATAAAGTTTATATCCCTAATATGAGAGAGTATCAATGATTCAATTGGGTTGTGATCGCCAAAGTGGCACACTTGATTGGATTTGAGAAACGTCGGTCTTGTATTATGATGGGATGTCTCATGTTCTAATACGTGGTCATACTTCCAAAGGAGGTGATTGTGTATTAGTTCATGGAGGGATGCATGTGCAGCATATGGTTGAGGAATGACTGACCCTAGTGGTTTATACATCCAAAGGTGGTGAATTCGCGAAAGGTCAAAATATATTCTCATGACCGCTGTTATGTGGAGAGTATGCAATTGCATATCATGTATTCTGCCCAAAGGTGTTTATATGATGATGCGTGTAACTCTTATGATGTGTACTTATAAGGTTTTCAAATTACACAATACTCACATAGTGCCAATTACATATGCTGCTTGTTATTAAGTTACATTAGCTGTAATGGCAACTCCATTGTGATTAAGGTGGAGAGTATGCAATTGCATGTCATGTATTCTACCCAAAGGTGTTTATATGATGATGCGTGTAACTCTCAGGATGTGTACTTATAAGGTTTTCAAGTTACACAATACTCACATGGTGCCAATGATCAGTTGTGGTAACTCCATTATCTTTGAGGTTCCTATTGGTCAAATTTTAAGTAGTGCTGGTAGATGTTGATATTACACTTACTTTGAATAAGCTTACAATCTCACTATTAGTTATATGGAATTAGAAAAGTATTCTTTGCTGCTTAGGAAATGGTAATTGAATTTGTCCATCATCATGAGGCGTTCCTTTTAAGAACACTTAAAAATAGTTTACCAGCTGATTGCACTGCTAAAAGGATAATAGAAGCCCTGGTGGCTTGAGATTGTGTCTTATCTATTACCGAGATTGGTATAACTGCAAGGACTCTTCAACATAAGGTGTGATGGTTCTGATGAGGTTAAGGATTACGTCATAAGGATGGTAGATTTCAAGTCCAAAATCATACTCATGAAGGAATTCATGAGACCATCATTCTGACAATCTGGTAAAGGTTATCACCTTTAAGAGAAATGGTGTCATTTACTGTTTTTGTGGGAAGAAATGACATACAAATATATTGTAATAAAGCTTGCTTGTCCAAGCATAAGTATAGAGTTAATGATTCATTGGTATTTATTTATGAATTCAATTCCTATCAAAAGCCTCATCCAGTTCTTGGTGGCTAGATAGTGGTATAACAAATTATGTTGTTTACCATAAAGGGATTCATAAATCTAAGGAAGCCAAATCAAAATGAATCATGACTCCTCACGGGAAACAACATTTAACGTCGTTTTAGTGGGAGATGTTGTTTTGACTATGGATATTAGTTAGCATTTGACGTTGAAAAACACTTTAATGTACCTTCCTTTAGACGGAACCTAATTTCCGTATCATGTCTGGAAGTGTACAACTATTCTTTTGAGATAAAGAACAATACTATTTCAACGTTTTCCAAGTCAAATGAAGTTGGATGCTATAATGGGTCAAATGAATTGTACAAATTGTGTTCATCTCCCAAGGATATGTATGTCATTTTACAAGTTGAAAATGTTGTTTCCAATATAGATTTACCTTAAGAATAGTCTTTTGCATTATAGCATGAATATCTTGATTACATGTCTAAAGAAAGAGTAAAAGACTGATAATGTTGATATTTAGTCTACTCTTAAATGTTACCTAAAGACTTGAGTAGACTATTGTAGAAGTAAGATGATTAAGATAAAGAACAAAACTACAGTCTAAATTCCTAACTTGTTAGAGGTCATTAACATTGGCGATTATATATGGTAAAGTTGTATAGAAATATTGACGACTATTTCCTCTTGATTAAAGAAAAGTCTGAATCTTTGGTTTTATTCAAATTCTTTCGTTTAAAGGTCAAGGAACAGTTGGGATGAGTCTTAAAGATTGTAAGATATGACCGTGGTGGTGAGTGTTTTGACTACGGCAATGCTGGATAGCTTAAAGGGCCATTTGTCAAATACTTAGAAAGATTCTGAGATGGTAACTTAGTTTACTATATCCGAAAATCTTGGAATAAATTGGTGTGGCCGAAAAGCGTAATTCCACCATGATGAACATGACAATGAGTATGATTGCTAGGACTAATTTATCTAGTTTTCTATTGGGCGAAACAACCTAATATGCATTGAATCGTGTTACTACCAAAGGTGTTCCATTGGCTTCCTTTTGAGTTGTGGATTGGATGTAAACTTGACTCGAATCATCTTAAGGTTTGGAGCATCTTGCAGAAGTTTGGTTATATAATCCAACATTAAGTAAGTTGGAATCTAGAACCACTCGGTATCTTACCCAGATCATTTGAAGGGATATTAGGTTTTATTATAGAAGCACAAGAAATGTGGAATCACAGACAGTAAAGTCTCTAGAGTTCGACAAAAATGCAAAGGATACTTGCTCTTAGACTATTAAAGATAATGGTATGGTGGGGACCATTGTGTTTTTATCTTTCCCTATATAGACAATTGTGGAGTCTTTTATAGCACAGATTAAGCTTGTGAGGTTCAGGATATTATTATTGATATGATTCCTGATGAAGTTTCTCAAACCTCTCGGGTGTAGGATGAAGTGACTATAGCTCCACTCAAGAGATTTATTATGGAAAGATGTTCGGTTATACCACCATATTGTATAGTCTATTTGTAAGAGCATGATTACGATATTTGCTACGTGGTCGATCTAGTGACTTGTATATGTAAATGTTGTTTCTTGTCCTTAGTTTGATCTGTGGTTAGACATAATAAAAAGACGAGATGCAATTTATAAAATGTAATAGAGTTTGGGAACCTATTGAATTGGTTGAGGGTCACAAGCTTATCCGCTGCAAATGGGAGTATAAGACTAAGAGAAACTTCAAGGGAAACATTGAGAAGTTTAAACTCAAATTACTAATGAAAGGTTTCACTTAGAAAGAAGTTTAGTCTTTTCTAAAGACTATTTGAGAGTGAATATAGTATTATTGGCTCATTTTTATATGGAGTTACATTAGATACATGATTCTAATTGTGTTTCTCAATGAATACCTTGATAAAAAAATCTATGTGGTATAACCCAAAGGCTTTGTGGTGGATGATTCATGTAAGCTTGTGTGTAAACTGAAAAGCCTTATTTATGGCCTTAAGAGAGTTTGTAGATCAGACGATGCTTGAAGTTTAATAAGTGTTATCACTTCATTCAGTTTTGCTGAGAATAGAATACATCGGTGCATATACTGCAAGGTCAGTGGGAGAAATTTAGTTTTCTTTTATTCCATGTAAGTGATAATTTGCTTGTGATAGCAATATTGGATTACTGCATAAGATAATATAAATATTATCGAGGTTTTTTTACTTAAAAGACCCTGGTCAAGTACCTTTTGTCCTTAGCATCGAGATCTATAAAGAGCGTTCTTGGCATTTATTAGATTTATTTTAGATTGCATATGCCGATTGTATTTTGAAAAATATTTGATAAGCCAAGAGTTGCTGCTGTTGTTAAGGCTGATAGATTGAATATCTTGTATTGTCCTTATTTAAATTTTGGGAAAATCCAAATAAAGGATACACTTTATGCTAGTGTATTAGCAAAAGGTGCAATGTTATAACAAAGCGATAAATAGAAATCTATGTTATCCTTTTTCATATAAATGGAGTTTATAACATGCCTTTTAGCTATTACTCAAGATATTTGACTTTAGAACCTCATTAAAGAGTTGACCATATTTGATATGATGAATAGACCCATACAGTTGTATCGAGACAATAACTATTCAGTGTTGTTTGTCAACAACAATAAGGGTCTCGAGGGGTCTAGATTTATGACGGTCAGGTTTATGACCATAAAGAAACAATACAAAATGGTGACACTACAGTAGAGCATATTTCCATAGATGATGTGGTTGTAGACCCACTAATTAAAGATTTTCGCCCTTGTGTACTTGAATGATGTGCCGTGAACAAGGGCTAAGGAGCATCATTGGATGCCATTGTTTAGTGGGAGCTGTTTTGATTTTGCTCTAATAAAGCTTATATAAGTTGCACATTCAATAAAGTGTTCATGAATGTGTGGTCACCATATTGAATTGATTATATGTAATGAAAATCTCAAGATATTGTGTAAGCCTTGAGTGAAGGCTGGAGACATCTAGTTATCAACCTTGAACATATGTCTTGATTACACATAAAGAAAGGTTAACCATAAAGATAAGACATGTGTGGGTTCATTAGAACCATAAGAATATTCTCTAGTGGCACATCCAGTTTTCTGTTACACTTAAGGTAAGAGAATAGTGATCGATAAAGGAGATAACACATAAGGTATTACTCTTTATGAGGTGTTATCCATTTGCCACACAACCATATTGAATCCATATCAATAAAGTTGAAAGCATTCGTGACCATGGAAGGCTCTGTATGAATATATGCAATTACCGCCATGATTCAGTGTTGGAGACTTTATGGGATAGGATTGGCTATTAAGAATTGTCACTAGACCAACATAAAGGTGCGCACATAAAGTACAGTCTCAATTAATATAGCCCAAGTGAGAGAATGTAAGAGTTTTCCTTATGTGGGCTACATTAATTTAGATTGTAACCGTTTTATGGGGTTGGTCTAATAAGGTAAGGCATAAGGTTTTCTTAATGGTCGAATATGGGCTTGGCTTGTGTGGGCCGAGTTGGGCCCAGCCCGTGATGAGTGGGCCCGTCCAAAACTCTATAAATAACGCTAAGGTCCCTCCTCTAGCCCTCACTCTTCCAAAAATACTCTCTCAACTCACATAAGGCAATCAGTGAGTGGCGGTCTCATCAAGCCAGGAACCGAGGGTCATAGAGGAGAAGATCTTCAGCATTCAAGGCTTGGATTGCTGTCGTTTTGCTCCAAGAATCATGAATTCAAAATCAGGTATGCAAATCTTCATCTTCAACCATAAAATGTTTGAGTTTCTAGCTATGTCGATCTTGGGAAGCCGTTTAGACGGCCTACAAAGGAGACCAGACACGCGACGGCTTCACCAATTGCATTTATCGTAGGCTGCGGCTTGCTGGGGTCCACGTCTTCCTAGACAACGAAGAACTCCGAGTCGGCAAGGAAATTGGTGGAGAGCTTTTGAAAGCGCTCGACAGGTCCCGAATCTACGTATACATCTTTTCCTGAAATTTTGCTACAAGTTCATGGTGTCTCTGTGAGGTCGCACACATGGTAGAGGGCACCTCAAAATCATATGGGAAGAAGGAGATACTCCCCATCTTCTACGATGTGGACCCTGCTGACGTCAAGCTCAGCACCAATTTGTACAAAAAGGCCATACCCAAGCACAATAAGAAGTTCGGCTCTGATGAATTGAAGCGGTGGGAGGCTGCTCTTGTCAACGTTGCACGTCTAAAGGGATGGGATCTCAAAGGGAAAGGGTAATTTGCCCCAACCTTTTGGTTATCGTTAATAAAACGCTATAGATGCACTTCTCATTTGAACAAACTCTCGTCTCCTGATTTTAAGAATCAAAGCATTGCGATGTGTTTTCATTTGAAATTACATTATAAGTTCATGACAGCAATTCCTGACAGAGTAGGGCAAAAGGGTCCCACTTTGATCTAATTTGTGAGCGTATTCAGATGACTCTTACTTTGAATGGACTGTACCTGAATCCGGTTTGAGTACCTGTCCGATAGGTCTAGGAAGAACTTAGCAAATATAATCTGTTCACCATTTACTTAGAAAATAAACTAAACAATATAAAATATCAGAATATCAGTTGTGCTGCTTTCGATTTTGCTCGAGACCCCGATTTTATTTTTGTTTTTATCTCTGGATTCAAACTCTATGTCAACAGAGTCCTATAAAATTTAGGTCAATAATACATGCGTGTTGGTTAGCACAAGCTGATCCAAGCATTATGAAATAAAGATTACCTTCTCTAGTTTCGTGAATCTTACTCCGTCCATTCCATTGAGAATATCCCCTTCACATAGATCAGCTCATGCATTATCTAAAGCATCTCCAATACACCAAATTAAGGGTTCTTTCTCGAATTTCCAACAGACGTGATCAACTGATTATAACACCTAATTTCCATCCATAGCAACTGAATGGTCGACTTATTTAACCATACGGTCCTAGGGACCCAAAGATCATCATATCCGGAAGAAATTTATACCCTTACCAAAAATTCCTGTTTTGCTGCAGTCATGGTGAACTAATTGATTTGGTTGTTGAGGAGGTATTGTGTAAGCTTAATGCCAAAAAGGTGGATGTGCCTGAATATTTGGTCAAAGATCATCGTCAAATAAAAGCCATAATAGAGAAGTTGGATGTTGATTCTGATGGCGTACGTTTTCTTGGTATTCATGGAGTGGGTGGCATTGATAAAACAATACTTGCAAAGGTTGTATTCAACAAATTATCTCCTCACTTTGACAACATTTGTTTCCTCAATGACATTCGAGAATCATCACAACATGGTCTTGTAAACTTGCAGAAAAAAGTTAATTTCAAGTTTTGTTGGTTCTATGGTTGCTGACCAAATTAAAGACATTAGAGATGGGATAAATTGGATCAAGAGAGTATGTAATACTAAGAAAGTCCTTAATGTTCTTGATGATCTAGACAAGAAAAAACAACTTGAGAAGCTAGCCGGAAAATTTGATTGGTTTGGTTCAGGCAGTAGGATCATCTTCACCACTAGAAACATAGATATCTTGATGACTCAAGTGGAATCATCCTGTAAAGAGGTCCTAAATCAACCCAGAGGAATTTTGGCTTATGAAGTTCATGAAATGAAATTTGGTCAAGCACTTCAATTGTTTTGTAAGCATGCATTCAGAAGAGTCTCTCCCATAGAGGGATATGATCATCTTGCAAAGACAATTGTCTGTAGAGTGGGTATGCTTCCTTTGGCTATTGAGGTGATAGGTTCACCAACGAGGACCAAACATATCCAGTAATCATGTGGCATGATTGTGATTACCTTCCTCATAGTGCAATTGGTGTCCTCTTCCTATGGTCCTTGATAAAAATTAGAGATGATAATAAGTTTTGGATGCATGATCAAGTTCGAGATCTAGGAAGGCACATCGTCCATGAAGAATATGCTCACAAATTTAGTAGGGTGTGGATTCATGAGGATGCTGTAGGACTACTAGAGAAAAAAGAGGTAAAATGAAAGAGTATGTGACATGATTTTTATTTGGAAGGAGAAACTTCATGAATCTTTTATTTATGTATTTATTTTTATGGTTAGCATTGTTTAATATGCCAATTGTGTTGTCAGTATCATAGCTCTCCCTCAATCATTTGGTCAAAATGTCTTGTAAATTAGTGGAGAGAGACATATATAACCTAACACTTAGCTTCCATTTCTAGATTCTATAAAATAGAAAGTAGTTTTCTAGAAATTTTGAGACGACAAAGCCTCAATCACAGTCAAACGAAACTTAGCTGTATGAAGAACTTTTAAATATCTTTCAAATGCCATTAGAGAGAAGAAAATGGGAAATGGAGAATGTTTTATAATATATCTTCGAATGGAAGCTGAAAATTTTCGTCAATAAAGTGAATGAAAACATGTAAGTCTGCATGCTGGGGAAAGGTTTGTGCCAGGTAAGTTTCCTTGTTAGAGAAATTGTTTGCTAGTGTTCATATGCTTCATTTCTTTGTAGCTCTGTCAGAGTGCAAAGTGTTGTGCACTCAATTAATCTCGAGTCTCCTTTGGCATAGAAATCAAGATGTAGAAGCACTAAGATTAACTTCCACAGCTTTGCATATGAAGAATTAACTGCTCTACCAAATCTAAGGTTCCTTAGACTGAAAGGCTCGGATTTTTTTGGCAACTTCCAGAATCTTCTTTTGAAGCTAAGCTGGCTTTCTTGGGAAAAGTTGCATAAGGGATGGTACACGGAGAATTTTCACTTTGCTAGTTTGGTCGTGCTAGACCTTTCATGGAGCAGTATCGAAAATGACTGGGGTGGGTGGAGCCAAATCAAGGTACGAGATGCCTTACTCTAATTACCTTATGATTGAGATTTACTGAGGCAATACGAGGAGCATTGGATGGGTAAAAAATTTGTTTCCCCTTCTTTTTATCTTCATCAATCATTCATGCATTGCATATGTTGATTTTATGCTATCCTAATCTCACTTGAGTCTAGAAAACAGAAATAAATCTACATGAGGAACATTTAAATTGACAATAACCGGCTAAATACATTTAAAAAAGGAGGAGGAGCTATAGAATCACATCATGTTTATTTAACTTTATGTCTTATCATATGACTTCCAAGTCATCTAGACTGAGTAAACCCGTTTGTTGATAATTTTTTTTCTTAAATCATCTCATTACGAACTCCTGTTTCTTCATCTTTCTTGTCTTCGCGTTCTTCTATTCAAAAATTGTTTCCTGAAACAGAAATATTTTTTTTTTTAATTTTTGTTCTCGGGAATAATTTTGAACAGAAACGTTATCAAACACACTCTAATTTGTTGAATGCATCAGGAACTCATCCAATGCATACGCATTAATATAGCTTTTACGTGGAGTTCCTAAAAGAGGTTGGCTTGCAATTAGATTCAGGGCAAGTAATCCGAGTATATCTCATGCTCTTTTCCTTTCTTTTTTTTAACGTAATTTTAACGTCTAACTCTCGATCATCAGTTTAACAAGAAACATTAAGACATTTCATGCTTGAGATCAAATGTTAATAGATTTGTCTATCTGTTGGGGGCAAAAAAAAAAAAATACACAAAAAACAGATAATATACATAAAAAGACTAGGGAAAATAGCACAAAAAAAAAAAAAAATCCCTCTACGACTAACATTTTAACTTGGTATGTGGCAGGTGCATCGTATTGTCATTTTGATAGACAAATGACTTGGGAATGAGTACCGCTTTTACAGTGAAAAATGGAGACACCGAAGAGACGAGTATGAGGCCACCTCCTTCATATACGCCTCCTTGCATTGTCTCGAAGCACAAGTTCTTAGGTGAAATTGATCAGAATTTGAGAAGTTACATAATTGCTAAGATCAGCTAAAATTCACTTGGCCATTGGAAGTCATTAGGCACCGAGCAACAAGTCGATGTTGACGTGGATTTTCTCGCTTTCATAAGCGCCATGGAGTTGCGTTTATTTATCTTCCTTAGAACAATTGAAGTGAATAAATTACCACGCTATGCATGTGGATCTTCCATGTACATAACTAGTTGGAATTGAATATTGTTAAAAAATTCCTCGATTGATTTAGGTTTCGGTTCTTTTTTTGAAAAATAAATGATTTGAAAAATAACTTCCTGAAAATATTATTTGTATCGTTTACAGAAATGAATGAACATAAAATATTTTCATTTTCTACAAAAATGTTTAAATATAAATTGTTTTCGATTATGAAAACATTTTTCATTGATTAATTATTTTAAGCAACAAAAACGATCGTTTTTAGGAAAATATTTTCAAAATCTTTCATTGTGTGCTTAACAAAATGCACCCTTAGATGATTGTAATTAGCCAAGTGTGTTTAATTGGCAAAAGAACCATTCAAGTGCTAAAAATTGGCACAAATAGACACTTAAGTGCCAAAATTTACGAAAGTGACATTCAAGTGCCACTTTTATGAAAAATAGGACACTTGAGTGCCACATTTTGTGAACCTCACCGGAAACCCTATGTGGCTTTTTTTTATTAATATTTTCGCTTTCGTGGCTCACCGAAAGGCTGACTCAGCAAACCACACACAAAAATGACGTTATTTTGGTATAATTCGAATTTTAATATAATAATTAGTTAAATTAAATTTTAAATAAATAATTAATTAATTAATAAAAAAAAAAGGGGAGGAGGAGGAGGGAGGCGGCGGCGGCTGAGGGCTCCCCGCCCCCACTTTTTTTTTTACAAATTAATTAATTAAAATTTAATTTAATTAATTATTATATTCAAATTCGAATTATACCAAAACGACGTCATTTTGACACTGTTTAGCCACATCAGCACGCAAAACGACGTCGTTTTGCATGCAGCTTGCCAAAAAATTGCTACGTTAGCGTTTCCATCGGATTTTCTCGCTAGTGGCACTTAAGTGATCCATTTTGTTCCGATTTTGACATTTAAATGTCACTTTCGTAACTTTTCGCATTCTAGGAGTCAAGGTGTCATGTTTAATCAATATACTCAATTAAAATCCATAATAAGAAGCAAATGTGAAGGAGAAATAAAGATGGAAAACCTAATGAAGCAAGCCTTTAAAGTATATATAAGAAAAGGTGTGCTTACTTGACCGGCTCTTTTGCTCTCTCCACTGAGAGGCCTTCTTTCCTCCGTTCAGAACCAACAATTGTGCGCAAAACAGAAAAAGAAATCTGATGTTTTTAGTGGCAAGTTGAAAAGAAAAAGAAATTAAAAGGAACCGAAATCAATTCAAAAATTAATTGGAGACGAAGCGACCAGGCAGGTTGGCCTCTTAGTCGATGGATTTCGTCATCGCCGGAGCGTCATGGAGCAGGGTAATGGCGGCGGAGCTGAAGATGTGGCGGAAGATTGCAGATAAAGCCACCGAAGTCATCGTTACCACCACTGGAATCGCAATCGAAGGAATGAACTGAGTCGCGGTCTATTAAGAAGAGCCGAAATGACGATGATCAAGGTGTCACGACAGTGGAACCGCGGAGCCAACGTCAAGCCGCCAGAGAAACTGGCGCTGCTCCATGATGATGATGTTGCAGCGTCCCAGGATCCAGAGAACTTCTTTCTTTTCTCTTTTCTGAAGATATCTCGTAATGGCCACGAGAAACCGCTCACGAATGGGCGATACTTGTCCTTCACTATTCCTCCTTCAATTCCAGCAGCAGTAGCAGTGGCATGGAAAAATGTTAGATAACATGATACTAATAATAATTGTTGGAAATATATTGAAAAAAATTAGAGAATAAAATCAATTGTCTGAGATATGCAAACACCGTTTTGAAAGATAATTCCACTTTTTGGAGTATGAAACTCGATGCGCAAAGCTTTAGTGGCTATCCTCCCAAGATATAACAAACCTTCTTCCATATTCTGTACTGAATATTAAAATGACAACGTTATATATATAACCTGAAAAAAAAAAAAAAAGACGAGATATGAGAATTCAATGTATCTTCATTAGATTGTTGGTTTGAAATTTAATTTATATTCAAACAAGAGAAAAAGAGAGCTGTTAAGAGATCATTATAAATCTGTTGTAAAATAATAAGGGGTTTAGGAAGAAATAAAGCAAAAGGTACAAAACCGTTATAAAAGTCATTACATGATTATTTTATAACCGTTATAAAATGTTACAAAAACCGTTTTATATATCCAACAAAAACTTCACCAGTGCTATCTCGAATTTGACAATACCAAGCTCAATTATCAATCATATCTACGCCTTTCCCACACAATCTCAATTGTCTAATCCCATTCGTTTAATCATTCCCAGAAAACAAGAACCTCAATTCCATTGACGGGTTCCAATGGTTCACTTGGCCATACAAATGTATCTCATGGCAGATTTATTTGCATCATATATTGATCCATAAACAGCTGGAAGATACAACGCGTAGATGGAATGAGACTAAAACAAATCAAGCTTGATCTATGGAAATCTCATGGCTACATAAGAAATAATGCAAAGCAGTGATACCGTGTGAATTATGAACACATATCAATCCTTAACAACAACTAAGCACAAATGGTATGAGCAAAATCAATAGCCAAGCACGCTGCTGACTTAAGAATTTATTTGATAGACTTAATTGAACGAAAATCACGAATTTTACTATCAAGTTAAGCGATTGTGAAATATTGATAGTTCACTTTCAATTTGCTCTCAATAACAGGACAATTGCAGGTTTATATATATATATATAAGAAAACAGCAATTCATGTTTGAACAATCTCATGTGCTTGGCCCGAATTACAAACACGCACATCATTAACAAATGGAAGAGAAACAACAGGAAGCGTGCTCATGGACTCGCATGCAAAGAAGAAAGAAACCAAATATGAACTCAAACTCAACGTTAATACACCCGAATCACTACAGACCATATTTGTATAACAGGAAATGCTATCTGATCTATTGAATTATAGATTGAAGTTGTGAGCTCGCGATGCATGTGAGAGCAACGTAAACTTCGATTTTTCAATTGAGTTAAACCGTGTGGGAAAAAAATTAAATTAAACAGAACGAGTGAAGTCTGATGCGCCTGATGTACTGGGCTCAATTAAATTAAACCGGATTGCAAGGGCTAGGACTTAGGTGATGGGCCGAACTAGTCCAAATGGGGGCTCAATCTTTTATTTATTTTTTTATGTGCTTGTCTATTTCATTATTTATTGTATCATATATTTTTTTAGTCTTGTTACAATTGTTTTATCTTTGTTTTTCTTACTGTTTTACAAAAATGGACATTCGATTTGCTGGCAAAAATTTAAATGTCAAAACATGTGATTTGAGAGGCTCAAGCTTGGGCCTCTAAAGTAAAAAATGGACTAAACTCGAACTTGGTAAATACTTGATTTGATAGGCTTCTCTAAACTTTATTAATCTTTTACATGTCGCGGTTGTCGGGACATCGCATGTTACATTTGATAATGTGAAATGTGTAGCCCAACCTGTGCATATAATCCCCTCACACATCTATTGGGGACGCAAAACAGAATCGTTTTATTTTTCTCACTAAATGTAATTTTGATAGCTTGATTACATCACTAATCACTCGATTATATGCACAATTAGTGATTTATTAAGGCCTGCTTTGCTCTCAGAGATCTCAATTAAACCTGAAAACGGTTTATTTTAATTGACCAAACCCTTTGCTTTCCTGGAAAATAAAACTTATTGCTTATAAAATAAAAAGAAAACATGGGTTGAACTAAATTAGCAGAGACCAAGGATGGTCGAATGAGGAAAAAAAATAGAAGAGGAACTTGCTTCGTGACTTCGACCTTGACTCGGTAACGAAGGACCGTGAAAAAGCCAAGTCAAGTCAACTTTTGATTAAGACAAGCTGAGGAAGGAAATTCATGTGTTCATATGGCTGGTCGATGGACATTGGTTTGTGGTCTCGTCTCTCCGACAAAACTTCGGTTCTAATAAAAATATCTAGGATAATGACGTACTAACAACGTCTTGGTGATATCCAATCACCGATGAGTTTCATGCACAAGAAATAGCGTGGACTGTGAAGTCTTTTTATCTGATTATAAAAGTAAGAATTTATATACCTAAAAAATATTATGGATGGACCAAGTCATTAAGCACCATAAAACATAAAATGCCTCAACCATCCCTCTAATAATATTGCATTTTCAACAGTTCAAGAACTAATTTCTTTGTACAATCTACACGTAATAATCGGAATCTAACGTCTCTTATCAATAATCACCCACAATAAACTATGCTAGCCAATACTTGGACAATACCAAATAATCTTGTGCCTTGCAAACAAGTTCTAAATCTTCAATATTCAAAGATGAAAATCAAAGTCAATTGCCTTAATTAAATAAGCCATAATACTTAAAAACTGTAGTAATTATGATTCATTTGCCAACAACTCATTGGGATAATCAAGGGTGAAAATCAGGAGAACTCCAAATAAGGGCCTAAAATGCTCTTATTTTTTCAAATAAGACATGAAGTGGACATTGCCTCAAACAAGAGCCTGAAATAGTTATGGCTATTTCAAATAGGGGCTTAGCTTTGTTGGCTGGCAAAATATTCTGGCTTATTAGGGATATTTTTATCCAAATTCAAGTTAAATTAAAATTAAATTAGATCAAAAAATAAAATAAAAAATGGAAAACACTAGCTATCGCCCCATCTCCGGTGGGGGCAGTGGCTAAGGTTGATAAGGTTGCTAGAGCCTAGGTGAGGGTTAGTGAGGGTCGGTAACCCTTGCCAACTAGAGTTGAGGGCCAATAGGCCCACGCTAGAAGCAGGAGAGGGCGGCGACCCTCTCCTAGATTTGGGTGAGGGTCACTAGCCCTCGCGTAGGCCTGGCAACCCTTGTCCAACACCTCTAGACCTCGGCCCAAGTATAGGGGCGCTAGGTGAGGGTGGGTGACCCTTGCCACCATCTACAGCTTCTGGTGAGGGCTTGCTGGCCCTCGTCTCCAGTCGACGAGGGTCACTCATTATTTGAAAAGACATATACTTCAAGCTCTTATTTAAGAAAATAAGAACACTTCGGGCTTTTATTTGAAATAATGTCCAGTTTAAGCCCATATTTGAGAAAGTTGAGGGTATTTTAGGCCCTTATTTGGAATTTTCCCGGTAAAAATCTATTATTGAGATCAAAAGATGATGAGGTCTACATTGTACGATTGACCAAGCAATCGTATGCAAAATAGTATATGTTCGGGGCAATTTCTATTTCGTCATTCGTGATGTCTTTTCAAGAGAGATTATCTCGTTCATTTTCAAAGACGAAATTATCACAAAACTAATATACCATGATTGCAAATGGGGCCCTAAGAGAACATTATTGCTCAATAGACATTGATAGTCATGACCATCTGTGCTTGGCTGTTCTCAACTAAATGCATGGAAAGATTCCCAAACGAACACGCTAAATAATTCATAGTATTTTCCAAACCCACTTTTGTTTTTTCCTCTTTTTGGTCCACCTTCTAGATCTGATTTTGAGGAGTCCAGATTCTTTTTTTTCGATTTGGACCTGTTGATGTGTTTACATTTGCTGGTCAACAATCGCAGTTCTAATTATATTATCTACTTTTTACACGCTCGACAAGTCCCTGATGTTCATGTTTTAAGTTAATAATCAATCGAAAAACCCATGAGCATTTTCCTCCATAATAAAGTATTTCTCATAGTCTTTGGCTGATCTCCTGCAAGCTTTCTTTCCTCATGTCGTAGTTGTGCTCCAATTTTAGATCGAATCTTTCATCGGACTATGCTACGTGCACGAATCATAAAAGTTCATTTGTATAGCTTGAAAGTTGAAGAAGTAAAATGAAAAATGGTGGTCGTGATAACATATATGGCAAAATATTCCAAAAAGCATAGACAAATAAGTAATGGTGATCCATGCATTGACAAAAAGTTCCTAAACTTGTTCACTGTCGAGTTGATCTTGCCTTTCCAAAATGTTCGCACTAATGAATTGTTATCATATTGTGTAGCATGGCTTATAAGTTATGAGTTATTGCTCAGAGAATATACTAATTTCGGTATCATTCTCTTCGCTTGTTTTTCCCTGTATGCACTATGCTTATTTCATTTGACAAAATTATTGTTCCTGTAGATTTCCTAAATTGATATTGAATGTTGTAGGTAGATTTATATGCACGTCTAACAATATGGAGAAAGTTTCAAATGTCTGATTTTGATATTACTAGTTGAGTTGTACAAGTTCTGATAACACTTGTTGAGTGTAGCATTGATGGGCACAAAAACGAGAAAGTACGACTTTATTTCTCAAGAAAACAAAGTACTCACAGACTAGCTCTCTTATTCCTCACACTTCAAATTCGCGCCATGCACACATCTAATTCACTCATTCTATTATAGACACGGCACACTCATAAGAGCTCTTCTTCCGCTCACTTAGGTCACATCAACACAAGTACCGCACTCTCTTGTTTTTGCAAGTCTAAGGTAACTTGCTTCTTTGTGCTTCGTTGAAATCTAATAGAAACAAACTATATCTATACTAGTTTGGGGCCATATAACTTCATGTAGAGGTAACTTTGTTGGGGAGGTTCAAGAGCACTTCTTGTGGAGTTTGAAACAAGTGTAGATGTAGTCGTAAACTATTCACTTAACTTCTTTGAGAGGTTAGAGACCAACTTCTTGGGGAAGTCAAAAATTGATTTCACCAGGACGTTATATAGAGCAAAGAGAGATGAGTGATAATGCAGCTACGGATTGCAATGTGAGATTTTGAATTGGTTATTTAATAATAATTATTTTTCCCTAAAACATTTTCAATTGGTTATTTCATATATATTCTATCAACGATTACCTACATTACTAATTTTATATTATGATTCACGTACTTCAAGTTAAAATTTGAAATCTTTCCTAACTTACACTTATTTCCAAAGGGCGGGAATAAACTTGTCTAATCTGATCCTCGATTTCAAGGTAGGAACTAATTTCCCATAACATAATCCGGTCATAGTCGGCTTTAATTGTGAATCAAGAAAGTACTATTCTTAATAGACAACTTTTATGAGAATAAGGAAGAAATGCATTTATATTAGAATTTTTTTGTACAAAGTAGCAATAAGAAAATTGCCTAGGCGTAAATGACTAGAAATATTTGTTGGCATAAACAAAGAAGCAATAACCTTGCTAAAAACCTATATATCTTGTCCTTAATGTAAGAATTAGGCTATATTAATTTTGATTGCATATATCTTGCGGATATTAGTAAATCTGTTTATTGCAAGGGCCTAAACTTACCAAGAAATACACGCTAGACTAATAAGCAACAAAAGCAAAATGGAAAAATTGTCAAAAAAGTCCTAATTTATTGTATGGATGTCAATTCAATCTTAAACCTTTCAATTTAGCCAATTTAATTATAAACCTTGTGACAATTTGTTAATTATTGATCCAAAATTGCTGATATGGATGCCGACCATATCACGTGGAATAATTGGTGCTGACATGGATAGTTTTCACAATGATTAAAGATAGGGGACCTACCTAATTTGATTGGAAATTTAGAGAAGTCGAAAGGAAACTAGGATGGACTCCTCATCAGCGATGAGAAAGTTAGGTGATGCTTTCGGACACCTGAAGATGCTTTGAGGAGGAACATGCAGCGCATATGGCCCTGACTAGGAGCCCTTCTTTAAATACTAATCATTGCTGATTGCATCATGTAATAAAAAAATATGACGGTTCAGAATCCAAACTCGAGTTTGTCTTCCACGCCGAACCTCGCACCTCCCCCGGGTGATCACTAGCTCGGAGCGAGAGCTTTGTCTAACCTGCTTTGGTTTCACTCCCATTTGTTTTTATGTTTCTGTCTGTCGTCCTTCCAGAGCTGAAAGCTGAACCAGTGGATCCAACGGTTGATAACAAACTGTCTAGAAATGCCCACTGTTCCTGTATAGATCAATTTTGCTAGTTCTTTTAGACTTGAATGCTCTGACACCAGCCGGGTGGTTGCCGGAGCTTCGACTTTAGTGGTTTGCGTATTTTACTACCGAATCTACTCTCGAGATTTGTTTCATTGTCTTATCTATTTTAGGTAAGGGAAAATGTGATAGTGGTCAGCTATGTAGCACCGACACGCGACACGACATGAATGTCCGACACGACACGACACGTCATTTCTAAAAAATATATAATTCCGACACGTTGCGACACGTTGTGTATTAAATGAATATTTTTATTTTTAATTAATATTAAAATGAGCCTATAATAAATTTACACTAATAATATTAACAAATCAATTCATTTGAAATTCGAAAGATATATTCATAATTAATGCAAAACATTTTTTTAATTTTAACAAAAATTATCGATGAAACTAATAATTAATAAGAAATTAGAATCAATTTATTAAAATAAATCCATGATTTTCTACAATAACCAAAATTTATTATTATTCAAAATTTAATATTTTTATTTTTCAAAATTATTTTTTAATTTCATATATTTAATTTTCCGGTTAAAAAACAATTCCCGAAATTCACCCCTTCTTTCGTTCGTACTTTTCCCTCCACCTCACGTTTATTTTAACTTTTTTCCCTCCCCCACTTGACAGTGACAGGTGAGCTGTCACTTCTCTCACGCCATCGGACAATTCAGACCTCCTTTCTTTTTCTTTTTTGGATTTCTTTATGAAAAACCCTAGCGAGCCGTCGAGCCCTCCTTTTCCTATCCTCCTTGCCGCTCGCTGGACGACCCCCTTCCCTCCTCTCCTCTTCCTCTCGTCGCCCATCCATCGCAACAGCGGCGGCCCTCACCGCTCTCTCTAGCCGTCTCTCGCCGTCGCGGTGGTCCGTTCGTGGCTTCGTCTCGCCGGCGGGAGTTTGCCTTCTCTCTTCTTTCTCTCTGTTCGGCTCTTTCTCTAGCCGTCTCTTGCCGTTGCGGTGGTCCGTTCATGGCTCCGTCTCGCCGGCGCTCGCGGCCTCTGCTCCCTCACCTCTACCCTCCATTAGTCTTCCGGACACGCGCCGACACGCGTGTCGATAAAAATTGACTGCGTGTCTGACCGTGTCCGACACGCTTCGACACGTGTCGGACACAACACGGAAGCACGGATGTCCGTGCTTCATAGGTGATCAGGTGGCACCTCTTTGATTCATTAATAATATAAATGAATTATCTATTTCATTCTGACACTTTTAATAATTTCACGATGAGGAATGTTTTATTCACAATTTTGAGTTGATAAAAAGGGAAAAAGGTGTGACTGAAAAGTAAACTCGCTCGAATGTATTTTTGGTGGCTTAAAAAAGCAAAATTCAACCTCTTCACTTTCTTGCCAAAAACTGAAGTATCTTTGTAAATCTTGGAAAGTGATGAAAGATTATATTAAAATCTACATGTCAATATCTAATCAACCTGAAATTTTCAGGTCTCAAGAATGAAAAAAAAAATAAAAAAATCAAAGTATGCACCGCAAAAAAATAAGGATGGTGCTATTTTTACACCCTAAATGACTACATCCACCCTCATTAATACCAAAAAGACAAAATTGCCCTTAATTTTTCAATTGCAGTTTAAAGTGATGGCCCAGCTCCTCCTTTTTCTATTTTTCTTTTTCTATTAATGATAGTTATAATAATTAAGCATTTCACATGTTTTGGCTTATAGCGTATTAAGGAAAAATGCATTCTCGGATATTATTATAATATTTTACATATTCCACTTAAAATCATTTTGCTAGTAGTAAGGAAAAAAGACACTTTTGATATAGTATAAAACTAAAAAAATCTCTTTTTCATCATTGATCTTATAACAACTTATCAATTTTTTGTCTCTCTTAATTCAAAAGCTCACTTTTCTGGCGAACTTTATATGAATTTCATTAGTCAACCATGTACATTAAGTCTCTTTATATACTATATTAAAGAATTTATCTTTTTTCCTTATTATACTGTTGAGATACTTTCATACATAGCATGTAACACTACAAACATTATGCATAATGAGGTGTCTTGATATATATATTGGTAACCAATTCACAAATTATATTAATTTTTGTCAATCCAAAATAACAATATTTTATTGGCATTTCCAAAAAAAGTTATTACTTCATGCAATGTTTTGATTTAATTAAATTTCATCCACTTAGCGATTTATCCATAATTATGATCAACAACATAGAAAGAACTAGATTTTTGGAAATTTCTCTTTTCGACAAAACAAATTTTTATGGAAGTAATTCTAACAATAAAAAAAAATTGGTGCCTTTAATATACATGAAAAATCTACAACAAACAAAAACTAGACATATGAAATTCTTGATTATGGTAAGTAGATCTTACATAGATATAGAACAATTAAAAAAAAAGAAAGTAACTAAATTTGAGATCACAAATCTAACTCGCAATTGAATGATGAAGGGTAATTTTGTCTTTTTGATGAAAATTGAGTGGATTTAGTGATATATGAATTGGAAATAGCACCGCCAAAAAACAAAAGTCAATCTGGAGATACCAACTGTTTGACTGAAAAAGCACCGTTTATTGTCCAACCACATTACTTACGCTGATTCTTTTGTTGCAATGGACGGCCTGCCTTTTCACCATCTTCAATCTCTTGTAATTCTTTCTGGCCAAGTCACGTTGGAAAGCCTTACTATGTCGGAAGAAGAAAAAACTGTACCATTTACTATCTACTTATAGGCAGAAAAGAAGACATGTACTTTTAAATTCGAGAAAAATCTAGCCAATGCCCCTCTAAGCCCCTTTTTTTGGGTTGGTAAAAAATCATTTCATTTCAAAAAGGAAACGCAGATGGATACATAAAATGTGCTTCAGAACATAACAAGTCTGAAAGAGGGAGCGGGTGAAGTGAGGCCCTAGTTAAAGGAAGTGTTGTGGAGCTTAGCTTTTACGGCCTAATCAGCGACATTAGGGTTGGGCAAAAAAGTCAATAGACTGCTGCATTCTTGGGAGAAGATATTGGGTGGTCCAGGACCGCCATGTCAGCGTGGTCCCGGACCACTCACGCGGCATCACGTGTGAGGGGAGGGGGACAAAAAAGAAAAAGAAGAGAGAGAGCGTCAGAGAGGTGGGCCCGGTTCGGATTTTTTGTCCCCCTCTCCTCACACGTGGCGCCGCGTGAGTGGTCCGGGATCACGCTCACGTGGCGGTCCCGGACCACCTAATATTTTCTCCATTCTTGGAGCAGCTGTCTTCCCTCCCACGTGGGTTGCTCAACACCAAGTACTTGCTGAACTAAGGACAGGTTGTCAAATTCAACGACCCACTTTTTATCAGGTTGCGACAAAGCATACCGAAGACCTTGCAGCAGGTTGTCAGCTTGAAAGGCTGACCGAGTCTTCACCTCCCATGCAAAAGCCCCGATCAGCTTACCTGTTGGGTCCCCGCATACACCAGCAACGGCGCCGGAGTTTGATTCTCAAGGAAGGTGCCGTTGACGTTGAGTTTCAGAGATCCGCACGGCAGGCGGTAGTCAATTCGGAGGTAAATTTGCTCCGATTTGTTGCGGCTTTTCTTGGTCTTTGTACTCCATCTCTCACAAAATGCATGAGGCTAGGGCCGCTGTTACTACTCCTTGCGGATCCGGTTTTGGATGAAATTCAAGAGCCACTGATCTATGCTCGAGAGGCCGTGACTTGAAATCGGGTCTGTAATGTGGAGTTCGCCCAAATTTCATTTCGTCCAGGGGCACAAGAGGAACATGCGTTCTGGGGTTTCTGGACTTGATTTACACAGTGGGCATAGGTAATACTCTTCTCCAGCAGAGGTTTTCTGTTGTGGGTAGGGGTGTGCAAAATACCCGGGAATCGCCCGGACCGCCCAGAACCGGCCGGAACCGCCCGGAACCGGCGGTTCTTGAGGGAAACGGTCCGGTTCCCGGTTCCATGGGCGGATTCGCCCGCCCGCCCACCCAGACCAGACCGGAACCTTTTTAATATTAAAAAAAAAAATTACTAAAAGAAACCCTAAATCTCATCTTACTCCCTTCGTCTTCGGCTCCTAATCCTATCGTCATTTTGCTGCGTTTATTTCTCTCGCCATCCGCATCTCCACGTACTTAAATTTGATTTTTCTTTCTTTGGCTTGCTTTTATGTCACGTAGTCGTTTTATGTTGAAAACCAAAATTCTTTCGTGTCAAGATCAATTCCATGGATCCACCCGGGAACCGGATCGGATCGATGGTCCGGTTCCCAGGTGGATCCATACAACAAACGGGTGGATCCCGGTTCCAATTTTTTGGAACCGGTCCTTAGTGGGCGGTTCCTGGTTCTAGGTCGGGAACCGCCTGCTCGGACCATGCACACCCCTAATTGTGGGTAATGCATCATGGCATAGGTTCCATAGGAAAAATTCTAGTTTGGGTGGGGAACCCTCTAGCCCCCTTTTTTTGGCTACCCTCTAACCCCGTTAAAACGTGCAATAATTCTGTTAAATATCTTTCGAAATTTCAATTTTCCTCCTTCCCGTTTTCTTGTTTTATTTGTTTGCGGGAATTTTCCCTTTTTTAATCTTCAACTATCTGCTGTTTACTTCTACCAGTGTTGGACCACGTGCGTCGTACATGACCTGGTGATGTTGGGCTGTAATTTATCATCCCCCAGGAGGACTCTGCCCTTGCCCTCTTTTTGTTGACTCCTCTCTGTTTCTGTTCGCCTCCTTGTCTTCACCTTGAGAAGTTATAGTCGATCTTCCTTCGCTGAACCCTCCCACTTAGCTCTCTTTACAGAACGCTTCTCTTCTTTGGGTGAATACAGCTGAGAGGATCGGCCTTCAGATGGGATCGGACGGAGGTCCGACTCTAATCACCATCCTCGCTTTGGCTGTAGCAAGAGTGTAAGTGCTCTAACTTCACTTCTTTTCGATCTCCTGTTGACAGATAATGCACAATAAGATAAAACTTTGCTCCCTTACATGTTCAATTCACGTTCCTTATATTATGTCTTGATCAGATTGCAAGTCTGTAATTTTTGTCCTGCGAACTCAAGGAGAAGTAGGGACTCAAAGTCGAGAACAGATGATGGGTCTGGAGAAGAGGAGGAGGCGGTAAGGAAGGGCTCGGAGTCAACCTTGAGAACCGACGATGCTTCTTGCGAAGAGTACGACGTGTTCCTGAGTTTTCGTGGACCGGATACTCGTAATGGATTCACCAATTGCCTCTACAATGGCTTGAGAGATGCTGGAATTCGCGTTTTCTTGGACGACGAAGAACTCCAAGTTGGTAAAGTAATTGCTGGAGAGCTTTCGAAAGCACAAGACAATTCTCAAATCTACATACCTGTCTTGTCTAAGGGTTATGCTAAAAGTTCGTGGTGTCTTCGTGAGGTTGCGCACATGGTAGAATGTACCTCAAAATCAGATGGGAAGAAAGAGATACTTCCCATCTTCTACAACTTGGATCCTGATGATGTCAAGCTCAAAACCAAGTTATACAGAGAAGCCATGACCAACCACGAGAAGAAGTTTAGCTCCCATGAATTGAAGCGGTGGGAAAATGCCCTTGTTAAGGTTGCACGTATAAAGGGGTGGGTTCTTAAAGGCAAAGGGTAAATTTCCTCGACCTTTTATGGTTACGCACATTATTTACATTTAATTGAATGAAAGTTTGTCCCTCGAAATTCCCAAACATAAAGCATTTGGACATTTTTATTTGAGATTTGCATTAGAAGTAATTGAAACTAGACCTAAACAACCGAGAACCCACAATGGAAAATAGCAAATGGCAAATTTTTTTTTTTTTTTAAAGCACAACAAGTCGGGTCAAACCCAACCCAAACAAGGCATTTTTCTAATTCATGTTGGGTTAAGCCAATATCACCAGATAGGTAAGGCAACTTTTTACTTAATTATATTTTCACTTAATCGACTATTTTACTTAACCATATTACCACAATAAGTATAGTAGAAATCATGCGATTTTCTGTATTTTTCACCTCCGGTGGTAATAAAAAATTCTGTACAATACCTTACCAAAAGTAAAAATAAAAAATCTGTACAATAATAAACTCCTGTGAGATTGTTAAATTAATTGGAGTATTGCAATTTGAAAATTGTACCAATAGATGATTATAATTTTTTCTAAAAAGAGTGAATAATTAACAGTAAAAAAGTGCACATGTGATACATCTATGCAAAAAAGGGGGACATTTAAGAGATCTTACGAAATTTCCCTATTATGAAATATTAGAATGAATAACTTAATGAAAAGAAATTATTGGCATAGTATGAAGAAATTCAACACATAGACAGGAAAAGTGAAATATATTTACAAGATTTATACGGAAGGGGTAATGTTAACTCAAAACCAATGTCTACGGACAAGCGTCTGCATGCACAAGAAGAAGCTTGGCCCTGATGGATTGAAGCGGTGGAAGAACGCTCTTGCAGAGGGGAATTTTCCTGCACTTTTTCTTTGGAAGAAACTTTGCGTGTCCAAATTTTCGAACTCATATAAAAGGGGCATTACGCTAGAAGTTAATGGAATGGAATCCTGACTAAGATCGTGCTCGAGAACCTACAAAAGGTAACGAGGTGTGCGTGAAAAGCTTTTCTCGAACCCGCAGAAAACTGTCAAACCCAACCTGCATTCGAAAATTTCCAGTTCCACTGATTATAATTCTTGATTTTCGTTTGTTTGAGTAGTTGAAATAGCTGAGTTATGTATCTACATGTTCCCTAGTCTTGTAGTCTATCATGTCTTCGATTGAAACAAAATTTTCATGCTTTGTTGCAGCCAACGAGAACAAATTGAATCAATTGTTGAAGAGGTTTCCCGTAAGCTTAGTACAAGACACCGGATTGTGACTGAACATTTGGTTGAAGATACTACTCAGCTGGAAGCCATAATGAAATTGTTGGATGTTGGATCTAGTGGTGTACGTTTTGTCGGTATCCATGGGATGGGTGGTGTTGGAAAAACAACTCTTGCCAAAGTCATGTTCAACAAACTTTCTATTCACTTTGAACGCAGTGGTTTCCTTGAAGACGTTCGAGCATCATCGCAACCTCATGGTGGTCTTTTAGAATTGCAGAAAAAGCTTTTATCGGATTTGGCCGGTGATGGGGTTGCTAACCAAATTAAAGATGTTGATGGTGGGATTAGGATGATTAAAAAATCATTAAGTAATAAGAAAGTACTCATTGTTCTCGATGATCTAGACAAGAAAGAGCAACTCGAAAAACTAGCTGCAAAATCTGATTGGTTTCGTTCTGGTAGCAGAATCATTATCACAACTAGGGACGAAAGCATTTTGATGACTCAAGTGGGCTCATCTAGTAAAAAGGTCCTCAACCAACCCAAAGAAATTTTGCGCTATGAAGTTCATGAGATGAGATTTGACTTAGCACTTCATTTGTTTTATAAGCATGCATTCAAAAGTGACTTTGTTGTAGAAGAATATAATGCTCTTTCAAGAGAAATTGTTTGTACAGTGGGCATGCTTCCTTTGGCCGTTGTGGTGATAGGGTCGAATCTTTTTGATTGGGGCAAAGATTTGGGGCATTTGGATAAAAGAGAAGTATGGGATGAGACACTGAAGAAGTTAAAGGAAGGTCCTTTTGAGGATGTCCGAGATACATTAATGATTAGTTATGAACGATTAGAGGATAAGCAGCAAGAAGTATTTCTTGATATAGCATGCTTTTTCATCAATGCTGACAAAACATATCCGATTATCATGTGGAAGGATTTGGGATACTTTCCTAGCATTGCAATGAGGGTTCTCTCTCAAAGGTCCTTGATCAAAATTAGAGATGATGATAGGTTTTGGATGCATGATCAAGTTCGAGACTTTGGAAGGTACATCGTTCTTCGAGTATATCCTCGCAAGTTTTGTAGGGTGTGGATTCATGAGGATGCCTTGAAACTACTGGAGGGGAAAAAGGTAAACGGAAACTGCATATGTTTGGAAAATTTTTGGTGCAAGAAATTCTTTGAATTTTTGTTTCTCAATTAAAGCAGCATTTTAGTTGAAGTATGCATCCGATAGATAGCGTTGTTTAACATCGCTTTTGTCTTGCGTGGGTTACATCTCTCTATCAAACCTTCAGGTCAAAGGTCTCAAAATTTGTAGACAGAGCCAAAAGAGATAGCCTGATAGTTGGCTTTACTTTTTAGGTTCCAGGAAAGCAGTTCTTTTAAAGTATTGTGAAATACAAAGAACAGTTTCATTGTTAGCCAGGTAAAGAGAAAACTTGCTTTATCAAGAACTTCAGACTCGAAAAGAAGTTTATGTAGAAGAGGAGGAAACAACTCCTTGTTGGGAAAAGAGTGTACAATAGTTCTGAAAAGCGTATCTGGCGAGCTCAACCATTATAGAAATTGCTTGGCAGCGCTTCTGCGTCCCCTCCGTTGTAGCTCTGTGAACTGTATGTTGCATGCTCAATTGAGTCTTTTTTTTTTCTCAATTGAGTCTTTGATATGCAGAGAAGTGAAGATGTTGAAGCGCTAAGTCTAACTTCCGATGGCCCCAGCCATGACATTTCATCCAAAGAACTAGCTGCTCTATCAAATCTAAGATTCCTTCGAGTGAAAGACATTGATTTTTTTGGCAATTTCAAAAATCTTCTTTCGGAGCTAAGATGGTTTTCTTGGGAAATTACGCATAAGGAATTTTACGCAGAGAGTTTTCATTTTGCTAGTTTGATTGTGCTAGACCTTTCAAGGAGCAATATCGAAGATGACTGGGGTGGGTGGAGCCAAATTCAGGTATGAAATGCTCTTTTCACCTTCCATCTTTACGAATCATTCGATGCACAGTACACAGATGGCGTCCTCCCCTGATCCAAATTATTTTGTGCTAGCCTAACTTCTAGAATCCACTACAACCAACTAAACTCATCTGTAAAAGCGGAGAGGAAGCGATAGAAACACACGGCATCAATATATTATCTAAGTAAATGATACTAGGAGCGGAATATAACTATCGTTTTATATTTCATCCATTCACTTCAGACTGCTTTCGTAATTAAGCCACGGATAAATATGATTTACTAGCAAGAATCATTAGTAGCATTTATCATGGCCTTGGTTTGAGAACTCAAGGTTGACCTACTTTAAAGCTTGGACTTTAGATGCCTTATGGCTTGCTGTAGCATTTCTAATAGCTAAATATTAACATATTGTCCGACATCACTTGACAACGGGTCTTATATGCTCTTTGTATTTATGCGGTCTCCCTCTGTCCATAAATT
This sequence comes from Eucalyptus pauciflora, assembly GCA_007663325.1. NCBI lineage: Eukaryota > Viridiplantae > Streptophyta > Magnoliopsida > Myrtales > Myrtaceae > Eucalyptus > Eucalyptus pauciflora. The sequence goes on from VMYD01000067.1 coordinate 1,427,816, forward strand.
TAAATTTTTGGATTGGACTTTTTAATATGATATTAGATCCACCACTACCCCTTTTATGTATGCTTCTCCAACCCCATGTGCTGTGGTCAAATTCCATGGGTCTCCTAGAACATTTTAACCAAGGAGCAAACTTTGGTGCTCCTATGGTGCAACCTTGTACTGTACATCTCTTTTACTACAATATTTTTAAAACTTGATCACGACAAAATATTGTAACAACGTAACTTTCTTTCATGATGCTTTACGAGAGACTCAAAATATAGTTCCATTTGTAACTTTTTTAAACCATGGGAACATTTAAACTTCAAGGGCTATTTGCAAGCATATTTCTATGAATTGATTACCGAAATGGAACTTATGTATACATTATAAATTTGAATGGTAAATGGTAAATTTGAAATATCGTTGATAAAAAAGCACTGATTGACAACTTTTGTTGATAAATAATCAACAAGCTAACAATGTTACCATCATCGAACCTCATACTAGATTAAACAATTGTTGTTGAATATTACAATTGGTCACCTTCATTGGTTAGTAGATTATGATTTGCGTAGATACTTTGTAAGTCACGTAAATGGTAACTCGAGATTTTCATAGCTAGACAACTAGAATACAATAATAGAGGTAAGCAGATTTGCACACTTGATTTAGTATTCATCATTCTTGATGCGAAATAGTTATAATTTAGAGCTCAAGTGCTTCTCATCTTTTATCCTCTGTATATCATTAGCTTAATAAGATTGCTCCTCACATGTTACATTTTGTAGCTACTTCTTTTATGAGGTTATTTGTGCATCAGAGTTAGATGATAGATATGAGCACTATTTATAGAATTTTTAGCCACAAGCCATCTTATCACATGCCTGATTTCACTTGGCCTACACAAGTTACTCATATATTAGACTAATTAAGAATATTTATATATTATTTTTTTAGACCAAGCCTGTACAATTGTAAATTACAATCCCAATTAATGTAGAACTCTTTCATCATCCTACTTGGGTTATATTAATTGAAATTGTACAGTATATGCACATCTTTGTGTTGATCTAGAGGTTATTCTTAACAGTTAATCCGATCCCATAAAGTCTTAAAAATCAAATCATGGCGGTAATTGCATGAATACATACAGAGCTTTTCATAGTCATGAATACTTTTAACTTTATTAATATGAATTCAATACGGTAGTGTGACAAATTGATAACACCTCATATAAAGTGATACCTTATATGTCATCCTTTTGCAGTCTACATTCTCTCCTTAAGTGTCACAAACTTGATGTGCCACTAGAGAATATCCTTATAATTCCAATAAACCTACATATGTAATCCTTATAGTTGACTTTACTTTTTATATAACAAGATATATCCTTAAGGCTAATAAATGAATCCCCCTAACCTTTGCTGAAGGTTTACAAAATATCTTGAGATTTTCATTACATATATGTATTCAACATGATAATCATACATCCATAAACACTTTATTGAATGCAAAAAAATTGATACATATTAAAATGTTACTAAATGTAGCAAAGACATATTAAACTTTACTAAAGCAAAAATAAAACACCTCTCACAAAATAATAGAATTCTATGATGCTCCTAGGCCCATGTTAATAATATATTCAAACATACAAGGGCGAAGACCTTTAGTTAGTGGATCTACATTTATATCATATGTGGAAATATGCTCTACTACTATATAACCATTTTGAACTATTTCTTTTATGGTTAAAAATTTGACTACCATATGTCTAGACCTTTATGTTGTTGTTGATAAACAAAAATGCATACTTATTGTCCAAATATAACTATATGAGGCTATTCACAAAGTCAAATATGGTCAACTCTCCAATGAAGTTCCAGAGCCAAATAGCCCGAATAGTGGCCAAAAAATACATTATAAACTCGGCTTGTATGTTAGATGATGACATAGATTTCTTTTTTCAATTTTCCATGATCTTACACCTTATGCTAGCATAGAGATATATCTTGTCGTCAATTCCAACTTATCCTAACAGCTATCAAAGTTTGCATCCAGATACACCGGTAGTTGTTAGTCTTGAAAATATTTGTAAATCAGTATATAATCTATTGTTCTCTTTAAGTATCTCAAAACCTTATTGGCAGCAACCTAATGATCATATCCTGGCTTTGACTGAAATCTACTTAGTAGTCCTATTGCAAAGCAACGTTTGGTCTAAAACAAACTCAAATATACATGATACTTGTAAGTATACTAGCATAAGGTATATTCTTCATTTGGGTTATCTCAATATCTAAAAGAGAATATTGTGACAGACTCAATTTATCACCTTTAACAACATAAGCAATTCTTACCTTACAATGTTGTCTACTGAATCATTTTAAACATATGTTCTTTGAGATAAACCCAAAAACGACGATAACAATCTCTATGGATCTCAATGCCAATGATAAAAGACGCATCATCAAGGTCTTTCATGTCAAATTTCTACGACAACATCCGCTTTGTCACATGCTAAATCCAAGATTACTACTCGCAAGTAAAATATTGTCTACATAAAGTATGCGAAAGATAAATTTCTTCCCATTGACCTTGTAGTATATACACTATTTTACTTTGTTCTCAATAAAACCAAATGAAGTAACAACACAATGAAACTTTAAATATCATTGTTTAGAAGCTAGCTTAAGGTCCTAAATTGATTGATTTTTTAAGTCTATACACAAGCTTACTTGAATCATCAGCTGCAAAGCTTTCGAGTTGCATCATATAGACTTTTTCATCAAAGTCTCCATTCAAAAATATAGTTTTAGCATCCATTTGATGTGACTATATTAAAATGAGATACTAATACCACGATCACTCTGAAAGAATCTTTAGAAATGATTGGGAAAAAAGTTGCTTCATAGTTTACTCCTTCTATTTGAGTAGAACCCTTGGCTACCGGTTTGGCTTTAAACTTCTCAATTTTTTCTTTTGAGTCCCTTTTAGTCTTATGCACCCATTTGTAGTTGATGGGCTTGTAACCTTAAAATAATTTAACAAGTTCCCAAACAACATTAAGTTTTATGGACTACATCTCGTCTTTCATTGCATCAAATCACAAACCTAACTAAGGACAAAAAACAACATCCGCATAAGTCATCGGATCAACTACACATATATGATAGTCATGCTCTTCTAGATAGATTGTATAATCTGGTGATATAGTTGATCATCTCTACCTAGTAAATCTCCTAAGTGGAGTTACTGTAACCTCATTTTGCCTCGAGAGGCTTGAGGAACTTCGTTAGGAGCTACTTCAATAATAGGATCCTGGACCTTAACATATTTAGTATGTAGTGTGGGAGGCTCTACAATCGTCTATATAGGTTAGAGAAAAAGACACGGTGGTTCCCACCATATTGTTATCCTCAATAGTCTATGAGTAGCTACCTTCTTCAACCACATTAAACTTCAGAAACTTTGTTGTCTATGATTCCATAATTCTCATGCCTTCGTTGGGATTATAAAACCAATATCCCTTTGAATAATCTAGATAAGAAACGCAGTAATACCAAGTTGTTCTGGAGTCCAATTTATTTAATGTTGAATTATATAACCTCACTTTTATGGGACAAAGGTCAAGCTAGGTTTATATTCAGTCCATTACTCTAAATGAGTCAATGGAATAGCTTTGATAAAAACATGATTTAGAATGTAAATGGCTATTTTGAAAGCATCACCCCATGGAAAACTTAGTAAATTGGTTTTACTAATCATATGCCTGATCATATTTATAAGAATGCGATTACGCCTCTTAGCCTCACCATTTTGATTAGGACTCCTTAGCGTAATAAATTGTCCTATTGTTCTAGAATCCTCTATGTATTCGGCAAATGGCCCTTTAAGCTATTCATCATTATCATGCTTACTAAAATACTCACTACCTTGGTCAAATCCGATAACCTTTATGATTTTTCCCAACTATCTCTTGACTTCAGTCTGAAAAATCTTGAACTTTTCAAGAGATTTAGACTTTTCCTTAATCAAGTACAGATAACCATATTTGGAATAGTCATCAATAAATGTGAAGAAATAAAAAAAATTGCACAAGGTTGCCGTAAATTGTCCACTAATATCAGTGTGAATGACTTCCAACATGTCAGAATCATAGATTGCATTTTTCTTCTTTTTTTCTAGTCATCTTATCCTTACGACTAGGGGTGTGCATAGTCTGGGCGGGCGATTTTCAACCTAGAACCGGAAACCGCCCGCTAAGAACCGGTTTGAAAAATTGGAATCGGGATCCACCCATTTGTTGCATGGATCCACCCGGGAACCAGACCGTTGGTCCGGTCTGGTTCCCGGGTGGATCCATGGAACCGGTCTCACAATAATAATTAGCCTCATAAGTCATACGCAAGCGATATGTAGCCATATAACTACAAGATATCGTAGGGAGGTCTCCCTCCTCAGCTTGAGTGCCTTGTTCGGGTCATTCGCGCTCTCGCTCTTCGTCCCTGCTCCCCCTTCCAAGTCCACGCAGCCCGAGTTCTCCGACCTCCTGAACTCCGGCGGCGTGAGGGTGCTGGACCTTCGAATCGGCTCCGGCGAGGCTCCTTCCGTCAGCAACGAGGTCTCTCTCTCTCTTTTTCACACATACAATGTCTTGATGGTCTTGAGGGATGTTGATGGAAAGGTTAACAGAACTACAAATGAATCCTGGGAAGTTCAGTATTGCGAAAGCAAAGGACCCATCTTTTGTTTCCAAATTATATGCCTAGTTCGCAGCAATTCCTGGACTTGCACGGCTTGTGTTAAAAAAACCCAGTAAAGTAGTGAAGATTAGCATCGTGCACTACAATTGCAATTTGATCTGTTGTTACCCAAATTAGATTGATAAACTTCGGTTTTTGATGATTTTGGGATGATGTCTTCTGACTGTCAACTGCAATCTGTTGCTTTTAATCATATTTTTAGATAGGAAAGTGTTGTGCAGTGTGCATTGTCGATAATTTGTGTAGTAGAATCCTCTGTATACGTGGTCTTGCTTTTGCGGATCATGTTCCGATGTGTTGGTAAACTTGCATGATAAATTAGAAGCTGCCCGGGAGCCACCATCGTGGCAAGAAATCGATCAACTTACTTAAGGTTTTGGATGCGAAGGTCGCTATACATTACTATGGAAGATTGGCTGCAAAACAATGATGGAGATTCGATTCCATGTAATTTCAATTTTTTTTAATATTAAAAATTAATCGGTCCGGTTCGGGTGGGCGGATGGACTGATCCGCTCATGGAACCGGAAACCGGACCGGTACCCACTGGTTCCCATAAATTGGAACCGAGAACCGGACCGGTTCCCTCAAGAACCACCGGTTTCGGGCAGTTTTGGTCTGGTTCCGAGCGGTCCGGGCGGATCCCAGCTCTTTTGCACACCCCTACTTACGACAATCTACGTAAGTCTCTAGGTCATTTTAAAGAGTATGCAGAATGTTGGCCTTTATCAACTTTCTACTCTTTCCCTAGAGACATGACTAAGTTGTTTATGTCAACACATAAGATTGTTCTTTAGATAAAGGTCTTTTGGAAATGACTTTTTTAATTATATAAGCGACATATATCATTGGGAGTTAAAAGACAATTTATATAATCCATTGGACATATTGCAGCACTCAATTTTATTTGAATAAAAAAAACATAGAAAAAATATTGTTCCTTATTTCAAAAGAGTAGTCACACATGTCCAAGCATGATATGGAAACTAAGTTCCGTCTAAAGTGAGGTACATCAAATGTGTTTTTTTTTTTTACATCAAATTAAAAATAGAATTTAGAATTAAAATGACATCTTCCATGAACTCAATGTCAACTTTATTGTTGTTTCCTATGGTGAGCTTTGATTCGTCTTGATTTGGCTTCCTTTGGTTTATGAATCCTTGTATGGTGAAGGCAACATGATTGGTTGCATCGCTATCTAACCATGATGAACTGGAAGGGGCTTTTGATAGTTTGGATTCACAGACAAATGCCAAAAAAATCATTACTTGTAAGCTTATGCTTGGATGGCCAAGTTTTACATTTATCAGAGTCTTTATTTATGTGACATTTCTTCTTACAAAAGAAGCAGTGGTCACCATCCTTCTTGAAGGAATTTTTCTTATGACCCAAACTGTCAGAATGACTGGTGATTTCATGAGTATCCTTATGAGTACGATTTTGGACCTTCTTACTCTTATTGTTGCTAGAACTAGAGGCATATAGGATAAGATGCCCTCTTTTTTCTTCAATTTCTCTTCCTTAGCTACCACCCTAGCTATCAAGTCATTAATTGACTATGCCTCATTTTGAGTCTTTTATAATCCAAAATTAGGTGGAATGGTATTTAGGGTTGGATGCAAATAACATGAATACTAACTTGAAGAACTTGAAGTTTTGTCTGTAGGCCTACGATCCTTACGACGTAATTTCTAACCTCACTAGAACTATCATACCTCATATTTAAGAATCCTTGCAGAAGTGTCCAAATCTTATCATTAGACAAGATGCAGTTCGTAGCCTCCAAGCTGCCTTTATCTCTCTAGTAGTGTAGTCAACTAACAAACTACTCTTCAAGTGTTCCTGAATGGATCTCTTTATAGACAACATGCAAATCCAATTGCTCTTTTCCCTGATAGTAAAGTGTGCTTTTCAATCTTGCACATTGGTGTTAGTAAGACTTGCCGGCTTATCTATAGTAAAAGCAATATGAACATTCACCAGCTTAATCCCAAACAAAAAATTCTCTCCCATTTCTTAAAATTTCAACTAGTAAAAGCCTCAGTTGGAATGGAATTATCGTTTACAAAGAATGTGGCTGAAAAATAAGCAATGTATACTATTAGTATTATATGAATACACATCTTGAGAGTTGTATACATCATCATATTAATCACCTTTGGGTAGAATATATGATATACAATTGTATACTGTCCATATGACCACGACCATGAGAATATTTTTCAACCATCGTGAATTCACTATTTTTGGGTGTATGAATCTCTAGATCAGTTATTCCTCACCTATATGTTGTACATGCCTCATGAACCAATAAACAATTACCTTATTTAGGAGTATGACTATGCATCAAAACGGGAGATATCCTACCATAATAGGAGATCGATATTTTTTAGAATTAATCAAGTGTGCCCAATTAAATTCTTGGAACTCTCTCACACCATGGATATAAACTTTATATCTCACATTTACTATATGCATGTAATTTTAGACTTGAAAACAAGAGTAATTTGTCACTAAAATCATATGTCCTACCAATTATATTAGTCCATTCATCAATACATGTCACACCTTTTAAATGCCATAAATGACTCACGCTCTACACATTGTGTATGTGATCATATGCATGTGAGCTAGCATCTATGGTGTTGTTTGGTAATGTGCCAAACAATGCCTAATTCTGATTTTTTGTTTCTAGAATCAGTTTGGGACGAGAATCGCGTTTGGTAAAATTTTTGTTCCCGGAAACAAATTTGTTATTGGGAATAGATTGGGAAGAGAATTGAGAATAAAAAAAAATATATGATTCTTCGTCCGAGAATCAAAAACAGAATTAAAACAGTGAAACTTTCATTCTTCCCTTTCGTCATCCCACGATTGTCGTCCACCACCACCTGCCGCCGTTCGCCCGCCGTCCGCCACTGCCCGTCGTCCGCCACACCGCTGGTCCCGATCGGCCGGCCCGTCAGCTGTGTTGTATGAGGTTCGTGAGTTTACGGAGGCAAGCCTAGCCATCGGCGAGGCTCGCCGGCGGGCAGGCCGGCCTCACGGGTGGCCAAGCCGACCTCGTCCAGCCTTGGCGAGGCCGGCCTGGCCACTAGCGAGGCTGAGCCTCAGCGAGGCTAGGCGAGCCTCACCCAACTGCAGATGAGGCTCGGCCGACGAGGGTCGACCTTGCCGAGGGCCGGTGACACTTCGATGAGCATCGCCGGCCCTCGTCTGGCCAGTCGTCGGTCTGGCGATCGGCCACATGAAGAAGAAGAATAATAGGAGAAAAGGGAAAAAAAGAAAAGAAAAAAAGTAAAAAAAAAAAGAAGAAAAAAGTTAAAAAATTATTTATAAATCAAAAGAAATTAATTTGGAACATAATCAAATAGCACGGTATCAAACGCAATTCTATTCTAGAATAAAAAAATTTGGACAGTTACCAAACGTGTTTTTTTACTCGGAATCAGTTTCCAGGAACAAAATAAAAAATAATCATTTCTAGTCAGAATCAGTTCCCGGGAACAGAATCGTTACCAAACGCGCCCTATATTTCCAATACCATAGCCCGCACAAGCAAGCCAAATATTAGGCTAATTAAGAATTTTTATATTTTGCCTTATTAGACAAAGCTCGTAAAATGGTAAATTACAACTATGATTAATGTAGCTCACATTAGAAATACATACTTTGCTAATAGTTTTGTTTAACTGTCATAACTTACAAACAAAATACTATTTAGCATGGTAAATGGCTAGCAGATTATGGCTAGCAGATTATGGCCAACACTTCAATTTTACCGAGTTTTATTTTCTAGTAGCATACAACCGTAATAATTGAGTTATCAGGCTGAAATAGACTACAGACTGTCGTTTGCTTTGACAAGGGAGCGCGTTTTTCAGCTGGTAGACTATGAATTGCTGACGTACTTTACTAGTAGTGTTGGTTAACGATTGTAAACAATAAACAAAAAAACTATCGTTTTACTATAATATCGTAGTAGATTATTAGATTTATTTTGAATTTACAAGTACAAACACTTATGAATCAGTAAAAGACTAGACAAATAATAAATTTACTGGGCTTTCCCTAATAGATTATGAACAGCCTTTCTTTTTTTACAAATGAGCAGGTTTTTCCATTTGTAGAGTATGAATTAGTTACTTATATACTTCATTAGTTGTATCGGTTACAAGTGATATTTTACAAACTAACAAACTGTTTAACCACTATAAATCTCTTGTAGCTTATGAATTTCACTACTAACTTACTATTTCACCTCTAAGATTTAGTTATAAGCAGTAATTATATATATATAGAAAAAGGACTTGATAGTTTCCAATTACATTGACAATACATGTTTACCATAAATGGAAGATTATTCCGTTTTCCCCGAAGGAAGTGTTAGAAGCCACCTAGTTGCGCCATTGCAAGTAAACGAGGGAGTATATTGAATTATCAAATGAGAATAATTACTTCCATAAAAAACGTAGGATGATTGGTGTGTTTTATTCTTTTTAATTCGACATTTTCTTTTTCTGCAGATGACAAAAAAATTGAAAGTTCTAGATTTAACAGACTGCATAAAGTTGAGGAGGACACCTGACTTCTCTAATTTCACGTCCTTGGAGACATTAATACTTGCTCGGTGTTTCAACTTAATCACAATTGACCCCTCCATTTCCATGCTTCAACTCCTAGAGACTTTGAATATCAAAGGGTGTAGTTCTCTCAAGGAGTTGCCTGAAGAAGTCTGTTCTCTACAATTTTTGAAGCAAATCGTCATGCCCCAAAATTTTCAACCCTTGAAGCTTCCGGAGAGCTTTGGCAATTTGAAATCTTTGTCGAGTTTTAGATTAAACAAGAACCCTAAAATCCGCCAACTCCCAGACTCAATTGGAAGGGCGGCGAATCTCACACACTTAACTTTACGTGGGTGTGTGGGGATAAAGGAACTTCCAAGCTCAATTGGGGAGTTAAAAATGTTGGTAGAGTTGGATGTCTCAACGTCAGGCCTAGTTGCACTACCCAATTCTATTGGAAATTTAAAGAAACTAAGGGTGTTGAGTTTATGTAGAACGAAGATAAAGGAGATTCCTCGTACTATTGGAGGACTGGAGATGCTTGAAGGTTTATATGCCAACAAATCCTGGGATTTGACAGATAAAAACTTGGAGGAAATTGGGAAGCTATTCCATTTGAAGTCATTGAACTTATCATTTACCAGTGTTTCTAGATTGCCTCCAGAGATAAGTTGTCTCCATCTCGAATATCTTAAAGTGGGTTCGATTGAGCTTCAACAAGTGTCGGCTCTTCCATCAAGTTTGAAAGTCCTTGCGGTTCAAGCTATGGACTTCTCTCTTGTCCCCCAACCCTCAAGCATCACCGATTTGGAACATCTGGAATTACATAGATTCAGCAATTTGAGAAGTAGATATCACTCGACTAGGCAGGACTATGACTCAAAACTTAAAGCAGCTTTGATGAGGGAGCAACCGTTCTATCAGCTTCCATCTCAACTGTTGACCCTGAAACTCAAAAGTATTAGTCCACTGCCACATTTGTCCAACTTATTAAATTTGACAGTTCTGCATGTAATTGAATGTCCAATATCACACCTACCTGTTGCTCCAGGTCTAACACATTTGAGGGAACTGAACATAACAAGATGTGAATCCCTTGAGGAAATACTTGGTCTGTCCCTCTTGAGGAGTCTGGAGCGCTTGGAACTGAAGGGCTTGAATAGGCTAGTTGAGATTCAAGGTTTGTCGGAACTGGAATCTTTGCAGTACCTCCTCCTTTCCAGTTGTGATTTAATAGGACAGTTGCCCAATTTAGCTAAGTTGGGCAAGCTACAACATCTAGAGCTAGAAGCTTGTCCAAATTTAAGACCCATTGAGGGCATTGAGGGCTTAGAAAGCTGGGTGCTGGATAGTCGTGGCCACACTATCCTGGAACGATTGTTGAATATCTCGAGATCGACTTGGCTTTCCCACAGATTACCCATATTTGATGTGTTCCTGAATTATAAGGGGCCAGAAACTCATCATAGCATTGTTGATTATCTTCATGAACGGATGTGGAAAGATCGAATTCCTGTTTATAGTGACAATGATGACTTCAGGTCCAATGAAGGGATCGGGGAAGAGATTCTACAAGCACTCGCTAACTCTAATATCTACATACCCGTCTTCTCTAAAAACTACGCTTCCAGTCAATGGTGTCTCCGCAAACTTGGCCACATGGTAAAATGCACGTCAGAATCAAAGGGGAAAAGAAGAATCCTCCCCATTTTCTATGACGTGGAGATTGATGATGTTAAACTCGAAACTGATTTATACAAAGGCGACCTAGACAGGCACTGGACAAACTTTGACCACAACGAAGTGAAGTCATGGAAAGAGGCTCTAATTGAGGTCGCAGCCATGAGCGGTTTCGTCTTGAAAAATAACAGGTAATTCTGCTATTTCGCCACTAAATTATGAGGTAGAGAAGTCATTCCATCGAACTTTCCCAACACACAGTTTCAAAGTTACTGCAATGCAACCCTTTTGCATACAAATGGCTGTCCACTCAAGCAAATTCAATCCTATAGAATAAGAAGCGGATCCTTCTAGTTTGTAATCTTCGGTGGAACTTTGTGGTCAAACAGAACAAAATTGCATACTGGTAAAGACGCGCATATATATATTTTCTTTTGTTTTGTTGTCTGAGTTAAAGATCTTCAGGTTATAGTAGTTTGAGAAATCAAATCAACAGTTAGATTATAATTTTGAGGGAAAATGACACTACAAAAGTGTCATAACTTTCGTATAGCACTCGCTTGAGTGTCATAATTTATCTACAATGCTTATTTAAGTATCATAATTTTTTTTTCGATTACTCGAATCCCATATAATTTTTAAATCGATTACGTGAGTATGATAACATTTTAAAAATATTCATCACAAGTGAAATGCCACGTTGGATTTTTGGAACTTGGGTGAACATTTTTTAAAATTTTGCACTTAAATGATTGATTGAAAGTTATGAGTATCAAGTGAACGTTTATTAGAAGTTATGGCACTTAAGTGGTCGAAAAAAAAGTTACAACAATTAAGTGAGTGCTGTACAAAAGTTACGACACTTGTGGTATCCTTGATATCCTTTGAATTTTTGTCTTTCCAATTAAAATGATTTGTCCTTCAATTGTGCATTGCTGCAGCTACGAAGAAGTTCTTCAATCGGTTATTGAAGAGGTTTATAGAGCAAGGAAATTGTTAGAAGTCGACTCCTGAAGCCTTCTTTTGGTCAGTGAAAGAATGAAGCGGCTAATTAGTGTCATATAACTTCTTTTTTTGGTCCGTAATGTATTTCTTCTTTGAACTTTTATTTCTATTGTGTTTGACTCGCATTGTTGCACGATCTCCAAAATTCCAACCAAATCAATTCATAATAATTTTAATGTATATGCTTTGTAAATTAAATACCTCTCTCAATCATTTCTAAATTTTTCTTTTTGTGTTCAAAAAGCCATGTGTGCATGTTGTGTCGAAAATGATCACTCACGAGTAATTAAATTCAAACTTATGATTTGATTGTCTTGTTTTTTGGGTTAAAAATCGACTTCTATCCGGGCATAAACTGAATCAACTCTGGAAAAGAAAAAGTGTGAAGTGCGAGGCCTTTGTAGTTGTTTATAAGTAAAGAATTCACATACCAAGAGTTTGTAGGTGGACTAGGTCATTAAGTGCCACGAAACACATCGTGCCTCAGCCATCCATCAAATGTTTATTATTTTCAAAAAATCCATAACCAATCCTTCGTAATATCTATGCATAATAAGCTGAATCCAACATATCTTATAATGTCACTAAAAACTACCATTAAGAGTATGTAACTATAATGGACAGTTTCACTGCTCGAAACGGGAATATTTATCCTCTTTTCTTTTGAAACTTGCTTGGAATTGATGCTTAGTTGTATCATGTTTGGAAAGATAGGAATAAGAAATTATGACAACTCTATTACAATGTGAATGGTCTTTTTTAGTTCATTATAAGAGGTATCGATCTTTTTTAGTTCATTATTACAATGTGAAAGACAGGAATTGATGCTTAGTTGTCCAAAATGTTAGCAACAATTAATTTTTATCATCTTAGACTCGCTCTTATAACTAAAACGCCTTATAGCTCTATTTCTCAAACTCTCTACGTATTTTCTTGATTAGTCTCGAGATGTATGTAGAACGCCTTGCAAGTCACAGCTCACAGCACATATGCTGAATTCACTATCTTTCACTTGCCTCTTTTTTCCCCATACTCACTATGCCTATTTCAATTTAAAAAAAATTATATCTTTAGATTTCCTAAACGGATATTCATTTATTATTTTTAATTTTTATTTCTCTCCTGCGCCCAAACACATGACGCACACGCACAATCAGATTTTCAGATTTTCCTTTCCCCTTTCTTTATGTCTTTTCTTTTCTTCTTTGGTCCACTGCTTCCGGAACAAGATTTCCTGCAGATTTCTCTTTCTTTCTCTTTCCTTTCTTTAACTCGTTTTCTTTTTATGTTCAAACAAAGAAAGCCCCTAAATCCAGAACACTAATTCCCCTCTAACTCTAAGCTTTCGTTTGCTCTTTCATTTCCGGAACATGAATACGTATTATGTGAACAAACCTCCATTAAACCACACTCAGGTCCAAGCTTTCACAAACTTCTATTGTTCCTTCTCTCTTTCACAATGAACACCTCCAGGGACAAATACTTAAGACATTTAGTTCCAGAAAACGAACTCTTGCTTAATCTCTATTATCTATTCCCAATCATTCCCAGCATACAAGAATCTCGATTCCATTCACATGTTTCAATGGTTCACTCAGTTATACAATGCAAGTCGTGGCCTTTTTACTTGCTTCCTATATTGATCCATATACAGTAGAGAAAGTAACAAAGTGAACCAGAGTCGAAGACAACGTGCAGATGAAATGAGGATAAAATATAGCAAGCTTGAACTGTGGAAATCTCATGGCTGAATAAGAGACATACAAACCAAAATAAAGCAGCGATACCACATGGATTATGAATACATATCAATCATTGACAACAGCCGAGCACAGATGCTATATGAACAAACAATCAATAGCCAAGCACGCTGCTGGCTTAATAATTTCATCAAGCACATTATAGGCACTGAACTCTCTCGCAACCAATCACACCTACAAGTTTCACATATTTGTCATCGAGGCTTTCTATTTCAATATGTTCTCAATAATAGGATGATTACAGTTTTTTTTTTGTCATACAAGTAAACTGGAACAATTCAAGCTTGAATAAAGCCCATGCGCATGTTCTGAATTACAAACATATACATCATTAACAAATGGAAGAGAAATAAGGAAAAGCTTGCTCATGGAATCATGGGTAGAGAAGTTTGAAGCCTAACACGAACTTAGACTCAACCTCAATACCTGAATCTTTGAAAACCATAGATTGAATCATAAATTGAAGTCTGATGGGCCTGAGCTGCTGGGTTCAATCGAATTAATCCGGTTTACAAGCGCCAAGACTAAGGTGATGGGCCCAACAGCCCATATCGGGTCTCTCTCTTTTACTTAGATATATACTTGTCTATTTCTTTATTTATTGTACCATATATTTCCATATATTTCTTTTAGCCTTCTTACTATTATTTTATTTCCATCTTTCTTGCCGTTTTATGAAAATTGCGCTCGATTTACTAGTAAAAATTCAGATGTCAACACGAGTGATTTGAGAGGCTCAAGTTTAGGCTGCTCAAATATGAAATGGACTAAGTTCGAACTTGGTAATACTTTATTTGAAAGGCTTATCTAAAATTTACTGAACCTTTTCATGTTGCGATTGACAGGACATTGCATATTAAACTTGATGATGTGAGAAATGTAACCCAACCCGTGCATTTAATCCCCTCTCACGTCAGGGACTCAAAATAGAATTGTCTTTTTATTTTTATTTTTTTAGCGACGATACTCTAGTCTTTAGGTTATGGAGTTTTGTTCTCAGACGCAAACTGTGGGTTTTGGAAATAAAGGATGTGAAGTGAAGTAAAAAAAAAAACAGAAAGAAAAGGTTTGGGGATTATTTTCAAAAATTTTGAAGTACGAGGGTTATTTGCAACATCCCCACAAAGACTTGGGATATTCAAACTACCTTACATTATTGTAAATAACGACTTATGAATAATGAGGATATAACTAGTCCTCCCATATATTCTGATGTTTCATATTTATTCTAACTTCAACTTTGTTTTTGGCAGATGAATAGATTTAAGGTTTTAGATTTGAAAGGTTGCAAACAATTAAAAAAAACACCCGACTTCTCTAACTTCATGACTTTGGAGATGTTAATTCTTGCTCAGTGTGTCAACTTGACCACAGTTGATAGCTCCATTGGTAAGCTAACACTCCTGAGAACTTTGAATCTAGAGGGGTGTAGCTCTCTTGTGGAGTTGCCAGATGAAGTTGGTTTTCTACATTCTTTGACGCAGATTGTCATGCCCCAATCTAATAGGTAATTGCTTCCGTTTCGATTAATCATGACAATATAGGTCATTCAATTGACTTAAAACACCATCCAAATAGCTGTATCCTCAAGTAGATTCATATTCTTTAGAACACTTTTATGATCTTTAAGTGCAAAAAAAGGGAGGATTTTTACTATTTAGCATATTCATTCTACTAACTCGGAGGACGAATCTCCAAAAAATGCATGAACTTGTACCCATTAGACTATCCCCACTTTCCAAATGACCTCAATGAAAATATATAAATTTCATACTTAATGATTGAAAAAACTCACTGTTAAGTTTTTCGGATATCCAAATTAATGAATTCACTCCCAATAGTCAATTTGAAATGGTAATTTTCTATTTGGGGCAAAACGAACTCAATTCAAGAAACCTAACTCTATCATTTTTTTTTTCTTTTTTGACAAACTCTTTCAATTTTAATCTGCTCATTTTTTTCCTCTCATTTCTCGTTGAAACAAACGAGACATTAATATAGAAGTCCAAAAAACGATGTCATTATTGATTAGTCAGAAACGAGGTTGCTAATGCCTCTCTGATGTTTGTTTTACTAAAATGTATATTGTACATGTCCACGCCATTGTCCACGTCTTTGCATGAACGAAAAAATTAATGGTGGACCTTTTTTGTCCATTAAGTAATATTTCGTGCACTTTTTGGGTCATTTGAAAGTGGAGATATGTACTGACCAAAAAAAAAAAAAAAGTGGAGATATTTTTACCCTACGAAGGTGAGTTCATGTTTTTTTTAAAAAAAAATCTGTTCCTGGTTTAAATGTAAAGATGAAGAAAATACTCAAACAAAGAGGAGCACCTCTTTTCATCATACGTTAATTTAATACTATCTAATATTTTATTGAGAATAAATCATAAGAGCAGCCCGTAAGAATATGCCCTGGTTTCTCCAGATTTCGCTTGGAACCCACGTCTAATATTACCAATTATTTTCTTTGGCGTTAGACATGTCCTTTCAGATAGATTCATTGTATTTTTAAATGCTGTTGACGATCAATTATCTCCTCAAGTTTGGTAGGTGGATCCAACTTTATCCATTCCATTTAGATTGGCTACTTCGCATTAGTTCCTGAATTCTCGAGCATATTAATTTATTCAAATGACCAATATCTGATGAAAATTTGGTAAAGCTGAATATTAATGGCTGCTAATACATAACCACTGGGGTCATAAAATTATTAAGTTTCACGTTTACATATTTTATTCACAGAAGCTAATCCCTATAGTTTATCATATCTGGTGGAACTCTAAGGTCAAACAGAAATGATGGCAGTATAGCAACACATCTTTATCGTCTACTTTTTTATTCTTTCTTTTCTTTTGTTTATGATATAAAAGCAACATTTCAATTGTCATCTTGAAATCCTTTTATTTTCTGTCCATTTGACAAAAATGAACTGTGCTTTACCTGTGCATTGTGCAGCCACGAAGGATAATTAATTCGGAAGGCTGTTGCAGCGGTTTTGAGCAAAGGCATTGTTAGTCTTTGACTCCTGAAACCTTCTTTTTGGTTCGTTGTCAAAGAAAAGATGAATGGATATGCTGTCTTGATAATAAAACTATGTACAACTACGTTACGTTTCAATCGTTTGGAGGATCTAGAAATTTCATTTTGTAATGAAATGGGTTTACGATTCTTAATGCTTTGGTGCATCATATACAAGGTTAGCAAATCTGTCTGGATGAGGACATCAGTAAACTCCCATGCTTCATCGGAGGGTTAGTGAAGGTTTCACATTTGTCTTTGCAGCGACGCCAGGAGATAGAGGAGCTTCCAAACATCAGCGTTTACATAGATGCTCTGCAACAAAAGAAAGGAGTTTCCATTCCATGTAATAAATTTCTGTAAAGCGGTGTTCTTTAAGTTTGTGATTTTAATGCATAGTACTTTGTTTTTTTTTTAAGATTAGCATAAAGTGTGAAATAACTTGTTCATGTGTAAGGTAGAACGCCATTGAACTTCCACTCTATTTGGCCAAAAAGAAAAAAAAATATATGGTAATATTAATACCCTCTATATTGGAAGGAGCTTCCATGCCCTGTGATGAGAGTTGTGCATTACAAGGTTTACACATCTTTCTTTTTCATCCGTGAACTTAAGATTCCCATACATACTAGGAGTACCAAAGGGCAAAAATGAAAATCAAGTTCCTGTATTATTCTGGCTTTTTGTAAGTTATATAAAAAATGAAAAATAAAATAAAAATACGACTCGGGCATTTCACAATCAGAGTCGAAGTCATGTTCATACTTAATGTGACTCGGGCATTTCATCAAACCTTGATGAGCATTCAATCAAAAGGCACGGTGTAACAATGAGATGGCGAGAATCACAACTCAATCAGTAAAGATCATCAATTTTGAATCGAAGTCATTAATATAATGTCGATCGTGAACAATTTTCATGCTGGCAGCAACAAAGGCCTCGGATTCTATTTTTCATGCATCACACTTAAAAACAGAGCAGAGAGCTTTTACCTTAGCTTGGAGCAATCATCGGTCACGGTCGTTTGTTCAACCAGCCAGAGGGGGTCTTGGATGCGTTGGCAATGATGATTGAAGCCAGTGAAGGAGAATCGAACGGGCCGTGAGTGTTTGACACTCTGATTGGAATAACAGAGCAGAACCGAGAAAGTCCCATTCGACGAGATGTTTGACAATCTGAAGAGACCAGAGTTCAGCAACAATCTAAAAAATTCCAAAAGAATCGAAGACAAAGCTGGGAAAAGAGGGAATCGGAGATAATGACACAAGCAAGAACATGGAGAAATCGATACTACTGATCGAATCGCATATGGAAATCAGAAAAGAAGAGGTGACTTAGCTTCGATGCCATTGCAGTAATCGAAGAACTGAACCGGAAGGAGTAGGTGCATTCGTCCGAACAGAGCTGAGGAACGCCGGAATCCGCCGGAATGAAGACAGGCTGAACAATCCGAATTCTGATCTTGATTGGGCTGATGGATTGAGTTCGTGGACCTGGGTCAATGGGCCGCATGAACTAGGCTCATTAGATCAGGTCCTTTCCGTCATGATTGGACCCTTCAACTTTTTTTTTTCTCTCTTCTTCCTATTCTTTTTTTCTCCTTCTTTTCCTTTTTTTTTGTTAGTATATGTATTTTTTACACATAGTATATTTGATGCATTGACAAAGATTCAGGTGTCAATAAGATGTAGGATCTTTCAAAATGGGTCATGAGTGAAAGCCTGCATCATGTGGCTAGGACTGACCTTTAGATATTTTGACAAAGGCTAACGGATGGAGATTTTGGGCTAGGGTGATTAGTTGGTGATTTTTGTAGACAAAACAAGTTTGGAGCAATATTGAAATTAAAGTGAAAGTTGGTGATTTTTTTAGTAAAAAAAATTCGGAATAGAATGGGGATTGACAGTTGAGTAAATGATCTGCCATTATTATTAGTCCTAAACATGAGAGATTTTTCTAAGAAAAAGATTTTGCAGCCATCGGCCTCCTTCTCCGCTCAATGCCGAGTTTTCAAACGGGAATGAGAAAAAAAGGGGCACTCTTGCTAACCTAGCCGCCCCTCATTCAACGGTCAGAAAAAGGTGCTCCCAGTCTAGCCACACAAATTGACTTAAGTCGTTCTTTCCAACCCCAATGTTCTTACCAGCACCGATTTGCATGTAGTTCCAACGAGAAACGTGCACAACCAGACATCATAAAATACCTCGTGCGTCGTTCTTCAGGAAACGATGCGCCCAGTTTGGCCTAGACTGGTCATCTTCACTAGACAGAATGAATAAATTACTTAGCTTCTTTGGTGCTTTTCTAAAAAGACTGCATAATTGACATTACAAAAGTGCACGCCTGATGCATGTACGCAACCAATTTACATTTAATAGATCTTACGAAATTTCTCTATTATGAAGTACTAGAATTATTAAATAAATGACAGAAATTATTGACATAGTATGAAGAAATTGAATATTTTTATGTGGAAAGATAAAATTATGTTAAGATTTGATTTTGTTTTTAGTAGAATTGTTTGTACGTAGAAAGGATTCAAATTGAATTATATGAAAGATAAATTAGAAATATGAATTTAGATCTTTGTCTATTGATAATCGAGATTTTTTTAGGAAGAAAAAAGTAACCATGATCAAGTAGGACCTCTTTGATTTATATAAATATATATGAAGTTATCGATTTCATCCCGACACCTCCAGACTCCATTGTCAGCGACCCCAAAAACTAAATGCAAAACCCTAATCAGTACTTTCTATCTTTACCTCTCTGTCTCACCCGCAGAGTCGCGGACGCCGTCTTCTCCAGTTCCTTGAGCTCGCGACCTCCGCCCGTCCGCCGATCTCGTCGCCGCCTCTGCCGCTCTCGTCGCACCCCTCGCGCTCGCACCACCGCCGCCATTCCGTCGGTCATCTGAAACTCTGCTCCACTGGTTCTGCCCGCGAAGCCGCTGACCCCGCCGAGCTCGTACCCGAGCGCCGACGCCGCCTCCGTTCGATCTCACCGTTCCACCTCCTGCTGTTGCCTCGCTGACGCCCCTGACCCGCAGATCTCGCGTCCGCAAGCCCACCTTGTCGCATCTTCGTTGTCGCATCTTCGAGCAACCCACAGTAGCCCTCCGCCGATCCTGTTCTCACCGCGCGCTGTTTCCCGAGCTCCCCTGCTGCCGATCTACCGCCGCCCAAACGACGCCCCCTGCTCTGCTCGCGATCTGGCCTAGCCCCCTCGCTGACGCCCGCTGAAGCCGCGTCGATCCTTAACGCCCTCACCAGCAGCCCGTCGAAGCCGCTGCTGTGCTGATCCGCGTCAACCCGACGTCGCCGCGTCCCGCCGAGCCCCCTGCTGCAACACCTCGCCTGCGCTGCCCTCCCCTGCGAAGCCGCTGCTGCCCCTGCTGCTGGGTCCTCCTCTGCTCGACGCCTGACAGATCTGCTCCGACGCCCGACAGATCTACTTCGAGCCTACTCCCGAGCGACGACCCTGCTGCCGACAGCCCAGCTTCGCCGCTGTCCCTGTCCTCACCGCGCGACGACCCTGACGCTACTTCTGGTCTGCTTGCTCTCTCATTCTTAATATTTTACTTTTCCGGTTTCACCAATGGATTCCAGTTTTAAAATGGTTTCTTTGCCGTTCACGTTTCACCGATTGATTTTGTATTGAATCTATTGATTATGAAACTGTTATGGTGTGTAAATCATTTACCTTTCGAGTTTCATTGATAGATTATACAACAATTATTATGAAACTGTTATGGTTTTGATACAATACTTGTGTGGGTGGGTGTGTGTGAGAGAGGCGGAGGGGCAGCAGGCCGACAGGGGTTCTGGCAATGGGGAATATCATGAACGGATTTGTGTTGCAAATGCTTCTTTTAACAGGTACCTGTCTTACTTGTCGAAGTTTACCGGAGACTTTTGATGGTGCTGGAGCATGGTGGCTCTGGCATGACAGGGTCGGGGTTACCGCAATGTAGTTTTGTTCACTAACAGGGATTCAATGAGATTGTCGTAGGTGATACGAGGGATGAGTTATTAATCATTGTGTGCATATGCATAGGTATAGTGTTTGAGGACGATGGATGGTCTATCTGTTCGGTGTCGCTCGGTTATTGTAGGTTGTCAAGACGGTATTGGAGGGATAAGAAAGCAAAAGTCCTGAATGTTTCGTCTGTCGGTTGATTGAGTCACTAACATTTTACTTTGTCATGGTGGCTTGATTCCTCATGGGTTTTCTTGTAATGCTTTTACTTGGCTATTCTAATGGAACTTCATTTTCATTTCGTGATCTCTCCAGCTGCTTTACTCAGTTGGAAGTTGATATCTCTGGTCAATTTGTCGGCTTTTCTTATCATGCAGTTTGATGGCTCAAAAGCAGGTAAAAAGCTGTGCTACCATTTCTCTTCGCAATGTATTCATCTCCTAATCAATACTATCTTAGGAGAGGTTTTATATTGACGTTATTGTCATTTATCTATTGTAGAGTGCTTTCTATCCTCGAAACAGCACAAAAGGAAATGTTGTTTTTTAGTTTACTTTCTAATCATCCTTATCTTCTTTTGGAAACGGGGATGCTACTTGCCTGATTGAATGTGTAGTGAACTTCACTTTCACTCTATGGTTTTCTTCTTCAATATACTCTTATAAACCCAAACTCGCCTCTTCCTTTTAATATTCAAGCAAAATTATATCTTAAATGATCACTTGTCTCGACTATTAAACGCACAGCTTCGGCGAGATTGTAAACGCTTTATCTTACATATGAGTGTTGTACAACAATTTTTATGCAAAACGGGTTCTAATATAAACAAGGTTAATCTTGTTCCCAGACCGGAAAAATAAGGTGGGTCAGGATAGGGTCCAATGCAAACAGGGTCAGGTACAGGGTCCAAAAAAAGAGAACCGGTTATGACAGGGTCCACGTTTAGACCCTACCCACCCTGGACCCGATCACCCCTAGTCGTGTGCCTCTGTAGAGGCCCACCTACGGTTCTCAGATTTGATACCTTTTTTCTTCCCATTAATTTGAAAATAATATCATCACAGACCCCATTGTCAGCGACTCAAGTCTCAACAAATTAATTAATTCTCTTAAAAAGATTAGTGTTAGTGAGATAACACTGATGAATGTGGATGCACCTGATTCAACAGTCAAGAACAAACTTCTGGAGATACTAATAGTTCATCTATAATAAAAGTTTATAGTGTAATGCGACAAATTCTTAACATTTAAATCTACACAAATCAACCGACCAAAAAAAAACATCTACACAAATCAACTTTGCTCGTTCTTTCAAGCCCCAATGCTCTGACCGCTTGCTGAGTGGTCGTTGGAGCTTTGATTTTAGTGGTTCGCACATTTTACTACCTAAAGTACTCTTGAGATTCGTTCCTTTATTTCATCTGTTTCTGCGGATCCTCTATTTCACAGAATTCACCTTCATTTTCCCCCGCCTTCTTGATGTTTACTTCATATCGATTCAATCGCAGAGCCAAAAATAACCTGTCCTTGAGAAGCAATAGTTGATCGCCTTTCCCTAAATCTTGTCACAATTGGCTCTTGAACTCCACTGGGGCCTCCCTTTAATCACGGTAAGTACATCATCTGCTTGACTTCAAAATTTAAATAACTGCTGAGTATATATACATGTCTTGACAGTAGTCGAGGCACAAGAAAGAAACTTGCACATGTAAATATTTGAGGTAAGTGGTTGTTGGTGCATTGCTAGTACTAGTGAGTGTATTCCTGATTGCCTGTTTCTATTGCTGTTCTTTTTTGAAACTTACCAGATAACAAAAGTATTCTTAAAGCTCTTGGTATCGTTCTTTGGGATCCTGACATTGTTAATGCATATAGCTGCGCTTGGATCCATGGCAACAGATAGATCCTTCTCTCGTTTGCTCATTTTCATGTAAAGTTTGGTGCAATTGGTTGTGCGTGTTTGATGGTGCTTCCATTTCCAAGTCTAATTAGGTTGAAGTCTGTATTATTTGCAGGGTTCTGAGAGGACTGCCCAAAATGAAGAGGAAGAGGAGCTCAGAGGCAATCCCCATCATGGAAATTGAACCAGAATGCGAGTATGATGTGTTTTTGAGTTTCAGGGGACCGGACACACGCCTAACCTTTGTTGATTGCCTCTACCGCAGCATGAAAGGGGCAGGAATCCACGTTTTTAGGGACAATGAAGAACTCCGAGTTGGTGAACAAATCAGTGGAGCACTTTTGAAGGCACTTAATAAGTCTCAAATCTACATACCCATATTCTCTTTGAACTTTGCCTCCAGTTCATGGTGTCTTCGTGAAGTTGCTCACATGGTTGAATTAACCTCAAAATCAAATGGGAAGAAAGAGATCCTCCCCATTTTCTATGACGTGGAGACTGATGATGTGAAACTCAAAACCAAACTGTATAGAAAAGCCATACGCAAGCATAAGAAGAAGTTTGGCTCCGATGAATTGAAGCGGTGGAAAAGTGCCCTTGTAGAGGTTCCAAGTACGAAGGGATGGGATCTTAAAGGCAAAGGGTAAATTTCCTCAACTTTTTTATGTTTAAAATTTAAATTTCAATGGATGAAAGTTTATCCCTTGAAATTTCTAAAAATAAAGAATCTGGGCATTTCTATTTAAGATTTGCATTACAAATCGGTGGGAGCTAGACCCAAAAACCAAAAACCCACAATAGAAAATAGAATATGACCAGACAGGTAATAATGATTTCTACTTAATATGACCCGAGTGACTTTCTACTTAATGAACTATTCTACTTGCTCGCGTTATCACAAAAAGTAGAGTGGAAGTCATGCGATTTTCTGTATTTTTCACGTACCGTGGTAATCACAAAATATTGGACAATAATTGGTCAATCAATAGGAATTTTGAATCGTTTAAACAACACATAGACATGATAAAAAAGAGTTAAATTGCAACCGCACGTGCAATGCTTGTATGCAAAAAATGGATGTTAAAAAAGATTTGGCAAAATTTCCGTATTATAAAATATTATAATTATTAATTAACGGAAACAAAATGTTGACATAACATGAAGAATTTGAACACAAAAATGTCGAAAGACAATAATTGCTAGATTTGAACCTTCTTTTAGTAAAGTTGTTTGTAAGACAGAAAAGATTCAAATTTTAATAGTCAAGTACATTAAAGATAAAATATAATTATTAATTTAGTGATTTTTCCATTTATACAATATTTATGGAATACTAATTGAGGATATTTTAGGGAAGAAAATAGGATCATATAAGAGCTCTTTTATTTAAATATTAATGCTGATAAATTGGTGTATGGAAATTATAAATTAAACTACTTGAGCAAACTATGATGTATTTATGAGCTCTCACTAATTACATACATCTTTGGTTTGTCTTTTTACCCAGATTTTGATATGCATAATGGCTTATTTTATTATTTTCTAGTTAAATGTACTTTTGTGGTAAAATAAGTTTGTGATTAGGTGTAATTAAAAAATCTGAAATGAAATATATATGAAATAGATTTAATTTTTTTGAATAATTCAATTTTTATCTACTCTTGGTGTATTCATATTAAGTAAATAAATTGACAGGCAAGAAATAAGATAGGTTAGATATATGATTATACTCTTGTTGTTGTTAATTTTATATTAATTAGATTAAATGCATATAAATTTGATTGTATTGGACTTTTATATCAATTTACCTTATTTTTTTCAGAAAGACATACTTGGAAAATCACCACTCTAATCATTTGGAAAAAGCTGATGTTGCTCCTCATGAGCCCCTCACTACTCAAGGCTCCATTTTTTTTTCACGAAAAATCAATAATTTGAAAAATCTTTTCTAAACAATAATCACTTGTGTTGCTCGAAATAATTAGTCAAAATATTTTTATAATTAGTCAATAATTTATGTCTAAATATTTTATGGATAATATAATTTTTTTTTTGCTATTCATTTTTATAAGCGTTACAAACATTTAAATTTTAAAAAATGCATTCTAAATTATTCATTTCCACTAAACAAATACACCTAGTAATCTTATATAAACTTATTCATCACGTCAACAATTGTAAAAAGAACCAAATAATGCTCGAGAGCAAATTAGTTATATGAAAAAAGATTTTTTGCAAGTTCTAGAAAGTTGATAGAATGTGCATGTGTATGTATACTGTTGGTCCTTGCGAAGCGCTTATTATCAAAGGGAAATGCCACGCGAACGACATATGTTTATTGAGAATGGATGGAGATAAGGCTATTTATTGTAGTTTCGTTTTTTGATGGCGATTGAGAACAAATAGGGAGTAGTTCGTTTGTTCTGGGAAAAGGTGTGATGCCTTTTTACATTGAAGAGGTTAGAATTTGATCTAGTTTTCTCATTATTAAACAGATTGAAAAACAAGAAAATATATATTTACTACAACGCAAAATTAACTGAGTTATATTATAACGTTATATTTATTTTAATATTTCTGTAATTTTATTTTATTTTAGTTGAAGGTATAATTTAATCAAATAGTTACATTTGTTTTCTTTTAATTTTTTACTATTCGAGAAGATTTATTTGGAAAATTGGAAAATCAACCGTTTGAAAACAAAAACGATGATGTCGAGAGCAAAAAAATCGTAACTTATCATTTCAATAATTTAGATTTGTATATAATGTTTCCAATTTTTTGTGTGTTAGTAGGTTGTGTAGTTAGGAAAATAGGTGGAGCGGGGGCAGTGTTTCAAGTGAAAAACTTCAATGGAGAGATATGCTTGTAGAGATAGATTTCTTCGATAACATAAATGGTAGCATATCTATGAAGAGGGACATCATCGACAATTAAAAATCAAGTTTAGAGAATATTTTTAGAGAAGTTCTTTTCGGCAATTAGGACCCCATTTGGTTCAGTTTTGAGGAAGTGCCATTGGAAAAAAATGCAAATACTTCTGGGTTAAAAGAGGTTTTCCGAAATGCAAATAGTATCTTGTGAATTGTAATTTTAAAGTGTATTCGGAAAATGCAAATGGTGTTTGTTGAAATGTAATTTGAAAGCGTATTGGGAAATAACTTTGGTTTAAATGCCATTTAGTAAAAATTACATTTAGTAAAAGGACTTTTGCTATTTTTTAAATGTTTAATTTTTTTTTTTTTGGATTTTGGTCACCGGTGGTCAAAACAACCATTGATGAGTAGATTTGGTTGTCGAACAGTCTTGCATGAGGTAAGCGCGACCTCAAGTATTTTCTAGAATTATCATGATTTCCGCGAAACAAATGGAGTCTTTTTCAATTTTTAATGACATCCTAAAGGGAACTTAAAATGGCATCACTTATGTTATTTTCGTATTTTGTTAATTCAAATCATAGCCAACCTTACTTGTTATGTTTTAAAGAATGTTAGAACTTAAAATGGTATTACCTTTGTTATTTTCGTATTTTGTTGGTGCAAATCATAGCCAACCTTAATTTCCATGTGTGGTAATTGAACTAGTGGACTCATTTAACCAATGTCTATAGAGACCCAGAGTCTCCCATGCTCCGAATGTCTAATTTTATTGCTCCCACGAACTAAGGGTAGACCAAACCCTTTAAAGGCCTTAAAACAAAAATAGCCCTGTTGCGGCAACAAGCCCGATTCAACACGAATTCGTTACAGTTTCAGGGATATTAGTGAACACACCAGTAAGCACTTCCAACTAATTTTCCATCTAGAAATAGATCTTTCAACTCATATGGAATCTGGTTTTTTTCATCTCCGGGGAGAGACTTGAAAGAAATTTTAACTGAGAAAATAATAGCAGCACCCACTTGATCCACCTGAGGAAGGACTTGATCGTGAAGTTTTCTGTTTCTTTCTCCCCAAATGGAGTAAATAGTTGCATTTGAAGCCAACTTCACAAGTAACAGCCTTTGAGCTTCTGTTTATCATCTCTTGTACTGCCCACGTAAACTCACAGCTCCAATTTGTTTGCTGAGTTATGTTCAATGCCCAATAAAAATAGGATGATGTTCAGCTTGTGAATATTCACAAAAGACTATATTCTTTCCCCTGCTAACTTTGAGAAAGAACAGTGAAAGAAGAGATGATCTCTTGTTCCTGTTTGTTACTGACATAGCAATTAAGTATCGATAATGGACTCTACTTCTTGATTATGTCTATTGTCTGAAGCACCGGATTTATCTTTGTTTTTTGTGATTCAACCTCTAATAGCCACTACCATGTCTCAATCCTTTTTGGATTTTATGTCACTGCATTTACTTTAGTTAGTCGAGTCAAGCATTAGTAACAATTACCTTGTCCAGTTTTATGAATATTTTTTTGTTAGTTCCATCATGAATATCTCCTTCGTATGGACTCATGCATTGTTACAGCATCTCACATTTGTCAAACTGATGAGTGACATAATTCCATGAAATTTCTGTGCATGTATCAACTGATTTACTTATTTAAACATATAATCGCAAGGCAGAAGACATTATTCATCCCTTTTTCTTTCTTGTCTTTGACTCAAACAAATTCTTTCTGCTTTATTACAGCTATGGCGAACTAATTGAATTGGTTGTTGAAGAGGTTTTGCATAAGCTTAGTGCAAAAAGTGTGGCTGTGCCTGAACATTTGGTTGAAGATCATCCTCAGATAAAAGCCGTAATAGAAAAGTTGGATCTTGACTCTGGTGGCATACATTTCGTTGGAATTCATGGAATAGGTGGTATTGGTAAAACAACACTTGCGAAGGTTGTGTTCAACAAATTATCTTCTCACTTTCAACATGTTTGTTTCCTCAGTGACATTCGAGAATCATCACAACATGGTCTTATAAACTTGCAGAAAAAGTTATTATCAAGTGTTGATCATTTTAAGAGTACTTACCAAATTAAAGACATTGGAGATGGGATGGATTTGATCAAAAGAGTATGTTATGATAAAAAAGTCCTCATTGTTCTTGATGATCTTGACAAGAAAGAGCAACTCGAAAAGCTAGCTGGAAAATCTGGTTGGTTTGGTTTTGGTAGCAGGATCATTATCACAACTAGGGACAAAAATATCTTGATGACTCAAGTGGATTCATCTAGTAACGAGGCCCTAAATCAACCCAAAGGGATTTTGGCTTATGAAGTTCATGAAATGCAATTTGATCGAGCGCTTCAGTTGTTTTATAAGCATGCCTTTAGAAGTGACTCTCCTGTGGAAGATTATCTCTTTCTTTCAACAAGTATTGTTCGTAAAGTGGCTGGGCTTCCTTTGGCTCTCGAGGTGATAGGTTCATTTCTTTTTTGCAACGGCTTTGCCCTGGAGCAACATTTGGACAAAATAAAGTTTTGGGAAGACACATTGAAGCAGTTACATGAAGCTCCTTTTAAGGATGTCCGAGATGCATTAATTATAAGTTATGAACAATTGGAGACTAAGCAAAAAGAAATATTTTTGGATATTGCTTGCTTTTTCACCAATGAGGTTAGAACATATCCAATTATAATGTGGGATGACTGCAATTACTATCCTCTCAATGCAATTGCTGTCCTTTGCCAACGGTCCTTGATAAAAATTGATAACGATGATAAATTTTGGATGCATGACCAAGTTCGAGATCTGGGAAGGCACATTATCCTTGAAGAATATCCTCGCAGATTTAGTAGGGTTTGGATTCATGAGGATGCTATAAAAATACTAAATAGAAAAGAGGTAAGTTGGAGGAGTATGTCACAATCTTTTATTTGGAAGGAGAAACTTCTTGAATTTTTTCTATTATTTTATGGGCAGCTTTAACTTTCCATTTGTCTTGTGAGTGAGATAGCTCTCTCTCAAACATTTGGGTCACCAGTCTTGTGTTTTGGTGGAGAGATACCAGACAGATTGCCATTAGTTAGCTTTGTTTTCTGGAAATTCTGAAACAACAAAAGTCAGAAGAAACCTTGTTGGATGAAGAATTTAAAAAAAAAAAAACATTCAAACACAATTATAGAGAGAACATAACAAAATGAAGATTGGAATTGATATGCTAATTATATCTCTTGAAAGTAGAAAATGGGAAATGTGAAATGATTTTTAAGATATCTTCAAATGGAAGCTGAAAATTTTCGTGAATGTTGTGAATGATGGGAAAAGTGTCAAAAAAGTCCTAAACCTTTTGTCTTTGTACCAATTTAGTTCTACATCTTTTTTTTTTGTGCCGATTTAATCCTAAATTTTTTTACGTTGTGCCAATTCAGTCATTTCCGGCCAATTTTGACCGGATTTTGCTGACTGGACGTCGGCTGGCTGATGTGGCCTGATCGACGCTGACGTAGACAACTTTTAATAATATTTTAATATTTTAATTTTTTTGATTTTTTGATTTTTTGATTTTTTTTTATATTTAAATTTTTCTGTTTTTCTTTTTTTCTTCCTCTAGCCAGTCACTGGAGCTTGACAACCAGCTAGAGGCGACGGCCGGCAAGGTTGACCTCGATCTTGCCTGCCACCTCGCTAGTGGCCGCGAGGGCGGCCTTGCACAAGGCGGCGAGGCTTACCCTTGTTGGATTTGGCGAGGGTCGAGCCTTGCCCATGGCTGGTGAGGGTGAGCCTCACCAGCTTGGTGTGAGGCCAGCTCGACGGCGACGGCAGTTGGATTAGCTTCGGTGGACAGCGTGGGTGATGAGCGCAAGAGGCAAAGATGTGTGGACAGGCATGCGAGCAGGGGACGACGCGACTGCAGCGAGCTCCTCGCCCTCGCCCTCGTCGGCCATGGGCAAGGCTCAACCCTTGCCAGATCCGGCGAGGGCAAGCCTCGCCACCTAGGCCTCAAGGGCGGCCTCACGTTGGGCGGGTGAGGCTCGCCTTCGTCGGATCTGGCGAGGTCGAGCCTTGTTGGCCCTCAACGCCTCGCGCGAGGCCGCCCTTGTGGCCACTGGTGAGGTGGCCGATGAGGCCAACCTCGACCTCGCCGGCCATCACCTTTGGCCGGTCGCCGAGCTCCGGCGACCGGCTGGAGGAAGAAAAAAAGAAAAAAAAGAAAACAGAAAAATAAAAAATATTAAAAAATTATTAAAAGTTGTCCATGTTAGCGCCGATCAGGCCACGTCAGCCGACCAGCGTCCAGTCAGCAAAATCCGGCCGAAATTGGCCGGAAATGATTGAATTAACACAATGTAAAAAGGTTTAGGACTAAATCGGTACCAAAAAAAAGTTTAGAACTAAATCGGCACAAAGACAAGAGGTTTAGGACTTTTTTGACACTTCTCCCTTGTGAACAATAGCAAACGAGTTTGCTTGCTGGGAGAAATTGTTTAGCAATGTTCATTTGATTCCTTTATTTATAGTTATGCGATAGTGTTATTGTGCTATCGATTAATCTTGAGTCTCTGTTGGCAGACAAATGAAGATGTAAAAGCACTTGATCTGACATCCGATTCCTATAGCTACGAACTTGCACCTGATGATTTAGCCGCTCTACCAAATTTAAAGTTCCTTCGCATGAAAGACTCTGATTTTTCAGGCGACTTTGAAAATCTTCTTACGGAGCTAAGATGGCTTTCTTGGCGGACACAGCAAATGACTTTCCGGGCGAGTAACTTTCACTTTAGTAATTTAGTCGTGCTCAACCTTTCGGGTAGCAATGTTGAAGATGGCTGGGGTGGTTGGAGCCAAATGAAGGTATAATATACCTTACTCTTTATACTTTTTTCTATCAATACCTCTTGCATGATAAATGAAGCGATGATAGAAGCAAAAAATATATTTTAATTCTTTCTATCAATACCTTATAGAATTGACATAATGGTTGCATGCACTCCACATCTTATCTGAGTTTAAAATATTTTTTGAATGAGTAACACTCAACATCTTTCAATGTATCAAAGTAATACGCAATTATTTCCCACATAAAAAAATTGCTTCATGTGGTTTATAACCTTCGTTTCTTAGTTTTGAAAGTTGCTTAAGCTTGGGAAATGGTGTGTTCCATTAAAAGTATGTGCCATTTTGCTTCAACACACTTCAGATATGGTTTGAATGACATAAAGTTCGAGTCATGTTTAGTAATCCAAAAGTAAATTAGAATCTATTTTGAGTTCGGTAAAGGATCACTTGAACGAGTAAAGGATCACAGATTTATTTGTAATAGCATAGTTGAATATTTAAATCAAGGTGAACTCGAGCTTCATAAAACATTATTCATGCGGCTTACAAGCCTAATTTAGTAGCTGATTGTTTCTATTTATATTTATAATTGCGCTAATGAACTGTAAATAAATGAAAATTGCATTAATTTTGGTTTCCAATTTTATTCAGTTAATGAGTGAAGGCTCAAGCTTTACATTGAATTTAGTTTCTTACTATTGTGTCAGATCAAGTCTCATATAAATCTATAGTTGAGTTTGGGCTAGAGATAAATCTAATGGAGTTCGTTGTCCATTTCCATTTCTAACATTGAATTTGAAGTCAGTTCTCTCTCTCTGTGCGCGTTTATGTTCGCTCACCCTTTTCATAAGAAACAAAATGACAAGATAAAATGAAGGCTATCCTCCACCATAACAATTGCCATGAGTCACCTCTTGCAAACCCTTCCCTCCATCACAGATTCTTTCTACAGTATTTCCGCTCAAATGGAAGCTCGCATTAAGTTGAAGGGAGAATGCCACAATTCATTCTCACCTTTTATATCAACTTCGCTTTGCATCATTTATTTTTAAAACCATCACTTTGTATCCTCACTATTATTTGGCTTTGCATTATGCTTGACATAGAGAGTAAGAGAGAGTTGAGTTAGAGACCCAGGGGGGTTGAATTTGGTAATGTTAAAGATTGAGGTCAGAGATGGTGTGCTGGTGGCCGATGGCAGTGGTTGAGAAAAACGAGGGGTGATTTGGGAATTAGAGCTTTTTGCATTTTTGTAGCAAGGATACTTTAGTCTTCTGGTTATGGAGTTTTGTTTTCAGACGTAAACTGCGGGTTCTGGAAATAAATGATGTGAAGTGAAGGGTGGGATGGTTCTTTATATTTTCCCCATGGAATTGATTTGACTTCTAACAGGGGCCTAACTCAGGAAAAACTCAGGTTGGGGATTTTTATTTTTATTTTTAAATTTAGAGTACGATGGTTATTTGCAACATCCCAAAAAAATTGGGATATTCAAATTACCCTAATATATCTTAAATAAAGACAAATGGATATATGCTGATTAGTAATATCACAATGTATGCTGCTTTTTCTTTTTCTACAGATGAATAAATTGAAGGTTCTAGATTTAATGGGTTGCAAACGGTTAAAAAGGACTCCCGACTTCTCCAACTTTGTGTCTTTGGAGAAGTTAATTCTTGCTCAGTGTGTCAAGTTAACCACAATCCACAGCTCCATTGGTAAGCTAGAACGCCTAGCAACTTTGAATATCAAGGGATGCAAGTTGCTTCAGAAGCTGCCTGCAGAAATCGGTTCTCTACAATCTTTGACAGAGATTATCATGCCCGTAAATTTTCAACCTTTCAAGCTTCCAAAGACATTTGGTAATTTGCACTCTTTATTGAGTTTAATATTAGACAATCACCCTGGAATTAGCCGACTTCCACAATCCATTGGAGGGTTGGTGAAACTTACACATTTATCTTTACGTGAGTGTGTGGGGATAAAGGTGCTTCCATGCTCTATTGGAGAAATGGAATCTTTGGTTGAGTTGGATTTATCAAAGTCAGGAATAGTTGAACTACCTGATTCCATTGGATATTTGAAGAAATTAAAAGTGATCAAGGTAAGTCATACAATGATAAGAAAGTTTCCTCATACTATTGGACAGGTAGAGATTCTTGAAGAGTTGCACGCCAAGAAATGTCAAGATCTAATAGATGAAAATCTGGAGGAAATAGGGAAGTTATCCCATTTGAGGATATTGAACTTGTCATATACTGGTGTATCTATATTCCCTACGATGCTGGGCTGTCTCTCTTGTCTCCAAACACTTAAATTGAGTTCCAGTCACCTTCCAGAAGTACCAAATCTTCCCTCAAGTTTGACACACCTTCACATGCAAGCACGTTACTTCCCATTTATCCCTGACCTCTCAAGTTTCGTCAGTTTAGATTATCTGAAATTATCTAGATTAACTGTTTCAACGGAGGAACCTAACCCAACTTGGACGAACGATTTGCGAGAAAACCAAATGGTCGATCCACTTCCATCTGGTTTGTCAACCTTCAAATGCAAGGGGATCGGTCTTTTGCCACCTCTTTCCAACCTTAAAAATTTGTCAGTTCTATGTGTCATCGAATATCCAATGTCACACTTCTCTGTGTCTCAAAACCTAATACATTTGAGGGAATTGAAACTAGGTCAATGCAAATTTCTTGTGGAAATACCTGGTCTATCACTCTTGAAAAATCTACGGTGCTTGGATTTGAATGAGTTGGGAAGTCTAGTTGAGATTCATGGTTTATCGGAACTGGAATCCTTGGTGGACCTCTGTATTTTCGGTTGTGCTCGGATAGAAAGGTTACCCAACTTATCAAAGTTAGATAAGCTACAACGCATTGAGCTAGAAGCTTGTCCAAAGATAACAGCCATCGAGGGTCTCAAGGGCTTAGAAAGCTTAAATTTGGCTCAGTGTGGATGCAAGTTGCTGCAAAGATCACAGGAGGACGGGAGATGGAGACCGATTTTCAGAAGAACTTTCAAAACAAACTTCCGCGTTGGGTACATAATTTCACAGGCAGCGGTACAGTTCATACAGAGTCTGCGCGAACCTGTTTCTTAACAAAATTTGGGTTTTTTTTGGGACATGATGAATTGAAAGTTGGTGATGAAATTTGCGGCGAAATTCTGCAGGTATTTGACCGCTGCCATTTCTACATACCCTTCTTATCTAACTACTATGCTTCTAATAAGTGGTGTCTTTTTTATCTTAGCCCGCGTGGTAATGTGCACGTCCAAGTCAAATGGGAAAGAAGGAATCCAGCCCATTTTTCTCAACATGGAGATTGATGATATTAAGCTTGAAAGTGATTTGCCCAGAATTGCCCTAGATAAGATTAGGAGGATAAATAGCGACGAAGTGGAGGATTGAAAAAAGGCTCTAAGAGAGGTCACAGATTTCAGGGGGTTCGACTTGAAAGCTAACAGGTAATGCTGTTTTTTTTTTTTTTTTTACTAATTACACTTCGTCTTCTAAATTATGAGGTAGTAAGTCATGCAATTAAACTTTACCATCTTAGAATTTCAGAGTCATTGCAATGCAAACTTCTGCACAAAAAAACCCAAGTAGATTCCTAGGCTATGTTTGGAAGAGTTTTTAAGGTGACTGAAGAAAAGGAAGGTAGAGAAATTTGATTAAGGCTCCGTTTATTTTGTGGAAAATATTTCTTAGGAAAATAATTTCCTCATTTGTTGGTATTTGATTGGCATAGGAAAATGATTCGGCGGAAAAAGTTTTCCTTCTAAGACTTAAATCTTGGAAAATGATTCTCTTAATTTTCCAAAATATGACTAGGTATCGGCACTTAGACTAATAACTTTGCACTTGGGCATGGAACCCCAATGCTCATTCTTGGGCCCTTATTAGCTGGGCGGAGTCCTCAGTGCTCGGCCAGGTCCATTGAAGCTACACTGGGTCCATTGTGGCCAGACTCGAGACACTGGTGCCCAAGCTTGGGACGCTAGGCCTGGTAAAATTGAGGTCAAGCTTGGGTTCTCGACGCCCGTGCTTGGGTCCATCAAGGCCAAAATTTTACAGAAATTTTTTGAATTTTTTGGAAATATTTTTTATTTTATTTTGTTTAATTTTCTTTTTCCTTAGTCCTCCATCGATCACTGGGCCTTGGCAACTGCTGTGGACTGGCCATAGGTGCGGGTCGGCCTTACGTGAGATGCCAAGATGTGGCAAGGTTGAGCTCGCCCGAGGCCAACAAGCTCGATTCTTGCTGGGATTTGGTGAGAATGAATGTTGTTTCTGAGTGCACTTTACAATCTAGAGCGATTATAACATTCAATAAATGTGTTTTGTTTGTGCATATGCGGTATTTTCTCTCTACTGAGTATTGAGATAAAATTGATGTGGTATTTTCTCTTGTTGTTTATCTCCAATAAATGTGGTATTTTCTCTCATTATACCTCGTGGAAATTGGAATTGAAATAAAAGTGGTGATTCATAAATTTACATTTGATGGATAGATTGCCAAGAATTAGATAACACTATCCAAGACTTTGCCATTGAATCATAAATGTAATCTGTGCAAAAATAGCAAAAACTGTTAAAAGAAAAAAAAAATTAGGGAAAATTTTATTTTACTCATTGAACTTTTGAGGTGGTGTATAGTTAGTTCTAACTTTAAAATGAAATTTGTTCCCCTCCTTCCTTGGGAAAGGGTGAGTACGGTTGGTTTAAAGTGCAATGTTTTATCCAATTTTGTGTTGGATGCCCCTTGTTTTCCTCAATTCAAATAAAAAAAAAAACAAAATACTTAAGAAGGGAATGTTTTTTTTTTGACGGATTAATCTAATGTTATCAAGATAAATGGTAAAACTTAAATATTTAAAACGAACCAAAGTCATATATATGATTTAGGATGGCTTATATTATATGTTTATTACTTAAGGCCAAATGACAAACTAAATCTGAACCTCTTTAATGGTTTTCATTTTTATTACAACCTTTTAAATCTATTTGAAAAATACTTAAATCTTTGGAATTTATTTTAAAACCATCCTAGGTCCTTCAACACCATTTTTCTAAATTTTGATTTTGCCCCTAAAAAAATGAAGGCTTATCTAGTTTTATTATTCGAGGGAGAATATTTAAGATATAATAATTTAACGGGTGTATATTTGAGGGAGAATATTTATCTGGCTTAATATCAGCTGATTTTTGTTTATTAAAAGTATTTTTGAATTTTTCTTTGAAGAAAAAATGATGAGTTCGGTCCCTCTATTAAAAAGTCTTTTTTGCTTTCTCTTTTTTTGTTTCAAAATAGTCTTAATTGCCATGCTATACATACTTAACGCTAAAGAAGGAAAAAAGGGTGTAACCAAAAGACAATTTTGGAGGGAGTGTAGTCCTAGGATGGATTTGACATGATTTTGAAAGGTGAGAATTTGTTTTAATAGCCTAAAATGGTTAGTATGAAATTGAAAGGGTTAATACTACAAAATACTTAAAACAGATATATTTGTAACAAATTTGTACTAAATTTTTTTTTGGCCACTAAAAGCCCAAAAATAGTACACTATCAGAAACCTTAAACTGGTGTATTTGTGACATATTTACCCTCATTTAGTTTCTATGAAATTTGATTAATATTATGAAAAACCACAGATTGATACAATTGTGACAAATAGAAGATAAAATACCCAAATTACCCATCAATTGACATATGTCATTCAACTCAGCAATTTAATAGTAATGGAGCGTAAATTGTCACAGTTGTACCAATTTCGAGTTTTTACAGTTAAAAAAAAAAAAAAATTTCAGGTAAATTTATCAAAGGTATATTAGTCTTAGGTTTTTGGTTGTATTAACCCAAATTGAAAATAGGAGAAAAGGTGATGACTTCTATTTCTATTTGGGCTTACTTTAAAAAACCTGCAAGATTTCTTGACTGTCTGAAATATTCGTGAACTGTCTAATTTAACTCATTGGCATTATTAGTAACTATTTATTAATGTAATGTGTTCAATATACGAAACAATAGAAAAGGCATTCATATACCTCCAAATCAGTCTCATCCTTGTAGTATCATTTTTGGGTCTGTCGATGTTTTTAGATTTTCAACGCATTCTTTTGTTGTTGGTTACACTTACCCAGTTTTTATTTATTATTTATTTATTGTTTAGCTTCTATGTTTTAATATTTATTCCTTAAATAAAAATATTGGATAAGATTAACTTAATTTAAGTAGTAGCAAACTTCCCTTTCTGTATTTCAGATTTATTTTCAATTTGAATAAAATGAAGGTAGAAAAGACATTAAATAGCGAAACTTAAGGTTGAATTGCACTGGGCACCTTTGAAGTTCTTGGCACGATACATGCTAACAATCAATTGAGTCGACGACAGTAACAAAATGCGAGTTTGGGTGGTTAAAATGTGAACTTAATAAATTTCGGGATTTAATGTGGAACACACTCAAAAAATAGGAGGGTAAAAGGAATATTTTAGACGAATATAACACTGCTGAAACAAAGGGAGTCACGATATGCACAAAGATTCAAAACTATTAAGATCCTTAATTTAAAATAAAAAAAAGATTTTTAAATTCTGTCTCGTGGGTGTTCTTCTAGTTTGGATGTAAAAATAAGAATTGCACGATGATATAGGAGCGGCTCTTTTCGTTATGTAAAGTATAGATAAAGATGATATACTAGAATATTTGCAATTAATTTGTTTTTGTTAGAATATCAACTAAATATATTGTAAAAATGTCCCCCGGTTTCTCAAGATTTTGCTTGGCACCCATGTCTAATTTGCTTATCTCAGAATTCAAGTTCTGTCGTGACCGAAATGTCATCTCACATAGATTTATGGATTTTAAATGTTTATTGATCAAAGAAGTACTAACAAATAATCTCCTCTTAGTGCGGTTGGTGGATCATATTTCAGTTGTTCCATCAAGAGTAGCTACTTCACATTTGTTCATGATTTTTTAGAGCATTTTAATTTCTTCATATTGAGTAAAATCCAAGGAAAATTTGTTGTAGCTGTAGAGCAACTGATGCTGATACTTCTTTCTCCCAGCTGGAGTGAGAGAATTCCTTTTTTCAGTTATTTCACAGCCTGGCCCCTACATATTTTCACAGCAGTAGATACCTACAATTCATCATATCTGGAGGGATTGCGTGGTCATAACAGGACCATGAAAGATGTTCAGTTTTGTTTTTTTTTTT
This sequence comes from Eucalyptus pauciflora, assembly GCA_007663325.1. Lineage (NCBI taxonomy): Eukaryota > Viridiplantae > Streptophyta > Magnoliopsida > Myrtales > Myrtaceae > Eucalyptus > Eucalyptus pauciflora. The sequence goes on from VMYD01000067.1 coordinate 1,465,410, forward strand.
TTTTTCCTTTTTTATGCTCTTCTTTGGTGTATGAGTTTAAAAGATCTTTGGGTTACATTTGTTCATGACACGAAATCAACAGTTAGGTTGTCATTTTGATATCATTTTGTTTTCCATCAGACTAATATGAACTTTTCTGTTTCTGTGTATTGCCGCAGCCATGCACAACTGGTTGAATTGATCACTGCAGAGGTTTTGCGTCATCTGATGGATGCCCGATGCAGAATTTGACTGAAGTTAGTTAAAGATCAGTGATAGCTGATGCTGTAAGAAAATTGTTACTCAAGCCTTTGTTTGGTTCATTAACAAAGATGAAAGAAATTGTGTTCCGTTGATCCATTTCACGCAGTAAAATTCTGTGGAACTACATTTGTTTTTAAATTTTGGAGGATCCAAGAATTTCATTTTGAAATGAAAATGGATTATGATTCTAATGCTTGGTACAATGTTTGAAAGATCAGAATAAAATTAGACTAACTTGGTTATGCATAAGACCGAGAAAATCATTGAAATTATGAAATTAAAATTGTTGATTGAGTTGTACACAATTCAGTTGGAAATTTAAAAGAATTGAAAGTAATTAGAATGAACTCTTCAATAATGAAAAAGTTATGTGCTCGTGTACAGTGTTACAGGGGAAATTTTAGGTGAAATTGGGAGACTATCCTCCTGTATGAGGATCTTGGACTCAATCATGCTCAAACATTATGTCTGGATTGGTGTGACGATCGGTGGTCTATCATCTACAGAGACTTTCTTTCCAGCGTTGCTACCAGATCTGGTGCTTCCCTCTATGGTTCGTTACATCTTTCTTTGAATTCTTCAAGCATCCGGATTGTTCTGACCTCACGAATGGAGTTTAAGTTAGATTTTCTGGACAGACCTGACGTTTCCCACGAGCAATTCATCCAACAACTTCCATCTACTTTCTTCATATAGAGAGAGAGAGAGAGAGAGAGATTCGTTGCATGCACTATTTGGAGGTTTCAACAAGCTGGATTAATTCCTTTCTAAAGTGCTTTGTAAGAATTCAAAGCTGTAATACATCTAATGGAAGAAATTTTCTTAGTTAAGATGTAATTTCATGTCAGTTTGGTCTTTAGGTTGCTCAGGTTGTTGAGCTTTAAAACATGCTGTAATGATTGTTAGCTGGGTTCACTCTTATGTGGAGGAAGTCCAATGAGTTGCAAGCCTAAAAATGGCTTGAGCTCATATAGTAAGTTATATGGAGAAATAAATTTTTTCACTATCAAGTGGTAGCCACAAAAGAGGTAGTAACAAGAGAAAAAGAGAAAACAGAAAATTTGGGGGTTGTGGCAAAGTCTGATTTACATCAAGCTGGTATCGGAGGTCGATTCGTGGTTCGACTAAGCTGAAATTTTGTCAGCATGTTTGTGATGCAATTTTTTCGAATATGAACGGTTTGATTTTCGTTTGAAGCTCCCTACATCAGGTTTTTTGTGGCTTGATCAAAACTTGCGTTTTTAGTCAGATTTATCATTGATCTCTTGTGAAATTCATGTGTATTGCCAATAATTATTTTCTTGAGATCTTTGCTGCTATGTACCTCTTGTATTTGCTAGAGAAGAATATTGTTCACTCAATTTTGTTGCTAGGGAAGATTTTCGGGTGGACTCCAGTCCCGTGGTTTTGGATCTCCTCACATTTAGGAGGTTTTCCACATAAAAAATTGTCTTGTGTTCGTGTGCTTGGTATTTATTTTACTCTACTATATCGCTTCCTATTAGGTTTACACAAGAGGGAATATTATTTTATTCCACTGCATTAATTCGATATTGTTCGAATTGTTAACGTTCTCCCATTAGTATAGTATTAAAGCTTCTGGTTATTACTTGATTTTTCTGCCTTGTGTTAAACAATGGAAACGAATACGAGTAGAATGGTTACACTGAATGGTTCGAATTATTATATTTGGAAAGGGAAGATGGAAGATCTTTTATATGTGAAAGATTTTTATTTGCTCGTATTTGCCGATGAGAAATCGAAGAATGAAACTGATTCTGAATGGTATATATTTCATTGTCAAGTGTAGTTATATCAGGCAGTGGGTGGATGATAATGTTTTAAACCATATTATTGAGGAAACACATGTACGTAGTTTATGGGATAAGCTCGAATAGTTATATGCTCGAAAGATTGGGAATAATAAGTTATTTTTTATAAAACAGATGATGACTCTGAGATATCAAGATGGTACTCGTTTGACTGATTATTTAAATTCTTTTCAAGGAATTATAAATCAGTTGACTGCGATGGGAATCAAGTTTGATGATGAGATACAAGCACTATGGTTGCTTGGTACTTTGCCGGACTCATGGGAGATGTTCCAAATATCTTTGTCTAATTTTGCCCTAGATGGCACAATTACCATGGATTTGGTCAAGAATAGTATTTTGAATGAAGAGATGAGAAGGAAGACACAAGGATCTTCCTCTTCACATTCTGATGCCTTGCTTGTTGAGAAAATGGGAAGAAGTGAGTTTCGAGATCCGAGAAATAGAGATAAAAGTCAAGATAAAAGTAGAGGTAAATATAATAAATTTGCTAATATTAAGTGTTATTATTGTCATCAAAAGAGACATATTTAGAGGTTTTGTCACTAGTTAAAAAGGGAGAAACAAAAGGAGAAAGGTAAAGAGAAAAAAAATAATAATGATGGTGATCACAATCGTGTTGCTGCACTTAAAGAAGACTTTCTTATTATTTTTTATGGTGATATGGTGAATTTTGTATCTCATGAGATCAATTGGGTAATTGATAGTGGTGCATCTATTCATGCTACGTCTCGTAGGGATTTCTTTACATCATATAGGTCAGGTGACTTCGGATTTGTGAAGATGGGAAACAATGGGCTAGCTCAAGTTATAGGCATTGGTGATGTGTGCCTAGAAATCAGCAATGTCAAAATGTTAGTATTGAATAATGTTAAACATATACTTGATATTCGCTTGAATTTGATTTCTACAGGCAAGTTGGATAATGAGGGGTATTGTAGCACCTTCAGTAATGGTGAATGGAAGCTCACAAAAGGTCCTCTTGTTATGGCTAGAGGTGAAAAATATTCTTCGTTGTACATTATGCGGGCAAAGTTATCTACAGACAAAATTAATGCAGTAGACAGCAAAGATGCAGCTGAGTTATGGCATAAGAGGCTCGGTCACATCGGTGAGAAGGGTTTGTCAATATTGGCCAAGAAGAAGCTCATTTCATGATTGAAAAGTTCGGCACTAAAGAAATGTGCTCACTGTTTAGCAAGAAAAAAGAATAGAGTTGCATTTAAAAGCTCCCATCCTTCAAGAGAGTCAGGTATATTGGATTTAGTGCATTCTAATGTTTGCGGTCTTATGAAAACAAAATCACTTGGTGGCTTTCTTTATTTTGTTACCTTTATAGATAATTTTTCAAGGAAAATTTGGATTCATACATTGAAAAGTAAAGATCAAGTATTAGATGCTTTTAAGCGATTTCAAGCTTCAATTGAGAGACAGACTAGAAAGAAATTGAAATGTATTAGAACTGATAACGGAGGAGAGTATATTGGACATTTTGATGAATATTGCAGATAACAAAGTATTCAACGTCAAAAGACACCTTCCAAGATGCCTAACCGAGAGAATGAACAGCATATTGGTTGAAAGGGTAAGATGCTTATTTTCATAGTCAAAGCTACCTGAATCCTTTTGGGATGAGGCTTAAAGTACAGTTGTGTATGTATTAAATCTTACTCCATGCGTTCCTTTAGAGTTTGATATTCCTAATAGAGTTTGGACATGCAAAGATGTTTATTATGATTTTGCGTGTCTTCGGGTGTAAAGCATTTGTGCATATTTCCAAAGACGAGAGGTCTAAATTTGATATGAAAACACAACTATGCATATTTATTGGTTATGAACATGATATGCTTGTCTACAAATTTTATAATCCGGTTGAAAAGAAAATTGTAAGAAGCAAAAATGTTGTGTTTATGGAAGATCAAACAATAGAGGATACTAAGAAAGCATAGATGATTTCAACGCCACAGGTTAGTGATAATTTGGTTGATTTGGATTCAGTTCCTCTTACAAATTTTTCTACACAAGTTGATGAAGAGTAGTGGGAAGTCAATGTTCCAAATAACACACATGTTCCTGAACATGTTGAAACAGATAATATTATTCTCGAACCAGAGGCTCAATTAGATGTTTCACTTGATGTTCCAATCTGGAGATCCGTTAGATATCGGCGACTTTTCACCGGGTATTCTAAAGATGAGTATGTATTATTGACTAATGTAGGTGAACCAAAGTGCTATGCAGAAGCGATAGAAGATGAGTACATAAGCAATTGGTTTGATGTTATGCGAGATGAGATGCAGTCACTTTATGATAATCATACTTTTGAGTTGGTGAAGTTACCTAAAGGTAAAAGAACTTTGAAGAACAAGGAGGTATATAGGTTGAAGCAAGATGAACATACTTCACAACCATGGTACAAAGCTAGATTGGTTGTTAAGGGATTTGGTTAGAGAAATTGTTTTGATTTTGATGATATATTTTCTTCGGTAGTGAAAATGTCTTCTATCCGCGTGGTACTAGGCTTGACAGCTACCTTATATTTGGAAATTGAGCAAATGGATGTTAAAACAGCCTTCTTACATGATGACTTGAAAGAAGAGATATACATGAAACAACCTTAGGGTTTTAAAGTGAAAGGAAAAGAGAACTATGTGTGCAAATTGAAGAAAAGTCTCTATGGCCTAAAACAAGTACCGAGGTAGTGGTACAAAAAGTTTGCGTCAGTTATAACAGAACAAAGCTATAAGAAGATTTTCTCGGATAACTGTGTATTTGTTCAAAAATTTTCTGATGATAACTTTATTATTATCTTGTTTTATATTGATGATATGCTGATTGTTGGCAAGAATACTTCAAGAATTGAGTTATTGAAGAAACAATTGAGCTAGTCTTTTGCCATAAAAGACTTGGGTTCGGCGAAGTATATTTTTGGTATTAGAATTACCCAAGAGAGAGATGCTAAGAAGTTGATTTTATCGCAAAAGAAAAATATCGAGAAGATCCTTCGGAAATTTTACATGGACAAGGCTAAAGTGGTTAGTACTCCTCTTAGTGCCCACTTTAAGTTAAATATGAAGCAAAGTCATACGACTGATAAAGAGAAGAAAGATATGGAAAGTGTTTCATATGCCTTAGCTGTAGGAAGCTTAATATATGCGATGTATGTACACACCCAGACTTGGCGCACGCAGTTGACGTTGTTAGTTGCTATTTGTCAAACCTAAGTAGAGAGCATTGGAATGCAGTGAAGTGGATTATGAGATATCTCGGGGGAACTTTAAATTTAAAACTCAGTTTCGGGATCAGGAAACTTGAGTTAGTTGGATACACAGATTCCGACTTGGCAGGAGATATTGATACTCGTAAATATACTTCTGGTTATTTTATTTTTTTTGTGGGTGGAGCCGTGTCATGGAAGTTAAGATTGTAGAAGTGTGTTGTACTTTCTACAACCGAAGTTGAATTTATTGCAGCGACTGAAGCTAGTAAAGAGATGCTATGGATGAAGAAGTTCTGAGAAGAACTTGGGTTCAAGCGAAAGAGGTATGTGTTATTTTGTGATAATCAAAGCACAATTCATCTTGGTAAGAATTCATCTTTTCATTTTAGATTGAAACATATTGATATTAGAAATCGTTGAATAAGGGATGTTCTAGATGAAAAGTTGTTGGAATTTGAGAAAATTCATACGGATCATAATGGCTCTAATATGATGATGAAGACTTTACCAAGAGAGAAACTTGAACATTGCTAATTGATAGTAGGGATGGTGAATCCCTCCACATTGTCATGAGGGGGAAATTTGTCAGCTGGGTTCACTCCCATATGGAGGAAGCTCAATGAGTTGTAAGCCTAAAAATGGCTTGAGCCCATATGATAAATCATATGAAGAAATAGGGTTTCTCACTATCTTTCAAGTGGTAGTCGTAAAAAGACATAATAACAAGAGAAAAAGAGAAAGCAGAAAATCTGAGGGTTGGGGTAAAGTTTGATTTACATCAAACTAGCATCAGAGGTCAATTCGTGGTCCGATTGAGCTGAAATTTTGTCAGCATGTTCGCGGCACAATCTTCTCGAATTTGAACAATTTGATTTTCGTTTAAAGCTCCTTCCTACATCAGGTTTTTCGTGGATTGATCAAAACCTGCGTTTTTGGTTAGATTTATCATTGATCTCTTGTGAAATTCATGTGTATTGCAAAGAATTATGTTCTTGAGATCTTTGTTGCTATGTACCTCCAGTATTTGTTAGAGAAAAACATTGTTCACCCAAGTTTGTTGATAGTGAAGATTTTTGGGTGGATTCCAGTCCCATCATTTTTTATCTCCTCACATCGAAGAGGTTTTCCACGTAAAAAATTATTTTGTATTTGCGTGCTTGGTATTTATTTTACTCTACTATATCGATTCTTATTAGGTTTACACAAGAGGGGAGATTATTTTATTCCGCTACATTAATTCGATATTGTTCAAATTGTTACTGTTCTCCCATCAATGAGGAGTGTGGTAAGACTGGGGATTTTATGGATTAAGATTTGGGCTTTTAGTTTGAGAGACATGGATTTTTCGCAATTCTCACAATTCCTTTCATAAAGTTTACCTTTTTTTTTTTTTTTACATTTTTTGGCACAAATATCTTCGGGAGTTCTAATTTCTTTCATTGAATGCATTAAATTTTACTTTCCTTTTTTTTTTTCGATTGATGCCCTTTGACTAGATCCCTAGGAATATTCCGTTGAAATGCTGATGTGGCGACAATTTGGCCCATTTTTTGAATGCCATGTCACTGTGATGTGTTTGCCCCATCACTACCACATCTTAGAGCTAGCAAAATGGGTCATAAAACTCATATTATGACCCATTTTTAGTTAAATGGGTCATATATGGGTCAAGTGAAAGTTAAATATGAGTCAGAAATGAGTCAAATGAAAGTTAAGTATGAGTCAGAAATAGGTCTAAGAAAGTAAAACATAAAAAGAAATGGGTCTAAATGGGTTATTAGGAAAGGAAACCTACTTTAAAGTTTAAATCCATGGCCTTTTTTAACTTTATAAAAATGTTTTTAAATAAAAAATCGAAATTATAATTATTTTTCATATTTCAATTTCTTTTCTTTTCTTTTTCTTTCTTTTTCTTCCTTCTTTAGCTGGTTGGTGGCCGGCGACAGGCCAAGCGAGGCTTGAGCTCGCCGACAGGTCGATTAAAAATAAAAATAATTAAATTCGATTAAAAATTATAATTATATTTTAAAAAAATAAAAATAATTAAAAATTATATTTAAAAAAATAAAAATAATTAAAAATTATATTTAAAAAAATTTTAAAATTAAAATTATATTTAAAAAAATTAAAATTTCGATTAAAAATTATATTTGAAGTTTTAATCCAATTAGCATAAAATATAAATGGGTTTTCCTAGAATATTAATATGTTTTAGCAATACGGGTTGGGTCGCGTATGGATCGGATACGGGTCCGGTCGGGTTGAGTATAGGTCATTAGATTTACACTACAAGAATATGGGTCAAAACAAGTTAAATTGGTTAAATATGAGTCGATCCATTTTTGACCCGACCCACCCATTTGCCACCCCTACCACATCTCCAGGTAAGGACATGGTTTATCACACATTTTTATGCTCTTCTAGACATAGATAATTAAGCTCCAAGTTTCACTCTTCTATGGAATTTTCAAGTCGTCCTTCGTTTTCCTCCTACTAAAAGAAAGAATGCACACAACAAGAATGGACGGGCAAGCATTTTGTAGATAAATTAAGTATTTTTCTAAAATGCAAATACTATATTATAAATATGAGAAATTTTTGCATAACATAAATTTACGTAGAAAAAACATGTTGGAGAAGCCTCACGCGCTATAAAGACTACCGCAGCCCGAGCCATCGCTCCGCCCGCTTGGACCCAACTCTCAGTTGTGAACAGGCGGGTGAGTCAAAAACACTTCCGACGAAAAAACAAAAACAGAAACAGAAACAGAAACAAAAGCACAGCAAGCCCAGCCCACAAGAATTGAGCCACAAAACAATGGAGTTTACCATGTACTCCAGCAAATTATATTTGCTAATCATTTTATAATTAGGAAAAGTTGTGGTAGTCTTTGCTCCTGCTTTTCTTCTTGTTTGCGTGGTGATTTCCATTTTATCAAAAAAAAAAAAAAGCACCCCATGAGACATCATGGACCGTACATTATTATGAAAAGACGTCACAATCGTCACACGGACGGCTCAAATGGATTACTAAAACAATTCCGTGTGTTTATGGTGTATATATAATCTTAAGGCAATTCTTTTAATTGTAGAAAAAGAAAAAGAAAATATTTTTAGAGCATCTTATATTTCTTCAAATTGAGCAATGTCGGACCAAATTTTAGTGTAGATGTAGACTAATTAGGTTGTCATTTTGATATCCTTTTTATTTCGTGCCTGGTAAAAACATTTGTTTTATTTCGTTGTTCATTGTTGTAGAGCCCCAAAGAAGTACTTGAATCGGCTACTGAAAGGGTTTATAGACATCTCATTTATTCCAACACAAGAAGCAGGATTTAGAAGTACTTAAATAGTTATCAAAGGCAAAAAGAAATGGAATTCCCTTTCAAGTGATATCTCTATATCTGTTTAATAAGTGACTACTGTAGAAGAATATGATGTTCTTTCAAGGGAAATTGTTCGTACTAGCGAATGTTCAATTCAGCCCAAATTGAAATTGTATCCAAATTCCAAAGCTTAGTCAAAAGATTATTTGTGAAAAATATTAAGGTAAAAAAGAAATTGGGTCCAAGCGAATATTCAATGGAGCCCAAATGGCAGCGGCTCGACTTTTTACTTGCGTAAAGCGAAACTAAAAACATGATCATCACAAGAATGGAGTAGAACAGGGTGGGGTTTTCAACGGAAAAAACAAAGACCGGAAGTCACTTCAGAGAAATCACAAAAGTTTGGGAGTGGGGACTAATCTTTTTAAATGAAAAGGATCGCATGGAGTTTAGCAAAATAAATAAATAAAATAAGGAAATTGTGCATAATGGACGATATTTTATCTCTTTGATTTCTGCATATTATCGTCACCAAGGATGACAAAACATATCCAGTTAAGATAAAATTCAGGATATCCCTTACCTTACCAAAAAAAAAAAACATATCCAGTTAGGACATGTTAATGGACAGCTGGAGATGCTTGAGTCACTTGAAGCTATATAGGTCCGACAATTGTCTATAACAATCAGTTCTCTCTCTCACTCTCGACATTCTCTAGGACTGCGTTTGGTAGTTGGGATAAAATTCGGGATGTGATATGATTTATCTTATCTTACATTTGGTGCTCACTCAAGACAGGATAAAGTTGGATATAAAGGGGATATAGACAGGATAAAATTATTCTATGGGGGAGGTGGGATAAAGGTGGATAGGATTTCTAGTGTCCATAATAAGAAAATTATTTTTCTCAAATAAAAAACTTATTAAATTAACAAAATTGAAATTATATTTTAATATAAATAATATTTGAATTCTAATTTAAGAAATTAAAAATAAAAAAATTATTTTTAATTAATCTTATTTTAATTTATATATTCAACTTTAATTTTATCTTATAATAAACATTCAATCTATAAATTAAATATTTATATTTATTATATATTTAGGTATGTTAGTACAATTTACTATTTGATAATATAAAAAGAGGAAAAATAAAATAAAATAAAATAAAAATAAATTAAGGAATAATGTTATGAGAGATTTTCACAATCTCCGCTAATGAACATTTATGTTCATTTATAATGATATGTTGTTTATATAAAAAAAAAAAATGCATATGATATAATGTGAATATATCCGACTTTAATACTACGATTCACCAAACAATAGATATGATATAAAAAAATCTCAGGGTTTCATATCCTATCCTATCCAATCCTATCCCGATTAGATTTCTGGACTACCAAACATAACCTAGATGTTTGCTCTAGATTCGACAGTTACCATATCTTCTCTCGAGTTTGATCCATCTTTTACTTAGATTCTAGCATTCGGGTGATTCCTGACCTCACGAATCTGCTTGAGTTCGACTTTCTAGACATATCCGGTGTTTCCACGAGCAATTTGAACAACCAGCTTTCGTAGAGTTTTATCATTTTTACGACTTCGACATAACAATTCATTGGCATTGTTTTCAAACTTGAAGAACTTAGATTGCGTTTAGTAGTAGGGATAAAATTCAGGATATGATAAAATTTATCTTATCCGGCGTTTGGTGCTTACTCAACACAAGATAAGGTTGGATATAAAAGAAGATATAAACCGGATAAAATTATCTCATGGAGAGGTGAGATAAATGTGGATAAAATTTCTAATATCCATAATAGAAAAGTTATTTTTCTTGAATAACAGGCTTTTTATATTAACAAAATTAAAATTATATTACATTATAAGTAATATTTGAATTCTAATATAAGAAATTCAAAATAACAAAAAATAACAATTTAGTTTTTTTTTTTAAAATTTTATCTTATTTTTATTTACATATTCAAATTTAATTCTATCTTATAATATAAATTCAATATGTTAGGTAAAGCTTAGGTAATCTTTATCTTATTTGTATTCAATATATATTTATATTTAGTATTTTAGGTATATTAATAAAGTTTAGTATTAGTAAAATTTTATTAGAGGATGATGGAAGGGAAAAAATAAAAAATAAAAAAATAGAAAAGAGAGGGAAAAAATAAAAAGTAAGCAAGAGTGTCGCAAGAGATTTTTACTATTTTCGTTTGTAAACTTTTAGGTTCATTTATATTAATATGTTGTTTATATCAAACAATATACATGATATGATATGAATATATCTAACTTTATTATTGCGATTCGCTAAATAATGAATACGATATAGTAAAATCCTCGGAATCCATATCCTATCTTATTTAGTCATATCCTTATTAGAAATTCAGACGGTTAAACGTATTGATCGCAGTGCCAAACACATGGTTGATGTTGTCAAACCTTTGGTCATCAACACCTATTATGAATGTGTACAGGGGCAACACGGGATACGAAGCAGTTCAGCTCAGCCTCAAACCCATTCAATTGCTGTCTTTTTCCGTTACCTACTAATGCTCAAGTTACCTTTGGCACTTTTGGGCAGGCTATAACACCCGTTCCACCCGTTTAAACTTCCTTATAAAGGAACAAAACTGTTGGGACGACCTAGACTTATGGCACAGCACTACCTAAGGGGGGAAGCATGCCTGCTTCAGTCCGGGTGAACTATGTGAATGATTGCATGGGTGATCATGGCTGGCCGTGAGTAGTGAGCGAGAGAAAAAGAAATAAATTTGAGCGAGAGAAAAATAAACAAATCTGATCGGGAGCCAAAAAAAAAACAGAAAGAAAAGCCTGTGCAAATTCAGTGAACATGCAGGGATCAAGAAGCTTGACCATTGCAAGATTTTTGAGCGGAATAAAGAGGGAAATATGGGCTGTCCTTGGTAAGGAAAGGGTGATAGGCGCATGATTGGGGGCAATCGGAAATTGACCTGGCCATGAGATCGTGAAGTTAATGAAATGAGATTCGCAGCAATATGGAAAAAATACATGCACAACCTAAATTCAAGCATAGAAATTTATACTTGGGTGGCGTACGATGAAATTTCCAGTGCGACAAGGAGACTAATCAATCCAGCAAATTTCACTCAACTAAATGGAGGAATTGATAGGCAATTTCCGTGAATGATAGGAAAGTGAAGCAAGGGCTGGTGAGGGTGGGAAGCAAATGAAAGGAAAACAAGAGGGAATCAGTTTTATTGATTATGCAAGGAAGGTGTAAATTCTGACCAGCCATTCTTGCTTTGATAGATATTCAAATCTCAGTGAATGAGGAGCCAAACTTCCGGTCAAGGATCAAGAGTCAAGAAATCAGGTGAATGAGAATGCAAGAAACTTGATAAAAAAGAAGGAATCAAAGCATTCGAGGAAATATTAAGCTGGTCACGAAATCGCATGCCAATTTGCGTGAATTAGGGTGATGAGAAAAGGAAACTCAGAAAGTTGTCCATAGAAGGGGATGCTCGGAGCCATTATAAAAGGAGGGGAGAGGATCATGGCATCGGCATCAATTTTCTCTCATCATTGTTACACTATACTAAGCTTTTGAGCGATCTCACGATGTTGTAGTCCCCTGAACATACCGCGGCGCATTCCATTTCTTGGGTCCTCAGTCCTTGGGCGAGTTTCCAATAGTGTCTGCGAAGCCCTGCCATCACTAAAGATCTCTGTTGCTGCTACTTCCAAAACGTTATGCTTGCCACCACCGTGCTGCCCTTCCTCGTTGCTTCTCGCTACCGCTGGTCGCTGCTACATTATTTCTGTTCATCTTCAATTTCTGCTGTTCATTGTTGCTGTTTATTGCTGCTCGCTGTTATTTACCTCTGTTCCCTGTTTTTCATCGCTTTTGCTGCGCCATTCACTGCTGCTACTACACCATCATCTCTGTTATTTGCTGCTGCTCATTACTGCTGCTTCCTTCTAGTTGCTTCCCGCAATGTTGTGCTTTCAGTTTGTACCAATCTTCCTTAATTAACTCTAACTAAGAAACCCTGCGGCAATGGATAATAACAAGCTTTTTTTTTAGTACGTCCACGTTATTTAATTCTTTTCTATAATTTATTCATGGTTATGATCATTGGATGTCATTTTATCATTTGTGCATTTGCATAGTGTTGACACCTAATTTGTGTTTTCAAGTACATAAAAAATATTAAAAATTAATAAAAATTAATTAATTAAAAAATTTAGAAATTAACTTAAAAAAAAAAACAACTAAACAACAACAAAAGAAGAAGAAGAAGAAAAAAAAGACTGAAAAATGCTTAGGGGTCGGGTTGGGCCGGATTCGGCCTTGGCCCGGCCTGCCACCCATTTTCCCCCATGCTAGGCCCAGCCCAGCACCAGCTCGGCCCACCATGGCCGGTCATCCCCCTCCAACCATCCTCCGCATGCGGACTTGTAGCAGAAAGCAAAAAGTAAAAAAGAACAGCAGAAAGTAGGAGGCAGGTAGCACATAGGGCAGAGCAGAGCTGGAGGTGGAACCAAGGAGAACAAAGGAGAAAGGGGGAAAACCGGGGGGAGGGAGAGAGACGGAAGAGGGGAAGAGAGAGAGAGAGAGAGAGAGAGAGAGAGAGAGAGAGAGAGAGAGCTCGAGAAGAGGATGAGAGAGAGAGAAAACCGGAGGGAAAGAAACCAGGGAGGAAGGAGGCACCATCGACGCTGCCAAATAAAAAATTGTAGGGTTTAAAATCACTTTTGACAAGTGAACATTGAATGCAAGTTCTAAACACTTTGATTTGGTTCTATTGAACACATGGTTTTTTTAAATTTCTAATTATGGGCTCGAAATCATTTTGAAAAAAAAAAAAAACTTTCAAGTTGTGATTTTATATTGGGGCACAAAAATTGAAATTGCATTTTTTTTTTATCAAATTCTCTCATTCTCACATTTTGAGACTAAAATGCAAATCATTTTATGTACAAATTTCTTAAAACAAAAGCCACTTCATTTTGCTGGAGTGAAATCACAAATCAATCTTTCAAAAATCAATGCCACTTTTGCATGAAACTTTTAGAATAGGAGTGGGCATTCGATTGATGGCTGCGGATCAATTTTTTTTTAATGATGTCTTCTCTTATGATAAAATCTTGGCAAAATACTAAAACCCCGTAATAAGGACTATGGGGCATGTACCGTTGCCTCGATTTTGTTGTAAGAAGCGACCTCATTGAGAGATCATTTTCTCTCATTCACATACGGACATTGTTGTCTTTTTGTAGGTTAGGCGTGATACTCCTTGACACTAGGACAAGAGTTGATTTTTACTCTAATCTATACAAGATTTTCTTGTATTTTATCATTGTTCTTATTCTCGTTAAGAATCATGTTTTCCATTTTTGTTTTTGATGGTGAATCCAATTTATGCTTTTGTAAATCACGCGACTCACATTTTTTTTTTATGATGGCCGCCCTCTTTTGATGAGTTCAATCATTGTCTGTGTCAAGCGGAGCTGCATGATTTACGATATGTGGGGCTTCGGTTTACTTGGTCGACGTCTTCAGGTGGTAATCGGAAAGCAAGAAAGATTGATCGGGTTCTAGTTAATGCACTATGGAGTTTGCATTTCTCTTATTCGGAAGCTTCCTTCTTACCGTCCGGTATTTCTGACCACTCTCCTATGATGGTCAAGGTGATCCAGCCGGTTCTTCGAAGAAAGCCCTTTAAATTCTTTGATTTCTAGATGGAGCATCCTTCCTTCCGTGATATTCTTAATGAGGTGTGGGAGACCCCGTTTACTGGTGTACCCATATTCAGATTGGTTACCAAGTTGAAAGCGCTCAAGGTACGTCTTAAGCTGTTGAATAGAGACTCATTTTCTAACCTATCCGGTAGGGTGGCTCAGTCCAGGAATGCTCTTGCGGTAGCTCAGGTGGACCTTCAGCTTGACCCATCCAATGTCCTCTTGGCAGAGTTGGAACAAAGCCATCGAAGGACCTATGTAGAGTTGAGGAATCAGGAGGAGGCCTTTTTCAGGCAAAAGTCCATAATCCGCTGGCTCGAGAATGGGGATAAGTACACTAGGTACTTCCATCAATCGGTGACTACAAGGCAGCTGAGAAATAGGATTATCTCGGTTCGGGATAGGGACGGCAACCTTGTCTCCGAGCCAAACTTTGTTTAGGACATGTTCGTTGGTCACTTTAAGGAGCTATTTACCTCTCGCCCTCGTCCCATGAGGCCGACTGTGGAAGAATTACAGCAAGCCATCCACTGTCCGCTCACAGAGGACCAGATTGCTTCACTTGCCCGTCCTTTTATGGAGACGGAAATTAAGGACACTATTTTCTCTCTAGCTCGTGGGAAGGCCCCGGGTCCGGACGGGTTCGATGCCGAATTCTTCAGGAGCAACTGGGATGTTGTTGGCCCTCTAATGGTTGAAGCAGTTAAGGACTTCCTTATTACGGGGAGACTGTTAAGAGAGATCAATTCCACAATCCTGGTGTTGATCCACAAGGTTCCTAATGCTACTTCGGTAAATGATTATAGGCCCATTGCTTGCTGTAATACGATCTACAAATGTATTACCAAGGTTTTAGCCAACCGCGTAGCCGCAGTGCTCCTGGACATCATTAGCCCATCTCAGAATGCGTTCGTCAAGGGTCGACGGATTAGGGATAACATTCTCCTGGCCTAGGAGTTGTTTGCCGGCTTCCACCTTCACCCTTACCTCCCCAAATGTGCGGTGAAGGTGGACTTTAAGAAAGCATACGACACGGTGGACTGGGACTTCCTTGAATCGGTTCTCCATGCCTTTCGATTCCCTGATCACTTCATCCACCTTATTATGGTTTGTGTTCGAACACCTATGTTCTCGATCTCTTTGAATGGGGATCTCTATGGTTTCTTCCCTAGTAGCCGTGGTCTTCGACGGGGTGACCCTGTGTCGCCTTATCTTTTTACCCTGGTTATGGAGGTTTTCTTAGGGATCCTCACTTCTTGGGCGGAGCAACCGGGTTTTAATTTCTCTTGGAGGTGCAAGGCCACTCGGTTATCACATCTTTTCTTTGCTGACGATGTTTTTCTCTTTTGCCGTGCGGATATGACATCCATCCTCCTACTCAAGGATGGCCTTGATACCTTCTTGGATTGGAGTGGACTCATGCCGAACAACAACAAAAGTGAGATATTTCTTGCAGGGGGATCGGAGGATTTGAGGAACCTCATCAAGAATACCCTTGGCTTTGTAGAAGGGAAATTGCCGGTACGCTATCTAAGAGCTCCCATCATCTCCTCGAAGCTTGGCAAGGCGGACTGTGTATCCTTGGTCGATCGCATAACGGCGAGGGTGCAATCCTGGACTCATCGTTTTCTCTCATTTGCTGGGAGAGTTTAGCTTATAAGGTTAGTGCTCCATGCAATCCAGGCTTATTGGGCTAGTGTTTTCATTATTCCGGTTGCAGTTCTTGATCATATTGAGCAAATATTTAGACAATTCCTATGGAAAGGGCCCAGCCTCAGTAGAGGAGGAGCTAAGGTTTCTTGGGAGGATGTTTGTCTTCCGAGGGAAGAAGGGGGTCTGGGGATTCGTAGACTGCGGGAGTGCAATCAGGCCACCATGCTTAAGCACATCTGGATCCTCTTCACGGATAAGGAGTCTCTTTGGTGCAAATGGATACACTCCACTTTTCTGAGGAGGGCGAATTTCTGGGTGGCCAAAGCACCGACCTATTGCTCGTGGGCATGGAAGAGGATCCTCCATCTGAGATCCATCTTCCGTCAAAAATT
This sequence comes from Eucalyptus pauciflora, assembly GCA_007663325.1. Lineage (NCBI taxonomy): Eukaryota > Viridiplantae > Streptophyta > Magnoliopsida > Myrtales > Myrtaceae > Eucalyptus > Eucalyptus pauciflora. The sequence continues at coordinate 1,481,822 of VMYD01000067.1, forward strand.
TCGCTGGACAATTGGAGATGGACATGCGACATCCCTTTGGTACAACAATTGGCACCAGTGTGGTCTGCTGGATCTTGTTTGTTCAGAACAGACGATCGCTGATTCGGGGCTCCCTTGGAATGCTGTCGTTGCAGACATTTTCTCTTCGGCGGGTCAGGTTTTCAGGGCAGAGTTACATTCGTGGAACCACCCCCTTCCGGTTCTCTCGGGGGTGCCAGACAGATTTATTTGGAGTGACAATCCTTCGGGTATCTTCTCGGTCGCCTCAGCATGGCATGTCCTCAGAAGAAGGAAAGACAGAGTTGATTGGTCTTCCTTTATTTGGAATAAGGCCATCACTCCGAGATACCAATTTAATCTTTGGCTGATTATTAGGAACCGCCTTCCCACCCAAACCTTCCTTATGTCTTATGGGAGAATTGGATGGGAAGTTTGTGCGTTTTGCAAGCTCACGCCGGATTCCATAGACCACCTCTTCTTCGGTTGTCGCATCACAGCCACTTTGGCTAACTTTTGGGCGGCCAAGTGTAATCTCCCGTGGAGGAATGAGACTTGGACAGATAATCTATGCTGGGCGATGAGATTCCTCTTTGGTAAGGATTTCTATCACTCCATTGGTCGTTTCTCTTTTGGGGCTTTATGCCATCTCATTTGGAAGTATAGAAACGATATTCTCTTTAGAGACCATCCGGTTGTGATTGCGGCTGTCAAGAAGCATCTTCTTAAAGTTGTGAAGGATAAAGCCTTAACATTCAAAAGCGTGGATGATTGCCTGAGAAATAGGAGGTTACAAAGGAATTGGGGACTTGACCCTTCTATTTTCGTTTCATCTGTATCGACCTTCTAGGTCTCCTTTATATTGCCTTCAGGAGCCCGCCTTCATCTCTTCATCTCTACTGGTCGGGCTCACGTCATCAGAGTTGCTTTGTTTCACCGTTCTCTTGCCTTTTGGCCTTGTTCTCTGGTAGTTTTTGTTGTCCTTAATTTGTTGGCGTTTGGCCCTGCGTGGCTTTCCTCTTTTGTCTAGTTTTTTGCTTTTTAGGTTGGTAGCTTGGCCCTGCGTGGCTTTCTTTGGGCTTCATATTTCGGCCCTTGCTTGCTTTGACCGCTTTGCAGTGTTTTGCGGTCGGCGCCCTCTCACTCGAGTAGACGTGTCTGTCTTCTTGAGTGCGAGTTTTGTGGTGCCTATCCTTACTTGTATTTGGTTAAAGCTCAATATATTATTACCCCTTACCAAAAAAAAAAAAAACATTTACGTTTACCTTCAAAATGTTTTGAAAATGAATTTCGAGAAAGCTTTGCTTAAGGCCCTCTCTTGCGTGGTCGCTTTCTCAGGTAGAATGAGGAGTTTATTTGAGATCGGCATCGGCCCCTTCTTAAAGATAAAAGTGTAGGCTCATGGAACTAGAGGAGCAAGCATGCATTGAGGCTTCGTCAATGCCAATCTTCCGTAGAGGCGGAACGAAGTTGAAATCTATTATGAGAAGTTTATTTATTTGCAAATGCCTTAGGAGCCAAAATAGCCCATCGATCTCATTCACTTTGCATGATGAGACAAATGAAGGGAGTTGCCAAGCATCCAAAAAGGCGAATTTGAAGGAAGAGTAAACTATATTGATTCCAATTATCCATTTCTGATACTATTTCTGACATGATTTTCTTTTCATTGTCAAGGAGACATCAAGAGTACCAAGTTTTGTAACGTTCCAACAAACGTGATCGAACATTATTGAGTCCCGTTCATCTTAAACAAAGAAAGATTCAAATGATGAAACAAAGGGGCAATATTATCCCTTCCTCCATAAGAGATACCTTGGAATGTTGATCGCCCGACTTTGGAAAATGATGTATTTTGTTCATAAACTTGATTCTCTTTAGCATAAAAAATGCCATATCCTTTTCTTTAGTATAGGACAGACTCAAACGGAACAAAGGTTTGTCAAATAAAGAGTGGGAGAGCAACATTTGATTTAGAGAAAAATCTCTCATTCCCCACCAATGAAGTGTGCTGGAACAACATTGTCAAATTCATCAAGAAATGATGTATTGTTCCTCAATTGAACCTAATTAAGTATGGAGATAACCTGTTTCATCTCTTCTTCTTACAGGGTGATAAATGAGGAAAAAGTTGCACATTGACCATAGAAGCAGTGCCTTCCACCAAGGAATCATGTAATAAATGGGAGGAGCATTTAAAGAACAATATCCCCAAATGTGGAAATAATGAGCAATCCCCATCCTTTCAAAGCAAGATCTTGAAAAAAAAACATCTAATGACTCATATTTAATTTTTTCAAGCTTGTCAATTAAACGTTTCTTCCAAAAAAGCATTTGAAAAAAAAAAAAAACAGGAATTGAACTTTGTAAATTGTTATATACAATAAAGAATTGCTTTCCATGGATAAAATCATTGCCACATAGCCATTTTTCAATCAATTCTAGCGACTTTAGGCAAAGTTCATATCTGAAGAACGGAAACACGTGAAGGGTAAATTGTGTTGATTCCAATTGTTCATTTTGATAGCGTCTCTGACATGATTCTTTCTTTCCTTTGATAGGGAGACATCAAATGCTTAAAGGCAAATGCAAGTGAAGGGTAATGCCAAGTTACCAAATATCCACGAGGGTGAATCCAAGAGATGTTAGCCCTCAAAAGATAAAAGCGAGTGAAGGATAATAATGTATCATTTCCAACATTTTAATCCCTAAAAATTTTTGCACTAACATTTTATTTTACTTTCTTTACAGGGTTACCAAAGTACCATGCCGCAGGTAAGTACCATTCTTCTCAAATTCAAAAAAAAAAAAAAAATGGAGAATTGCCATTACAAAAAAGAACCTTTTGCGCTTTCCTAGAGACAAGCACAAAAATGAATAATTGAGAAAAAAAAGACTTTCTACAAACTTTTTGAGCATCATTCTTATCTCAAAATTGTTTTCTCGTTTTGTGGGTTATTCATTTTGAATCAAATTTCTCTATGGAGATTGATCTACTTAGATGATCTCGGCAGAGTGAAATGGAGACGTTAACCATACCAAACAAGAAATGCTTAGGATGGAGAAAGGTGAGCCATTTCCAAACACGTCTTTCAAACACTTTTGAGAGTTGAATGAAAATAAACATTCTCTTAGGACGAATGATTCATTTGCATTGGGCGCAAAGATTGAAATGATAAAGGTGTTTCCTTCATCAATCCTAAGTATTGCACTAATCTCTTGCTACCCTTTTGGGCCGAATAAAGATGATCCTTTAAAATACCCCTATCGAGAATGACCCTACATTGGGGCAACATAGGAGTTTACGGTCATGTTGTAGAGCAAACGATTGAGAAAGATTTTATTACTTTCACTTGTGTCAACCTTCTGGTGATAGCTTCAGAGGAATTCTCATCAGAGCTTGACACATCCCAATGTGAAGAAGAACATTTCCTTCTCTACCCAAATATTGATACCCGTTGCTTTAACCGATATGGGCTTGATTGTTAATTTCTTAAACTCGAGCGGTGATCATCTCTCTTCATTAGGGCAAGGCATAAGAATTGACCAAATACAATTTACATTTACGAAAAAATGTGAAAAGTATCTTGAAAGTCATAAGAGCTCCAAAAGTTCAAAGAGCAAAAAGTTTGACAGATTAGGGGGCATGAAAAAGCAGTGTGTCTGGTAAAAGCAAGGCCAATGCCCATAATTTTTTTTTTTAAAAAAACAAGCCAAAATGCTGCATTTTATGTAAAAGAAAAATTATCAAAGTTCAAGTGTCTGCATAAAAAAAAAAATCATCGCATGCAAAGAAAATTAGAGAAAGGAGCAAAGTTCCCATGTAGAAATGATTAGTTAAGGGATTTTCGAGATGTGCTATGTTTCCAAAGCCAAATGCTTTCGAAAGGTCGAGTAACCTAGTCACAATGCCATAATGATCACTGACTCTTAAAAACCCTCTTGAAAATTTTAAGCCTTTCGAGCCTCTCCCGAGCCAACATTACAACCCTCTTCAGAAGTCTCTTCTGATTGGGATGGTTTGAGTGAAAATGAGAATGCCACAAAGAAGTTACTACTTGAGAAGTGGAAATAATTCTATCTTGTCTTATCTTCCAAGTTCTCGACTTATAAACCCGATAAAGATAGCGACAAATGTTCACTTATTGGCCTCAAAGCAATAATCCCTTTGTGTAAGCCCATGACCAAATCTATATTGCGATCTTTTCAAAAGACCTTTTTGATCGATCAGATTGTGCTCATCGTGAATGTTTCTGAAAGCCTTTGACATGGGTTATGTGAGATACCCTCATCAATCAGTTACTTCCCATGTGAATGGATGGGATCAAGCTGCTATTTTATCAAGAATGTGTGAGAAACCCTTTCTAACTAAGAAGCTCTAGTTTGGCATGCTTAATGAGCTTTTTTCACGAGTCGTAGCCGTTCTGATAAGAACTTGACTCCTAGCGAATTTGATGATTAATGATACATCCCGAAGCAAGATGACAGTTTTGCGCCATAAGATGCTAATTGACATTGAATGTTTTTTTTTTTAATAAAAAAAGCAGTTGGACTTAACGTGATTAGCTTGTTCAATTAATGTTGCAACAATGTCAATACGTCTCTTGATGACGTCCCTAATGACATTTGCTCAGGTTGAGTTTGACAAGATTCCTTAGTGAAGCCATGCAGTTTTCAAAGGGTTAGCGGGTGCTTCCCTAAAAACCAAAAATTTATGGTCAACCTTAAACCTTGTCGTCTTCAAAGGTTCATGGTCAGCCTCAAACAATGTCATCTGCAAAGGTTCATGGGTTTTCCTCAAAACCATGTATTTTCAGCCCAATCGAAACCCGTTGTTACACGGTGAGATTTCATTCTCTTTCTTCTTATGACATGGCGAGCTTCTGTAGCCCGAAGTCTTTCTCCTCCTTCTTATGACACGGCGAGCTTCTGTAGCCCGGAGTCCTCCCCCTTCTTCTGATGACACGGCGAGCTTTTGTAGCCCGGAGTTCTCCCCCCTCTTCTCATGACACAAGGAGCTTCTATAGCCTAGAGTCCTCATTCCTCTTCTGATGACACGGCGAGCTTCTGTAGCCCAGAGTCTTCATCCCTCTTCTTATGACACGGCGAGCTTTTGTAGCCCGAAGTCCTCATCCCTCTTCTTACGACCTGGCGAGCTTCTGTAGCCCGAAGTCCTCCTCCCTCTTCTTACGACACGGTGAGCTTTTGTAGCCCGAAGTCCTCCTCCCTCTTCTTACAACACTGCGAGCTTCCGTAACCTGGAGTCCTCTTTCTTCTTACGACACAGCGAGCTTTTGTAGCCCGGAGTCCTCCTCCCTCTTTTTGCGACATGGCGGGCTTCTATAGATCAGAGTCCTTCTCTTTCTCTTTATAACACGACGAGCTTTTGTAACCCAGAGTCATTTTCCTTCTTCTTATGACACAGAGTGCTTCTATAGCCCGAGTCTTTCTTCCTCTTACTGACAAGACTTGCTTCCACAGTTATAAGTCTCTTCTGTCGACCTGATACGTGCCCATGCACTTAGGGTCTCTCTACCGTCGAAATAATTTAGGTGTTTTCTGTCTTTGAATGCAACATCTTCAAGATTACATTCAAACATGGGCAGCTGTTGACACCTAATTTGTGTTTTCAAGTACATAAAAATATTTTAAAAAATTAATTAATTAATTTTTTATTTAAAAATAACTTAAAATAAACAAAACAACAAAACAACAAAAAGAAGAAGAAGAAGAAGAAGAAGAAGAAGAAGAAGAAGAAGAAGAAGAAGAAGAAGAAGAAGAAGAAGAAGAAGAAGAAGAAGAAGAAGAAGAAGAAAAAAAGACAGAAAAATGCATAGGGGTCGAGTCGGGCCAAATCCACCTTGGCCTGACCTGCCACCCATTTTCCCCCACGCTAGGCCCAACCCTGCCTTTTTCTCCCTTGTGCGACCCACTAGCCTGGCCGATCACAACCAGTCGTCCCTCTCCAGCCATCCTTCGCATGTGGACCTGCAGTAGAAAGCAAAAAGTAAAAAAGAATAGCAGAAAGTAGGAGCAGGCAGCACATAGGGCAAAGCAGAGCTGGAAGTGGAACCAAGGAGAATAGAGGAGAAAGGGGGAAAAACTAGGGGGAGGGAGAGAGATAGAAGAGGGGAACATAGAGAGAGCTAGAGGGAGAGAGAGAAAACTGGAGAGAAAACTAGAGGGAGAGAAACCAGGGAGGAAGGAGGTGCTGTTGACTCTGCCTGACGCTATCCCTGTGCTGAGCCATTTCGTCTCGGTCATCCCCCGACATGGCGGTCGTTCGCCATCATATGCTTTAGCCTAGTCTCGACGTCGAGCCAGTCGAGAGAGGAGGGAGATCAGAGGAGGTCCGAAGACCCAAATTCGAGAGCAGGGGTTGGACAAGGGCTATATTTGGGAATAGATCCCTTTGCCGTAGCCTCAGGCCGACCACCATTGCCATTTGACCAACTGCCCCAAGTTGTGCCGTCGTTCCCCCTAACGCCATCGCCACACTAGATCTCTGTTGTCGCTGTCATAGCATCGGTTGCTAGGCTCAATGCCTCCACCGCCAACAACGTCGTCTGCTCACAACATCGCCTCCCACTTTTGGATCCGCGACGTCCCCAATGCCATCCCCAACAACCTGCCAAGGTACCCACCGTGCTGGGTTGCTGTTGCTCTCCACGCTGCCACTATGCCGTCACCCGCCATTGTCGCTGAGTCACCGCTCGACGCCGTCCCAAATAGCCTCCCTCATCACTGCCTAAAGGGGTAAGGGAGAAGGGCTCCAAAATCGGGTTAGAGCCAGGTCGGACGAGAACCCCCAATCGGGTAGGGTTTTGACTGTATCCGGGTCGGGCCCGAGTCACGGATCTGAGTCAAGCCTTCGCTGATTCAGGTCAAATGGGACATGTATCCGTGGGTTGACTTATCTCTGGGCCAGGCCATTCTTTATTGGAAAATAGACTCTCTTTTTTTTTCTTGGGCCTGCGAAAGTTTTGCAATGGGATTGGACCAGTTGGTTGGGCCCAATCCAGGCCACATACAAGCCCGACCACTGGTCGGGCCTAGCCCCTATCGAGCTGGTTGACTGGCTCAGCCCAATCGAACCGAACTCGGGTCCGATCTCTGACCAAACCCAACCCACACCGACTAAGCCTAACCTGGGTTAGGTTAGATCGAACCCGACCCAGTTTGACCTGAAAAAAAAATAAATAAATAAATATATATATATATATATATATATATATATTAAATTTTTTATTATTTTTATAAAAATTAATTAAAAAAATTGAAAATCCAAAATTTGTAGGGTTTGGTTAGGAATTGCTATGTTTTGCGTTCTTAGCATAATTAGGCATTTATTTGCTCATATATTGATTATGTCGCATGTTTAGTTTGCATATTTTTTATTATGTTTAATTGCACATGCTTAATTGTATTGCAATTAGGATCTTGATAATTATAATTATTATTTTTTATGATTGCGTACCTGTATAATCACCTCACATGTTAGTGGATTAATCCAAACTGCCTTACAAAAATATTTTCTTTTAAAATGAACAAGATTAGGTACATAAAAGGTATTAATTGGTCAATTAGTGTAATCAAGTCCCCGATCCTAGATTCTCTGGTTGCGTCAAAAGTAAGGTACACTCCCATGCCTCACTTGGTTTCTAGCCGACCCCAATAGGCTAGTGGCGACTCCTTTTTGCAAAATTCTTAAAAATACCCCAATGTTACGCGAGGTATGGGCTTGGAAGAGCTCACGCCTAATCATGGGCCTTAGGTCCATCTTTTAGGCAATACCCCTAAACCTGTTCCCTCCCCCCAAGGGGTAAGTCGCGACACATAGTCATATTTTACAAGTTAGTGGAATAATATTACAAAAATCAACTAAAGTTCCATGCAAAAAATTTTCAAAGTAAAAAGAAAAAGGTACCAAGTCCTTGACCCAAAACCGATTAGTGGTGGCTTCAATAGGTAAGATAAATTGAGTACCAAGTTGCAATTAGTAGGACTTGGAAGAGTCCGTGCTAAGCATTACGCTTAGTAATCCATTAACTTTGTCCAGAATGGTCACGGCACAATTGAATGATGAAGGGCAGTTTTGTTTTTCCAATGAAAATTGAGTGGATTCAGTCATATATATACCAAAAATCACTGTCGCCTTTCAAAACCATCACTTCATGTCTCTGACTTTTATTAGGCTTTACATTACACTTAGAAATTAGAATGCGGTGATGTTGAAGATTATGGGGAGAAAAAAAACTAGGGTTTTCCTTACCAAAAAAAAAAAAGAACTAGGGTTTTGGTATTTGGAGCTTGTGGGTGACTTGGAAATTAGAATTTTTTGTAATTTGGTGACGATGATACTTTAATCTTTTGGTTATGGAGTTTTGCTCTAAGACGCAAACCACGGGTTTTGGAAATAAAGGATGTGAAATGAAGTAAAAGTTGGGATGGTTTCTTTGCATTTTGCCCACGGTATAAATTTGACTCTTAACAGCGGCCTAACTCCATTAAAAGAAAAATCCTTAGGTGGGGATTTCATTTTTAAAAGGGTTAATATCGCAAAAAATCCAAAATTAGCACATCTTTGACAAATTTACTTCAAAATAATTTTTTGACAAACAAAAACCCCAAACTTGGACATCTTTGAAAACTTATCCCAAATGGGTACAATTTTGATAAATTTACCCTCCGTTAATTTATGTTATATTTTACTATTAAATTGCTGAATTGGATAATATGTGATAGTTGATTAGTATAACAATTTAGGATTTTACTCTCCGTACGTCATAATTGCACTATTTTTTTTTAAATAGTATTAATCAAATTTAATGGAATCTATATTTGTCATAAATGTATCAATTTAGGATTTTTGGCATCAAAAGAATTAATTTGAGGTAAATTTATCACATATATAACAGTTTAGGATTTTTCATAGTTAAAAAATTAGTTTGGGTAAATTTGTCACAAGCGTACCAGTTTAGGATTTTTCATAATATTAACTCTTTTTAAAAAATTTAAAGTACAAGAGTTATTTGTTACATCCCGAAAAAACTTGGGATATCTAAATTACCCTAGAATATCATAAGTAATGACTTGTAGATGCTTAGCTTATTAAGAATGTGACAATATATGTTGACGTTTCTTGTTTATGTTTTTACTTCAACTTTTTTTTCTACAGATGGAAAAATTTAAGGTTTTAGATTTGATGGGTTGCATACAATTAAGGACACCTAACTTCTCTAAATTCATGACTTTGGAGATTTTAATTCTTGCACAATGTGTCAAGTTAACACAATTGATGACTCCATTGGTAAGCCAAAACACCTAACAACTTTGAATATCAAGGGATGTAGGTGTCTTGGGGAGTTGCCTGCAAAATTCTATTTTCAACTCTTCAAGTTTTCAGAGACATTTGGCTTATTGGTATCTTTGTCGAGTCTTGTATTAGATGAGCACCCTGAAATTAGCAAGCCACCCGACTCTATTGGACAATTGGTGAACCTTACACATTTATCTTTACGTGGGTGTGTGGGGATAAAGGAACTTCCACGCTCTATTGGACAAATGGAAATGTTGGTTGAGTTGGATTTATCAAAGTCAGGAGTCATTGAACTACCCAATTACGTTGGAAAGCTAAAGAAACTAAGGGGTGCATGATAAAAATTATTTATGTTCCAGAAATAGTTTTTCTGTTCCAGACCAATTTCTGGAACAGAAATTTGTTTGATAACACTAATCAGATTTTCTATTTCTGGAATAGGTTTCTATTCCAGAAATAGAAATTGAGGAGAAATCAGAAATAAAAAATTTCTATTTCTGATTTCTGGGAGAAATCAATTTCTATTTCTTCAACCCTAATTAGCCTTCTCTCCCGACGCCTCTTCTCTGCCTCCTCTCTGTGTCTTCCTCTTCCTGAGACGAGATCGTTTCCTCCGCCTCTGCTCTGTGTCCTCCTCCGCCTTATCCTCCGCCTCTCCTCCGCCTCATCCTCTGCCTCTCCTCCGCCTCATCCTCCGCCTCTCTCGCGAATCCACCCCCTCCGCCTCTCCTCCGCCTCTCTCGCGAATCCACCCCCTCCGCCTCTGCTCGCGAATCCGCCTCATCCTTCGCCTGTCCCCGATACTTTGGTCCGAGGGTTTACTGGTCTCCTCCGCCTCTACTCGCGAATCCGCCTCATCCTCCGCCTGTCACCGATTGTTGTCTGAGCACCCCTCGGCAACAGATCTCGCGCCTGCACCCCCGCCGCTCGTTCCCCTGCAAAGCCAAGCCAGAAGCCCAAGCACCGACGCCCCAAGCCGCCATTGCCCCGCGAACTCAGCAACGCCGCGCGCCCTCTCCTTATCCAGCGACGAGCCCCTTCGCCTCATCCAGAAGCCCTCTGCAGCAGACACCGGAGCCGCTCGAGTTCGTCCGACGAGGCCGTGAAGTGCGCAAAGAAGCAGAACTACCCTTCTCCTCCCTTCTCTGGTTCGTGTCGATTCCTCTTCTTTTTCTCTCTCTGTTGAGTGCTCTGCTGCATTGCGCTTTGGTCGCGTCAAGTTTGAGGCGGGAGCGATGGGCCGAGACGCCGGATTCGTGCAGCGTGTTATTTGGTCTCGTGCAGCGTATACTGATGCTCACAAAACTGTGGGAATGTAATTGCGTAGCTTTGGTGTTTTGTTAAAATGAATGAAAATTTTGTGCTTAGTATCTTTTAGTTGATCTCTGCAATGGTACTGATGAATGGAAAGTGTGTCTAAAGAATTCATATAAATGTCATTGTAGCAGACACTTGAGCCGCTCGAGTTCGTCCGACGAGGCCCAGGACCGCGAAGTGCGCAAAGAAGCAAAACAACCCGTCTCCTCCCTTCTCTGGTTCGTGCTGATTCCTCTTCTTTTTGCATGGGTTCGTGTGCTTTTTTGCATATGAATCTTAGGATTGAAACTGGGTTTACTGCATGTTGATATGAATAATAGATTGGAGTTGGTTTTGCTGCTCGTGGGTATGAATAAGAGATGGGTAGATTCGCCTGTCTTTGAATTTTCTGTCAAATGCTAATGGTTTTGTTGCTTGTGGGTATGAATAAGAGATGGGTAGATTCGCCTGTCTTTTTGAATTTTCTGTCAAATGCCAATGGTTTTGCTGCTCGTGGGTATGAATAAGAGATGGGTAGATTCGCCTGTCTTTTTGAATTTTCTGTCAAATGCCAATGGTTTTGCTGCTCGTGAGTATGAATAAGAGATGGGAACCAATATGCATTACCCTTGATCAATTTATTTACTGCACAAACATTCTTCTTTATCTGGAGGCCCCACATGCCCAGTTTTCTTAACTGGGTGCTTGAATTCCTTTTGTAGATCCTCACAAAGTTGAAGACGGAACAACATCTTCCATCAAGAGCCAGAAAATTGGGGAACCGCCACAGGAGAAATACGACTTCAAAGAGTCCGCTTCACTTGCTAAAAGGAAGCGGAAGCTAAATGTGAACCAGCAACCAGGCACCGGGAAGCTCCATGTGTCCTCAAACACTAACTCGAGGACAACCCCAGCAAGCGAGGTTGCATCATGGAAGTTGGCGAAGGGGAGAATGTTTTGGTCGTAAACCTCAGACGGATCAATCACGGGGCGCAAAAGACAAAATGCCAGTGACGTAAGTAGAAAACCCAATTCAATTTCCGAGTATCCTTCCGATGATATGAACTGACATGTTCATTTTGGTCCAATCAGGTGATCAAAGGCTGGGACGAAGTTGTGGCGGACATGAAGTATGAGGCCACCAAGAGGAAGATGCAAGAACTTTACCAAAAAGTAGAAACGGGTTAGTTGATTGATTTCTTGTTCCATAAAACTAATACACAGCAGGGCATAATTCTATTGTTCCTTCTCAACAGGCAAGAGGCGGCGGACAGTGCATGCATTGGATTTGTGTGATCTCCCAGAGATGGCAGTGAGTCGTAATCCCCCGTGCGCCAGAACTGCAAAAGCTCATCGACATAGGGTGATTTCGCGGAGCCGGGTTTCGTGCGTTTGAAGACCAAAAGTCCATAGCCAACAATTTTGCCACAAAGAGATCGAGGACTTTGGACTTGGGATCAAGCAAGAGTCGCATTGTTCATAGTTGTTGTCTTAGCCGATGCAAGACAACTAGGTGTTAATCATTAGAGTCGTATTTTAGGAGGTGATATTGATGATTTCTTTGCTGGAAGTTGTAGATTGCAATTTGCCATCAATAAGGACCTCAATTTTTTTAGCCATGTGATGCGAATACAATTCTATCCTCGTATTCCATTTACTTTAAACCATGTGAGTACAGACTTCTTAGGTTACACTTTCCCAGGGAACAGCTTGAGCGTCTCACGTTCTCCCACTGAATTTGCTTCTGTGGTCATAAGAAATGGGTCTTTAACAAATGAAGGGGATTAGAATATGGTTGCCCGCCTTCATTCTAGTAGAATTTTGGGAACCTTCTATTATGCTCAAGAGTAATGCATATTGATCTCTTTTTTCTATTGTATGGAGACTATTGATAAGTACATTGTTTGACCGTAATTACCTATCTACGTGGATGCTAAAGAATTTTGTGTGAAAATTTAGAAAAATTGATATAACATCTCTTACTTTGTATTTTTTTTTTTTTGCAAAAAAAGGGAGACTTTACTTTAAAAATAAATAAATCATACTTTGTATTTGGGTCAATGATTTCATAAGCATATGAAATTTGTAAGAATGTACATCTCATTTGCTCCAAAAAAAGAAAATTTTGTTTTAAGAAATAGAAATTTTATTCAGTTATCAAACGAATTTCTATTTCTGAAACAGAAATTTTGTATTGTTATCAAACAGATTTTTTTCCTCAGAAACACATCCAGAAATAGAAATAGAAAAATTCATTTCTGTTCCAGAAACTATTTCTGGAACAGAAATGTTGTCATGCGCCCCCTAAGGGTGATGAGGATTAGTTTTATGAAGATAAGAGAGTTTCCTCTTACTATTGGATAGGTGGAGATGCTTGAAGAGTTAAGTGCCAAAAAATGTCGGGATCTGATGGAGGAAAACCTAGAGGAAATTGGGAAGCTATTCCATTTGAGGATATTGGACTTGTCATATACTAGTGTATCTAGATTCCCTACAATGTTAGGTTGCCTCTCTCGTCTCCAAAAACTTGAATTGGGTTCGAGTTGCCTCCAAGAAGTACCCGATATTTCCTCAAATTTGACACACCTTCTGTTGGTAATTTGTTTATAAAACAAATGAAGAGGTGCCTTGTCCCACATCGAAAAGATGTGAGTACGCACGTGAACGAGATTTGGTACTAACCAACGATCATTAATTTTATTTATTGAAAATCATTAATTTTATTTATTGAAAATTCGGATTTATTTCTATAAAAATTAATTATAAAGTCTTATTGAAACAGTGCGACTATTCACGAAAAGTTACGATAATTTTTTCTATTTATTATTTATTTAATTCCGAATTTTTATGTGTTTTCAACGTAAAAGACGTACTTATTCACGAAAAGTTGCATTTATTCTTTTGCAACCTTTTGAAGGGTTGCCTCTATTCGAAAGAAAAAGATAAGTACGTTTGTTTTGAGATAAAACACATATCTTCTTATTTTTTTGTTTTTTTTTAAATAGAAACTACAGCCATTGTTTTCCATTGTTTCCCATAAGAGACCCTGGAGAAATACTATAATTAATATATAGTATTCTCATTTGAAACTTTGTTGTATCCTGGAGGATATTTGCCGGTGACCATTAGCAACGTTGTAGGGCAAATAAATCCTTAAAAAAAGTGATATCACGCTTCAGTCTGACTTGATTACTCTAAAAATCCGACTTTATTGTTCTACCCAATTCGAAGTCATATTTTCCCAACAATTTTAAGGATTTATTTGTGTAACAATGAAGTCAGAGTCGGAGGAAGTACCAGCCTGTGGTGGCTCACCATTAGCGGTCCTCGGGATGTTGTCCATGAATCCTGAATCTTCCTCTTCTTTTGCCCATCGCAACATGCCTCTCAAAAATTGGAAATGGGATGGATGGACTGCAGATTATTATTATTTGCTTGTTCTTCTCCACCGCCTCTGTCACCTTGAAGTTAAAGACAAATCCAGAATCATTATATGCGTGTAGACCTCTCCATCCAATGTGGCGGACGTGGCCTGGACTTCAAAGTTTATGCAGGAGAAGTCGAGAAAAAACACCAAAGCAGAATAAGATCACACCCGCAACGACACGCACCGATCAGAGACGATCTCCCCAGCGAATTACCACGACGCTTCGCCATACACACAATCGCCGTCGAAGATTTATCGTCTCTGTATTCAACCCGCAATGATGTCGGCACTGATCACCTCAGTTCGTCTCGGTCTTTGTGTGAGTCCGGCGGCAAAGACGAGGATGAAAATCCCGCTTCTAAAGATGTGGGGCCTGTGGCGGTTTAGGATCTATCTCCATGCAGTTCCCTAAATCGAAGGCCGGTTGCAACAAAAGCAACTTAAAGGCCTCCTCGAATTTGCCGAGATGTCTACGGGCAATGCCTTACATACATGTTGCACTGGATGGGTACACCATGCAAAGCATGTTGAGTGCTTGCGCTGGTGCGGCTCATTGGGGATGGCTAGCAAATTTTTCCAGAGGATCAACCATCTCTCACCTTCGTGCCCGACATTGATGATGTCGAGACTCTGATCCACTAGATCAAGCGCAAGGTGAAAAAGGTAGTTCAATCTGACACCCAAGAATTGGGGCGGGTACATGACTCCGTGGGTGACCAAGATTGATTGTGCGGTCTTTTGATTGATTGAAGTCGCTTCACCTTTGGCACATGATAGTGGGAGATTCAGACTTGGCACTACTTGCGAGATCGCAGGGATGCGTTCTGCTAGTGCTCATACTCCACAAGTGCTCTGGTTTCTTGATGGATTGGTTTTACACGTGGGACATTTGCGCAGGTAATTTAATTTTCTATGCCTGTGTATAGTAACGAAAGACTTGCAATTGCGGTACTATGTTGATTTGCTTATGGTATGCATGGTGCATTGATGAAGTTCTTGTCATTTCGTAACTCTGCTTTACATCATAATATTATTTTCTAAAGGAATCGCTCGAGAGGTGATAGCATTGTCTTGGTTTATGCACTTCCTGAGGTTCTTATGTAATGCTTCGATTAGTCCCTAGTGTATATGATATATGTTGAAGTACAGATTTCTCATATGTTTATTTTCTGTCTTAAGATTCTGGACAACACATGAGATGAAATTTGATTGCTTGCTCGAGATGCACGAGTAATTTGTAAGATGGAATCTTAATTTTGACATTTAGTTAAATAAATAAATAAAAATGATAAGTTTGGATTAGTTTGGTGTGTGATGTTTTTCTGGCCTCTCGTCTTTCGGTAATTTCACTTGCACCAAAGTACTTTTTGGTTCTGCATTCGGGAAATTGTGATTGTGCATTTTCTTATATTGTAAAGTTGATACTCCAAGCATAAAGACATGTGCTTTGGACTCCATTACTGGGGATCCATATTTTAGTTGAGTCTGAGCCGCTTTGCACTTGCTTGTTTTACTGGAAATGCTACATTCAATTGTATAGTTATGTTTGGTGTATATATTAAATTTTGGGTTATTCATGGATGTTTTGGAGGATTACTTGAGAATAAACTGAGGTACTGCTTTTTTGCTTATCAGCTTATATGCTAAGGTATGCGATATTTTTATCTCCATGTTTAGCACATAAACTGCTACATTATTTGTCATTGAGGTCTTTAGTCATCTTTTGGCATGTGTGTTCAATTTCATGTGTGGGATAATGATAGAATTGAAGAGATGCGATATGCGCCTATTTAAGACTTCAGTAACAAGAAATTGGTATGCATGTGTATGCTTGAGCTGTTAATCGTTGTAGGCAGTTGACCAAGAAAAGTGAGTTCAATCGCAATGCATTACAAGATTGACACGAGCGTGTGAATTTTGAACTAGAACTGGAAGGTGTCTATAGAATTTTGGTATCGTGTGATTGAGCTAGACTTTTGGTCTTGATTAGTTTCATTCTTTAGTATTTTTGAGCCATGCATTCAATCACAAGATTAATTGGAATTGGCTTGATTGCTTGATGTCCTGGATTAATATGTGCACGAATGTTTATGTTATTATGGGCTTATGCAAGCACATAAGTAGTGGCATGAAAATTCGATTCAATCATATTATCTAATGGTTTCAAGCATAATAATAATGTTAAATTTATGGTTTTGCCCTTGCGTGCAATTTGATGAAGAAATGAGGTATTGCTCTGATTATACCTTTTAGAAGGTTTTGGATTATACAATGTTGTTGATTCCATTCCTAGAATTGTTGGTATCTTCTTTTCGCCTCTCTCAATTCCAGTTTATGCACTTTTGATACCTTGATACTCAATTCGCTCGCATTTACTGAATTTTTAGAGAATGTTCTTACATGCATGGGCTGCTATGTAGTGCTCTATTTATGGAGGCAATTTGGAGATACCGAATGGGTTTTTTGGGTGTCCCTTGTTTGGTTCTAATGTGTTCTATTTGATGTACTTGCCCCTCATAGATTTGATTCTAAGGAATATCATAAATGAGCCAAGAGAGTGAAACTGCATTGTTTTTCTATTTTGATGTATGTATTTCATCGAGGATGAAAATTTGATGATGCATAATTTCGATTGATTGCCTCTTGGAATATTCTTGAAGTGGGGGTATGTCCAGAGGGGACTTTGGAAATAATATGATTGGAATAATTGAGACTAAGAAGTATCTAGCTTTCATTTTCAAAATGAAATATTTATGAGAAGTAGATACCACCTTAAGTATTAAAATTAAAAAACAGGGGGGGGGGGGTTATTCTTTGAGTTAAAGTGATTACATGGAGAAGATGTTGCATAGATTTAAACATCTTGTTTTCAAATATATGAGTACTCCATTTGATTCCTGGTGGAGAGTTTTTAATGTGAGTGATATTGGTCTTTGATGTATGCGATACATTATACTAGGCATGATATTACTTTTTGTATATGCAAGTTGAGTAAATGCTAATAATCCAATATAGAACATTGGAGGGTTATCTTATTGTTCTATAATAATTTGGCTATATTAGAAAGATATACCGATACTAGTTGGATTGCAAGTGAGAGATAAACAATCCACTAATGGATTAATTTTCACATTACGTGAATGTGTTGTTTCTTGGGTGAGCAAGAAACAAATGTGCGTAATTCACTCAACTATGAAACTTGAATCGTTGCTTTAGCAGAATTTGAGAAAGAGGCTAAATGGACTATGAATTTGTTGTTAAATATCAAATTATCGCCTAGTCCTATGCCTCATATTTCTATCCACTGTGATAGTTAGGCTACTTTAGTAAGAGCCTATAGTAGCACCTATAATTGTAAGTCTAGACATATTAGTCTAAGACATGAATATGTGAGACAATTGATTAAAGATGGTACCATAACAATTATCTACGTGAGGTCAAGTAATAATCTTGCCGATCCTTTAACGAAGCCTTTACCAAGACACATGGTAATAATGACCTCACAAGAAACGGGGTTGAAACCTTTTAATTAAAATCACTAGTAATGGTAACCCAACCTTTTTTCTAGAACATCACTAGTTACTAGGTTTAAAGGGTAAAAACAAGTTATTGAATGTGATTGTTTGATACTGATGTAGCCTTGATATGAGAAGTCAGTATCATCTGTTACGTTTTGTAGGTTAAATTAAATTCTTAATGAAGTATAGTACAAACTTGTAATGTGTTGATAGTAACAGAAACACATAATAGATACTTTACCTATATGAGCTTAGAAGTGGTGTCGCTTCTTACGAAAGTTAGGGTTGCTTTCTAGAGAGCTCATGAAACAGGATCAAGCACAAGGCCATAATAGTGCGGAGTAATATAGAACTTCTCGTTGAAACAAGAGGTTAATGTATATAGAACTTCTCGTTGAAACAAGAGGTTAATGTATATAGAACTTCTCGTTGAAACAAGAGGTTAATGTATGTGCGGTATGTCCGGTTCTATTATATAAAAGTACAAGTTTAAAGCTGAGCTACTTGTCACTTTGATAGAGCTTTGAGATACTTGCACTAAGTGAAGGTTTAACTCGAAAGAGACCTTTATGTATGTATATTAATCTCACAGAAATTTTGGCTGTATATTTTTAACGTTTTATTTTTGTTTTACAAACAAAAGTGGGGAATTGTTGGTAATTTGTTTATAAAACAAATGAAGAGGTGCATTGTCCCACATCGAAAAGATGTGAGTGTGCACATGGATGAGATTCAGTACTAACCAACGATCATTAATTTTATTTATTGAAAATTTGGATTTATTTCTATAAAAATTAATTATAAAATCTTATTGAAATAGTGCGATTATTCACGAAAAGTTACAATTATTTTTTATTTTTTATTTATTTAATTCCGAATTTTTATGTTTTTTCAACGTAAAATACGTACTTGTTCACGAAAAGTTGCATTAATTCTTTTGCAACCTTTTGAAGGGTTGCCTCTATTCGAAAGAAAAAGATAAATACGTTTGTTTTGAGATAAATGACATATCTTCTTCTTCTTTTTTGTCTTTTTTCGATAGAAACTATAGTCATTATTTCCAATTGTTTCCCATGAGAGACCTTGGAGAAATACTAGAATTAATATCTAATATTCTCATTTGAGACTTTGTTGTATCCTGGAGGATATTTGCCGGTGACCATTAGCAACGTTGTGGGGCAAATAAATTCATAAAGAAAGTGATATCACGCCTTAAAATCCGACTTGATTACTCTAAAAATCCGATTTCATTGTTCTACCCAATTCGAAGCCATATTTTCCCAACACCGCAAGCAGGTCACTTCCCATTTATCCCCGACCTCTCAAGCCTCGTCAGTTTAGAGTATTTGGAACTATCTAGATTAATTGATTCAACAGGGGCACCTGTTACAATTTGGACGGTCAATTCGCCAGAAAAACAACCAATCCATCCGCTTTCATTAGGTTTGTCAACCTTGAAATTTAGCGCCATCAGTGAAATGCCACCTCTTTCAAACCTAAAAAATTTGTCGATTCTGTGGGTCATTGATTATCCAATGTCAGACTTCTCTATCTCTCCAGACATAATGCATTTGAAGGAACTGAAAATAAGTAAATGCAAAAACCTCAAGAAAATATATGGTTTGTCGCTCTTGAAGAACCTAGAGCGTTTGTATCTGAGCCGATGGGAAAAGCTGGTTGAGATTCAAGATTTAGCAGAACTGCAATCCTTGTTGTGCTTACGTATTTCCCATTGTAATAAGACAGAATGTTACCTAATTTATCAAAGTTAGATAAATTACAGCACATTGAGCTAGATGCTTGTAAAAATATAAGAGTGATCAAGGGTGTCAAGGGCTTAGAAAGCTTGGAGTTGGATCATCGTGGTTGCACTGTCCTAGAAAGAATGTGGGATGTCTCCACACCAACCTGGCTTTCTCGTAAAATACCCATATACGATGTACTCTTGAGTTTTCGAGGACCAGACACTTGTTATAGCATTATCAATTTCCTTTACAAGAACCTCGTTTGTTACAAAATTTCAGTTTTTTAGGGACTACGATGAATTCAGTTCTGGTGATGGAATTCCTAAAGAGCTTGAGCTAGCACTCAACAACTCTTATATCTACATACCATTTTTTTTCTAAGACCTATGCTTCTAGTCACTAGTGTCTCCATGAACTAGCCCACATGGTAGAAAGCATGTCAAAGTCAAATGAGAAGAATAGGATCCTGCCCATTTTCTACAATGTGGAGATTGATGATGTCACGATCTCGAAAATTACTAACCAAATCAATTCATAATAATTTTAATGTATATGCTATGTAAATGAAATGCCTCTCTCAATCATTAAGTACTGGATGCCCCAAGTGCCAAAACTTGGCACAGATGAACAGTGAAGTAGCAGAACTTCTAAAAGATACACCTAAGTGTTAAAATCAGAAAAGAAATAGACTCTTAAGTGCCAATAGTGAGTCACCGACCAAAAAAAAAAAAGTGCCAATAGTGAGAAATTCCGGCCATAGTACTGACATAGCATTTTCTAGTGACCTTTTCTTTTATTTAAAAAAAAAATTATCCAAGTGGCATTGACATGACAATTACTTTTTTTAAAAAAAAATTATCCACGTGGCACTAACGTTGCTAGCTTGTCTCAAAACGACGTCGTTTTGTCCCAAAAATTAAATTTTAATATAAATATTAATTAAATTAAAAATATTTTTTAAAAAAAGAGGGGAGAGAAGCAAATTAGCAAGGTTCTTTATGGCCCTTGCCACTGTCATTGCCCCCCATCACAAAAAAGGGCTAGCGACGGTGGGGTAAGGGTTGACCGAGGTTGTTGGGCCTCCAACCCTGTGGCTAGCGACCCTGGTTGACCACTAATGAGGGCCTACAAGCTCTCGCCCAAAGGAGCCAAGGGCCGTCGCTGGCTATCGCAAGGCTAGGCGACCCCACCCTAGCCAACAGTGGCCCTTGGCCTAACTAAGCGAGGGCCAACGACCCTTGCCAAATCTGGGGGAGGGTCACGAGCCCTCACCCTAGATTTGGGCAAGGGCCTAGCGGTTAGCCAAGGTTACCACTCATTTGCCCAAGCCCAGCGACCCCGGCCGACCATCGCCCCATCATTGTCAGCCTTTTCAACGATGGTGGGGCTGTGGTAGCAGTAAAGGTCTTAGCAAGGGTTGAATGCTGCTCCCCTCCCCCCTTTTTTTTTAATTAATTTAGTTAATATTTATATTAAAAATCAATTTTTAGGGCAAAATGACGTCATTTTCCACCTTGATTGTTGAGTAGACCACTATAGCAAGCTATGTAGACTACATTTATTTCTAAAATAAGCCACGTTAGATTTCCGGTTCCCTCGACAGAGTTAGCACTTAAGTGTCCCAATTTTCAAAAAAAATAAAACTTAGGTGTATCCTTTGGAACTTTTGTCACTTAGTATCCACCCGTGGCAAATTTTGACAATTGCGGTGTACTTTAGCCCTCAATCATTTCTTAAATTTTCTTTTTCTGCTCAAAAGCTGAGCGGGGCTAAGTTTATCCAAATTCACGTTGAATAAATGACGTTTGGTCATGTCCAGCAACCATCCAGCACTGATCAAGGCATTCATGACCAAGACACAAAATCATTTTACAGCAAACTAGCATGAAATCGATGTAATGTTTTCCTACAAAAGCATATGATGAGCCAGGACGATCAAGATGAGAGCCAATTTCCATAAAATCATCCTCAAATTGAGGTGGCGAAAGCAAGAACAGCAGTCATGAATAAAATCCAGCGAGTTTCAAGGCACAGTAACATGGTTATTTTGCTAAAAAAATTATCACCAATTCACCATAACATTCTCCTAAATCGTCATACGTGTTCATATGATAAAAATGGCATCACAAAAAGTCCAAATTGAACTCCAATTATTTAAGCCAGCAAGTCCAAATTTCATTCCAGCATAATCAAACATGGCCATGCACCTATTTCTTCAAAATTGACATGTATTCTTTGTAGGAAAAAAGTTGATGAGAATAAATAAATTTGTTTGAGGCGTGCAAGCGTAAGCACTGTCCTTAAGGATAATTCCGCCTCTCGGAGTGCGAAACTCGGTGTGATAGGCTTTTGATGGCTATCCTCCCAAGATACAACAGACATTTTTCTATATTCTGCACTAAATATTAGAAGGAATAGAAATAACGTTGTGTATAACCTAGCAAGGAAAAGGAAAGGAAATATTTTTTAAAGAAAGAATATTCTCTATTTTATTCAGTGTATGTATTTTTTAAGATTGTCTTATGAGATTTTATATTCAGACAAAATAGAGCCGTTAAAAGTTCCATTGTTTATTTGAGAAATAAATTAAACATTACAAAACGATTGAAAAGCCGTTATATGACCGTTAAGAAACCATTATGTGACTGTTAAAAATAATAATGGTCTTCAATATGGTCATAACTTTTATCGAAGCTATTATTGTAAATATTTCAAAATATTTTTGAAATATCCAACAATCCCCCACATATTTCAAAAGATTTTGAAAAAAAAAATTAATATGATATTGGGTTATTGGAGTGTAATGCATCGGAATTGGTGCTTGTTAGGCTATGAATTAGCATTAGAAAAAATGAAATATAATTCACGAAATTATTGGTGAAGTTTGAAACTTCTATGAACCAAAAATTTCTTTTGTGAATTATAATTTTCATCAATCACATTGTACTCCCACAAACTTTGTTGTTCAACGCGGTTTTGCTCTAATAGGCCATGTGCGTGCTTGGTTTATTCATAAGTGTTTTAGAGATTTTCACCAAAAATTCTCATAGGAGCGGCCCTACTCCACACTTATATAGGTAATTCCATCAAGTGTATTATGCAGCTTAATACACTACCAATAATGGCTATGGAATTTCATTAAGAGCTTAGCTCCACCTCTTTTTTTCTTGCAGTTTTGCACCATTCTCATCTTAGGATGGACAATAATTTTTAATAGTGCATCACTAGAACAACAAGTGACTTGTTATTACCCATATGAACCTAATTCATGGGATCGCCAATCACATAGGTTGGGTTACCATCATTGTTGCTTTTCCTCAATTGGCTTAAGTCTCATTCCCCTTGATGTGTCATAAATTAATTTTCTTCCCACGGTTTTAGTCAAAGGATCGGCCTCTAATTTTACAAAATCGATGGATATAATTCCATCTTTAAGTAGCTGCTTTATTACATCATGTCTCAATCGGATGTGTCTATTTTTACCATTGAAAGTTCTATTCTTTGCAATGGCTATTGCCGCTTGGCAATCATAGTACATAGACACAGAATGTGTTAGTTTCATTCCCAAAGGAATATCCACTAAGAGGTTCTTTAACCACTCAGCCTCATTGCTAGCCAATCCTAGAGCCACAAACTCTGACTCCATGGTGGATTTAGCAATTATTGTTTGTTTGGCTAACTTTCAAGTTACAGCACCTCCACCAAGGGTGAACACATATCCACTAGTGTATTTTGTCTCATATGAATCTGAAATCCAATTAGCATCACTATATCATTCTAATATAGCGGAAAATCCACTATATAAAATACCATAATTTATGGTTCCTCTCAAATATTTCATTAATCTGCTCAAAGCAGTCCAATGATCATCATTGGGATTTTGTGTATATCTGCTCAGTCTACATACAGCATAAGCTATATCAGGTCGAGTATAATTTATCAAATGCATCAAACTCCCAATAATTTGAGCATACTTAGACTGAACCACACCATCTCCTTTATTTTTCACTAATTGGATATTATAATCATAATGAGTATTCATAGGTTTGACATCAAAGTGATCATATTTCTTAAGTAGTCTCTCCACATAATGCGCTTGAGTAAGCATTAGGCCACCATCACTCTTTATGATTCTAACACTCAAAATAATATTAGCTTCCCCTTTGTCCTTCATATCGAATTTAGAAGTCAAAAAACATTTTGTTTCATTCACTACATCAATACACATACAAAAAATTAGCATGTTATCAACATATAAGCTAATAATTATAGATTCACCATCAATAGTTTTTGTGTATACACATTTATCTACTCCAATAAAGAAAAAACCATTATTAACTAGAACATCATCAAATTTCTCATACCATTGCTTTGGTACTTGCTTTAAGCCGTATAAGGATTTAACAAGTTTACAAACTTTGTTTTCTTGGCCAGGAAAAATACAGCCCTCAGGTTGCACCATGTAAATTTCCTCTTCCAAATCACCATTTAAAAAAGCTGTTTTAACATCCATTAGGTGAACAATAAGTTTGTAAATAGAAGCCAAAGCAATTAAAACATGAATTGATGAAATTCTTGTAACTGGAGCAAAAGTGTCAAAATAATCAACATTTTGTTTTTGAGTAAAACCTTTTACAACTAATCTTGCTTTATATTTATCAATAGAACTATTAGAATTATATTTCTTTTAAAAATCCATTTAAATCGGTTTTGCACCGGGTGGTAAATCAACTAATTTCCAAGTTTGATTTTGTAAGATAGAATCAATCTCGATTTTTATAGTTCCAAAAATTACTTTCTAAGGAAGATATTGCTTCAGAATAAGTCAAAGGATCATTATCAATAAGATAAGTATAAAAATCATTCCCAAAAGAAGTTTATTTTCCTTATTCTTTTGCTCCTTCTCAATTCATCATTTTAATTTTCAAAAACTTTTTTATGAAGATACCAGGAGAAATAGTATCAACACTTAATGGAAAAATATGCTCAAAAGATTCTGCTTTTTTTGTCTCAACTATAGTATTATTATCAAGCACGTCACTTTTTAATACAAGAAATCTATATGCAACACTATGTTAAGTATAACCAATAAACATACAATCAGATAATTTAAAGCCTATTTTCATTTTCTTAGAATTAGGAAGCATAACCTTAGCAAGACAGCCCCACACTTTCAAATATTTTAAATTAGGACAATAACCTTTCCAAAATTCATAGGGTGTCTTACCTATTTTCTTATGAGGTATTCTATTTTGGATGTGACATGCAGATAAAATAGCTTCAACTCATAAATTATTTGGAGCATTAGAACTAACAAGCATAGAATTCATCATCTCTTTCAAAGTCCTATTTTTCCTTTCAGCTATGCCATTAGATTTAGGGGAATAAGGAGGCGTAGTTTCATGAATTATTCCTTCATTTTCACAAAATTCGTTAAGCAATTCATATTCTCCACCTCTATCTGATCTAATTCTTTTTATCATTTTATTCAATTGGTTTTCTACCTCAACTTTATACAAAAGAAACATATCAAAAGCTTCATCTTTATGCCTAAGAAAAATAAACTTTAGTAAATCTAGAATAATCATCAATGAAGGTCACGTAATATTTTTTGCCTCCTCTAGTCATAGTTTGTTTTAAATCTCCTAGATCAGTATGAATTAAACTCAACAAATCAGATTCTCTATTTACAGAAATACAAGGCTTTTTTGTTAATTTTGTTGTAGCACATATTATACATTTATTAAAACATGGGTTTTTAATTCAAGAAATTAAACCTTGTTTTTGCATTTTCTTAATATAAGAAATACTAACATGACCTAATCTACCATGCCATAAATCAACAGATTTAGCCAAGTAAGCAAAAGTAGTAGCATTTTCATTGATAACATTGGAAACGTTAAGAGCAAAAAGTCCTTGATTACAATAACCCTTTCCCACAAAGACGTTATTTTTTGTCATTACAATCTTATCAGGTTCGAATGACACCTTCACCCCAACCTTTCCTAAAAGCGCTACTAGGTTTGCCCTTATATTAGGGACATGTAATACATCATTCAGGGCCAAAGTCTTGTTAGATGTGAGCTTGAGAAGAATGTTTCATTTCCCAAGAACTTGAGTTGTTCTTGAATCACCAAGATAAATAATTTATTCTCCTTCCCCTAATGGCGTGTAGGAGGAAAAGGCATTTTTGTTTGCACAAATATGCTTGGTAGCACCTGAGTCTACCACCCACTCTTTTACATTGGCCACAATGTTGGCCTGGGAAATAACCACAACAATTATATCATTAGAGTCATATCTTTTAACCAAATTGACTTTTGGTTTAGCAGAATTGTCATTTCCCATTATTCTCTTTCTGTAGTGCGTTGCATGATGACCTGGTTTTCCACAAAAAAGCAAGACCCTTTCTTTTTGAAGGTGGGGTGAGCAACCTTGGGTTTGTAATAAGATTTTTTGTTATAATACCTGTTTTAGCGATG
Source organism: Eucalyptus pauciflora (assembly GCA_007663325.1). Classification (NCBI taxonomy): domain Eukaryota; kingdom Viridiplantae; phylum Streptophyta; class Magnoliopsida; order Myrtales; family Myrtaceae; genus Eucalyptus; species Eucalyptus pauciflora. The sequence continues at coordinate 1,507,606 of VMYD01000067.1, forward strand.
TTGAAATTTACCTTGCACCAAATTTGCCCTGATAGCAATTTCCTTAGCTTTGGCAGCTTTGATCTCCTTGCGAGTTGTATCCTCAATGATAATATGCATGATTAGATCGGCTAGTGACAAGTGCTTGGCTTTGTGCTTGAGTTGTTACTTGTAGTTATTACAAGATTTAGGCAACTTTTCAATCAGTAGGCCCACAATAAATTCTTCTTGTAAATTGATGTTTTCTACCTTCAAGTCTTCCACTAGCTTGTGATATTCATTGATTTGTGTCTTGATCTCCTTATCATCGAACATTTCCCATCGATAATAATTTCCGATTACAAATTTTTATCTGCCCACATCTTCGGCAGTATACTTTGCAGTCAAGGAGTCCCATATTTGTTTCGCTTCCTTGTACGGATAGTAGACATCAAACAATTCATTAGAAAGAGTACTAATAATTGTGTGCCCACATACCTTATTAGTGTGTATCCATTGATCTCGAAGCTTGTTATCAGTTGGTTCAGCCTCCGTAAGTGCGAAAGCCACGCCGTGCACATCTAGGATAGAGAAAACCCTTTCTTGCCACCTTCTGAGTTGTTGCCATTAAAAACTTCGATCTTCAATATGTCGGGGAATGGTTTGGCATAGGACATATGTGGTAGTGGTGGTGGTGCAACTGGACTGGTGGAGATTGAGGCATTAGCAGCAGTATCAACTTGATGCTCCATGGGATTTATCCTTAAGATTGTAGGAAAAAAGCTGATGAGAATAAATAAATTTGTCTAAGGCGTGCAAGCGTAAGCACTGGCCTTAAGGATAATTCCGCCCCTCGGAGTGCGAAACTCGGTGCGATAGGCTTTTGACGGCTATCCTCCAAAGATACAACAGACCTTCTTCTATATTTCGCACTGAATATTAGAAAGAATATAAACAACTTTGTGTATAACCCAGCAAGGAAAAGGAAAGGAAAGATTTTTTAAAGAAAGAATATTCTCTATTTTTATTTAGTGTATGTATTTTTTAAGATTGTCTTATCAGATTTTATATTCAGACAAAATAGAGTTGTTAAAAGAGCCGATGTAAAATAATGAAAGATTTATTTGAGAAATAAATTAAACATTACAAAACGATTAAAAAGCCGTTATATGACCGTTAAAAATAATAATGGTCTTTAATGCGGTCATAACTTTTATTGAAGCTATTATTGTAAATATTTCAAAATATTATTGAAATATCCAACATTCTTCTCACCCACTCGTTGCCCACTCTTGTATGAAAATTACATGCAAGCGTAACCAAATTAAGACCAAGTTGGAACTAAATTGACATCAAAAGAGTCACGACCAGTAAGCCACGAAGTTAATTCTAGCAGGTTCAAGTTCAGTAATGATCCTATTTGACGAGAAATAGATGTCTATCAATTGTCACGGGTATCCATACTCATGTATATGCTCTTAAAGCTTTAATAACAAACAACTGATACCAAAACAGCCTTGGTCTCATGTAGAGCCGACCAAGCTGAGGGAGGAATATTGAAATGATTTTCAAAGCATAAAGTCAATACACTAATGAGGAGGCTTCTTTTATTAACATAGTCAACCATGATTCAAAAGTACATGTAAGCTCAAGCAACTCTCGACAATCATCCTAAAGTACTTTATGCAAAATACAGAAGACAGGATCTCAGCACATTCGTTCACAGAAAAGACATGATCCGGAATTCCCTCTCAGGAAAAGATATGTATAGCAAATGAGATCTGCACTCTAATGTATAAGTCCAGATGGCGAGTTTATGCTCATGGATGCATCAGTGACCATCAACGAGTATTTACAATTCAGCAAGTCAACATTTTTTTAGCCAATTTGACAAAGTCAAACTCATTGCCTGCGAACACCGGAAGTGCATCAAGACTGAGACCTTCAGGAATGGACTCAAAAGCCAATATCAATTAGATTTACTTAACCTATCCAAACAGTATAAAGAATCAATCAAGCAGACAGAATGATCACAATGAGATTCGAAGTCATGTTCATACTTAATACGACTCAGGCATTTCACCAAACAATTAATGAGCATTCAATCGAAAGGCACAACGTAACAATGAGATAGTGAGAATCACAACCCAATCAGTAAAGATCATCAAGCTAGATTCTAACTCATTAATATAGTCCCGATCGTGAACAATTTTCAAGCTAGCAACAACGAAGCCCTCGGGTTCTATCTTATACGCGTAACACTTAAAAACAGAGCTGAGAGCTTTCACCTTAGCTAGGAGCGATCTCGGTCACATTCGGTCGTTCAACCAGTCAGAGGAGGCCATGGATGCGTTGGCAATGATGATTGAAGCCAGTGAAGGAGAATTGAACGGGCCGTGAGTGCTTCGAGCACTCTGATCGGATTTACAGAGCAGAACCGAGAAAGCCCCATTCAACGAGATCTTTGACAATCTGAAGAGACCAGACTTCGGTGACAATCTAGGAAGTTCCAAAATAAGCGAACGAAAAAGCTCGGAAAAGAAGGAATATGGATCCTGAGACTGGAGTTGAGCTCCTGAGTAGATAGCATCATTAGAATCGGAGATGCGTTGAGGCATACCCCGGTGACACAAGCAAGAACATGGAGAAATCAATATCACTGATTGAATCGCGCATGGAAAATCAGAGAAGAAGAGGGTGACTTAACTTCCATGCCATGGCAGTAATCGAAGAACTGAACAGGAAGGAGGAGGTGCGTTCGTTGGAACATAACAGAACTGAGAAACGTGGAATCCGCCAGAATGAAGAGAGGCTGAACAATCCCAAAAGGTTGCCAGGCCGAACCTTAATGAGTTCTGATCTTTGATTGGGCTAATGGACTGAGTTCGTGGACCTGGGTTAGTGGGCCAAGCGAACCGGGCTTGTTGGATCAGGGCCTTTCCTTCTCGACCCAATTGGACCCTTCGACTATTTTCTTCTTCTCTTTTTCTCTTCTCGTATCTTTGCCTTTTTTCCCCTTATTTTCCTTTTCCTTTTTGTTTTTGTATGTATTTTTTACGCAAAGTCTATGTGATTTGCCGACAAAGATCTAAGTGCCCACAAGATGTGGGATCTTTCAAAGTGGGTCATGAGTAGGGGTGAGCGTGGTTCCGGGTAGAACCGGGAACCGGAACCGAACCGGAGGAGGGTCCGGTTCGGTTCCCGGTTCTGAAGAGGCCGGTTCCGGTTCCCGGTTCCTTTTTTTGGGAACCGGCGGTTCTCGGTTCCGGTTCCGGTTCTCATTGGAACCGGAACCGGAATCGGAACCGGCGATGGGAACCGGAACCGGAACCGAAACCAGTCCGGTTAGGGTTAAAAAAACCCCAAATCAGTCAAATTAGGTTAGGGCTCAAAAGCAAAAACTCACTCACGAAGTCACGACACTTTTTTTCCCTCACAGTTCTCTCTCTTCAAGTCTTCGCGCGTCCATTCTCTTCTGTCTTCTCCACCTCTGCTCGATGCTCTGCTCGACGCCACCGCCGGTCGCCCTCGACGCCACCACCGGTCGTCTCTGACTCTCTGCTCGAGGGTCAAGGCCACCTCCGCTCGCCCTCGACGGCACCGCGGCAAAGCCCTAGCTCGCCGTTTGCCCTCGACAGTCGACACCACTGCTTGCTGACCCTTGCTCGAGGGTCGAGGCCACCTCCTCTCGCCCTCGACGGCACCACCACAGCACCGCTGACCTCCGGCTCGCCGATAGCATGGGGGTTTTGCTAGCTCTTGAATATTGCTTCGAGGTGGACTGAGTGGTGTGATTTTGTTCTGAGGTCGGGATCTTCGTGGGTGCTCGTTTATGTGTTTGTGTGGTTGGGCGTGGAGGGCAGTTTGGAGCCTCTGTGCCTTCTGAGTAGCTTGAATGCCTTTGACTGTATCGCGTGTGGCATTGGTTTGGAGAATAGAACCCTTTGTGAATTTTGATAGACAGTTGGATGATTTTAAATTGGCAAATATATTGATAGACAAGAACTTCCATGGAAAGGTTATTCTCTGTTGAATTTTGCACCAGGATGGACCCTTCAGTTCTTGGACTAACAAGGTAGTGTATGACAGGTGGCAGATTTTGGCTTAACAAAGTTGACAGAGGTTGGAAGCACATCTATCCCCACACGACTTGTAGGGACATTTGGATACATGCCGCCCGAGTATGATTCTCTCTCTTTCTCAATGTTTATTTATTTACAGTGTTAAAGAAATCCTCTGTTTGGAAGAAGTTAGGAAGCCAAGTTCTTTGTAATGCAATTTCAGTCCAGCTTGTTATGTGCTTCTCAACTTACCATGCTATACTCTCCTAATGTCAATAAAAATCTACAGGGAGAAGATCCATATTTTAACAAATTGACACGAATACTTGCAACTAGATGCATGACACAGGTGACTTTAATTGAATGTAGTAAACCTGAAAGTTTCTTCTTCTTTTTTATGCTCTTGTTATATATGATCTATTTCCTTCATCTGTCGTACATGCAGTATATTTCTGTAGTGGAGACTTGACTCTGCCAGAATACCAACATTATGGGCTGGCTGCCCCATTATATACTCATTTCACTTCACCAATCATGCGATATGCTGGTAAGGAACCAGTTCTCTTCTGATGTTTCTTTGTGGTAAATGAGATGGCACATGCTGATTTTGGAACTAAGATGTCATTGTGCACAGGTTGCTTGCTGCATCATTAGGAATTTACAAGCTTCTAGCCATATTTCAAGACAAACCCCAGTTAACGAGTATTGGTGATAGTAAGACAATAATGATCCAACTAAGCTTTTTACCGTTCCATTTCATTGCCTCTCTCTTTCCAGCTCTGAACTTTCTTGTATTAGTGGTATGGTTTTGACTTTTGAGGTAAAATCCATTGTAGCTCATAATATAGGAAGTGCTGATCATTTTAGTGTTTTAATCTAATACCTTTGTGAAGTGAACCGCTTGACTTTGCAAAAGAGAAATAGTTCACATTCTAGAATATTAAATGCTTATGAGTATTATAGATTGTGTTCGTGTTATATTTTCTTTGATGAATGACAAGTTTGTTTATTATTGCTGCATTCATTTCCATTTTTCTAAACTTAAAAAAAAAAAAAAGGAACCTGTTGGAACCTGGAACCGACCCTGGAACCTATGACAGGGTAGGTTCCAGGTTCTTGGTTCTGACGGGTAGGTTCCAGGTTCCAAAAAATGAGGAACCTGTACCCGAGGGTAGGTTCCAGGTTCCAAGCGGAACCTGTAAGGAACCGGGAACCGCTCACCCCTAGTCATGAGTGAAAACCTGCGATTAGTCTTAAAAAGGAGGGAATAAGCTGCAGCTATTGGGCTCTCTTTCCCATCAATGCCCTGTTTTAAAAATAGGGTGAGAACAGGAAAGGGGACCATTCTCTTTAAAGCAAACAGCACCGAGTCAAAAAGGCACTTTATTAATAATCTGAACATATATATATACACATATCATGATGATGCTAAGACCTCATCTGTATAAAGATTTAAAGTGTAATGCCACCAATTCTTTACATTTAATGCCCGACAACACAAATTAAATTAAGCCATACTTTACAATCGCAGCAGTTGGTTTGCATAATTGAGTCGTCCGAGGTAATGCAAAAGTCTTACATCCCTCGAAAATGCACATAAAGTTCCAAAGACAAAGGTCCACAATCAGACAACTACAAAATACCTTGGACGGCCTTCTTTAGGAAAAGATGCTTCGGGTGTGGCCTAGACCAATCATCTCCATGAGTTACTTAGGTCCTACATAGTAACTTGCCTATTTTTTTTTCTTTTGCTTTTTTTGTTTCTCGGAGTTAAAAAAGAATAAAAATCATTTGGTAACATCAACTAATGTTTCTATTTTACGAAATAGAAAAGTAGCCGGAGAATAGATTTGGAACATAAATAAGAAATAGGGGAAAAAAAAGTAGCTTCTTGTTTCCAAGAACAATTTCTAGAAATAAGTCGTTTATTTCTTCTTCTTTCTCACTGTTTGCTACCCCCCACCCCATGTTGTTGCCCGCCTCCGCTAGCCATTGCCACCAATGATCGCTGGACCAAGAAGAAGAAGAGAGGGAAAAAAGAAAACCTAAAAAAATTATTAAAAATTAAAAGAAATTTTACGTTACAAAAAGAATTATGGGTCATATCAAAATCATTCTTATTCTTTTTTTTATTCTAAAAATAAAAATTTGGTATATTTATTAAATGCGTTTTTTACTCAGAAATTATTTCAGAAAATAGAAATAGAAAATGACTATTTCTGAAAAGAAATTATTCCTCAAAATAGAAATGTTACTAAATGCGCCTTGGTAACCGGCAACGGCACTGGCGGTGACAACAATGAGCGGTGAAGAAGAAGAAAAGAAAAGAAAGAAAAGAAAGAAACTGACTTATTTCTAGAAATTATTCCCAAAAACAAAATGCTACTTTTTCTGCTTCTTATTTCTATTTCAAATCTACTTCCTGACTACTTTTTCTATTCTGAGAAGTAGAAAAATTAGTTGATGTTACTAAATGGATTTTTATTCTTTTTTTTGTTCCAAAGAGCAAAAGAACAAAAGACTAGAGAAATTGGCAAGTTGTCATGCGAAGTCTTAAGTGCCAAAATTTCCAAAGTGTACACTTAGGGTCCGTTCGTTTCGAGGAAAATATCATGTTTTCAGAAAACATTTTCTTAAAAGTCATTTTCTAGGAAAATAACTCTATTTTCCAATGTTCGGTCAAAACCTAAACTTCGAGTGGAAATATTTTCCACCATTCGTTAAATAATAATTTTTAATTGACCAAAAAACTAGTTTTATTTTTTAAATTTTATAAAAAAAATGAATTTTTAATTATTTGTATTTTTAAAAAATCAAAATTTTTATTATTTTTATTATTTCTTTCCTTTTCTTTTTCTTTTCCTTCCTCCTTCCTCCTCCTTCTTCCTCCCAGCTTCTCCTTCCTTCATCGCCGCCTCCTTCCTCCTCCTTCCTCTGCCGCCGCATGCCTAACAATGGTTGGCTGCCTGGCGGCCGACCAAGACCTAGTTGCCAGATCCAACGAGCTCGAGGCTTGGCCGATCTCGCCCGAGCCCTGCCTAGCTCGCCGGGCTCTGGTGAGCTGTGAGCTCGCTAAAGCCCAGCAAACCTCTGGCGAGCTCGGGCGAGGCCCGAGCCCTACCTAGCTCGTTGGATCTGGCGAGTTGCGAGCTCACTGGATTTGGCAGCGGAGCTCGGGCTTGCTTGCATTGGGAGCCCGAGCTTTGCTGCCAGATCTAGTGAGCTCAAGCGAGGCCCGAGCCCCGCCTAGCTTGCCGAATCTGGTGAGGCCCGAGTTCCGCCCCAGGCCGATAAGGTTCTGCCTCGCCCGATCTGGCGAGACCCGAGCTCACCGGGCTCGGGTGAGCTCGGCTTTGCCAAATCGGGCTAGGCGGAGCCTCGTCGGCCTAGGGCGAGGCTCGAGCTGGCTAGCGACTGGTCGCCGGCCGCCGTTGTGGTCGGCGACCGGCCACCAAAGAAGAATATGAAATAGAAAAAAGAAAAGGAAAAAAAATTAAAACTCTATTTTTTAAAAGAACAAAAAATAAAAAGAAAGCATAAATGAAAAGAAATAAGGTGAAAGAAGTTATGGAAAAATGTTTTCCTCTTCTCAAAAGAGGAAATCATTTTCCACAATCTTACAAGGAGATTTTCCATTGACCGAAAAACATTTTCTTTGACTATCTATTTTCTGCCATCTAAACACCAGAAATTCCGGAAAATGTTTTCCTGGAAGTTGTTTTTCGTGAAACAAATGGACCCTTAAGTGCCAAAATCAAAGAAGAAATGAACACTTCAGTGCCAACGGCGAGAATTTTTGGCCAAACTGTTGACGTAGCTTTTTTTGGCGAGATTTTTTTATTGACATGGCATTTCATTAAAAAAAAAATTATCCATGTGATGCTAATGTAACTAATTAAGCCCAAAATAATGTCGTTTTGCACATTGATTGCTGATTAGACAACTCTAGCAAGCCACGCAGACCACGTTCATTCTTAAAATAATGTCACATCAAATTTCCAATTATCTTTGTCGGAGTTGGCACTTAAGTGTCCAATTTTAAAAAAGAAAATGACAATTAAGTGTACCTTTTGAAAGTTTAAGCACTTAAGTGTTTACTGGTGTCAAGTTTTGGCACTCGCGATATACTTTTGGCTATTGACATAATATGAAGAAATTGAACACTTTTATTGCGAAATGATAAAATTACTTCAAGATTTGACCTTTTTTAGTAGAATTATTTGTAAGATAAATCATTCAAATAGAATTACATGAAAGATAATATAGAATCATTCATTTAGGTCTTTGTCAATTGATATACGGGTTTTTTTTTTTTTTTTAAAGGAAGAAAAAGTAATTATGATCAAGTAGGACCTCTTTTATTTATACAAATACGTACGAAGTTACCTATTCCATCCCGACACTTCTGGCAATATCATGATAACGAATGTTTCGCTTACAATTTTTAGTGGATTAAAAAGAAAAGGATGTGGCAATTTTTTCCTTTAACTCTAAAAAGGAAAAAACTCACCCGAGGCCGTTATTTTGGCTTGACTAAGAATCAACTTTTTCACTTCTATATAAAGTATTCTTTCAAATATAAAAAAAAAGAAAAAATCTGCTGTATATATATTTATGTGTATAACATGAAAGTTTTGGGTGGTAAAATTGAAAAATAAAATCAAATCAAAGCATGCGTCGCAAAGTTTGCGAAAAAATTAAAAGATAAAACTCAATCTGAACATATCAGTTGGTTGATTGAAAGACCACCATTGAATATCCAACCACGTTACTTAACGTGATTCTCTAGTCGCGATAAGAAAAAAAAAAAAAAAAAAACTACATTTTCTCTGTCTTCTAACTCTTGTACTCTTTGTGGTTTTTTTTTTTTTTTTTGACCAAGTACGAATAGGTGAGGATAAAAGAAAACGAAAACCAAACCATTTACCATTTACTAGGTTATAAAAAGGGGCATGTACTCCCAAATTTGAGATAAATCTAGAAAATATCCTCCTAATGCTGTTAAAACATGGAGTATTCTGTCAATTTCTCTCGAAATTTCAATTTTACCCCTTTTTTCCCATTGTTTGTGGGATTTTTCCTTTTTTAATCTTCAACGACCTCCTGTTTGATTATGCTAATATTGGACCATGTGAGTCAGATATGACTGGTAACATTGGGCTTTAATTTCAAAACATAAACTGTATTTTTTGTTTAATTTTTGGCTCAATATTATTTCTTTCTCCATTTCTCTTGTCATAGACAAGCCTTAAGAAAAGAAGGAAGAAATGCATCAATATTAAAACGTTTAAGTAACAACAAAGAAAATAGTCTTGGCCTATGAGATAAGAAGTTTTTGTTGGCATAAACAAAGAAATAATAGTCTTGCTAAAGGCCTGCAGGTGTTTACTTTCACTCTGTACTTATGTGTTTTTCCCTTAATGGAAGAACTCGGTTAGATTTAATTCTGTCCTTGCAGTGCCATTTAATTGCATATATTTTTATAGATGTTAGTAAGTTTTTTATTTATTTATTGTAATGGTCTAAAAATACCAAGAAATAATGTGCAGCAAAAGCAAAACTAACCTTAATCTTAATTGTCGGGGATAAGTGAACAAAAATTTCCTAAAATTTGTCATAAAAGTGCAATCAAATCTTACAAGTTTCAAATAGTAAAATATAATCCTAAAATTTATTGATTTGGTGCAATAAAATCCCTCCATCAACTCCATTTGATTTGGCTAACAGAAAAAATTAATATGTTATTTTTATTACTTTAAACATGTGGCACCAATTTGGCCCTCAATGAGCACAATATCGGAAAAAAAATTGAAAATTGAAAAGAAGAAGAAGAAGAAGAGGAGGAGGATAAAAAAGAAAAAGAGAAGGATAACAGAAAAAAGGACACGAATTAAAAAATAAAAATTTTGAAAGTCTAAGTGACGAAGGATTAAAGGATAGGCAAAAGGAAGATCCGCCAGCTTCCGTATAGTTTTTTAGTCACTTTCACGACTTTGGCATAACAAATCATTGGCATTCTTTTCAAACTTGAAGAACTTACGGGTTCTGGAAGTTCATAAATGGTCGATTGCACACTTCACGGTCCTTGTAGACTTAGAGATGCTAAATTAATTTTTCTATATATATCAATTGAGAGAAATTCTTACATATCCTGCTTGAAGAATCCACCCTCCTTGGTATTGATTCAATTAGAGAGCTTCTTAAGATCAAAGGTTTTTGGTTTAAGAACAATTGTGGCCCACATGATATTATCAATAGTTTAATAATTATCTAAATGCTAAAAAAACATATTAATTATGAAAAGTTGCATTTTTTTTAATGAAGATAACATATGAAAAGTCACAACTTTTATGAAGATAGAAAATTCTATGTACTCTAATGGAACACTCGTCGAAAGCATCTATTGATAGCTTATAAAAGAAGCCTAGTCCTCTCTCCACACATCAACAAAAATAAAATTTGCATTCTATCCTTTATCAAATAAAATACGTTAAGAAAAAATGGGTTAAGAGAGAAATCTGATCTTATCATTTCTTCTATTTCCGCAATAATCGAAAGCTCAAGATTATTCCATTTTCAAGGTTATTTTTATCGATATAGGTATACCTAGATTCCTCTTGTCATGAATAAATTATGAAGATTTAAGATTTTTATATTATGAATTTCTGCATTATCGATTACATTATTGCTAACATTTGAAGGAATCAGAATCCTTGAGGAACCTAGAGATATTGGGAGTGGTTCAATGGAAAGAACACCAAATCTTTTGAAGTTGAAAAAAATCTAGGGCATCTTAACTAGATTTTTCCTCGGATGCTTGATTAAGACCCCTTATTGGAATACGAATGATAGTTTATTGTATCATTTAATAAATAGATTAGGTTTGGTACACAAACATGACTTGGTCTCCAGGGCCAAACTTCACACCTCCCCTAGGTGGTCACTGGCTTGGAGCTAGAGTTTTGCCTAACCTGCTTTTGTTTCATTCCCTTTTTCTTTTTCTTTTTTGTACTTTTGCATTCATCTGACTCCATTTTCAACATTGTTAGGTTCTTTTCATGTTTTGTACACACTTACTCCGCGTGTGCTTTTTTTTTTTTTCGTTAGCTTCGATGAAAAAGGTGAAAAGAATCTCCACAAACACATGTGCTAAGTGGAAAAAATTAATCAATGGATTGTCATCATTAGCACTTCTTCAATAATACCATGTGTTTGGTAATGGTCCCATACAGTAAGAGGTCTTGACTTCAGATATTTCCAAACCCATATTTGCTTCCACTATTATATGTTTCCACAATTTAGTCTTTTTAAACTCCAGCTTGTGTGTGGGAGGAGTATTATATTTAAATATTAAGATCATGCAATTATTTTACAGCTCAAACTTTTAGAACAGTTCGAATTTTTATTTTTATTTTTAGTTATCTATTATTCAAATGAACCAAATGTCTTAAGTATCCAAAAATATATACAAATATATTTTGTGACTTTTGGCATTTGAAAGAATGACGAAAATTTTGATGAAGGAAGGGATGCATGATTAAAGTTTTACGAAATGACTTTGAACCGGAGAAAACTTGATTGAATACTAGAACCTATAAAAGTTTTACGAAATGAAGCGTTATCTTCGTTGACAATTGAAAGTTTCCAGTTTCTCCATTTTTGTATGATACACAGTTATTATTCTTTGTTATAGTGTGTGGCTTTGGCGAAATTTTAAGTGAAAGTTTAAGTTGAATGTCTGTTTGAGTCCAGTCTATTATAGAGAGATAATAGCATTATCTGAAAGTTCGGTGATGCTATTGGACAGCTGAACGTGCAGCGTCTGTGGGCCTGGCTAACAGCCCATATTTAAATACTAATCATAGCTAATTGCATCGTGAAATAAAAAAAATACTAATCCAGCCAATGTCCCTCTAACCCCCGTTAAAAAATGCAATATTCTGTTAAATCTCTCCCGAAATTTCAATTTTGTCCCTTCCCGTTTTTTTATTTTTTTATTTTTTATTGGTTGTGGAATTTTCCCTTTTTTATTCTGCAACTATCTGTTGTTTAATTCTATCAATGGTGGACCACGTGCGTCGCGCATGACCTGGGGAGTTTGGGCTATAATTGTTCCCCACAGGAGGACTTTTGCCCTTGCCCTGCATTGTTGACTCCTCTCTGTTTCTGTCCGCCTCCTTGTTTTCACCTTGATCTTCCTTCACTGAACCATCCCAATCAGCTCTTTTCACAGAAGCGTAATTCTCTTCTGTGGGTGGATACAGCTGAGAGGATCGGCCCACAGATGGACCTCAACGGAATTCTGGCTCTACTCATCATCATTGCTTTGACCGTAGGACTGTAAGTGCTCTAATTCGACTTCTATTTGAGCTATTGTTGACAGATAACGCACAAAAAAGGAAAAAAAAACTTCATTCCTTTGCATGTTTGGTGCAGTTCGGCCTGCTTGTTCGATTTACGTTCCTATTTTTAAGTCTGGATCAGGTTAAAGGTTTGTAATTTTTGGCAGGGTTTGCAGACAACTCACGAAATGGAGGGACAAGGAAACAACATCGAGGGTAGATGATGCGTCTGGAGAAGAGAGTGAGGCGCTAAGGAGGGACTCGGAGTCAACCTCAAGAACGGACCATGAGTCTGGAGAAGAGAATGAGGGGTTCGATTCACTAGGAATAGAGCACAAGGTAAGGTTTGCCATCCCTTTGATTTATGGTAGCGTGCTTTTTGACGGGAGAATAGTAACAATTCGAATAATATCGAATTAACGCAGCGGAATAAAATAATCTCCCCTCTTGTATAAACCTAATAGGAATCGATATAGTAGAGTAAAGTAAATACCAAGCACGCGAACACAAGACGGTTTTTTTACATGGAAAACCTCCTCGATGTGAGGAGATAAAAAAACAATGAGACCGGAGTCTACCCGAAAATCTTCACTATAAACAAAATTGGGTGAACAATGTTCTTCTCTAGCAAATACTAGAGGTACATAGTAGCAAAGACCTCAAGAATATAATTCTTGGCAATACACATGAACTTCACAAGAGATTAAGAATAAATCTGACCAAAAACGCAGGTTTTGATCAATCCACGAAAAACCTGATATAGGCAGCTTCAAACGAAAAATCAAACCGTTCAGATTCGAGAAAATTGCGCCACGAACATGCTGACAAAATTTCAGCTCAATCAGACCTCGAATCGACCTCCGATGCTAGCTTGATGTAAATAAGATATTGTCTCAACCCCCAGATTTTTTGCTTTCTCTTTTTCTCTTGTTACTATTTCCTTTTGCGGCTACCACATTATGAAGATAGTGAGAAATCCTATTTCTCCATATAACTTATTATACGGGCTCAAGCCCCTTTTTGGGCTTGCAAGTCATTGAGCTTCCTCCACATAGGAGTGAACTCAGCTAACAGCTTTTTGACCTATGACACCACACATATCCGGTAACCATGTGAGACGATTTAGTTACTATCCTCACTTTGAAATTAGTGTTTTCTTTCTTAGGTCCATGACAACATTAGAGATAATAGGTTTTGAAATGCACGACCAAGTTTGAGATTTTAAGAGATACATTATTCTGGAAGAATATCCTCCCAAGCTTAGTAGTGTGGATTCTTGATAAAGCCCGGAAACTACTGGAGAAAAGAGACGTAAAAAGGAATTGAAGAGAGAGCCGAAAGAAAGACATTGCCTAGTAGTTGGCTTTGTTTTGTAGAGTCTAGTGTAAAGAAAGTAGTTTTTTTCTTCTAACTTTTGAAAAAAAAGAAGAAGAAAAAGAGCAGTTTAGGCGTTATCTAAGGGAAACTTTATGAAGAATTTTAATATACTTCTCAGACCCAATTATTGAGAATAAAGTATGAATGTTTTTGAATTAATAAACAAGTTATATTTCCTGAAAAGTAGAAATCGAAAATGGACAATAATTTCTGAGATATCTTCAATAAAAAATGGAAACTCGAAAATTAGTTTATGCAGAAGATGTTAAAATCAGTATACAAGTGACAGAGGTCGACATACAAAACTACTAGGTAATTCAATTAAAATGTCTCATACATTTAACGTTTAATATAATAACAATCATTCTGCATTTTTCTAAATCCATTTTCTACGTTGTTAGGTTCTTTTTCATGTTTTGCACCCACTCACTCCGTCTGTGCTTTATTTGCTAGTGACGACGAAACCCCCATAATAAAGGAATGGTCATTATTAACACTCCTTTGACATCGGCTTGTTTTCAGAATAGAAGCCCACGTAATTCAACCATGAACATTTCGATAATTACAAAATGATAAATCAATATTTCTGATCGTACTCTTACTCTCTTATTAATCTCGCCACTTGCCTAACGTATAAAATAAAGAGTAACTAGTCTTAAATTTCGAAAGATATGAAATAATTTGCTGCCCCTCCGACGCCATCAAAATTCAATCGTATTAGGTAGCTTTTTTCTTTCCCTGTGAACTGTTAAAATTAAAATCACCAGTATTACCTTGAATTACGGGCTAAATTAGCTGTCATCTTTGTTCTATCAACTCTTTGTTCTATGGTCAAATAGAAATGGGAACTTCAACTCATTGATAAGCTCCAAAATGATTTCTGATAAATTATTGAAATAGTTGGTATTTGGATATAAGCTAACAAACTTTGGTAAGTGGACTCAAGTAAGTTGCTAATTCTTTTTATAAGAGCCAGTAACTTTTATATGCATATAACATCAGCTAAAAAATCTCGGTAAATTATTAAAGCAAGAGGTGATTTCGAAACAGGGGAAGAAACGTTGATGATTCAATCAAATAAGAGCTAGTAAAGCTAAAAGTAGATGATAGCTTTATCAGTGAATATTTGGTAAATCGCTTAAATTAATATAAGCAAATTGCTATTAGACTTGGTTACTTTAATACTATCGTCACTGTAGCATATAAATAGTGGTAAGCCTTGGAACAATTGTTGATTTCAAAACAATCAAATAAAACTGGGTGAATGGACTTAAATCAGAGTTGGTAATGTTCTACAAAAGTTGGTAACCTTAATATGTGGATAAGTTACATAAGTAAATATTGATAATTCATAATAATTTGAAACAGTCAAATAACTGATGACGCTTCTACAAAAATGTTGGTAATTTACCAGCACGTTCAGCCTGCATCACCGTTGGTACTATTATAGAACTGTTCGTAACATGTTATAGACTAAATAAGAGGTCGGTCAAAATTTTAATTACTGATGGGTATTGAAATATACCAACAAATATAAGGAATCACTTGCAAGGAGCAATGTTCAATATTTTTCCAAGCACCGAGAGCTAGAAATCTAATCATATCGACTGAATTGGGTGATCACTTATCATTAACTTAACTAGCTTGTTATAGTTTCTCTTGGTACAAGTGGCAGAAGGTGGTTTCTTGGATTTTGAATTTTTTGAAGCCCCCCGAGTGGCTTTTAGCATGTGCCTCTCCAAAGGACCGCGTTCAGTTCTCACATTGATGCTTTTTTCATCCCATTGAAATACAAAATCATATCATCACAGCCTACAGCCAGATCCCAGAATTTCAATGAATTAATTAATGGCCTTCCAAAAAGATATGTGTCTGTAAAATACCAATCCCGATTCAAGATCTGAGGTTGTCAAGATACGTGTTAGCAAGAACACTGACTAATGTGGATCCAACGGCCAAAACAAACTTATGGAAATGCTAACAATTCATTGATGTGAATGGTTAATATTACAGAAAACTCTAAATTAGTACACATGGGATAAATTTACCAAAAACTAATTTCTTGACTACAAAAAATCCAAAATTGGTACACTTATATCAAATTTAACCAAAATTAATTTTTATCACAAAAAACCCCAAACTGGTACTCTCTTTTTTTTTTGGCAAATTTACCATCCGTTAGGTTCCGTTAAATTGGATTAATAAAATGAAAAATAACAAATTGGTACACAAATGACAAACGAAGGATAAAACACTAAATTAGTACACCCATCAATTGCCACGATGTCATTCAACTTAGTAATTTGATAATAAAATTTAACGGAAACTAACAAAAGGTAAATATGTCACGTGTAATAGTTTGGAGTCTTTGGTAGTCAAAAAATTAATTTAGAGTAAATTTATTATAAGTGTACTAATTTGAGATTTTTTGTAATATTAACCTTAAAAATTGGTATTGTAATCCGACAAATTTCTTAACCTTTAAATACCAAACTATACAGATTAATTTTAGTCATTCTTTCAAACCCCAATGCTCTGGCCACCAGCTGGGTGTTCGGTGGAGCTTTGACTTTTTTCGACTGTTTCATCTTTTCCCCAGGCTCCTCTCTCTCTCTCTCTCTCTCTCTCTCTCTCACAGAAATTCACCTTCAATCTCCCCGTGTTCTTGATGTTTTCTTCTATTGAGCGCAATCGCATATCCAAAAATACCTCTCCTTGATAAGCGATAGTTGATCATCTTTCCTTAAATCTCGTCACAATTAGTTGTTGAACTACATCGAGTCATCACTTTAATGCGAACTCTAAGTACGTAATCTAGTTGCCGAGTATACTACATATCTTGACAGACATCGAGGCACAAGAAAGAAACTTGCACACATAAATGATTGATGCAATCGGCCCTATTTCCAAGTCTCATTGGGTTGAAGTCCGTAATTACTGGCAGGATTCCGACACAACTGACCAAATGAAGAGGAAGAGGAGCTCGGAGGCAATCTTGAGCATGGAAACAAAGCCAGCATACCAGTACGACGTGTTTTTGAGTTTCTGTGGAGGTGACACTCGCTTAACCTTTACTGATAATCTTTACCACAGAATGAGAGATGCCGGAATATGTGTTTTCCTTGATAGTGAAGAACTCAAAAAGGGTAAAGAAATCAGTGAAGTTTTGAAGGCAGTTGATGAGTCTCAAATCTACATACCCATCTTTTCTCAAAAATTCGCCTCCCGTTCATGGTGCCTCCGCGAAGTTGCCCGCATGGTAGAGTGTCATTCAAAATCAGATGGGAAGAGAGAGATAATCCCCATTTTCTATGACGTGGAGCCTAATGATGTGAAACTCATATCCGATTTGTACAAGACTGACATACTCAAGCACAAGCGGAAAGAATACCGTAAGTCCGAAGAATTGGAGCAGTGGACAGGAGCTCTTAAAGAGGTTGGAAGTATGATGGGACTGGAACTTAAAGGAAAACGGTAAATTTCCTTGACTCCTTATGGTTGGTAAGCACAATATTACATTTTATTGGATGCATTGGGGCATTTATTTAAGATTTGCATTACATGTTAATGAAAGCTAGATTCAGCACCCAAAACCCACAGCAAAAAATAGAATATGGCTGAATTTTTTTTAAAATCACAACAAATAACCCAACAAAGCATTTTTCAATTAGTGTCCCGTAATCCCAATATGACCGGAAAGGTAGACCAACTTTTTACTTAATCATATTTTCACAATAAGTGTAGTAGAAATCATGCAATTTGATGTATTTGTCTCCTCCCATGGTAATCACAAACTTTTGTACAATTACAAACTCGTGTTAAATTGTTGAATCATTAGGAAGAATGGAATATTAAGATTTACCCGAGACATGACTTTTTCTAGAAAGAGTGCATATGGACATGCATTGAATGTATGCGAAAAATGAAATAGTAGAATTATTAGTTTATTGACATGATATGAAGAACTTGAACACCTATTTATGGAAAGAGAAAATTATTTCTTAATTTGAACATTTTTCAGTAAATTTGTTTGCGAGAATAGAAAAGATTCAAACTTTAAAATTGAAATACGTGACAGATAAAATAGAATAATTTATTAAGGGATTTATCAGTTGATAAAATACTTATGAAATAACTAAATGAGGATATTATAGGCCAGAAAAAAGTAATTAAGATCAAGTAGGAGCTCTTTGATTTATATAATATTATTAATAAAGTTACCGATTTCTTCCGACGCTTTCAATAATATCATGATGATGAATGTTTCATTCCCATTTATGAATTGATTAAAAAGGAAAGGGTGTGGCTAATATTTTAACTTTTTCTGGCTGAAGGAAAAAACTCACTTGATAAAAAGGAAAAATCAATATTTCACTTTTATAATGTTTCCTTAATGGAAATTGGATTTAATTTGAGAAATGATTGAATGACAATCTTTTATCTATTATGAGAATAACAGTCTATTATGGACTACAAAAAATCAAATAAAAAATACTTATAAATTATTGTGGGGTTCACTCTTTCAAAAATTTGTGACTCATATCCGAAAGAAACTTATATCCTCTTCTTAAGTGTCTTTGACTGAAAACCATCTTTCTTGCTTTGCTAGGGCCACAGATTTAAGGATAATTGTCCAAAAAGTCCTAAACTTATTGTATGGTGACCAATTCGATCCTAAGCCTTTCAATTATGTCAATTTAGTCCAAAAAATTTTAACGATTTGTCAACCTTTCACCAAAATTGGCCTGAAATTGCTTATGTGGATACTCGCTGGTCATCAACCATCTTACATGGCATGATTGATGCTAACATGGATAATTATTGCATTTTTTAAAAAAAAAAATTGAATTTTTCCTTCTTTCTTTTTTTTCCCTTTTGATTGTAGCCGGTTGTTGCCCTTGCCTGTGGTCAGTCACTAGCCATGGCCAAGTACCGGCTACAAGTGAAAGAAAAAGAACATGAAAAATAAATAAAAAGGAAAATTCTAGAATTTAAAAAAAAAAAATGCAAAAATTGTTCACGTCAACGTTGGCCACGCCAATGTTGGCCACGCCATGTCAAATGGCTAATGTCCATATCAATGTTTCCAACAAAAATTGGCCCAAAAGACTACATTGGCAAGTCATTAAAATATTTAGGACTAAATTGGTAAATCATCAAAAGGTTATGACTAAATTGTCACAATTGAAATGTTTATGATTGAATTGAAAATATTTCCCTTGATATATGTTTTATCTTAGGAATCAACCTCTATAGCCACAAATGAAAATATAGCTCGATCCTTTTTGGATTTTATCTTACTGCATTATTTTAGTTAGTCGATCTAAGCATTAGGGAAACAAAATTACCTTATCCAGTTTAATGAATCTTATTTTTTTCATCCCATGAAGAATTTCTCCTTCATATCGGCTATTGCATTGTCAAAAAGTCTTAAGACATTATTTATACCCTTTTCTTTCTCAACTCGATTGATACAATTTCTTCCTGCTTTGCTGCAGCCAAGGAAAAGAAATTGAATCGATTGTTACAGAGGTTTTGGGTAAGCTTAGTGGTCCACATGTGGATTTGCCTGGAAATTTGGTTGAAGATCATTGTCAAATAAAAGCCATAATAGAAAAGTTGGATCTTAATTCTGGTGGTGTACGTTTCATTGGGATACATGGACTAGGTGGTATCGGTAAGACAACGCTTGCAAAGATTGTGTTCAAGAGGTTGTCTTCTCTCTTTGAACGTGTTAGTTTCCTCAATGATGTTCGAAAATCATCGGAACACGGTCTTGATGGTCTCGTAACCTTGCAGAAACAGTTATTAACAGATGTTAGTAGTTCTAAGTGGGCCGACATTAGAGACATTGGAGAAGGGATGCATCGGATCAAGGCAGTCTGTAAAACGAAAAAAGTCCTTCTTGTTCTTGATGATCTAGACAAGGAAGGGCAACTCGAGAAGCTTGCTGGGAAATCTGATTGGTTTGGTTTTGGTAGCAGGATTATTATCACAACTAGGAACAAAATTATTGTGAAGACTCAAGGTGAATCATCTAGTAAAGAGGTCCTAAATCAAACCAAAAAAATTGTGGATTATGAAGTTCATGATATGGAATTCAATCAAGCACTTCGGTTGTTTTGTAAGCACGCTTTTAGAAATAACTCTCCTACAAAAGATTACGATGCCCTCTCACAAGATATTGTTCGCAAAGTGGCCAAGCTTCCTTTGGCTATCGAGGTAGTAGGTTCTTATTTTTATGAGCTAGGCTTAGCCCTGGAGCCATATGGTGTTACAAAAAAGCTATTGGAAGAGACGTTGCAGAAGTTAGATGAAGGTATTTTTAAGGACGTCCGAGATGTATTAATGATCAGTTATGAAGGACTGGAAAAAAAGCCGAAAGAAGTATTTTTGGATATTGCTTGCTTCTTTATCAATGAGGACCAAACATATCCAATTATTATGTGGGATGATCTTAAGTACCGACCTGACAGTGCAATTCGTGTTCTTCTCCTACGGTCCTTGATTAAAATTAGAGATAATAAGTTTTGGATGCATGACCAAATTCGAGATTTGGGAAGGCACATCATCCTTGAAGAACATACTCCCAAATGTAGTAGGGTGTGGAAACATGAGGATGCTGTAAATCTACTGAAGATAAAAAAGGTAAAGTGGAAGATTGCGTCCAATAATTCTTATTTGGAAGGAGACACTTACTGATTTTTTTCTTTTATTTTATAGTTAACTTTGTTTAACTTACCGTTTGTCCTGTTAGTTGAGATAGCTCTCTCTCAAACATAGGTCTTGTATATTGGTGGAGCGAGACCAAATAGTTGAGATAGCTCTCTCTCAAACATAGGTCTCTGTCAAACCTTCTGGTCAAAGGTCTCAAAGTTTGAAGAGAGCCAAAAGAGATTGCCTGATATTTGGCTTTATTTTCTTGTATCTAGTTTATACAGTTTACGTGTGATCCAAGTAAAATGAAAAAACTTGCTTAATCAAGAATTTTAAAATTATTTTCAACCCCGATTATTTAGAACAATCTAATAAGAGGTTGAATTAATATGCAAATTATATTTCCCGAAAAGTAGAAACTCGAAAATATGATGCATTTAGACTCGAAAACTAGATTATGTAGAAGAGGAGGAAACAACTACTTGTTGGGAAAAAGAGTGCCATTGTTCTGGAAAGTTTATGTAGCAAGCTCAACTATTGGCGAAACTGTTTGACCGTGCTTCTAGGTTCTCTCTTTTCTGGCTCTGTACCATATGCTGCATGCTCAATATTGTGTCTGCCATATGCAGAGGAATGAAGATGTGGCAGCATTAAGCCTGACTTTCGATGGCTGCAGTCGCAGCATTGCATCTGAAGAATTAGCCATTCTACCAAATCTAAGGTTCCTTCAAGTAAAAGGCATTGATTTCTTTGGCAACTTTGAGAATCTTCTTTCGGAGCTAAGATGGCTTTCTTGGGAAATTACACAAAAGGAATTTTTTGAGGGGAGTTTTCATTTCGCTAATTTGATTGTGCTAGACCTTTCGAGGAGCGATATCAAAGATGACTGGGATGGGAGGAGCCATATCCAGGTATGATATGCCTTATTCTATTCATCTTTATTCCATCTTTATGGATCATTCAATGCATCGTGCACATCAGCGGTGTGCTCCCCTGATCTAAAATTTTTTGCGTTAGTCTAACATCTAAAATCGACTTCAACCAAGTAAACACATTTGAAAAGAAAGAAGAGGAAGCTATACAATAACATGGCATCAGCACATCATTTCAGTAAATGATTTCACAAGCAGAATACCATTGTTGTTCCATATTTCCTCCATTCACTACAGACTGCCTTAGTAATCGAGCCACGGATAAATATGATATCGTACAATCCGTACTAGCACAAATCAGCACCTGTGCTCACCAGTCCATGTTACTATCCAAGCATCCACCATCGCCTTGTTTTTTAGGAGTTCAAAACTCGCCTACTTCGGAGTTTGAACTTTAGATCCTTCATGGCTAGTCTAAAGACCTTTAGTTGAAAATTAGACGGCCTTCGCCTTTTCTTAAGAAGGGAAGAGCTGACATTGGTGTTCCTTTGGTTCAGCCTTGCACGATACATCTCTTTTTCTATGACAATTTCAACACTAGATCACCACCCAGTATTGCAACATCTCAATTTTCTTTCATGACGCTTTACAATATCTTTTTTTTTTCTCTTTTTTTGTAACTTAATTACGACTCTATGTTGCGAAGATATGTGAATGAGGGTTATATTGAAGTGCCGCGTTCTCGTATACTTAATAGACTCAAAATATAGTTCCACGAATAACGTTTTCAAAACCATGGAAAGATTCAAACTTCAAGGTCTATTTACAAGCAAATTTCCATAAAATCATTGCCGAAACAAAAACTTGTTTGCGCGCGTTTTAAACTTGAATGATAGATGGCAGATTTCAAATATCATTGATAGGTAAGAATTGATTGTTAACTTTTTAGTTCGATTAATTATCAACAAAATAACAATTTTACCATCATCAAACCTAATAGCGGATTGCCAATTGTTTTTTAATATTACAAGTGATCCCCTTCATTAATTAGTAGACAACGGATCGCATTGATACTTTACTAATAGTGTCGTTTAACTATTCTAACTTGCAAACAAAATATTATTTACAATGGCAAATCGTTAGTTGATTATGACTGTCGCTTTGATTTTACTTAGTACCAAGTTTTATTTTTCATTAACATACAAATAAAATAATAGCCTTGTAAACTACGAAAGCTTTGACAAACGAGCACGTTTTTGAGCTAGTAAACTACAAATTGCTTACATATTTTACTAGTAGTATTGGTTCCCGGCCGTAACTTATGAACAAAAGACCTATCCTTTTACTATGAATTCATAGTAGATTATTAAATTTATTTCAATTTTACAAGTACCAACGCTTATAAGTCAGTAAAAGACTAACGAAATAATCGATTTACCAAGCTTGCCCTAGTATATCATAAACAGCCTTTTGATTTTTCACAAATGAGCAGGTTTTCCAGTTGTAGAGTATGGATTGATTGCTTATATACTTTACTAGTGGTAATGGTTGCCATTGATATTTTTACGGATAAACTGTTTTAACACAATAAATCTCTAGTAGGTTGTGAATTTCACTACAATTTACTATTTCACCAATAAGAATGAGAATAATTACTTACATAAAGAATCTTGGATGATTGATGTGTTTCATTCTTTTCAATTCCATATTTTCATTTTTATTTTTTTTTGCAGATGACAAAAAAATTAAAAGTTCTAGATTTAACAGATTGCACAAAGTTGCGGAGGACACCCAACTTTTCTAATTTCACATCTTTGGAGACGTTAGTGCTTGCTCGGTGTTCTAACTTATTCACAATTCACCCCTCCATTTCTAAGCTTCAATTCTTAGAGACTTTGAATATCAAAGGATGCAGTTCTCTTGGGGAGTTGCCTGAAGAAGTCTGTTCTCTACAATCTTTGAAGCAAATTGTCATGCCCCGAAATTTTCAACGCTTGAAGCTTCCGGAAAGAATTGATAATTTGAAATCTTTGTCAAGTTTTGTATTAGACGAGCACCCTAAAATCTGCCAACTTCCTGACTCAATTGGAGGGGCGACAAATCTTACACACTTAACTTTACGCGGGTGTGCGGGGATAAAAGAACTTCCAAGCTCAATTGGAGAGTTGAAATTGTTGGCAGAGTTGGATGTATCATCGTCAGGCATAGTTGAGCTACCCGATTCTATAGGAAACTTAAAGAAACTGAGGGTGTTGAGTTTATGTAAAACGGAGATAAAGGAGATTCCTAGTACTATTGGAGGACTGGAGATGCTTGAAGGCTTATATGCATACAAATCATGGGATCTGACAGATAAAAATTTGGAGGAAATTGGGAAGCTAATCCATTTGAAGACATTGAACTTAGCATTTACAAGTGTTTCTAGATTGCCTCCAGAGATAAGTCGTCTCCATCTCCAAAAACTTGAAGTGGGTTCGATTGAGCTTCAACAAGTGCCTGCTCTTCCATCAAGTTTGAAATTCCTTGCGGTTCAAGCTCCAGACTTCTCTCTTGTCCCTCACGCCTCAAGCATCACCGATTTAGAACATCTAGAATTACAAAGATTCAGCAATTCAACAAATATACCTCGCTCTCCTTGGCAAGACTATCATTCAAAAGTTGAAGCAGCTATGCTGAGAGAGCAACCGTCCTATCAGCTTCCATCTCGTTTGTCGGCCTTGAAACTCAGGGGTATCAGTCCACTGCCACATTTTTCCAACTTAATCAATTTGACAGTTCTGCATGTAATTGACTGTGCAAT
Source organism: Eucalyptus pauciflora (assembly GCA_007663325.1). Taxonomy (NCBI): domain Eukaryota; kingdom Viridiplantae; phylum Streptophyta; class Magnoliopsida; order Myrtales; family Myrtaceae; genus Eucalyptus; species Eucalyptus pauciflora. Next base: position 1,531,673 of record VMYD01000067.1, read on the forward strand.
ATCACACCTTCCTATCAATCCAGGCCTAACACATTTGAGGGAACTGTTCATACGTAGATGTAAATCCCTTGAGAAAATACCTGGTCTATCACTCTTAAGGAGTCTGAAGCGCTTGGAACTGAAGGGCTTGAATAGGCTAGTTGAGATTCAAGGTTTGTCGGAACTGGAATCTTTGCAGTATCTCCTTCTTTCCAGCTGTGATCTTATAGGACAGTTACCCAACTTATCCAAGTTGGGAAAGCTACAACACCTGGAGCTAGAAGCTTGTCCAAATTTAAGAGCCATTGAAGGCATCGAGGGCTTAGAAAGCTGGGTGTTGGATAGTCATGGCCGCACTATCCTGGAAAGATTATTGGATGTCTCAAGATCAACTTGGCTTTCCTATAGGTTACCTATGTACGATGTGTTCCTGAGTTTTAGGGGACGAGACATTCGTTTCAGCATTGTCAATTTCCTTCACTATTGGATGTTACAAGATCGAATTTCTGTTCATAGTGATGACGATGATTCAAGGTCCAATGAAAGGATTGGAGAAGAGATTCTACAAGCACTCGCTAACTCCAATATTTATATACCCGTCTTCTCTAGAAACTATGCTTCCAGTTATTGGTGTCTTCGCAAACTTACCCACATGGTAAAATGCACAACAGAATCAAAGGGGAAAAGAAGAATCCTCCCCATTTTTTATGACGTGGAGATTGATGATGTTAAGCTCGAAACTGATTTATATAAAAGCGACCTAGACAAGCACCAGACGAACTTCGACCACAGTGAAGTGAAGGCATGGAAAGAGGCCCTAATTGAGGTCGCAGCAATGAGTGGGTTCATCTTGAGAAATAACAGGTAATTTTGCTATTTTGCCACTAAATCATGAGCTAAATAAGTCATTCAATTGAAGTTTTCAATTGAACTTTCTTGACACACAGAATTTCAAAGTTACTGCAATGTAACTCTTTCGCATGCAGAGTTGTCCACTCAAGCAAATTCAATCCTATAGAATAAGAAGCAGATCCTTCTAATTTGTAATATCTGGAGGACCTCTATGGTCCAACTGAACAAAATTGCATACTAGTACAGCCGCACAAAATTTTTTTCTATTGTTTTGTTGTCTGATAAATCAAATCAATAATTAGATTATCATTTTGAGGGAAAAAACACTACAAGTGTCATAACTTTCGAAATGATTACTCGAGTGCCATATAACTTTTCAACCAATCACTTAAGTGCCATAACTTTTTAAAAATGTTCATCATAAATACTATGTCATATCGGATTTTCAGCACTTGTGTGAATGTTTTTAAAAAAAAAAAAAATTGGCACTTAAATTATCTATGGAAAGTTATGGCACTCAAGTAAACTTTTTTTAGAAGTTATGGTACTCAAGTAAACATCGTATGAAAGTTATAGTATTTATGGTGTATTTATTCATCATTTTGACATCCTTTAGATTTCTGTCTATCCAACTAAAATGAGCTGTCCTTCGATTGTGCACTGCTGCAGCTACGAAGAAGTGCTTCAATTGATTACTGAAGAGATTTATAAGGCAAGGAAATTGTTAGATGTTGACTCTTGAAGCCTTCTTTTAATCGGTTGTCAAAGAAAAAGGTGAATGTGTTTGCTATTAATGTAATGAAATTCTCCCCCACTCCATTCTGATTATATTGTTTGGAGGATCTAGATATTTCATCTGGTAATGAAGTTGGTTTGCGATGCTAATGCTTAGGTGCATTATTTACAAGGTGAGCATATATGTATGACGAGTATATCAGTGAGGTCCCCATGTTTTACTAAAGGGTTAAGGTTATACGTCAGTGTGCACAAGGGTGCTGGACAATAATAGAAAAGGAGCCTCCATACACAGTTGGGAAAATTTGAATCACTGATAGAGTTGGAATGTCAACTGTTAAACATAGTTGATCTACCTGATTAAATTGGAAATCTAAAAAGAACTGAAACTAACCAGAATGGACTTTTCATCCATAAGAATGTTACCCAATGCTATTGGACTGCTATAAATGATTGAAGGGTTAGGTGCCAGAAAATGAGTCTGACGGTTGAAATTTTTGGTGAAATTAGGTGACTATTCAAACTGTTCGAGGATTTTGGGCATAACACTCATCGAAGTTGTCTATGGATTCCCCACGATGATCTATTCTCTCTCCCATGTCCATAAACTTTTTTCTGGATGCAATGATATTTGACAACAACCCCAAGCTTCTTCAATCCGTCTTTGTTTTGATGCATCTACATCCGGCTTGTTCATGGCCTCATGAAAATGGTTAATTTAGATTTTATGGACAGATCTGACATTTCTCTTGACCAAGATCTAACAGCTTCCATGTACTTTGTCATTCTTGCCACTTTGGCTTAAGAAATATGCTACTTTTCAATCTTGAAAAACTTTTTGGTTCTCGAAGTTCATGAAACTCAGAAGCATTAGTCCACTGCCAAACTTTTGAAACATAATGAATTTGGCAGAACTGTGTCCTTGGACGTCCAATGTCAAAGCTTACCTGTCTCTCCAGAACTAATACATTTGAGGGGACTGAAAAGAAATGGATTTGAATTCCTTGAGAACATACCCTGTCGTCTCTCTTGAAGAGTCTACCACGCTTGAATAGGCTAGTTGAGATTCGAGGTTTGTTGAAACTAGAATTTCCTTTAGTTTTTTTTGGCTTTTTTAGTTTTTCTTTTTCTGATTTGGTGCTCACGCACGCCCCATCATCGCCACTTGTCCGGGAAAACATTGATAATGCGATGCAAGCCACCATGTAGAGTAGCTATCTTCGACAGAAAGGACATGTGTCCCACTTGATAGGTTTTTTATTTATTGGGCTAAATCATGTCTGTCCGCTCATGTTGAGCCAAATCTGGCCCATAAGGGAAGGGCTCATAAGAAGAAGGGTTAGTTATTTTTTAAGTGAAAATATTTGTTGTATAAATATGAGAAATGAGAAATGTTAAGAATAGAATAAAAACAATACGTTCTTTTCCTTCACTTGAAATAACAATGTACTCCTTCTTGAAGAACGGAACTTCAAGGCTTCAATTAATTCCTCTGAAACAACAACAAGTACTTAATCAGTGGCAAATAAGATATGTATGTTTTCATGATATGCCTTTTGATTGGTGTTACATGTTTCTGGCACGTTTCCGTGTTTGTTTTCGGTATTCAATCATTCGAGTATCGATTCGTCTTTTAAAAATCCATTTTCAACATTGGTATTAGAGCAATGTTGTTCATGTTTCCCAATCATTATTGAAATTTATAATTTGTTTTTGATCGAAATTTTGAGAAACGTCACCATCTGACGTTCGGAGTCAGAAATCCCAACACCGGCGTACTATTCACCCCTACCTTTTGATTTTTTGTGAGTCAAAACTTAAATTTGAAAGTGCAAGGTCATAGTTTTTGTCGAGACGAGAAAAACGATAAACGGCTTGCCACCGGGGGCTGCCAAACGCGCCCTCAAGTGCGGCTGGAAGAAGCAGAGTCGTCAATGCATGCGCAGCATGCATGCACGGTAAACCACATGGACATGCATTGCACATGCACGGTAACCGCACATGCATGCTCAGCATGCACGTGGCAACCGTCGATGCATGCACGGTACGCACGTTGCATAAGTTTACTCTTTTGCCCCTGTTTTCTTTACATTATTACCATTTTGCCCCCGTCTATTTATTTTTATGATTATGCCCTTATTTTTTATCGATATTACTATTTTGCCCCTCATAAACCTAGCTGACCCGTTAACCCAACCCGATCATCCATTGACCGACATTGATCGTTGATCTACCATTGACCAACCGTTGACCGACATTGACTGTTGATCGATGTTGACCATTGACTGTTTCCCAAAAGAAAAAAATGGAAAATGTGTTTTTCAATTTTGTTCGTTGTGGATTATATGTAATCACTTTTGTCCTGCATTTGTTGCAAGAACAATTAAGCGTTCCATACACATGCCTATATTCTCAAGAGCAGACAAACAGAAGGCGAGACTTAAATGGCTAAAAACAAAATTAACTAATTATCGGTGGAATGACAGTGATGTAGTGTCACGCATGATCAGGGTCAACCAAATAATACAATGGATCATTTGAAATGATTATCTTATGCTAAATTTTCAAAAGGTGCCAGCTCTAATGAACACTCTTTCATCATAATGGTAAGTAGTGTTAGATCGCCTATGAGAGGTAAATGTGGAGATTATAAGAAGCTTGCAGTGGGCTTTTGTGAGAGAATACTATAGAATTGAGGCAACAAAGACTTCAATCGTCAAGTTGAGTGTCACTTGGTGCAGAATGAATGCGCCTTAGAGGAGCCATAAGGCTCTCCGAAAGTCTTTCAATGATTACCCAATATGCTTTTAGAATTCTCAGAGTAATTTACTAAGAGATTAGAAGAAACTTTCCCAGTTTATGAGATATATGAGTATATTTGAATTTATTTATTGTTTTTCTTAAATTGGTTTGAGATGTTTTAGGTGTAAATATTTCTTTCTATATTGATGTTGATATGTTCCTCTGTATATATTACTTCATGTAAATGGCATACTTAGTTAATGAAAGTTTAATATTATCTACTGTTGTAAAATATTATGTTAATGTACAATTATTTGTGGGAAATTCAAGAAAATTTTAGTGACTTTGGTGAAGTTATTTTTGCATAAGTGATTGTATTAATAATAATTTCGAGTTAGGATTTTTGGATGATGATTGGAAACAATAGTGACCTTTTGATTCTAAAACCTTATTTAAAATTATTCATTAATATGATTAGTTCATGCAAAATAGATGCATAAATGATGGGCATTTATAATTCGTGCATGTATATCTAATATGTTCAGAACCAATGGCTTCAGCAACTAAGAGCATAGTAGTTGAGTTGAACAAAGGAGAGAAATTGAACGGTGAGAATTATAAGATATTGAATATGAAATTTCAATATATGCTAGAAAAGTAATAAGCACTAAAAGCTCTTAACCAAGTTATGGAAGAACTTGAGGATGATATACACCACCTTGAGCTAGTAGAGGACTACCCCATGGCGTTTGAGCGGGAAATAAATATTTGTTGTGTTGGTTTTAGTTTAGAATGGGCTTCAAGCTCCAAGCGCAAGCACATTAATTCGTTCAAAAGGTGGATATACAAGAAATCAAGTTATTCAAGCAAGAAACTAAGAGTTGACTAACATAAGAAAGGAAAACGTCATTGAGTGAAGAGAATTTTAATAGTAAAGTTACAACTATGGTCATAAGGGTCACTATACTTGCGACTATCCTTAGCCAAATAAGATAAACACCCATTGTATTATTAAGAACTTTGCTTATGTATCAAATTATGTATTATTAACTAAATCTAATCCTTTGTGGACTATAGATTCAGGAGCAATAGGCCATATAACGAAGGATAAAGAATCATTTGTAGAATTTCGATGAGTACTTGTCGCGACCAATTTTTTCGGGTGTACCACCTAGGGTTTGGCTAATGGATTGTTAAGCCTAAACTTAACTCGAGCTCTCCCAAGCCCATACCAATTCGCGACTTAGGTTTGAGTTCTTAACATGCAAATGATTTTCAATTAGGAGTCGCCACTAATCTATTTTTGGTGGGTCGATTAGAAACCCAAGTAAAGCAACGGGAGGTTTACTTTACTCCTACGAACCAGAGACTATGGGTACGAGGACTTGGTTACACTAGATTTCTCCAATGCCCTTTCGGTACCATTCTTTATTTTAAAAATGGTTGGCAAGCAATTTGAATTGATTTTAATTTATCTCCCTAACATGTGAGGTGATCATACGGGTACGCAAACCACCAATTTAACACTCAGGAAAACAATTAAATAATGCATGACTTACTTCAAAGCAACGAAAGCATCTGCAGTGTTAGATCAGAATTCACATCAGCAATTCTAGATATGATTTCTAATTAACACACAATTTCTTTTTTTTTTTTTGTTTTCACTTTATTTAATGGGAACTTAATCTATATGCAATGCATGCTAGTAATCTAATATGACATGGCAACATGACCTAAATTACATGACATAGCAATATGATCTAAATTATATGACATGAATAGAGTAAATCCTAAAGAAATACAATAATTAAATGGCGATCTAAATGACCTAATTCTATTGACAGGCAATTTCTAATTAAATGGGCCTAAAAAAAAAACTAAATGACGTGCATTTCATTTAATCTAATCCTAAATAACATGTTCATGACATTTTTCTTTCTTTTTCCTAAAAATGCAATTTACCCTAAAAAATGAAGTAATTTATCCTAAGACAATTTTTTTGGATTTTTTTATGAAATTCGAAATTATAAAAAAAGTGGAAATTATCTACCTAAATTAAAACGTCATCTAATTCGAATTAGGAATGAAGTTATGTCAAATCCTAATTTAAACTAGAATGTTATCCTAACTTAGAAATCCCTAACTAAAATGCAATCTACTTAAGATTTTTTTTTAATCTAAACTTATAATTAACTAGGAAATAAAATTTAACATGCAATATTACCCTAATATGCGATGACGTGCAAAATATGCCTCATAATTCTATATGATATATGCATGATGATTTTTTGGTTGTTTTTCCTTTTTTCCTCTTTTTTTTTTTTTAATTTCGAAATTAATAATTGCCAAGTAATTAAACATGCAATCCAAGTTAAAAAATAAATCTAGCAACCTAAACTAATTGATTTGATTTTCGATTTTTTATTTAAAATGAAATTTCAATTCTAAACATGCAAACCCTAATTCTAACCTACATCTTTTTTATTGATTTTTTTTTAATTAATTTAAATGACACCACAGCAAATCAAGCAACATTGATACCCAAATTGACGAACCATATCTCGCGCATGAGATTGGGTTGGTCAATTTCACAAAAATCACGAATCGGATCTCGGGCGGGAGATCGGATTGGCAATCTTTTAAGTAATTGCGAGTTGGATTTCGGGCGCGAAAATCGGACTGACAATCACTAAATTTCAAGGCAATTTCATATCATGCAATTTCAATTCCACATTAAAAGGTAACTACACTAAAAACAAATAATATGGGATATCAATAATAAAAAAACAAAAGATAAATAAACAAAAGAAAATAAAATAAAAATTACCTAATTTTTGCTTTTTCCTCCTTTTCTCTTTTTCTCTTTTTTTTTTTCTTTTTTTTTTAAAGAAAGAAAAAAACAAATAAAGCTGATGGCCGGTCGGTGGGGGGAGATCTCGCCGGCTAGGGTTCCGGCGAGACGGCGGCGCGACAACAGGAGCTTCGGGGATCGACGGTGGTGACACGGCGAGACCGAGCGGCAGCTGCTTCTGGGTCTTCTAGCGTCGAGCTCGATCGACGGTGGCGACACGGCGAGACCGAGCGGGCGGCTTCGCGCGGGTAGCGTCGGGGCGTCGGGGGGGGTCGGCCTGAGCCCCGCGGGTGGGACGGGGCTTCGGGCGCCAGTGTAAGGCTGTCGGCGGGGGGTTTGTGGGCGGAGCTTGGAGCGAGGGCGAGGCGGCTTCGCGGCGGCGCGGGTCTAGGTCGCCAGTGGTTCGACCGCCAGCGTGGACACCCCCCCCCACCCCCCGCACGAGGAAGATGAACAGTTGCGGGGGGGTTCACTTTTCCCTTTTTTTCTTTTTTCTCTCTCTTACCTCACTTTTTCACTTTTCACTTTTTGTGCTTTTTTTTTAAACCGAAAAGAGGAGCCCCCCTTTTAACAATGATCGTACGTGACCCCTTTTATAAGCCAAAAAATTGTATCTTCGGGGTATATTTCACTGCCAATTTTGCTCGCGTAAAATTCCATTGAATATATCATTTCACCCTGCGCAATATATTTTTTATTCGATCAAAAACAAATTTCCTTTTTGCGCAAAATATGCATCCCTCAGTGTATATTACCTAAATCTTAACAAATAATAAAATTTTCCTAAACTATATGCCATGTGATTTTTTTTATTATTTAGCAAAATGAACCCCAAAATTTTAGGTGTCAACAGTACTGATTGGAACAAAATGAATTTATAGAGGAAACAACTGTAAAGTTGAAGTAAAAGAAATTAGCACCTAACAATTAAATATGCATGGTGGACGTACTTGGTTCGTACATTATGTATTATATGCTCCAAAAATTCGTCGGAATTTAGTGTCTATGTTAATGTTGATTAAATTTGGTTTTAGTTTAAACTTCCATAATAATTGTATGGATTTGTATTTGGATACAAACTACTATAGTTGTAGTTATTTTCTAAATTGTTTTATTACATTGGATGTTAACTATGGTCATATTAATGTTTATTATTTCCTCTTCACGTCTTCTAATTCATATGATAATTATGTAAATATGTAGCATGCTAGACTTAGTCATATTGACTAACAACGTATGAATAGACTAGCCAAATAGAGCTTATTGGGTAACATTGAAAAAATTGATTTGTCCATATATGAGCATTGTCTAGTAGGAAAAACGACAAAGAAACCATTTGGAAAAAGTTAAAAAACTGAATTTCCATTACAATTAATCCATTCTAACATCTATGGTTTAATAAATGTGAGAAGAATGCATGTGACTATTTATTTCATCATGTTTATAGATGATTTTACTCAATTCGAACATGTCTATTTGATTTCTCTTAAATCTAAAGTATTGACCTCTTTCAACAAGTTTATGAGCTTGGTAGAAAATCAATTAGATAAGAAAATAAAGTATTAAGATTCGATCAAGGTTGAGAATATCTATTTGAATAGTTTATAAATTTATGTAATGAAAAAAGAATAGAAAAAAAAATTGTTTATTCCCTATACTCTTCAACAAAATGGTGTTGCGGAAAAGGGAAACATAACTCTACTGAAAATGATTAGGTCAATGATGGCTCAAATTAACTTACCTACCACATTTTAGAGTGATATTTTATCAAATGCTACCTATATACTTAACAGTGTATCTTCCAAATAAGTTATTTCCACTCCATATGAGTTATGTTGTCTACGCTCATGAGCCCTCTCACAAGTATGAGAAATTGGGTCCCAAGAACAAGAAGAGTATTTTCATAAGATACTCAGAACACTCGAAAGGATATGTATTTATAGGTGAATAGGAAAGTGAGAATATAACTGAAATTTGGATCATGAGATGTCACATTCTTAAAGAATGAATTTCCTAAGAATGACGAAATAGGTGAGGATTACTCCTTATTTGAAACCTTGGATCAAGATAATGAATTTAATAGAATTCGTCCAAGTGGAAGTAATATGATAAATGAGAAATTAAATTCGACTTAATCTCAATTACAACCACTTGATAAGACAATATAATACAAGTGAGAGCATAATGAAGAATAATATGCAAAGTGTATAATTTTTCATATGATGAACAAGTGGCAAAAGTATTCCCTATAGACATTTTGACATTGAAGGGGAAACTTTTATGGTTACTCAACAAGATGAAGATAAGCCAAAGAATGTAAATGAGGCTCTAAATTGTCATAAAAAAGAAAAATGGATACATGCAATGGAAGAGAAAATTGAGTTAATGAAGTCAAATCATATTTAGGAATTGGTTAATCTTCCAAAAGGACACAAAGCCATTGAGAACAAGTGAGTTCTCAAAATAAAGCGTGAAGGTGATGGGTCAATAGAAGAACATGAGGCTCGTCTTGTGATGAGTGGGTATAATCAACAGGAAAGAATTGATTATGAGAAAAAAATTTCTCTCGTAGTAAGATTTACCTCAATTCGCCTTATTTTGACAATAATAACTAGTATGGATTTTGAGCTACATCAAATGGATGTAAAAACCGTTTTTCTCAATGGAGAATTAAAAGAATAAGTTTATGTGGATTAACCGTTATTTATATTTTGAAAGGCCAAGAACAAAATGTATGTCAACTTTTGAAATCAATATATGGCCTTAAACAATTATCAAGATAATGATATATGCCATAATGGTATATGATTTTACAATGATTGATGAAAACTATTATGTATATATCAAAAGATCTAAAGATTAATTTATGATCATATCATTATGTGTTAATGATGTACAAATTGTCGAAAGCAATATGGAGTTTGTTAATACTGTTAAGAGTTGATTATCTTCCAACTTTGAGATGAAAGACATGGGTAAGGCTGCATACATTCTTGGAGTTAAGATTTTAAGGAATCTTTCGAAGAGATCATTGTCTCTTTTGCAAGAGACCTATATAAACAAGGTTCTTGAACGATTTCGTATAAACTTATAAATACTCTTATTGCAAAAGGTGAATAATTGAGCCATAGATTTTGTCCAAAAACTCCACAAAAAAAGGAACAAATGAAATAAGTTCATTATTCTAGTACCGTTGGAAGCTTAATGTACACTATGATGTGTACAAAACCTTACACATGTTTTATAGTTGGAATAGCAAGTAGATACCAATCCAATTTTGGACAAACACATTGGAAAGCCGTTAAAAGAATACTGAGATATTTAAAATGAATTGCTTATTATAAATTGAGTTATCAAAAAAATGATCTACAACTTGAAGGTTATTCAGATACTGATTGGAGATAAGATTTAGATGAAAGAAAATCTACCTTTAAATTTGTTTTCAAACTGAATAATGGTGCAATATCTTGGAGCAATAAGAAACAAACGTGTATAGTCTTGTCTATGATGAAAGCTGAGTTCATGGAATTATCAACAATAATACAAGAAAATGTTTGGCTTAAGAGATTTTTGGATCATTTAGGCATTATTAAAAATGTTGCAAACTCATTGTTGGTTAACGATGATAGCCAAGTAGCAATAACATACACAAATGATTCAATATATCACGGTAACACCAAATATATAAATGCCAAGTATAATTTTGTCAAAAATATGATCGTACGAAAAGATATGAACTTACTATACATATCTACGCATACAATTATAGCAGATCCTATGACGAAGCCAATATCTAGAGATGTATTCTATAGTCATATAAAATCGCCAGGACTGTGTAGAGGCTGATATACTAAATATTATAATTTTCCTAAATGTTCACATTTAATGAAGTTATCTTTCATTATTAATGCCTATGATTTATGTTTGACGTTTATGCATTTTAATACTTAGTACATCATAAAATTGATAAAATATGTCGGACATATAAGAGGTTAGCCTACTCACACAAGTAATCACCTGTATCTACTATGTGATAAATATAGATGAGATAGTTTTTAAACTTATTATTTAAGTAATAATTGAGAGCTCAAGCTTAAAATATGGATATAACTGAATATTAAGATGAGAACATAATATTTACTTTGTCTGAAAGTAAAATAATATACATATTTTATTTTATTTATCTTTGATATAAAATGTGAGTTCTGATTGATTTTTGAAAGAGTAGATACGTGAACTCAAGTTATATTAGGTACGTCTAAACTATCATCTGTATGACATTAAAATTGAAGACATATGTTCTATGGAAAATGAGTTAATACTGTAATACGTATTTCATACTACGTATACATGAGACAACTAATAAGAGTGGCACAAATTTTGATCTCAACTTTTATGCCATGTGAAACTCTTTTGGAAAAGAGTTCCTCAATTAAGTGCCCTTATGACTCTTACATATACTCAATATTTCTATTTAATGTTTATTATCTTAGAATATTGTCAATGATTATGAATTGATTCGATTTAATGGGACATTTCTAAAAAAGCAAGTTCAACTAAAATTAAGAGTTTCAAGGAAAGAAAAAGATCGAGTTTGAGATATCACATTCTAATTTTGTATTCACTGGTTGACCAATTATGATTGTTGTGGGATAATCATAATTGTGAATACAATATATCATTATTAAAAGGAGATCAAGAGAAATATAAATGTGATCAATCAATTTAGGATACTACATGTTATATTTACTTGAAAAAACGTAATGCCCATTTTGAGCTGCTATATAATCCTAACAGATGTATGGAAACGAGCTCTCAAAGTATGCCGGTCGCACAGATTATTTACTAGTATGAACATTGAGAGATGAATAAAGAGTTTTATTCAGCCCATCATGTGCAAGTGGGATGTGATGGGTTTTTTATTTAATGGGCTAAATCAAGCTTGTCTACCCATGTTAAGCCAAACCCGACCTATAAAAGAATGACTCATGAGAGAAATGAGCAATTATTTTCTAAGTAAAAATAACTGTTGTATAAATATGAAAAATGAGGAACATTTAGAATAAAATACAAATAATACATTCTTTTCCTTCCCTTGAGATAAGAATGTACTCATTCTCAAAGAATGGAACTCTAGGGCTTTGATCAATTCCTCTAATACTGCGACAATACTTAATCTGTGGTAAATAAGGTATCTCTGTTATTGTGATATGTTTTTTTATCGGTGTTACATGTTTCTCGACATGTTTTCGCGTTTGTTTTCAGTATTCAATTGTTCAATTATCAGTTCATCTTTTAGGAATCTATTTCCAACACCACTAAACAAGGTAGGGGTTTTTTTGTGACAAAAAAAATTATTGGTTCACATTGTATACTTCATGTTCTTGATAGAATTTTCTCTGGAATCTATTGAAGATTTAGGGAATAAAGTGTTAGCTTTGTCAACTACCATAAAAATTCCAATTTCTCCATTGTCGGAGATACACAACTGTTATTCTTTTGTATAGAGCGTGTGGCCTTTGGTGAAATTTTTTAATGAAAATTCTATTAAATGTCTTCGAGTCCACTCTATAATAGAGAGATAATAGCATTAAAGGAGCTGTCGAATCGATTTTTTTTTTTAATTGTATCCATAACATGATTGAAAAGATACCCAAAAAAGTGATTAGTATGGAATGAATGAGGTATTACTTTCATTTTAACTCAGGGAATTTGGAACTGGAGCAAAATTAATGATACTCATAAAGATACGTCTAGATGGAGTGTCTATAACATTTGATTGTTTCATTGAAAATCAACAATTGAAAAGAAATTTTCTCGATTTTTTACTTCTTTGTATCATCTATGAAAATGAGTCAATATTAAATATTTTCATATTGACTAATTCCTGCATCTACATACTTTTGTTGATGATAGGAGCTTTTTTTTTTGTTGGCTCATTTTCTTAAGCAATACAAACAATAGAAAGTAAATTTATTATTATTATTATTATTGTTGATTTACTGAGAAACGACTGAAATGTAAGAAGAACAATATAATCTAAGCATGTAATATATCGTGAAAATAGATAACATTCTGTAAGTCAACAATGTTAACCAAAAAAGAATTCAAGAACTATGGAGTAAAGGGAAACACCGTGTCAACAGAAGTTCAAATCTTTTAAAATCTTCAAGGAAACACTATGAAAATGCCCAAAGAGTATGAGAAGCACATTTGTTATACGTAGGAAAGATAAAGAAGTTCATATATCTTTCCAGAGTGATTGTTTTTTTAAATGAAACTAATTAATATCATTTTTATCAGCGCACATCACTAGAAACAGCTTGAAAGAATATGCACTAATTTTTCAAGATCTTAATTTGAAGTGTGGATTAGACATCTGGGTTTGGAATAGTGGTCAATGAAACAATTGATCGTTAAGTGATATTGTCAAGTGTGGTAGGTGGATCCAATTTCATCCATTCCATCGAGAACACTTATTTCCATGAGCTTGACAGATAAATTAGAATAGTTGATTGGGTCGGACTTGAAATGGTTAAAGATCGTCAACCTACCTGATTTAGCTGAAAATTTTAACGAAATCGAAGGGAAACTAGGATGGAATCTAAGATTTAGCTCAACTGTTATCTGATTTGCTCATCTCACAATTTAAATTATGTATCGATCTAAACGTCGTTTCAGATATATCTATGGGCTTCAAATGTTGGTCCATCAATGAAGTAAGATAATGACAATTAGATTCAAATTTGGCAGTTGGATCTGGCTCCACCCATTCCATCAAGAATAGCTGCTTCAAATTGGTTCATGAAATTTCTGGAGCATATTAAAACTTTTATCAAATTGAGCAATGTTCGACCAAATTTTGGTGTAGCTGTAACCAAAAGTTGTCATTGTGATATCCTTTTCATACGTGCCTGATGAAAACAGACTATTTGTTTCGTTGTGCATTGCTGAAGCCCTAAAAAGAGTTCTTGAATCGGCTAAGGAAGAAGTCCTTGAGACATCTGAAACATGATCATCACAATAATGGACTAGAAGAGGGTTGGGGTGTGAATTGAAAAAAACACTAGACTGGAAATCTTTCAAGAGAAATCATAAAATTTTGGGAATGTGGTCAAATCTTGGTAAAGGGAAAGAATTGCGGGGGTTTCAAAAACAGTAAAAGAAAATAAAAGAATCGACTGGAGAGTGGACGATATTTGCAAGTATTTCTAACTATAGCATGCTTTTTTCATCAATGATGACAAAACATATGTGGTTATCATGTGGAATGACTATAATTGTTAACCTCACATTGCAATAGGAGATGATAATAGGTTTTGGATCCATAATTAGGTTCAGGAATTTGGAAGGTACACTATTGTTAAAGAATTCGTGAGTTTAGTTGGGTGTTGATTTGTGGGAAAGCCCTGAAACAACGATAGAAAGGAGGTAAATGCAATGAAAACTTTTAACTTTACCACAATAGAATTTCCTAGTCACTGCAACGCAAACTTTTTCACAAAAGCAACCAAGTACACTCAAGTTGTTTCTCCCGCTGTGTTTGGAAAAGTTTTCTAGGTGGGTGTGAAAAAAAAAGGAAGGCGCAAAAAAGATATTCTTTGTGTTGGTTGGAATCACTCCAATGGACAATGATTTTAGTGATTGGTACATTGTTTGATAGATTTAGAACGAAATTCGACTAGCTTGTTCATGTGTAAGATCTAGGAAATCATTGACCGTCCGTTTTAATGTTACTCAAGCATTTGGTTGGCTCACTATCAAAGAAAAAAGAAATGGATTTCCCGTGATTCATTCCATGTCATAAAATTCTGTAGAGCTGCATTCATTTGCTAATTATCAACGATATAAAAATTTCATTTTGAAATGAAAATGAATCATGAATTTAATGTTTGGTACATTGTTTGAAAGATTAAAATGAAATTAGACTAACTTGTTCATGTATAGGATATAAAAAATCATTGAACTTCCACTCTCTATTGGGTGGTTAGTGAAGCTTGCACATTTGTCATTAAGGGGGTGCCGGGAGATAGAGGAGCTTCCGAATTCTAGTGAAGGACTAGTTAAAGCTTACACATTTATGTTGATTTGGAGCTTCCATACTCATGTGAAATTCAAATTGTGGAGTGAGTTGGACTTAAAAATATCAAAGATGGCCGATCTATCTGATTCAATTGGCAATTTAAAGAAAGTAAAAGTAACTAGTGTCGCAACCTACTATTTCCATTTGGAGGGGAAATGGCACATAGGTTTAAGGGTATTGCTCAAATGATAAGCTTAAGGCATTTGATTAGACATGGGCCCTCCTAACTCTTACTCCGTTCGACATTGGAGTATTTAATGTTAAATGAAATTGATGCTATAAGTATTCTCAAACATGTCACTACTAGCCTATTAGAATCAACTAGAAACCAAGCAAAGTATGAGGGTATACCTCACTTCCTACGCAACTAGAGAATTTAGAGTCGGAGACTTGATTAAACTAATTAAGCAACTAGCGTACTTTCGTCACTTAATCTTGTTCAACAAGATGTTTATCAAGTTGGATTGATTTTAAGCCTATCCATTAACATGTAATGCGATCATGTAGGTGCGCAATAATTAAAATAGCAATCAATAACAAAGGCAGTATTAAATAAATTGCAAGAAAAAAAAAAGAATCTAACACTAATAGATAAGAAAAATCCCATTTCTAACTAGACTAAAGGGAAATAATAATCAACACATTGAGAACATGTAATCCAATGATAATCGAAATAGAAATGTGCAAACAATAACCTAGCATTTGTCTTTAAGAATATTCAAAACTTTATTTGTAAACTCTAAGATCTTGTTCAATTGTTGACAAGGCACACCAAAGGGAAAGCTCACTTGTTGACAAAGCTCTCAAGGCACTAAGCCAAGGCTCACTGTTATCCACCACCCCGTAGCCACAACAACCCGGAAACTAATGGTCGAACTTTAACTCTGGCGGCGCTAGATCTTCATCTCTGACCACCATCGTCTATCGCTTACCATATATCGATCTAACACCACTGGGCCATCACTAACCACCACCGTGGCTTACCCCCGAAAAAACCAAATTCGCTTCCAACATCTACCATCACACTGGCCACTCATCCCGTTCAATGGAGGAGACAGAGCATATATCAAACAAAGTGCAACGCAGTGGCTTCATTGTCAATGAAAATCAACTTTTAACAACTAGTGAACGAACAAGCCACATCAAGACGCACCTTCAGATTCGAACCAAAACAAAAGTTATTTCTTAAACACTTCTAAGAAACATTTCGTCGAGCAAGTCTCAGGCGTTCGACTAAAAGCAATATGGCATGTCGATGACCCAACTCTTTGGTGTCGAGTTCATCCTACATCAATCAATCAAAGGACATCTTAAGTCGACGGAAATATTTTAGACAGATCCTTGACATGCTTTCACAGAAACAAACCAAACCTCGGTCTCATTTTTACAACGACACTAACTGAGGCATTATATCGAGTATTGAGCATTTCAAGCACACTCGCTGAAAGAGAAAGAAAAACCAAACTGACAAGGCTCAAACTTGCGCCCAAATTTGCGACCATCAACAAGCAACAATCTAAAATAGCAGCGCACAAACAGACGGGGACGGGACTCCTGCGACGCCAGCTACCCCTGCCGGCCTGACCCCCTACCGGACGTCTTCGCGCGACACTTGCTGCGGTTGTAATGTTCCCCATCGTACCAGTGTCCTCGTCGCGCTGCAGAGGGAAAAAAGAGAGGGAAGAGATGAGCAGTGCACAGGCCGGGCCGAAGGGAGAAAGAAAAAGAGGAGAGGAAGGAAGCTGGGTCGGGCCGAGAAAAAGAGAATGGGCCGACCCACACGGAAATTCAGCACGAAAACAAAGGCGGAGAAGCCTCACGTGCCAAACGCAATAACCAATTTCGTACATGCAAAATTTGTTCCTTTTCCTATTCTCTAATAAGCATGGGCGTATTACTCAAATCATACTTACTAATCAATTTCAAAATTGGGAAATCGGCTTTGCTCCTGCTTAAATTCTTGTTATGATGGTGATTCCCATTTTGTCAAAAAAAAATAAAAATTGTACGTCACAAAATAACAACCATGAACAACATCATAGAGCATGCATTATTAGACATCACACTCGTCATTTACATGAATCATACTGATTCATAAAATATGTCTGTGCATACACAACCTATATCTAATTTACAAGCAATTCTCATATAATTTCAAAAACGTCTTAAATTACTTCAATTTGAGCAATGTTGGAACGAATTTTGGTATAGATGTAAGACCAATTAATGTTGACGTCTGAATTTTTGTTAATAAACTGAGTACGCGTTTTTCCTAAGAAAATAAAACATACATATATATAAATATATAATGAGTAACAAAGAAATGAGGCTATAAATAAAACCCAAACCCATCAGGCTCATCTCGCACAACCCAAGACCGTTAGGTTCTTCAGCCCAAAAGAAGATATGGAAAATGCCTGTAGAGCCTCAAGTCTTTCTAGGTTACTTTCGTAAGGAAGACAGAGAGGGGCACGCACCCACGAAGAGCACGCCGGCACGGCCAAGAGAGAGAGGTGGAGTACGTGGAGGAGGCGGCATTCACGGAAAGTT
Organism: Eucalyptus pauciflora; assembly: GCA_007663325.1. Lineage (NCBI taxonomy): Eukaryota > Viridiplantae > Streptophyta > Magnoliopsida > Myrtales > Myrtaceae > Eucalyptus > Eucalyptus pauciflora. The sequence continues at coordinate 1,549,465 of VMYD01000067.1, forward strand.
CACCTCCATCGTCCCGGCGTTCTTGATGCTTTCCTCGTATCGAGAGCGCGGAGCCAAAAATCACGCTAGTTGTTTTGGGATTCATCAGTGAATGCGGGGTAGTGGATCGACTGCAAATTCAACTCCATCGAGGCATCACCGTCTGAACTCCGTCCACTAGGCAGACTGTAAGCACGTAATCTACTTGACTTGAAAATTTAAATAATTGCTGAGATATATACATTATCTTGGCAGAGGTCGAGGGGTGAGAAAGAAACTCGCGTGCATAAATGTTTGATGCGATTGGTTGTGCTTGTTTGATGGTATTACTATTTCCGAGTCTTGTTAGGTTGAAGTCCATAATTGTTGGCAGGGTTCCGAGACGATTGACCAAAATAAAGAGGAAGAGGAGCTCGAAGGCCATCCTGAGCATGAAAATTAAGTTAGAATCTGAGTTCCACGTGTTTTTGAGTTTTTGGGGAAGCGACACGCACCTAAACTTCACTGATTACCTTTACCGCAGCATGGTCTGTGCGGGGCTCTGCATTTTCCTTAACAGTGAAGAACTCAAAGATGGTGAAAAAATCAGTGAAGTTTTGAAGGCAGTGAATGAGTCTCAGATCTGCATACCCATTTCTCTCAAAACTTCGCTTTCAGTTCATGATGTCTCCGTAAGTAGTCCACATGGTAGAATGTACCTCAGAATCATATGAGAAGAAAGAAATCATCCCCATTTTCTATGATGCGAAGCTTGATGATGTGAAGCTCAAAACCGATTTGTACAAAAAAAAAAGCCATACTCAAGCACAAGGAGAGGGTTGGCTCCGATGAATTGGAGCGATGAGAAAGCCATACTCAAGCACAAGACAAGGAGAATGTAATCGTAAAAAATTCAGCACGAAAACAAAGGCGGAGAAGCCTCACGTGCCATACTCAAGCATATCCTTGTAGTTCATCGTAGCCAGAGAAATTGAGTGGGGAAAATAAACCCTAAGTTCTTGTTTTGTGAATTTTTTTTTTTTTTTGGTTCATGAGTTAAATGATCTTCAGGTTAGGTTTGTTAGAATCACTGATGTGAACTTTTCTTTGTGCATTGGTGCAGCCCTGAAGAAATGGTTGAATTGATTATTGTGGAGGTTTTTATGAATACGATGGATAACGCCGGATTTTGATCGGAGTTTAATTGAAGATGGGTAACAGCTGATACACGTTGTGAGCCTATATGGAATTTTGGGAGAACATAGGTAGGCGCGGGATCTCCTCTAGAAAGTCACTTGAATTTTTGTAGCACAAATATCTTCAGGAATTTCAAGGTAAATTTTATGAATGTTTACTGAACTTTAGCATACTTACAATCGTGTCACTGAATCCTAATTTCTTTCATTAAGAGCATGAAACTTTACCATTTTTTTTTTTATCTAATGATGTATTTTGGTTGGATTCACAAAAAAATAAAAAATCTTCAAACAAAATGCTGATGTGGCGAACATGTGGCAATTTTTCGGATGCCATGTGACTACACATGTTCACCCATCACTACCATGTGTCCACTATCTCAACACATTGCCTGAAAAGTGATCATTGCGATTAAAAAACGCATCAATTGTAAAATAAAATAAAATAAAATAAAAGGAAAGCATGGTCCATTGAATGTTAGAATTATTGCAAAATCTACTAAAATTCAGTTTCATATATAGATATTAGGAGCATTTGTATTACTAGTATTAAAATGTTTTATAAATTTTAACGAATTATTATTATTTAAAAAAAAAACGGAGTGGGGCCGGGCAGCCCACTCCGCCGGTCTCCTTCTCTCCTCACGTCGCGCACCCCTATGCAACAGCGACGTGCAAAAGCAGATCAGCAGGAACAGAAGCAGAGCAGGCCGCGGCAAGTTCCTAGGGTCAGGGATCAGTCGACCACGGCAGGCTGGTGGTGGCAGAAGCCATGTGCGCCTGCCGGTGGTCTTAAAAGAGAAAGAATATGTTCAGCCAAAAGGGGTTCGGGGGAGAGCTTGAGAAACGGAGATAGGAGGAGAGCCATTTTTTATTTTATTATTTTTTTTTACAAGGGGCGACTGAGAGAAAGTGAGGGCTCCAAACACCTCAGCCACGCGCGGAGCCGTCCGACGACCTCTCCCGGCGACGTCCTCAAACCGAACAAGTAAGCCTCGGCTCTGCTGTTGCCCTGTTTTGGGCACGCTAGGTCGGAGCTCGTGGCCATCCTGTTCACGCGATCTCCGGCCCCGTCGGTCCTGTTGTCATCAGTCTCCGCTTGTCTTTCGTCGAGAACCCAACGCGGGTTTGAGTCCCGTTCGAGTCGGAAACTCCATTATCAGTGTCGCACGTCACCTGTTCGTGAAAATGCCTCAACTACATCCACAAACTTTTTCAAGTTTGATTTGCTTCGGGAAATATAGGTCCTTTCGTGCATCCTTTATTTGCGCCATGACATGTTTACGGAGGGGTGACGTTTACGGGGGCTGGGAGTCGGCTTGGCCGAGGACAACTCCATGCCGCTCGGACTTCGACTAATGGAGGAATCGGGGTATGTCACGGTTTGGTCTGAGTCGGGACCGTCGAGCGTAGATCACTCATGAAGACGCTCCAGTAGCCGATGGTGGTCATTGGAGGATCGAGTGATTCTTGATTTAATATAGAATGGTTGGCGTTCTGTTGTTCTGGGTTTAATGGACGTCGTTGGTTTCCGGGCGTGCTGAAGAAGGCGTGATGGAGCAAGCGTGGAAGGCGATAAGGGCAAAATGGGTTTTAAGGCAGGTGGGCGTGGTTCTAATTATAATTGGGCTGGTGTTTCCGGGCTTATACTGACTAATTGAAAGAGGGCTTCAGTAACGGGCTTGGTGTTTGCTTTAGGAAGAGTGGGCTTGTGAAGTTTTAATTAAAATAGGCCTAAGTAGTAAGCCCATTTGAAGCCTGTCCTTTTTATAACCGATACCTGACCTTAGTTTGGATACGGGCCGTAGAATTAGGCCCGCGCCTTCACGGGCCCAGTCACATATCAGGACCCGGCCCAGGAGGCACTTTTTGTTTTGCGGGCGGGGCCTCAATTTTAAGCTGGACTGGGCCCGCACATCAGCTCCAATCCGGTGAGGGCCTGGCGACCCGGGCCGGCCCGGATATCCGACCCGGGTCCCTATTTCCAGATTGAAAAATAAAAATAAAAAATTTAACAAATTCCCAAAAAATTCTATTTTTTTAAATTAGGAAAAATAATTAAAAATTATTTTTTGAGTAGTTTTTTCTTAACATGTATGAAAATCTTTGGTAAAAAAAAATTATGCTCAAAATTGACTAAGCTTTTAACATTTTATAATAGGGTTTAAGATAAATGTTCTTCATTGTGCGCTTTCAGTATATTGATCATGGTTTCCATTTAGTCTAGTTAGAAATGGCATTTGTCTTATTTCTCAGTGTTTGATTCTTGTTTTTCTTGCAATTTATTTAATGCTTCATTAGTTCTAATTATTGTTTTAATGATTATGCACATTTATTATCACCTCACATGTTAGTAGATAGGTTTAGAATCAATCCAAAATGCTTAACAAACATCTTGAAATGAATAATATTAGATACCAAAATGACACTAGTTGGTATAACCAAGTTTCCGTCCTTAAATTCTTTAATCATGTATGAAATGAGATATACTCCCATACCCCCATTTGGTTTCTAGCCGACCCCAGTAGGTTAGTGGTGACTCATCATTAGAAAATCTTTAAAGCATCAATTTAACTTAGTATCGAATATCCCAATTTCGTGTAAGGTATGGGCTTGAAAAAACTCGCATATAATTGAGGGTTATAAGCCCACCTTTTAAGTAATACCCCTAAATTTATATATTTTTCCCTACGGACAAAAAGGGTAGGTTACAACGCATTATATAATCACGTAAAATAAATCCATAAATCAAGACAAGCACACTGCAATTGTAAATAATTCAGCACTAATAACAAAGTGGAGAAGCCTCATGCACTTCACGCTTGGACCAACCGTTAGCAGTGAACGGGCGGGCAAGTAAAAACAAAAGACAACGAAAGCCAAAGCCCACAAGAATGGAGCCATAAAACAAACGAGTTTACCAACGCGAACTTATGTCACGTGTAATTGATTATATAAATGCAAAATTTGTTTCTTTTCCTATTATGTGGTAAGCATCTTAACTTCTTTTTTTTCAATTTGAGCAATGTCGGACCAAATTTCGGTGTAGACGTATACCGCTTAGATTGTCATTTTGATATCCTTTTTATTGCGTGCCTGACGAAAACAGAGTTTTTCTTGCATTGTTCATTGTTGGAGTTTCGAAGAAGTACTTGAATCAGCTGCTGACGAGAATTCTAGGCATCTGAAATATGCCAATGCAAGAAGTTGGACTTGGAAGTACATAAATTGCTAGCAAAGACAAAAAAAAATGGAATTCCATTTCAAGTAATATCTCTTCATCTTTTTTGTAAGTGACTATTGTACGAGTGAATGTTCAATAGAGCCCAAATTGTAAATGTATTTAAAATGCAAAGCTTAATCAAAAGATTAGCTATGAAAAATATTAAGGCAAAAAGGAAAATTGGGTCCAAGTCAGAATGTTCAATAGAGCCCAGATGGCAGCGGCCCGAATTTTTGGTGGTATGAAAGAGAAACTAAAAACATGATCAACACAAGAATGGACTAGAGCAGGGTACGGGTGTAAATTGAAAAAACAAATGACTGGGAATTATTTAAGAGAGATCACAAAATTTTGGGAGTGGGGCCAAATCTTGCAAAAGAAAAAAAAAATCTAATGGAGTTTTAGCAAAAAATAAAAAGAAAAGAAAAGAATCATGTGGAGTGAACAATACCCACGAATCTCTTCGTTTTCTGGATAAAGCGTACTATTTTCACAAATAATAGTGTGTCTGTGATATCCCTCTGTCAAACCTTCAGGTCGAAGGTCTTAATAGTTTGTATAGAGAGCCAAATGAGATTGACTGATGGTGGGCTTAATTTTATGGGTTCTTGTATATAGAAAGAAGCATTTTTTCAAATTTAAAAAAATAAAATAAAATAAGAAGAAGAAGAAAATAATAGCGCTCGAGTGTTGTCATGACCCTCTTGAAACAAGATAACCAATGGAGTTTGCAGCGTTGGCATCCTACGCAACGCTATCAAGAAAATGATATCGTTGATTTCTAAAGTGAGCTCCATCCTTCCTATTAGAATATTTAAATAATAATTAAATAATAAATCACACATTTATCTAATAATTTAAGTTTTTATAGTAGTCGATGGTGATCTTGCATAAATCTCACATGGTATCGAGTTATTAGGTCTTAAGTTGGAATTTTCCAAGTCCATATTTGCCTCTCCAATCACATATTTATATGCTTTAGGCTAAGGCCAAAGGTTAGCCTACACTTAAGGGAGAGTGTTAGAATATTTAAATAATAATTAAATAATAAAATAAATCTTCCTCAAACAGCTTAAACTTTCAGAACAGTCGAAGGTGATCCATCAAAACTTCACATAATATCAAAGCTAGGGAGTTTTGAATTTGAATCTTCCTAACCTTATGAAGAATTTTAATTTCAAACCCTTTTTTTTTTTTTTTATAATAAAGTTATATTTCCTGAAAAGTAGAAACAGAAATTGGGCTGTAGTTTCTCAGAGAAGATGTTGAAGCGCTAAGCCTTTTGTTCGGTGGTCACGGCTTCGCACAAGAAGATTAGCTTGTCTGAGGTTCCTCCGATATTAACTACTTGTGCTTGATTGGTGCTATGCAAAAGAAATAAAATAAACGGAGCTTCAGTAATCAGTTAAAAAAAAAATTAGAATCACATCTAATTGAGGACATGGAAAGAGGCCCTAATTGACGTCGCAGCTATGAGGGGGTTAGTCTTGAAAACTAACAGGTAATGCTCTGCTATTTCACCACTAAATGTGAGGTACATAAGTCATTCAACTGAACTTTACAAATATAAAGAGTTCCAATGCCCAATGCAACCCTTTTGCATACAAATAATTGTACACTCGAGCAAAGTCGTATCCTATGGAAAAACTCAAGAATAGAAAAAAAAAAAAAAAAAAAGGTACATAAAAGGAATGGAGAAGATTTAATTGACGGGAGGAAGTTTGATTTAATTTTTTCTGTAAAATAGGCTTAATTTGTTGCAAGACAGAGAAAAGCTGATTGGAGATTAGAACATGATAAAGATCATTCCGATTTGAGTCCACTGTGAAACGCAGTTAAATATATTTGTTACAAAGGTGTGCGAGTTTTCGTAGGACTTTTTAAATGAATGTTCGAGGTGTCTTCAGGTCCTCTGCAATACATAGAGGAACGATTCCAAGATTCTGCAGTCATAAAAAAGATTGACACAAAGTTATCAACATTCCGGTCACAAATTACTAGTAAAAGGTAAAGGGCGGAATTTTACAGTAAATTATCAACTAAGTTCCAAATTGACCATTTCAATGTAAAGAGGAAGAAAATGCTCGAAGAAGTTGGAGAATCTCCTCTCGTTGCACATAATATAGATAAAGGAGTTAGCATAATACTACAAACTAATATCTTTTTTTGTTAGAATCTCACTAAAAATAATTCGGAAGAATGTTCTCAAGATTTTACTTGGTATAATTTGCTTATCTCAGAATTCAAATCCCTTAGAAACCGACATCTCATTTCAAATAGATCCCTAAATTTCAAATGATGGTCCTTCAATGAAGTAACATAATGATGACCTATTCAAGTTTGGTAGTTTGATCCAATTTCACCAATTCCATCAACAATATCTATTTGACATTGGTTCATGAATCTTTTAGAGCATCCTAAATTTCTTCAAATTGAACAATGTCCGACCAAATTTTGGTTGGCTGTAGACCGATCGGTTGTCATTTGATATCGTTTTATTCCACACCCAATAAAACAAACATTTTCTTCGTCGTGCATTGCTGCAAGCTACTGAAGAGGTTTTGAGACAGCTGACATGCTACAAGAAGGAGGACTCATGTAGTTGAATGATTTCACGGGTCGATGTTTCGATGACGAAGATGTCGCAAAAGGTACTGGGAATCATAATGTAAATGGGCCCCAATTCTAAATAATTTCCTGACAAATGACCATGTGATTTTAAGTAGTGTCATCTTCATTATTTGTTCACCTTCTAGGTAAGAATTTGAATGAGCCCCAGATCCCTCTCTCTCTTCCATCCAAATTGATGTTATTATTAATCCAATGCCTATTTTAGAAAAATGATGTTTATGAGTGCTCTTCCAATTTGTTAGACATATTTGGTACGAAGTATTTTCAATTTTTAAAATATTTATTTTTTGTAATACAAGAGAATTCAGTGTATTGACATTTTTTTTTTAAATAATTCTTAATTGATTCCTTAAAAATTGCTCACTAGACACTCGTTAGTAACATCCATTTTATAGAATAATTTTATTGTTGGTGGACAAATGCCACGTGTGTCTGTTGGTAAATGTGTTGATGAGAGACGAGTTATCAAGGTCCCTGATGTCATTATTGTAGGTTGTTGAGTATTTTATAAGTTGTATAGATGTATTCTTTCGTCTGCCATTTAAGATATTAATAACAACAATAAAAATAATATAAAAATTCATTTTCATGGAATTTGTAATCTGAAACAGTTAGTGCAATGATGATTCATGAGCCAGAGAATTGCCCCACTAAACCAACCTAATCTCGTACCACCCATTTATGTTCATCAACATGTCTAGTTGATGGTGCATTGCTTAAACTGGTTGCATTCACATGTCTGTCTATCGCATATTCAGCGCTCATTTATGGATGCTGATCTTTATATTTCGAGCTGAGCAATTCCAAAACCGATGCACGTATTGTTCAGTGTTGCACTTTGAGAGTTAAAAGCAATTGGAATGTTGTGGTTGAGTGTTGAATGTGTGTGAAGAAATTATCGGTTAAGAAGTGTAAATACATTATCAAATTGACTCTAAAACCAAGTAATGAAAACTAGCTTGGGGGCCACATATGACTTCATCGTAGAGGCAACTCGTTTGGTAGGTTCAAGAACAAACTCTTGTGGAGTTTGAAACAAGTCCAGATTCAGTTCTAAAGTATTCATTCAACTTCTTGAGAGGTTAAAGACCGACTTCTAGAGGAAGTTTCAAATTGACTTTAGCAAGAGACTGTAAAGAGCAAAGTTGCGGTGAGTGAGTATGCACAAATACGAAGATTGCAGTGTGAGATCTTGAGAAGCTTGAGATGAGCTCGAAGATGGAAAATTGTCCAAAATGTCTTAAACTTATTGTACGACAGTCAATTCATTCTTTAATCTTTCAATCGTGCCAATTTAGTATTAAAATTTTTGACAATTTATCGATTTAGTTCTATAGATTTTGATGATTTATCAATTTTATCATAAACATTTTAATAATCTACTAATTGGCTGGAAATCACTGAAGTGGTGGTTGAGTCATCATGGGCCGTCCTACACTGCATGACAAGCGCTGATGTGGATAACTTTTATAATTTTTATTTTTTAAAATTTTTTAATTTTTTTTCTTTTCTTTCTTTCTTTTTCACTTTTTTTTCCTCCGTTGGCTCTCACCCGAGGCTAGCATCCTCAAAACCAGTTGACTTGATTTAGTCTTAAGACTAGCGCATGATTAAGCTCCGAGTTTGGTTCTTCTGTGAAATTTTCAAGCCATTCTCCTTTTTCCTCTTACTAAAAAAAAATGCACCCAACAAGAAAATAACCAGCAATCATATAACATAGCATAATATATATGTGTATATTATTCATACGAATAGCTGAAAAGTTCACATTCACAGGTCGCATATGTGTACGTCACTAAAGCCCTGACACTTCCATGTTATATCTTAGCCAAAGGGGATCTTATCACAAAAATAGCTTTTTTGGAAAATAAAACTTCCATCGAAGATAAACAAATGCAAGGCTTTCATAAAATTAACGAATGAGGTGTGTTGATGAATGATAGGGGAACTTATTTCGCTTCAGTCCTAGATGGAGATCACTTTTGCTAAACAAATAATAAAGAAAGATCTAACCAAGCAAATGAGTGAAAGTTAAAAAACAACTTGAGGCTAAGACAAGGTCAATGGGCTAAACCAAACTTATGTATAAAGCAAAAGGCATTGAAATTTTGTCCCAATTTTGGAACCGCAGAGTGATCTTGATGATTTTCAAATAGTCAAAAGTTCTATTCACCTTAGCTCATGTCGATTTTCGTCAACATCTGTTTTGGCATGCCCGCAAATTGATTTATTCCAACACGTTCACATTATATGCTCTTGGGGAACTTCTTAACAAGACCCTCACCATAATTGTCCATTTTGTATCATATGTTTTACGACTACAACATTGTTTATCTCAATTTGGAGATCTTTTAAACATCCGATTTACCAATCAGACGACCACGTTAAATTGGAAGGGTAAAAACTAGTCATTTGCTAGGAAAGAAAACATTTTGCGCACCAACAAGGCTAAGAGAATTTCAAGCAGGTCTCAGACATCTATAAAAAAAAAAATTCTTTTCTGTTCCCTATTTAATTTTTAATTTTTGGGATAAAAAAGCACGATCAATGACGTAATAAAAAAGTACCTGCAATTCCCTCTGGACATTGTTTAGAAAGAGGAGGACCATGCGTAAATAGCACTTTCGATTTTGGGCTAAATGCGGCCGAGATAGAAACTTTTGAGAAGATGCTAAAACATGGAACTTCTAATTCAAATAGGATAGATTGGAACATCGATACAAAATAATGGCCCATAAATTCGATTTGAGAGGCTCAAAGTTTAGGCTGCTTCACAATGGAATGGACTAAACTTGAACATAGTAATACTTGATTTGAGAGGCTTCTCTAAACTTTATTAAACTATTTCATATTGGAGTTGTCGAGACATCGCATGTTAAACTTGAAGCTTATGTTATGATTATTTATTATAATAAATATAAACAAGTGTTCCACTTTATTTTATAACTATAATTACTATAACTCATAATAATGAGAACTTATCGATAATGAGAACTTATCATAATAAAAATGATAGAGTTAGTTCCTTTTTTTATTACAAATATCAACAATATATCTATTTTCCATTCATATATGAATAATAGCGATGGATGATGCGAGAAATCTAACTTAACCTATGCATTAATTCCTTCATACATGTCTGCTAGGGACTCAAAACATAATTGTCTTTTTTCCTCTCTCTAAATCTTGTGTTAATAGCTCATTACATCACTAATCACTTGATTAGTTGCACGATTGATGATTTATTAAGCCCTACTTAGCTCAGGAGAATTCTCAATTAAACATGAAAATGGCTTCTTCTTCTTTTTTTTAACAGAAAAAATGGCTTATTTTAATTGATCAAAACCTTTGCTTTCCTGGAAAATAAAACTCATTTCCAATAAAAGAAAAAGGAAAAGAAAAAAATTAGTGGAGCCCAATTAGCATTTGGCAGATCCCAAGAATGGTCAAATGAGGAGAAAAAGAGGAACTTGCTTCGCGAGTTCGACCTTGACTCCGTAAAGTTCGCCGATAATAGCGCGTTAGTACGTAGACACAACCGACGACGAAAGACCGTGAAAAGTCAAGTCAAGTCAACTCATGTCAACTTTTGATTAAGACAAGCCGAGGAAGGAAATTCATGCGTTCACATGGCTTGTCGATGAACATTGATTTTTAGTCGTCTCCTGGACAAGCCTTCGCCTCTAATAAAAATTGCTTGGACAACTAAGACGCGTTCGGTAATGTTTCTGTTTAAAAATTGTTCTCGAAAACAGAAATAGAAAAAATTATTTCTGTTCAAGGGAACAATTTTTGAACAGAAAACGCATTTGGTAACTGTACAAATTTTTTTATTTCTGAAATAGAAAAATAACAGAAACACATTTGGTAAACTTATAATTTTTTTTTTTATTTCTTTTAATTTTTTAATATTTTTATTTGTTTTTCCTCTTTTTCTTTATTTTTTATTTTTTCCTTTGTCCGGTCACCGACCTTGGCCATGGTTGTTGACCGGCCAACAAGGGCCGCCGAGCTCGCCCAGCCACCGATGAGGACCGCTGGGAGATGCCAATCTGGCGATGGCCCAGCGAGGCCGAGCCTCGCTGGTGGCTAGGCAAGCTCGGCCTCGCTGGATCTAAGCGAGCTCTCCATGGTTGGCGACTGACCGACGAGGGCCGCCGAGCTCGCCCAGCCACCAGTGAGGACCATTGGACAACACCGACCTGGCGGTGGCCCAGCAAGGCCGAGCCTCGCCAGTGGCTGGGCGAGCTTGGCCTTGCCAGATTTGGGCGAGCTCGAGCTCGCCCAGCCAAGGCGAGGCCAAGCCTCGTCGGGGGCCGATGAGCCTCACCGTGGTTGGGCGAGGCCACCGGCCCTCTTGGCCATGGCCAAGGCCGGCAACCGGCCAAAAAAGAAGAAGAAAAAAAAGTGTTTTTCGGAATTATTCCTAAGAACAAGAAATAAGTTTTTTTAACTTCTTATTTCTGTTTCAAATCTGTTCCCGAAAACAAAAAAAAATAGATTTTTTGTTCCCCGGAACAAAAGTATAAACAAACGCATTTATGTTCCGGGGAACAAAAACACAATTAAACAAACAGAGCCCTACTAACGACTACTTGGTTTCAAATATTGGGCCCCCAAACCCCCTACCCTACCCCCACAAAAAAAAAAAAAAAATCACCGATGAAGCGTGGACGGTGAAATCTTTTTATTTGTTTATTAGTAAGAATTTACATACTGAAGAAATTCAAGTTGGACCAAGCCTTTAATCACAATAAGTAACTATAATAGAGTTATCGATAAAAAAAAAAATCTCGAGTTTATTACACGGAAATTAATTCAATTATAAAATTTTCAATTTAGCCAATTTAATTTTATATATTTGCCAAGAGTTCTATTGTAGTCTATCAAGTAAATTTTAATTGAAAATCGTTAACGTAGTGGTTCAATTATCTTTGGCCATCCTACGTAGCATGGCGATGACATGGAATGACATTATTTTGGTTTTTTTCTGATTTTTTCTGATTTTTTTTTTCAAAATTGCTCGAAATGGCATTGATTTGATTGATGCAATAGTAATAATTCTCCGAAAACCATATAAATTATGATTTGTCTTTCATCCCACTTGATGTTATTATTAAACAATGCTTATTTTAGAGAGGATAAGTGCGTTCAAAATTTTAAGGCTCATTAAGAAAGTGCAATTCCTAAAATATTCAAAATGTGCAATCAAGGTTTAATTTGTCAAATTAATGCAATCAAATGTTTCCATTAACCTTATTTAACTTGGCCTACGAAAAATGCTAATGTGGATTTTTTTTGTTGTTTTATCTCTCCTAAGTAGTGTTAATTTTGTTAAAGCATTAAGCATAAGATTAAAACGACATCATTTTGGTTCAAATGTTTTTTTTTACCTAATTCTTAGTTAAACCTTATTAAAAAAAGGGATAAATTTTTTTGCAGAAAAAAAGAAATAGAAGCACACAGATGAGGGCGACTAGTGAGGGTTCCCAAACTAGCAAAGTTCAAAAAAAAGAAAAAAAGAAAAAGTGCACACCGATAAAGTCACGTCAAGTTTTTTGTTAGTCAAGTTGGACGGAATTAAAAAAGACTATTGCACTAATTAGACAAGTTTTTGGATTTAATTGCAATGATGGTTCATGATCTAGGAAATTACCCTTCAAAACCAAGTTGATCTCTCACCACCTACTTATGCACATTGACATATGTAGTTGATGTTGCATTGCTCAAACTACTTGCATTAAGTGTGATATGTCCATCTGCCGCATATATCTATGGATGCTGATTTTTATATTTCGAGCTACTGCATGTAATTGTTCAGTATTCTTAGAATGTTCATTTGTTGCACCCTTGAATGGTAAAAACAACTTGAAAATAGTGATTCAATATCATAATTTTGGGAAGTTATTATTAGTTAAGAAGCATAAATACATTATCAAAATGATTCTCAAACCAAGTAATGAAATCTAGCTTGGGGCCATGTGTAACTTCACTATAGTGGTAACTCATTGGGGAGGTTCAAGATCAACTTCTCGTGAACTTCTTCGAGACGTTAGAGACCAACTTCAAGAGTGAGTTAAAATTGAGTGAGTATGCAAATACGGAGATTGCATGTGAGATTTTAAAAGCTTGAGATGAGCATCGCACTTTTGGTAGAGAAGATGACGTGCGATTAGTCCTCAAATTGAGATATTTCCCTAGAAAAGAGTCTGCAAGCATCAGCCTCCCTTTCCGCTCAATGGTGTGCTTTCAATTGAGTACAACTCTGAACGCCATTTTAAAAGACAAACCAGTTTCAGCTTTAAATTTATGGAACCAGATTGGTGTTTTCAAAAGAGAATGACAAGAGGACAGTGAAGGATCCTCTCACAAGCAAAAGCAGCACCTACCGATCGGTCAAAAGGAGCTTATTCTGCCGTGTCTGCCACGTGTCTGCCACTAGCTGGGTGGTCGGTGGAGCTTTTTTGACTTTAGGGGTTGGCATAATTTACTCTGCAGTCCTCTCTTTCTCGGAAATTCACCATCGGTTTCCTCGGCGTTTCTTGATGTTTTCCTCGCCTCGAGAGCAATCAAGAGCCAAAATTCACCTCTCCTTGAGAAGCCTCAGCCGATCTTCTTTCTCGGAAATTCACCTTCGTCTCCCCCGCGTTTCTTGATGTTTTCTTCGCATTGAGAGCAATCACAGAGCCAAAAATCACCTCTCCTCGAGAAACCTTAGTCGATCTTCTTTCTCAGAAATTCACCTTCGTCTCCCCCGCGTTTCTTGATGTTTTCTTAGCCTCGAGAGCAATCACATAGCCAAAGATCAACTCTCCTTGAGAAGCCTTAGTCGATCATCTTTCGCGGAAATTCACCTTCGTCTCCCCCGCGTTTCTTGATGTTTTCTTCGCCTCGAGAGCAATCACATAACCACAAATCACTTCTCCTTGAGAAGCCTTAGTCGATCATCTTTCTCGGCAATTCATCTTTGTCTCCCCCGCGTTTCTTGATGTTCTCTTCGCATCAAGAGCAATCACAGAGCTAAAATCGCCTCTCCTTGAGAAGCGTTGGTCGATCTTCTTTCACTAAATCTTGTCACAGTTAGCTTTTTATCTTGCGCGCCATGGTTAAATTGTTGGTGAATGCATTGTAGACGATCGGCCACAAATTGGACTCCATCAAGACTTCGCTTTAATCACCGACTGAACTTCATCATTCTGGGCCGGCTATAAGTAGGTAATTGACTTGACTTGGAAATTTAAATAACTGCTCAGTATATATACATATCGACAAACGTGGAGGCACAAGAAAGAGACTTGCACGTATAAAGATGCAATCCATTGTGCTTGTTTGATGATAGAGTTAGAGTGAGTGAGTAAGCAGTTAAGGAGATTGCAGTGTGAGATCAGGAGAAGCTTGAGATGAGCTTTGTGTTTTTTGTAGAAAAGATGATGTGACATTAGCCTTAAAGATGAGCTTCGTATTTTTGCAGTTTGCCATTTGTACCGCTTGCAAATAATCTTAAAATATTTATTTTGTAATACAAGAAAATTCAGTGCGTTGAAAATTAAAAGAAAAATTATTATTTGATTACTTAAAAAGTGCTCGTTAGACGCTGATTACAAGATTCATTTAAAAATAGTTTTGTCATTGGTGGATGAATGTCATGTGTGTCTGTTGGTAAATGTGTTAATGAGAAATGAATTATATAGGTCATTGACACGATTATTGTCGGATATGGTTAGTGCAATAGTGATTCATGAGCTAGGCAATTGGCCCACTAAACCCATCTAATATCGTACCACCGATTTATGTTCGTCGACAAATCTAGTTAATGGTGCATCGCTCGGACTCCTCGCATTAAGTGTGAATATGTCTATCTACCCCACATTTATTGGCCATCTGTGGATGCTGATCTTTATATTTCCAGCTGAGCAATCCCAAAGCCGCTGAATGTTTGTTCAATATTCTTAGAATAATCATTTTGTTGTACACTTGGAGAGTTAAAAAAATTGGAAAATAGTGATTTGAGTGTTGTTTATTGTGCGAAGAAATTATTAGTTAAGAAGCGTAAATACATTATCAAAATAACTCCAAAATCAAGTAAGGAAAACTAGTTTGGGGGCCACATTTGACTTCATTGTAGAGGTAACTTGTTGGGAAGGCTCAAGAACAACTTTTTGTGGGGGTATGAAACAAGTCCAGCTTCTGTTCTAATGTATTCATTCAACTTCTTCGAGAGGTCAGAGACCGACTTCTAGAGGAAGTTTAAAATTTGACTTTGGCAAGAGGTTATTAAGAGCAGAGTTACGTGAGTGAGTATGCAGATATGGAGATTGCAATGTGAGATTCTACGAAGCTTGAGATGAGGTAAAAGAGGGAAAATTGTTTAAAAAGTCTTAAATTTATTGTATAACGGTTAATTCAATCGTAAACCTTTTAATTGTGTCAATTAAGTCGTAAATTTTTTGATGATTTATCAATTTAGTAATAAATTTTTTAACGATTTGCCAATTTATTCATTTTGGCTAGAATGGCTAACGCCTTAGTCTAGTTAACACTGTCTGTTTTATGTGACATGATTAGTGTTGATATGGATAGTTTTTGCAATTTTATTTAATTTTATGATTATTTTCATTTCCTTTTTATATTATTTTCTCTTCTCTTTTTCACATTTTCCCTCCGCCAACCTTTGCCCGAGGCTGGTGACCTCAAAAACGATTAGCTTGATTTAGTCTTACGTCAATGCCTAGCTTATACTTCTTAGGTCAAAGTCCAGCTTAGACTTAAGAGAGAGCTTAACTCAACCATAGTGACCCCCATTTTCACGTAGGAAGAGGGAGGTAGAAAGTTCAATTCTTTACTTTCTCAAGGATTGGGGGTGTGGATATTTAGTTTTAACTATGATGCTCGACTTCCACGCTTTACAAAGAGGTAAAACAAAAATTTGAAAATGAATTGAAAGTTTAGTTCTTAGAACACTTGATACTGATTACACAAATGATCTAAAATTCAAAACAAAACATAAGTAGGCTACTTTCGAAATATAATCAACTAACGTACTTGGTGATGTTTGGCCTTTAAAATGGTTTGATGCTTCTCCGATGCCATCAACATTCAATCACATTAATTACTCGAACAACTCAATGAATGGTGTACACTAAGATTGCTCTCTCCTTTCCCCGTTGACTGTTAAAATTACAATTACCAGCAACACGCTGAATTACGAGCCAAATTAGCTGTTATCTTTGTCCTTTCAACTCTTTTTAGAAACGATTTTCTTGAAAAAGAAGCAACACTTTGGGAAGCACCAGACGAGGTCATGACTTTGTAACTCAAAAACACGTGGGGATGGCGGGGAAACCGAAGAAACAGGCTGTCATTTCCGGTCGATTATCATTACTAAATTCACCGCCCTTGCTCTGATTATTAAAATTATTTGTTACGTTGAGAATTTTCTTCGCAAATACGCCGCTGAGGAAACAATTATCTAGCTTAAAAGATTTGTAAGGCCTTATTAAATACATTTAATTAGAGATTAATTGAGACGAAATATTAAATACTTTATACTATGGTCAAATAGAAATGTTAACTTTAACTCATTGGTAATCTCCAAAATAAGTTTGGATTCATTATTGAAACAGTTGGTGCTTTGAAACAATCAAATAATCGTTGGCAAGTGGATTCAAGTAAGAGGATCAGATATTTCCACAAATAATTGTCAGTAAATTATCAAAATAAGTGGTGATTTCGAAACAATTGAATGAACGCTGATACCTCAATATTGATAAAGCTAAAACTCCTTGTAACTTAATCTGTAAAAAGTTGATAAATCTTAAAATTTTTGTGGATGATGAAAATACGTTTTGCGTATCCATTTTTGTAAGCGATGTAAGCAATTCTTTTTATAAAAATATTTTGCAAATAATTTATTTTTAACGAAATAAATGCACCAAGAAACGGCATTACTTTTACCTTTTTATTTTACTTAATGTGCGAAGGCACGTGCATTACATTGAATTTAGTTTTTAGTTTTCATGTCAAATCAAATCTCATACGAAGCTGTAGTTCAGCTTGGGGTAGAGAACAAATCTAATGAATGTTGATTTTCCCTCCATCTCAGAATCTTTTCTAAAATTTCTTGACTTAAAATGGATGCTCGTTTCAAGTTGAAGGTTAATCATTCTCATTATTTGTATCGACACCAAGCATCATTTATTTTTGAAACATCACTTTTTATCCTGAATACTATTAGGCTTTACAATTACACCTTATATAGTAATTTATAGTTTAATGACCAATTCTTAGCATTTAGATACCCAACTACACAAATTAATTTCAATGGTTTTTTCCATCGTAGTAGCTGGTGCCCCTTTGACTTTAGTCGTTTGCATATATTATTACCTAATTTAAGATTTGTTACTCTGCAAGTCCTCTTTTTCACAGAAAATCAACTTAATCCTCCTCAGGACTCTTGATGTGTTCTTCGTACTGAGAGCAACCGTAGGGCCAAAATTCACCTGTCCTTGAGAATCGATTAGCTCTGTTTGCATGCCGTGGTTCAAATGCCGGTTGTTTTGGGGTTTGTTGGTGAATGCAGTGTAGTGGAGTGGCCGCAAATTGGACTCTGTCGGGGCGTCGCTTTAATCACCGTCATGATTAGGATTATTTCTGGAAAGAGTGCCCAATTAACATTACAAAAGTGCACGCACAATGCATGTGTGAAAAAAAGGTCGTTTAATAGATTTTACAAAATTTTCCTACAATGAATTGTTAGATTCTTTAATTAATGAAAAGAAATTATTGACATAACATGAAGAAGTTGATCATATGTTTGTGGAAAGAGAAAATTATTTTAAGATCTCAACTTTTGGTAAGATAGAATAGACTCAAATTTTAAAATTGAAATTTGTGAAAGATCAAATAATTAATTTTGATATTTGTCGATTGATAGAACATCTATGAAATAATTAATTGAGAATATCTTAGGCATGAAATAAGTAATTATGATTAAGACCTCTTTGATTTATTTAACGCTATAGAAGAAGTACTTGATTTTGTCCTGACAATTCCAATAATATCATGATTGTGAATGTTTTACGTACAATTCTGAGTTGATTAAAAAGGTAAGGGTGTGGCTATGTTTTTCTTTTTCAACTCTTTGTGGCTGAAATGTAAAAAGAAAAAACACGTGAGCCTCTTTTTTTGGCAAAGAATAGCAATGATCAACTTCTTTTTCTTTTTTTTTTTTTACATTTTTCTCCACTAAAATGTTCCTTTAATTATTAAAAAAGAGTGAAAATTGTATTTTCATATACTGGCCAATATTAGACTAATGTTAAGTTTTCAGGTCCTAAGATTGAAAAACCAAGATGTGTATTGGCAAGTTTTAAAGAAAAAAATAAAAAAATAAAAGTCAATCTGAACAAACTATTTTTTTTTTTGTGCAAAATCTTAAAAACCTAATTAGTTGACTGAAAAAAACACTATTCAATATCCAATCAGCTTACTTAACGTTATTGTTTTGCTGTAAAGGATAACCTACGACCTTTCGCTGTCTTCCAGCTCCTGTACTTCTTTTCGCCAAGTGACAGTGAAAAGCATGAATAGGGTTGGATGGAAAAAAAACAGAAATTATTTACTATTTACTTAAGGATTAATATTACGAAAAATCTAAAATTGGTAAATCGATAATAATTTTATTCAAAATTAATTTTTTATCACAAAAAAATCCCAAACTGATATAGATGTGACAAATTTAACCCAAACTAATTTTTGACTATTAGAAACTCCACATGATATATTTATGATAGCTATATATTTAATATTACCATAAAGCTGATATAATTGTAATAATTAGAGAGTAAAATCTTAAGTCACGTGTAATCCAACTTAGTCATTTGAAATTAATAGATGATAAATTTGTCACGAGTATATTAGTTTAGGGTAAATTTATCAAATGTATACTAATTTATGGTAAAAATTAATTTGGGGTAATTTATTACAAGTGTATTATTTTTGAATTTTTGGTGGTATTAACCATTTACTTAATAAACTAGGGAATGTCCTTCTAAAGCCGTTTAAAACATGGAATGTTCTGTTAAATTGATCCAGAAATTTCGATTTTGCTCCTTTCCTTTTTCTTTTTTTTAATAATTGTTTGCAAGATTTTTCCTTTTCTAATATTCGACTCCCTGTTGTTGGGCCACGTGCGTCCCACGTGACTTTCTTCACAAATTTTCCTCAGGACTTTGCCCTTTGCCCTGTATTGTTAACTCCTCTCCGTCTCTATGCGCCTCCTCGTTCTGATTTTTGCCGACTCCCTTCGTTTCCCAGTAACTCGCCTTCAACCTCCCTGCATCGACTTTGCCCTTCTTCTCTTCAACTTGAGAGGTTATACTTACTCCACTGCACCCTCCCAGTTAGCTCTTTTCGCAGAGCGGTTCTCTCCTGTGGGTGAATACAGCTGAGAGGATCGGCCCACAGATGGAATTCGACGGAAGTCAGGCTCTAATGATCATCCTTGCTTTGACTATAGGAGGACTGTAAGTGCTCTGATTGCGCTTCTGTTCGAGCTATTATTGTTGGCAGATGATGGACAAAAAAAGAAACTTTGGTTGGGGACAACTCACGAAATCGAAGAGGGGGGGCTCGGATTCAACCTCGAGAACAGATGATGCGTCTGGAGAAGAGAACGAGGCGCTAAGGGAGGACTCGGAGTCAACCTCAAGAACGGACGACGTGTCGGGAGAAGAGAACGAGGCGTCCAACACATCGGGAACAGAGTACGACGTGTTCTTGAGTTTCCGGGGACCAGACACACGCAACAACTTCACCGATTGCCTTTACCGTAGATTGAGACTTGCTGGATTCCATGTCTTTCTAGACAACGAAGAACTCCGAGTCGGCAAAGAAATCGGTGAAGAGCTTTTGAAAGCACTTAACAAGTCTCGAATCTACATACCCATCTTCTCTCACGATTACGCTGCCAGTTCGTGGTGTCTCCGTGAGGTTGCGCTTATGGAAAAATGCACCTCAAAATCAAATGGGAAGAAAGAGATACTTCCCATCTTTTATGATGTGGACCCTGATGATGTTAAACTCAAAACCGAATTATACAAAAATGCCATGGCCAAGCACGAGGAGAAATTCGGCCCTGATGAATTGAAGCGGTGGGAGGCTGCTCTTGTAAAGGTTGCACGTCTCAAGGGATGGGATCTTAAATGGAAAGGGTAATTTTCCTCAAATTTTTTGGTTCTTGTTAATAAAGGCAGTAGTTACACTTCTAATTTGAAGAAATTTTGTCCTCAAAATTTTAGGAATAAAACAACGCGACATTTAATTCAATTTATGAGTGAATCCGATGACTCTTACTTGAATATGGTCCGATAGGTCTAGTGAGAACTTACCAACTAAAATCTGTTCCTTTTTTTTTTTTTGGCCAAAAAGTAGTGCTTCTTTCGAATTTTGCTTGAGTCCCCGAATTTTTTCTTTTATCTCAGAATTCAACTGTTACATCAGCTCAATCCTATAAATATATCTCAACAATACTAGCACTTTGGATCACATGTCGCTGCATGTTAGCATTATGAAAAAAAATATTTAATCTTACTCCGTCCATTCCATCAAGAATATCTCCTTCATGTCAATCGGCTCATGCATTATCTGAATCATCTCTCATACATAAAATTGAGTGACATTCCCTGAAATTCCAACATGTGTATTAACTGATTGTGCCGCTTAATTTCCATCCATAGTACATGAAACCGTTGACCTATTTAACCATATGTTCTCTAGAGAAAGAGAGATCTCATGTCCGCGAGGATTTTTACCCTTTTCATTCATGTCATTGACTAAAACAAAAATGTTCTATTTTTCTGCAGCCAAGGGGAACTAATTGAGTCGGTTGTTGAAGAGGTATTCTGTAAGCTTAATGCCAGATACGTGTCTGTGCCTAAATGTTTGATTGAAGATCATCCCCAGATAAAAGCCATAACAGAAAAGTTGGAAGTTGACTCTAATGGTGTACGTTTCCTTGGTATTCATGGAGGGGTGGCATTGGTAAAACAGTACTTGCGAGGATTGTGTTCAACAGATTATCTCACCATTTTGATGGCGTTAGTTTCCTTAATGACGTTCGAGAATCATCGAAGTGTGGTCTTATAGACTTGCAAAAAAAGTTACTATCAAGTTTTGTTGATTCTGTGATTGCTCACCAAATTAAAGACATTGAGGATGGGATGCGTTGGATCAAGAAAGTATGCAATACTAAAAAATGCCTCATTGTTCTTGATGATCTAGACAAGAAAGAGCAACTCCAAAAGCTAGCTGGAGAATCATATTGGTTTGGTTCTGGTAGCAGGATCATTATCACAACTAGGGACAAAAGTATCTTGATGACTCAAGTGGAATCATCTAATGAACAAGGCCAAAATCAAACCAATGGAGTTTTGTCTTATGAAGTTCGTGAGATGAAATATGGGCAAGCACTTCAGTTATTTTGTAAGCACGCATTCAGAAGAGACTCTCCCGTAGAAGGATATGACCATATTGCAGAGAAAATTGTCCGTAGAGTGGGGATGCTTCCTTTGGCTGTTGAGGTGATGGGTTCATCTCTTTATTGTGAGGGCTTGGTCCAGGAGGAACATCTTGATAAAATAGAGCTATGGAAAGACACGTTGAAGCAGTTAGATGAAGGTCCTTACAAGGATGTCCGAGATGCATTAATGATAAGTTATGATCAATTGGAGCCTAAGCACAAAGAAGTATTTTTAGATATTGCTTGCTTTTTCACCAATGAGGATCAAACATATCCAATTATCATGTGGCGTGACCGTAATTACCATCCTCACCGTGCAATTAGTATTCTCCTCCTACGGTCCTTGATAAAAACTAAAGATGATAAAAAGTTTTGGATGCATGACCAAGTTCGAGATCTGGGAAGGTACATTATCCTCGAAGAATATCCTTACAAAGAAAATCCTCGCAAATTTAGTAGGGTATGGAATCAAGAGGATGCTTTAAAGCTATTGGAGAGAAAAGAGGTAAATGAAAGAGTATGTCACACAATATTTATTTGGAAAGAGAGACTTGTTGAATTTTTTCTTTTAATTTACAGTTAGCTTTGTTGAACTTCCCATTTGTCTTCTCAGTGAGGCAGCTCTCTCTCAAACATTTGGGTCAAAAGATCTTGTCAATATGTGGAGAGAGACCAGATAGATTGCCTAATTGTTAGCTCTGTTTTCTAGATTCTGTAGAATAGAAACCAGCTTTTGGGAAATTCTGAGAGAACAAAGGGCTGATTCACCTGTTATCCGAGCAAAGGCAGAAGAAAACTTGTATGAAGAATTTTTAAATTATTTTTAAACATAATTACACAAAAAACTAAAGACTATGAAGATTGGATTTGATATGGCAATTATATTTCTTGAAAAGTAGCAAATGAGAAAGGGAGAATAAATTTAGGAGATATATTCAAATGGAGCTGAAATTTTCTGTTAGTCATGTTAAAGAAACGTATTAAGTCAACTTGGGAGAAGGTGTGTGCCAGGTTGGTTTCCTATTAGAGAAATTGTTTACCAGCGCTCATATGCTTCCTTTCTTTATAGCTTTTCGAGAGTTTAAAGTTTTATGAACTCAATAATCTTGAGTCTCTGGTGGCAGAGAAATCCAGACGTAGAAGCACTAAGCCTGACTCCCAATGGCTGTAGCCGCAACTTTACATCTGAAGAATTTGCTACTCTACCAAATCTAAGGTTCCTTCGAGTGAAAGAGTTTGATTTTTGTGGCAACTTCGAGAATCTTCTTTTGGAGCTAAGATGGCTTTCGTGGCAAACATGGGAAACAACTTTTCACGCAAATAACTTTCACTTTAGCAATTTGCTCGTGCTTGATCTTTCAGATAGCAATATTGGAGATGGCTGGGGTGGATGGGGCCAAATGAAGGTATGATTTGCCTTACTCTATACACTTCTTTCTGGCCATTACCTCATTCGCGATAATAGAAGCAACATATATACTTCACTTCTTTGTATCATTACCTCATACAATTGACCCAATGGTTGGATGCACTCCTCGTTCCATCTGAGTGTAGAATATATTTTGCAATGAGTAAATTGCAAATCTTTTCATATCATGGTAAAATACAATTATGTCCCACATAAAAAATGCCTCATGTGGATTACAACCTTGGTTTTTTATCTCTGAAAGTTGCTTAAGCTTTGGAAATGGCGTATTCCAATAAAATTAGTGTATTCCAATAAGTGTAAGTGCCATTTGCTTCAATATGCTCCAGAATATGATTTGAATGACATAAACTTTGAGTCAAGTTGAGTTAGAAAAGTCGACTGGAATCAAGTTTGAGATTGGTAACATTTAACTTGATGCGTTAATGATCACAAGTTTTATCTGGAATAGCTAAGTTGATTATTTAAATCAAGGCGAGCTTGAGCTTCATAATATTTGATTCAAGCGGCTCACTAGCCTAATTTAATAGCTGATTGTCTATGTTATGTTTATGATTACGTTACTGAACTGTAAATAAATGAAAATTCCATTACTTTTACTTTTCTAATTTACCTGAATTAATGAGCGAAGGCTCAAGCTTTACATTGAATCAAATTAGATCTCACACGTGGGTTGAATGTGGTGATGTTGAAGAATGTTGTCCAAGGTGGTGTGCTGGTGGTCAATGGCAGTGGGTGGAGAAAAATTAGGGGTGCTGGTATTTGGTGCTTGTGGGAGATCTGGCAATTAGAGTCTTCTGTATTTTCGTAGCAATGATACTTTAGCCTTTAGTTTATGGAGTTTTCTTCTAAGAAGGGAACTAAGGGTTTTTGAAAATAAAGCACGTGAAGTAAAAGTTGGGATGGTCCTTTGTTACCTGTGGTATAAATTTGACTCCTAACAGGGGCCTAACTCTCAGGTCGGGGATTATTCTAAAAAATTTAAAGTAAGAGAGTTATTTGCAGCAACCCCAAAAATACTAGGGAAATTCAAATTACCTAGATCATCCTAAATAATGACTTATGGATAATAAGCTTATTAGTAATATTACGACACATGCTGATGTTTCTCGTTTATTTTTTCACGTCGACTTTTTTTTTTTTCTGCAGATGGATAGATTGAAGATTCTAGATTTGACGGGTTGCATAAGGTTAAAAAAGACACCCGAGTTCTCTAATTTCATGTCTTTGGAGAAGCTAATTCTTGCTGGGTGTGTCGAGTTGACCACAATTGACCGCTCCATTGGTAAGCTAGAACACCTAACTACTTTGAATATCAAGGGATGCAGGTTGCTTGGGGAGTTACCTAAAGAAGTTGGTGCTCTACAATCCTTGAAAGTGGTTATCATGCCCCAAACTTTTCAATGCTTCAAACTTTCGGAGGCATTTGGCGATCTGAAATCTTTGTTGAGTTTGATATTAGACGAGCACCTTGGAATCAGCCAACTTCCAAGCTATATTGGAGGGTTAGTGAAAGTTAAATATTTATCTTTACGTTGGTGTGTGGGGATAGAGAAGCTTCCACGCTCTCTTGGAAAAATGGAAATGTTGGTCAAGTTGGATTTATCAATGTCAGGAATAGTTGAACTACCTGATTCCATTGAAGATATGAAGAAACTAGAAGTCATTAGAGTAAGCTATACAATGATAAGAAAGTTTCCTCGTACGATCGGACGGGTGGAGATGCTTGAAGAGTTACATGCCAAGAACTGTTGGGATTTGACAGATGAAAACCTGGAAGAAATTGGGAAGCTATCCCACTTGAAGATATTGGACTTATCCTACACTCATGTATCAAGATTCCCCACAATGCTAGGTTCTCTTTCTCGTCTCCAAACTCTTGAATTGGGTTCAAGTGCTCTTCAAGGAGTGCCTGAGCTTCCCTCAAGTTTGATACGCCTTCACATGCAAGCACGTCAGTTCCCATCTATCCTTGACCTCTCAAGTCTCGTTAATTTAGATTATCTGGAATTATCTAGATTAACTGTTTCAAGAGAGGAACCTGACCCAAGTTGGACAAACAATTTGCCAGTAAAACAACTGATCCATCCACTTCCAAGTGGCTTGTCAACTTTGAAATGCAGGGGCATCTGGCTACTACCATCTCTTTCCAACTTAAGAAAATTATCAGTTCTGTGTGTCATTGAATATCCAATGCCATACTTCTCTATCTCTCAGGAGCTAAAACATTTAAGGGAATTGAAACTAAGTAAGTGCAAATTTGTTGAGAAAATATATGTGTCATGCTTGGAGAATCTACAGCACCTGGAACTAAACAGATTGGGCAGGCTGGTTAAGATTGAAGGTTTGTCAGAATTGGCATCCTTGTTGTACTTTCGTATTTCTGACTGCTATAGGATAAAAAGGTTACCCAACTTATCAAAGTTAGATAAGCTGCAACACATTGAACTAGAAGCTTGTCCAAAATTAAAAGCGATAGAGGGCATCGAGGGCTTAGAAAGGTTGGTGTGGGATAATCGTGGTTGCGTTGTACTAGAGAGATTGCCGGATATCTCAAGATCGACATGGATTTCCCGCAAAACACCTGAGTGCCAGGTTTTCTTGAGTTTTAATGGACTGGACACTTCTTATAACATTGTCGATGTCCTTTACAAGAATTTGGTTCGTAACCAAATTTCGGTTATCAGGGATGATGACATATTGAGCTTTGGTGATGGAATTGGCGAAGAGCTTCCACAAGCACTCAATGACTGCCATATCTACATACCCTTCTTATCTAAGAACTATGCTTCTAATTGGTGGTGTCTCCGTGAATTAGCCCACATGGTAAAATGCAAGTCAAACTCACATGGGAAAAAAATAATCCTGCCCATTTTCTACCGTGTGGAGGTTGATGATGTTAATCTTAAAAGCGCTTTGTACAGAAGTGCCCTAGATAAGCACAGGTGGAAATTTGGCAACGAAGTGGATGAATGGGAAATGGCTCTAAGAGAGATCGCATACATAAGGCGGTTCAACATGAATAGTGACAGGTAATGCAGCTATCTTTTATTAACTGGACCAAATTGAACTTTAGCACCATAGAATTTCATAATAAAAAAAAAATGTAAACTTCTGCACAAAAACAGTCGAGGACACCAACTGAATTCTTATGCTTTTATTTGAAAGAGTTTCTTAGGTTGGTGAAGAAAAAGAAGGCAAAGAAATTTGAGGTGAAGAAAATGTATACTTTGGGTTGGCTGGAGTTGTAGGGTGCGGAGGTGAAGATAGTGTAGGGATGTGAAAATGAAGAATGAAAATTGAAAATTGGCATATATATATTTCTTTGTATTTTGACTTCTATGAAGTTAATTTCTTTGCAACAGCCGATCAAATTCGTTTTCTGAACGATGTATATAGAAAGCCTATTGTTAAAGCAGAGAAGGTTGCCTGGACTGGACATCTCATCCTCCTATGAAAATTGAAGTATTTAAATAGGTTTTGGATAATTACTATATGATCCTTCACAATTTTGTCATTTTCTATCACTTTTGAGAGTTCATTTGGAAATGAGAGAAAAAAGTGGTAATTTCTCCCCTGCTCTCTTCACACGTCGGTGAGAAACATAGTTGGTTGACCCGGCAAAAATTTAATTTACTTCTACATCAGCATCTGCATTTTAGGATTCAACCCAGGCACGATAGATTCTTTCCGCTCTGAATCCTGCTTTCCAAACGGAGTGTTTTTGTTTAGGATACAGGTAAAGAATAGAAAACAAGGCACTCAAAAAAGAACGAAGAAAATTTCTATAAAATTGTTCTAGGAAATTGATTTAAATTGTCACAAGATGGAAAGAAGTTCATTGGAGTTTAGAACCCATATGAGATTCATGAGGTAAATCATTTAACTCTCTTGGCCATTTTAAATTTCCAATTTATCATTGGTTTGATGTTACACAATTATCATTTTTTTCTTATCGAGGTAACACAGTGCATGAGCTTCTGTAGAATTTTCTAATAATGTTTGAGATTGAAAGTCGTTCTGAGTGCATTTTATGATATGGGGTGATGATAAAAGGTGCTTTGAAATAATCACTTGAATTGTCTCCATAATAGGAACATAAAAGGTAGTGCAAAAGTGTTTATCCAGAATAAATGCAGTAGTTCCTGGAGTGAAATGAAATTAGACTCCTAAATTTATGTATAGATGGAGTGACTAAGAACGATCAATTTGAAGCATATATACATTGCGAAAAATTAGATAACACCCTTCAAGAGCCATAAAAATTACTAAAAAAATCATTTACAATTGTGTTGATTAAGTTCTAAACATTTTTTCTTTGCCAATTAAGTCCTAATCATTTGCATTTGAGTCAATTTAGTCTATCTAGCCAATTTGGTTGGCCAGCACTAACATGGACATTCGTCGTTCTACATGACGCAGCCGATGCTAAAGTGCACAATTTTTAATAATATTTTAATTTTTTTTCTTTTTTTTAATTTTTTTCCTTTTATTTATTTTCTTTCGCTTTTTTTTCCCTTCACTTCTTCCTCCAGCCAGTCACTGGACCTCGACAATTGGCCAAAGGCAAGGGCCGATGAGCTCGTCGGCCTCACCCAGGCCACCTGCTTGGTTGGTGAGGCAAGGTCAAGAGTTGCCTAGCCACTAATGAGGCTCGAGCCCTCGTTAGAGCTGCTAGGTTGAAAGCCATGACCTCTTGCAAGGGTGAGTCTTGCCCAGCCTAGCCCAGCCCAACCTAAGCCACCTTTGTAGCCTTTGGCGAGGGTGAGCCTCACCATGGTGCGAGGCCGATAAGGTCAACCTTGCCGACCCTCACCTCTAGTTGGTCGTCGAGGTCTAGGGACCAACTGGAAGAAGAAGAAAGGGAAGAAAAAAAGAAAGCGAAAGAAAAGGGAAAAAGAAATGAAAATAAATAAATAAATAGTTTGAAAAATTAAAATATTATTAAAAATTGTCCATATTAGTGCAGGTCACGTCATGTACAACAGCTGGTATCTATGTTAGTGCCGAATGGTCAAAATTGGTTAGATGGATTGAATTGACACAACTATAGATGTTTCAGGACTCGATTGACAAAAAAAATTATAATAAAGTTCAAGACTAAATCGGTACCATTGTAATAGATTTTGGAATGTTTTGGTAATTTTTCTTCCAAGAGCTTACTATTGAATGATAAATTGAATTTTGCAACAACTAATGTAGAATTGTCAATGTGATGGTCTTTTCTACCTTGAAATGTGCCCTTCAACCAAAAGGAAGATTAAGTCTTTGAATTATATTTATTTTGTATTTGTTATGTGTTATGTTTCTATTATTTTGTACCCTTAAAAGGGGGTGCGTGTAATGGGTTTAAAGTGGTTTTTATTTATTTATTGAATTTTGTGTCAAATGCCCCTTGTCTTCTTTAATTCAAATAATAAATAAATAAAATACATTAGAAGAAAAGATTTCCATCACTAACCTTAGGATTAATCTAATTTTATTAATAAAAAAATTAAAAGTTAAAAAGTTAACAATGAAAAAATGGGAAAGTTTTTAAGAAGGCTCTGAAGTGACCTCAATTTCTAAAATAAGGGCATGGAGTGACCATGTTAGTCTTAAAGAATGACTTAACCTTATCGATTGGTGAGAGCGTTTTCATCATTTGCTTTTCCTTATTTTCTTTCATTTTTCTATTATTTTCTCTCCAGCCCACAAGCAAGAGAGCTAGGCCAGCCATCCTGTCTGGTTTTTTGTTTTTTTAATTTGTATTTTTTAAGTATTAGTCTTTTTTATGGAAAAAATAGAGAAAGGAAAAAAGAAAGCAAGAAAGGGAAGGAAATAAGAAAATATAAAAGATAGAAATGCCCTTGACCAATCAATGAGGTAAGGTCCTTCTTTGAGACTAACATGGCCATTTCTAGTCCTTATTTGAAGCAAGGCCTACTTTAGGTCCTTTTTTGAGAAGTAAAGAGCACTTCGGGCTCTTATTTGAAATTTCCCTTGAAAAAAATGATAAATAAGTATGAATATTTAGGGAAAATTATCTGATATGGTTATTACTTAAAGGCCAAATGACAGTAAATCTCTATATTTTTAACACTTTCCGATTTTATCCTAATCTTTTAAGCCTTCCAGAAAAATAGCCAAATCTTTCTAATTTGTATGAAAACTATATTCCAAACCATTTAACACCATTTATGAGAGGAATATTCGGTTAGATTCTTTCCTGACTTTCAATTTTGCCTATAGAAGAAAGAAGATTTCTCTAGTTCTAGTATTCAAGAGAAGATAGTTAAGTGAAAATAATGTAACGGATGCATAATTCAAGGGAGAATATTTATTTGGCTTCATATAAGCTAATTTTTGTTTATTAAATGTATTTACAAATTTTTGATATGAAGAAAAAATGAAAAATTAGGTTCTTCTAAGCAATATTCAGATAAATCTAGTGTGAACTTACCAAATAAAATCTGTTCACTTTTTTACGCCAAAAAGAAAAATCACAAAGAAAATAATAGAACAGTTTTACCTATGAAGAATATCTGTTGTGCTTAGCACTTTGGATTTTATGAAAAAAATCCAAGCATTATGAAAAAAAATTTACCTTCTTAAGTTTTGTTAATCTTACTACATCCATTCCATCAAGAATGTATACTTCATATCAATCGGCTCATGCATTATCTAAAGCATCTTCAATACATCAAATTGAGCGGTTTTTCATGAAATTCCAATGTACGTGTCAGCTTACTATCATGCTTAATTTCCGTCCATAGAAACAGAAATGGTTGACTTATTCAACCATAGGGTCCCTAGAGACCCAGAGATCGTCATATCCAGAAGAAATTTATACCCTTTTCTTTCATGTCATTGACGAAAAAAATATTTCTTGCTTTGCTGCAGTCATGGAGAACTAATTGAATCGGTTGTTAGAGACGTTTCACGGAAGCTCAGGGGCAAAAATGTGGATGTGCCTGAACATTTGGTTGAGGATTGCAGTCAGATAAAAGCGATAATAGATAAGTTGGATGTTGACTCTGGTGGTGTGCGTTTTGTTGGGATACATGGAATGGGTGGTATTGGTAAAACAACACTTGCGAAGGTTGTGTTCAATGAATTACTTCTTCAATTTGACAGTGTTAGTTTCCTCCAAAACGTTCGAGAATCATCCCAACATAGTCTTGATGGTCTTGTAAATTTGCAGAAAAAGTTATTATCGAATGTTATTGGTTCTGGGGATACTGTCCGAATCGAAGACATAGGTGATGGGATGGCTCAAATCAAGACAGTATGTAGGACTAAAAAGGTCCTTATTGTTCTTGATGATCTAGACAAGAAAGAGCAACTCCAAAAGCTAGCCGGAAAATCTGATTGGTTTGGTTTGGGTAGCAGGATCATTATCACAACTAGGGACAAAAGTATCTTGATGACTGAAGTGGAATCATTTGGTGAAGTGGTCCTAAATCGACCTAAAGGAATTTTGGCTTATGAAGTTTATGAAATGGAATTTGGTCGAGCACTTCAATTGTTTTGTGAGCACGCATTCAAAAGAGACTCTCCCGTAAAAGGATATAAGCATCTTGCTGGGAAAATTGTCCGTAGAGTGGGAATGCTTCCTTTGGCTGTCGTGGAGATAGGTTCAAGTCTTCGTTCCAGTCAAAAAATTAGAGAATGGGAAGATAAGTTGATGCAGTTAAATAAAGGTCCTTTGAAGGTTGTCTGCGATGCATTAATGGTAAGTTATGAAGGATTGGCAGATGAGGAAAAAGAAGTGTTTTTGGATATTGTTTGCTTTTTCATCAACGGGGACCAAATTTATCCAGATATCATGTGGGATGACTATCCGGATGCAATTAATGTTCTCCTTCAACGTTCCTTGATAAAAATTAGAGATAATAAAATTTGGATGCATGACCAATTGCGAGATTTGGGAAGGAACATCATAGTTGAAAAATATCCTCACAAATGTAGGAGGGTGTGGATTCATGAGCGTGCTGTAGCAATGCTGCTATGGGAGCGAGAAGAGGTAAAATGGAAGACTATGTCTCATGATTTTTATTTTGTAAGACAAACTTATTGCATTTTTGCATTTATTTTATTGTTAGCTTTGTTTAACTTCCCATGAGAGGTCTCTCAAACATTTGGGTCAAAAAATCTTTTAAATTGGTGGAGAGAGACCAGATAGATTTTTCTAGATTCTGTAGAGTAGTAAATAGTTTTCTAGAAGTTTTTAAACAACAAAGCGTTGTTTCACGAGCAATCCGAGCAAAGTCAGAAGAAAACTAACAGTATGAAGAGTTTTTAACTTACTTTCAAACACAATTAGGAAAAAAAAAACAAAAAAAACTATGAAGATTGCAATTAATATGCGTATTATTTTTCTTGAATAGTAGAAAATGGTAAATGGACAAATGATTTATAAGATATCTTCAACTGTATGCTTAACTAATCTTGATTCTCTGTTGGCAGAGAAATCAAGGTCTGAAAGCGCAAAGCCTGACTTCCAGTGGTGGCTGTAAGAGCATCTATACGGATGAAGAATTAGCTGCTACATCACAATTAACGTTCCTTAGAATGAAAGGCTTGAATGGCACCTTCGAGAATCTTCTTCCGAAGCTAGAAGGGCTTTTTGGGGAAACATGGGGAACGGCTTTCCATGCAAATAATTTTCACTTTAGTAATTTGGTCATGCTCAACCTTTCGGATAGCAATATTGGAGATGGCTGGGGTGGGTGGAGCCAATTGAAGGTATGATATGCCTTACTCTATATACTTCTTTCTATCATCACCTCACTCGTGATGATAGAAGGAAGACATATTTTACTTCTTTGTATTATTACCTCATGCGATTGACACAAAGTTTGCATGCACTCCCCATCTCGTCTAAGTGTAGAACACGTTTTGCATGAATCAAAGTAAAACACAATTATTCCCACATAAAAAATGCTTCATGTGGTTTATAATCTTGGTTTCGTAGTTTTAAAAGTTGCTTAGGATTTGGAATTGTACTCCAATAAAGTAGCCGTTTTGCATCAATATGCATCAGATATGATTTGCATGGCTATAAAAGTTTTGAGTCAAGCTCAGTAATACAAAAGTTGATTGGAATTAAGTTTGAGATTGGTAATACTCAACTTGAATGGTGTAAAGGATCACAAGTTTATTTGGAATAGTTAAGTTGATGATTTAAATTAAGGTGAGCTTGACCACCATGAATTCAAGGGGCTTACTAACCTAATTTAGTAGTTAAGTTTTTCTTTCTAATTGCATTAATGCATTGTCAAATAAACTAGGGGAATAGAGCTAGCTTGCAGTTTCGGGCAGTGTCATAAGATGTGCTAGCTCTGCTGTGGGCTTTTCACCCATTCTCACTCACCCCAAGCGCGGGTGGGTACTATACCAGCTTATCCGGCAGTAGTCGGGGCATGCAAGCACACCCTGACGTGGAGTCTACTTTCCCCACCGTGAGGCCCCTTAATTCCCTGTCTATCTTTGTCTTTTCGATGGAGAGAAAATACGAAGAACAATGCGGGGTCTCCCACCCCAGGGCGGATCTCCAGCCTGTTTCCTTCTTGAGCCTTTTAAGGACTTGCTCAGGTCCAAAACTGACAAATAAATGAAAATCACATTAGCTCGAATCAATGAGCGAAGGCTGGAGTACTACATTAAATCTGGTTTTTAACTACAGCATCAAATCAAATCTCAGAGAAATCTATGGTATAGATTCAGGGTAGAGAACAAACGTAATGGAGTTCCTTGTCCGTTTGCAAAATTTAATTTTCAGTTAGTTTTTGAGCTACAAAAATTGCGTGAAATCAACTTAGCTCGATTGGGAATCCTCCCTGCTAACGGTTGCCATTTAGTCACCTCTTATGATCTTTCTACAACTTTTCAACTTAAAATGGATGCTCGTTTTAGGTTGAAGGTAGAATACCAAAAATCATTCTCACCTTTTATATCAACTTCACTTTGCATCAATCATTTTTGTTAATTTTGGTTGTTAACGTGCTAGTGTGAGTATGCGTGCAGGCTATTCTGCAAATACCTATCCTACAAATATCTTATACACGATTTTTCTATAAATTGGACTGATTTTTTAACAATTTTTAAATGCTTCACTTTACATCTCTGACTATTAAGTAGGCTTTACGTTACATTTGAGAGAGAGAGAGAGAGAGAGAGAGAGAGAGAGAGAGAGAGAGAGAGAGGGGTTAAGATTCTAGTCGGAGGTGGTATGCTGGTGCCCGGTGGCGGTGGGAGGAGAAAAACTTAGCGTGCTGGTATTTGGGGTTTGTGGGTAATTTGGGGATTATAGCATTATGTGTTTTCATAGCAAGGATACTTTAGTCTTTCCGTTATGGAGTTCTCTTATGAGACACGTACTTTTGCAGATGGCAAAAAAGCTGAAAGTATTGGACCTGAGAAACTGCAAACACTTAACAAGGACACCTGACTTGTCTGACTTCCTGGATTTGGAGATATTGATACTTGCTGGCTGCTCCAAATTAATTACGGTTGATTGCTCCATTAGTAAGCTACAGCTCTTAAAAACTCTGAATATGGATGGATGTGACTCTATTGAGGAGTTGCCTGAAGAGGTTGGTTCTTTAGAATCTTTGACAGAGTTTATATTCTCTGGATCTTCCAAATTGGTCACACTCACAGAGAGTTTTGGGAATTTGAAATCTTTGTCAAGCTTCAGTGTAAATTATTGCATGGGAATGAACAAACTCTCAAACTCTATCGGAGGATTAGCAAAAATCACATGTTTCTCTATAAAAGGATGTGAGGGGATAAAGAAGCTCCCACACACTCTCTGGGGCTTAAAGTCATTGGTCAAGTTGGATTTGTCATTCTCGGGGATAGATAGTCTCCCTAATTCCATTGGATATCTAAAGAAACTCAAAGCCATCAAGATGGGACATACAAAGTTAAAAAGGTTACCAGACACAATTGGACAGCTAGAGATGCTCGAAGAGTTACATTGCCCAGAGTGTTCGGATCTATCAGGCAAAGTCCCAAATGCTATTGGGAATCTTTTCCATTTGCAAATCTTGGACTTGTCATGTACTCGTATTTCTGGTTTGCCAAACACAATCAAACATCTCTCTCACCTGGAAGAATTACATGTCCGAGATTGTAGGGATCTTACAAGTGAAATCCCAGATGCAATTGGCGAACTATCCCACTTGAGGATCTTGGACTTCTCTGGTACTTGTATATTTGGTTTGCCGGCCAAGATCACTCATCTCTCTCACCCAAAAGAGTTACATGTCCAGGATTGTAGGGATCTTACGAGTGAAATCCCAGATGCAATTGGCGGACTATCCCGCTTGAGGATCTTGGACTTCTCTAGAACTGGTATTTCTAGTTTGCCTGCCACGATCGCTCATCTCTCTCACCTAGAAGAGTTACGTGTCCAAGGTTGTTGGAATCTATCGAGCCAAATACCAAATGCAATTGGGGGACTATCCCGCTTGAGGATCTTGGACTTCTCTGGTACTTGTATTTCTAGTTTGCCTGCCACGATCACTCATCTCTCTCACCTAGAAGAGTTACGTGTCCGAGATTGTAGGGATCTTACGGGTAAAATCCCAGATGCAATTGGCAAACTATCTCGCTTGAGGATCTTGGACTTCTCTAGTACTTGTATTTCTGGTTTGCCTACCACGATCGCTCATCTCTCTCACCTGGAAGAGTTACGTGTCCAAGGTTGTCTACATCTTACAGGTAAAATCCCAGATGCAATTGGCGGAATATCCCGCTTGAGGATCTTAGACTTCTCCGGTACTTGTATTTCTAGTTTGCCTGCCACGATCACTCATCTCTCTCACCTAGAAGAGTTACGTGTCCGAGATTGTAGGGATCTTACGGGTAAAATCCCAAATGAAATTGGCAAACTATCTCGCTTGAGGATCTTGGACTTCTCTGGTACTTGTATTTCTGGTTTGCCTACCACGATCGCTCATCTCTCTCACCTAGAAGAGTTACTTGTCCAAGGATGTCTACATCTTACAGGTAAAATCCCATATGCAATTGGCAGACTATCCCGCTTGAGGATCTTGGACTTCTCTAGAAGTTGTATTTCTGATTTGCCTGCCACGATCGCTCGTCTCTCTCACCTAGAAGTGTTACGTGTACATGGTTGTCATACTTTTACGAGCAAAATAACAAATGCAATTGGCCAACTATCCCACTTGAGGATCTTGGACTTCTCTAGTACTGGTATTTTTGGTTTGCTTGTCATGATCACTCATCTCTCTCACCTGCAAGAGTTACGTGTCCACGATTGTCGGAATTTTACAAGCAAAATCCCAGATGCAATTGGCGGACTATCCCACTTGAGGATCTTGGACTTCTCCGGTACTTGTATTTCTGGTTTGCCTGCCACAATCGCTCATCTCTCTCACTTGGAAGAGTTACATGTCCCAGGTTGTCGGTATCTTACAGGTGAAATCCCAGATGCAATTGGCAGACTATCCTGCTTGAGGATCTTGGACTTATCTGGTACTTGTATTTCCAGTTTGCCTGCCACAATCGCTCATCTCTCTCACCTGGAAGAGTTACGTGTCAAAGGTTGTATGCATCTTACAGGAAAAATCCCAGATGCAATTGGCAAACTATCTCGCTTGAGGATCTTGGACTTCTCTGGTACTTTTATTTCTGGTTTGCCTGCCACAATCGCTCATCTCTCTCACCTGGAAGAGTTACGTGTCCAAGGTTGTCTGCGTCTTACAGGAAAAATCCCAGATGCAATTGGCAAACTATCTCCCTTGAGGATCTTGGACTTCTCGGGTACTTGTATTTCTGGTTTGCCTACCACGATCGCTCATCTCTCTCACCTGGAAGAGTTACGTGTCGAAGGTTGTCTAAAACTTACAGGTGAAATCCCAAATGCAATTGGCGGATATCACGCTTGAGGATCTTGGACTTCTCTAGAAGTTGTATTTCTGGTTTGCCTAGCACGATCGCTCATCTCTCTCACCTAGAAGAGTTACATGCCCAAGGTTGTGGGAATCTATCGAGCCAAATACCAGATGCAATTGGGGGACTATCCCGCTTGAGGATCTTGGACTTCTCTAGAACTTGTATTTCTAGTTTGCCTGGCACGATCGCTCATCTCTCTCACCTAGAAGAGTTACGTGTCCAAGGTTGTCTGCATCTTACGGGTAAAATCCCATATGCAATTGGCGGACTATCTCGCTTGAGGATCTTGGACTTCTCTAGAAGTTGTATTTCTGGTTTGCCTAGCACGATCGCTCATCTCTCTCACCTAGAAGAGTTACATGTCCAAGGTTGTGGGAATCTACCGAGCCAAATACCAGATGCAATCGGGGGACTATCCCGCTTGAGGATCTTAGACTTCTCTGGTACTTGTATTTCTAGTTTGCCTGCCATGATCACTCATCTCACTCACCTAGAAGAGTTATGTGTCCAAGATTGTGGGAATCTTACGGGTAAAATCCTAGATGCAATTGGCAGACTATCCCGCTTGAGAATCTTGGACTTCTCTGGTACTTGTATTTCTGGTTTGCCTGCCACGATCGCTCATCTCTCTCACCTAGAAGAGTTACGTCTCCAAGGTTGTCTGCATCTTACAGGTAAAATCCCAAATACAATTGGCAGACTATCCCGCTTGAGGATCTTGGACTTCTCTAGTACTTGTATTTCTAGTTAGCCTATCATGATCACTCATCTCTCTCACCTGGAAGAGTTATGTGTCCAAGGTTGTCAGCATCTTACGTGATATGTCCAGAATGACACAAGTGCAAAACATGATCCAAAACATTACAAGTTTAGGATGAAGCAAGTTCATATTGTAGTAGGTTCAAAACGTAGTAGATTTAGAACGGAGGAAGTTCAGAACGAAACAACTTGATAGAACATGATATAAGCGCAAACATATAATAGCTAGTGATCTGATTTAGATTTTTACATCAAGATATATTTGATTGACTCAATCTAATTGATTGACAATTGGATCTTAAAGATGAAAACTTTCTAAACGAATAAGCCATACTTATGGAAACTAAGATTCTGTTTATATGGGCAATCAGAATCAACTTGAGATTTTACTTTTGTCACTCAATGGTTACCTAATCTTCTTGATACAGATCTGTCCAACAGATAGATTGGAAGGCGATCCTCTAGATACCATCCAACGGCTAATTTGAAAGTGGAGGAGTATTTAAGGAGATTAAGGATCGATGAGTAAGTGAGAGACGGAGTGTAGAATCTAGAATTCCAAAGTCTGAGTGAACTTCGATCATACACTTGTCTTTCGTGAGCTTAAATGTTTGTGATCGTGAGAGAAATACCAAAATAGTGACTTAGTAAGATAGTGTGATCTACAATTGAGTGTTTGCACTCAAAGTCGTAATCTCTTATTGATCATATAGTGGAATCCAGCCAATAGGTTGTTAGCGAGGGAGAGTGGACGTAGGCTTGATCTAAGCCGAACCATTATAAATTTTGTGTGCATTCTTCTCTTTTGTTAACTCTCATTATTTAAGTTTATTACACACTTACAAGTTATTTCAGAAGTTTGTTCCATCGCATAACATATTTTGAATATTTACTAGAAGTCTGGTAACTCGTTTATCAGACTTTGATGCTTATTCAGACTTTGTTCGCAACTTATTTTATTCCGCATTTAATTGTCAAGATTTCTTTTAACTACATATTCACCCCCTCTAGGAGTTCATACTAGTTTAGGATTTACTTCGAATCTCCCTTCCATTCACATGATTTACCTCAATATCCTCTATTGACACTGCATTAGCGCACTTGGGATTAGCCTGTCCGCGTGTCCTTGCAAGAAGACCATCACATTCTGCTTTCAAACCATATAGTAACGATCCTCCTCGCTCGTCCTTGTTTCTGTGATCGGCTTTTGCGGATCCAATTACAAGATTGTCGGCAGAACATTCACAAAATGTGGGCTCGTGATTATTATTCTGGTGAGTGATGGGTAAAAGGCCGTTCTTCTACTTCTGGAGCTTTGCATCATTTCCTTAAGCAACGAGAGTTATCAGTGCGTCCCATTCGTCTTTCAGTTCTTGCATCGTCGGCCAACATGTACATAACTCTGC
The DNA here is from genome assembly GCA_007663325.1 of Eucalyptus pauciflora. Taxonomy (NCBI): domain Eukaryota; kingdom Viridiplantae; phylum Streptophyta; class Magnoliopsida; order Myrtales; family Myrtaceae; genus Eucalyptus; species Eucalyptus pauciflora. The sequence goes on from VMYD01000067.1 coordinate 1,587,488, forward strand.
CCGCTTTCCTTTTCTAGTTCCACTCCAAGCTCATCTTTAAAATTTGAATATTTAGTGATTTTTTGTCGAAATGGCGGCATGTGCACACTTTTTTTATGCAAATGGCCACTTTATTTATATTCTCAACAACCAAGATATCGTATATTTTTTTCCCTTTTTGTGCATAGAGTTAAAGATCTTCAAATTGCAGTTTGTTTGAGACATCAAATCAACAATGAGAACGTCATTTTGATATCCTTTTTAATTATGTTAGTCAGACTAAAATTAACCACCTTTCACTGTGCATTTTCGCAGCCCCAGAGAAAAAGCTTAGAAGGTTATAGTCAAGGCTATTGAGAGCAAGGAAATTATAGGACGGACTCCCGAAAGCTTCCTTTGGTTTGATGTGAAAGAGAAAAAGAATGGATTTGCTTTCTATGTCATAAAATTCTATACAACTGCATTCTGTTTCGAATCTTTAGAGGATATGTATACTTCATTTTGTAATGAGGTTAGTTCACAATTCTAATCCTTTGGGGCATTATTACGAGGTCAGTGTATCTGTTTCAAAGAGAATATCCGTCAAACTCCCATGCTTTGTTGGAGGGTCAGTGGAACTTTTAGTTTGTCTTTATAAGCAGTATCTGGGCATAGAGGAGCTTTCAAACTCAACTGGAGGGTTAATTAAGCTTTGTATGACATTGTTCACGGAGGCCCTCTGCAACAAAAGAAAGGAGCTTCCATACTTAGTTGGGAAAATTAGAATCGTTGGTTGAGTTGGATTCGCAACGTTTAAAGATAGTTGATCTACCTAATTCAACTGAAGATCTGAAGGCATTGAAATTAACTAGGATAGACAGCTCATCTATAAGAAAGTTACCTGATGCTATTGGATCGCCAAAGGTGACTGAGATTTGAAAGGGCTAGTACGAGCACCTAGAGGGGGGAATAGGTTATCAAAGAAGTTTTTGCTAAACTTAATAGAATAAATCAACTTTTAATAATAATAAACTGAAGGTGTAAAATACTATAAGTAGTTTATAAAGCTACGAATTAAAGTAAAGAGATAAGGGAAAGAGAATTGAAATATAAGATTTATAGTGGTTCGGCTTAGACCAAGCCTATGTCCACTCTCCCGCACTGACAACACACCGGCTAGATTCCACTATGAACCAAAAGAGATTTTACAGTTTCACGTCCTTGATTCCACAGTATAGAGACTTTGCTACACTTTCTCAAGGTCTTACAAGTATCTAATCTCACTTTTGAGTACAATTTAAGCTCAACAATTGAAATAACAAAGAACTAGGAACTTCAAACTTAGGAATTTTTCTCTCACACACACACTCGAATAACTTGAACACTTCCTTATATACTCCTCAATGCCTTCATAATATACTCCTCAATGCCTTCATAACCGTTAGCATCTTCCAAATGAGTTCTTCCAATCTATCCATTGGACAGAATCAATTAGAGAGATCTCGAGTTATTTAAGGAATGTAATGATAGCCCACCAATCCTGCTCGCCCATACAATCAAGATCTAGGTTTCCATAAGTAGAACCTTCCAAGTATACTCTGCCAATCAAAAGATCTAATTATTCAAATTGATTCCAATTAGAATAATCGATCACAAGATGCTATCTCCAGCCATGAGATCTTCTTCAACCCCACGAACCAAATCCTTAAAGATATACTCGCATTTGAATAAATCTTCTTCATCAAATAAATCTTTTTTGTGTCTGTTTGGAGACTATCAGTGAGGGCAGACTTTAAATCTTGAGTCTGGAGGTCTTTAGACTTTGACGATAGAGTCTGCAAGTCTTCAGACTAGACTGATGGAAACGTTTTGTCAATTTCAAAACAAATAAGGAAGTTTTCTCCAACAATCTCCCCCTTTTTTATGGTGACAAAACTTTCCCGCAAATTTGGGTACTTTTGACCTACAAGACAACACTTAAGCAAACCAAAATATCTCATAAAAGATAAGTAGATTAGGATAAGAATAGTAGCAATCCTGCATCCACAGAAAACGAGTTAGTCCTGTAAAAACAACTACCTTTACCATAATCATTATCATAGCTTAAGATATTGTAAGCATTGAAAGATCAAAACCAAATAGTCCAAACCAGTCCAAGTCACAACCAAACAAAAGATAGATAAGTCCAAAGATCAAAACCAATCAAAATCAAAGTCAAATCTGCACCAACTTCTCCCCATTTTTGTCAACAGCAAAAAGTGGAGAACAAATAAAAGAGATGTTTAAAAATGGAGTCAAAATCATGGCTGTTTTGGAAGGCGAACAAGCTCAAACTCTCCCATAGAGTTCATTGTCTTCTCAAGCCTTGCAAAACTCTGTTTCAGTGACTGAAACTCTTCACCCTGCATGGTAGACTATACTTGATTCTTCAGGGCTTGTAACTGATCGTGCAAAGACACTGAAGTGGCCATGAAAGCATTCTTGAGATCACCCCATAGCATATTGCTGCTTCCTCACATCCAATAAGATCTCAAGCAGCCTCGAAAAGTCTGTTGTTTGCTCTGTTGCATTACTAGGACCGGCCGAGTCAAATCCAAGGGTTTTGAGAATGGATGGAACTTCAGCAAATTGTCCACCATGACTATGAGTGGAGGCTTCCGGATAATGAGAGGCATACACATCCTCTAGATCCGCTGCAGAACGACTCACATCACTAGTAAAGATAGGCGAAGAAATACCTTTCTGTCCAACAGCTCCCCCTGTTTGATTGCCTTCAGGTGGAGTTGGTAAGATTTCTTCTTGATCGACTTTAGCTTCAGAGTGATGTGCGTCACTCTTCAAATTTCGTAAGGCTGAAAGAGTCATTTCATCTTCATCCTCTTCATCTTGCAAGATGAGAATTCTTTTCCTTTTCACTGGAGCAACCATGGGCTCCTTACCTTTCCTCTTTGTTGCAACAGAGTCTTGTTTTGCTTTCACAGGAGACTTATCCTTCATACGTTCCAACACCTTGTTCAGCTCTTTCAATCGCATCTTGGTGACCATTTTAAATCCAATCACCATTGGAGAAATGGTTGTCAAACATAATGGTGCAAGGATGTGAATTTTAAAATGTCTAAAAAGACGCGTGATAAGAGCAGAATAAGGGAGTTGTCCCTTATCTTTCACCACCGTTCTGTACATGTGAAACAAGATGGTGTGAGGCAGAGAGAATTTGTAGTCAATGTTGATGGCATGCATCAATTTCGCTTCAGACCGAGAGACATCAGTTTTGGATGTCGACTTTGGACGGATGCAGTTGATGACTATCTTATGCAACAAGATGTTAGAGGCATTCATCCTAGAATAGGAAATCTTGCCTTCAACATCTCGATCTTTCACCAATGACAGAGTAGCATGAGCAGCAGAGACACTAATTGATTGGAAACTCGATCTTTCCACCCCAATTATGTTAGCCAGAGTGTCCATATTCACCAAAAACTCCTTCTCCCTCACTGTGAAGGAGAAACTGTTTGCATCCAGGAAAGATAAGTTCGAGTAAAAGTATGCTGTGAGTTCAGGATAAACAGTAGTAGATTCAGAACAAAATCGCTCCAATTGCAGTAGAGCAAACTTCTCTCGCAGATTTACTTTCACCGACTCAAGGAAATCAAAATCGACACTCCTAGGGTTCATGACCCCTCTCTTCATCAAATTCAAGTAAACCCTCTCATGGCTTTTCGATCTAAAAAGACTTGAACCAACACAAGCAACATTTACAGCCACTCCCGATCTATGCTAAAAATGGGTAAACATACGTTCGTCGTCATCCTGTCCTTGTGGTTGATTAGTAGTCCCAAAGCGTGGGTCACTAGGAAAGTTAGCGAACACTTTTTCAACCAATCCCTTTTCGGCAATACCTATCTTTTCCATATCACACAGAAAAAGAGTCTCATTCTTATAACCTTTCTCTCTTAGGTATTCATCAATCAAGGACATAGGAGTTCCTCCTCTTTTCAAATTAGAGTAAAGCTTGAAAGCAACTTGAGGAGTTAATGTTCTTACAGGTTCCACTTCTTCTAACACTTCTTCTTCTGGATGAGTCGATGGTGGAGTTTGACGCTGCTGAGAAGGTTGTTGTTGTTTTTGTTGCTATTGAGGAGTAGAAACTTCTTCGATCAAGTCGAAGTGGGTAGGTGTGGCACCCCCTTGATGGCCCTCGATCCATTGGGGTCGCCACAGTTAACTTACCTTTCATTTGTCCTAATAACTCATCCTCAAGATACCAATGAATTATAGTGGGTCCATAAGTCCTGGGGGTTTGTATTATTTAAAATCAGTCCCAGCGCAGTTCATATGGCGGAAGCGTATCCAACAACTCCCTTCCCTATATTCAGAAAATGATGCACACCAACTAAACATTTTATAAGTTAAAAGCCGAACACTTTTATTTACTTAAACCAGATGAACATCATTCGTCGGTACATCAAAATGCCAAGGCTTTCTATACTCAGCTATATTTCAAAAGATGACCGACATCTCTTCTAACAGTCATATACTTAAAGTCCATCGATCAGTGTCGGCGTCCAAAAGTTCCTTCCTTTGTTGTCCTCCTCCTCACAGCCATATCCAACCACTCGGTCCATCTGCTGGTGGCGGTGGCGGCAGAGGTATCTTGTCTAGTCTGAAATGTTAGTCCCCAAACGGGGTGAGTACAACCACTCAGCAGTAAAAGATTCATTAAGCTATATCGTGCAGTACTATCACTATCTAGATTCATGCAAAATAGACAAAAACAGTTCATCAAGGAATGAGTATGCATCGGAACCATAAAACTTTTAGTGCAATGACCAGTGTAGTTCCAACAAACAAGATGCATCATGTCCAGTTACACCAGTCCCGATCATAGGGCCAAACTGTTATGACACGTCCCATTCCATGCCATACAATTTAATCCTATAACTAGACCACACTCACACTTAGTAGAATCATCCATTTTATCATTCAAACGGTTTTATTCCCCCCAGAGGACCAATGTTTGCATCCTTCTGGGATTTCGCACCCAACCTGGCATCGCGAAAGCCTCCGGGCATGTATTCAAAATACAACCAGGCATCCGGCACACACCTCCGGGCATCTCGCACCCCACCTGGCATCACGAGGAATCACTGGGGACCAAAGACATGGTTACCCCTAACCTCCGGGCATGTATCATAATACAACCGGGCATCCCGACACTCCCGGGGTAAACCTCTGGGCATGTATTCATAATACAACCAGGCATCCAAAGGGCATCGACTCATTCAAACCTCTGGGCATCCCGACTCCTGGGGCATCGTTGACTCGAGGGTCCAACGGTAGCAATTAACATCTTAATTTCCAAAAAAAAACACTTTTCAATGCAATGACAAAATGTCTCTTGAGTCTCATCACATCTCAATATTGCATGATATGCCAATGCCAGTATTATCATGTCACATAATGTCACATAACAACCCAAGATGCATTCACTTTTGAAATCAGTTGAGCAAAGTCGGAGTAAAACAGCTTAAAAACCAAAATGTGCAGTTTTAATGAAAATTTCGGAATAACCCCTAAATGAACTCAGAAAATTATGAAATTTGACATGTTATCCATGAGACCCTAAATAACAAGTTTCATGAAGAACACCAAGTCAGATTCCTTATGTACCGAGGAAAAAAATTTCGATATTCCTAGCTAGCATTCTGTAAAATTTCCAGATTTGGTGTTTTCATAGAAAAATCGTTTCGGTGGTCATTCCTTGTTCATTTATTCTGAATTTTTGATATGTTGTTCATGATGATGTACCCTAAAACTTTCATTAAGGGTTTGAGGTCCAATTCTATCTAGGTAAATACAGAAAATTTGAAGAATCATCAAAGGTCATACGGTTTCTCTACAAATCAGTTTACTAATTTATAAAGGGCACTCATTTTAAAAAAAATCCAGCATCCGACATCACAACCCAAACATCTCCAAACCTATTGCACTCCACTAGTCAATCACAGCACAACATGATATAGTTTAATGGACTTTCACTTGCTACAAGATAACTAAGATGCACTCGGTTTCGGAAGTATACTCAAGTAATTTGAAAACAAGAACCACCAAATTTTTAATGACAATAACGTAACGCCTCTTAACCTCTTTGACTAAAATACAAACTTAATAATGTACGTACAAATGCATGTCACGCTTTCGCTAAAAACATACTGCTCAAACCAATTCCGTAAAATTCTATAAGAATTTTACTATACACTCAGAATTTTCTTCTGGTTTTACTCACGAACAGCAAACAACACACACCGAAATCAATTTTGTATTCATTATACTAATACAGAAAACCTAGTGTGAATACATGTTACAATCTAGACAATTCCACATAACTCTCATGAAGAAATAAAAGCTGAATTCATGTTAAAACTTCTAAAAACAAGCATCGTAGCCACTGACTACGTATGAATTTCTCTGGACAGCATAGATTCAAGAAAATCTCATACCTATACCTTGTCTAATTTACTTCTAAAGTTCATAAAATCAAGAGCTTAAATACCGAATCAATCACAATCAAATTTCACAGATCAATCCCCGAATATTTTCGAAATTCACATGCATACACTTAAATCATTCTCACGTTTCATAAACTTAGAATTTCTACATGATGGCTCGAATCAAAAGCTTTAAACGTTCTTGCAAGATCGAAACCAACAAGCCCACGGGTTGAAAATCCTCAATTCTGACCCTAAGATTTTAAAACAATTCGTATAGAATAAATCTTAGAAGTTCTGAAACACCAACGCCGATACACACATGGGTCCCCATCTCGAGTTTGGTCATAGAGAAGCATGAAATTGCGCTACTAAAGTTCTTGATCAGCTTGAAAGACTTTCAAATTCACCAAATAACGCGAATATCACGGTAAAAATGTTAGTTTGTAAATTTTCGATGGAACGCATACGACGGCATCCACATAGCCTAGGTTAATCAAAATCGACTTGCACTATACTAGACAATCACAGCATGCACAACATAGATTGATGAACTTCTACTTGCCTCAAGTCCTACGACTCAACAACTAGGGAGTTCGGTTCGGCGATGTAGCCCGACGGCGGCAAAGACGAGCGGCGTCGACAGCGGCATCGCACGAGCACGGACAGAGGGCGGTCCCTCTCTTACTTCCTCACTGCTCTCACTCTCTCTTACTCTCTCTCTATCCGGTTTCGCTCGGTCATTCTCCCTCTCACCCGCGCTCGCTTGGTTTTTCTTTGATTCACCGCTAGTTGACTCCTAGTCAACAGAGAAATGCGGTGGCTTCATTGATCGAAGACAGCTGGGTATAAACGTGGCAAATGGGCATGGTTTTCGATCGCCAACTCTCACCCCTTTCTGCCTTGATTTTTCCCGAATGTTGACTGCATGGGTCAACATTTGATGTCTCTCGGTGGCCCTTCGAGCGAGCAGCAGCTGGTGAAGACGTGGCCCTTCCACCGAATATCAATCTCCACGTATCTCTTCCATGCAATGAGCGTGGCCGCTGCATGCCTCAAGTCTTCCCTTGCGTTTTAAGATTGACACGTCCCGGTCAATTTGGCAAAATTTTGGGACTTCGGCTTGCTGAGGAGGGTGAAGAAAACGTGGCCGCACTCTTGGTTGAGCGTTCCTTTTAGTCGACTCCCACGAGGGACATGTGCACGAGCTGAAAATGCAACCACGTGCATTGCTGTGCATGGGTCAATACTCCTCCTTTGGATGACCATCATGGGTGTTGGGATATAATATGCGGAATTACCAGGATCTTGAAATTTACGTCAACGCGAAATCACCCCAGAGAAATTAAACGAGAAAAATAAGGACACCAGAAATTTACGTGGTTCGGTCCGAGTATCGGTACCTATGTCCACGGGGAGAGCCAGCAGCAAATAATCCACTAAAATCGGATAATCAGAGTTTACAATCGCTCAATCGCTCAAGTGTTTCCCACACCTACATTTAACCACAAACCCTAAGTGTTTAGAAAATAAACAATTCAATTGGATATAAACTCACGGCACAAAATTACCACGCGACAAAACCCTCTACGTACGACTTCACGACTTCGCGAGTCTCTTCAACGCTTCACGCGACTTGCGGCTTCAAAGGTCACGGACGCGCGGCTACGTAGGGTTTTTTTCGCAGAGGCTTCGACGGCTGCTTTTTACCTGCAAGAGAATTCTGTTTATATATATGGGTACGTGTGTGCTCAAGGTCAAAACTTTGACCTTGGGCCCACCACTAAATTTCCTATTTTGGCTTCACGTAGGAGACGTGCATCTAGGGGTGAGCGGTTCCCGGTTCCTTACAGGTTCCGCTTGGAACCTGGAACCTACCCTCGGGTACAGGTTTCTCATTTTTTGGAACCTGGAACCTACCCGTCAGAACCGAGAACCTGGAACCTACCCTGTCACAGGTTCCGGGGTCGGTTCCGGTTCCAACAGGTTCCAACAGGTCCCCCATTCCCAGTCCTCTCCATGGAAGTCAAAATCTGCCTGTAGGATTCATGCGGTACAAATAATTGTCTTGAGCAAGATGAGTCAAGAAATTGCAGACTTGGAAAGAGGATAACTAAGCAATATGCCATCAAAAATGTTTCTGAAATTAAAGCAAAGAGACATTGTAACTTTTCATTGTTCCATCTACACATATCAAAGAATTTGTACGTACATCCAGAAATTTTGTCATCACAGTATCACATGGACCATGTCCTATGCTGGAAGACAGAAAGGAAAAAAGCAAGAAAGAATGTAAAACTTAGTGGTATTGAGATTCAGTTATGACAGCAACTAAGATTGTAACTAAGAGAAATTGACAGGCAAAAAACCTATTTCCAAATAGGGAAAAGGCAAATTACTTCATCTAAGCACAGACTTTTGTCCCCTGCTAAATGAATTCAATTTTTCCTGGTCATACGAGCACAACGGGCTCCCTATTTCAAAGCCAGTGTCTGATCTTGTGCTTCAGAGATCTCAGTGTTTTTGGCTATAGTAATAATTCTTTAAAGGAAAGTATCTACCATTGTATCCCCATTCCCTCCACCACTTGCATCAAGAGAGCCATGCCAGCGACCTTTAAGGATCACTTCGTTTGCTGGACTACAGTGCCCACGTATCACCTGAGACACAGATAATTAAACATCATGGCTTACCGATACAGTTTCAAAATGATAAACATATTGAGAACCAGCTTTCCACTTCGATCAGAGGAATGACCATTCAAAGTACCAACATTAATATTACAACTTACAAGTACTAAAAAGAGGAAAAAGGATCTCCATCTCCACAATATGTGTACACAATATTGATAAAGAACATAGTAAATACAGATTTCATTAGGCAGTCAACGATCAAATGCTGTAGAACACCAAAACAAGCCAAGACAGGTTCTTCAATGGCAATGTAAAATTTTCTGGTGGCAAATTTAACAATTTCATTGAATGCAGTGAGGGACAAACAATCTGCATCTTCTACTTTGGACGAAATATTGGACCAGTAGAAGAACGAAAGATGCTTACAGCAAAGAATACGAGGCTGAAGGACTTCCAGACAATCTCAAGAGGATTCACAAGCCGTTTGGAGACCTAATAAACATATTGAATCAAATCAGGTACCACAAACTTTCTTAAATGCCAAAACCTATAAGATATCATGCTGAGAAATAGATCAGCAAATAGCCAAGTGAGAAAATGTATATCTAGTGAAGGATCACAAGGAATCAAGCATCTAATTAAAAAATAACCTTTTCTTTTAGAAGCTCTTCAGCTTCGACGTACAAGTGAGCAGGTATTGACTGAAATATCTTTCCAATCACAACAGACAGGATTGTCATTAATGAAAGAGCACCCATTGATCCTAAAAGAACCTGTTCATATATTTTAAAGAGCATCAGAAGTTCAGAACATAAGAGTTTTTAGACATTCTACTAAAGGCTATCCATCCCAGCACTAAAATTAGTAAAGAAGGTAAACGATCCTGTAAAATAACAGGATCAAGTTTTCAGTGCTACAATTTGTCGCCCATCATGGGCAGAATCCTATTGAAGCATCTGATATTAGTTCACATGAAGAGTAAATTCTCTAGTATTATCGAGCAGAAAAAACAAAATTTTGACAGGTGTAAATGATTGGTGAACCTTAGATGATATTTCCTTCATAAGGAGATATTTTCAGGTCAAATCTATAGGTCGATAACAATATTAGATAAATAATTCATGCCAAATCAAGTTCTGACACCACGGTCCACTAGTGTGTGCCAGAGAGAGAGAGAGAGAGAGAGAGAGAGGGAGGGAGGGAGGGAGGGAGGGAGAGAGAGAGAGATTACCAGTCCTTTTTTGTATTGCATGGCCAATAGTGCAGCAATGAAGAATGTCTGGGCAACAAGAACAACCATGAGTCAATACATATTTTAAACAGTATCCGCATTAAGCAAGCATTAACTTCTCTCATCAAATAAAGTTGATAGATTAAAGAGGTCATATCCTTATAATGAATGTACAATAAAGACAAAGTAGGTGTTATTAGCAAAAACACAAATGCACAAGAAAATTCAAATCTTCCAATGAAAATATCTTATTTTCTGGCAGCAGAGATAGGTTAACTAATGAATCAGATTTTACTGAGACAAAGAAGAGCTCCAAATATATTAAACTCGAGGAACCATGCAATTGACCTTGGCAAGAGCCCCAGGCAAAGTCACTTTTGTTTTTAATGCAGAAAAAGAGATATCATGGAGTGAATGGATACTGCACTCTAGCATTTCTAGTTCTAGGACCTGAGCAATGACAACATTGACAAGAGATACACAGGCTCGTATTGCATCAGACCATCACAAGCACATAGAATGGATAAAGAAGACCTAACCTAGACCAACCATCAAAGGGGGAAGTTAATGCATGTCAACACAGTGAAATAGTTCATATGATCATGTTAACTCCCCATGACATTATAAGGTAATATCCTGTCACATGGAATAGATAATGGACTATTCCTTTATTGCTCGCATCAACAGATTCTCTTAGAATTATAAAGTATGCCAGCAATGCAACAAGTCCACAAATTGGAATGTGAAAATTTGCTCAACTTCTGGTCAAAAGAAAAATAAAACTAGCTCACCTTAGCCCAAAGAGCCATTTCGACAACATCTATTCCAAGTTCCAACTACTTTTGGCAGGCGACCAAGGACATCTTTACAGATATTTAAGATGCAAAGTAAAAGGCGGTTCCTACAGAAGAATCGATGAAGAGAATTAAGTGGGCAATCATAACTAAGAAACTTCAGTTAAATGCAGGGAAAAAAAATGATACTGCGAGTGACTTCCCCCTTTGTACTTAATGTGTCATTACCTGTCATCGATATTGCGCATTGTCCATTGAGGTGGAGCAACACTCTGGCTTTTAAGGTTATCAAATCCCTATAAGAGGCTCGATAAGAAGCCAAATATAATAAATAGAGAAAAAATGGAATAGCCAATTTCAGAAGTAAAATATTGCATAGCCGTTTCCTTTCCTTATGTTCTTTTGTCTGCAAGTCAAATCATGTAGACCACATGATTTATAACAAAAAAGTTTGATTTAAAGCTGTGGCCTTACCAACATAAATGTGCATCCGCTGGGGACATTTGTTATAACTTCAACCTTTGAAAGATGCTTGAGCTTGTACAACTTTGCTGGCTACATTGTCAGAAAATAGCGGAAGTCAACAGCATTTCAAGATGAAAAGTACATAATGAGGGATGCATCATAGAGTAGAAAACTATAATTCGTGGAAGCAAAGAGCAGGGTCTTTGAAATATGCCCCAACCAAACATATTTTGATCACTCCTTTTTGATAAAAATGAAATAATCATGCGTCATGGTAGATTTTTCTACTCTTATTTCCTGCTAAACACGCTATCTGCTTATATTTGGTACTGCCAGTTAAATGTGATGATTGATCTCTGATATGAGTTGGCCAAGGTCCAATATCTTTATTGACACATTCTGGAGATAACACAAAAGCCCAAGATAGAAACATAGAATAGGAACAAAATTATATATATATTGTCAAGGTACCAGTCATAAGAGGAACATAATATTAACCATGCATATAGCTAACAATTTGGCCAGCAAGGGACCAGTCCTATCAACAAGATGTATAAGGCTATTAGCAGCAACATAGCCATGACTGAGAACCATATATGATTTACACAACTTACAGATTCATAAAGTTAATAAAAAAAGCAAGATTAAGTAGAAACAAAAGATTGGCTTAGAATCTGCTCTCAAGTCATTCTGACATGCTTAGAACTTCTTTAAAAACTCATAACATCTGATGGACCTAAATGTACAAGCCCATGTAGAAGCATAGACCACACTGGCAAAATTCAAAACCATCCAAGTGCCATAGTTCTCTGTGTAAGCATTGTGGATTGCACAGACAGCGAAATAGGAGGGTGTGTCAGGGATTCATACTCTTGGGAAATGTATACTGGTATATACTGGTATATCCTTTCATATAATGTCTACATATTTGAATATTTCTATGGGCCAAAAATCTCATTTTGTGTATCACTTTAGTCACTATATCACCTAAAATAATCTTAAAACGAAGACTTGGCTATAAGTTTTCCAAGCAAATATGTTTCCATTGTAATATCCATACACATAGCTAAGGTTCCACCCACAACACTCTAGCTACAGCAACAGCAAGAGCTTTTAAATAATCACAGCATGTTCATCTATCGAAAAATGCATGTGTCAGGTTTGAGACTCCTCATTTAGATGTAGTAAATGCAAATTTATGTGCTAATGCATGAGGATGTAAAGGGAGAGAGACAGGGCTTGGAGTGTGGTAGCCTACTTTAGCATTCCAAGTTTGTCCATGCACTCCACCAAGTTGTTGTGGCTGAAGAGCAACAATAGGAAAAGATGGTTCAGTGTTACATAAAGATATTGATATTGCTTAGTACTTACAAAACATAATTTCCCCACCCTCTAGATACAAATCCTGCTGCCTTGACATTTGAGGGGTTTTCCAGCCATTTACTATATTTAATAAAGCTCTGCATCCAATGAGAACATACATCCAACACCAGACCAATAGCTTCAGGATTTGGAGGATTTTTTTGTTTACTTTGATGACCATGTGACAGTTTCTGATTTCCTGCCAGGCCAGGATAGAAAGGAAGTCAGTCCAACTCTTCACATACCACCTATGAAGTAGGGAAAAAAAATCTCAGATTTGTAGATTTGGGTATTTGAGCACACTAAGATAGTTAAAAAATAAATGCTAACCTCCACATGGGGAAGAAATCCTCTCCATTGCCCACTTTTAGCTAGGAAGGAAGCCACAGAAGTTTGTGTTATTGCAGATGATTGTCTAACAGTCCATTGCAAACAAACATAATTTCTTTTTCTTTTTCTTTTTTAATCTAGCAAACAAAATGCAAAAAGGAAACTAGCAGTGGCACCTTAAGAGCCGGTAGAACGCGGCCTTCAACTTGAGTAAAGCTATTGCTGATAAACTCTATTTACCAGCCATAATCTCTGCATTAACAACATCCATATCTAAAAAAAACAGAAGAAGAGAGATTAGATAAAATATTCACTTATAGATATACAAAAAGAATTACAATATATAAAGATATAATCAATGTCACTTACCCAACTCAAATTTTTCTGCATTCTCGATGCACTCCTCAACATCAATCGGTACACGAACGGCTCTCAACCAATCTTGAGTGCAAATCAAAGCTTCCACTACTTTGGGAGTTAAAGAACTTCGAAAGCCATCAAGTACACGACCCGATGTACTAAAAGTTGACTCGGAAGCAACGGTAGTTACGGGAATTGACAAAATATCTCGAGCCATCAAAGAAAGGATCTTATATTTTGAGCTATTAGTCTTCCACCACATCAAAAGGTCAAGATTAAGATCCTTTTCATTTTTTTCTTGAAGATATTGATCAAGCTCGGACTTGTTGTCATCACACCCTTGTTCATTCGAGTATAAAAACATTTTCTTCCAAGCTTGGGCGTCATACTTCTTTATTCTTTCACTATCACTACCACCCGAATCGACATTGGAAGCACTACCACTTGCACCCGAACTATGGCCACCAAAATTTCGATCACTTGAAATAAGAGAAGAATAAGATTGCTCATAAAATTCATACAAACGCTCTAATGCATCCTTCACCTTGTAATGCATCTCTTGAACTTTCAATTCTTCATCATAAATTTGTCCATACAAGAAAGTCACATAATTCAACTTGGCTCTAGGATCTAACACAACCGCAATCAACACCATCATATTCACTTTATCCAAGCTTCCATAATATTTATCAAATTTTTCTTTCATTTTCACACCCATATCTTGAAGCCGAGGATCCGAAGCATTGACCGCATCTTTCAAATATCTATACAAAAGAGCTATTCCTTCAAAATAATCATTTGAAGTAACATATGAACTCCCCGACATCCGATTGGTGGCATCATAGAATACTTTTAGAAAATCTGAAAGAATAATAGCATTTTCCCAATCATCATCAATAGGAGTTTCATGATTCAGCTCACTTGCAAAGGATATATTGTCGTCTTCCATTCTTTGGAAAGCTTTTCTGAACTTTATGGCCGTGTCTAACATGAGATAAGTGGAATTCCATCTAGTGGCAACATCAAGAATTACCGAACCCTTATAAGTGATCTTTTCACTCTTAATGCAAGACTGAAATGCATTGGCTCTTGCGGGAGAACTCTTTACATATCTAACCACATTCCGGATACGTGCAATGGAGTCACGTACCGTAGTCAAGCCATCTCTCACAATCAAATTCAATATATGAGCTGTGCATCTCATGTGTAAAACACTACCATCCAATATCAACGACTTTTCTTTGGAAAATTTATCCCTCAAATAGTTAATTGCAACATCATTCGAGCTAGCATTATCCACAGTGATTGTGGATACTTTCTTTTCAATTCCCCACTCTTCAATGCATTTTTCCACCATCCTCCCAATCTCCCTACCCCTATGACTATGCATCACCACAAAATTGATGATTCTTTTATGCAACTTCCAATTTTCATCAATAAAATGAGCAGTGAGACACAAATAATTCAGATTTTGAATGGAAGTCCATGTATCGGTTGTGAGTGCGATCCTAGAATTAATCCGTTGAAAAAAATTCTTCAAAGAAGTTTTTTCATCTAAATACAACTTCATACAATCTTTGGCCATTGTGAAACGTGATATATGTTTGAAGAGAGGTTGTAGCTCACCGACAAATTCACGAAATCCAACACGCTCAACCAAGGAAAAAGGTTGCTCATCATTGATGATGAACCGAGCAAGCATCCGCCTACAACGTTCTTGATTAAACGCCCATGTCGATAACACACTACCAGCAGTAGAATCTCCTCCTGACTTGCCAGCCACGTCTACATTACGTGGTGCAAAGAATCTCTGTCTCTTATCTACATTACGGGGAAACCTCCTGCATGTGGTCAAATGTTTTCTCATCGCAGAAGTACCGTTAGCAACACGATACTTAAGCATAGTCCCACAATGAATGCACTTCACTTGATTTGTTTTTCCATCCTTATCATTAATTCTAGTATAATAATTCCAGCATTCCGATGTATATTTCTTATCAAGGGGAAGATGAGAACCAGCCTTACTTGTGGCACTCGTGGTAGGGGGTGCCTCTTCTTCATTTTCATGGCCAGAAAACTCCAATTCTGTGATCGGAGTCATCTCCTCAGGTCCCTCCACCTCCATTGATGTATTATCTTGATTCATTGACTTTGCACTACACAACAATAACAGAATATAATTAATTTAGTTGATAACAATGTTAATACGGTATAATACAGCATACCAATGCTGTATAGAAACATAATACAGCACTTTTATACATAAGCTAAGTATATTATGTTGAAATACAGCATACCAATGTTCTATAGAAACATAATACGGCACTTTTATACATAAGCTAAGTCTATTATGTTGAAATACAGCATACCAATGCTGTATAGAAACATAATACAGCACAATAATCGATGTGAACTCCTATAACAAAGTGATGATCAGCACTTACTTAAGAACATATGCATAATGAGTATACTACAAACAGAATTTCTTTTGTCAAAAGAAGAAAAAACAATTTGGGCGAGCTGCCATCGCAAGAAAGTTCACCCGTTATGATGAGGAAGAGAGAGGTGCAGCAAATAACCAAAAGAGATGGTATGTCTATTGAACAAAACTAAACGAACAATCATGCTATTTCATTTATATAAATCTATTACATGCATAAAAGATTAAAAAAAGTATTAAGAAAACATATTGTAGAAGCAATGATGTTTCTACCTAATGAACCTTTTGATTGTCTCTATTATAAAAGTTTAGCCCAAGACTCCATCATTACCAGAAGATAAAGAGGCAACATGAGAACATCAACGAAAATTCATTTAACCAAGTGAAAGAAAGCCATTATTCATATTTCTAGTATGTGCATATTTTTTTTAAACAATATGCAGAACCCAATACATGAGAATGAGATGCCCAAACATTTAGATAAATCCATGGAGAATATGTACTCCAACACCAAAATCCACAAGTTTGTATAGACTGCATCTACTGTGTGATATGTGACTAATCAGAAAATAAAATTGACAAGCGAAGGACCATACAAAGGCGTGGAGAAGAACACCGCAATTTTATGAATGGTATATCATTGAAGCGTGCCCACGAACAGTCAACAACAGCCAATCCTTTCCTCTTGATTAAGTTGTAGTCTTCTTTTGAGACACACTGTTTCCCAAGAGGACTGTACAAAACATAGTAAAAGAGTTAGTGCATCTGTCCAGGATAAGATGCAGGTTTTATGAATGCAAGCATAGGATGGTTCCAAATTATACATTCCGAGAAGTGCTTTTGCTTGTTAGTGGCTCTAAGACTTGAACGAAGCATGCTAGAAGCTTCGATTTTTTAGACATGCCAGCTACAGAAGATCAAAGACATTGATCTAGCCAAATTATCTAAACATTTGATTTTAAAATTAAATTTGCTACATTTGGTTAGACCATATTAAACAGCAGCTCCATAAGCATATGTGAGTCACATATAGCATTCTACAAATAAGAAAAGCTGCTGTAGAGCAAATAAGGAGTATATAATTTAGCATGGTAAAACATTCCAAAACTAATAATAATCCGTTGCTTGGAAGCATTCATCTAATCAAATTGCTTGAGATTCACTACCATCAAATAAGGCAACCTCTCATTATAATCAGAGACAAAGAAGACCAATAGACTCCAAACAAAGCTGAAGAAAACATCAAATGAAACAGGTGATTCGCAAGTACTGTGCAATCTCAGATTCTCAGCAGCTGTAAAGCCAGAGAGATTTTAAACAATGGAGAAGTTCAATGCCATCTCATTCATTCAAATAAGCAACACATAAAAACAGACCTCTAGTGCATGACAGCAAGTAAGCTCGTCATCATAGAAGTATTCGCATGTGCTCTGAATCGGTTGAGGCTCAAAACCTAACACAAAGTTCACATAAACAAGCACTAGTTTACACAGATTGAGCCTCCTCTTAATTATCTTGTTTGATCTGATAGGAGAAACATGAATCTTTAACTGCTATTTTTGGTTGGTAGTGATAAAATATCATATGAAAATTCCAGGACCGACATAATCTAATGTCCTGATCCCGGACCTGGCTTGGGTCCGGGAGTCACTTCACCATTTAGAGATGAGAATATGAATGCTTCGTTTTACTTTCGAAACATTTTATTTCTTACATTGAGAAGAAGAGCAATCCAGAACGCAAATGGCTGCCTGAACGTCACCTGCGCCGATTGGGGCTTGTCTTTGTTCCTGTGCCGTCATTATAACTAATTAATCAAACCATTGGCATCATCCTAAAAAAGGATATAAGATCTATTCTGAGCAAAAACTTGAAAAAGTAGTCTATAATGTGAAGTTTCTTCCTTGCCTTTGGAGCTGGATCTTATCCACAGTCCCACAGAATGAGAAATACGTGGCCAACTCTGCAACAGTCATGGCAAAAGGTATGATAAAGCACACGTGAACTGTTAATGAGTGTATGAGGTTAAAATGTATTCTTGTCTTTCTGTACTACGGTACTACCATTATATGTTCTATATAGAGTAGGATGCCACAACGGATGAAAGATCTTTCACTCTCTCTTCTCTCTACTCTTCACTTTTCTCTTGTTCTTTTCTTTTTTGACATAGCAACAGAGAATTCAAAAGAGAAACTGAAGGCTTGTTCATACACTCATGAACATATAATGATTGAACAAAAAGACAAGAACACCCCAAAACACTCATAAAAATGAACCATTAGAAAGATTCTTAAATACCTCAAAGCAATGCCACCAAACCCACTATTCACACGCAGCTCCTGCAAGGGTTTTTTATCGATCAAATCACTGACATTTAATAAATAGTTATCTCACAAGACTTCACAAGGTATTAAGCATCATCGTTAAATCATAAGTAATTGTGCAAATAGCATCTTACCAATTATAATATGTCCAACTAAATCATATACCATTAATGTGGATTTGCAGGGAAAAAAGCACCTATTCGGCATATTGCCTCTATGTCAGGCAATTTTAGTTATTTCTTTCTGCTAGTTTTATATCAGTGACTCTGAAAATCAATAGGTGATTCACTGATTGTTCTATAAAACATCTACCTTTGTTCAGTCAAAACAAGACAGATAAAATCATAACTCAAGAGACCAATTCTAAGCATCAAAAAGCATTATTAATTATAATGCCACTACTCACAGGGCACAGCTGAATCAACCGACTGCAACTACAAACTATGAAATTGGTAGGGGATTTCGGTAAGGCATGGCGCTTGTTAGGCGATTGTGATCAGTGATCACCAATGGCAATCGCGAAGCCGGCATACAATCAAACACGGGCAACCGACACTCAGTGGCCCCATATCAGTACCAACAAACAGACAAACTACAAAAAATTTCTCTCTTTTCTCTCGCAGGGGAAAAGGGTCGAGAAGAAGCTGTGACTGTGAGAAGTTAGAACTGAGAAGTCCAGGAGGAAGGGAAAAGGAGAAACGACTTGAGCATGGTTGGTGGGTCTCGCTACTCGCTAGGGACCCCCCCAAAAACCGACAAAGAAAACACGAACCCAAATCAAAACAGGGAAAAACGAGAGTTCCCAAAATGCATCTCGAGCAGCCGAAGCGCGCGACCAACCAGCATCCGTACCTCGAATCCTAAGGCAAGCTGAACGAAAGTTAGAAACCCTACCCAGTAGCTTGCGAGTACAGAAGAAGGAACGGAAGTGAGTGGTGCCGTCAGAGGTCAGCGGCGGTGTCGTCAAGGGAGAGCGGAGGTGGCCTCGAGCAGGGGTTGGCGAGTGGTGGCGTCGAGGACTCGAGGGTGAGCGGCGGTGGCGTTGAGGGCGAGCAACGGTGGCGTCGAGGGCGAGCGGCGAGCCACAGGTCAGCGGCGGTGATGTTGAGGGCGAGAGGTGGCGGCCTCGAGCAGGGATCACCGAGTGGTGGTGTCGAGGGCGAGTGACGGTGCCGTCGACTCGTCGAGGGCAAACGGCGAGCCAGGGCCTAGAGGTCAGGCACGGTGTCTTTGAGTGCGAGCGGAGGTGGCCTCGACCGGGACCCTTGAGCAGAGATCAGCGGCAGTGGTGTCGAGGGCGACCGGCGGTGGTGTCGCCGTCGAGCAGAGGTGAGAACGGGCGGGCGAAGAGAGAACTGAGAGAAAAAGTGTCGTGAATTCTCTGTGGAAGAAGTGAGAGACTGAGATTGAGAGAGAGTGATGTTTTGATTTGGGGATTTTTTTGCCCTAACCGGACCGGTTCCGGTTCCGGTTCCGGTTCCGGTTCCCAGTGCCGGTTCCGGTTCCCATAGGAACCGGAACCGAAACCGAAACCGGCGGTTCCTGGAAAAGGGGAACCGGGAACCGGAACCGGTCCCTTTAGAACCGGGAACCGAACCGGACCCTCCTCCGGTTCGGTTCCGGTTCCCGGTTCTACCCGGAACCACGCTCACCCCTACGTGCATCTCTCTCCTTCCTTTTAATTTCCATCGGTTATAAAAAGAAATCCAGGCAAAAGTTGACCTTGACTTTTGGGCCCCACCACTTCGGCGATTCTTCACGTGAAGGGGATGGGATGTCTTCGACAGCTTAACTTTCGGAAGAAGAAAATTCCCTTTTATTTTAAATTATTTTCTCTTTTGTGCAACTTCGAGGAGTCTAGCGAATTCACGTTTTTGCAAACGCTCAAACTCGAGTCATAATTTAACAATTCTCCACCTTGGCTCGATGTTTGAAACCAAGTTATAGTGCTCATCATCCATGCTGCTCTCCCAACGCCCCGACGGGCGCTCACTCTCCACAGACGCCAATAGAGCTCAAGCAGAGCTTGAGCTTCGCCAAAGGAACAGACTTAGTCATCATGTCTGCCGGGTTATCTGCTGTAGCAATCTTTTTAACAATAATAATACCCTTAGCTAAGACATCTCGGATGAAGTGGTACCTAATGTTGATATGCTTCGTTCGCTCGTGATAAACTGGATTATACGCCAAATATATCGCACCTTGGTTATCACAGTGTATATCCACACTTTTCTGTTCTAAGCCAAAGTCCGTGAGCAAACTTTGTAACCATATCGCCTCCTTCGCTACAAAGGTTAGTGCCATGTACTCTGCCTCAGTCGAAGACAAGGCAATGTGATCCTGTAAGGACGCTTTCCAACTAACTGCACCACCCGCTAGCATAAACACATACCCTGCTAAAGATCTACAATCATCCAAGTCACCGGCGTGATCCGAATCCACAAAACCAGTGGTCTCACTGCCATTGCTGTCCCTCTGGTATACTATACCCACGTCTGTTGTCCCCTTCAGATATCTGAGAATCCAGTTCACAGCTTCCCAATGAGCTTTACCAGGGTGCTTCATATAGCGACTAACCATGCTCACAGCTTGTGAAATATCAGGCCTAGTGCACACCATAGCATACATAATACTACCCACTGCACTAGAATAAGGAATACGGGACATATGCTCCTCCTCCTCCTCAGTCTCCGGTGATAATTTATCTGAAAGTTTAAAGTGCTTCGCTAAAGGTGTACTTACAGATTTTGCTGACTGCATATTAAACTGTGCAACGATCTTCTCAATATATTTCTTTTGAGATAGATGTAAAACTCCTGCAGCCCTGTCACGCAAAATCTCCATACCCAAAATTTTCTTTGCAGCACCTAAATCTTTCATCTCAAATTCAGCATTTAACTGCCTCTTCAGCACATCAATATTAGACATATTCTTTGATGCTATCAACATATCATCAACATATAAGAGTGGATAAATCAAAGAACTATTCTCCAATCTCCTATAGTAAACACAGCTATCCATCTGACTTTTTGAGTAATCTTAACTAGCCATGAAAGTATCAAAACGTTTATACCACTGTCTAGGAGATTGTTTCAGCCCATACAAAGATTTCTTTAACAAGCAAACGTGATCTTCCTTACCCGGAATAGCAAATCCCTCTGGTTGCCTCATGTAAATCTGCTCCTCCAATTCACCATGAAGAAACAGAGTTTTTACATCTAGCTGCTCTAACTCGAGATCCTGCGAAGCAACTAAGGCAAGTAAAACACGAATAGAAGTATGTCTTACCACAGGAGAGAACACCTCATTGTAGTCAATGCCCTCACGCTGTGTATACCCCTTCGCCACAAGTCTCGCCTTATACCTCGCTGCCTCAACACCGGGAATGCCCTCTTTCCATTTGAAAACCCATTTACTTCCAAAAATCTTTTGGCTCTTGGGTACTTTGACCAGCTCCCATGTCTGATTTCGATGGAGAGATTCCATCTCTTCACTCATAGCCCCTAGCCACTGCGATGACTCCGAACTAGCCATCGCCTCAGAGTAAGACGAAGGCTCATCTGTCTCCACCTCATCACCTACAGTCAATGCATAAGCAATATATGTATAACCATAATGTACCGGTGATTTAATATGCCTTCTCTGTCTATCTGCGGCTATAGTTTGCTGCGGCTTTTCTGGTTGTTCACTATCATCGACTTCAGGAACCGCGTCTTCATCTGCAGTCTCAACTTCTGTTACCTTCGAGGTTTCCGGAGTCTCCACCTGAAGCTCCACCTCACTCATGACACCATGATCTGTCTTCTCTACTGGTTGTGTCTCAGAACTCCTCCTTTGAAGCATTGCAGTCTCGTCGAAGATCACATCTCTGCTGATTAGAAAACCGGGTGATCTAGGATCAGTGCACCACAGCCGATAGCCTTTCACCCCATGTGCATAACCCAGAAATATGCACTTCTTCGACCTCGGCTCAAGCTTACCATCACTCGCATGAGCATACGCAGGACATCCGAATATACGTAATCCAGAATAATCAACAGGTTTCCCCGACCATACTTCCTCAGGAGTCTTCCACTCGATAGCAGACGATGGAGATCGATTTACCAGGTAACATGACATGTTTACTGCTTCGGCCCAAAATTCCTTGCCAAGTCCTGCATGCGAAAGCATGCATCGAGCTCGCTCAAGTAAAGTTCTGTTCTTCCGTTCTGCCACGCCATTCTGCTGTGGTGTCCCAGGTACTGTGCGGTGTCTTACAATACCTTCTTTCTCGCAGAACTCGGTAAAATATTTACCACAGAACTCCATGCCATTATCGGTTCTCAAGCACTTCATTTGTTTATCTGACTGCTTCTCAATCAATGCCTTAAATTTCTTGAACCGATCAAACACATCATATTTGTGCTTCAGAAAGTAAACCCATACCTTCCTCAAATAATCGTCGATAAATGTCAGCATATATCGGGCACCTCCTTTCGAAGGAACCGAAGACGGGCCCCAGACGTCTGAGTGAATATATTCAACTGGTCGTTTGGTCGAATGAATAGCTGTAGTAAACTTAACTCGATGTTGCTTCCCATAGATGCAGTGCTCACATAAGTCCAGCTTTCCTGTCTTCTGACCCTTCAACAACCCCATTTCACTCAGCATCGTCATACCTACCTCACTCATGTGCCCCAAACGCATATGCCATAATTGAGTCAAGTCAGAATCTGACTAACCTGATGAAACTGCAGCGGTTCCGGTCACGGTCTCTCCTAGTAGATGATAGAGAGTATTTATTTTCTTCCCCTTCATCACTGTCATGGCACCTCGAGAGATCTTCAGTACTCCACCTTTAGCGGTGTACCTACACCCAATGTCATTGAGTGTCCCCAGAGAAATAAGGTTCTTCTTGAGCTCCGGTACATGCCTCACATCTGTCAATGTGCGAACCACCCCATCGTGCATCCGGATCCGAATTGTCCCTATCCCCATAGCCTTACAGACTGCATTATTCCCCAAAAGAACCCTACCACCATCTGCAGCATGGTAAGTAGTAAACCAGTTCTTATGAGGCGTCATGTGATAAGAACACCCCGAATCTAGCACCCATTCGTCTCCTGACGAAGTAGCAGTCACACATAAGACAGCTTCTGCATCACTAGTGCTCCCCTCAGCAACGTTTGCCACACTGCTTGTGGCATTCTGCTTATCAACTTTATTCCTCCGCTTTGGACAATCTCTCTTGATGTGCCCCTCCTCGTGACACTCAAAGCACTTCACGCGTCCCTTGGACTTTCTATGGCGTGATTTTGATCTGCTTTTACCTCTGCTGCTACTAGGCTCTCGATGTTGTTCTCTACCCCGAATCGTTAGTGCTTGTGCTGCTCCTTTGGCCAAACCGTCATCTCGCAACTTTCTCTGCCACTCCTTAGAGAATAAGGCGGACTTTACCTCCTCTGAGGTAATTGTAGTACGCCCCTGCAACAGTGAATTAGTAAAGTGCTCCCATGACTCTGGTAAAGAGGCTAACAACATCATGCCCTGTTCTTCATCATCAAGTATCTTACCGACGTTCTTCAGATCCAACATGAGTTTATTAAATTCATCTAGGTGAGTTCTGATAGACGTACCTTCAGTATATCTAAATTGAAACATCTTTTTCAGCATGTACAAGCGATTGTTCAAACCTTTCTTCACATAGAGTGCTTGAAGTTTTGCCCATAATTCTGCGGCATCCTTCTCCTCAATAACCTCTAATAAGACCTCATCCGACAAATTTAATAGGATTATGCTCTTTGCTTTTTCCATAAGCTCTACCCTCTCTGAAGTTTTCATTATAATTGGCAACTCATCTTCACCATCTAGTGCCTTGGCCAAACCTTGTGTTGTCAATAAAGCCCGCATCTTGATGCTCCATAACACAAAGTTATTTCTTCCATCAAACTTCTCAATCTCAGATTTTCTCTCAGAGATAATTGCAATAATAGAATTTCCAGATAATAATCAGACAAGCAAAAGCCCCAAATCACAATCAAGAAATCCAACCCCAAGCTCTGATACCAATTGTTGGGATATAATATGCGGAATTACCAGGATCTTGCAATTTACGTCAACGCGAAATCACCCCAGAGAAATTAAACGAGAAAAATAAGGATACCAGAAATTTACGTGGTTCGGTCCGAGTATCGGTACCTATGTCCACGGGGAGAGCCAGCAGCAAATAATCCACTAAAATCGGAGAATCAGAGTTTACAATCGCTCAATCGCTCAAGTGTTTCCCACACCTACATTTAACCACAAACCCTAAGTGTTTAGAAAATAAACAATTCAATTGGATATAAACTCACGGCACAAAATTACCACGCGTCAAAACCCTCTACGTACGACTTCACGACTTCGCGAGTCTCTTCAACGCTTCACGCAACTTGCGGCTTCAAAGGTCACGGACGCGCAACTACATAGGGTTTTTTTCGCAGAGGCTTCGACGGCTGCTTTTTACCTGCAAGAGAATTCTGTTTATATATATGGGTACGTGTGTGCCCAAGGTCAAAACTTTGACCTTGGGCCCACCACTAAATTTCCTATTTTGGCTTCACGTAGGAGACGTGCGTCTCTCTCCTTCCTTTTAATTTCCATCGGTTATAAAAAGAAATCAAGGCAAAAGTTGACCTTGACTTTTGGGCCCCACCACTTCGGCGATTCTTCACGTGAAGGGGATGTCTTCGACAGCTTAACTTTCGGAAGAAGAAAATTCCCTTTTATTTTAAATTATTTTCTCTTTTGTGCAACTTCGAGGAGTCTAGCGAATTCACGTTTTTGCAAACGCTCAAACTCGAGTCATAATTTAACAATGGGGACACATGCATGGTTATGCATGGGCAAAGTCTTTGGTTCTTCTTTTATTGACCCCATAAGCATGAGCGTGGCCTTCATTGCTCGTATAGTCTTGCATGGACAATTTCTTCACTTGTTCATTAGCATAAAAAAAAAAGAACGTGCATGGGAAATTTAGGGCTAATGGTCTTCATTCCTTAGCTATCCATGAAGAAGATAACGTGGTGATGGTGTGGCCAAGGTCTTTGCATGGGAAAGCATGTTCTAATGTGACTAAAGTTTCGGAAGTCTACGTTTCTGCATTTATGAAAGGCTCACTTGGTAAGTTATCAATGCCGAAGATATTAGCCTTGTGAGCAACGTCGCGTGAAGAAATGTCTAGATGAGGTACTTTTGTGACGAAGAGAACATGACGAAACGTGACGTTTCATTACGGCAAGTGTGGTGATGAAACGGTGACCGAAAGCGGTGCCTATGACACAGTTCAACGACAAATTCGTCGACTCATCACGGACCATTACTTATTCTAGGTCTGACGAAAACCCGGATGCCACAGTAGGACCCTCGGGCATGTGCCGTGGTCCCCTGCTTGCAATTCTTGATGACTTTCTTGAAGACATTGTGTCTTTCAAGGGAGAAATTCACAATCTTGCTCAAAAGGTGAAAACTTTTTGGATTAAACAACAGGGAAATTGAGAGCAAGTGGGAGTTTCAAGCTTTTAGGGTTTGAGAGTGAAAACGAAGAAGACGGATTTCAACAGTATATAAACCAAGTGAAGCGAGGTGAACGAAGCGACATAAAAGGAAAAAATAAGAAATACCTTTTCGAATAATACCTGCCTTTTTCAAAAAATGGATAACTGCCTTTTTCAAAAAATGAATAACTGCCTTTTTCAAAATGAATAACTGCTATAAATTCAAAAACTCGGAAAGATAATTTCAATTAATCAGTGATTAATGAGTAATAGTACCTTTTCAAGTTTTTAACCAAAAATTAAATTAATAGTACCTTCAAACTGTATCTTTGAGTCTGAGCTTCTTCAGACTTTACTGAATAAAAGATGTGATGTTCAGTCTAATGCGAATAGACTCAAATAGGCTTTTCTCTAGTACCTTTGTAAATATGTCCGCTAGTTGATTCTTTGAATCAATGAATTGAATCATAACTTCTCCATTTTGGACATGATCTCTAATCAAGTGATGTCGAATCTCTATGTGCTTTACTCTTGAATGAAGAATTGGATTCTTTGTGAGATTAATTGCGCTGGTGTTGTCACATTTTATCTCAGTGCATGAGTCTTCGATTCTAAAGTCTCTTAGTTGTTGTTTTATCTATAAGATTTGAGAACAACAACTTCCAAGAGCCACATACTCGTCTTATGTTGTTGAAAGAGCTACAGTGCTTTGCTTCCTTGAGAACCAAGAAACTGTCTTGTTTCCCAGCAATTGATAGGTACCTGAAGTGCTATTTCTATCAACTCTGCAACTTGCTAGATCTACGTCTGAATATCCAATGAGAGTAAAGTCTCATTCTTTGGGATACCACAGCCCTAACTTTGAGATTGTTGCAACATATTTGATTATGCGTTTTGCAGCACTTAGATGAGATTCTTTGAGATCTGATTGAAATCTGACACAAATGCAAACACTAAACAAAATGTCAGGTATAGTAGTAAGATAAATAAGTGAACCAATAATACTCCTGTAGAGCTTCTGGTCAACTTTCTTTCATCCTTCATCTTTGTCCAGCTTCGAAGAACTAGACATTGGTATCTCAGTCTTTTTGCAATTCTCCAATCCGAACTTTTTAACAAGTTCTTTTGCATATTTTTCTTGGTGAATGAAAATTCATTTCTTCAATTGTTTCACTTGTAGTATGAGAAAGAAGGATAGTTTACCCATCATGCTCATCTCGAATTCATCTTGTATAGACTTAGAAAACTTCTTCCACAGGCTTTCGTTAGATAATCCAAATATAATATCATCAACATAGATTTGAACAAGTAGAAAGTTTTTACCTTCTCTTTTGATAAACAAAGTAGTGTCCACTTTTCCTTTGACAAAATCATTTTGAATTAAAAACTTACTTAACCTGTCGTACCAAGCTCGAGGTGCTTGCTTTAATCCATATAGAGCCTTTTTCAGTCTGAATACTGAGTCTGGTTTCCTTGGGTCTTCAAAACTAGGAGGTTGTTCCACATAGACTTTTTCTTGGATAAATCCATTCAGGAATGCACTTTTGACGTCCATTTGGAATAACCTAAAATTCTTATAACAAGTAAAAGCCAGTAATAATCTAATTGCTTCTAACCTTGCTACTAGAGCGTAGGTCTCATCATAGTCTATTTGTGGCACCCCAAAAACCCGATAGGGTCGCCACAGATACTATGCGAAAGAAACCAAGACAAAAACAACTTATACAACGATAGAAGAAAGATTCAGGTCGATGCTTAGGCGTAAAAATTTTTCTTTTTGAAAAAGACTTTAGGAATTTGCGCAGCTCAAAGCGAAAATAAGAGACGAGTCTCACCATTACTCCGCTTCCCTCACGACAGCACAATGCACACCGACTATTTTGATTAAATGAAATCACAGGGCCGAACCACTTTTATTTACATATATATTTACGAAGGGTAACACGGGTGGGTACAAAAAGGTAGGACAAGACTCATCTATGCTCGGCCTTCAACCTCAAAAAGAGACACACGACCCTCCAAATAAAACATGTAACGATCTCCCCTCGGACTACTCGTGTCGGCCATCCAAAAAGTTGCTAACCCCAACTCCACGTACGCGGGCCATCACACCCATCCCGGTGCGTCAGGCGGTGGGGGTGGCAGCATCCCCATCATCACTCCGTCACAGCGAATGGATGACTGGGCCTCCAGATAGACCCACGTCATAGGACATAATCGCACGCACACGGATGAAAGTCAGTCCCGGCAGGGTGGGACAATCGATCTCAGTCAGCTCGACCTCCACATCAGATGGAAGGTCGTAAAACACTCCCTGCGTGACGGCAGGGAGAGGCATCGTGCTAATCTGAAATGTTGGTCCCCGAATGGGTGAGTACAACCACTCAGCAGGTAAAGGAATCCAATCAACACTCAATGCATTTAAACAATACAAACAATTACATTATACACGTCATTCATGCATTCCAACGTACTTACCTCGAAGCCATGTGTATGCCATCATACCTCATCATCACAATCATATCACATATGCATGTCATCATCATGCCATATTACACATGCATGTCATCATCATGCCATAGGTGGTTATCATCAT
Organism: Eucalyptus pauciflora; assembly: GCA_007663325.1. Taxonomy (NCBI): domain Eukaryota; kingdom Viridiplantae; phylum Streptophyta; class Magnoliopsida; order Myrtales; family Myrtaceae; genus Eucalyptus; species Eucalyptus pauciflora. Next base: position 1,615,983 of record VMYD01000067.1, read on the forward strand.
ATCATATCACATATGCATGTCATCATCATGCCATATTACACATGCATGTCATCATCATGCCATAGGTGGTTATCATCATATCATATCACATATGCATGTCATCATCATGCCATATTACACATGCATGTCATCATCATGCCATAGGTGGTTATCATCATATCATATCACATATGCATGTCATCATCATGCCATATTACACATGCATGTCATCATCATGCCATAGGTGGTTATCATCATATCATATCACATATGCATGTCATCATCATGTCATATTACACATGCATGATTTAATTTCCACTTGAAATTTTCAATTGATCATCACATCACCCTTCCTCGGGATCATACATCCCATACTTTACACTCGCACCCTATTCGGGCCTTGCGAGAAGAACCTCCGGAATTATGCCAATCATGGCCACCGGGCATCCAGCACCCCCACATCCCGGGCATCTCGCATCCCAACTGGCATCATGAGGCATCCCCTCGGGCAAAGACCTCCAAGGCTTCCGGCACCCATCTCATTCTGGGCATCCTGATACTCCTAGGGCCATCCGGTCATGTATCTCTATACATTTCCGGGCATCCAGCACCCATCTCATCCCGGGCATCCTGATACTTCCAGGGCATTATCATCCGCTACAAACAACTTTCCCATTTACCATTTCTCATGTTTGGCAATTTAGGTCTCAATATTCCATGCACATGATGCAATGACAAAACAAGCTCACCTTTGTTCTTATACATGCATCATCAAGCATTTGCATACATGCAGTAAATGAAATCACCCATAGTAATTTAGTTCTTATGAAATTATATGCCACCAATAACAATGCACTTACCAAATGCATTTAGATTTTATTTAAATTCCAGTTTATTCTACTTAGCAATTAATTAAATTAATTAATCACATAAATCCCAAATCAAAGCATATAATAATTTAATGCCATAAAATAGAAATTTTTGCAGAAAACACATAGCCAAACAATTTCTACACAATAAACAATATTTCCACAATTTCCGTATATAATTTTGGATAAGGGCAGAATGCACAGTTTTCTAAGTAAATCAATTAAAATACCCATACAACCTCAGCAAATTATGAAATTTTACCAGGTTATATTTAAGACATTAAACTAGATTTTTCATGAAGGAAACTAGACCAAATTCATTTTAGATAAACTTTTATAGGTCCACGAAGCTTCTGGTCAGGTTACCGAAACGCTCAGAGTCCTATGTACGCAATATGGAGATTTGACCCACCTACACTTCTTCTGTTTCTCTGAAATTTGGATATGTTTTACTTCTAAGAGTCCCCTACAATTTTTATGAAGAAACTTAGGCCAAACTACCAAAGGAAGACCTCCAAATGGTTCCACGAATTCTCGGGTATCCCACACCGCGACTCCAGATTCATTGTCTTCAAGATCAGGTTGGTTTCCTAAGCTATACTTGCTCATTTTGCTTCAAATTTGAGTATGTTCATCCTTAAGAAGTTCTCTACAAGTTTTATGAAGAAGTCGAAGAGAGATTCATAGTAAAAATCAACATGCAACCACAAATCCATCACAAGGTCAGAAAAACAGTTCCAGATCTAGGGTCTCCGAAAAATGAGGTTTCGACCCTCAAATCTCCATCATTTTTCACGAAATTTTAGTATGTTATATTTCAAGGTGTTAGCTACAACTTTCATGAAGAGATCCAAGCCAAAATATAACTCCAAGCATGCATGCAAGCTCCCACAAGTTTCTGACTCCAGTGATCCGTGCGAAAACAGCATGCACCTCCAAGAACAAACCATCCTCACTCCATTTTCGTGCATTCAAAACAACAAAACCCAACCAACACACACAGCACACATGCAAAGAGAGATGATGGACCCTAGACTTGCCTCTAAACCAAGAAGGAACGGCGGCAAGCGGCGGACGGACGAACGGCGTGCGGCAGACGGCTTCTCCTCCTCTCCCTTCTTTTCTCGTGCAAGCCTTCCTCTCTCTCTCTCTCTCTCCCTCTCTCTCTCTCTCTCTCTCTCTCACCATGCGACACCCCCTCCCCCCATACGGCCATATCTCCTTTAACTTTCCCCAAAGGCAATGATTGACTTGCCTTTCCCTTGCCCAATGCATGGCAAGCAAGCTTTGCCACTTGGCAAAGCCCCATGCATGGGCTTGGGCCTCCTTGGAAGAAGTGGGCCGGCCACTTCTTCCCCTCCTCTTGGGCCGACGCAAGCCCACTTGTGGGCCTTAATGGGCCGGCCACTTGGCCCATTAGGGTCCACCCTTGGGCCTAAGGCTCAATTCAACTTCTATTTCCCAATTTAATTAAAACTAACATTTAATTACACCTAATTAAAATTCTATAACATTTAACCTATAAGAAAAATAATCTATAATAAGCATGGCAAAACATAAATTAATCCTTATTAATTACCTTAAGTTTAAAATTAAAAACACAAGGCACAAAGCACAAAGCCTTAAGAAAGAACTATGGCTAAAACACAAACAAATAGGTAAATTCATTACCTATTTAAAAGCTTTAGGGCACCTTAGGGCTTGCCCTTGATTCCTAGGATGCGACACTATCCATTCTTCTTGCGTATATCCTTTGGCCATGAGTCTTGCTTTGTTCCTTACCACTTTTCCTTTTTCGTCCATCTTGTTCCTGAAAACCCATTTAGCTCCAATAATAGATTTACCTTTTGGTTTAGAAGCTAAATCCCAAATATCATTAATGCTGAACTGCCTGAGTTTTTTTGCATTGCTTCAATCCAGCTTTCGTCAGTTAAAGTTTCTTCTATGCTTTTGGGTTCGATTTCAAAAATAAGTGCCACAGCGCTGGACTCTTCTTGCCTTTTGCATTGCTTCCAGTTGCTGGTCAGTTTGACAGATTGTTGATCTTCTTCTTCAATTGATTCTTCAACATTTGTTCGTTGTTGTTCTTCTGAAGTCTGAGTTGCTTCAGGGGAGGTAGACTTTGTAGAGTCTGGAGTAGGTTTAGATTCTTCAGGTTGAGTCTGAATCAATTGATTTTGCAAAGAGTCTTGAAATTTGACATTCATCGACTCTTCCACAGACTGAGTCTTCTTGTTGAATACTCTGTAGGCTTTACTGGAGGTTGAATATCCAAGGAAGATTCCTTCGTCTAATTTTTCTTTAAACTTACCAATTCGATCATTTGTATTTTTTAAGACAAAACATTTGCAACCAAACACATGAAAATAAGAAACAATTGGCTTATTTCCTTTGAATAACTCATAGGGAGTTTTCTCCAGAATAGGCCTTAAGAATACTTTGTTAATAATATAACATGCTATAAAAACTGCTTCAGCCCAAAAACGAGAAGAAATATTACTTTCAATTAAAAGATTTCTTGCCATTTCTTGCAAAGATCTATTCTTCCTTTCCACAACTCCATTCTATTCAGGAGTGTATGGAGAGGAGAACACATGCTGAAAACCAGATTCATCATAGAATTTGGCAAAGTCTTGATTTTCAAAACTCACTTCCACAGTCTGTCTGTATGCTTGAAATAGCATACCATTTCTCATTATGTACTTTCTTGGCAAATTTTGAAAATGAGAGAATGTTTCAGACTTACTTGCCAGAAAGTAAACTTAAGTAAATTGTGAATAATCATCCACTATTACTAGGCAATCTCTCTTTCCACTAATGCTTTGAATTCTGATTGGTCCAAAGAGATCCATATGCAAGAGCTGTAGCACACAATTAGTGGAAACTTGATTTATTGGTTTAAAAGAATTTCTAACCTGTTTTCCCAACACACATAGTGTGCATAAGTAAGATTTTTTATGTTTCAGGTTGGGTAGTCCACGAACAAGCTTCTTAGAAGAGATCTTGGCAATTTGCTTCATGTTGATATGGCCAAGCTTTCGATGCCAGAGATTCGCTTCATCTTGAATTGATATCAGACATTGAGATCTTTTTGGTTTGATATCCAAAAGATAGATGTTCCCATGTCTTCATCCAGTAAAAGATTGAGAAAGATCTTTACTAGTTCCCGAACATACTCCTTCTTGGAAATTGATTTTGAAACCAGTGTCGCACAGTTGGCTTATGCTGAGGAGATTGTAATTTAGTCCTTCCACCAAGGAGACATTGTTAATTGTAAGACTTCCAATCTTTACTATTCCACATCCAACAATTCTTCCTTTGTTATGTCCACCAAAAGAGACTTTTCCTCCATTTGTTTGAACAAACTTTATAAAACAACTTGAATCTCCTGTCATATATCTTGAACAACCACTATCCAAATACCATTTAACATTTTTATTGATAGTGACCTGCAATTAAAAAAGAAACTCAAACTTTCTTTGGTAACCACATTTTCTTGGGTCTAGTGGAGTTAGTGCAATATACAGTCTTTGCCAAATCCTTCTTAACAGGTCTCCAAATTATAGGACATTCTTTCTCAAAGTGTTATGAGTTGTTACACTGAGAACATTTGAGAGCACTTCGGCCAACAGGTTTTACAAAAACTTTTTGAAAATGATTTCTACAAAAGGCTTTTGAAGGTCTTTGTTTGATTCTTTCATTTACTTTTGGAAAATCAATTATATGAATGGTTTCAGAAGTCATTCCCAAGCCTGATGTATTAAAGTAAGGTCTTTGTATTGAAATAATCTTTTCCAACTTCTCAAATCCTATTGAAAACCTTTTTGAAATATTTGAAATGTTATTTTTCAAACATATATTTTCTTTTGAAAGAGAGTCTGCATTTTCTTTTAAAATAGCAAAACTTTTGTCTAATTTTTCAAACTTTTCTTTCCAAGAGTTTTCCTGTTGCTTCAGTATAGAATTCTCTCTTTTTAGCTCGGAAATCCTCTTAAGAGAAGTTTTGAGGCTAAGACAAAGTTCATCAATATATTTCGAGATTTTAGTAGGAATTTTTAAATTACTTACCTCAATTTCGTTGTCTGAGTCTGAGTCTGTATTTGTCTCAGAGTCAGAGTCTGATTCTGATTCTGATTTTGCCATTAAACAAATATTGGCATAATTATCATCACTTTCTTCGAATTCAGTATCACTCCAAGTTTCAGCTTTGAGAGCCTTTATGTATTTCTCAGCTTTTCCCTTCTTTTTCTTCAACAAAGGACGGTTGGGTTTGATGTGTCCATTTTTCTTGCATTCAAAGCAAATCACATCTCTATTGGATTCATCATCTTCGGTTGATTTATTTTAAAACTTTTGAGTGTTTTGTTTCTTCCAATTGAATCTTCTTCCCTTTTTGTTCAGTTTCTTGAACCTCCTTATCATAAGTGCTAGCTCTTCGTCGTCCATATCTTCTTCAAAGTCTGTAACATCAGAGTCATTGTTAGATTTTAAGGCAATAAACTTCTTACCTTTGGGATCTTCTTATTCGTTGATTGCTCCACTTCATAGGACTGAAGTGTGCCAATCAATTCGTCTACGGAGAGCGGCATGATTCTTTGTGTTTCCCTTATTGAAGTCTTTACGTGATTCCAGTCTCTGGAAAGTCCACGCAGCAATTTGTAAACCTTCATGGGTCCTGAGATTGGTTGTCCCTGATACTCTAGACCATTTACAATTTCTGTAAAACGACTAAACATGTCAGTGATAGATTCTCCTGGCTTCATCTTGAAGGCTTCATACTGTCCGAGTAGAATATTGATCCTGATTTCTTTCACTCGATCAGTTCCTTCATAGGTAATGTGCAGTCTATCCCAGACTTCTTTAGCTGTTTCACAAGAAGATATTCTATTATACTCAGTAGGAGATAACACACAATATAAGAAGCAAATTGCTTTTGCATCAAGAGCTTGTCTCTTGGTTATCTCTTCTTGAGTCATCTCGCTAGCCTTTGCAACTTATTTTCCCTTCTCTGAGACTGATGTAGCTTTAGGAATGATTCTTTTTTCTACCACATCCCATTCCAGAGGATCTTTCGATCTTAGGAATGCTTTCATCTTGTTTTTCCATACACTATATTCCTTTTCATCGAAATAAGGTGGTCTAGTGTTACTTTGGCCTTCAACCAAACTTGAAGCCAACATACTTGCCATGGATCTTTAACTCATAAGTAAAAACACTTCAATTAAATGAGCACACAAGCTCTGATACCAATTGAAATGGCTAGTACAAGCACCTAGGGGGGAATAGGTGATCAAAGAAGTTTTTGCTAAACTTAATAGAATAAATCTACTTCTAAGAATAATAATGTTGGATGAAATCCCTTAAGATATTTTGAAGTTGACAAAACAGGTTTATCAGTCTAGTCTGAAGATTTACAGACTCTTCAGACAAAGTCTGAAGATCAAAGTTTGAAGGACAAAGTCTGAAGACTAAAGTCTGAAGCTAGCAAGACTCAAGACTTATATTTCAAAGTCTACTCACATGGACAGTTTCCAGGACGACGTTTATTCTGATCTTATACGATCTTTATTCTAACGACTAATGGATATCTTTCTACTGGATTCAGCTCTAAACGATCTAAGTTTTATATGGAATATGTTTAGATTCTTTGACGACTTCGCAACTTATATTTGGAAGGATCTACTTATGGAAACCGAGATCCTGATTGTATGGGCGAGCAGGATTGATGGGCTATCAACACTTACCTTAAAGAGCTCGAGATCTCTCTAATTGATTCAGTCCAACGGGTTGATTGGAAGAACTTCTTTGGAAGGTGCCAACGGTATTGAAGGCATGAAGAAGTATATAAGAGAGATGCTCTAGTTGTTGAAGGGTGCAGATAGAAGAATTCCAAAGTCTGAAATCTCCTTTACTACTTTGCGATATCATTCTTTGAGCGTTACATGTAATCAAAAGAGAGATCATATTGTAGACCTTGAGGAAGTGTAGTAGAGTAATCTACACTGTGGACTCAAGAGCGTGAGATTGTAATCACTCTTATTGATTCTTAGTGAAATCCAGCCAGAAGGGCTGTCCGTGCGGGAGAGTGGACGTAGGCTTGATCTAAGCCGAACCACTATAAATCTGGAGTCTTGATTCTCTATCCCTAATCCTTTATATTGTTAATTGCTTTCATTTGCTGCAATCGTTGATTTTAAATTATTCATATCTTATTTGATTTGAATTGTTAAAATTGTGTTAAACACCTATTCACCCCCCTCTAGGTGCTAATACTAGTTCTAACAAATAAACTGAAGGTGTAAAATACTATAAGTAGTTTTATAAAGCTACGAATTAAAGTAAAGAGATAAGGGAAAGAATTGAAACACAAGATTTATAGTGGTTCGACTTAGACCAAGCCTACGTCCACTCTCCCGCACTAACAGCCCATCGGCTGGATTCCACTATGAACCAAAAGAGATTTTACAGTTTCACATCATTGATTCCACAGTGTAGAGACTCTGCTACACTTCCTCAAGGTCTCACAAGTATCTAATCTCTCTTTTGAGTACAATTTAAGCTCAACAATTGAAATAACAAAGAACTAGTAGCTTTAGACTTTAGAATTTTTCTCTCACGCACACACTCGAATAACTTGAGCATCTTCCTTATATACTCCTCCATGCCTTTATAATCGTTGGCACCTTTCAAAGGAGTTCTTTCAATCTACTGGTTGGACATAATCAATTTGGGAGATCTCGAGTTATTTAAGGAATGTGATGATAGTCCACCAATCTTGCTCGCCCATACAATCAGGATCTAGGTTTCCATAAGTAGAACCTTCCAAGTATACTCCGCCAATCAAAAGATCTAATTATCCAAATTGATTCTAATCAGAATAATCGATCACAAGATGTTATCTCTTGCCGTGAGATCTTCTTCAACCGCACGAACCAAATCCTTAAAGATATACTCGCATTTGAATAAATCTTCTTCATCGAATAAATCTTTTCTTCGTCGGTCTGGAGACTATCAGTGAGGGCACACTTTAAATCTTGAGTCAGGAGGTTTTTAGACTTTGACGATAGAGTCTACAAGTCTTCAGACTAGACTGATGGAAACATTTTGTCAACTTCAAAACAAATAGGAAAGTTTTCTCCAACAAGGTTTACCTTCCAAGTCTATGGGTTGGACGGAAAATCTCTAGTGAAATTGGGAGACGATATCGTATGAGGATCTTGGGCCTACATTCAATCACATTATTTTCGAATTGCCCATGACAATTTGTTCTCTCTCCCATGTTCAGAAACTTTTTTTTTCCCAAAAACACTAACAAATTTGACAGTCACCCAAGCTTCTTTTATCAATCTTTGTTTTGGTGCATCTCTCATCCAGATTGCTCATGGCCTCATGAATCTGGTTAGTTTTAGATTTTCCGGACACATATGACGTTTCCCTCGAGCAATATTTCCATCGGCTTCAATGTAGTTTGTCATTATTGCGACTTTCGCTTAAGACATATTGCTAATGCTTTCAATGTTGGAGAACTTTATGGTCCTCGATGTTCATGAGTTTAACCCTATAAGAGACTTAGATTACTTAGTGTGCAATAACCATACGTGAAATTGCAGTTTGATACTTTTAGAATGTTTGCTTTCAATGTGATGATCGTTCTTCGGTGACAGCAATGGGGAGATTGGAAGCTGATTGCCCAGTAGATTTACGAATTTCCACTCTGGCAAGCGGAGGGGCGCTGGCCCTGCCGCGTTAGAGGTGTAATATGACTAGACTCGTGTACCCGAAGCATGGAATGATATTTTCACCCAGAGGACTTTGTCTGTGCCCTCTATCATCGACTCCTCTTTGTCTCTTTGTCCACCTCCAAGGTCTTCTTCTTGGAGATATCATTGAGAAAGCTGAGTACTATTGTTTTTTTTTTAATGGGTTGGAAATACTGAGAATTTCATTAACTAAGTTTGTGAACTTTAGAACATAATATATCCAACATAGATTTCGAGGGATAAAAAAATCAATTAGAGGGGAGCTCTCTTTTCTACTGGGCCTGTACTACCCAATCTGCTAACATATTTACCCCTCTTGGACAAAGGATAGCCGAATAAAACTGAGATGGGTTAGCTTTATTTTGCACTCGTCAGCCCAGGCCCTTATGTCCCGCGGGTCTTGGTCTTCACTTAACAAGCTGTTGACTAAAGCAACTTTAAGTTTTTGTCACGTACTTTAAGCATATAAATTGCTGGTAACCTTTTATATCATGTGTTGGATTTGACCAACAAATTAACTTAAGGGAAAAAACTACTAAAAATCTTAAATTTATATCCATTATGACACGTTGATCCTGAGCTTTTCTTTATGACATAAAAAATCCACATTATGTTCACTGTGACATTTACCGTAAACTTTTTCTTATAACATAAAAAACTCAAATATGTGTTTATGTGACATATTTATCCTCCATCAATATTTTGTTGGATAATTTTCCAACCAAAACAACTTCGCTTCACTTAAGTCACATGAGCATTGTGTTAATATTGCTTGCTTTCTAAAGTATATTTAGGCAGATTTTTAATGGTACTTATTAACATAATATTGATGGAGGGAAAATGTATCACATATGTACAAATTTGGGATTTTTTGTATCATAGAAAAAAGTTAAGAATGAATGTTTCATAGTGGACATAATTTAGAGTTTTTGATAGATTTTTCCCTTTAACTTAATGAAACTTTAAACTTTGGAGAAACAATGCTAGGTTTTGGGAGGTGAAAAGAGTTGAATTGTTGTAAGTTTTACCTGTTGGACGGAGATTTTTTTTTTTTTTTTAGTAAAAAAATTGTATTCATTACTCAAAAGGATATAGAAGTACATGATCTTCATAGTAAAGAAAAGCGATATAGATTTTGCCCTTTCAACTTAATGAAGCTTTAAATGAAATTTGACCGAATAGAATCCCTGACCAAGGGAAAGAGGAAACTCGACCTCTTGAGGAAATAATTGAATCCACTTGCACTTTGGAGAAACAATGCTAGGTGAAGGCGAAGGAAAAAGAGTTAAATTGTTGTAATTCTGACTTGGCGGACGGAGATTTTTTTTTTTTAATGAAATTGTATTTATTATTTAAAAGGATGCAAAAGTACATAATTTTTATGATAAAGCAAAACAAAATAAAGCATGAATGCTGAATAATAAAGCCGAATTCAGAAAATAGGGAGGATCAACGAAGCACGAGCAAAGTTAAGTACAGACTCATTTCACAAGAATAGATTTGTGAAAACAAACTTTGCGGCTAATAACTAGATCTTGTGTATTTGTCAGTGATGAGCACACGTTGAATTTTTTTTTTCCAATAATTATGGCGTTGCCAATTGGTGGTGCGCACTTAGGTTTGATTTCCTCTACACCATAGTCATACAGAGACAATCAAAATAGGTTAAACAAATACAAATCTAACATGTGGATTTGATTACATGGAAGTTATTTGGCTAAAGAAGCGAGCAAAATGGAAGCTCGCGGGATAAGAGTGCAAGTAGTGATTTTCCAAATTAAAGTGTGTGCGGGTAATTGGATATTGAGTGCCGGACACCACGGTGCCAAAATTTGGCATTGATAGATACTTAAATGTCAAAATTTCTAAAATATACCAAAATGGAAGAAGAATGGAATATTTAAGTATTAATGATAAGAAATTATGGCCAAATTGCTGATGTAACATTTTCCGGCAACTTTTTATATCGACGTGGAAATTCTTTTTTTTTTTTAAATGTCCACATGGCGCTATAAGTCCCAAAAATTAATTTTTAATATATATATATTAATTAAACTGATTTTGAAAAAAGGAAGCCACAGCTTCAGCAAAGGCCTCCATAGCCCTCGCTGTCGTTGCCTCACCATCTTCAAAAAGAGCTAGTGAATGTGGGGCGAGGATCAGTTGGGCCTTAGATGACAAGAAAGTATCGACACTCTTTGGGAGCCTTTATGTCGTGTTGAACACTTTGATACGTGTCCAATACTCTCCGATGTTCAATTAACATTTGTCGGAAAATTCAACACTTGGTTAACTTTCCTGACGCTCTTCAACACGAGAGTCGAGAATTTCAACATGTTAGTTCGAGATTCCAACATATGATTCTGACATGCACGGGATCAAATTTTTAAAATTTTCAATAGATGATGGGTTAAAATGTAAATATGTAACAAAATAAAAATAATTAAAATAATAAAGGGTAAAAAAGAAAAATCTAGTAATATCTTTTTTCTAACTCTTTCTTCCCATGACACCCAATTTGTTAGCTGGGTTTACTCCTATGTGAAAGAAGCCCAATGAGTTGCAAGCCCAAAAAGGGCTTGATTTATATCAAGCTGGCGTCGGAGGTTGATTCATGGTCCGATTGAGCTGAAATTTTTTCAGCATGTTCGCAGCGCAATCTTCTCGAATTTGAACGGTTTGATTTTCGTTTGAAGCTCCCTACATCAGGTTTTTCATGGATTGATCAAAACCTGCATTTTTTGTCAAATTTATCCTTGATCTCTTTTGAAATTCATGTGTATTGCCAAGAATTATGTTCTTGAGATTTTTGCTGCTATGTACCTCTAGTATTTGCTAGAGAAGCACATTGTTCACCCAATTTTGTTGATAGTGAAGATTATCGTGTGGACTCCGGTCCCGTGGTTTTTTATCTCATCACATTGAGGAGGTTTTCCACGTTAAAAAAAAAAAAAAATCGTCTTATGTTCGCATGCTTGGTATTTATTTTACTCTACTATATCGATTCCTATTAGATTTACACAAGAGGGGAGATTATTTTATTCCGCTGCGTTAATTCGATATTGTTCGAATTGTTAATGTTCTTCCATTAGAGTGATATCATAGCTTCTGGTTATTGCTTGATTTTTCTCCCTTTTGTTAAACAATGGAAATGAATACGAGTATAATGGTTACAATTAATGGTTTGAATTATCATATTTGTAAAGGGAATATGGAAGACATTTTATATGTGAAAGATTTTTATTTGCCCATATTTACCGAGGAGAAATTAGAAAATAAAACTGATGCTGAATGGTCTATATTTCATCGTCGAGTGTGTGGTTATATTAGGCAGTGGGTGGATGATAATGTTTTGAACCATATTATTGAGGAAACACATGCATGTAGTTTATGGGATAACCTCGAACAGTTATATGCTCGAAAGACTGGGAATAATAAGTTATTTTTAATAAAATAGATGATGGCTCTGAGATATCAAGATGGTACTCGTTTGACTGATCATTTAAATTTTTTTCAAAGAATTATAAATCAGTTAGCTGCGATGAGAATCAAGTTTGATAATGCGATACAAGATGGTTGCTTGGTACTTTGCCGGACTCATGAGAGACATTTTGAACATCTTTGACTAATTCTACCCCGGATGGTACGATTACCATGGATTTGGTCAAGAATAGTATTTTGAATGAAGAGATGAGAAGGAAGACACAAGGATTGTCCTCTTCACATTCTAATGCCTTGGTTGTTAAGAAAATGGGAAGAAGTGAGTCTCGAGGTCCAAGAAATAGAGATAAAAGTCGAGATAAAAGTAGAGGTAAGTATAATAAATTTGCTAATGTTCAGTGCCATTATTGTCATTAGAAGGGACATATTCAAAGGTTTTGTCGCCAGTTAAAAAGGGAGAAACAAAAGGAGAAAGGTAAAGAGAAGAAAAGTGATAATGACAGCGATGACAATCGTGTTGCTGCACTAAAATAAGACTTTCTCATCATTTTTTATAGTGATGTAGTGAATTTTGTATCTTATGAGACTAGTTGGGTAATTGATAGTGGTGCATCTATTCATGTTACGTCTCGTAGGGATTTCTTTACATCATATAGGTCAGGTGACTTCGGATCTGTGAAAATGAGAAACAATGAGCTAGCTCAAGCTGTAGGTATCAGTGATGTTTGCCTAGAAACCAGTAATGGCACAAGGTTAGTATTGAATAATGTTAAACATATATCTGATATCCGCTTGAATTTGATTTCTATAGGCAAGTTGGATGATGAGGGGTATTGCAGCACCTTCAGTAATGGTCAATGGAAGCTCACCAAAGGTTCTCTTGTTGTGGCTAGAAATGAAAGATATTCTTCGTTGTACACTATGCAGGCAAAGTTGTCCACAGACAAAATTAATGCAGTGGACAGCGAAGATGCAACTAAGTTATGGCATAAGAGGCTCGGTCACATAAGTGAGAAGGGTTTGTCAATATTGTCCAAGAAGAAGCTCCTTTCAGGATTGAAAAGTTCGGCGCTAAAGAAGTGTGCTCACTGTTTAATAGGAAAACATAATAGAGTTGCATTTAAAAGCTCCTCTCCTTCAAGAAAGTCAGGTATACTGGATTTAGTGCATTCTGATGTTTGCGGTCCTATGAAAACAAATCACTTGGTGGCTCTCTTTATTTTGTTACCTTCATAGATAATTTTACAAGGAAAATTTGGATTCATACCTTGAAAACTAAAGATCAAGTATTATATGCTTTTAAGCAATTTCAGGCTTTAGTTTAGAGACAAACTGGAAAGAAATTGAAATGCATCAGAACTGATAACAGGAGAGAGTATATTGGACCTTTTGATGAATATTGCAGACAACAAGATATTCGACATCAAAAGACACCTCTCAAGATGCCTCAGTTAAATGGCTTAGCTGAGAGAATGAACGGAACACTGGTTGAAAGGGTAAGCTACTTACTTTCACTGAGGCTTTAAGTATAGTTGTGCATGTATTAAATCTTACTTCATGCATTCCCTTATAGTTTGATATTCCTAATAGAGTTTGGACAAGCAAATATGTTTCTTATGATTATTTGTGTGTATTTGGGTGCAAAGCATTTGTGCATATTCCCAAAGATGAGAGATATAAACTTGATGTGAAAACACGACAGTGCATATTTATTGGTTATGGGCAGGATATGTTTGGCTACAAATTTTATGATCTAGTTAAAAAGAAAATTGTAAAAAGTAGAGATGTTGTGTTTATGGAAGATCGAACAATAGAGGATATTGAGAAAGTAGAGATGATTTCAGCACCATAGGTTAGTGATAATTTGGTTGATTTGTATCCAGTTCTTCTTACAAATATTCCTACACAGGTTGATGAAGAGCAGCAGGAAGTCAATGTTCCAAATAATGCACATGTTCCTGAACATGTTGAAATAGATAATACTATTCATGAACCAGAGGCTCAATTAGATCTTCCACTGGATGTTCCAGTCTGGAGATTCGTTAGAGACCGACGACATTCTACCAGGTATTCTGAAGATGAGTATGTATTATTAATTGATGCAGGTGAACCATAATGCTATGTAGAAGCAATAGAAGATGAGTACAAAAGCAATTGGTTTGATACTATGTGAGATGAGATGCAATCACTTTATGATAATCATACTTTTGAGTTGGTGAAATTACCTAAAGGTAAAAGAGCTTTGAAGAACAAGTGGGTATATAGGTTGAAGCAAGATGAACATACTTCACAACCACGATACAAAGCTAGATTGGTTGTTAAGGGATTCGACTAGAGAAATGGTATTAATTTTGATAATATATTTTCTCCGGTAGTGAAAATGTCTTCTATCCGTGTGGTACTAGACTTGGCTGCTATCCTAGATTTGGAAATTGAGCAAATGGATGTCAAAATAGCCTTCCTATATGATGACTTGGAGGAAGAGATATACATAGAACAACCTGAGGATTTTAAAGTGAAAGGGAAAAAGAATTATGTATGCAAATTATAGAAAATGCTCTATGGCCTAAAACAAGCACCGATGTAGTGGTACAAAAAGTTTGCGTCAGTTAGAACAGAACAAGGCTATAAAAAGACTTCCTTGGATAATTGTGTGTTTATCCAAAAATTTTCTGATGATGACTTTATTATTCTTTTGTTTTATGTTGATGATATGTTGATTGTTAGTAGGAATGCTTCAAGAATTGAGTTTTTAAAGAAACAGTTGAGCAAGTCTTTTGCCATGAAAGACTTGGGCTTGGCGAAGCAGATTCTTGGCATTAGAATTACCTGAGATAGAGATGCTAAAGAGCTGTTTTTGTCGCAAGAGAAATATATCAAGAAGATCCTTCAGAAATTTTACATGGACAAGACTAAAGTGGTTAGTACTCCTCTTACAGCCCACTTTGAATTAAATACGAAGCAAAGTCTTATGACTGATAAAGAGAAGAAAGATATGGAAAGTGTTCCATATGCCTTAGCTATAGGAAGCTTAACATATGCGATGGTATGTACACGCCTAGACTTGGCACACGCAGTTGGCATTGTTAGTCACTATTTGTCAAATCCAGGCAGAGAGCACTGGAATCCAGTGAAGTGGATTATGAGGTATCTTCGGGGAACTTCAAATTTGAAACTTAGCTTCGGGAACAAGAAGCTTGAGTTAGTTGGATACACAGATTCTGACTTGGCTAAAGATATTGATACTCGTAAATCTACTTCTGGTATTTGATTTCTTTTGCGGGTGGAGCTGTGTCATGGAAGTCAAGATTACAGAAGTGTGTTGTACTTTCTATAACCAAAGCTGAATTTATTACAACGACTAAAGCTAGTAAAGAGATGCTATGAATGAAGTTCTTAGAAGAACTTGGGTTCAAGCAAAAGAGGTATGTGCTATTTTGTGATAATCAAAGCGCAATTCATCTTGGTAAGAATTCATCTTTTCATTCTAGATCGAAACATATTGATGTTAGATATCATTGGATAAAGGATGTTCTAAATGAAAAATTGTTGGAATTTGAGAAAATTCATACGGATCATAATGAATATGATGACGAAGACTCTACCAAGATAGAAGCTTGAACATTGCCAATTGATAGCAGGGATGGTGAATCCCTCCACATTGTTGTGACTGGGAGATTTGTTAGCTGGGTTCACTCCTATGTGAAGGAAGCCCAATGAGTTGCAAGCCCAAAAAGAGTTTGAGCCCATATGATAAGTTATATGGAGAAATAGGGTTTATCACTATCTTTAAAAAGTAGTAGCCGCAAAAAAAAAAACGTAGTAACAAGAGAAAAAGAGAAAGCATAAAATTTGGGGTTGAGGCAAAGTTTGATTTACATCAAGCTAACATCGAGGTCGATTTGTGGTCTGATTGAGCTAAAATTTTGTCAGCATGTTCGTAGTGCAATCTTCTCAAATCTGAACGGTTTGATTTTCGTTTAAAGCTCCTTACATTAGGTTTTTCGTGGATTGATCAAAACCTACGTTTTTGGTCAGATTTATCCTCGATCTCTTGTAAAATTCATGTGTATTGCCAAGAATTATGTTCTCGAGATCTTTACTGCTATGTACCTCTAGTATTTGTTAGAGAAGAATATTGTTCACCCAATTTTGTTGATAGTGAAGATTTTCAAGTGGACTCTGGTCCCGTGGTTTTTGATCTCCTCACATCAATGAGGTTTTCCATGTAAAAAAAAAAATCGTCTTATGTTCGCATGCTTGGTATTATTTTACTCTACTATATCGATTTCTATTAGGTTTACACAAGAGAGGAGATTATTTTATTCTGTTGCGTTAATTCGATATTGTTCGAATTGTTACTATTTTCCCATCACAATTTACCCCTAAGTTTGTTTTTCCTTTTCTTTTCTTCGGACACGCTCTAACATGTGAGTCCATAATATGGATTACTTATTTTTTTTTTCCTCTAAGTTTTATAGATTATTATATTTGAGTTAAATTTGTCAAATTAAAACAATAAATGATATTAACTAATGGCGGACTAACGTTTTTAATGTAAATTCATTCTATGCTCCTCATTATTTATTTATTTGTCAATTTGAATCATGCTAGTTTTGTTAATGTATATATAAAAATATAGATTTAATATACAACGTGTCTCAATATGTCGAAATTCTCTATTTTTTTAGAAATGACATGTCAGCGTGTCGTGTTATGTCACGTATCGTATGTTGGTGTCGATGCCACTTAATTGGATAGTAGCCAGTGACCTCAGCTGGTGGTCAACCATGGTCGCTAGGCATTGCCTAGGGCTAGGCAACCCTTGTTGACCCTCACCCCACCATTGTCGGCTCTTTCCAAGGATGGTGGAGCTGCGACGATGAAGGCTGAGGAGGCTCTCGCCTAACGCTATTGCCTCCTTTTTTTTTTTAATAATTTAGTTTTTAAATTAGTTTTTAATTAATATTAAATTAATAAATTTATGAGCAAAATGACGTTGTTTTGCACATTAATTAATGAGTAAGTATTTTAGCAAGCTACATAAAATCACTTATATTGTTAAAAATAAGCTATGTTGGATTTCCGGTTACCCTCGTCGGTATTGGCACTTAATTGTCTTAATTTTCAAAAAAGTTACACTTAAGTGTACTTTTTTAAAGTTTTTGCACTTAAGTGTCTACCCATGCCAAGTTTTAACACTTGTTATGTACTTTAGCCATTAGATATCACTCAACTCCATCAGAGCTCCATATTTCATTGTATCTTTCAATTCCTTGGATTTACTTTTCATCTTAATTCCAAACATATATTTCATTTCCTTATAATTTCAAGTCCAATGTAATTAGCTTTTCATCGCATTTATGTTGGTAGTTTCATGCTCCATCAAAGCCTCGTTTGCGTACTTTGTCCCTGAGTTCGGAACTACACAGCGATCTCGATCATTTTCCAATCTTCAAAACTCTGGATTACCTTAGTGCACGTTAGTTTTCGTCAGCATCTCTTTTGACTCACTCGATTGTCCCAAATATGTTCACGTTAAATGCTTTTGAAGAGCTTCTTAACAAGACCGTAACCATGATTGTCCATTTTAGATTTTTTTTCTCCCTTTAAACATGTTTCTTCTCAATTTGGAGTTCTTTTATGGACCATGCAAAATTGAAAGAGTAAAATTAGTCATTTGCTAAGAAGGAAAACATTTTGCCGCTCAACATCACCATATCCAAGAGGATTTCAAACCATTCTCAGACATGTTCAATTTTTTTATTTTTATTTTTGGTTCTTCATTTAATTTTTTAATTTTTGGGGGAAAACAAAAACAATCTATGACGTCCATCCACAATTCAATCTCAGACACTGCTTAGAAAGGGAAGGGGTAGGTGCGAGTAGCACTTTTAGTTTTGAGCTGACTATGGTTCATGAGAAAAAAACCTTGAAAAGGCACTAATACACGGAATTACCAATTCATAGAATGGAACATTGATACAAACCAATGGCCCGTGCTGCTGTTGTGACCCTCCCAGATTGGAGTCCAGGGGAGCGTGTTTAGAGGTAATGTTGTGCGGGGATCAATGATCCTCATTCGGCAGAGGTTTCCCCAAATCCTTACCTCACGCAACGTTGGAAAATACATATGATTGATGCATCTATGAAATTCTAACTTGGAGTCATTATTAACCTATTGGAGCCAACTATAAGTAAAGTGAAACATAAGAAGATGTCTCACTTCTTATGCAATCGGTTATCTAACTAGTGCCCTTTTGATATTGTAATTTGATTGTCTATCAACTAATTGATTCATTCGATCTTCAACCATTTATTATCCTACCCACTAAATGATGTCTATACATTGGTGTGCAATTAGAAAAGTAAACAACGACAATTAATGTGATAAATGTAAAGTGCAAGAAAATTATTAGAGTAATTAAATATTAAGTCATAACTTTATCTAATAACTTAAGCTTTTAGGATAGTTAGCAGTGGTCCCACCAAAATATCACATAATATTAGAGTTAGGAAGTCCCGAGTTTGAATCTTATGAGACCCCATTTGCCTTCTCAATTATATTTCCACATTTATTACTAAACAAAAAGACAAAACTAAGTATGAGGAGGAGTGTTAGGATAATTAAATATTAAATCACGTATTTATCTAATAGTTCGTTTTGCACGAGAGCACTCTTTAAGATGTTATTTCAAATTTGATCCTTAAATTTTTAAAATAATTGACAATAATCCTACCAAATTTCACAAAAATATACACAATACGATATCGGGCAAAGAATATAGATGACATCTTTATTTAGAGACAAGACAACAACCCTCTCTAGGTAAATCATAAAATCCAAATTCTAGTTTGTTGACTAAACAAGAGACACTAGGAATTCTCTAATGATATTAAAGGCTCAAAGAGATACTTGTTGAAAATAAACCTAATATAAATTCTCCAGTTTTTCTTTTTTTATTTCACTTTTCTACAATTTTATTTTTTTATCTAAGGAGGAACTATCTAAAAAGTTCAAATAGCCCTAAAAATCAAGAAAAAGGAGACATCCTAAAATATGTGAACACGATCTAAAGGAAACTCAACCAATGACAATACAAGATCCTAACTATCTGATTGAGACCTTTATTAATTTCTCTCCCGCGTTCAAACACGTGACGCACAATCGGATTCTCATTTCCGTTTTTTTTTTTTCTCATCTTCTTTGGTCTAATGTTTCCAGAACAAGTATTCCTGCAGATTTCTCTTTGTTCCGCTTTCCTTCGCTCTTTCATTCTGGGACGTGAATACATATTATGGGAACAAAACCTCCATTAAACCACACTCAGGTCCAAGCTTTCACAAACTTCCATTGTTCTTTCTCTCTTTCACACCAAACACCTCCAGGGAGAGACACTTAAGACATTCATTTCCAGAAAACAAACACTTGCTTAATCTCAATCATCTATTCCCATTCATCCTTTCACTCTTTCCTTCATTCCCAGCAAACAAGAACCTCGATTACATTAAAATCTTTCAATGGTTCAGTCAGTTATGCTATGCAACTTGTGGCAGATTAACTTGCTTCATATATTGATCCATACGCAGTAGAGAAAATAGCAAAGTGAAACAGAGTTGAAGACACGACACGTAGATGAAATGATACTAGAACAAAGCAAGCTTGATCTATGGAAATCTCATGATTGAATCAGAATATCCAAAACAAAAATAAAGCAGCGATACATCGTGGATTATGAGTACATATTGATCGTTAACGACAACAAAGCACACATGCTATATGAACAAACGATCAATAGCCAAGCACGCTGCTGACTTAGGAATTTCTTCAAACACATTATAGGCGGTGAACTCTCTTTCAACCAATCACACTTTCAACTTTCACCGATTTATCTGGGAGGCTTAATGAACGAAAATCACGAGTCTCACGACCAATGCAAGCGATTCTGAAATATCGATAGGAGAACACCTGTGAGGAGAGAGAGAGAGAGAGAGAGAGAGAGACCGGCTTCAAGGCCTTGTATCCATCTCTCCTGGGTTTCCAACTTTGGGCTTCACTTATCAATTCTATGGGCCGCATGAAGGATTGGAGTCTGATGGGCCTGCATTGCTCGGCTCAATTGAATAAATCCGGATTGCAAGGGCCAGGACTTAGGTGATGGGTCAAACTGGTCCAAATTGCACAAGCCTTCGCTTCTAATAAAAATTGCTAGGATAAGATATGCTAACGACTTGGTGATATCCAATCACTGATGAATTTTATGCACAAGAAATAGTATGGACTACGAAGTCTTAGTTTTTTTTTTTTAATATGATGCAAGAATTTATATACCAAAAAAAAAAAATGATACATGGACCAAGTGATTAAGCACCATGAAACATATCGTGCCTCAACCATCCTTCTAATGTATAGTATCTTAATATCTACACATAATAATTTGAATTTGATGTCTTGACAAAAACAAATTGTCATTCACAGTAAGTAACTATGACTTCTTATTCCTAGCAATCCAAATATGAATTATAAGCAGGATTCAAAACGAAGAGGATAACAACTCAAAGTGCCTTAATTACCAACTCGTGCAATGCCAACAAGTCATAAAGAAGGTGAAAATCGAACTCAATTGCCTTAATTACTTCAACAGTAATTATTTCCAAAATATTATCATAAATTTGACAACAAGCTCGTTAAGATAATTAAAGGTGAAAATCTATATGTTTAAATTGAAAGACAATGAGGTGTACGAACGATTTTCGATTTTGATGGTCATGGCACATCCTAAAATTGACCAAGCAATCGTATTCAAAAGAGTATTTTAAGGAAAATTGCTATTCGTTATCCATGATGTCAATTTGAAGAAAGATGACTTCATCCATTTTTAAAGACAAAGATATCATGAACGTGAATGGGCCCTGTTGGGATCGATGGATCCCCGAAAACGGATTCGACACTTAAAACCGAATCCCTAAATCAATGCGGAAGACAAGCCCGGGAAAAGTCACGTATCACTGATCGTAAAGCACACCACGGATTCGAGCGTACCTTGTTAGCCACAGATTAGACACCGATGCCGTAAAGAGGAAGAGAATTCAGTCATGTTCGATCCGATGACGACAAATCGCCGTGAAGGGAAGACGGAGTCGCTTCTTGACTTTGTTCTTCGTCTTGGAGAGAGAGAGCACTTTGGAAGAGAAGGAGAACGAATTCACTAAATGCCAAAAGGTATGTTCTCCCTTTCTCTCATCCCTTTTATATGTTCCTCCTTCCACGAGCCTTATTCTCGTGGGCCGGGCCTTTAGGCCCATCGTGGCCGGGCCAACTTAGGCCCATATAATTAAATCCATCATCTCCCACTCGCACATGGTGGGTCAAAATCAACATGGGCAGATAGGCCCAACTTAGGCCCATCAACTCCCACTTGCATGGTGGGCCGAACAGAATCCTCTTTTCCTCTTTCAACATTCATACCGGTGAATAATCCGTGCGACCAGCATACTTTGAGAGCTCGTTGCTATACATCTGTTAGGAATATATAGCAACTCATAATGGGCATCACTTTCCGAGTAAATTTAGTATGCAGTACCCTAGATCGATCGATCACATTTATATCTCTCTTAATCTCATTTAAACAATGATATATATTGTATTCACAATTATGATTATCCCAAAAACAGTCATAATTGGTCGACCTGTGAATACAAAACCACAATGTGATTCTACAAATCCGATATTCCTCTTTTCTTCAAACTCTCAATTTCAGTTCAACTTGCTTTTCTAGAAATGTCACATTAGATCGAATCAACTCATGACCATTGGCAACATTCTAAGATAGCAAACACTAAATAGAAATCTTGAGAATAAGTAAGAGTCATGAGGGCACTAAAATTGAGGAACTCTTTTCCTCAAGAGTCTCACACATCATAAAAGTTGAGATCAAACTTTTGCCACTCTTATGGGTCGTCTCATGCATACGTAGTATGAAATACGTATTACGGTATTAACTCCTTTCCCATGGAGTGTATGTCTACACAATCAATACTGTACAGATGATAGTTCAGATATACCCAATGTCTAACTTAAGTTCACGTATTTACTCATTCACAAAATTCATCAGAACTCACATCTGGCATCTTAGACAGATAAAGTAAAATGTGTGGGTTATTTTACTTTCGGACATCATAAGTACTATGTCCTCATCTTAACACTCAGTTAAGGCGACATATGTATTTTAAGCTTGAGCTCTCGATTATCACCTAGATAATAAGCTTAAAAACCGTCTCATCTCTATTTATCACATAGTAAATAGAGGCGATTACCCGTGTGAGTGGACTAATCTCTTATCTGTCCGACATACTTTCTCAATATAAAGTAATGCACTGAGCATTAAGATGCATAAAGATCAAACAAAGATTCATAGGCATTAATGATGAAAACACAAATTCATTAAATGTGAACAACTCAGGGAAATTACAATATCTAGTACATCAGACTCTACGCAATCCTAGAGATTTCACATGACCACAAAACACATCTCTAGGTATTGGCTTTGTCATAGGATCTGCTACCATTCTATGCGTAGAAATGTACTGCAAGTTCACATCCTTTCGTGCAACCATATCTTTGACAAAATTATACTTGGTATCTATATGTTTGGTCTTGCCATGATATTTTGGATCTTTAGTGTACGCTATAGCCGCTTGGCTATCACAGTTAACCAATAATGGATGTGCAGCTTTCTCAATAACACCTAAATGATCCAAAAATCTCTTAAGCCAAACTCCTTCTTGTACCGCTGCTGATAATGCCACGAACTCAGCTTCCATCGTGGACAAGGCTATACATGTTTGCTTCTTACTGCTCCACGATATGGCGCCATTGGTCAGTAAGAAAGCAAATCCAGAGGTAGATTTCATTTCATCTAAATCTCCTCCCCAATCAGCATCTGAATAGCCTTCAAGTCGCAGATCCTTTCCTTGGTAATTCAACTTGAAATCAGCAGTTCCCTTCAGATACTTAAGTATTCTCTTAACGGCTTTCCAATGTGCTAGACCTGGATTGGATTGGTATCTACTCACCATTCCAACTGCAAAACATATGTCGGGTCTTGTACACATCATAGCGTACATCAAACTCCCAACTGCACTAGCATAAGGAACATGTTTCATTTGTTCCTTCTCTTGTGGAGTCCTCGGACACAGTCTATGGCTCAATCCTTCACCTTTTGCAATAGGAGTGTCTATGGGTTTACAATCTTGCATACGAAATCGTTCAAGAACTTTATTTATATATGTTTCTTGCGAAAGAGACAACGATCTCTTCGAACGATCTCTTGAAATCTTAACTCCAAGAATGTATGCAGCCTCGCCTATATCCTTCATCTCAAAGTTGGAAGACAACCAACTCTTGACAGTATGAACAAACTCCATATTGCTTACGGCAATCAGTATATCATCAACATATAATGATATGATCACAAATTGATCCTTGGATCTTTTGATATATACGCAATGATCCTCATCAATCATTGTAAAATCATATGTCATTATGGCATTATGAAAACGTCTATACCATTGTCTCGATGACTGCTTAAGGTCGTATATCGATCTCAAAAGTCGACATACCTTTTCTTCTTGGCCTTTCACTATGAAACCAGTAGGTTGTTCCATGTATATTTCTTCCTCTAATTCTCCATTGAGGAAAGCAGTCTTTACATCCATCTGATGTAACTCAAGATCCAAACAAGCTACTATTGCCAGAATAATGCGAATCGAGGTAAATCTCACTACAGGAGAAAACGTATCTTCATAATCAATTCATTCCTGTTGATTATACCCCTTCGCCACAAGGCGAGCCTTATGCCTTTCTATCGACCCATCAGCCTTTCGCTTTATTTTGAGAACCCACTTGTTCCCAATAGCTCTGCGTCCTTTTGGAAGATCAATCAGTTCCCAGACTTGGTTTGATTTCATTGACTCCATTTCCCCTTCCATTGCATGAATCCAGTTTTCCTTACTGGGGCAATTCAAAGCCTCATTAATATTTTTAGGCTCAACCTCATCTTGTTGAGCAACCATAAAAGTTTCCCCTTCAATGTCAAAACGTCGACGGGGAATACTTTGGCGACTTGTTCGCCGTATGGGAGTTTGTACACTTTGCACATCATTCCCCATTATGCTTCCACTTGGATTAGATAATGATGATGTCGTCTCATTATGTGGTTGCAATTGAGAATGAGTTGAATTCAATTCATCACTTCTCATATTACTCCCACTTGGACGAACTTCACTAAGATCATTATCTTGATCCGAGGTTTCAAATAGGGAGTTGTCTTTCCCTATTTCGCCCTTCTTAGGAAATTCATCCTCTAAGAATGTGACATCCCGTGATTCAAATTCAGTTATACTCCCACTTTCCTACTCACCTATCAACACATACCATTTTGAGTGTTCCGAGTATCTTATGAAAATACTCTTCTTTCCTCTGGGACCCAATTTCCCAAACTTGTGAGAGGACTCATGTGTATAGGCATCACAACCCCATGGCTTAAGAAAACTTAAGTCCGGTTTTCTACCTGTCAATAACTCATATGGAGTGGAAGTGACTGATTTGGAAGGCACTCGGTTAAGTATATAGGCAGCAATTAACAACACATCACTCCAAAAGGTGATAGGTAAGTTAGCATGCGCCATCATGGACCTAACCATTTCCAGTAGGGTTCTATTTCTTCTCTCTGCAACACCATTTTGTTAAGGAGTATATGGAATAGACAATTGTCTTTCTATTCCTTTTTTCATCACATAATTTTCTGAACTCATCAGATAAATATTCTCGACCTCGATCGAATCTCAATGCTTTTATTTTCTTGTCTAATTGATTTTCTACCAGGTTCATAAACCTTTTGAAACAACTTATTGCTTCAGGTTTGTGAGAAATCAAATAGACATATCTGAATCGAGTATAATCATCTATAAAAGTGATGAAATAAACAGCCCCATGCCTTCCTCTCACATTCATTGGACCACATACATCAGAATGGATTAAATGCAGAGAAAATTCAATTCTTTTACCTTTTCCAAATGGTTTCCTTGTCGTTTTCCCTTCTAGGCAATGCTTACATATGGGCAAATCGACTTTTTCAATGTTGCCCAACAAGCCCTCTTTAGCTAGTCTATTCATACGCTGTTGGCCAATATGACCGAGTCTAGCATGCCACACATTCACATCATTATCATATGAATTAGGAGATGTGAGAAGGGAATAACAAATATTTGCATTAACATAGTCAATATCTAATACAATGAAACCATCCAGAAAGTAACCACGACCATAGTAGTTTGTATCCAAATACAAATCTACACATTTATTATGGAAGTTCACATTAAAAACTAATTTAACTAACACTAAAACAGACACTAAATTCCGACGAATCTCCGGAGCATACAACACATCATGTAGGAATAAAGTGCGTCCACCACGCATATTCAGTTGGCATGTGCCAATTCCTTTCACTTCAGCTCTGGAGTTGTTTCCCATATAAATCCATTTAGATCCAGTTGATACTCGTCGAAATTCCACGAAGGATCCTCTATCCTTCGCTACATGGTCTGTCGCTCCTGAATCCACAGTCCACAGAGGATTAGATTCAGTCAAGAATACAGAACTTGACACATATGCAAAGTTCCCAATTGTACAAAGGGTGTGTACTTTCTTTGGCTCGCGACAATCGCGGGCATAGTGACCCTTTTGGTCACAGTTGTAACATTTCACCCTTGAGATATTCTTCACATGAGAACGTTTTCCTCTCTTTTGTTGGTTAATTCTTGGTTTCTTGCAAGAAGGACTTGATCCCTTGCTTTCCCACATATTGAACGAATCAATACGCTTGCGCTTAGAGCTTGAAGCCCCTTCTGAGCTTAAAGCAACACAGCAGATATCTGTATCCTGCTCAAATGCCTTGAGGCGTAGATCAGCTAGCTCAAGGTGGCGCACAGCATCCTCTAGATCTTCCATAACATGGTCAAGAGCTTTTAGTGCTTCTTGCTTTTCCAGCAAATATTGAATTCTCATATTCAATATTTCACAATTCTCGCCGTTCAATTTGTCCTCTTTATTCAAATCAGCAATGATGTTCTTATTTGCTGAATCCATCGATCTGAACATATCAGACACATATGCACGAAATATTAATGTCTATCACTTATGCATCTATTTTGCACAAACCCATCATATTAATTAATAATTTTAAGTAAGGTTTCAGAATCAAAAGGTCACTATGTTTCCAATCATCCTCCAAAAATCCTAACTTAAAAACTATTATTAATATGATTGTCATATGCAAAATCAATTCTATGAAGCTACAAAAACTTCTATTAACTACCCAAAGCTAACTACCCACAGCAACCAGCAATAACGGAAAGCAACAGATAATTGACATACAATAAAATAATAATGCTTTCACATAATATTGCTAACATATAGGTTGCTACAACAACAACAATCAGGTAGTTGACTTTACATAAGATGTCCACCAAGAACACTAAATAAAGACCAGCCATAACATCTAAAAACGAGGCATCATACAACTAATAGGGAAAGCAGCTACATGGTTCAATTTCTTTTTCTTTTTCTCTGTAAAATTTTCAGGCATCCTCGACAGCCATGGAAAAACAGATGGATATCCCTTAGGATTTCTTCTACGCACATTCATTCATGGCCTAATCGAAGTCATTCCTTGGGTCGCAGTCTTTGTGGCTCCAACCCGATGATATTCATCCACAAATTCCATTACTAGCTCCTTATATCTAGTAAATCCTTTGACTTCCCAAAGACGATTCAACACTCCTTGCCATTCTGGTGGAAGAGTGTTCATAAAGAATCGCACCATCTGAATATCTAGCATGGGATAACCGTTCCAAATGACTTCTTGAATTTTGTTGTTGACCTCTATGACATGATCAATTATGTCGTCACTCTCCCATCGATAACCATTCAAATAAGCTATCAACCTTGAAAGCCTTTCCTTTTGTTCATTTGACATTGTGCGCACAGATGCGCGCGGCTTACGGGAAGGCATTGTTCCTGCAACAAATGCAGAACAAAAATGGATTACATATAATCCACATAAACATAATTGAAAAAAGAAACATATTCTTTTTCCTTTTTTTTTTTTGGTCAACGGTCAACGAAAGTCAATGGTCAACGGTCGTCGGTCAACGGAGTCAACGGTCAACGGAAGTCGTCAAGTCGTCGGACCGGTCGAGCCAATCGGACCGCTCGGGCCGGTCGGACCGGTCGCCCGGGTCGGACGGACCGACCGACGTCGCACGTGCGTGGGCTGACGTCACGCTGACGTCAGCTTGCACGTGCCGCGCGCGTGCCAAGCGGGTCGGGTCAAGTCGCCTGCCGGTGACAGCCCAGCCACCGACGTCAGCGATGACGTCACCCCAGCGGTTACCGACCGTTGGGTGACGTCATGCTGACGTTAGCACGCGTCGGTTCGCCCGCCGGCGGCGCGCATGCGCTGGTTCACCGACCGGCGCGTGTGCCGCACGCGCTGGACGAACTAGCGCATCTGGGCGCGTCGCGCCCACGCGCAGCGCCTTCTGGCCGCGCGTGTGGGTGCGTGCGGCATCCCCCGGCGGCGTGCGACATGTTGCCGGACTCGTCTCGACGTCGCCTTCCTCCCTTTGCGATCAGATTTTGATTTTGACTTACGAAAAGTCGGAAAAAATGGCGAACAACACTTGGGTGTCGGGATTTCTCACCCCGATCCGTACGGCCGAAATGCTTTTGTGAAAAATCAATCATAAACATCAAATTGGTTGGGAAAAACGTGAACTAAGGCTCTGATACCAATGTTGGGATCGACGGATCCCCGAAAACGGATTCGACACTTAAAACCGAACCCCTAAATCAATGCTGAAGACAAGCCCGGGAAAAGTCACATATCACCGATCGTAAAGCACACCACGGATTCGAGCGTACCTTGTTAGCCACAGATTAGACACCGATGCCGTAAAGAGGAAGAGAATTCAGTCATGTTCGATCCGATGACGACAAATCGCCGTGAAGGGAAGACGGAGTCGCTTCTTGACTTTGTTCTTCGTCTTGGAGAGAGAGAGCACTTTGGAAGAGAAGGAGAACGAATTCACTAAATGCCAAAAGGTATGTTCTCCCTCTCTCTCATCCCTTTTATATGTTCCTCCTTCCACGGGCCTTATTCCCGTGGGCCGGGCCTTTAGGCCCATAGTGGCCGGGCCAACTTAGGCCCATATAATTAAATCCATCAGGCCCCTAAGATAAAGTTATTGCCTAGCAAAGCTTGGAAAATTTCCGGACAAACTCGCTAGATAATTCATATTAACCAAACAGATTTTTGTTTTTTCCTCTTATTTTGAAGAGTGGAGATTCTCTCTTTCCGCACTCCAACTTGACTTGAACCCGCTGATGTTTACATTTCCTGGTCAGCGATATATACTTTTATCTGTTACTTATACAACAAGCTACTGATGTTCATATTTGAGCTAATAATCAATCCAAGAACCAATGAATATTTTCCACAGCAAGGAAATATTTCTCATCTTCTCTGGATGATTTCCTGCAAGCTTTCTTTCCTCCTGTGCAGTTGTTCGTTCAATTTTAGATTGATTAGCGGCCCTGCAACATGCACGGATGATGAGACTTCATTTGTATAACTCAAAAGTTGAATAAGAAAAAGGAAAAATGGTGGCCTCAAATGACATATGCGGTGATCAAGTCAACTTTTGGTTAGGACAAGTCGAGGATGGAGATTCATATGTTCATATGGGTTGTTGATGAACATTGGTTTTTGGTTTGATCTCCCGGACAAGTCTTCGCTCAACGCTTCATCAGAGACCCAGCCATAACCTAAGAAAAATTGCTAGGACAAGACATACTAACAACAACTCGGTGAGATCCAATCACCGATAAGTTTCATGCAAAAGAAATAGCACGGACTGTGAAGTCTTTTTATTTGTTAATAAGGCTCTATTTGTTTCACAAAAAACATTTTTTAGAAAGTTATTTTCTAGGAAAATGACAATAATTTCTGCCGTTTAGTTGACCCTTTAAAAAGACTCCGATAAAAAAATTCATCATTTGATAAGAAAAAAAATTCAATTTTTGAAATTTTTAATTTTATTCCTTTCTTTTTTCCTTCTAATTTTTTTTCTTTCTTCACCGCCCGCTTGGCCTTAACGACAACCAACAAGGGTCAAGCTTGCGTAACCCAGTGAACTCAAGCCTTGTTGGATCTTGGTGAGCTCAAGCGTCATCAACCTCGACCGAGACTCCACCTTGCCAAATTCGGCGTGGTCGAGCTTGAGGTGAGGTTGAGGCAAGCTCGAGGCTCACTAATTCCTGATTTCGATTCCAACTTTTGGTGACCCTGAGCTTGCCGGATTTGGCAAGATGGAGCCTCCACACGAGGCCAATGGGGCTCAAGCTCCCCCATCGCCGTGGCCTGCTATCGATAATTCAGCACTGAAACCAAAGGTGGAGTAACCTCACGCGCTGCACGTGCCAAAACGACGCGGATCTTTTCCTATTCTCGATTACGAAAAGTAAAAAATTTGCCCAGTTTAAATATTCCGTATACTCCACCAAATCATAGTTGCTATTTATTTTATATAATTAGGAAGAGTCAGTGATCTTCTATGCTCCTCCTTTAGTTCTTGTTTGGATGGTGATTGCCATTTTATCGAACAGATTGCACACCACGAGATGACAATCATGAACGACAGACTATTGAAAGATTTCCATGCGCGCATGACGGATATATAATTCAGTCAACTTTTATGATCATAGAAAAAGAAAAGATATGCCTAATTCTATGATCAGCGAGAAATAAAAAATTACTACCTATAAGTTATCCATAAATGCCTATCGGCACGCTCAAAATACTTGAAATAAAAAATCAATTTGCAAGAGACACAGGTGTTGGGCGTGCGAGTGGGCATCGGTTTCTCGTGTGGCAACAATGGCCTCTTTGTCTGGATATATTACTCTTCGTTTTCTTGTGAAAACTTACTATTAGTATTTGTCAAAAAAATTATTTATTTATATATATATATATATATCATGAGTTACTTTTCCATATAAAAACATACTAGTGAGATATGGGGATACTTTACAAATCGAATATAAGTTACTAGTTGCTTTCTATCCAAAGAAATTAGTAGTTACTAGTATAGTTGCTTTTCATCTATATTAGGAGAAAAGTTATTGACTGGAAAAAGATAGATACTGTATCTTGTGGAAGATAACTAAGATTATGCAAGATTTGCAAATCACGAATGAAACCACTAATTAATTTCATGTAATTCTTTTCTTCTTTTTTCGTTGAGTTCCCATTTAAATTTTTATTTCTGCTGCGTTTGAGTCATTCTGTTTTATGATCTCAAAAATTGCCAATCAAATTAATTCATAATTAAATTAATGTCCGCATATTTGTTAGTGATTTGTTTTTCTTAATCGTTTCTTAATTCCTAGTTTTGTGTTCAAAAAGCTGTGTATGCATGTTGTGTCGAAAATTATCACTCCAGAGTAATTGAATTCAGCTTATTTTCCTCATATTTAAATATCCTTTTTGTTAAAAGGTCGACTTCTTTCTGGGCATAAACTATATTTAGTGCTGGACAGGAAATATAATATATTGCGAAGTCTTTGTATTTGATTATAAGTAAAGAATATCCATACCAAGAAACCATAGGTGGACCAAGTCATTAAGCACCATGAAACATTTCATACCTCAACCATCAATACAATGTATAACATTCTCAGAAGTTCAAGAACTAATTTATTTATAATATCTACACATAATAATCTGAATCTAACGCCACTTTTAATAGACTAAAAAATGTCGTTCACAGTGAGTTACTATGATAGAGTCATCATAATTTCTTATTCCTAGCTATCCAAACATGATAATACCATGTCTTAATTCCAAGCAAGTTTCAAAAGAAAGAGGATAACAACTTTCAGTTCAAGCGGTGAAACTGTTCATTGGAGTTCTTTCTCCCAAGAAGATAGATGTTTTGAAGTTCTTGATAGCTTCAAAATCAACTGAGATAGAAAGGTGATGAGGTCTATGAGCAAATTTTATATTTTGATGGCGACAGTACATCGTACAAATGATCAAGCAATCATATGCAAAAGAGTATGTTAGTGGAAATCGCTATTCGTCCTCCATGATGTCAAAGGAGAGATTATCTCGTCCATTTTCAAAAGACAAATATATCACGAAATCATTATTCTACGAATGGGTACGGGCCCCAAGAGAAAAATTATTGGCTAATGACGTCTTAGGCAAGATCATCATCATTTCTTACTGCTTTCCCATGAAAGTTCTCAACTGAAAGAGTGGAAACTTTTCAAACACATTAGACAATTCACATTAATGACCAAACTACCAAACTCATTTTTGTTTCCTCTTATTTTACTCGAACAGTCGATGTTTCCATCTTTTTTAATTTGTCCCCGTTCTAGATCTGATTTTTGGAGAGTTCAGATTCTGTCGTTCTCTGCACTCCAACTTGACTTGACTTGTGAGATGTGAGGCGTGATGGCACGGCATATTAAACTAATTAGTCTTTGTTTCTTCTTTCCTGTTTTTGATAGAGAAAGGAGGTAATGAGGCAGTGATCCTCTACGCTTGGGATCCTCTCTGTTTAAAGTGTATCTCTTTAAGGTGTCCACGCATCGACTGTGACCACCCACACAACTCACTGTGCATGACGATATACAACCCCAAGCAACACCGGTCACGATGCCCAGCCGAGCCTCCACCGCCAGCAACAGTCCAGGCCTCGTGACTACTGAGCCAGAGCAGAGGCCGACGTAGAAGAGTGGGGGGCGGAGCAGATGACTTCGAGCACTGCGACAGCAACAGGATGGGGTGTGATGGTGGCGGCAGTGCGGAGGCACGGCTGGCAGCATGGAAACAATGGCGGTGCGTCTGGACCTGGTGCGGTGGAGGAAGGGGAAGGGGTGAGAAAAGGAAATGTACGGATTTGTTTGGTCTTTGGGTAAATTTTGACTTGCTGATCTAGATGTAACATTACAAGAAAACAAATGTAATATCACGGGATAGCCTCACCAAAGTTTCGTCCTGTAGTTTGTACAGGCATTAGACGAATCGAACCCTAGGATCTTATGATTTTGGTCCAAATCGTTCTTCATTAGACGGCAAAGCATTCGCTGGTCTCTTAGAAACAAACATGTCTTCCTAAACACACCGCTCAATGTGCTGCTTAGCACATAGGGTTCAGAATACGAGACAAGTTGCATTGCTTGATATAACGTGCATCGATGATGAAAGTTGATTTGTATAACTTAAAAGTTGAAAAAGAAGAAAGAGAGAGCGGGGCTTTCTCTTTGACAGGCTCATTGGAAATAAAAGATGATTATCACATGTTAAAACGAATACTTCTTGGGTAACATTATGCATCCTAATATGTAGGTCACTAGTCCTTATAGATCCGATCACGTTATCCTATCAAAAGTGCATTAAATGAGGTCTCACTCATACAGCGAAGAGCATAACCTCAAATGCTAGGATTCGAATATCAAGTTCGTGGCATTGTGACTAGGGTCGTGATAAGGGGGAAGAAAGTTTATAGGCTTCTTTGGAAGAAATAAAAATCTAAGGCTAGTAATTTGGGTTTGCATGTTATATCCGGGTCTTGTAATTGTAGCAAGTCATGTTGTTAGAGAATATTATATTGTCAATTATATATAGAAATTATGCATGATTATACAATTATGTTAGAACTTGTTAGTTTATATATATCCAGTAAAAGTGGATCCACGGATAACTTTTCTATTTTAATGAACCAACCAATCACATGCAAAAAGATAAAAAAAAGAATATGTACGTCAGGATAAATTGATATTTGTCATCATCCATGACATCAAATCCAAGAGATATATCACTACTCTATGTTTCAAAGAAGAAGACGTCACGAAAGGTGCCGGGAATAATAAATGGATAGGCTCTAATAAACAATCATTACTTGACAAATGACCACGTTTTTGTTTTCTTTTCTCTCATTATTTTACTTCGAATGGTCAATGTTTCCCATGTTACTTCTATCTGTATTTGCCCACCTTCTAGATAGCAATTTGAATGAGCTCAAAATCTCCTTCCCTCTTCCATCCAACTTGATGTCAATACTAAACCAGCGCTCATTTTAGAAAATTGATGATAAACGAAAGCTTTTCCAAATACTTATTAAACATACTCGATACGAAGCACTTTTTATTTTTAGAACCTTTATCCTTCATAGTACAAAAAAAATTTTGGTGCTTTGAAAATTGAAGAATTTTCTTATGTGATTACTTAACAAATGCTCGATAGAACTGGTTAACAAATTCCATTTGAGAATAATAATGAATACCATGTGTGTTTGTTGGTAAATGTGTAAATGAAATATGAGTTATTCAAGATTTTGATGTCGTTATTTTAGATTATTAAGTATTTTCTGAGTTGTATAGAAGTATTTTTTCTTTTACTCGTACGGAAACACATTAAGTTAATATAACGTGGAGTTTCTTATATATAATCCCATTTTCCTCGACCTTTGTAGTCTGAAATAGTTAGTGCAATGATATTACATGAACTAAAAAAATTTGCCCAAGAAAACCAACCAAATCTGGTGCCACTTATTTACGTTCATCAACATATCTAGTTGATGGTACATTGCTCGAACTGCTTGCACTAAATGCGAATATGTCTAGTTCTCGAGTATTTAGTGGTCATCAATGGATGCTGACTTTTACATTAATCTTCTTACACTTTGAGAGTTGAAAACAATTGAAAAATAGTATTCTGTGTTGTATTGTGGGAAGAAATTATTAGTTAAGAAGCATAACTACCTTATCAAATTGACTCTAAAACCAAGTAAAGGATTTATATTTATTATTTTTTTCCCATCGTTCCAAATGTTCCAAATATACATATATTTTTAGATAATTATGAACAGATCATGGATTTCCTCAAGGTCAATTTTATCACGTATTAACTAAATTTTATGATTTTGATGTGTTTTCTGATCTTACTCTATTCGCCAGTTCTCTTATCCGTTCCATAATATCTCGTATTCTTTTATTAAAAAGTGGTCGGTTTATATTTCAATTGCTTGAGCTTGTTTTGAGTTGATCTGCTAATTAGGTGGAGATCATTTGATTAAACATGTAACTGCAATTTGATTAAATTGGAATCTCGATCGTAGTATTATATATTTATATAGATATTCGCTAATACCACTTATAACAACATTGAAGAAAACGAAGACTGGATTTCTTTATTCAAATCCATGGTTTAGCCTTCGGCATCTCCGGAATTTTCCCCGCTCTCACATGCAAGTGTCACGGGTACCAGCATTTGAGTCAATAAAAAAAGAACCATGCCATTTTTTCTAGTCAAATACAAAAATTAAATAAGACTAAGGGAAATAAATTACAACTTTATTTCGTATTCAATTGCCCTATCTGAAAAAGGGAGGATAACTTCAAATGGTGTCTATTTTAGTAACTCAACTATCTAAACTGATTGTGTGGCGCAGTGAAAGGTTTCTCTCGTCATGTAGAGTTTTTTCTCTCAAAATGTAGAGTTTTGGTTTCTGTTTCTGGGTTTTCCTGAACCCTCGACTCTTTTCACAGCCATCCACTTCTTTCGTTTTCTTCTCGTTTTCTCACTTTCGTTCGATGAAGTTTTCCACCATCAACAGTTTTCCACCATCAACATTGAAGTAGTTGTCTTCTCCACCCGCCATCCCAGCTCTCTTGTCTCTTTAAGTTTCTATTTTCTTTCGATGTTGATGACCATGGGGTAATTTCCTCTACACTTGCCGATTCCCCCCTCTCGAATTCCCAATTTCTTCTCTCGGTCTCCTTGGTGGCCCAGCGACTGGGATCTCTTTCTGGGTCAACTAGTCGACACTGTGCATGTCGCATCTACTGCTCAATTTGGCAAATTTCGTTATGGCTCAAGCCCAGCAACAGGACGATGCCCGTCTCGCCGCGCTATGCAACAGACTTGGCCAGCTCTGGTCCGACGAAGAGGTGGATGTCTGGGATGATGCAGTACCACTGGAGAAGCTACAAGAATGCACCTCAATATTAGTGGGTAAAATCCTGTCCGAACCCTCAATAAATTTTCAAGCTTTTCAGAATACATTAAAGAGAGCTTGGCGCAATGATCATGTTCAAATTTCGCAACGCGAAGACGGTCTTTATGTGTTCAAATTCAATTCAGAAGCAGAAAGACAGAGAATACTAGATAGTGGCCATTGGCTGTTTGGCAACCATCTCATAATTATAAAACCTTGGATGCCAAATACGCCTCTCCATTGTTACGACTTCACGACTAGTGAGTTCTGGGTGCAAGTATTGGGACTTCCTTTGGAACGATGTACAGAGAGTATGATAGCTAGAGCTGTTCGCCACCTTGGCCAGATTAAACAGGTGACTCTAGAGCATAAAGAAGGTTCTACTTTCAAAATAGGGAGGGCCCGAGTGGAACTAAACCTGAAACAACCGCTGAAATCAGGTAAACTAATCAGACTTAAAGGGAAGAATATCTGGATAGATTTTAAATACGAGCGCCTCTCTCATTACTGTTATTCATGCGGCATCTTGGGTCATTATGCCACACACTGCCCGACTATCTCCTATGATGATGCAAAATTTGAAGGTAAAGACAAGCTATCCTATGGTCCCTGGCTAAGGGCAGAGGTTAGAGACCATAGCCCCTTCTGGACAGCATTCTATGAACAACTACCAGACGCAACAGCAGGGGAAGAAATTATACCAGAAACCCAACAGCAATCGCCTTTATTACTCCCAGCAGCACCTCCAAGTACCCACTTTCAACAACCAACAACTGAGACTCGTCCGGCACAGAATCTTCAGAGTTTTCCAACACCTGCCCTGCAGCTCTCTTCAATGGCGGCACCTACACAGCAAGACAAAGAGCCGCACTACTCATTTTTAGATGGTACCACCTCTGAGGGATCCACAACCAGCAAGAAACTAAAGGGTCCAAGACTGATTACAAAGGCCAGTCCCCTTAAGAAAGCTAAGCGCTATACTCCTTATGGGACATGCTCTCATGTCAATATCCAACTAGATGAATCACTCCTTATGGATACCCCTATACTTGCAGCCGAAGGGGTCGAAACACGGGCCATGGTGGCTTGCCCGAAAAAGCCACCGCTGGACAAATGAAAATTATCAGCTGGAATTGTCGGGGGCTGGGCAACCCCCTGACAATTCAAGCTTTAAAGGCCTTAGTGGCCCAGGAACGGCCCGATATTATCTTTTTGATGGAGACTAAGAATCAAGAACCTGTTATCAGACGTGTACAGCGGCAACTGAAGTACCAACATAGTTTTGTGGTAAATCCCCAAGGCTTGGCTGGAGGGATGGTCCTTTTTTGGAATGAGCCGATCACACTTACTGTCCATACTCATGATTCTCACTATATTGACACTATTTGCTCTGCTGATCAGAGTATGACATCGATGGGCATAACTTATCTTCATGCACCGGCAATTTTTCAACAGCGACAACATCTATGGGCCAATTTGCGGCAACTCAGCCAACTACATACTCTACCCTAGGTGTGTATTGGTGATTTTAATGAAATTTTACACCACTGGGAGAAGGTGGGTAAACGAGCACCTGAGCAATATCGATTACACTCATTCAGAGAATTACTACATGACTGTGCTTTGATGGATCTCGAAACTAAGGGATGTACCTATACTTGGGTGAATAACAGGAACGGTGAGGAAGTGGTTAAGGAGAGGATTGATCGCGCATTATGCACTATGGAATGGCGATTAGCATATCCAGCAGCTGAAGTTCATGCTTTACCTAGCCTAGGGTCGGATCATTGTCCACTAATCTTAAACACGCAGCTCAGATCAACAAGGGGGAGGAAGAAGTTTACCTTTGAATCCTATTGGCTTCAAGATGCTGAATGCCACAGGGTGATTTTCCAAGCTTGGTCATCTGCCTCGAATAATCCATCTACCCTCTCTCAGAAGCTTCGGACAACAACTGCTGCATTGGCCCACTGGAGTAAACAGAAGTACACCGCTAGTCATCATCAACTCAATACCTTAAAGCAGCAACTTCAGTATCATATCAACCGACCTGTTTGTGATTACAACATAAACCTGGTTAACTCGCTAAAGGCACAAATCCAGAATATATGGCTACAAGAGGAGCATTACTGGGCGATGCGTTCTCGGATCAATTGGATGCGGTGGGGGGACAAAAATACAAAATATTTTCATGCAACTACCATACAAAGGCGGAAAAGGAATTCTATCAGCATGTTGAAGGATGAAAATGGGCAGTGGATACGAGAGCCACTTCAGGTGAGGAACATGACAAATACTTTCTTTCAAACTCTGTATACTTCAGCTGGCCAGCGAGCCTATGGCCCTATTTTATTGCAATGCCCTAGAGTTGTGACGGCTACAATGAATACCCAATTAACTGTTGATGTTACACGAGAGGAAGTCAAGATAGCGACATTTCAACTTGGAGCCACCAAAGCTCCAGGACCCGATGGCCTCAATGGTCTTTTCTACCAAAATCATTGGGCTATCATTCAGGATGATGTTTTTAACGCAGTGCAACTTTTTTTCACTACTGGTATGATGCCTGCAGATTTTAATCGAACAGAAATTTGTCTCATACCTAAAGTGCCCAGCCCGGAGAGATTAGATCAATTTCGACCAATCAGCTTATGCAATTTTATCTATAAGATTATTTCAAAGGTTCTAGCAAACAGATTGAAAACTTGCCTTCCTGAGTTGATTTCCACGGAGCAAAGTGCTTTTGTCTCAGGGCGACAGATCCAAGACAATATATTGATCGTTCAAGAGGTACTACATCAATTCAGAATTCGTACTAGAAAGAAGAGATTCCAGGCAATCCTAAAGTTGGATATGAAGAAAGCCTATGACAGGATCGAATGGGATTTCTTGGAAGCTTATCTTCGCCAAATTGGTTTCCAGGACCGATGGGTGAATTGGCTGATGCAATGCGTAACAACAACTTCTCTTAGTGTAAAGTTAAATGGTGAAGCTCTTCCATATTTCAAACCTAAAAGGGGCATTAGACAAGGCGACCCTCTCTCACCTTACCTATTCATCTTGGTGGCTAATATGCTATCCACCATCATCCACCAAGCTGTCGCTATGGGCCATTTAAGGGGTATTCAACTGAACAGGTGATGTCCTACTCTATCGCATTTATTTTTTGCTGATGATGCTATTTTTTTCCTCGATGGTAGCACCCGGGAGTGTCAAAACTTAGCAAACATCCTAAATCTGTATTGTATCGCCACAGGGCAAGCCATTAACAGAAATAAATCCGGTCTCTACCTAAGTAAATATTGCCCTGACGCTCTTAAGATAAACATGGCGAGCGAATTAAGGGTGCCACTCCTAGACAAAACAGGCAAGTATCTAGGCATTCCTTCTGATTGGGGCTCCTCTAAGAGAGATATGTTTGCTTGGATCCTAGGACGGGTCAATACTAAGCTAGAAGGATGGAAAGAAAGTCTGATTTCCAAAGGTGGGAAGGAGATTCTTTTGAAATCGGTGGTTCAAGCTTTACCGCAGTATGCAATGTCAATTTATAAGGTTCCTGTCTCTATCTGCAAGGCTGTTGAACAAAAAATAGCTCGGTTCTGGTGGCACAGCAATGGCAACAAACAGGGGATTCATTGGAAAAGCTGGGATATTTTAAAAGAGAGGAAAGACAATGGAGGTTTAGGTTTTAGAGACCTACAAACTTTTAATAAAGCTCTCTTGGGAAAACAAGCTTGGCAACTTTTCCAAAAACCATCTTCTTTGTGGAGTAGAGTTTTTAAGGCTTTATATTTCCAAAATACAACATTCTGGCATGCTGATAAGGGGTCTAGACCGTCTTGGGGTTGGCGGAGCATTCTGTTAGGAAGAGATTCTATCATCAAGAAGCTTCGCTGGTCAGTAGGTAATGGCCAAAACATCAAAGTCAGAGAGGACAGCTGGTTATCTATGGGAATTTTAGGCGGCCCAGCGCCTCGAGAGGAACCTCAAACAGTTGCTGGTTTTATAATCCCAAATCAGAATGATTGGAATGTTCAGTTACTTAACCTTTCTTTCAAGGAACACATAGTTAAAGAAATACTGACTATTAAGCTGTGCACAACATCTATTGAGGACAAACTCTTATGGACCGGGACAGAAGATGGCCAGTACACTGTTAAAAGCGCCTACAATATCATCAAACAGGCAACATCAACACAGGTATGTTCTCGCGCATCCTCGTCCTATCAAACACCAAGAAAATTATGGCAGCAGATCTGGAAAACCAAAACAGCACCCAAGATTCGCACTTTCCTCTGGTCAATTTGTCAAAATGCATTACCTACCAAAGCCAATCTATACCGCCAAAACATTACCCCAGACCCACTGTGCACACTTTGCTCTACACACTTACCTGAAACCACAGAGCACCTATTCTTGTTTTGCCCCTGGACCCAGCACATCTGGAATCACCATAAAGTGCAGATCAATGTCACAAACTACAGCACAAATCGTATCGACTCTTGGCTTGCTGACCTACTTGCACAGAAGACAAATGTACCTGAATTTGAGACTGTTGCAGCACTCCTATGGCAGCTGTGGAAAGCCCGGAATGATGTTATATTTCGCCACCACCAGACCCACCCAGACCACCTTGTTGACACGGCTCTTGCTTCTGCTCAGCTCCAAATTCGGACTCAGCCACAACAACCCAGCCGACGTTCGGAGTTGAACCCATCCCGTATATGGATCCCGCCGCAGAAAGGCACACTCAAGATCAATATAGACGGAGCTTTTCCTATTGCCACACAAATGGGTGCGATTGCTAGTATTGCTCGCGATCATACAAGCCGATTGATTGGAGGATTTACCCGAACCGTTCCTGCAACATCAGCACTTCAGACAGAGTTTCAAGCCCTGCTTTTCACCCTCAAGAACCTCAAAACCCAAGGAAATACCTGCTCCCATATCTTGCTGGAGACCGATAGCCTCATTCTCGCCGAAGCAATCAATCGCGAGCGACAGCCTCCATGGGAATGCCGTGCCATTTTCGCCGAGATTCACGAAGTACTGCCCTGTTTCAGCAACCTTGCGCTGCAACATTGCCGGAGAGAGGCAAATGCCCTAGCCGACTGGGCCGCAAGGGCCCACGGATGTGGCTCTCTATCACCGAACTGGGCTACAAGCCCGCCGCAAGCTTTGGTAGATTTGCTTTGTAATGATGCCCTTCTAATGGGTTCTTCCTTTTTCCCCACGTAAATGGAAATATAGTCTCTTTTCTGACCAAAAAAAAAAAAAAAAGAAAAAAAGAAAAAGGGAGTCCCCATTTTCCCACACACCGCACAAGACCAAATGTTAAATGGTCATGATACCAATCAATTTGACAATTAAATATCAATTTGGCCATTCAATGAATCTAGACGTGGCATTAATTTCTTTATTGAGCTGGCAATTAGGGGAAAATAGCAATTCAAGTATTATAAGTTAACTGGTGATCAATATTCTATAGGCACAGGAAACCAAGCAAACAAATTGCCACTAAACTAATAGAAGAAAACCGAACTAGAAAAGGGATTTGGTCTTAAAATAAGAAACTCTACGGGACCCTAAAGACAATCACAACCCTTTATTTAAACATAACAAATGTTTGAGATATAAACGCGCAGTCTATTGTTCTACATTTGGTGGGTTGCTAAGGGGTTGCTTGTTTCTTGGAGGGACCACACGGTTACATGTCTCAATCGCTCTATATTATCATTAACATCATGAAATTACCAACAAATCAGTAGTATAACTTCATATGTTCGCTGGCTTCAGACCTTGAAACGCTCAAAAGCAAAGGAATGGCTCCTACAATGAAGAGAGATGGTGGCTCGAGGATTGAGTACGAGGTGTTCTTGAGTTTCAGAGGATCGGACAGTCGCCAAACATTCACCGATTGCCTCTATGAAGGCATGAAAGGTGCAGGGATCCGAGTCTTTAGGGATGACGATGAGCTCCGAGTCGGGCAGAAGATCAAGGAAGAGCTCCCACGGGCCATTCAAAACTCAAGGATCTACATGCCCATCTTGTCAAGGAACTATGCCTCCAGCAAATGGTGCCTCATCGAGCTCGCCACAATGGTCGAGATGGCATCAAAGTCAGATGGCACGAAAGAGATCCTCCCCATTTATCTCGACGTGAATTCAGATGACGTCAAGCTCAAGACTCCGCTGTACCGTGATGTGTTTGTGCAGCACGAGACGAACTTTGGAGCCGACCAAGTGAAGGTGTGGCGTGATGCCCTCTTGGAGGTCGAGGAAATCAAGAGATTGAACTTGAAAAATTATCGAGGGTAAGGAATTTTGTAGTAAACTTTGAGTTCTTTTCATATGCATTATATTTTAGAAAACAGGAGAGTAGTGAGTTTTCCTTTTTTAGATTTATTTTCATCACGAGGTCGTCAATTTCGTGTTTCGAGCATAATAAATTGAATTGCGCATTGGCGCAGCTATGGCGAACTCATTAAAGTGATCATCCAGGAAGTCCTGGTTAAGCTGAATGCCAAATACAAGAACCTGACTGAACACTTGGTCGAAGATCATGTTCAGGTCGATGCAATTATGAAGCTGTTAAGTGTCGACTCTCGCGGTGTGCGTTTCGTGGGAATTCATGGAATAGGTGGTATTGGGAAGACAACACTAGCAAAAGTCATTTACAACAAAGTTTCTTCTTGCTTCGATTGCCGCAGTTTCCTTGAAAACGTTCGAGAGATCTCCAGAAGATCGGACGGTCTTGTTCATTTGCAGAAGCAATTGCTGTCAGACATCCTCGATTTGAGGTTCAGCAGCGATACTTTTATCCGCGACGTTGACCAAGGGATCGACATGATAAAGAAGGCACTCTGTGACAAGAAAATGCTCATCGTGCTCGACGATGTGGATGAGAAAGATCAGCTCGAAAAGCTGGTTGGGAAGAGCGATTGGTTCGAAGATGGAAGCAGGGTCATCATAACGACAAGGAACACGAGCATCGTGACCGACCGTATGGAAACATTAGAGATCGACCCTCCCCCGAATCGGCATGGAGGTATCTTGTCATATGAAGTCAAGGAAATGGGATTTGGTCAAGCGCTTCAGCTATTCTGTCGACATTCGTTTAGGAGAGACTCTCCTACAGAAGATTATGACAGCCTATCGAGACAGATCGTCTCCGCTTTAGGGAAGCTTCCTTTGGCTATCGAGGTGATAGGGTCATCTCTTTCTGGCGTTTCCACTGACAAGGCCTCATGGGAAGAGACGCTGAAGAAGTTACAGAAAGTTCCTCCGAAGAAAGTCCGAGAGACGTTGATGATAAGTTACGAGGGATTAGAACCAACGCAGCAGAAAGTTTTTCTGGACATCGCGTGCTTTTTCATCAAAGAAAATAAGAAATATCCGATTTTCATGTGGAGCGATCGTGAATACTATCCTCGTGACGCAATTAGAGTCCTCCTTCTTAGGTCCTTGATAAAGATTGGAGATGATAATAAGTTTTCAATGCATGACCAAGTTAGGGATCTCGGGAGGCACATTGTCTATGAAGAGAATTGCAGATTTCCTGGCAAGCGTAGCAGGGTATGGAATTCTGAGGAGGCATTGAACTTATTGAGGAATAAACAGGTATAACTTAACAGAACGTAATTTAGAGGCCATTCTGCAAGTTATTTCCAGGAAGTAGACAAACTTCACGTGGCTCACAGAGTTGACTTTTTCCTTTATTGTATGATTTGTTCTCATTCATGCTTGATCACTAATGGCAGGCAAGTGAAGAAATAGAAGCACTGAGTCTGAGCTATAATGGTCAAAGTGATGGTAGAGGCTATACCTTCACTGATGAAGAATTACAGAGTCTACGGAGTCTAAGGTTCCTCCGAGGGAAAGGGTTGAATTTTGTCGGGAACTTCAAAGATCATTGCGAGCTAAGATGGCTTTCTTGGCATGAGTGTCCTCCAAATTTCACAGCGACAAATTTTTGCCTAATTAATTTGGTGGTGCTCGACCTTTCCAAGAGTAAAATTACTGAAGATTGGACCGGATGGAGTCAAATCAAGGTACTAATGTCTCCCCATATTGGCTTTTGATGCTTCTGATTCTCGGGACACAATGTTTTTCGTCCTTCTTTATTTGATGCTTAATTTTTGTGCAGATGGCGAAAAAGTTAAGAGTTTTAGATTTGAGAAGCTGCAATTGCTTGAGAAGCACACCTGACTTGTCTAACTTCGCGTCTCTCGAGATATTGATTCTTGCTTGGTGTTCCAAGTTAGCCACCATAGATCGCTCCATTATTAACCTACAGAACTTGAGCACTCTGAATATGGAAGGATGCAATTCTCTTCAGGAGTTGTCGGAAGAAGTTGGTTCTCTAAAATCTTTGACGGAGTTAATCATGCCCAAACATTCTCTGCTGTGCAAGCTTCCGGAGACAATTGGCAATTGGCAATCTTTGTCAAGTTTGAGTATAAAATGGAATGAGAGAATAAGCAGACTCCCACACTCTATTGGAGTATTAGCAAAAATCAAGCATTTGTCTATAGAAGGTTGCAAAGGGATCAAGGAGCTTCCGCCGTCACTCGGGGAATTAGAATCGCTGATTGAGTTAGATCTGTCATTCTCAGGAGTAGTCAATGTACCCGATTCAATCACAAATCTGAGGAAGCTCAAATTCATTAGGATGGGAAACACCAAGATAGGAAAGTTGCCTGATGCCATTGGGCGATTGGAGATGCTTGAAGAGTTACATTGCCCAGAGTGTCAGCACCTATCTGGTGAAATCCCATGTAGCATTGGGGAATTGTCCCATTTAAGGATCTTGGACGTATCGGGCACTCGCATCTCTGGATTGCCAGCCACAATGAGTCATCTCCCTTGTCTCAAACAACTTGAGTTGAAGGAGTGCCATGAGCTTCGACAATTGCCAGAGCTTCCCTGGAGCTTGACAAGCCTTACCCTTGATGTTTATTACTGTCAAATCACTCCAGACCTTACAAACCTAGTTAATTTAGAACACTTGGACTTATCATTCCACAGGGATTCTCATGGGGGCACTGGCAAGTGGAAGGAACTTCTCTCACTTTGGAAAAACCTAAAATCTATCCACAGACTTCCATCTAACTTGTCAACCTTGAAACTTACCGATGTCACGCCGCTGCCACAGTTTTCCAGCTTCAGGAACCTGTCAAAACTCTCCGTTTCTAGCTTCTCAATGACGCATTTTCCAGCTCTTGAACACATGGAGAATTTGAGGGAATTGTCTGTAGAAAAATGCACATCTCTCGTGGGAATGCCTGATCTATCAAATTTGAAGAATCTAGAAACCTTGCATCTATCCGACTTACAAGAACTGGTAGAAGTACAAGGTCTGGGGGAATTGGAATTTCTGGAGTCCTTAAAGATTACATGTTGTGGGTCAATAGAAATATTGCC
This sequence comes from Eucalyptus pauciflora, assembly GCA_007663325.1. NCBI lineage: Eukaryota > Viridiplantae > Streptophyta > Magnoliopsida > Myrtales > Myrtaceae > Eucalyptus > Eucalyptus pauciflora. Next base: position 1,660,584 of record VMYD01000067.1, read on the forward strand.
CAACCTATCGAAGCTGGGAAAGCTGAAGCATTTCGATCTGGAATGTTGTTCGGGGCTAAGATGCGTTGAAGGCCTAAGTGGCTTACGACATTTGACCCATGTGACTGTTAAAGATTGTGAGTCCCTGGAAGGTTTGCCAGATCTACCGAGAGGGACCAAGCTAGACACAGATTGGGAATCACCAGAAACGTCGGACCCTTGTGTTTATATCAGCGGCTAGACCAATCGGAGCCTAGGGATACACTCATACAGGAGATCGGGACACAGTCTGAAGATTACACAACCCAGCTCTTGCTAAGAGATCTTTAGATGGCAATCTCCTGAGCCGGCATTGTAACTGTTATATTCGGAATTTTTTTTAGGAAAGGACAACAAGTTTACAGAACAGTGGATAATCCTAAGGCGTAAGGTGTGGGCAGATTAAAAATGGGTCATAAAGTGTCCCGTCGTCTTCGTCCTTGTTCATCTGAATTTTTATCGGATCAAGTTTCAAGGCCTTGGAGACTTCAAGAGGTCAGGTTCCCATCATTTGATTCACGATCAACTGCTTAGGCACTTGAATTAACGTCAGCACAAGAAGACAATTGGAGATATGCTAGTAATCAATTTGTCAAATTAGAGATTGTATCCACATCGTTTGATAATGATAAATTTGGCACTTACTTTCTTGATATTTATCTGTCTACGATCATAGAAGGCTAAATGTCCTGCGTTTTTCTACACTGCAGTTTCTCTAAAACATGGTATCAAATGGTAGAATGGTTGGTGTAACTTGTGTTCATTTTTTGAGTTAATGTGCTAAGTTTTCTCCTTTTTTTTCTTTTAGGGATAAGTGCAATAGAAATCCTAAAACTTGTCACAAAAATGCAATTGAATTCTAAAACTTGCAAAAAGTGCAATCAAATCCTAAAACTTGTCAAATTATTTCAATCGAATCCTAAAATAATAATTAAAAAAGCCATATGGACTATAAGAAATAAATAAAAAATCCATGTGGACTTTAAAAAATAATTAAAAAAGCCACGTCAGCATTTTCTGTCGGTAAATTTGACGGTGTTAATTTTAGGACTCGATTGAAAGAATTTGACAAGTTTTAGGACTTGATTACACTTTTTGCAAGTTTTAGGACTTAATTGCATTTTCGTGATAAGTTTTAGGACTTTTATTACACTTATCCCTTTCTTTTAAAACTTCCCATGCAATCAGGAGCAATAGAAAGTCACTCCTGGTATGTGCAAGTTGTACTTGTTAGCTGGGTTCACTCTCACGTGGAGGAAGCCCAATAAATAGTAAGTCCAAAAAGGCTCAAGCCCATATGATAAGCATATGGAGAAATAGAGTTTCTCATTATCTTTTAAGTGAAAGCAGTAAAGAAGTTAGCAAAGGTGCAAAGATGCAGTAACAAGAGAAAAGAAAGCAGAAAATTTAGAGTTTGAAAATCAATCTGATTTACATCAAACTAGTATCTGAGGTCGATTCATGGTCCGATTAAGCTGAAATTTTGTTAGCATGTTTGTGGCATAATCTTCTTGAATTTGGAAGGTTTGATTTTCGTTTAAAGATCCCTACACTAGGTTTTTCGTGGATTGACCAAAACTTGCATTTTCTGTCAGATTCATCATTGATCTCTTGTGAAATTTATGCGTATTGCCAATAATGATGTTCTTGAGGTCTTTGCTACTATGTATTTACTAGTGAAGAACTTTATTCACCCGATTTATTAATAGTGAAGATTTTTTAGTGGACTCCAGTCTCGTAATTTTTAATCTCCTCACAAAGATGAGGTTTTTCATGTAAAAAATTGCCTTGTATTTACATGCTTGACATTTATTTTGCTCTACTATTAGGTTTACACAAGATGGTATATTATTTTATTCTGCTGCGTTAATATGATATTGTCTGGATTATTACTATTCTCCCATCAAAGTGGTATAAGAGTTTTGGTCATTGCTTGATTTTTCTACCTTGTGTTAAACAATAGAAACGAATATGAGTAAAATGGTTATATTGAATTGTTCGAATTATCATATTTGGAAAGGAAAAATGGAAGATCTTTTATATGTAAAGGATTCTTATTTGCCCGTATTTGCTGAAGAAAAATTGGAGACTAAAACTGATGCCGAATGGTCTATATTTCATCATCAAGTATGTGGTTATATTAGGCAGTGGATAAATGATAATGTTTTGAACCATATCATTGAGAAAATATATGCATGTAGTTTGTGGGATAAGCTCAAATAATTATATGCTCGAAAAAATGGGAATAATAAGTTATTTTTGATAGAACAGATGATGGTTTTGAAATATCTAGATGGTACTTGTTTGACTAATCATTTAATTTTTTTTTCAAAGAATTATCAGTCAGTTAGTTGCAATGGGAATCAAGTTTGATGATGAGATATAAACATTATGGTTGTTTGGTACTTTGCCAGACTCGTGAGAGACATTGCGAACGTCTTTATCTAATTCTATCCCAGATGGTATGATTTCCATGAATTTAGCCAAGAGTAGTGTTTTGAATGAAGAGATGAAAATAAAGACATAGGCATCATCCTCTTCACATTCTGATGCCTTGGTTATTGAGAAAAATGGGAAGAAGTGAATCTCGAGACCCGAGAAATAGAGACAAAAGCAGAGATAAAAGCAGAGACAAATACAATAGATTTGCTAATGTTGAGTGCCATATTACCATCAGAAGGGACATATTCAAAGGTTTTTCCGTCAGTTCAAAAGGAGAAAGGTAAAGAGTAGAAAATTGATAATGACGATGAAGACAATTGTGTTGCTGCACTTAAATAAGACTTTCTCATTATCTTTAATGGTGATGCGGTGAATTTTGTATGTCATGAAACCAGTTGGGTAATTGATAGTGGTACATCTATTCATGCTACGTCTTTTAGGTATTTCTTTACATCATACATGTCGGGTGACTTTGGATCTGTGAAGATGGGAAACAATGGGCTAGCTGAAGTTGTAGGCATTGGTGATATGTGCCTAGAGACCAGTAATGACACGAGTTTAGTATTGAATAATGTTAAGCATATACTTAATATTCATTTGAACTTGATTTCTACAAGCAAGCTAGATGATGAGGGGTATTGCAGCACCTTTAATGATGGTCGATGGAAGCTCACTAAAGATTCTCTAATTGTGGCTAGAGGTGAAAAACATTCTTCGTTTGTATTATGCAGGCAAAGTTGTCCACAAACAAAATTAATATAGTAGACAACGAAGAGAGTTGAATTATGGCACAAGAGACTCAGTCACAACAGTGAGAAGGGTTTGTCAATATTGACTAAGGAGAAGCTTCTTTCAGGTATGAAAAGTTCAGTGCTAAAGAGGTGTGCTAAGTGTTTAGCGGGAAAACAAAATAGAGTTGTATTCAAAAGTTTTCCTCATTCAAGAAAGTTAGGTATACTTGATCTAGTGCATTTTGATATTTGTGGTCCTATGAAGATAAAATCACTTGGTGGTTCTCTTTATTTTGTTACTTTCATAGATGATCAAGAAAAATATGGGTTTATACCTTGAAAACTAAAAATCAAGTTCTAGATGCTTTTAAACAGTTTCAAGCTTCAGTTGAAAGATAGACCAGAAAGAAATTAAATGCTTTAGAATTGATAACGGGGGAGAGTATATTGAACTTTTTGATGATTATTACAAACAACAAAGCATTCGACATCAAAAGACACCTCCCAAGACATCTCAGTTAAATGGCTTAGCTGAGAGAATGAACAAGACATTAGTTGAAAAAGTAAGATGTTTACTTTCACAGTCAAAGTTGTCACAATCCTTTTGAGGTGAGGCTTTAAGTATAGTTACACATGTATTAAATCTTACTCAATGCATTCCTCTAGAGTTTAATGTTTCTAATAGAGTATGGACAAGCAAAGATGTTTCTTATGATTATTTGCGTGTCTTTGGGTGTAAGGCATTCGTGCATATCTCCAAAGATGAAATGTCTAAACTTGATGCGAAAACACGACAATGCATATTTATTGGCTATGGATAGGAAATGCTTGGCTACAAATTTTATAATCCAATTGAGAAGAAAATTATAAGAAGCAGAGATGTTGTGTTTATGGAAGATCAGACAATACAAGATATTGAGAAATCAGAGATAATTTCAATGCCATAGGTTAGTGATGATTTGGTTGACTTGAATCCAATTCCTCTCACACATATTCTTGCATAGGTTGATGAGGAGCAGTAGGAAGTGAATGTTCTAGATAATGAACATGCTCTTGAACATGTTGAAACAAATAATATTGTTCTTAAACTAGAAGCTCCATTGGATGCTCTACCAAATATTCCAGTTTGGAGATCCGTTAGAGACCGTCGACCTTCCACCAAATATTCTAAAGATGAGTATGTATTATTGACAAACGCAGGAGAACCAGAGTGTTATGCAGAAGCAATAGAAGATGAGTGCAAAAGCAAATGGCTTGATGCTATGCAAAATGAAATGTAGTCATTTTATGATAATCATACTTTTGAACTAGTGAAGTTGCTTTAAGACAAAAGAGCTTTGAAGAACAAGTGGGTATACAAGGGGGTATACAAGTTGAAACAAAATGAACAGACTTCACAACCACGATACAAAGCTAGATTGGTTGTTAAGCGATTCAGTTAGAGAAAGTGTATTGACTTTGATGATATATTTTCTCTAGTGGTGAAAATGTCTTCTATCCGTGTGGTACTAGGTTTGGCAGCTAGCCTAGATTTGGAGATTGAGCAGATGCATGTCAAGACAGCCTTCTTACATGGTGACTTGGAGGAAGAGATATATATATATATATAGAACAACCAAAGGGTTTCAAAGTGAAAGGAAAAGAGGATTATGTTTGCAAGTTGAAGAAGAGTCTTTATGGCCTAAAGCAAGCATCGAGATAGTGGTACAAAAAGTTTATGTCAGTTATGACGGAACAAGGTTATAAGAAGATTTTGTCGAATAACTGTATATTTGTCCAAAATTTTTCCAGATGATGACTTTATTATTCTCCTGCTTTATGTTGATGATATGTTGATTGTTGACAAGAATGCTTCACGAATTGAGTTGTTGAAGAAACGATTGAGTAAGTCTTTTGCCATGAAAGACTTAGGCGCAATGAAGCAAATTCTTCACATTAGAATTACTCGAGATAGAGATGTAAAAAAGCTATTCTTGTCGCAAAAGTAGTACATCAAGAAGATTCTTCAAAAAATTTATATGAACGAGGCTAATGTGGTTAGTACTCCTCTTATTGTCCACTTTAAATTAAATGCAAAGCAAATTCCTATGACTAATAAAGAGAAGAAAGACGTGGAAAGTGTTCCATATGCTTCAACTGTAGGAAGCTTAATGTATGCGCTGGTATGTACACGTCCAGCCTTAGCACATGCAGTTGGCGTTGTTAGTTGTTATTTATCAAGTCCAAGTAGAGAGCACTGGAATGTAGTAAAGTGGATCATGAGATATCTTTGGGGAACTTCCTATTTGAAACTCAGTTTCAAAACTGGAAAACTTGAGTTAATTGGATATAGATTGCAACTTGGCAGAAGAGATTGACACTCGTAAATCTACTTTTGGTTATTTGATTTCTTTTGCTGGTAGGGTTATGTCATGGAAGTCAAGATTGCAGAAGTGTGTTGCACTTTCTACAATAGAAGCTGAATTTATTGCGGCGACTAAAGCAAGTAAAGAGATGCTATGGTTGAAGAAATTCTTGGAAGAACTCAGGTTCAAGCAAAAGAGGTAAGTATTATTTTGTGACAATCAAAGCGCGATTCATCTTGGTAAGAATGCATCTTTTCTTTCTATCAAAACACGTTGATGTTGGATATCATTTGATAAGAGATGTTCTAGATGAGAAGCTATTGGAATTTGAGAAAATTCATACATACCATAATGATTCCGATATGATGATGAAGACTCTACCAAGGGAGAAGCTTGAACATTGCTGATTGACAGCAGGGATGATGAATCCCTCCACATTGTTGTGAGGGGAAAATTTGTTAGCTAGGTTCACTTCCATGTGGAGGAAGCCCAATAAATAGCAAGCCCATAAAGGACTTTAGCCCATATGATAAGTCATACGGAGAAATAAGGTTTCTTACCATCTTTTAAGTGATAGCTGCAAAGAAGTTAGTAGAGACATATTAACAAGAAAAAAAGACAAAGCAGAAAATCTGGGGTTTAGAATCAGTCTAATTTACATCAAACTCGCATTGGAGGGCAATTCGTGGTCTAATTAAGTCGAAATTTTATCAATATATTCGTGGCACACGCTTCTCAAATCTGGATGGTTTGATTTTCGTTTGAAGCTCTCTACACTAGGTTTTTCGTGGATTGATAAAACTTGTGTTTTGGGTCAAATTCATCCTTGATCTCTTGTGAAATTTATGCGTATTGCCAAAAATGATGTTCTTGAGATCTTTGTTGCTATGTACGTCTAGTATTTACTAGAGAAAAACTTTGTTTACTCGATTTTGTTGATAGTGAAGATTTTTGGATGGACTCCAGTCTCGTGAGTTTTTATCTCCTCACACTAAGGAGGTTTTCCAACGTAAAAAATCTCATTGTGTTTGCGTGCTTGATATTTATTTTGCTCTACTATATTGATTCCTATTAGGTTTACATAAGATGTGAGATTATTTGATTCCGCTGCGTTAATTCGATATTGTCCGGGTTGTTACTGTTCTCCCATCAGCACTTTCCTAGTAACTATTCCTCTTCTATACCTTAGCAGAAGCTACAATCTTATGATCTATTTGCAGTCGTAATTCTGGCCAGGTCTTTGTTTGAACTTGTGTGGATTTTTTCAAGTTTCACTTTCAATTGACAAAAGACAAAAGCTTTTAGCAAAGCTAAAAAACATAGTCATAAAGCATAATGTCAAGCCCCAAACCCTGAGCGCGCACGCATCCCTCGGCGGTCAATTAAAAATGCGACGTCCTCGGACACGTCGCTGACCCGTTCTTTTTATCTTTTGATTATACGCATACGTAAGTGAATTAAATAAACACGCGATCAACCAACAACAACAGGGATAGTAGAAACGCAACAAATGTTGCAGAAAACCACATATTCAATTATTCACTGTTACCCCTAGAAAGTTTAATAGTACAAGCTTTTTTAAGGCCACTTCCTATCGACCCTTTCAAAATCCTCAGGGATTAGGGTCAACCTACTTCACTAATGATAGGGCCAGCCAAAAAGGTGTCGCATCTCGCGCCCACCACATCCGCACTCGGCAGATCTCCATGCTATGGCCCTGAAAAATGTTAACTCACGACGGGGTGAGATAAAATCTCAACGAGATAAACCCCTAATCCCCGATTATGACGTAAATTCGTCTCAGAGGCAACCTAAACAGGCACCACAAACAAACTCACCTCACCTTGGCACACCCCTGCAGGTTAGCACATCACATAAGCCATTATCAAAACCCTAAATATAATCAACAACCATAACACAAAGTTCTCACTCTCCAAATACTCACACGGGTCTCGATTATAAGGTAAAACCGTTTTGGCACGTCCCATACCATGCCTAACAATTTTGCCCCATAATCAATCGCAATACAGCACAATCATACACACGTGTTCCGATTATTACGACCCCTTGGGCCACGGCCAACACAAGTGTCGGCGGTCTTCCGGCATAACCGAGCATCATCCTGCCCCATCGGGCACAGCATCATCCCGTGTATGCATACGCCTCAGGACGGCATTCCAATAAGGAGCTTCGTTTCGAAATCCATCCGCGAACGGCATCCCGTTGACTTGGAGGCATCCGAACTTAATCGGGCATCGTCCCGCATAATCATACGCATCAAGACGGGTTCACTACCCCGCATAATCATACGCATCGGGGTATTTAGGTGATCACACGAGCATACCATCACACAAGTCCATCGTTTTCTTTCTCATTAGCCAAGAACACCAAAAATCTCTTTTCAAAAGCAACTTGAAAATCAACTTGGCAACTCCCCCTTTTTTTTTCTTTAAAAATTTCTGAAATAAATTCGTACATTCTCCCGTACTCAAAATTAATTCGTCAAACTTTGCACGCACCTAATTTAAAACCTCATTGTTTTATTGAGCAAATAAAATATGATATCCAAACCCAATATCCCATTTATTTTCTAATTTCTTGCCCAATCACCCTTTTTTGGAAATAATCTTGGGCAAGCCCTTTTTCTTTCTTCAACACTCTCGGTAAAAATTTCGTATGGGGCCACGTATTTGAAATTAACCCGTCAAAATTTGCACACTTTTAGTTTAAAGCCCCGTGGTATTATTGAACACATAAAATCTGGCGTCTAACCCGACACCTCATTTTTTTTTTAAAAATCAATAGCTCATAACATCATCTTTTGCAATAATAATAGAGAATCATCATAGAACACCCATCACATAATATCACACATGTAACACTCAGTATCACGCACAAGTTCTCAGCATGCCAAAAATCAACTAAATCACAAAATATACATTTTCCAGCAAGCAATACACCAAGAACAACCACAAGTCTACAACCGGCCCTCACCATCAGAAACCGAGTCTACTCACATGTCTCCAAGATTAATTCGAGAAACATAACCAAATGAGTTCAAAAAATCTTCAAATTTAAATATGTTATAAAGGACACTTAAATAAACACTTTTCATGAAGACGACTTGACCTAGATATTTCTAGAATGGGAGTAGTAAATTGCTCAAATCGTTACCAAAACCGTGTCCGTGTCCAAAACTTATGTTTTCCAAAACTAGCTTGGTTTGAGGTCTAAAACTTGTCCATTTGCTCTGAAATGTGACTCTATTAAACTTCAAGATGTGATGAAAAACTTTTATGAAGAAACTATTTCGAGAATCGAACTTTAAGAGTTGATAAAAATCCTTTAAATACCAAAAGGTCACGGGTTCCAGCACAAAATGAGATTCTTCTTTGCATGCAACGAACCTGAAATCTTGTTCTTTTAAATCCAAAAATTCTTGAGTAAAATATATATCATAACTAAAAATGTTTAGTACATTTTTCAAGAAGGAAGCAACCTCAAAATCATAGCACATTTTAACCCACGAAAATAGCTAACAGCGAGTGTCCAGTAAACAGATCCGTAGAGGAATCCAGACTCAGCTCATTTTAATTAACCTAACCATGATTAATTAACCTAACCATGGTTAACTAACCTAACCAAGCTTAGTTAACACTAATCTAGGATTAACTAAACTATCCTCATTAGCACTAATCTAAACACCCCCTAAGCGCAATTCATGACTTAATCAACGATTAGGGAGTTAACTCACCATTTTTGACGATAACGTGATGGCGTCAAGAACATGAAACAACAGTGTCTTGCACGAAGGCTCGACAGAGGTGGTGGCTGTCCTACCAAGTTCTCAACCAAGGGGGAATTAGCTCGGCTTAGGGGCTGCTAGGCTGGGCTCAGTAGCTGCTGGCGGTGGAGGCTGTGGTTGGACGGCGCGGGTGCTAGTGGTGTTGTGGGGTAAGCTGGGTGGCGTTGTGGTGGCCGGCGTGATGGTGGGCTAGACGTGGAGGGCAACAAGCGTGAAGAAGGAGCTGCTGGATGTGGTGTTGGACGGCCGGCTAGACGGCTACTAGATGTTGGTGATTCGATGGTGGAAGTGTGACTATGGTGTGGTGGGCTGGTGGGATGTGATGCGGCAGCAAGGATGAAGGGAAAATGGAGAAGGGGCTAGTGACAGGGGGAGAAAAGAAGAATTGAAGGGGCTGCTCTCCGCTGGTGGGGGAAGGGAATACGTGAGAGGAGAAGGGAAAATAGGGAAATAAGAAGAAGAGGGTTAGCTAAAAGGGGGGTGAACATGCATGGGGAGAGAGAGAGAGAATGAAAGGGAAAGGCTAGCCAATGAGAAGCTTAGGAAAAATATCTAAGCACTCATCACTTTGCCCCTAAAGTCTTATGGTCATCCAATCACCATTTAGCTCTCATTTCCCCCAAATAAATCCTTTTTGTGCAGCAAATTCCCATTTTTCTTCTTAATCCGAATTTCTTTTTCTTTTTCTTTTTGTCCAAAAATCGTATTTCCGCAAAATTTCGGACTCGACGAAATTTCTCCAAAAGATGAGATGACATCCTATAAATGAATTGTGACATGCTCGAACATCCGATTCCCGAAATTGAATTTAATTTTGTGGTTAAAATCGACCGAACGTGACTTTAGTACAACATAACCTAAATCTATCGGGTAGCTTTTAGGGATTTTAGTGTGCTTGACCCGTGCTCAATATTTTTTTGATCCACGTTTATGCATCTCCGAATCGTAGACGACTCTCGGTTGTCAAAAAAATCGCAAGGGTTCAATTACGTGTCCCGAGTATAATATCGGTAGAAGATCAGGTTATAGCCGTTCAATGCGAATATCGCAATCGTGTGGAACCACCCGCAATTCGACTACGCAATTCCATCAAATCGACTTATATCCGTTTACTAATCGATTTATAACGGTGTCGTATTGACCCTTACCAATTATTATGGTCGAGTGTCGAATTCTGATTGAATTCTCTAGTCTGTCGCGTTTATATCCCTTAATGGCCTCACCTAATAGATTAGTTAACTCGTGAGTGATCAATTTTGAATAAATTAACCATAAGCGCGTCGACGAAACAACCATTTCATATATTCGAAATGGGGCCAAATTTCGGAATGTCACACATAAAGCGTAAAGTTATTAAATTTGACCACTGTTGGTGTACCAATTTTCGGGAATTCCACGCGAATTATGAAAGAGAAGGTTTGTGATCCAGATTAGAGTAAACTCATTTTACAAGTATGCCAACAAATTCTATTTGGCCTATACTCTCAAACAATTACCAAAACTTCCCCAATCTGGTTTTGTCACTATGAATTTGCCATTATCATTACCATGAATGCTATATTTTGTTTGTCATCTATCTGGAATGCTAAACTGCCATTGTGTTTGTACCAATTATATTGTAACTTTCTTTTAAAAAGAATGAATTTCTTTTCTCAGCAAAAGCCCGAAAAAAATGCCACTCGATCAAAGCTGCTGATGGTACATGTTGTTGGAGAACCTGGTGAAAAGACATCTTGTGTTGTTCACACTATGTCAATCCTAGAGTGGTTCAATTTGGCTCGAATCACTAAAATTATGCACCAAGAACAGGTTCTGAGTTCCTCATGTCGATAAAAGAACTTTGTGATCAAATGAAAGTGTAAAAGATGTATTTCATAACTAGTATAAACCCTCGACTTGCTAGCATCCCGAGGCAATTAGTAACTTCACATCTTTGTTGAGTTTTGAGTATAAAATGGAATGGGAGAATAAGCAGACTCCCACACTCTATCAAAACCTTAGTGAAAGTCACCCCTTTTTGCGTACAAAATGTTGCAAAGGAATAAAGGAGCTGCTACACTCGCTTGGGAAATTAGCATGGCTAATTGAGTTAGATATGTCGTCCCCAGGAGTAGTCAATGTACCCAACTCAATTGGAAATCTGAAGAAACTCGCAATCAGGATGGGAAACATGAAGATAGGAAAGTTACCGGACGTGATCGGGCGTTTGGAGATGCTTGAAGAGTTATATTGCCCAGACTATCGGGGCCTATCTAGTGAAATCTAGTGTAATATTGGGGAATTGTCCCAATTTAGCCTTGGACCTGTCAAGCACTGGCATCTCTAAATTGCCTGCCACAATTGGTAGTCTCATTCATCTTGAAGAACTTGAGTTAAAGAAGTAACACGACCTTTGACAATTGCTGCAGCTTCACTCGAGCTTGACAAGCCTTTGATGCCTTTCACTGTGAAATTGCTTCCAACCTAGTTACTTTAAAATAATTGGACTTATCGTTTTACAGGGATTATTATTTTGGGGGAACTAGCAAGTGGAAGGAACTTCTCTCACCTTAGAAAAACATAAAATTCATCCATAGGCTTCCATCTACTTTGTCAACCTTGAAACTTACCAATATCACTCTACTGCCACAGTTTTCCAGCTTCAGGAACCTATCGAAACTCTCCATTTCTAGCAGCTCAGCTGCACATTTTCCAGCTCTTGAATGACTATAGAATCTGAGGGAATTGTCAGTAGAAAAATGCGCATTCCTGATGATAATACCTGATCTATCATGCTTGAAGAATCTAGAAACCTTATGTCAAACTGACTTACAGACTTGTAGAAGTACAAGGTCTAGGGAAATTGGAACCTCCGGAGTCCTTAAAATTATGTGTTGTTCGTCAATGGAAATATTACCCAATTTATCAAAGTTGGAAAAGCTGCAACATTTCAACTTGGAATGTTGTCTAGGGGCAAGGGCCATTGAAGGCCTCAGTGGCCTATAATGTTTGACACATGTGGCTGTTATAGATTGTGAGTCCGGGCAAAGTTGGCCAGATCTGCTAAGATGGACAAAGCTAACCATAGGTTGGGAATCACAGAAACATGGGACTCTGGTGTTTGTGTCAGCGGCTAGATCAATCAGTGTCTTGTGGCCCACTCTTATGGGAGATCAGGACAAGTAGTCTGAAGATTACCCAACCCAGTTCTTGCTAAGAGATCGTCTTGGCATTCTACTAAGCCAGGATGGTGACTATCATATTCGGCATTACTTTTAGGTTAGGACAAACCTACAGAACAGTTCATAGTCCTAAAGCATAAGGAGTGCGAAGATGAAAAACAAGCCATAAGATTTTTGAAGACTCTTGACTCTCGAAGAGAAGAATCAATGTCTTCAAGTTTCAAGAAGGCGGAGAATTCAAAAAACTCAAAGAAAACTCAAAGAAAGAGAAGAACGACAAATTCTCATTGGATCAAGCTTCCAAGCCCCATCGTCTTCTTCAACATACATTGAAGTCTCATAGATCACATTTCAAAGCCCCGTCATCATCATCATTGTTCATCCGAATCCTGTCGTATCAAGATTTAAAGCCTCAAAGATTTCAAGAAGTCGAGTATTCCATCATTTGATTCGAGATTAACTACTTAGACTCTCAAATAACATTTATACGAAGGAGAGAGTCGGAGTTATACTAGTAATCGAGTTGTTTAGAGATTGGATTCATATCTTTGATATTAATAAATTCAGCACTAATTTGATGTCTCAAAATTAGACTCAAAATTTATTTGTATACGATCATAGATGGCTAAATGTCATGTCTTTTATGCACTCTGCAATTTGTTCATAAAACATAGTTTTATATGTCAAAATGGCTGTGTGACTTGCGCTCATAATTTTGGTGAATGTGCTAAGTTTGGTCCCTTTTTCTTTTCCAACATCTTTTGCGGTTGGGAGTAATACAAAGTCACTTTTGGTAATATGCAAGTTTACTTACCTTGTTACTTTTCCTCTGGCAGAAGTACACCCCAAGTGCCAAAACTTGGCATGGAGGGACATTTAAGTGCCAAAAGTTTGGAAAGTGACACTTAAATGCCAAAATCGGAGCAAAATGGATCACTTAAGTGCCACTCCAGCCAAAATCCCGATGTGACGATTTTCCGACGAAAGAAGTGCAAAACGACGTTGTTTTGCACGCTGACGTGGCTAGACAATACAAAAACGAGGTCGTTTTGGTGTTGACATGGTAAAAAAATTAATATAAAAATTAATTTAATTTAATTTAAAACTAAATTTATTTAAACCATTTTAAAATAAAATAAAAATATTAAAAAACTAAAAGAATGGGGGGGGGGGGCAGGCGGCTGAGGGTTGAGATCTCACCGCCCCCGTCGGAAGGGCCGGTGGTGGAGGGGGAAGGGTCGGTTGGGGTCACTGAGCCTTGGCTAGGGGCCGGCGATCCTAGCCGACCGGCGGCGAGGGCTGTCAACCCTCGCTAGGCCCTAGCCGCCACTGGCCCTTGGCCCGACTGAGCGAGGGCTGTGACCCTCACTCGGATCTGGGGCGAGGGCTGTGACCCTCACTCGGATCTGGGGCGACGGCTCACAGGCCCTCGCTGCCGATCGGCTAGGGTCGCCGGCCCCTGGCCAGGGCTTGGCGACCCCGGCGGACCCTCCCCCCCTCCAATGCCGGCCCTTCCGGCGACAACGAGGGCTTAGCCCTTATTTTAAATTTTAGTTTTTTAATATTTTTATTTTATTTTTAAATATTTTAAATAAAATTATTTTAGTTTTTTAATATTTTTATTTTATTTTTAAATATTTTAAATAAAATTATTTTAAAATTTAATTTTTTAAAATTTTTTTACCATGTCAGCACCAAAACGGCATCGTTTTGCACTTCCTTTGCCGGAAAATCGCCACGTCGACATTTTGGCCGGATTTTGACCGGAGTGGCACTTAAGTGATCCATTTTGCTCGGATTTTGGCACTTAAGTGTCACTTTCCAAACTTTTGACACTTAAGTGTCCCTCCATGCCAAGTTTTGGCACTCTAGGTGTCCGTACCTCATTTTCCTCTTCTTTACCTAACAAAAAAGCTACAGTGTTGTGCATGATTTACTAGGTTGATAAAGCTACACTATGAGGGAATATTTGCAGTTATAATTCTGGCTAGGTCTGTATTTGCTTATGGAGATCGATTAAGGTTTCGGTTTGAATTGACAAAAGACCTTAGTTTTTAGCAAAGTTAGATAACAAGGAATTCAACCACCATCAGTGTACTAATTTAGGGGAAATTCCATGGCAGTAATAAAAGAGATGGCTTGTGATCCAAATTGGAGTAAACAAATTCTATTTTGCCTATGCGTACATCATGCTAAGGGCACGTTTGGTAACTATTCTTTTCCCGATAATAATTCTGATCATAAATTATTCTTATTCTATTCTTAGGAACAATTTCGAAGCATATTAAGGCGTTTAGTAATTGCCCAAAATTCATATTCTCATAATAGAATTGCGTTTGGTACCATTTTCAAAATTTCTAATCTAAATAATTTTCTTTTAATCTTTTTTTTATTTTTCTTTTCTTTATCTTCCTCTTTTTTAAGCTTTGGCTATTTGCCAACCTTGGGATGATTGGCGACTAGCCAAACGAGGGCCGGCGACCTCACCGGAGCATCACCAGCCCTCAATGAGGCACACCTCGTCGGTTGAGTGCCTCGTTGGCAGCTGAGTGAGGCTCCGCTAAGCCTTGGCTAGGTGAGTGGCCTCACCTAGATTTGGCAAGGCCGACCTCACCCAACCGCCAGCCGAGCTCCACCTCACTAGATCTCGGCGAGGCACGCCGATGGCCAAGGGAGGTCTAAGGCCAGCCTAGCCATTGGCAAGGCTCGGCCTCGCCCAACTGGTCCTCGGCAACCAGTGGCGACGATGGCTAATGGCAATGGCAGTGACTAATGGCTAATCTTTTTCTTGCAGTTCGACTGACAAGGCCTTATGGGAAGAGATGCTTTAGAAGTTACAGAAAGTTCTCCAAAGGAGGTCCGAGAGACATTGATGATAAGTTATGAGGGATTAGAACCAACGCAGCAGAAAGTGTTTCCGGACATAGCATGCTTTTTCATCAAAGAAGACAAGAAATATCCAATTTTCTGTTGGAATATAATCCAGCAAAAACAAATTGTTCGTTGTAATTAGAATATCGATGTAATGGAGGTGAGATACATATATTTGAATCTCCTTAAGGCAATTAGTTCCTGCCAATGATACTCCACAAATTCATGAACTATGCCTCTCAAGATACAACACCTCGAACCTATTTGGATTAGCACTATGCAAACAGGACTCGGTCAAACCGTTCAATTGAACCAGCACACCCAGAAAAATTAGAAGAGTAGAATAGTATATCAAATCTCTTTTGGAATCGAGTCGGTCGGGAAAAAAAAAACTCTTTCATGAAGCTCTATGCACCTATCTATTTATAGAGCTTTTTAGTTTATATACAGAGGAGATACATGAAATAGAATGGACCCATGTATCCACGAAATTCATGAATCAAGAGATACGTAAATCCAAGAAATTCATGAATCTAGAGACACGTGAATTCAAGAGATTCGTGAACTCAATAAATACATGAACTAAAAGATACATAAATTTAGGAAATTCATGAATTTAATAAATACGTGAACAGAAAAGTTTAGGAAATTCATGAATTCAATAGATACGTGAAGAGAAAAGACATATCTTAATTTGTTGGTTTTCATTAATCCATTAACCATAATTATAACATTTTCATGTGGAGCAATTGTGAATACCATCCTCATGATGCAATCGAAGTTCTCCTTCTCCCGTCTTTGTTAAAGATCGGAGATGATAATAGGTTTTTGATGCATGACCAAGTCAGTGATCTTGGAAGGCACATGAGGAGAATTGCAGATTTCCTAGCAAGCATAGCAGGGCATGGATTCCTGAGGATGCATCGAACTTATTAAGGAATAAGCAGGTAAAACTTACAAGTATGTAATTTAGAGTCCATTTTGCTAGCTGTTTCCGGGAAGTAGACGAACTTTACAAGTGGTTCAGAGAGTCAACTTTTTCCTTTATTGTATGATTTGTTGTATTCATGCTTGATCTCCAATGCCAGACAAGTGAAGAAGTAGAAGCATTGAGTCTGAGCTTTAATGATCAAAGTAATGGTAGTGGCTATACCTTCACTGGTGAAGAATTATAGAGCCTGCGGAATCCGAGGTTCCTCCGGGGGGAAAGGGTTGAATTTCGTTGGTAACTTAAAATATCTTCTTCTTGAGGTAAGATAGCTTTCTTGGCTTGAGTGTCCTCTGAATTTCACGGCGACGAATTTTTGCCTAATTAATTTGGTGGTTCTCAACCTTTCGAAGAGTAAAATTACAGAAGACTGGACTGGATGGAGTCAAATCCAGGTACTGATGTCTTTCCATATTGGGTTTTGGTGCTTCTAATTCTTATGACAGGGTTTTTAGTCCTTTAAATGATGTTAAAAAATCTCTGCAGATGGCAAAGAAATTGAAAGTTTTAGATCTGAGAAGCTGCAATTACTTGAGAAGCACTCCAGACTTGTCTAACTTTGTGTCTCTCGAGATATTGATTCTCGCTTGGTGTTCCAAGTTAGTCACGATCGATCGCTCCATCAGTAAGCTACAGAGCTTAAGTACTCTGAATATGGAAGGATGCAATTCTCTTCAGGAATTGCCTGAAGAAGTTAGTTCTCAAAAATCTTTGACGGAGTTAATCATACCCCCAACGTTCTCTGCTACGTAAGCTTCCCGATACAATTGACAATTTGAAAAACTAGACGAGCTTGAGTATAAAATGGAAAGAGAGAATAAGCAGACTCCCACACTCTATCGCAGCATTAGTGAAAGTCAGGCATTTGTCTACAGAAGGTTGCAAAGTAATTGAGGAGCTTCCGCACTCACTCGGGGAATTAGAGTCGCTGACTGAGTTAGATATTTCGTTCTCAGGAGTGGTCAACATACCTAATTCCATCGGAAATTTGAAGAAACTCAAAGTCATCAGGATGCAAAACGCTAAGATACAAAAGTTACCTGACGCAATCGGGCAATTGGAGATTCTTGAACAGTTACATTGTCCAGAGTGTCAGAGCCTATCCGGAGAAATCCCATGTGACATTGGGAATTTGTCCCGTTTAAGGATTTTGGACTTGTCAGGCACTCACATCTCTGAATTGCCAGCCACAATCAGTCGTCTCCCTGGCCTCGAAAAACTTGTGTTGAAGGAGTGTCAGGAGCTTCGACAAGTGCGAGAGCTTCCCTCAAGTTTGACATGCCTTACCCTTTATGCTTATCACTGAGAAGTCATCCCAGACCTCTCGAACTTAGTTGCTTTACATCACTTGGACTTGTCTTTTCATAGGTATAAGCTCAAGGGTCCTTGCCAGTATGAGGAACTTCTCTCCCCTTGGAAGATCATAGAATACATCGACCGGCTTCCATCTATTTTGTCAACCTTGCATCTCACGGATGTCTCGCCGCCGCAGTGGTTTTGCAACTTCAGGAACCTGTCAAGTCTCTTCATTTCTAGCTGCTCCATGGCACATCCCCAGCGCTTGAACACTTGGAGAAGTTGAGGGAAATGTCCATAAAAGTCTGTCCATCCCTTGAGAGGATACCCGGTCTGTCATGCTTGAAGAATCTAGAAAACTTGTATCTGTCTGAACTGGGAAGTCTTGTTGAGATACAAGGTCTGGGGGAGTTGCAATCCTTGGAGTCACTAGAGATCATCTGCTGTGAGTCATTAGAAGGATTACCTCAACTATCAAAGTTGGCAAAGCTCAAACTTTTTGAGCTACCCGACTGCCAAGTGCTACGGACCATCGAGGGTCTCGGTCATCTACAAGGTTTGAACCATTTGACTATCATGGATTGCATGTCCCTGGAAAGGTTGCCTGATTATCCAAGGTCGACCAAGCTAGACACCGATTGGAGAGCACCAGAAACATCGAGTGCCGATTGGGAATCGTCAGCAACTTTGGAACCCTGTGTCCATATCAAGGGCCAGACCAAACAGTGCGTTGCGATCCACTCATTTCGGAGACTAGGACAAGTAGTCTAACATTTACCTAACGCACCTCTTGAAAGAGATCTTTTTCTTTTGTTAAGGCGTGTTACTTTGTTTTCGTACCCATGCAAGTCCTCTCTCCTTTTCTTGTGCACAATAAGCTCCTGATAATGGTAGGCCTGGATTGTCCAGGATATATCAGTTTGGCCTGTAAATTCATTAACGAAGACGAGTATTTTCATCTGAAACTCTAGGTAGAATTCTCATGCAGATCAATCTTCGTATATAACGCTTCTACAACATATTTAGGGGTTCGTTTATGAAAGTA
The DNA here is from genome assembly GCA_007663325.1 of Eucalyptus pauciflora. NCBI lineage: Eukaryota > Viridiplantae > Streptophyta > Magnoliopsida > Myrtales > Myrtaceae > Eucalyptus > Eucalyptus pauciflora. The sequence continues at coordinate 1,679,286 of VMYD01000067.1, forward strand.
CCAACCAACAACTGTGACATATCGTTGTCATATGATATCTAGAACATCGGCAAATTTCTTCTGCCTTTAGTATCTTGGGTATGATGGTAGTCCTACAGCATTCATGAAGTAATTTTGATTTTAGTTACCTAGATGCTATTGCTAGAGTAGATATTACTTCCTTTCGATTTTCAATCGTGCATGCTTTTATTCTGACTTTTAAAGGATATATTTGTCATCCTAACGAAAAAGTTAGATTATTGGAGGGAAAGGTGATAGATGCAATTTTTTTTTTCTAAAAAGGGACCCTGCAATCAATAAGGTTTGAAAGGCTGATAGATATAATTCAGTTTCAACAAGTGCTAGATGATGGAGAAACTACATCTACATATACAAAGTGGTCTCGTCTAATATACTAAATTAATGAATGGTATGATTTTCTAGAGTTACCGGAGGCTTCGCTAATGCGATTAGTTATCTACTTTAAAAAGTTATAAATCCTACAACATTATCCGGGACCTATTTCGAATGGTCACTAGTTGATTACTCCTTATAGAAGTTTAACTCGTTTAGATTAAGATAGATTGTTATCAAATGGTATTAGAACAAAAGCCTCCATCAATGCATTGCAATCCAAGAACAATGTGTCAGGTGTCCACCACTTTCGTTGCACGGTTTGATCCACATGAAATGAGCCGGATGTGGAAATCTACTAATAATACAAGTGACCTCGAACGAAGCTTGACGAGTGACTACTACTGGTGAAAATTTTGATCGGATGATAATCAGTGTCCTGATACAATTTGTGTGTTTCTTCTCCAACGTTATTACTCCCAAGGCATCACGACAATGCTTGTTCAGAAAATATTATGAGTCCTAACAATTATGTAGGCGGGGACCTAAATAAAGAATCATTAGTTCCATTGAAACTAAAAGAATCTTTCTAAATTTGATTGCTTAATAAATGCTCTTTTTTTTTATCAAAAAAAAAATTGTATTTGTTACTCAAAAGGATATAAAAATACATAATGACAAAGCAAATCAAAACAGAATGAGAAAAAAAAAAAAAAAGATCCAAAAAGCAAGAGGGATTAATGAAACATCAACAAAATTAAGTACACGCTCATTTCATAAGAATGGATCTATCAAGCAAAATCGGCAGTCAATCACTACATCTCGTGTCTTTGTTAGTGATGAGCACATGCCATAAATTCCTTTTCCAATAACTATGACGTTGCTAGTTGATGGTGCTCACCTAGGTTTGGTTTCCTATATACCATCATCATACGGAGACAACAAAAATTGGTTGAACAAACACAAATCTAACTTATGGAGGAGCAAATCTTTGTAATTCAACGAGACGACAAAACTCTTACCATCATTATTGAAATTGGAGACAGAGAACCCGTATACAAATAGAGTAGATGGGCATCGAATCTCCATAAGCATATTTATTAAACTCCCAAATCTAGATTGGGAGAATAGCATCCATATCTAGAACTAAATGGCAGAATTTAAATTCTCAAATCGAGAACTAGACTGGGAGAAGAGAGATCCCAAAACGAAATCGGGAGAGAAGAAAAAGCAAGAAAAGTTATGTTGTTGGGGGTGAACGCCTTGTGCGTTTTTTGATAAATTTCTTAATGAGAGATGATTATCTGAGTCGTTGATGCCATTTTGTTGGTTGGTGAGTATTTTTAGAGTTCTGTAATTGATTTTTTCTTTTACTAACGTGGGAGCATTCATTGCAAATATGTTGTTGGGAGATAATACGCGAAAACGACAGGATCTTGCAATTTACGTCAACGCGAAATCACTAGAGAAATAAACGAGAAAAATAAGGACACTAGAAATTTACGTGGTTCGGTCCGAGTATCGGTACCTATGTCCACGGGAAAAGCCAGCAGCAAATAATCCACTAAAATCGGAGAATCGGAGTTTACAATCGCTCAATCGCTCAAGTGTTTCTCACACTTAGATTTAACCACAAACCCTAAGTGTTTATAAATAAACAACTCACTTAGAGATAAACTCACGACACAAAATTACCGCGCGTTCAAGTTCAAAATACAACGCTCTACGTACACCTGGTTCACGTACGTACAAAATCGCGTATCACTTCAAGCTTCGCGCGGCTACTCTTTTTTATTCTCGTACGGGTGCAGCGGCACGGACGTGCAGCCTTTTATTTATTCTTGCGGTTCCTCAGGCTCTCCGCATTCGTAGGGTTTTATTTTAAACGGCCTCGCTGAAGAAAACGCGTGCCCCAAAAGGTCAAACAATTGACCTGGGCCCCACCACTTGTGCTTGATTCCCTTTTGAATTATTACGGATGCATGCAGAGGACTTCACGTGCAGAGAGGTTTCGTCCATGCTTCTTTCCTCTTTTGCTTTCTTATATAAAGTGTGCCCATGATTCTTGTTTCGCCCGTTCGAAGGAGGGAATCCAAGAAAGAAATTATTTCTTTCTTTTCATCTGATTTATAATCTGCTTGGGAAAAGCTTTATTGACAAATTCGATTTCCGAATTCAAACTCGAAACATTATTTAACATATGTCTATTTACCGCTTATTTAATGCTCATCTATGGATGCTGATCTTTCATTAGAAAGTAGTAGGTTTATACTTCAATTGGTTCAGCTAGTTAGGTAGTCATTTGATTTAACATGTAGTCGGAGACGTAACTTCGATTTGATTAGATTGGTATGCCTCTTTTGATGTATTATTTATATGGATATTCGCCATTTTTCACATCTAACGACATTGACAAAGACCGAGGCTGGATTTCTAAATTCAAATTCATGGTTTATCTTCGGCATCTCCGGAATTTTCCCCCGCACGTGCAAGTGTCTCGGGAACAAGCATTTTTTTTTTTTGAGTCCATAAAAAGAACTGTGCTATATTCTCAAGTGAAATAAAAATTTTAAAAAGACTGAGGGAAATAAATTACAACTTTTACTTCGCATTCAATTTTGCATGATCTATAACCGGAAATCCTCGTCTACCCGACTTTATGGCTACTCAATTCCCCAACCTACCAAAGTACTCCCAAAGATTAACGACAACTGTCTATCCCACTTAGCGTCTCCGATCGTTAGAGATGCTTCTCCTTAATCCGAGTGCCCCTCTACGTCAAAGGTATCCCAACTCGAATCCCCATTTACGCCCAACTTCATTCTTGGTCACTTTCTCAAGACGGAACCACAGAGTCTGTCATTGGGTCCGTCTTACCTACACCCGTGTTGCTACACCACAACGCCCACCAATCTACCATCAGCTTTGATACTTTTTGTTGGGAGCACGTAACAGAAATTCGATACCTTCACTTGGAAAGATAGCCAAGAGAGAACCCAAGTTTAAGTCTGTTTACATATTCAGTTAAGTCAAAGAGTAAGGGGCTAACCGGGATAATATTAACTACTCATACTGCACCAATTTTCTGATGTAAGACTTCTCTAGCACAACTTATACATGTATCTCTATACATTGTTGCCTCTATTAAATCTTACCATTAATAAAATTATCATATATTTCACGACTTGTAGGTAATAGTTTGATGAATGAGGCACTGAATGGAAACGCAGACGAGGCTAGATGATCTCATCCCACTAAAGATGGTTTATGTAACCAAATGTTGAACGGGTAAAGGTTTCTTGCTAGTAGAAACCTGGTGAATCAAGGTCAAAGTTTCTTGTTAGTTTAATAAACGGATAAATATATGTTAAATATTGAACAGAAAGTGTTGTTATAATTGGATAATTTTGACGATTATTTAACTTGCCACTGGCACATGAATATTGAGCACCCTCCTCCTACCATGAAGTTCAAGCGACAGCTGTATAAGGATTTAAAAAAGGCAAAGAAGCCAAACAAATATATTGAAATATATTATTTTGGCTTTATTTTGTTTTTCCTTTGATCCAGACTGACTTGATGGTGTTTAAAACCAAAGCAGTTCAGATACCGAGCAAACAAGCAAAAACAAACACTTCTACGCTCATTCGGTAAAAGTAGTTCCTATGATGATGGAGAGTGCAACTGGCTCAAGAAATGAGTACGACGTGTTCTTGAGCTTTAGAGGGCTTGATACACGCCAAACATTTACCGATTGTCTCTATGAAGCCATGAAAGATACTGGAGTCCGTGTTTTCAGAGATGATGATGAAATCCAAGGAGGGCAAAACATCAAAGACGAACTTTGGCAAGCTATTGAGAGTTCCAAAATCTACATGCCCGTCTTCTCTAAGACCTACGCATCAAGTAAATGGTGCCTCAAGGAGCTGGCGAAGATGGTAGAGATTACATCCCGACCAGATGGAACGAAAGAGATCCTTCCCATTTTCTTCGACGTGAGCCCAGGTGATGTCAAGCTTAAAACTTCACTTTACAAAAATGAGCTATCCAATCATGCGAAGAAGTATGAAGCTGACAAAGTAGAAGCGTGGGAAAAGGCGCTCATAGAGGTTGGCAAGCTTAAGGGATGGAAATCGAGAAACTTAGGGTAAAGAACTTCCTCCCTCAGACTTTAACTTTCTCTCCATGCCTATCAAAAGATGAAAACTGCTGCATAACAAAGAGCTTACAAAGTTTCGTTTATAGAATCCTGAACTTATAATTATCCTGAGTTAAAATTGTTGCGTAAAAATATCTATGCAATCATGATCATATGACCGATCATATATCACACTTATAATTTTGTACCTCAGACTTCTTCTAGAAAATTAATTTAGTTCAAATATTGTTTAAAAGAATAAATAGGCTAATATAAAATAAAATAAAAAAGAATCAAATATTCCAGATAAAGGTAATATTAATAGACTTTTATTTATCACAAATACTTACGCGCCTCAATCCTTACTCTCTCGATCCTGGGTTTTCAGTGTGTGCAGCCCACTCGTGGCTTTCCGGTCTTCCTAGCCTTTTCAGCTGACCCTAATTAATCGTGGTTCTTTAATGGATTCCAAAGAGGAGTTCCAGCACATTTCCTTGGCCCATTGCAACAGAAACGCCAACCGGTCAGCAGATTGACTTGCCAAAGCATGTCGCTTAAATTATCTTCCCTATAATTGGTTGTTTAATCCCCCGCCCACTCTACTAGACCTTTTAAGCACCGATGCTTTTGATGTATTTCCTAAAACTTTGCTAAGTAAATCTAGTAATCGTATTTCAGATAAAAAAAAAAAAGGATTCCAAAGAAACTACCTCCTCGCGATTAGGTGATTAATTTCTGGGAATTGCTTCGATTTTCTCACCTTGAAAGTCTTGCCTAAACTCTTCATACTGAAGATGATAAGTCATACAAGGAAGCGAGCTATTGTCATCTCTTTGCTATAGGTTATCATCATCTCTCTGTTATGAGCTAGCAATTTGTCAGTTTTATGGGCATAGTCCCAAATGGTAATTGCCTGTTGTGCTTCCCGATATAATGACACACAATATCGTCAGGACACACTATCAATGTCACAAGGCTTGAGGTCTTCTCTTCTACTTCGAAATTTCAAAATTTAAGAACGAGAAGTTCTTCATCAAATTTCTTTTCCCCTTTGGCTGAAATGTTCTGTGTAATTGGCAGCCATGGCAGACTCATCACATCGGTCGTTGAAGATGTTTTAATTAAGCTGAACAACAGAAACAAGATTCTGACCAAACATTTAGTGGAAGATCGCAAGCAGGTCGACGCTGTAATGGAACTGCTGGACATTAATTCTGGCGGCACACATTCTGTGGGAATCCGTGGGATGGGGGGAATCGGCAAAACGACACTTGCGAAAGTTATTTTCAACAAATTATCCCCTCACTTTGACTGCTGCAGCTTCCTCGAAAATGTTCGAGAAATATCACGACGGTCAGATGGCCTTGTGTACTTGCAGAAGAAACTCTTATCAAGCATTCACCGATCAAGAAATAATGAACTTTATGATGTTGATTGTGGGATCGACATGATAAGAAGACAGCTTTCAAATAAAAAGGTTCTCATTGTTGTTGATGATATGGAAGAGAAAGATCTTCTGGAAAAGCTAGTTGGTGAGTGTGATGGGCTGAAATCTGGTAGTAGAGTCATCATAACCACTAGGAACTTAAGTGCCATTCGAAATGAACTAAAAACAATCTTGGATTATGAAGTCAAGGAAATGGAATCCGATCAATCCCTTCAGTTGTTTTGTAAACATGCTTTTGGAAAAGACTTTCCCCCAGATGATTATGAAAGTCTTGCAAGGGAAATTGTGTCTACTTTGGGGAACCTTCCGTTGGCTGTGGAGGTGATAGGATCTTCTCTTTCTTGCAAGCACGACAATAGAGCTTTATGGATAGAAGTATTGGAGAAGTTAAGGAAAGCTCCTTTGGGGAAAGTCCGAGAATCGTTGATGATAAGTTATGAAGAATTAGAGAAAGAACAAAAACAAGTGTTTCTGGATATAGCATGCCTTTTTGTCCAGGAAGATAAAACTTACCCAATTCTCATGTGGAGTGATTGTAACTACTATCCTAATTATGCAATTGATGTCCTTCTTCATAGGTCCCTGATAAAAGTTGAAAGCGATAGCAAATTCCGGTTGAATGACCAAGTACGAGACCTTGGAAGGCACATTGTCCAGGAAGGGGATTGTAAGTATCCTAAGAAGTTTAGCAGGGTGTGGACTCATGAGGATGCCTTAAACATATTAAGGAGTAAGCAGGTACAATTTACGAGTAATCTTTCAGTCCTCAAGGAGTAACAACTTTTTCTTGTTAACTTGATTTGAGGTCCACTCATGTTAGTCTCTACTGGCAGGGAAATGAACATGTAGAAGCACTAAAAGTGCGTGGCCATACATTCACAGATGAAGAATTACTCAATCTACCAAATCTAAGGTTCCTTCAAGGGACGGGATTAAATTTTGTTGGCAACTTCAAAGATCTACTTCCAATGCTAAGGTGGCTTTCTTGGCATCATTGTCCTCCGGAATTCACAGCAACAAATTTCTGCCCCATCAACTTGGTTGTGCTCGACCTGTCCAGCAGCGACATCACAGAAAAATGGGGTGGATGGACTCAAATCCAGGTATGGCACGCCTCGGTGCTTTGTTCTTGTCCGAAATGTTTTTTATTCTTTCTCATCATATACATTTCTTCTGCAGATGGCAAAAAAGCTGAAAGCTTTAGACCTGAGAAACTGCAAATGCTTAACAAGGACACCTGACTTGTCAAACTTCGTGGACTTGGAGATATTGATACTCGCTGGCTGCTCCAAGTTAATTACAGTTGATTGCTCCATTGGTAAGCTACGGCTCTTAAAAACTCTGAATATGGATGGATGTGACTCTCTTAAGGAGTTGCCTGAAGAGGTTGGATCTTTAGAATCTTTGAGAGAGTTCATCTTCCCTAGATCTTCCAAATTGGTCACACTCACCGAGAGTGTTGGCAATTTGAAATCTTTGTCAAGCTTCAGTGTAAAGTATTGCAAGGGAATTGACAAACTCCCAAACTCCATCGGAGGATTAGTAAGAATCACACATTTCTCTATAAAAGGATGTGAGGGAATAAAGAAGCTCCCGCACTCTCTCGGAGGATTAGAATCATTAGTTAAGTTGGATTTGTCATTCTCAGGAATAGAAAGTCTCCCAGATTCAATTGGAAATCTGAAGAAAATCAAAGTCATCGACATGGGAAGTACAAAGTTAAAAAGTCTACCAGATGCAATTGGACAGCTGGAGATGCTCGAAGAGTTACATTGCCCAGAGTGTCTAGATCTATCAGGTGAAGTTCCAAATTCTATTGGGAATTTGTTCCATTTGCGGATCTTGGACTTGTCATGTACTCGTATTTCCAGATTGCCGGCCACAATCACTTATCCATCTCAACTAGAAGAGTTACATGTCCGGGATTGTAGGGATCTTACGGGTGAAATCCCAGATGCAATTGGCAGACTATCCTGCTTGAGGATCTTGGACTTCTCTGGTACTTGCATTTCTGATTTGCCTGCCACGATCAGTTTTCTCCCTTGCCTTAAAGAACTTGGGTTGAAGGAGTGTGAGGAGCTTCGACTAGTGCCAAACCTTCCCTCTAGTTTGATAAGCCTTGTCCTTGATGCTTATCGTTATGAAATCATCCCAGACCTCTCGAACTTAGTTACTTTAGATCACTTGGACTTGTCCTTTCATAGGTATAAGCTCAAGGCTCCTTACCAGTTAGAGGAACTTCTGTCCCCTTGGAAGATTGTAGAATCCATCCACCAACTTCCGTCTAGTTTGTCAACCTTGCATCTCACGGATATACTGCCACCACAGCAATTTTCCAACTTCATGAACCTGTCGAGTCTCTCCATTTCTAGCTGCTCAATGGCACATCTCCCAGAGCTTGAACACTTGAAGAAGTTAAGGGAATTGTCCATAAAAGTGTGTCCATCCCTCGAGAGAATACCAGATTTATCATGCTTGAAGAGTCTAGAAACCTTGTATCTGTCTGAACTAAGAAGTCTTGTTGCGATACAAGGTCTGGAGGAGTTGGAATCCTTGGAGTCACTACAGATCATTTGCTGTGAGTCATTAGAAGGATTACCTCAACTATCAAAGTTGGTAAAGCTCAAATCTTTTGAGCTACACGATTGCCAAGTGCTACAAGCCATCGAGGGTCTCGGTTGCTTACAACGTTTGAAGCATTTGACTATTCTGAGTTGCGTGTCCCTGAAACGGTTGCCTGATTATCCGAGGTCCACCAAGCTAGACACTGATTGGAAAGAACCAGAAACATCAAGTGCCGATTAGGAATTGCCAGGAACAGCAGACCCATGTGTCTATATCAAGAGCTAGACCAAAGAGTGCATTGCGATCCACTCATTTCGGAAACTAGGACAAGTAGTCTAAAATTGCCCAACACACCTCTTGAAGAGATATCTTTACTTTTGTTTAGGCGTGTTACTTTGTTTTCGTTCCCATGTAACTCCTGTCTCTTATTTTCTTTGCGCACCCGTAGTCCTGATAAATGACAGGCCTGGATTGTCCATGATTATATTGATTTGACCTGGGTATTCAATAGGGAAGAAGAGCCTTTTCATCTGAAGCTCTTGGAAGTCTCATGCAGATCAATCTTCATATACAACACCTTTGCAACACATTTGGGAGTTTGTTTATGAAAGTACAAACCAACAACTAAAACATATCGTTGTCATATGATGTCTAAGGAAATTTCAATCAACGTTGGAAAGAAGAAACATTGATGTTGTTTATTTGCCTCAAAACATTTCTGTTGATATCTAAATTTTGGCAACTCGTTTAGTCATTTATCCCATTAAAAATTATAGAGTTATTTTATTCCTGAAAAAAATATTAATTATATAGCATATAGATTTAGGTGCATTTATTTTTAATTTGCATTTTTTTCATTTTATTTATTGGATCGGTGATGAATGAGTTCGAATTAGTAGTTCTGAACTTTAACTTGGCAGGTCAGACTAAGCCCACGAAGCGAGCAAATTGGTCTAAGCCTCTTTTTTTTAATGATAAAAAATTATCTCGTGAAAAATAAAGATTTGAAACTTTTCTGAAATATGTTGGGATTTTTTTTAATATCTTCGAATAGGACAAGTGTGAACAAATATTGCATTCAAAAAAAGTAAATATTGCATTTTGAAAAAGAAATCTTTGTGGATATCGATTTGAAAAAAATAAGAACCTAATATGTGATCTATAAAAATGTTAAACGCATAGGGTTTTGAGGGCATCTTCTCTTGATTTTCTAGGTAAAAAAAAAGCTTTCCCTTGATTTTTCCTTTTGTTCCTTTGTTGGGGGAGGTCGAAGTAGGGTTTTGCTTCGGTTTTTCTTTGGGGGAGTTTCCTTCGTTCCTTTGAAGAATTAACAAAAAAAAACGAAAAAGCAAAAGTCAGCAGCAAAAGGAAGTAGCAGAGAGCATAATAGAGAAGAGACGGAAAGCGAACAGAAACGTACAGAGAGTGTGACCCAGCAGCAGGAAAAAAGGAAAAACAAAACAAAACAAAAGGGTGCACTGTTCATCTTCTCGGAGGGCTCCTTTTCGCGCGGGGGCTCCTGTAGGGGTGAGCGGTTCCCGGTTCCTTACAGGTTCCGCTTGGAACCTGGAACCTACCCTCGGGTACAGGTTCCTCATTTTTTGGAACCTGGAACCTACCCGTCAGAACCAAGAACCTGGAACCTACCCTATCACAGGTTCCGGGGTCGGTTCCAGGTTCCAACAGGTTCCTTTTTTTTTTTTTTTTCATTTTTAGTTTAAAAAAATGAAAATGAATGCAACAATAATAAACAAACTTGTCAATGACTTTCAGGAGAGGTCTCTTAGACTGGTTTTCTTGGCTGGTCCAATAATCCATGATAATCCGTTTACTCCTACTTGCTCTATCGTTGATATTATCATCTGAAATCAGCTCACTTGCACATCTCGTTCTTTTTCTATCCCATGCACAAAAAAAATCAACTTTTGCTGTAGCAAAGATAGTACACAGACGTTCTACTTTTGCATTAGCAAAGATAAAACAATTACAACGATCTGAATCTCCAAAATGTACATGATACTCCAAGTGTGCTCTCTACGTGTGCTCTCTACTATATGATACATACAGCAAAACAATCAAACATAAAGTGCTCTGTTATGTCTTTTACAGCTCAACAAATGCAGATAAAGCAAGAAAGGGCCATTTCCAGTAACTTACTTGGGTCCTGCAGTCATAGTAGGACAATTTTCAGGAGTACAAAACTCTGTCAGGGTACCATAGAGTAGATTCACCTGGTTGAAGAAATCCACGGCTGAAATTGAAACACACAACCAGCTCATTTAGCTCAGATACTTAGAAAAAAAATTAATTGCTGGAGTAAGTTTAACTGCATGAATGTAATAATCTTAGTGCAAATGCAAAGTACACGTGCTCCCACATGGACGTAGGCACATGCACATGTGAAGAGAGAGCAAAATTAGGTTAGAAAAGAAACATATTGTTTACAGCAAGCCACTCATTCAGATCTTCTCCAGGAGGAAGTCTCACTGCCTCCCTCAGGTTTCCACTCCCAAGAGTAGCATTGATATGCTTCCTGAGTTGCGCCCCCTGCATTGTGCCAAAAAAAAAAAATTAGATGAGAGACTGTAGAGCAATCATGGCTGTTTATATATAAACACCAGGGAAGCCAGAAAGAGAAGGTATCAATGGTCACTCTGTACCATAAGTGTCACACATCAGTTCTGGTCCAGAATGCCTGGTCCACCAACTAAACTAGGAAACCAACAACCGACCTTCGATGGAAAACATATAAGCTGCTATAGCAAAGAGCTATATAGAGATTCAACCATTTCTGCATGGAACTGAGTGTCTGCAAGAATTCTGATAAGGGAAGATATGCGATAAAAACGTCCAAGCATTTTATTCCTTAGGTTTTGCCGGAAGGGAGCAAATTTATCAAATTCTCCCTCACGTTCAAGTGAGAAGACATCCTGCAGTTTGAGTCCATGTTGCAAAACCAAAACAGAAACCAAAATGTTCCATTGATTCTGGCCGCATCAAGAAAAATTTACGTGGGTTCATGCAAGGAGCCAGCAAGTCATGAGTGGACATTTTCTACTTGAGGATGGTGTACGTCTCTTGAGTCATATAAGAGAAGACTTCTTTCATCCTTACCTCACATGTAAACATATGAGATGACACAGATGAGTACTATAAAAACCAGGTAGTAATCAATCAGCCACAATCTCATTGGCTTCACAAGAAACACATAAAATTAGGTGATGAAACATGCAATGCATTTCGCAGTACATTCACTACCTTGGACTGAAAATCGTCTTCATCCTTGATAACATGCGGATGAATAGAGAGGATGACTCTGAAAAATCGGTTGCTAGCATCAATGAGCAAACTTTCTTTGACAGATTGATCGTGAGTTCCACTATTCAATAGATTCTGTATGTTTGTTAATGCTTCAAAACCTGTGATAAAAGAAGTATAATATCTATAATGGACTTGTTATTTAACCCATAAAAAGGATCTGGAAATGCCTTGTTCTTTACCAGGGTTGCTAAAACACTGCAAGTTATATCACCATTAGCAATCGAGGCAAATATCTTAGAGAGTGAAAAAGGAACTCATACTCTGACCAGGACATGCTAGCACTCCAGTCAGTCAGTCATGTGTAAACCACATTTCAGATACTTGAATAAGAACATAGATGAACATGAGGAAATCAACTTTAATTTAGGACAGAACACCGATATTAGAGCATCTTCCAAAACTAAGAAAGTTCTATATTCTCTCTGAACAACTTCATTGACGCTTTTGCCTCGAAACTCTAACTGGACCATGTAATTCACCAAAACCACTCGAGACGATCGTTCATCGAAACACACGAAGGCGAGGCGGCACAAACATTGGCAGAGTCAACCTCGATTTGCTTCGACTTCGCGAGACGCAAAACCGAAACCGACAAAAAAAAAAAAAAAGAGAGAGTAAATCTTCACCTGGAGAGAATCGCCGATCAGCAAGCTGCACGATGCCGAGAACGAAAGCCGAGAGCGGAAGCTGCGCCAAGAGAACCGTGACGCTTCGACGAGCAACCGCGATTGGAGAAGCGTGTGAGCTTGCACTGAAGCTCAAGCGTGTGGGCTTCGGGGCACGGCGAAGGCAGAGCAGCGGCGTCGTCGGATCACAGCGGCGGGGGTGAGCAACGGCGTCGGGCAGCAGCAGTGGGCGGAGCAGGAGGGTCGTCGCGGGTCGGTGCGGGCTACAGGCGAGGCGCGGCGGGGCTTGGTATCTGCTGCAGAGGGCTTCTGGTGTCGGCGTGAGCGAGCAAGGGTCACTCGGAGACGCCGCGGCCGGCAGAAGTGCAGAGCAGGGATGCGCCGATGGAATCTCAGGTGGCGTCGAGCAGACTCAGCAGAGGGCGAAGAGAGAACACAGGTATCTGAAGAGTGAAGACTGAAACTGAAAGTGTCGGGGCTTTTTTTGAGCCCTAATTGGACCGGTTCCGGTTCCGAATCCAATAGGAACCGGAACCGGAACCGGGAACCGGAACCGGTCCCTTAAGAACCGGGAACCGAACCGGAACCTCCGGTTCGGTTCCCCGGTTCCCGGTTCTACCCGGGAACCACGCTCACCCCTAGGCTCCTGTGCACCCCTGGTCTCCGCGTCTCTGCAGGCCACCGCATAGCAGCCACCGAACCCCCCCCCCTGCGCCGGTCGCCACACGAGCACACCCTGCCGTCTCCTGTGCCGACCGACGCCATCTTTGCTGCACCGGAGCTGCGACCCGAAGCCGTTGCACACCCCCTGTTGCCCGACGCCGGAGCCGCTCCTGCCCTGCTCTGTCTCACCAGAAGCCATCACCGCCGCTGCTGTCGTCGCCGCGCTCCGCCTGCGGCCCGTTCGCCGTTGCTGCTCCCTGCTACCCAGTTTCTCCACCCGAACGACAGTCCAGCTCTGCCGCTGTCCCTGCTTCGCCTGCGACCTGCTGGCCCGCGACCCTCCTGCCATCCGTGAGCCGTGCCGACCTTCGCTGAGCTTCCGCCAGAGCCGGACCCGAGCCAGACCCCATCCTTAGCCGCGCCGAGCTTCCACCGCGGTCCAGTTCACCGTTCGGATTTTTAGAAAAAATTCAAATTTAGGTAGAGATTTGTTTTATTTTATTAGGTAGATTTATTAGGTAAATTTATTTTATCTTGTTTTAATTTTTGACACTTTGTCTCTATGTTTGAAATATTTCTTGATGCATGGTTGAAATGTCCAATGTACTGCCTCAATTCGCAATTGCACACGAATTTTTATTTCATCTATAAGACTTTAGATGGAATAATTAATCGCGCGAGAGTAAAATTGATATATTGATATTTAAGGCTTAAGATCAATTTATCGATTTTATTAGTGAAATAATCAAGTTTGAATTTCAATTCGAATGGTGGATAACATTTTTGATAATCATGGATGATTTGGTATTTATCTTTTAATTGTTCTATTTATCCCGAAAATACAAAAAAAAAAATTGCATTTGTATTCCATGCAGATTAGAATTGATTGCATGATAGGTTAATTATTTTTTTAAAATGCATGTTTAGAAGGTATTTAGAATAGATAACATTTCACTTTAGTTAGATTTTTATTTTTAGTGATTTAATTACGAATTTTCATTAAAAAAATACAAAAAAAAAACTAATCATGCGCATGTCATGTAAGATTAGGTTCATGAAATGCCCGTCACCTAGTGACTATTGCTAGGTTCATTTAATTAGAAATTGCTCGTCATCAGAATTAGGTTATTTGGTTAATTTAGATTGTATATTTAATTATTGCATGTTCATTAAAAAAACGAAAAAAAAGAATATTTTACTCATGTCATATAGTTTAGGTTATACTGCTATATCATATCATTTCATGTTAGGTTAGTAATATTGCATCGCATGTAGATTAGATTTTCATTAAATAGGTGAAAACAAAAATTGAGTAATTGAACCACCTGCCGCGGTGGCGTTTTCTGGCTTCGGGCTCTCTACCCCTCACAAAGGGGAGAAGTTCGAATCCCCAGCACGTCACTTGGCACCTTACCCAGTGGCATGGGGTGGTGGTTTCCTCGTGTTGCCCGCAGGGTTTGCTTACTGGCTGCCAGCTGTACGGGTTTCCCTAGATTATCAAAAAAAAAAAAAAATTGAGTAATTGCGTGTTAATTAGAAATCATATCTAAGACTGTTGATATGAATTATAATCTAACAACGCAAATGTTTTCGTTGCCATAAGATAAGTTTCGCATTTTTTTTATTTGTTTTATTGAGTGTTAAATTGGTGGTTTGCACGTCCGCATGAGGGAAGTGAATTAAAATTAATTCAAGCTGTTTGCAAAACATTTTTTTCAAAATAAAAAGAGAAAGTATCGAAATGGCATTAGAAAAGTCTAGTAAAATAAAAAGAGAAAGTTCGTAAAAGTAAAATAATTCTATCATTATTTTACTTAGTGTCTAATCGACCTATCGTAAACTAATCAGTGATGACTCCCTTTTGCATACTAGATATTTGAACCTAAGTCGCGAATTGGTATGGGCTTGGGAGAGCCTGAGCTAAGTTAGACTTAGTAATCCATTAACCTAATTTTAGGTAGTGCAGCCAAAATTTAGGTCACGACAATTGCTAATTGCTACTAGCAAAAATCTTACAAAATACAACAAAGTCTCGATGAGAATACCATATAGCAATAATAATTTATCCAATATCTCTCAAAAGGAAACTATTGGAAACTATGGCTATATATCTTTTGAAAGAAAATGAAATTGGAAGTTATTGAAGCATTGAACACAAATGTTGAATAAATATATTTAAATGGATATAACCTTTTTAAAAATAAAGAAGTTATGTTCGACTAGACATGATTTTCCAAAGGTTAAGAAGTCATGTCCTAATAGACACAACCTTTGAAAGGTTGTGTAAGCGCCTAATAATCATTAGGCAAAAATAATAAATTCAACTTTAAATAATTAAAAATAATAGTCACTCTATTATGAACAATCATATTATTTTAATATGACATGATGGTTATTTTAAAATTATAAATTCGAATTATAATAAATAAAAAATAATGATCATTGATTACTATCAAATCTCGTTCACATGCGTATTCACATCGACAAGGTACCTTTTAATTTGTTTTACAAACAAATTACCAACAATGTCTAGAACATCGGCAAATTTGTTTTGCCTTTAGTACCTTATGCATGATGGTATGTCCCATAGCATTCATGAAGTTATTTTGATTTTAGTTTCCTAAATTCTATTGTGGAGTAGATAATACTTCCTTTCGATTTTCAATTGTGCATGCTTTTGTTCTAAGTTTTAAATTGATATATTTATCATCCTAATGAAAAAACTTAAATTATTGGCGGGAAACAATAAGGTGATAGATGCCATTCTTGCTAGAAGCTGATAGATATGATTCAGTTTCAATGAGGGCTGGATGATGGAGAAACTATATCTACATCTACATGGACAAAGTAGTCTCGTCTAAAATACTAGACTAATGAATGCTATGATTTTTCTAGAGTTACTGGAGGCTTCACTAATGCGATTTGTTATCTACTTTCATAAGTTCAAAATCCTATAACATTATACAAGAATTATTTCAAATGGTCATTAATTGATTACTCCTTATAGAAGTTTTGACTCGTTTATCACAGACAATGGTATTTGAAGGAACAAAAACCCCCTCCAATGCATTGTGATTCGAGAACAACGCGTCGGGCGTCCGCCACTTTCGTTGCACAGTTTGATCCACGTGAAACAAGCTGGATAAGGAGATCTACTAAAAGATACAAGTGACCGCAAACGAAGCTTGTCAGGTGACTACTACTGATGAAGGTTTCGACAGGGTAACGCTTAGTGTCCTGATATACTATGTGTGTTTCCTCTCGAATATTAGTAGTCCCAAGGCACCACGACAATGCTTGTTCAGAAAATACTGTCAGTCCTAAGAATAATGTGGGTGGGGAACTTAATAAACAATCATTCCTTTGACAAATGACCACCTGACGTAGAAAGTGTCATCATTTGTTGTTATTTGTTCGCAGCTTGCACATAAATGTTTATAATGTTCCATCTATCTGTATTTTGCCCACCTTCCGTTCAACTTAATAATAAAAGATGTACCTAGTGTTGAATTTGAATCGATGACTCCTACCGCAAGAAAGCGACACACGAACCATTGAGTTAAAGGAGGTAATTTATCATCACATAGAGAAACGAAAAACCGATTCTTATCTTAGAAAATTGATGCTGAACGGGTGGTTTTGCTAGATACTTGTCAAACATCTTTATACACAGCAGTTCAATTTTTAAGACGTTTGTTTTCCATACTACAAGAAACTTCAGGGTTTAAAAGAATTTCCATCGTTTAATCTCATTTTCCTTGACTTAAATTGGTATCCTCTACCGTGATATGAATATAATTATACAGGCACTAGCTGTTTTCCACATAGAGCGACATTGACGAACACGAAGACTGGATTTCTTAATTCAAATCCAGGGTTTGGTCTCGGCATCTTCGGAACTTGCCCCCCTCACATGCTAGAAAACATATGTTTTTAGCAAAGCTAGATAACGGAGTCGTAAAACGTGAAGCTATGGAATTTGACCCCATCACTTTGGACGCCAGTAAGAACGAGAAGACTTGGGATCCAGTCCAGATTGGAGGAAATAAATTTGGCAGGAGTGCCAAGATATTATGTTTGGCCTATACTTACATCATGCTAAATTGCCAGTTCACTCCTATCAGGTTTTGTCGCTATGAATTTGCCATTATCAGTGTAATAATGGGGCTGTTATTTACTACTTTAGCCCATTATTATGTTAGCCTTAACCCACATAATTTAAGAGGGTTTTGCTAGCATAACAGTTTTTAAGATACTATGGGGATAAAAGTTTGAAGTGGACCACAAATTCTTGAAGAAATGGGTCCCATAACAATTTATAATTATTTGCAATTTGATTTTTTATGATTCATAATATATTGTTATTCACATTGTACATTTGTCATGCAATCATTTCTCAATTTAAGGAGTATTTCTTCTTTCCTTCTAGCAAGCTTCATTAGTAACAAAAGAAGAGGGACCAAGAAAATTATAAATTTGTCTAAGGGTTTTATTAATCAAAAAATTAATTTTGGGCAAATTTGTCACAATTGCACCAATTTGAGATTTTTTGTAATATTAACCCTTTCTTATTTTTTAATAAGCACCTGTGAATTACTAAAAATAAAAAATTCACTCAGTTCAAATATTCTATATACTGCAGCAAATCATATTTGCTAATTATATATATATATATATATATAAGTAGGAAAAGTTAGTGATCTTCTTTGCTCTTGCTTTAGTTATTGTTTGGATGGTGATTGCCATTTTATCGAAAAGATTGCACACCACAAGATAACAATCATGAACGACAGATTATTGGAAGATTCCCATACATGCATAACGTATATATAATCAATTTTTATGATCATAGAGAAAGAAAAGATATGGCTAATTTATGATCAGCCCCAAATAAAACCTTACTACCTATAGGTCATTCGTAAACGCGTATCAGCGCGCTCAAAATAATTGAAATAAAAAATCAATCTGCACGAGACCCACATGTCGAGCGTGCGAGTGGGCGTGGATTACGCGCGTGGCAACTACTGCCTCTTCGTCTGGATATATTGCTCTTCATTTTCCAGCGAAAACTTATTAGTGATATTTGTGGAGAAGTAATTAATTCTTAATATATATATATATCACAAGTTACTTTTCCATATAAAAACTTACTTGTGAGTTAATAATGTGGATAGTTTACCCATCAAATATATGTTCCTAGTTACTTTCTATCCAAAGAAATTAGTAATTACCAGTATAGTTGCTTTTCATCCTATATTAGGAGAAAAGTTAAAGATAGATACTTTATCTTGTGGAAGATAACTAAGATTACGCAAGATTTGTGAATCACGAATGAAGCTACTAATTAATGTCATGTAATTCTTTTCTTCTTTTTCCGTTGAGTTCCCATTTAAATTTTTAGGGATATGTGCACCAAAAATCCTAAAACTTGTTACGAAAGTGTAATGGAGTCCTAAAATTTATAAAAAATGCAATTAAGTTATAAAATTTGTCAAAATAGTACAATTGAGTCATTTTGTTAACTCCATCCATTTAGACTAATGGAAAAAGCTGATGTGTCTTTTTTTAATATTGTCTCTCCTACATTTTGATGATATGGCTAAAACATAGAACACTAGGTTACAACAACATCGTTTTGGATTTAATCCCAATTTTTTAACCATAAGCTTAACAAAATAAAATAAAATAACAAAAAAAAGTAGCAAAGGCAAGGGCGAAGGCCCTTCCACTGCCACACTCATTGTTGGAAAGGGCCGATGAGAGCTCAGCGAGGGCCACGGCCAAGGCCAACGACCCTCACCGACCACAAGCGAGGCCCAGCATTGCGGCCCTCCACCCAATTCTAGGCAAGGGTCACCACTATGGCCCTTAGCGTGGTCTAGCAGGCCCTTAGCGAGGGTCGCCAAACCACGCTAAGGGCCGCTCGATCCTTGCCGAGGGCCGTCAACCCTCATCGAGGACCACCGTAGCTAGGTGAGGGTAACGACCCTCGCCTAGATCTAGGTGAAGGGCTGCGACCTTCGCCGAGCTTCACCGACCATTTTCGGCGACGGAGGCAACAACGGCATTTACCTTAATTTTTTCTTTTTTTTGAAATATTTTTTATTTTATTGAATTAATATTTTGGTTAAATAATTATAATTTTAGCTACGTCATCACCATGTTGGGAGAGTAAAGCCATATCAGCACTTTCCATTAATCTAAATGGATATAGTTAACAAAATGACTCAATTGTACTGATTTAATAAGTTTTAGGACTTCTAGTGAATGTATCCCAAATTTTTATTTCTATTGCGTTTGAGTCATGTTTTATGATCTCAAAAGTTACCAATTAACTTAATTTGCATATTTTGTTAATGAAATGTTTTTCTCAATCATTTATTATTTATTATTTTTGTGTTCAAAGAACCGTGCACTCATGTTGTGTCAAAAATTATCACTCACGAGTAATTAAATTCAAATTATTTTCTTATGATTTAAATATATATTTTTTTAAAAGTCAACTTCTTTCTAGGCATAAACTATATTTAGTGCGGGAAAAGAAATAGAATGAATTGCGAAGCCTTTGTATTTGATTATAGGTGAAGAATTTCTATACCAAAGAAATTCTAGGTGGACCAAGTCATTAAGCACAATGAAACATTTCATGCCTCAACCATCAATCTAATGTATGATATTCTCAAAAGTTCAAGAAGTTATTTCTTTTGTAATATTTACATTTTATAATCTGAATCTAACATCACTTATAATGGACTAAAAACTGTCATTCACAGTAACTATGATAGAGTCATCATGATTTCTTATGCCTAACTATCCATGATATTTCTATGTCTTAATTCCAAGCAAGTTTCAAAAGAAAGAGGATTGCAACTTTCATTTCAAGCTATGAAACTGTCCATTGGAGTTCTTTCTCCTAAGAAAATACTTATTTAAAAGTTCTTGACAGCTTCATAATTTACTGAGGTCTACGAACAAATTTTCAATTTTGATGGCAACAATATATTGTACAATTGATCAAGCAATCATATGCAAAACAGTGCATAAGGGAAATAGCTATTTGTCATTGTTGGGAAGGACCCGAGGCTAGTTCACTAGTAACTAAGCCCAATCCAAAATCAATTTCTCCCCCAAAACTAAACCAACCAAAATCAACTTAACCCTAGCAACAACCGACAATATATAATGCCAAATAATGAGGAAACAAAACCAACAGTAACACCAATATTTAACATGGAAACTCAATACGGGAAAATTTACGTACTACCCAAAAACTTCTTTTAATTACTAAGAATAGTCGGATACACAATGTGTTCTTTTTCTAATCACACACTATAGGCTCAAGATCAATGATACAATCACATTTCCTCACCACAAAGGTAGATTAACATAAAAGGAGTAAGAAAACCCTAATTGCAATTGGAGAATTTGAAGGAGATTCTCAACGAACGAAATCAATCAACTCGTAGCCCTAAATCTCATGAACACTCAAATTTAAGTCAATTCCATCAACATTTAGCCTTGGTGACCATAGAAGCCGTGGCCCTTTTTTTCTTCCTACTCCCCTGTTTTCATGTTGCTCTCGGTGAACTCTCCCTTTTCTCACTTTCTCTCTTCTCTCGGGCACATGGGCGCACCCACACGAGTAGCCCCACTTCTTCTTTTTTGCATCTTCGACTTTTCCTTTTTATTCTTTTTTTTTTAATACTAGCTGGGCCTCACATAAGCGAACCCAACCAAAATCTCCCCCTCTACCTTATGTGGGAAGTTTCATCATGCCTACTTTGCTTCTACAAGATTTAAGTTTCACCATGGGTAAGTCTTTAATCATATTTGATCCATTGTCGTCAGTGCGGATTTTCTCAAGTAGGAAGAGCTTCTCTTTTAATTTATGTTGGATTCAATACTACTTCACATCAACATGCTTAGATCTTAAATGCAATACCAAGTTTTTGCTAAGATAGCTAGCACTCGTGCTATCAAAATAGAGAAAAAATTCTCTTGGTTTAAGCCCAACTCTTGTAGGAATTTCTGCATCCACAAGAATTCCTTGCCTCCTTCGGTAATAGTGATATACTCTACTTTAGTTATAGACAAGACAACACATTTTTGCAATCTTGATTGCCATGAAATAGTTCTCTCTACAAAGGTCATCATATAACTTGATGTGAATCTTTGAGAATCAACATCATTGATATAGTCTACATCCGAGTAGCCACTCAACTCAAGCTTCACATTTCCATAATACAAGCATAATTTAGAAATGCCTCTAAGATATCTCAAAATCTATTTAATAGTGGCCCAATGCTCCTTACCCGGATTTGAGTGAAACCTATTGACAACACCAATTGCATAAGTATTATCAAGTCTTGTACAAGCCATGGCATACATCAAACTACCCACAACTGATGCATAAGAAATTTCCATCATCTCTTCTTTCCTTTAATCTTCATTTTTATTATGAGATCCATCTCTCTTTGGTAGCCTACATTCTCTAGCATAATGTCCCATTTTGCCACCATTGTAACACTTCAAATTCCACCTCAACCTTGATTTCGACCTTCCTCTTGACTTGCTTCTTTTATTGTTACTTTGAAACTTTCTTGATTGACTTCTTGTCATATTTTCTATCACAAGAGCCTCCAACTTAGAAGCATAATTCAAGTCTTTTCTTCTTGTTACTTCATTGAACACACTTTCTTTAACCATGCTCATAGAAAGCACACCTAAAGGAGTCGAATTGTTTAATGCCACAATTAAGGTGTCCCAACTATCGGAAAGAGTACCAAGCAATAAACATGATTGCAATTCATTACCAAAGTCAATTTCAAGATTTGTCAATTGATTTACAACATCTTGAATTTTATTGAAGTATTCTGACATACTATTCCCTTCCTTGTATCTCAAATTCACAAGTCTTTTAACTAGAAAAGCTTATTTTGTGGGGTTCTCCTCTCATATAGATCTTATAATTTCTTCCACGAAGTATCCGCTTTTGTTTCTTGAGTAACATGAAGAAACACATTATCATCAATCCAATGGCAAATAAACCCAACCTTTTTTCCAATTTATTTGCTCACATTCTTTGTCTTCCTTATTTCCTTTAGCCTCATCGCCCTCAATGGGATCAAATAAATCTTTGTAATAGGACAAGTCTTACATCCAATGCTTCTAAATAGAGTGATTTGAGACATTTAACTTAAACATGGTGTCGCTAGTTTCCTCTATTAATCACTAGAATCTCAAAACTAGCTCTAATACCATTTTTTTAGGAGAACCTGAAACAACAATTGTGATATCCCGAAATTTAGCCCATTTCGAAATATATGAAACCGTTATTTCATCAATGCAGTGATAGTGAATTTACTCTAAAATAATCACTCATGAGTTAACTAATCTATTGGGTAAAGTCATAAGGGTTAAAACACAAAAGACCAAAAAATTCAATCAGGGATCGACTATTCGACCATAAGGATCGACAAGGGTCAATATTGCGCTATTATAAGTCAATTAGTAAGTTAATATAAATCGATTTGATAGAAGTACGTAGTTCGCTCGCAGGTGGTTTCACACGACTATGATACTCGTGTCGAACAACAATAAACCGATGTTCTATTGATCTTGTACTAATAGTACGTAATTAAACCATCGCAATTATATGACAACCAATAGTCATCCACGATTTGAAGAGGCACAAACGTGAATAAAAAATTATCGACCATCAGTTAATTGCGCGAAAGCCCCTAAAAATCACCCAATAGTTTAAGTTATACTAAAGTCGCACTTGATCGATTTTAACCATGAAATTTAATTCTATTTTGGGTATCAAACTCTTGAGGGTTTCAAGATTAATCTATTGGACGTCACCTTATTATCTATTGAATTATCGGCATGTTCAAAATTTTCAAAAAAGAAATAATCAAATGAGAATTGGACGTTAGAAAGAGAAGCCGGGCCAAGCAAAGGCCGTTGGGCCTCGCACCCATGTGGATCGGCCAAGAAGGCCCAAATGGGCCACCAAGCCCAATTCTTCAAGTAAGCCCAAATGGAAAAGTTGTAAATTTTGGGCCAAAAAAGCTTTATTTTTTAAGAAATTGGAAATAAAAAGAAATTTTGGGGGGAGGGGGGTGGAGGAAGGACAAGAAACTAGGTTAGAAGGATTTTTGGGGATAGTAGTTGGAGTGCATGATGAGATTTTGGGAAAAATCTTCCCAAAAATCTCTTCTCCCTCTACCTCTTCTCTCTCTTCCCTCTTTCTCTTCTCTCACTCTCTCTGTCACGCCATTCCCCCCCGGAGGGCCAATCCTTCCTCCTCCTCCTCCCTGGCTTCCATTTTCCCTCAAACTCATTCATCTTCATCACCATCTTCTTCTCATCCTCATTTTTCCCCTCCTCTCCAATGCCACCGCCATTACCACCTTGGTTGCCACCATCCACCCGTGCCGTCCACCAATCACCCACTTGAGCAACCCGTGCCATCCTTCACCGTAGTCCGTCACCACCACCGCACGTCATCCCTCTCCACTACCACCACCGTCCTCATCACCTCAAGTGACCACCATCGAACACATTTCCCCCTACATGGCCATGTACTTCAAGAGGCTTTGCCACCACCATCGAGTCTTCATTCAAGCTGAGAATGCCATATTCATGTGCCATATTCCTGATGCCGTCGTGCTGCAATTGCCGTGAGTCCATCACCGCTGAAAAACAGTGAGTTAACTCTTAAGCTTTGATTAGATAGTTAATTACGTTTAAGGGTAAATTTATTTTAGGTTAATGATGGTTAGTGGCGTATAATGATGGTTTAGTGTTAACCATGGTTAAGGATGGGTTAGATTAAGGCTAATTAAAATTAGTCTTAATTAAGGATGATTAGTTTAATTAATGATGATTAATCTTAATTAATCACATTTAAATTAATTAATTATCGTTAATCTTACTTAATCACAATTAGCTTAATTAATCGTGATTAGTGAAAATTAATGATAGATTAGTCGTTAAATAGAATTTTGTACTCGATTTTCTGGATAAGTTTGTGCATAATTTTAGCTGTTTAAGCTTGTGATGTCATGTTATGGATTGCTCAATTATAGGCTTTATTTACTCTTTCCAAAGAAGGTTTATTTGGTAAGAAAATGGCATATGTTTAGGTGTCAAGCTTGGACGCCATGTTGTACGTGTTAAATGAGGCAACAAAGTTTTGGCGGATGGATTTTTAATATGTGATATACATGTGAATATTTTACCGAAATTTTAAGTGTAAAAATTTGGCCAAAATTGTCATTTGAGTATGAACTCTTTTGTACTAGATTAATTGATGGCAATTAAAATTAGTTTAAGTGTTGGCATGTTTGAGTGGTCACCTAATTGAGCCTGTCACCCAACGAAAGTTTAGGGACAATGTGCAATGTTTATCGGATGCCTAGCGGGGGTCTAGATACCGAGTCATGATTGAGACCAGACCGATGCTCCTTTATGAAATGCCATCTAGATAGGGGTTCTATAAAATGCCATGCCCAATGGAGCGAGACGATACCCAATTATGTGGAAGACCGCCGACTTATGTGTTGGTTATGGCTTGAGGGGTCTTATTAATTGGGACATGTCTGTTGACAATGCACCTGGTTACTGTGGAATGTGTTGTAATTATTGTCGATGCTTGTTGTATTTATATTGCCATATGTGATATATTAATGTGTAGGGATGTGCCAAGGTGAGTTAAGTTGTATATCGTGTCAGTTTAGGCTACCTTCGAGACGAATTCACATCCTAGTGGAGGCTTAGGCTTTTAGCTCGCTGAGATTTTTTATCTCACCCAATTATTGATAATTATATTTCAGGCCATAGTGATGGAGCGCCATGATCATTTCGGGGTCCCCGTGTCTTTTGGGTAGGATGTGACGAAGTATGCCATCCAGGGGACCAAGACGACTGTCGTGAAGCACACCACCACTTTTTGGGTGCAAGAGGGCCTAGAACACTTTGTTCCCCACCGTTTTGTGACCTGGTTCATCAAGTTTGACAAGGATCTCCTTCTTCCTTTCCCAAAGATCAACAGCCTACTGTAGTGGACCAAGGCCGGCATGGGAATCATCTTTTTGGATGGCCCTCGTGTTAGTAGAGTAGGTTAACTCTAATCTTACCGACCCTTTTTCTTAGTTGGTCGATTAGGAAGTGGCCTTCTAAGATAGGCTTGTAATTTTTTTACTTCCTAAGGTTAACCGTAAATAAATAAAAGTGTGCTTTTGGGATCGGTTGATATGTTTTTACTATTCATGTTATTTATTGGTTGACTGGTGTTTATGTTAAATGCTTCTGCTTATATTTAATTCAAAGATTTAAAAAAAAACGGTTAGCAAGGAGTCCTAGGACGTCACAATTTCATCAACCATTGAGGGATAGGGGTGAGCATGGTCCGGGTTGGGCCGGTCCACCTCCTAACCCTAGGACCAACCCGCACAGTGCTAGTCCTCAATTTTTGGAAAAAATGACTGACCTTATTGAGTTTGGAACCGAGGACTGAACCGACCCAGTGGGTTTGGTCCGATTCTAGGGTCAACCCAGGACCAATCGATAACTTTTTATTTCATTTTTAATACTCCTTGAAAAAATGATTGAGAATCGGACCGACCTAATGGGTTCAGTCCGATTCCGAGGTCAACCCGAGACCAACAAATATTTTTTTATTTCATTTTTTGTACTACTTGAAATGGCAACCGAGGACCGAACCGACCCAATGGGTTCGATGACGAGCGAGGTCAGCTAAGAAAGGCAAGCAGTGAGGGTCGAATGGGGTGAGCGTCAAACAGAGTGAGCATCGAGTGTCAAGCGGGGAGCAAGCTAAGTGAGCATCGAGCAGCAAGCGACACGAGTGACCCAAAGCGAGCAAAGCAAGTGTTGAGTGGCGAGCAAAGAAGTTGTTTCTATCAATTTTGGCAAATTGAAGACTAAAAAGATAAATAAGACGTGAGAGAATGAGTACTAGAGAAGGATGCCGTTAGGAGCTGTTTATGCCCTTTTGGACGCCATGAGGACTTCTTACAAAAACATTTTCCTCCTTTATAAATTATGACTGTTGATGCCGTAAAAGACATTAAAAATATAAGTTATTAAAGAACAATGTAAAATTACTTGAACTACTCATTAAATAGTTGTTTAATGTTGTTGACGCCGTTTATTTTAAGGTTTTTTCTACATAAAAAAATTATAAATAATATATTATAATATAAAGTCAGGGTTGGTTCGGGTTGGACTGACCTTGAACTCTTAGAATCGAGGACCAACCGACACAGTGCTAGTCTAGGAATCTTAGGACCAAGAACCGACCCAATCTCCCTAGGAACCGGACTAAGATCGGTAGGGTTGGGCCGGTCCAGGGTCAGTCTAGGGTTAACCCTAGACTGATGCTCACCCCAGGGTTAACCCTAGACTGATGCTCACCCCTATTGAGAGATATTAGCATACTCAAGGTTTGTGGTGTGACAACAATTCACCAATAACTAAACCCAATCTAGGACAATTTCTCCCTCGAAACTAAACCAACCAAAATTGACTCAATTTCAACAACAACCTGCAATATTTAATGCCAAATGAAAATGAAACAAAACCAACAACAATGCCAATATTTAACGTGGAAACCCAACTCGTAAAAAATCATGAACCATCCAAAAACTTCTCACGTGACCTGCACCGAGTTGGTGGCTGACTGGGCTCTAATCACTAAGAATAGTTGGATGCACAATGGGTTCTTCTTTAGTTACACACTATAAGCT
This sequence comes from Eucalyptus pauciflora, assembly GCA_007663325.1. Taxonomy (NCBI): domain Eukaryota; kingdom Viridiplantae; phylum Streptophyta; class Magnoliopsida; order Myrtales; family Myrtaceae; genus Eucalyptus; species Eucalyptus pauciflora. The sequence goes on from VMYD01000067.1 coordinate 1,706,151, forward strand.
CAACATCAACAATATGATCATATTTCCTCGTCACAAAGGTGGATTAACATAAACGGAGCAAGAAAACCCCAGTCACGATTGGAGAATTCGGAGGAGGTTCTTAACAAACAAAACCAATCAACTCATAGCTCTCGATCTCATGAACAATATACTCAAATTTGAATCAATTCCATCAACATTTGGCTTTCAAATTGGGACCACAAAAGTCGCGCCCCTTTTTCTCTACCTATTGCCCTGTTCTCACAATGCTCTCGGTGAACTCTCCCTTTTTCTCACTCTCTCTCTCTCTCTTCTTTCGGGCATATGGGCACACTCATGCACGAACAGCCCCACTAATTCTTTTTGCTTCTATGACTTTTCTTTTCTATTTTTTTTCTGTCCTATGCTAAACCCCTATCTAGCCAACAGTCATTCATGACGTGAAATTATAGGAGAGATTATCTCGTTTATTTTCAAGACGAAGATATCACAGAATCAACGTCTATGAATGTGTAAGGCCCTGAGGGAAAATTATTGGCCGACAATGTCAATAGGCAGGATCATCATCATTTCTTACAACTTTTCCACGAAAGTTCTCAACTAAAAGCGCGAAAAATTTGCAAACTAACACATTGGATAACTAACACATTAATAACCAAACTACTAAACCCGTTTTTCTTTCTTCCTCTTATTTTACTTCTACGGTCAATCTTTCTATCTATTTGTTTATGTCCATCTTCTAGATCTGGTTTTGAAGAGTCCAGATTCTTTCGTTCTCTGCACTCCGACTTGATTTGAACCCGCTAATGTTCATATTTCTAGGTCAACAATCAAATTATATATATAACGTGCATGGATGATGAAAGTTCATTTGTGTAGCTAGAAAGTTGAAAAAAGAAGAAAGAAAGATGGTGGCCGCAGATAACAAATGGGGGAACAGATATAACAAAGAATTATCCAAGAAGCATAGACAAATAAATATGTCAATGCATGCATTGATGTGCACACATGTTGACGGGGAGAAGTGTCAAAAAAGTCCTAACCCTTTTGCATTTGTGCCAATTTAGTCTTAAACATTTTTACGTTATTCCAATTCAGTCTTTTCCGGCCAATTTTGGTCGGATTTTGCTGACTGGACACCAGCAGGCTGACGTGACTTGATTGGCGTTGACGTAGACAACTTTTAATAATATTTATTTTTTTTTGAATTTTTTTGAATTTTTTTCTTTTTCTTTTTTCTTTTTCTTTATTCCTTCTCCTCCTCCTCCCTCCAGCTGGTCGTAGACGATCGGCTAGAGGCAACCGCCGGCAAGGTCGACCTCGTCGGCCACCTCGCTAGTGGCCGGAAAGGCAACCTCGCACTGGGCGGAGAGAAGCCAACTCAAGGCCGCCCTCACGACCTCACGTCAGGCGGGCAAGGCTAGCCCTCGCTGGATCTAGCGAGGTCGAGCCTCGCCACCCAGGCCTCGAGGGCGGCCTTGCCCATGGCCAATGAGGCTCGACCTCGCCAGATCCGGGCAAGAGGCCGCCTTCGAGGCCTAGGCGGCAAGGCTCGACCTTACCAGATCCGGCGAGGGCCAACCTCGCCCATGGCCGGCAAGGCTCGACCTTGCCGACCCGACGTGAGGCCGCCCTCACGGCCTGGACAACCTTGAGCTGGCTTCTCGACGCCCAGCGCGAGGTCGCTCTCGTGGCCACTGGCGAGGTGGCTGGCGAGGTCGACCTCACCGACAGTCACCTCTGGCTGGTCGCCGACGACCGACTAGAGGAAGGAGGAGGAGAAGGAAAAAAGAAAAAATATTAAAATATTATTAAAAATTATCCATGTCAGCCGGCCGACGTCCAGTTAGCAAAATCCGATCAAAATTGGTTAGAAATGACTGAATTGACACAATGTAAAAAGGTTTAAGACTAAATTGGCACGAAAAAAAGGTTTAGGACTAAATTGGCACAAATGCAAAAGGTTTAGGACTTTTTTAACACTTTTCCCCATGTTGACGCTAAAGTTGATCTTGCATTGTCTAAAATGTTTGCATCATTGAATTGTTATTATATTGCACTAACCGGTTCCAATAAAAAGACCTCATAGCTTTATTTCTCAAACTCACTCTTCTGTGTATTTTCTCGATTAGTTTCCCAAGGGGTGTAGCTTGCCTTACAAGTTATAACTCAAAGCATATATATACATATATACACATACTGATTTCAGTAGCTTTAATTTGCCTTCTTTTTCCCCATATGCACTATGCTTGTTTTATTTCGAAGAAAATAATTATTTTCCTCACATGTGCAAGCATCTCTATAACTAGAAAACAGCCTGTAACTTCATCATGTCCGTTAATATAGCAAATATTTGGTCTTGGAGGGCACACTTACGACTGTGAGTTGTAATCTTTTGTTTTATGGGTTATGTTTTGTTTTGTAGCTCTTCTAGGATTTTCTTTCTTTGCTTGGAAGCTTTCTATCTTCTTCTCATGTTTAATTAAGGTAAATGAAAAAAAATTATTTTGACAAAAAAAAAAAGTGACTAAGGAAACTAGAAATATCCTAGAAAACTTTATGGCTATTCAATGCACCAACCTCAAGTCTTCCATGCCACTAAAGATTAACAGGAATTCTCAATCCCGCTTGGTGTAATATATGAGTTTTGAGGGTGGAAAAAAAGAAAGAAAAGAAAAGAGGGTTTGGAAATTCAACAAAAGAAGCTGAAGGAGGATAGTGGAAGCTTCAGCTGTTTTTAAAGGGAAGAGAGAGGTAGGGCTTGGGCAAAAACGAAACAAAGGAAAGGAAGGGAAAAAAAAAAAAAAAAAGAGGAGAGAAAAGAAGAGAAAGGAGAAAGAATAAAGGAGGAAGGGAAAAATTTTGGCGTACTCATGACCCAGACCCCTCACCAATCCAACTTAACTCCATTTTGCAATGCCAATAAGTGATCGAAGCCTTTAATCGTCTATTCGAACAAATCATCGCAATTAGGGCTCGAAATTCGGATTTCTTGGAGATTTGTGCGGCGAAATCCAATTTTGAGTCGTTGAGCTGTGTATTTTTATAGAAATGATAGTTTAGGGTGTTGTGAAGTTATAGCATTTTATTGATAGTGATTTTAGCTTATAGTTTGCCCGAAATGGAATTTTCAATTTTGGCGCACATTTTGGTAAAGTACCAAACTGAAGCTTTGGCTCTGAATTTTAGCAGTTTTCAGTGAGGTTTTGGGGTGGCTAAGTCGGGGTTCTTGTAGTGCATCAAGAGAACTTTCTAAAGACTACAAGATGGCTTGGAACGGAATTTTGTAAAGGAAGTTATGGCGCAACAAAGTTTAGCGCGCGGGTCATGCCTAGCGAACAACAATAGGTTTTCGCTAAATGCGAGCTTTCATTAGCGCGTGGGTGTCGTTTTATCAACAAATAAGCCTAGTATAGGCGATTCATTATACAAATATCCTATTTACTCAACCTTTTGTTATTGTTTTTTCATTAATTGTTAGAGATCCGAGTGCGTTGATTCAAATAAGCGTCGTAGTTGGTTTTTGGATTTTCCCAGGTGAGTGACACTATTTCTTTTTTGTATTTTAAACTCATGTTTTGAAAAACATAGTGGATTATTGAGTTGATAAATAGCATCTTTTGTTGCATAAAACAGGATCGAGCTTTCAATGTCATTTTGTTGTTGAAAAAGATAATTATCCTTTGAATTGTGTTTGAATGATTGTCTTAAGAAAGAGTTTGTGAAATTCTTTATAAAAGAATCTTGAAACGTTTTGAAGAACGCTTTGATATTTATATACCAAATGCTTGAGTTGTGATATGACTTTCATTCTAATGTTGGATTACTGGATATTGTGATTGATGGTTGATGCTCAATGTCTCTATGAACCCTGAGGGATGTGTGGGTATATTCATACTATTCTAGGATATCATTGTGGGACAAGCCACCCACTAATAATAGCTAAAGACCTTGCCAAGGGGGAAATCTTGATCGTCTTATCACGGGCGTTACGCGTGACCATGGCTAGACATTTGAGTATGATTTGGTCAATGGAGTAGACCACTGACATGTGATTTGAGTTTGGTCGATGGAATGGACCATTGATGTATGATTTGATGAGACTAATCAATAGAATAGACCATTGATACAGGTTTTTATGAGATTGACCAATGGACTGGACCATTGGTGTTTTCAGTATTTGTATTATGAATATATATTATTTTAAAGTGAGTTATGGTTGTGTTTTAAATGTGCATAGTGATTTCTCGATCTGCTTAGAAGAAATATGTTACTCACTAAGTTGTGGTAACTCACTCCTCTCATCTACTTGTTTTTCAGGTTCTTCAATGAGTCGCAAGTAGGCCTGAGTGTTCGTTATTGGGGAGGACTTTTTGTGGTGAAGACTTTTTGGTATGAGTTATATATAGTTGATAAGTTTGTGAGTTAGCTTTCGGTGGAGGTGCATATATTAATTTAGTGGTTTGCAGCTACGTCCTACAAGAGGAAGGACGACTGTGTCATCCCCACTCTTATTGGTTTTGGGGTGTGACTCTTGGGGTCTCCGTTGATGCCTCATTCAAATCTCACCGTTAATAAAATCATCATAAATTGCCTCTATTTGCATGCAGTAATAGTTTCGATGGATGAGGCGCCGAATGGAAACGCAGACAGGGCTAGATGATCTCATCCCGTCAAAAGATGGTTTGCGAAACCAAATGTTGGACGGGTGAAGGTTTCTCGTTAGTTTGATAAACGGGTGAATTCGATAGAAAACTCGTGATTCAAGGTGAAGGTTTCTCCTTAGAAGGAACAAAAGCCCCCTTCAATGCATTGTAATTCGAGAACAACGCGTCGGGTGTCCGCCACTTTCGTTGCACAGTTTGATCCACATGAAATGAGCCGAATAAGGAAATCAACTAAAAGATACAAGTGACCACAAACGTAGCTTGTCAAGTGACTACTACTGATGAAGTTTTCGACAGGGCAATGCTCAGTGTCCTGGTATATCTGTGTGTTTCCTCTAGAATCCCAAAGCATCACGTCCATGCTTGCTCAGATAATGTTATTAGTCCTAAGATTAATGTGGGTGGGGACCTCAATAAACAATCATTCCTTTGACAAATGACCACCTGATTTAGACAGTGCCATCATTTGTTACCTGTTCGCAGCTTGCACGTAAATGTTTCTAGCGTTTCATCCATCTGTATTTTACCCCCCTTCCGTCCAACTTAATAATAAAAGATGTACCAACTGCTGAATTTGACTTGATGACTCCTGCCGCATGAAAGGATACTCGAACCACTGAGTTAAAGAAGGTCTTTTATCATCACATAGAAAAACGAAAAACCGATTCTGATTTTAGAAAATTGATGCTAAACGGGTGGTTTTGCTAGATACTTGTCAAATATACATATATATATTTTCGTAACCAAGGATCCGCCGGAGCTCCCTTTCACTTACTCTATTCGGGTTTCTCACAGTCCTCCGTGGTGGAGGACCTACAACGACTATACCTCGAAAGAGATTAGCACATGACCACAACACCATGACCCCCCACTTACAATGCTAGCAACTGCAAGTTTCGAACTCGCGACCTCAGCAATGAATGAGAGACTCTCAACTAACGCATCAATCGATGGTTGGGTCTTAGTACACGGCAAATCAATTTTTTAGACATTTATTTTCCATACCGCGAGAAACTTTGGGGTATTAAAATATTAAAGAATTTTCTTAATTAATTGCTTGACAAATGCTATTTAGGCACTCGTTAAGAAAGTTTATTTGAGAGTAGGTTTTTTTCTTTTGGGTAGTTGGAATGATAGCCATGTGTGTGTTGGTAGATGCGTAAACAAGAGATGTATTGTCATAGGTTGTTGATGCCATTATTGTAGGTTGCTGAGTATTTTCTAGGTTCTGTAGATGTATCCATTCTTCTACTCACATGGAGACGCATTAAGTTAATATGACGTGGAATTTCATTTAATCTCAATTTCGTTGACTTAAATTGATATCATCTACCGTGATACGAATATAATTATACGGACATTCGCTGTATCCCACATAGAGCGACATTGACGAACACGAAGACTGGATTTCTTAATTCAAATCCAGGGTTTGGTCTCGGCACCTCCGGAACTTGCCTCCCTCACATGCTAGAAAACATAAGTTTTCAGCAAAACTAGAAAACGGAGTCGTAAAACGTGAAGCTATGGAATTTGACCACTATCAGTGTACACGCTAATAAGAACGAGAAGGCTTGGGTTCCAGTCCAGGTCGTAGGAAACAAATTTCACAGGAGTGCCAAGAAATTCTGTTTGGCCTGTACTTTCATCATGCTAAATTGTGCGCACACGTCGCGAGGGGGGGGAAGGCGACGAGCAAGCTGAGAGAGATCGAAGGCAACAAGCTCCAAAAGCTTCCCCCGATAGACTTCAAGGGAGTCCCGAGAGTGAGCAAGCCGGAGAGGAGGGAGATTGGAGGAAGTTGTGGAGGAAGAGAGGAGTTGAGATCTGAGGGCAGATTCATAGATCCAAGAGAGAGAGAGTCGCAAGGGCCAGATTTGAGGGGGAAAGAGCGTTGTTTAGCCACCAACGACGCTGCCCGTTCACGTCCCTCTAGTTGCCGCCTACTCTCGTAGACATCGCCACTCTATCCCCAACAACTAGCCGCGACCCCTACCGCGCTGGGGCGCTGCTACTCACCCCGGCACCACTGCTCAGCCACTGATGCCATCCTTATGCCGAGCTATTGGTCCCTCGAGCCGTGCCGCCATCTCCTGACACCGTATGCATCAGCGTCGCCCCTGAAACCCTAGTCGTCGCCGTCCCCTACATCTCGTTCCTTGTTGGCCCGACGCCTACCGCCGTGCCACACCTCTAGACGTGTCCCCATCAAGCTGCAGCCCACTGCCAGAATTCTTGGCTAGTTGCTAACCCACAGTGTCTCCCTAGCAACTACTAGCGCCACTCGTCACAGCCGCCCTCCTCGACGTCGCAAAGAAGCGGAGAGGAAGAGAGGCGCAAGTTGGGTCTGAGCAGAGTCAGATGCGAATTGCAATCGGGTAGGGTTTTGGACGATTCAGGCCGGAAATGCTTAGGCCGGGTCTGGGCTGGCTGATTCTTGGCCCGAGCATTTCTTTTAATGGAAAATGGACTAAATTGGTTTAGGGTTGGTTTGTTAAAAAAAAAAAGGTTGGGTGGGGGAGAGAATTTCGAGTCGGGCCCATGCTGCAAGCCCGTCTAGGCCATGGGTGGACTACTCAGGTCGGTCCCAACTTGAGATCCCGACCCAAATCATTTTTTTATAGTTTTATATTATTATCATAAAAAATAATATTTTAAAAAAATCAATAATAATAATAATTTATTTTTCATAAATCAAAAAAATCCAAAAATATTCTACATTTTCCCAAAAATCAGAAAAAAAAAAGCCAAAAATGATTTATATTTTCAAAAAAGATTAAAAAAAAAAACCCAAAAAAATGCTTTTAATGTTTAGAAAAAAATATAAAAAGACCAAAAAATGTTTTTCTCCACAATGCATTGAAAAATCCTTGAAAATTCAAAAAGCCTTAGGTTTTAAACAAGATTAGGTACCGAAAGGGCATTAGTGATTAACTAGTGTAATCAAATCCCCAATCCTAGTTTCTCATATTGCGCAGGAGTGAAATATTTCTCTCAATATTTCGTTTGGGTTTCTAATCAACCCACTCCAAATAGATTAGTAGCGGCTCCTATTTAAAATTAACTTACAGATTAAAAACTTGGACTATAAGTCATAAATTGGTGGGTTTGAGAGAGTATGGGTTAAGCCTAATAGACTTAGCGAGCCATTAGCCTCCACAGGCGCCCGCGCAAACAGGGCGCCGAAAGAGGTCGTGACGGAAATTTCCCACAATGATGTAGACAAACATTCGTTATAAATGAGTTTCTTCGTTAGTCCTTTATCTTATCGACAATTAAGAGTAATCTAATCGAGTAATTTGTTAGAATAGTGTATTACTTGATTTTTTACAAGGGTAGCACATATGCGTAAACGAGGATATCAATCAACTCCCATGCTTTATTGGAGAGGTTAGCACATAGAGGAGCTTTGAAATGTCAGTGTTTATACAGGTGCTCTGCAACAAAAGAAAGGAGCTCCCACTCCGAGTAATAAAATTTTAGTAGGACTGCGTTCTTTATGTTTGTGCTACTTTTCTTCTCTTTTTTTAAAGTTTAGCATGAAGTGTGAAATTATTTGTCATATGTACAAGATCGTGAATCATTGCCAGCTATCTAGTGCTTTTGGAGGTCTAGAACTTTTGCAATTATATTCCAATTTTGTCCATCAATAACCGAATCTCTGAGCAAGTACAAAACCAAAGTATCCAGGCAAACCATATCATGCTACCGTAAGTAACAACAAGGACTGTGGTTTATCACACACTTTATTTTACTTTAAGAAGTTGCAGTTAATTAAGCTCCGAGTTTGGTTCTTCTGTGCCATTTTCAAGCATCCTTAATGCACCTAACGAAAAAACAATGCCAACAATCATGTATATGCATACATGAACCACGAAGTAATCGTTGAAAAGTTCGCGTGTATAGGTTCAGTAGTTTTCCAAAATACAAACGCTTTGTCATAGACATGAGAAATATATTAACTGCATAGGAAAGAAAAACATAAATCAAGACAAGCACACTGTAACGCAGTGTGAAGGAGCGAGCATGTAGAAAAACACAGCAAGCCCGGCCCCCGAAAAGGGAGCCATGAAAAAACGACGGAGTTTCTTTTCTTGTTCACTAGCGAGCCCCGGCGGATTACTAAAAATAAAAAATTTGGTTTCAGTTCGAATATTCCATACACTACTGGAAATCATATTTGTTAATTTTTTATATATATATAATTAGGAAAAGTTGGTGACCTTCTATGCTCCTGCTTTAGTTCCTGTTTGGATGGTGATTGCCATTTTATCGAAAAGATTAAGAACCCATCACATACAATACATGAATCATATTAATTATTGAAAGATTTCCATCCATGCATAGCGTATATATAATTCAGTCAATTTTTACGATCACAGAAAGAGAAAAGATATGGCTGATTCTATGATCAGCCCGAAATAAAAAATTACTACCTATAATTATCCATAAAAGCCTATCAGCACACTCAAAATACTTGAAATAAATAATCAATCTACACGAGACCCACAAGTCGAGTGTGCAAGTCGGCATCGATTGCGCATTTGGCAACAACGGCCTCTTTGTTTGGATATATTACTCTCCATTTTCCTGTGAAAAGTTACTATTGATATTTGGAAAAGCTATTAGCTATTTATAGATATATATATCACAAGTTATTTTTCCATATAAAAACTTAATTGTGAGATAATAATGTGGATAATTTACCTCTCAAATATATGTTACTAGTTACTTTCTATCCAAAGAAATTAGTAATTACTGGTACAGTTGCTTTTCATCCTATATTAGGAGAAAAGTTATTGACTGGAAAAAGATGGATACTTTCTCTTGTGTAAGATAACTATGATTATGCAAAATTTGCAGATCACCAATGAAACCACTAATTAATGTCATGTAATTCTATTTCTTCTGTTTTCGTTGAGTTCCCATTTAAATTTTTTATTTCTGCTGCGTTTGAGTCATGTTTTATGACGTCAAAAGTTACCAATCAACTTAATTCATAATTAAATTACTATGCATCATTTGTTAATGAAATGTTTTTCTCAATCATTACTTAATTCTTATTTTTGTGTTCAAAGAGCCGTGTTCACATGTTGTGTCAAAAATTATCACTCACAACCAATTAAATCCAACTTATTTTCCTACAATTTAAATATCTTTTTTGTTAAAAGGTCGACTTCTTTCTGGGCATAAACTAAATTTAGTACTGGAAAGGAAAATAATGAACTGTGAAGTTTTTGTAATTGATTATAAGTAAAGAATTTCTATACCAAAGAAATTCTAGGTGGACCCAGTTATTAAGCACCATGAAACATTTCATGCCTCAACCATCAATCTAATGTATAACATTCTCAAAAGTTCAAAAGCCAATTTTTTTTGTAATATCTACATTTAATAATCTGAATCTGGCATCACTTTTAATGGACTTAAAAATGTCATTCACAGTAACTATGATAGAGCTATCATGATTTATTATTCCTATCTATTCAAATATGATATTAATATGTCTTCATTCCAAGCAAGTTTTAAAAGAAAGAGGATAGCAAGCTTCATTTCAAGCTGTGAAACTATTTATTGGAGTTCTTTCCCCAAGAAAATACTTGTTAGAAGTTCTCCACAGCTTCATGATCTACTGAGATAGAAAGATGATGAGGTCTACAAATGAATTTTTAATTTTGATGGCAATGGTACATCGCACAATTGACCAAGCAATCATATGCAAAAGAGTACATTAGGAGTAATTTATATTCGTCATCCTTGATGTCAAATTTCAAGAGATTATCTCATCTATTTTTAAAGACGAAGATATCACGAAATCATTACACTATGAATGTGTATGGGCCACAAGAGAAAATTATTGGCTAACGAAGTTATTAGGAAGGATCATCATCATTTCTTATAGCTTTTCCTTGAAAGTTCTCAACTAAAAGCGTGGAAAATTTCCAAACTAACACATTAGACAATTCACTTTAATGAACAAACAACCAAACCATTTTTTTTTCTACCTCTTATTTTACTCAAACGGTCAATGTTTCCATCTATCTGTATTTGTCCATCTTCTAGATCTGGTTTTGGAGAGTCCAGATTTATTCGTTCTCTGCACTCCAACTTGACTTGAACTCGCTGATGTTCATATTTCTAAGTCAACAATATATACACACACACATGGATGATGAAAGTTCATTTGTGTAGCTGGAAAGTTGAAAAAAGAAGAAAGAAAGATGGTGGCTGCAGATAACAAATGGGGGAACAGATATAATAAAGAATTATCCAAGAAGCATAGACAAATAAATATGTCAATGCATGCATTATTGCTCACACATGTTGACGCTAGAGTTGATCTTCCGTTTTCCAAAATGTTTGCATCAATGAATTGTTATTATATTGTATTAACTGGTTATGATAAAAACACCTCATAGCTTTATTTCTCAAACTCACTCTTCTATGTATTTTCTTGATTAGTTTCCCAAGGTGTGTGGCTTGCCTTACAAGTTACAACTCAAAGCATATATATTGATTTCGGTAGCTTTAACTTGCCTTCTTTTTCCCACTATGCACTATGCCTGTTTTATTTGGAAAAAAATAATTATTTTCCTCGCATGTGCAAGCATCTCTGTAATTGGCTCGTTGTGTCCATTAATATAGCAGACTATCTGATCTTTTGGGATGAAAGTGAGCTTATAGCTGCAAGCTGTAATCTTTTGTGTTCTGAGTTACGTTTTGTTTCGCAGCTCTTTTAGGATTTGCTTTGCTTGGAAGCTTTCTATCTTCTTCTAATGTTTAATTATGATAAAGGGCGCGTTTGGTAACGATTCTGTTCCAGGGGAAAAGTTTTTTATGGATTTTTTTTTTTTTGTTTCTGTTCCCGGAAACAATTTCTTAGTATAAAAACGCGCTTAGTAACTGCAAAAAAAATATATTCCCAAGATAGAAATGTGTTTGATAAAATTGTATAATTTTGTTGTTTCTTTTAATTTTTAATATTTTTATTATATTTTTCCTTTTTTTCTTCATTATTTTTTATTTTTTCTTTTTTTTTCCTTCTTCCTCCTTGGTGGCCGGCAATCGACTGGGCGAGGTCTGGCAAGCTTGCTGAAGCCTCACCAAGCCACCGCGAGGCTCGGCCTCACCAGATCTGGGCGAGGTCGAACCTCACCGATGGCCTTGGTGCCTAGGCGAGCCTCGCCAAGCCACCGGCGAGGCTCGACCTTGCCCAGGCTGCGCGAGGTCGGCCTCGTGCCGGCCAGCAAGGCTCTCGGCCTCACCTTGGCTGGGTGAGGTCGACCTCGGCCAAATCTAGCGAGGCCGACCTCGCCTCGCCGATCCACCACCAAGCGACGCCGTCCTGGAGGTGGCTCGACCTCGCCTCGCCGATCCACCACCAAGCGACGCCGTCCTGGAGGTGGCTCGGCCGAGCTTGGCCTCACCATATTTGGGCAAGGCCGCCTCGCCATGGAGAAGAAGAAGAAGAAGAAGAAGAAGAAGAAGAAGAAGAAGAAGAAGAAGAAGAAGAAGAAATAAAAAAAGAGAGAGAAAAATTGTTCTCGAGAATAATAAGCTATTTTTTCTACTTCTTATTTCTGTTCCAAATCTATTCCCGAGATCAAAAAAATAGATTTTTTGTTTTCAGAAACAAAAACTTTACCAAACAGGCTTCTATTCTTTTTTTGTTCCCCGGAATAAAAGAATAGAAATTTTTGTTCCAAGGACAAATAGATTTTACCAAACAGGGCCTAAATGAATGAAATTTCCTTTTGACAAAAAATAAAATAAAATGTGACTGAGGAAACTAAATATTTCCCAGAAAACTTTATGGATATTCAATGCCCTAACCTCAAGTATTGCACGGTACTAAAGCTAACAAGAATTCTCAATCCTGCTTGTGGTCTCCGTTAATGCCTCAATCAAATCTCACCGTTAATAAAATTATCATAAATTTCACGACTGTCTCTTTGCATGCAGTAATAATTTCAACGGATGAGGCACCGAATGGAAACGCAGATGGGGCCATAGATGATCTCGTCCTGCTAAAGATGGCTTGCGTGACCGAATGTTGAATGGGTAAAGGTTTCTTGTTAGTTTAATAAACGGGTGAATTCCAGAGAAAACTCTTGATTCAAGGTTAAGGTTTATTGTTAGCTTAATAAACGGGTAAATAGATGTCAAATGTTGAACGGAGTCTTGTTATAATTGTATATTTTTACGATTATTTAACTTTCCATTGGCATGTCAATATAGGGCACCCTCCTCCTTCCATGAAGTTCAAGCAATAGCTGTATAAAGATTAAAAAAAGGCCAAGAAACGAAACAATCAAAGTCCAAGTTGTATTGAGTGAACGGAACAATATTCACGTGAATGTCTCATTCGTTGCGAAAGAATATTTTTGAAACTTTGAATTAGATTCTTTTCATTTTAACTTTTTTTTCCTTGCGCATACATGTTTCTAATGTTTCATCTTTCTGTATTTTGTCCACCTTCTAGCTATCAATTTGAATGAGCCCAAAATCTCTCTCTCTCTCTCTCTCTCTCTCTCTCTCTCTCTCTCTCTCTCTCTCTCTCTCTCTCTCTCTCGTGGTTTTGCCAGATACTTGTCATATTTGACATGACACGCAGCAGTTCAATTTTTAAGACGTTCATACCACAAGAAATTTCGGTGCATAAAAAATTTAAAGAATTTTCACAATCAATTGCTTGACAAATGCCAGTTAGATACTTGTTAAGAAAATTCATTTAGGAAAAGTTGATTTTTTTAGGTAAAATAATTGCCATGTGTTTGTTGGTAGATGTGTAAACGAGAGATGAATTGTCTTATATCGTCGACGCCATTATTGTAGGTTGCTGAGTATTTTCTAGATTCTGCAGATGTATACTTTCTTGTACTCATCTGTAGAATCATGAAATTAATATGACATGGAATTACCTACATAAAATCTCATTTTCCTTGACTTCCGTAATCTAAAATAGGAAGTGCTATGATGATCCATGAGCTAGGAAACTCCCCAGCAAAACCAACCTGATCTTGCACCACCTAGTTGATGCTACACTGCTCAGACTATTTGCATTAGATGCAAATATGTCCACTCACCGCACATTTAATGGCCATCTTAATGCTGATCTTTTTCTCTCGAGCTGAGCAATCCCAACAACATTTATCATATTGTTTTATTATAAAGTAGTTGGGTAATATTTTAATTGGGTCAGCTAGGGCGCGTTTGGTAACGATTCTGTTCCTGGGAACAAATTCTGATCAGAAATGATTATTTTTTATTCTGTTCCCGGGAACTGATTCTAAGTAAAGAACGCGTTTGATAACTGTACAAAATTTCTGATTCTGGAATTGAATTGCGTTTGGTACCATGTTCATTGATTCTATTCCAAATCAATTTATTTTAATTTTTAAATAATTTTTATAATTTTTCTATTTTTTCTTTTTTTTTCTTTTTTTTTTTCCTATTCTAATTCTTCTTCAGGCCGGTTGCCGGCCCTCGTCGGCTCGGCCTCGCCGGCAGCTGGGCGAGGCCCGCCTGGCCACCGGCGGGGTTGGGCAAGCCTCGTTGATGGCTAGGCTTGCCTCCGGTGAGCTCAATGGACCTCGCCCTAGCCTGGCGAGCTTGTCGGACTGGTTGCCGACGACCGGCGACGGTGGTGGATGGCGACGAGCAGTGGCAGATGCCGGCGGGCGGCGGCGGACGGCGAGGGATGGCGACGGGTGGCGGTCGCAAGATGGCGGTCGATGAAGAAGAAGAAAATAAAAGAAGAAGAGTTTTGATTCTCAATTTTGTTCCCAGAACGAGAATCAATTTTTTTTTTTTATTCTTGATTCTCGTCTCAAACTGATTCTAGGAACAAAAATTTTACCAAACGCGATTCTCATCCCAAACTGATTCTGGGAACAAAAAATCAAAATACGGCACTGTTGGGATGGTTACCAAACAGGCCCCTAGTGCTTTTTAGCTACGGATCTGCTAAATTAGGTAAGAGTCATTTGATTGAACATGTAAGTCAATGATGCAACTACAATTTTGATTAAGTTGGTAATCTCTGTTGTGATATAATATAATTATACAGACGTTCGCTGTTTCCCACGTATAACAACATTGACGAACGCGAAGACTGGATATCTTAATTCAAATCTAGGGTGTAGTCTTGGCATCTCCGGAACTTGCCCCCCTCACATGCAAGTGTCAACGAGCCGGGTAGGTTGGTCAACGGGTCGCTTGTTTCTTGAAGGGGCACTACCCCACCATTAATCATCATGAAATTACCAACAAAATCAATAGTACTACTTCACAAAGAGTTTAAGGTATAAATTGCGGACCCTTTGATGCTGGAAAGCAAACACTCGCGTTCTTGACTTCCCAGAGGATGGCTCCTGCAATGGAGAGAGATAGAGACAGAGGCTCGAGGATTGAGTACGAGGTGTTCTTTGTTAAATATAAAGGAACAAGAGTTGAAGAAGAAGAACGGCAACGGCACGTGTTGAAAAACAATAAACAAAAGAAAGCAGAGGACTTGGCGATGCAGCAAACTACAAAGAAATGATGATCAATGGTGAAGAACTCATGATGAAGACCAGCTTGGATTGACATCAATGAAGGAGATGCCTGAAGTGGAGAATGACATGGATCGCCAAGATATATAAAACTAACACGTGTGCTATGAGGTGTAATATGTTAGTTGTATTATGTTTTCCTTATGAACTACATTTGGTTTTATCTGTTACTAGGGGAAAATAATACTTCTTCTTATATAATAAGGAGACGTGAGGGTAGAGAGAAGAAAGGTGGAGATAGTGAAAGAGTGAGAGATATCCTCCATGAATGCTCTGCATCACAGTATCAAATGAAAGCTTCGAAGGAATGATCAATGGCTGAAGATTTCAATGCAGAAGATACAAGTAAGATAGAGCAGAGGAGGTAGAACAAAGGATCTTTATTCATTGTTGTTTCAAATACTTTGTACTACAATAATACTTTGATACAATGAAATACGAAGCACTTCCAGAATTGATTACTCTATCCTAGATTCTATTCTTCATCTCCATCTACATTTGTTCATCTTCATATCTCCATCTGGTTCTCCATCTTCACATGGTATCAAAGCATGGTTGATTTACTGTATCGGATGGAAAGTTTTATTCAGAAGTTGCTATTCATGTCAAAATGGAGAACCTGAAGCAACAGCAACTTCAAAATCTTACGGTAAACATATAAGGATTCTTCAGTATTACTGATATCTTCTCTCTCAAGCTGAAAGTTTGTGATAATGGCAATAAGAACACCAAAGTATCCTTTCCCAATACATGTGAACATCTCGAATTTTGTCACAATCAAATTTGCCAAAGATAATTTTCTGTTGTGGCAAGCTCAGATCCAAAGATTTCTAAAAAGCCAAGAGCTCTTTGGTTTCATTAATGGTGATATTCTTTCACCTCCTTGAATGCTGCAAAATGATGTTGAAGGTTGTGAATCTGAACTAGTTAATCCTGACTATGCTGACTGGACAAGAACAGATCAGTTGGTATCGTCTTGGATCAGTGGAGCTGTCACTGAGAGTATTTTGAGCCTAATAATTGGTTTAGAGACTTCTTTTGAAGTATGGCAGACACTTCTAAAGCGATTTACACATAAATCAATTGCTAGGGAATTTGAACTTAGAGGGAAACTACAATCCTGCCAGAAGCTTGATCAAACTCTCTCTGTATATCTCAGAGAATACAAATCTATATGTGATCAGTTGAATGCAATAGGCAAACCTGTGGATGAAATAACCAAAATTTTTGGTGTGCTAGAAGGTTTAGGCTCTGAATATGAAAATCTTTGAACTACCACATATTGTTTAAAGCCTCAACCTGATTATGATGAGGTTATTGCTCAGCTAGAAAGGTTTGAGTCAAGGATGAAAAATTATTCAAGAAGTCAGTTCAATCCCAATTTGGCCTATTTTGGGCAAAGACAATCTCAGATGCAGCCTAAAGAGAATACTGATGGAGAATATATTTCTCAAACCTCTGGATTTATAGCTCAAAGAGGAAGTTACAGGGGTGGCCGCAGTTATGGTCGTGGCAGAGCTGCTAATAATAGAGGTCGAGGATTTGGTTATGCTGAAAGAAATCAGAATTATAGAAGAGAATCACCAATTCAAGTGCAAGGAGATCAACATTTCAGACAAAGAAATACCTTCTCTGCAGCTAATCAGGGATTTCGACCCTATGCCACTTATTCTCAAAGGTACCAGAATACCAAATCTTATCCTTCTTTCTCATTAAACTCAAGTAAAAATCTGCAGGATGAGAAAGACACAGGTACTGCTAGATTGGAATGCTAAATATGTAAACGACCTGGGCATGATGCTCTCCGTTGCTGGTATCGCTTTGACAACTCTTATCAAGTAGAAGATATTCCAGCAGTACTGACAGCAATGCATATTGAAGATCCAAAAGGAAGTGAATGGTACCCTGATACTGGTGCTACAGCCCACATCAGTACTAATCCCAGTATTCTTCATACCTTTTCTAAATACCAAGGATCCGATACTATGATGGTAGGAAATGGATCGTGTTTACCTATTACACATATTGGTAACACCTGTCTAAATACAGAAGGTGATACATTACCTCTTAATGATGTTCTCATAGTACCAGAAATAAAGAAGAATCTTCTTTCAGTTTCGAAGCTCACAAATGACTATCCTTGCTCATTTATCTTTGACAAACTTGGTGTTTATGTAAAGGACAACAATACCAAAGTAACAGTCAAGCTCGGAAGGAAGACTAGAGGCCTCTATCAAGTTGATACACAGACTACAACAACTTTCTTTACTCAAAGGCAGAAAACTGTGGATGAAGACATATGGCACCAGAGGCTGGCTCATACAAATTCTCAGATAGTGAAACATCTACAACATCAGAAGCTGATCCAATTTAATTCAACTTCTTCGAATGTTTGCAGCAGCTGTCAAATAGCAAAAAGTACAGCTCTATCCTTTCCATTATCAGATTCTACATCGAATTTGCCATTAGAAAAGATTCACTTTGACATTTGGGGACCCTCACCAGTCAATTCTTTTCAGAAGTTTAGATACTATGTGATTTTTGTTGACAGTTTCTCACGATATAGCTGGCTATATCCCATGAAGTTGAAGTCTGAGTTCTATGATATCTTTGTTCGATTTCAGAAATTAGTTGAGAAACAATACAATCATCAAATCAAAATTTTCCAAAGTGATGGAGGAGGGGAGTTTGTAAGTAACAGATTCCAATGTCATCTGCAGAATTGTGGCATAAAACAACATCTATCTTGTCCACACACTCCAGAACAGAATGGGGTTTTAGAGAGAAAACATCGTCACATTGTAGAACTGGGATTAGCCATGTTATATCACTCCAAGGTTCCACTGAAATTTTGGGTGGATGCCTTTGTCACAGCAAATTACCTTGTAAATATACTTCCAACACCAAAACTAAAGATGGATACACCCTATAACAAGATTCATAATAGTCAGCCACAGTATGATCATTTGAGGGTGTTTGGTTGTGCATGTTATCCATGCTTAAGACCATACACAACACAAATTTGATCCTCGATCCCTTACCTATGTATTTCTGGGATACAGTGAACTGCATAAAGGGTATAGATGTCTTGTACCTACTGATAATCGCATATATATCAGTAGGCATGTAGTTTTTGATGAAACACTTTTTCCTTTCACAAAGAGGGTGATCAACGAATATGGACAGTATACACCTTTATATAGACAATGGATTGGAGAAGTTCAATTGCTCAAACCTCCAAGTACTGACACAACAAACAATAGCTCTCTTCATCAGTCAGCATGCAAAAGTCAGTATCATCCTATTATGGATAGTTATTACAATGAACAGATGCCACAAGCTACTTCATCAGCACCAATGTAGAATGACTTCATCATAGAAACACAACCAGTATCTGGCTCTCCATCTTCACAAAATGTACTACCTACTAATATTAGCCTTGAACCAGAACAACACAATCTTGGCCTATCCTCTTCTCAAAGTAATCATGTTGTTCATCATATGCAGACTCGACTCAAAACAGGTATTATCAAGCCAAATCCAAAATATGCTTGTTTGGTTGAGTATCGAGTTCCCATGGAACTAAGATCCATTAAGTCAGCATTGGCTGATAAAGCCTGGTACAGTGCAATGCAAGAAGAAATGAGTGCTCTGTATGACAATCACACCTGGACACTGGTTCCAAGAACAAACCAGATGAATGTTGTAGGCTGTGAGTGGGTCTTTAAGACCAAACTAGCACCTGATGGTAGTCTAGACAGGCTAAAGGATCGACTAGTAGCTAAAGGCTTTCATCAAGAAGCAGGACTTGACTTTCATGAGACTTTCAGCCCTGTTGTGAAACATGCAACAATTCGCATAGTACTATCCATAGCTCTAACGAAACAATGGCCAATACATCAACTTGATGTGAAAAATGCCTTTCTTCATGGAGACTTGAATGAAACTATCTATATGGAACAGCCTCCTGGCTTCATACATCCTCAAAAATCAAGTTATGTATGTCTACTTCACAAGTCCTTATATGGCCTTCGACAAGCTCCAAGAGCCTGGTTCGATAAGTTCAGCAACTTTCTTCTTGAAATTGGTTTTTTCTGTAGCACACATGATCCCTCCTTATTTGTTCTTCATACTGAGTCACATACAGTATTGTTGTTGCTATATGTCGATGATATCATCTTGACAGGTAGCTCACCTCAACTTTTAACCACATTGATTCAAAATCTCAGTCTTCAGTTCCATATGAAGGACGTTGGATATCTTCACTACTTCTTAGGCATTGAAGCCAAACGCACCTTACATAATTTATTTCTATGCCAAACAAAATATGCTGTTGACTTACTCAAACGAGCTCATATGACAGATTGCAAACCAATCTCAACACCTTTGCCATTTCAATCAGTTCTCATGGTCAATGCTGAAACTCAGCTAACAGATCCTGTTGAATACAGAAGCATGGTAGGTGGTCTTCAATACTTAACAATAACTCGACCAGATCTAGTTTTTGCAACAAATCTTCTCTGTCAAAAGATGCAACATCCAACAGTGGCAGACTTTCATCAATTAAAAAGAGTCCTTCGATATGTCAAAAGGATTGTCCACCTTTGATTCTATCTCCACTCCCGAAGTTCAACAAGTCTCTATGGTTTTTCAAATGCTGACTGGGCAGGATGTCCTACCACTCGACAATCTACTACAGGTTTCTGCACTTTTCTTGGCTCTAATTTGATTTCTTGGTCAGCCAAGAAACAATCCACTGTTTCAAGGTCCTCCACAGAAGCAAAGTATCGGGCACTAGCTTCTACAACAGCTGAACTAACTTGGATCAGCTTTGTGTTACGTGATATTGGTATTCCTCTTGCAGCAGCTACATCTTTATTTTGTGACAACAGATCAGCTATTTCCCTCACAGCAAATCCAATATTGCATGCTTGTACAAAGCACATTGAAGTTTATTTTCACTTCGTTCGTGAAAAGGTGTCTTCCGGTTCCATTCAGGTCCAACATATTCCTAGCCATCTTCAGTTAGCTAACATTTTCACTAAATCCATCTCCCGATCAGCTCATATGTCTCTTCGCACCAAATTGGGAATGGGATCCTTCACCCTTCCCAATTTGAGGGGGGATGTTAAATATAAAGGAACAAGAGTTGAAGAAGAAGAACGGCAACGGCACATGTTGAAAAACAATAAACAAAAGAAAGCAGAGGACTTGGCGATGCAGCAAACTACAAAGAAATGATGATCAACGGTGAAGAACTCATGATGAAGACCAGCTTGGATCGACATCAATGAAGGAGATGCCTGAAGTGGAGAATGACATGGATCGCCAAGATATATAAAACTAACACGTGTGCTATGAGGTGTAATATGTTAGTTGTATTATGTTTTCCTTATGAACTACATTTGGTTTTATCTGTTACTAGGGGAAAATAATACTTCTTCTTATATAATAAGGAGACGTGAGGGTAGAGAGAAAAAAAGGTGGAGATAGTGAAAGAGTGAGAGATATCCTCCATGAATGCTCTGCATCATAGTATCAAATGAAAGCTTCGAAGGAATGATCAATGGCTGAAGATTTCAATGCAGAAGATACAAGTAAGATAGAGCAGAGGAGGTAGAACAGAGGATCTTTATTCATTGTTTTTTCAAATACTTTGTACTACAATGATACTTTGATACAATGAAATACGAAGCACTTCCAGAATTGATTACTCTATCCTAGATTCTATTCTTCATCTCCATCTACATTTGTTCATCTTCATATCTCCATCTAGTTCTCCATCTTCACATTCTTGAGCTTTAGAGGGCTCGACAATCGCAAAACATTCACTGATTGCCTCTACGAAGGCATGAAAGATGCAGGGATCCGCGTCTTCAGGGATGACAATGAGCTCTGTGCTGGGCAAAAGATCAAGGAAGAGCTCCCACGGGCCATCCAGAGCTCCAGGGTCTACATGCCCATCTTGTCGAGGCACTATGCATCTAGTAAATGGTGCCTTGACGAGCTTGCCGAGATGATCAAGATGGCGTCAGAGCCAGACAGCATGAAAGAGATCCTCCCCTTTTATCTCCATGTGAAATCGGACGACGTCAAGCTCAATACTCCGCTGTACCGTGATGTGTTTGTGCAGCACGAGAAGAACTTCGTAGCAGACCGAGTGGAGTCGTGGCGTGACGCCCTTAAAAAGGTCGGGGAAATAAAGCGATGGAACGTGAAGGATGATACAGGGTAAGGAATTTCGTGGGGAACTTTATTTTCTCTTCATATCCGTTATATTTGAGTAAATAGGAGAGCGATAAGTCTCCTAAAACTAGATTTATTTTCATCATAAGCTCTTCAATTTCTGTGTTTAGAGTGAAATTAAATGTCTCACGCATCGGTGCAGCTATGGCAAACTCATTAAAGAGATAATTCAGGAGGTCCTGATTAAGCTGAATGCCAGATACAAGAATGTGACCGAAAACTTAGTCGAAGATCATGTTCAGATTGACGCGATGATGAAGCTGTTGGACGTTGACTACAGTGGGGTGCGTTTTGTGGGAGTCCATGGAATAGGTGGTATTGGTAAGACAACACTTGCAAAAGTCATTTACAACAAATTATATTCTCACTTTGACCGCTACAGTTTCCTCGAAAATGTCCGAGAGATCTCCAGAAGATCGAACGGTATCATCTACTTGCAGAAGCAACTTCTGTCAAGCATCCTCCATTCGACGTGCAGCAACAGTATTTTTGTTCGTGACAATGACCAAGGGATTGGCATGATAAAGAAGGCACTTTGCGACAAGAAAATCCTCATTGTGCTCGATGATGTGGAAAAAAAAGAGCAGCTCGAAAAGCTAATTGGGAAGAGCGATTGGTTTGAAAACGGAAGCAGGGGCATTATAACAACTAGGAACATGAGCGTCCTGACTGACCGGACGGAAAGGTTAGAGGTCGACGCTGTCCCGAATCGACATGAAGGAATCTTGACATATGAAGTCAAGGAAATGGGATTCAGTCAAGCGCTTCAGCTATTCTGCCGACATTCCTTTAGAAGAGACTTTCCTACAGAAGATTACAATATCCTATCAAGACAGATCATCTCGATTTTAGGGAAGCTTCCTTTGGCTATCGAGGTGATAGGGTCATCTCTTTCTGGCGTTTCCACTGACAAGGCCTTATGGGAAGAGACGCTGAAGAAGTTACAGAAAGTTCCTCCGAAGGAAGTCCAAGAGACGTTGATGATAAGTTACGAGGGATTAGAACCAACGCAGCGGAAAGTTTTTCTGGACATCGCATGCTTTTTCATAAAAGAAAATAATAAATATCCAATTTTCATGTGGAGTGATTGTGAATACTATCCTCATGATGCAATCAGAGTCCTCCTTCTTAGGTCCTTGATAAAGATTGGAGATGATAATAAGTTTTCAATGCATGATCAAGTTAGGGATCTTGGAAGGCACATTGTCTACGAAGAGAATTGCAGATTTCCTGGCAAGCGTAGCAGGGTATGGAATCCTGAGGAGGCATTGAACTTATTGAGGAATAAACAGGTATAACTTAACAGAATGTAATTTACAGGCCATTCTGCTAGTTATTTCCAGGAAGTAGACAAACTTCACAAGTGGCTCACAGAGTTAACTTTTTCCTATATTGTATTATTTGTTCTCATTCATGCTTGATCTCTAATGGCAGGCAAGTGAAGAAATAGAAGCACTGAGTCTGAGCCATAATGGTCAAAGTGATGGTAGTGGCTATACCTTCACTGATGAAGAATTACAGAGACTACGGAGTCTAAGGTTCCACCGAGGGAAAGGGTTGAATTTCGTCGGCAACTTCAAAGATCACTGTGAGCTAAGATGGCTTTCTTGGCATGAGTGTCCTCCAAATTTCACAGCGATGAATTTTTGCCTAGTTAATGTGGTGGTGCTCGACCTTTCCAGGAGTAAAATTACTGAAGACTGGACTGGGTGGAGTCAAATCAAGGTATTAATGTCTCCCCATATTGGCTTTTGATGCTTCTAATACTTGGAACACAATGTTTTTTGTCCTTCTTTATATGATGTTTATTTTTTGTGCAGATGGCGAAAAAGTTAAAAGTTTTAGATTTGAGAAGCTGCAATTGCTTGAGAAGCACACCTGACTTGTCTAACTTCGCGTATCTGGAGATGCTGATTCTTGCTTGGTGTTCCAAGTTAGTCACCATAGATCGCTCCATTATTAACCTACAGAACTTGAGCACTCTGAATATGGAAGGATGCAATTCTCTTCACGAATTGCCAGAAGAAGTTGGTTCTCTAAAATCTTTGACGGAGTTAATCATGCCCAAATATTCTCTGCTGTGCAAGCTTCCGGAGACAATTAGCAATTTGCAATCTTTGTCAAGTTTGAGTATAAAATGGAATGAGAGAATAAGCAGACTCCCACACTCTATTGGAATACTAGCGAAAATCAAGCATTTGTCTATAGAAGGTTGCAAAGGGATCAAGGAGCTTCCGCACTCACTCGGAAAATTAGAATCGCTGATTGAGCTAGATCTGTCATTCTCAGGAGTAGTCAATGTACCCGATTCAATCGCAAATCTGAGGAAGCTCAAATTCATCAGGATGGGAAACACCAAGATAGGAAAGTTGCCTGACGCCATTGGGCAATTGGAGATGCTTGAAGAGTTACATTGCCCAGAGTGTCAGCACCTATCTGGTGAAATCCCATGTAGCATTGGGGAATTGTCCCATTTAAGGATCTTGGACGTATCGGGCACTCGCGTCTCTGGATTGCCAGCCACAATGAGTCATCTCCCTTGTCTCAAACAACTTGAGTTGAAGGAGTGCCATGAGCTTCGACAATTGCCGGAGCTTCCCTCGAGCTTGACAAGCTTTACCCTTGATGTTTATCACTGTCAAATCACTCCAGACCTTACAAACCTAGTTAATTTAGAACACTTGGACTTATCGTTCCACAGGGATTATCTTGGGGGCACTGGCAAGTGGAAGGAACTTCTCTCACTTTGGAAAAACATAAAATCCATCCACAGACTTCCATCTAGCTTGTCAACCTTGAAACTTACCGATATCACACCTCTGCCACAGTTTTCCAGCTTTAGGAACCTGTCAAAACTCTCCATTTCTAGCTGCTTGATGACGCATTTTCCAGTTCTTGAACACCTGGAGAATTTGAGGTAATTGTCCGTAGAAAAATGTGCATCCCTCGTGGGAATGCCCGATCTATCAAGCTTGAAGAATCTGGAAACCTTGTATCTATCCGACTTACAAGAACTGGTAGAAGTACAAGGTCTGGGGAATTGGAATCTCTGCAGTCCCTAAAGATTACATGTTGTGGGTCAATAGAAATATTGCCCAACCTAAAGAAGCTGGAAAAGCTGAAGCATTTCGATCTGGAATGTTGTCCAGGGCTAAGATGCATTGAAGGCCTAAGTGGCTTACAACGTTTGACCCATGTGACTGTTAAAGATTGTGAGTCCCTGCAAAGTTTGCCAGATTTACCGAGAGGAACCAAGCTAGACACAGATTGGGAATCACCAGAAACATCGGACCCTTGTGTTTATATCAGCGGCTAGACCAATCGGAGCCTTGGATCCACTCATACAGGAGATCGGGACACAAAGTCTGAAGATTACACAACGCAGCTCTTGCTAAGAGATCTTTGGATGGCAATCTCCCGAGCCAGGATGGTAACCGTCATATTCAGCATTTCTTTTAGGTAAGGACAGGAAGTCTACAGAACAGTGGATAGTCCTATAGCATAAGGTGTCAAATTGGAGATTGTATCCACATCGTTTAATAAATATAAATTTGGCACTAATTTTCTTGATATTTATTTGTCTACGATCATAAATGGCTAAATGTCCTGTTTTTCTGCACTGCAGTTTCTCTGAAACATGATATCATATGACAGAATGGTTGTGTAACTTGTGTTCATTTTTTATATTAATGCGCTAAGTTTTCCCCCTTTTTTCATTTACAACTTCTCATACAGTCAGGAGCAAAAGAAAGTCACTCTTAGTAGTCCGCAAGTTATACTTTCCCAGTAACTATTCCTCTTCTATACCCTAGGAAAAGCTACAATCTTATGATCTATTTGCAGTCATAATTCTGGCCAGGTCTGTATTTGAACTTATGTAGATTATTTCATGTTTCAATTTTAATTGACAGGAGGCATAAGCTTTTAGCAAAGCTGGAAATCATAAGCATAAAGCTATAAAATTTGACCACCATCGGTGTACCAATTTTCGTGGAATTCCACACCAATTATGAAAGAGAAGATTTGTGATCCAGATTGGAGTAAACAAATTTCACAGTTGTGCCAACAAATTCTATTTGGCCTATACTCTAAAACAATTACCAAACTTCTCCAATCTGGTTTTGTCACTATGAATTTGCCACTATCACTACCATGAATGCTAAATTCTGTCTGTCATCAATCCTGAATGCCACCCGACCAAAGCTGCTGATGGTGCATGCTGTTAGAGAACTTGGTGAAAGATGCTTGAAGACATCTTGTGTCGTTCACGCTGCATCAATCCTAAAGTGGTCAATGGGGCTTGAATCACTAAAATTCTGCATCAGGAACAGGGTCTAAATTCCTTTTATGAACAAAAGAACTTTGCAAACAAATGAAAGTATGAAAGACGTATTTCATAACCAGCATAAACCCTTGACCTGCAAGTTTCCTCAAGGCAATTGGCAATTTGACATCTTGGTCGAGTTTGAATATCAAACCGAATGAGAGAATAAGCAGACTCCCACACTCTATCAGAGCCTTAGCAAAAGACACTCTTTTTTGTGTATAGAATGTTGCAAAGGACTTGAGGAGCTTCCACACTCACCTGAGAAATTAGCATTGCTGATTGAGTTAGGTCTGTTGTTCCCAGGAGTAGTCAATGTACCCGATTCAATCGGAAATCTGAAGAAATTCATAGTCACCAGGATGGGAAACATGAAGATAGGAAAGTTACCTGACTCAATCGGGCATTTGGAGATGCTTGAAGAGTTACATTGCCCAGACTGTCAGGGCATATCCAGTGAAATCCAGTGTGATATTGGGGAATTGTCCCATTTAAGGATCTCTTGGACTTGGGCACTAGCATCTCTAAATTTCCTCAAACAATTAGTAGTCTCCTTCAGCTCAAAGAACTTGAGTTGAAGGATTGCCATGAGCTTTGATAATTGCCAGAGCTTCCCTCGAGCTTGACAAGCCCTGCCCTTGATGCATATCACTGTCAAATTGCTCCCGAATTCATAAACCTAGTTACTTTAAAATACTCGGGCTTATCGTTCCACAGGGATTATAATTTTGGGTGAACTAGCAAGTGGAAGGAACTTCTCTTACCTTGGAAAAACATAAAATCCATCCGCAGGCTTCCATCTAGTTTGTCAACATTGGAAATTACCAATACCACACTACTGCTACAGTTTTCCACCTTCAGGAACCAATTAAAACTCACCGTTTCAAGCTGCTCCACTGTGCATTTTCCTGCTCCTGAACAACTGTAGATTTGAGGGAATTGTCTGTAGAAAAATGCTCATTCCTCGTGACAACACCTGATCTATCACGCTTGAAGAATCTAGAAACCTTGTGCCAAACCAACTTACAAGGACTTGTAGAAGTACATGGTCTGGGGAAACTGGAACCTCTGGAGTCCTCAAAATTACATGTTGTGGGTTGATTGAAATATTACCCAACCTATCGAAGCCGTAAAAGCTGCTGCATTTTGATTTGGAATTTTGTCCAGGGTTAAGAGCTGTTGAAGGCCTCAGTGGCGTACAACGTTTGACGCATATGACTGTTAAAAATTGTGGGTCCCTGCAAAGTTTGCCAGGTCTGCCGAGATGAACAAAGCTAAAACGGATTGGGATTCACCAGAAACTTCGGACCCTTGTGTTTATACCAGCTGCTACGCCAATAAGTGTCTTGTGACCCACTCAAATGGGAGATCAGGACAAGTAGTCTGAGGATTACCCGACACAGCTCTTGCTAAGAGATCATTGGTTGGCATTCTCCTGAGCCAGGATGGTAACTGTCATATTCAGCATTTCTTTTAGGAAGGACAATCCTACTGAACAGTTCATAGTCCTAAAGCATAAGGAGTGCGAGATTAAAAACAGGCCTTAAAATGTTTGAGGACTCTTTGACTCTCAAAGAGAAGAATCAACGTCTTCAAGTTTCAAGAAGGCAAAGACTTCAAAAAACTCAAAAGAAAATTCAAAGAAAGCGAAGAACAACAAAGTCTCATTGGATCCAGCTTCAAAGCCCCATCGTGTCATCTGAATTCTATTGTATCAAGATTCAAAGCCTCGAAGATTTCAGGAAATCAAGTTTTGCATCATTTGATTCGAGATTAACTGCTTAGGCACTCAAATTAACATCTACATGAAGGAGAGAGTTGGAGATATACTAGCAATCAAGTTGTAAAATTAGAGATTGGATTCATATCTTTGATATTAATAGATAAATTTTGCACTAATTTTCTTGTCTCAAAATTAGACTTTACATTTATTTGTATACAATCATAGATGGCTGAATGTCCTGTTTTTTTATGCACTCTGCAATTTCTCTGAAACAGTTTTATATGGAAAAATCGTTGTGTGACTTATGCTCATATTTTTGGTGATGTGCTAAGTTTGCTCCCTCTTTTTGAACTACTTATGCGGTCAGGAGTAAGAGGAAGTCACTCCTGGAAATCTGCAAGTTTACTCTCCTTGTGACTTTTCCTCTTCTATACCTAAGAAAAAAGCTACAATGTTATGCAGGATTTGCTATGCAGCTGTAGTTCTGGGTAGGTCTGTATTTGCTTATGGAGATTACTTAAGGTTCAGTTTGAATTGACAGAAGACCTTAGTTTTTAGCAAAGCTGGAGAACGGAGAATTCAACCAACGTCAGTGCACCAAATTTGGGGGAATTCCACCCTAATGATGAAAAAGATGGCTAGTGATCCACATTGGAGTAAGCAAATTCTGTTTGGCCTATGCTTACATCATGCTAAATTGCAAGTCACTCAAAGAATTAGCGGACTTCCTCAATCTAGTTTTGTCACTATGAATTTGCCACTATCACTATCATGAATGCTAAATTGCAATTCTGTTTTTACCAATCAGGCCGTAACTTTCTTGTAATGAATGAAATTCATTTCTTAGCAAAGACCTGATAAATATGCCATCCGAAATTATAAAAATATTTTTTTAATAAAAAATCGAAATTATAATTATTTTTCATATTTCAATTTCTTTTTCTTTTTCTTTTTTCTTTCTTTTTCTTCATTCCTTACCTGCGGCCGGCAGGGTGACAGCTAGCCACCGGCTAGCAACAAGCCTCTCCAAATCGGCGAGGTCGAGGCCCCGCTCGATGCTGGCGAGCTCGAGCCTCACCAGATCCGGCGAGAGCCTCGCCAGTCGTCGGTGAGGCCAGCCTCGGCCTCGCCAGATCCGGCGAAACAAATCTCCAATAATCTTCATGACCTTTCTTCCCCGACGACTCAGGTTCCACCACAGAAGAGGGATTTGACGAATCAGAGTCATGTTGAGAGCAATAGGCATTTTGTGCTGGACAAGCATAAGTCCTACTATTATGACACTGCCAATCATCAAAATCCTACATCTACTCAGCCTCTTCAACTGATCGACTTGCAAATACCGAACTTGTTTGAAGCCGAACATAAATATAGACAAAGAGGCACTCATGTTCCCGATCAGAACATTGCAGAAGATTTCGTGCCAGCATCGTGATACGGTCTGTTCGACATCAATTTCAGTAGGCCTATACTCAAGGCAAGGGTGTTCCATTCAGATAAACTCGCAACTCATCCTGAAGACCCGGCATCTCAGCTTCTGGAATCTCCTGAACTGGATGACCCTCATTACGGATTGATGCACGCGCTATCGCCGACAACTGGCGAGGCTTGAGACTTGCCGGATCTGGTGAGGCTCGAGCTCGCCGGCGTCAAGCGGAGCCTCGGCCTTGCCAGATCGGCGAGATCGAGCCCTGCCCGACGCTGGCGAGCTCGATCTCACCTGTGGCCAGTCGCCGGCCATCGTCGTGGCTGGCGGCTGGCCGAAGGAGAAGAAAAAAAAAAAGAAAAATAAAAAAATTAAAAATAAATATTAAAAAGTTAAAAATTATATTTAAAAAAATTAAAAAATCAATTTTTTAATAATATTTTAAAAAGAACTATAAAAAATTTCCATAAAATTTGTATTGCATAAAAATTGTTAAAAAATTTGTATTACATAAAAATGTTTTAACACTAAATAGGTTTTAACAATACAGGTCGGGTCAGGTATGGGTCACTAGATTTACATTACAAGAATATGGGTCAAAACGGGTTAAATGGGTCAAATATGGGTCGACCCATTTTTGACCCGACCCATACCCGACCCGACCCACACATTTGCCACATCTACTTGTGGCTAGCGTTGTGGCCATATCTAAAATACAAAACTGACTAGATGGCTATTACGAAAAACAAGCAATTGAACAAATAAATTAAATAGAATAAAGAAATAAAATAGACATCAACTTGACGGGATTTGGTTTATATGACCTATTTATCAATCACATTTGAGTAGCTCAAACATTCTTAACCTTTTTCAACTCCAGTCACATCTAATAACTCACGTAGTATACTCTCACAAGAACTATCAAAACAATCCCTCAATAATGGGCAAAAACCCTTGTTCTCTGACTCTTACGACCAAAAGCTCCTCTGCTCGCTAATGGGGAAAAGCGCAATTCCAACGTGAAAGTATTTCAATAATTTCTTACTTGTTCATGTGTCAAACCACAAATTCTATATGGATTTGAAAAGTCCACTTGGATTGGATTTGTTACAGGCTCAAATTCTAGAGTCAATGTTTTTACTCTTCTCTTTTGCATTGATAGGGCACGACCGCGACTGATTTAGGCAACATGACATCTCGTTACAGTATCCCTGATCAAGTTTTGAATTAGACACAAAAATGAGTCTTTTACTGTTCGCTTAAGGAGTAATATTGGCTGGGATTAGATCTAGATTCTCGCCGTGTGGGACGATCGCAATCTGACATATCCAACAGAGCTCAAAACGTCATTTTGAAAAACTTTTAATTTTTTCTTTTTTATTTCTTTTATTTCTTTTTTCCTTTTTTTCCTTAATCTGTCTAGATTGTCGGCTAGTGAAGTCACACAGGCCTTAGCGATGGTGAGTGCCCCTCATTGGCCATAGGTGAGGGTAATACAGCCCTCACCAAAGGCCAACAAACTTCACCGGCCATTGCCAAGGCCTTCGCAACTAGTGAAGAAGAAGATGAAAAATCGAATAGGAAAAAAAAAGAGAGGAAAAAAGGAAAATTCAGAAAATTAAAAAAAAAATGCAAAATGACATTGTTTTATTTGAGATCGTCAACGTCAGCCAATTAAAAGCGCCACATAAAACTGTTGACTCTAATTAGACCACCACCATCAATGATTTCCAGCATAAATCACCATCAATGATTTACAGCATAAATTGACATGATGAATCATATGGAAAATAATCAAAAGATTTAAAAAATGTAGGACTGAATTGATAGCCCTACAATAATTTATGACTTCTTCAACAAAATTTCCTTATTATAAAAGGTCACCAACATACAGATATAAAGTGATTTTGATGTATGTAAAGTAAGTAATCACTAATGAATAAAACTACTTCGAATATAACATTGACAATATGCTCTCTCTCTCTCTCTCTACACTTTGGAGCGACGTAGCCTCTCCATGTAACAACACTTTCTTCCTACTTGGATTCATTCCCTTCTAATATCTAAAGGTGACTAATAATTGACAGAGAATTTTGACTTTTGTTGCATGCTACTCACCCTGAACAAAAGTCA
Organism: Eucalyptus pauciflora; assembly: GCA_007663325.1. Taxonomy (NCBI): domain Eukaryota; kingdom Viridiplantae; phylum Streptophyta; class Magnoliopsida; order Myrtales; family Myrtaceae; genus Eucalyptus; species Eucalyptus pauciflora. The sequence goes on from VMYD01000067.1 coordinate 1,737,199, forward strand.
AAAAGGTCACAAACGAAAAGGAACCAAAGAGACTTCACATTTCGTGGTGTACAACTCTATCAGCTCTCAACGTGGTAGGCATTCTTCAATATATTTATTATACCATGCACTGCTTCTAATAAAATCTTGATTTTTGCACCGAAAGACAAGTGATCGTCAAGGAAGATTCCAAGGCCTAGTAAGATAAAATATGTAAGAGATTGCTAAAGCTGCGCCGAGTACTTATGCTCACTTGTACTCTAGAAGACATGGAACCTATGATAAGTAATATAATATGCTGGTTACATAGTGGTGGATCATCTTTTGTTGGTTAAATAATGGAGAGAGTGGAAAAGAAAAGTGTGGGGGAGAGAAAAAGGAGTGAAGCAAAGGCAAAGGTAAAACCAGGAAATGAGGCAAAATGCTGGGAAAGTGGAGACAACGAGAGACAAACTGTCGAGGGCTTCAACCTTCACGCATGCTTCTCCTTCAATCTTACACCCCAATTTCCTCCAAGAGACATGCCAACCTGTGGTTCCAGCAAGCTCAGCCCACTTATCTTCTGTTCCTGATTGAACTTTTCTGCTTTTCTTTTGTTGTCTCAGAACAAAGTTCATTTTCTCTCTTGTTTCTTCTGATCTGTTTCGAATTTTCAAACTTCCCACATCATGCAAGCTTTGTTCCTCTATCTCAATTTATATAGATGGTTTTTAGGATCGTTATCAATTTATTGTTCCAACCAAACGCTTAGTATACTATGTTTATCATGTTTCACATCTCATTACTCTGCCATATGAAAGGATTGATAGGATCATGGACACCCAGCAGCGGCTTCACTTTTTCATCCTTTCATCAGTATGGTGTATTAAAATTTAAATATTATACAAGGAAAAGGAAATTTTAGATCATAGACCTGAGTTGTCTTCTTCAATAATGATAAGGTTTTTTCACACTGAATTAGATTTACGCTAGAGTTAGTTCATGCTTTCAAATTTTTAGATGCGTGTTTTAGTCATGAGTTCAATTCCTGCTGAAATGTGGACCTGTTCCATGCTTGTCCTCTCTTCATGAGATGTGATAAAGAAGCTTGCATTATTAGATTCATCTTGTGCATATATATACATATACATATAGTTGTCCCATTTGAAAAGACTTCGAAATTTGTCCAAAACCCTAAGATGTCTCCTTCAATGCCCAGGTGGGGTTTTTCAGACATTCTTTTTTCTCTTTCTTTCTTTTTTTTTTTGTAGAAGCAAAAGCCATCATCCACCTGCAACAAGCACTCTTAGGGTTATGAGATAATGAACTGTTTTGCCTTTTACACTGAACCGGGTCATTTTTTTTCTTTTTTCGTCCAAAAGCTGCCAAGTTCTTCATTTTCGTTATGCTTTGTGACTTAACAAAAATTCAAAAGATAAAGTTGACCTCCAATTTGAGATCGTCGAGTTGTTATAGGCAAAGCTTGAGAACTAAAGGAAGTGACTAAGCTCCAAGTGCACAAGAAAGGCAGGAATACTAAAGCTCCATCAAATTATCATTATTGCAGAAAGTTGTATTAATTATGCATGTGGTGTTCATTGTTAAACCTAAGACATGGAATTCTGGCATCTGATGATTACTCACAATATATGCGTTCTACTTCCATTTGCTCTGTCATTTTCCTAAATGACATAAATACAGAAGGCTTTGTCATGTTTCTCCTTTTTGAATTGTGAAAAAGAGAAAACCCACTTTTTTATTCTAGAAAAATCAGATCTTTGTCAGAGAAAATTTGGTGTTTGAAGGTGAGTTGCAACTGGCAATTTTTGTAGTTTTGTCGCAATGTGGCTAGGCACAAAAGCAGGTTTCATGGAGCAAAAGGAGACATTCGAATTTGCATTTATGGATCAAAGAGAAATGAATTTTATAATGAACTCAGATGATTACCCTTTATATTTCTTAAGTTGCGATTAGTCATTACGTTTATTAGTAATTAAGCCGATGCGGTAATGTGTTTTGTCTCCCCATTTGTTAAGAGCTTACCTGCTACTTATTCTAACTTCACCGGATTCTTAAACCACTGTTAAATTTCCTAGAAATGCAATATATATATATATATATATATATATATATATATTTATATATAATTAAATGCATTAAATTTACTTGAATTGATATCGCACATTATAATTAGTTCATGAAAAATGAGTACATACAACATAAACTCAATCTATAAATCAAGTGAGATTAATACATTGTATCTCACTCCCAAGGACAAATCAAATACGTATCATGTACAAAAATTGATTTTATTTATCATTTTTCAGTGATCAAATCGATGAATTTATGCAATATGTTTTCTTCATGAAATGGGAGAGGCTGACCGGATTCCCGGAATCATGCATCATGTATAGCCAGAAATTAATGATTCATAAAATTTTGATGTATGGGCCAAACTGATCATTGTTTTATCTATTGATTTCTCAACATAGTTAGACCAAGGTTAGTAGGTCATTTTCATTGATCTACCCATCCAGTGTGATCCAGATAACATAGGCAAGCAATTAAATATATGGAATTGCCTCTTCCTGAACAGCTCCATGCAAAGCTTTTATTTAAGTTTATAAAATTAGCCTAGCTCACAATCCCCAACTCAATCCCATTTCAATGGTTAACAATTTAAAAAAGTGCAGAAGACAGATACAAGTGGGGTTCATGACCCTCATGGAATCTCTAGCCTCTCTCTTCTCTTTATATTCACAAACCCCTCTTTTCTTTCATTCACAATAAGACCTTGAAAAACATTGCAGATCAGCCATTCTCAAAGCTACAATTTCCATGGCCACCCCGCATGAGAGCCATCATTTGGGTGTCTCAATTAGAAGGACAATCATTGTACGACCGAAAACATTGCAACCTCCAAAGCTCCTCAATCTCTCTAACCTGGACAGACAGTGTCCAGCTCTCATGTACTTGGTCTTCTTTTATAAACCTCCTCTCAATAGTAACTTTTCCAAGAATGAAATTTCACTTGGTCGTGTGTTTGATAGCTTAAGACTTGACCTAGAAGAGACATTATCAGTGTGGTATCCAGCTGCTGGTAGGCTCAGCTTGAACCCAGAAGATGGGAAGCTCAATCTTCGTTGCAACAATGAAGGTGTGGTTTTAGCTGAAGCTGTCGCTCAAGTGAAGGTTTCAGATCTTGGAGATCTATCACAATACAATGAGTTCTTTGAGAAGTTGGTCTACAAGCCTGACTTTGATGGGGACTTGTCCAAGATGCCTCTAGTTGTTGCTCAGGTGAGTATTAAATCTTTTGAGCTTCAGCAGACCAAGGTATTAGAATTCTCTCTCAACGTTGATATCTCCTTAGCAAGGTCAGGTCACCGTACAAAAGATTTAGATGTCGATTAATAATGTCACATTCATTAGGGTATCAATGTACATACTGTTGTATTTAATCACAACAAATACAGACATGTAAGGGCTTTGAAGTGTATATAGATGAGGTTTGATTAGATCAAATGTATAAACGGTCCAACAGTTTGATTTAGTGTGCTGTTTAGAGTAAGTGTAGGAGCAGACTGAGAAATGAACCATGGTTGTGCAGGTGACCCAATTTGAATGCGGAGGCTATTCCATAGGAATGGGTACAAGCCACTCATTATTTGACGGACCTGCTGCATACGACTTTCTTCATGCCTGGTCTTCAAATTCTGCAGTTACCAAAGAAAAGGGATATCGTCTTGAGATTAATATGCCGGTACATGACCGAGGTAGGCTATTGCTTCTGAATCCTCAGAAACAAGTGGCAATCGCTAACCCAATGAAAAGTGCTGCTGCTATAGATCATTTATATCAATTGATGATGCAATCAGCCGTGAATCAGAACATCTTGTCTGATGTGAAGAGTTCGAGTTTGGCTCCCAAGACTTTTGATTTGAGCGGGGAGTTCATAGAAAGCTTAAAAGGGGAGTTCTGCAAGGGGATGAATGGCAGCTTCTCATGTTCAACCTTTGAGGTGGTTTCAGCTCACCTGTGGAAGGTCGATTTTCCTTAATTCCTGATTTTTAGACCTTATGTATATTTTTGCTGCTGATAATTTTCTTGTTGTTCTTATCATGTGAGTTCTCAGCACGACTTATCATGGAGTTAGGGCTACAAAGAACAAATAGAAATGGCATTTGTTCGTCCTACAATTAATGAATCCTTTAGGCTCCGTTTGTTTTGAGAGAAATAATGATATGCAAAACACTTTACTTAAAATGATTACTTGTATGGTTTATAATAATGAATAAGAGAAAAATATTTTCATTGTCCACAAAAAAGTTTAAATATAAATCATTATTGATAATAAAAATATTTTCTATTAACTACTTATTTTAAGCTATACAATTTATCATTTTTAGGAAAGTGCTTTTCAAATCATTAATTTCTCGAAAAAAAAATTAAACATATAATGTCCATGTAAGTTACCAATAGCTAGTAGTGACATCTTATTATTCTACAGATTAGATTATCATTTCTCATTTGAGTTACCAACATTAACTATTTTTCTTAGTTACCAACTTTCATATTCATTTACCAATTTTTATTTACCTTGGTAAGCAACAACCTAAATTAGCATATTCACCTGCTTTTCTCCAGTTAAATTAACATCTAGTATTGGGTTATCAACCCTCATTTGAGTTACTTACCGGCATTTATTTGGTATTGTTTATTTTGCAAACCTTTTCAATTGTTTTCAAATTTTTATTTCCATTTCTTAGTAACTCCTTAAGTTTAACCAACTCTTTCAAAAATAATCAACCTTTAGTTACTAACTAATTTTGGGGTACCAACCCTCCATTTTTTCTTTATAAAAAACCAAAGTAGAATTGTCCTATTTTCGTCTTACAACATCCAACTCTAACTTTATATTATATGGATTGTCGCACTTCAGGCAAGGACCAAGGCTTTTGGACTACACAAAGGAACACTGGTGTGCCTCCAATTTGCAGTGGACACAAGGAACAGGCTGTCGCCTCCGCTCCCGAAGGGTTTCAGCGGCAATGCATACGTGCTCGCCTCGGTGGCGTTAACGGCCGGAGAACTGATGGAATCGAGCCATGCAGACATAATCGAGAAGATAAAAGAGGCCAAAAGATCTGTGGATGATGAATACGTGACGGCGTACATGAAAGCACTCGAAGGGCCACCAGCTTCCTTGCCTCCATTGAAGGAGTTGACCCTTGTGTCCGACTGGACCAGAATGCCATTCCACAAGGCTGGTTTCCTCAGTGAAGAAGCAGCCTATGTTTCCCCTTTGGTCCCTCCAATCCCACAAGTTGCTTACTTGATGCAAAACCCTAGCGATGATCACTTAGGGATTCACGTGAGGCTAGGTTTGCCCCCGGGAATCTTAAGTGCTTTCACCGGATACTTCCTCTCGGTAAACCTATAAAACAGGTCGGCACCGGCAAATCAAGGAACCAATTGAGTTTCGTGATTAAGTTGTCATGCGTCATGTAGTCTAAGTGGAAGAGGAGTTGGATTCTCAATAGATTGAGTACTCTTAAAAGTTTATTATGTTTCTTATATCTAATGAAATGGATTTGCAAAACATTGAGATCCTATCAAGTACTCGATTCAATGCGACAAGAAAGGAGGCTTGATGTTTTAATCGTACTTATGTTAAAAATTGGGTTATGAGTTCGAACTTCCCACTCTGTAATCAGATCCCTAATAAATGAACCTAGAGTGTGATTCAATTTAAATCGCCCTTATTATCAAACATCATCCCTAGAAATGTAGCAATTATAATGATTAACTACTCAAATAACCACTCAAGAGGACCAAGAAATTATACACCTAAAATAGAGATGCGATCAGCTATTGGTCATTTGAAGGATGCTCAGCAAAAAGATGATCGGTTAGTTCAAAAGAAATGCTTGGCTTTGGTGACTATATACCTATTTAGAATAAAATAAAATAAAAAGCAGTTTTTCTTTTTTTGTCAGAAGTTCAGGAGTTAAAAATATATATAATTTCCCAGAAAAATGGATACCACTTTACCTAAAGTGAACATACGAGGCTGAAGGCCCAAAATGAAACAGGGCTAACATCGTGTCATGGGCCATTCTCTGACATGGACGGACCTCGCACAGGCCATATTATCATTTTGCATTGCAAGTTTTAAGAAAACAAAACAGATCAAAGCATTCCGAAAACTAAGAAAAAATATCCAAAATCCCGGTCACTGTCCAAATCCTGCAAATAATGTTGGAAAAAGTCCTTCAAAAAGCTTGCTTAGAAAGCTCTCTTTTATTCACTTTATTATTGGGTTCACTTTACCGGCTTGGTAACGACAAGAAAAAGGCGTTGAGTTTATGTATATGAACTTAGATCGAATCACGTGTAAAGTTAAATTTCGCTTATCCCGTGCACAAAGTATACACGTGACCCAATCCATGGTTCATTTTTACTGGACTTCTGTTGTTGTCTAGAGGCCTTATCCGAAAAAGCCTATGTATGAGCAAATGACATATCCTTACGTCTAAACCATTAATTTTTCATCATTGGAGCCATTTTCACATCAATAGTCATTGATTTCCAGCTTCTCGTCAACCTATTTCTCCTATAAATATCAACCTGTTCTTCATTGTTCAATTTAACAAATGAAACATGCTCTTCTTTTACATTCTATATCGATAGTACAATTCTCGATGTTCTTGTTTTGCCTGAATATTGAAATTTACGCTAATTGAAAGGTCTATTGAGTCTTATAGGATAACCATGCATCTACCCTTTGAACTCTTCGAAGAGAGAAAATTATCATTTAAAACAGTGCTTGTATACCTTAGACAATCTTCATTTATCATAGAAAAGGTGGTTCTCAAAATATTTCACAACAACCAATAGACACATTTTCAAATTTTCGCTTTGTCTATAAATCACAAGAAAACTTGTTTTACTTGTGGCATGATAGTCAATTATGGTTAAAATCAATAGTCCTCGTTTACCATCCGTGAGGAAGCTTTATAAATGATAAGAGAAAAAGTAATAATCGGATATTCGGAGTAGCAGATGTCTCAACTTTATTAGTATTTGCAATGTGCTCTGTGATATAAGGAAATCTTTAAAGCCAAATTGCTCCCATCAGAGGCTGCCATCTACTTTTGCTTTTGCTTCCAATTCATCACTAACCAAGCTAAGAAAAGCATATGCGAGTACATTTAACTTCGTCAAGAAGAAATCAAAAGCAAGTGGCTTTGCTGTTCACTTTGGAATAAGGTTACCCATGCACACATTTATAAAAGGCTTTACCATAGAGGGAAATAGAATCTGCCTTTTGCCGTTGAAAGTGGAATTTCTCTTTTTATCTATTTTATCTCATATGATGTGCATTATTTTTTCTTCAAGCAAATTTTACTACACCTAATTGTACATGATAGAGATCTTGCTGAAAAAGGGTAGCTGATATGCACCTTGGAGACATGAAATGGATTTACTTAAGTAGTGGCAAAAATTCATCGAACGGTAATGACGGATCAAAGGAAGGGCCTAGCGACTGACAATGCAGTCACCCTCCTTGGCCACTCGGTATTATGTGTACGATCCTATAACATTGAATTATATATTGTTTTTAATCAATCACTATATGAAGGGCTTCAATTCAATCGACACTCTATCTGAAAACAATCCTTTCATGTTTCTTCACAAGTTAGCACGCGGTGGCCCATCTACGCATTTTTGCTGAAAATCCACATAATTGAGCAAAATTAATGCTATCACTCAAAAAAGAAGAAGGGAAATTTCAAATAGGGCCCTCAAATGGGACCTTAGAAATGTCTTCAAAGTGGATTGTGTCTCAAATTAAGCACTGAAGCTGGCAATTTTGTCTCAAAACACACCCCCGACCCATCAACCCTGCCAATCTTCACCAATAGACATCTCACATGCCGCTTTCTAAGCCATGGTAGGGGCATTTTCGTCTAGGAGCATTTCTCTGTTTTCTTTCTTATTTTCTCTCATTTTCTTCCTCATTCCGCACTTTGCCAACCCATTTCCAGTGCTTGATGTCGCTCGACGTGAGGAAGTCGCGCAATAATCTTATGCGCCAGCATCACCTACAACTACTACCCATCCTACGCTAGCTCGACGATGCTAATGTCTGTTCTCTCTCTTCTCACTCGCGGTCGTGGCCGCCATATCTCCGAGCTTTCGACCATGGTCGCTCTAGCTTCAAACTCGCAGCCATTGCCATTTTCTCTTTTTCGAGCTTGCAACCATGGCTACCAGATCTTCGAGCTTCAAACTATGGTAGCTCAAACTTCGAGCTCACAGCTATGGTCGCTCCCTCGCTCCTCACGCACTGCCCTCTCCAGCTCTTTTCACTCGTGTCCATGGTCACTCGATCTCCAAGCCCTCGGTCATGGCCATGGCCACTCGAGAGCTTCGACATCTCACAGCCAAATATCGAGCGAATTGACCAAGCTAAGCCCCAATGTCGGAGCCATGGAGGTGGCCGACCTCACGTAATCACAAATTTATGTCCATGCAAGGCGTGCGATCTTTGGCTGTGGTCACGACTTTCATAGACATAACGAAGGAGTAGATGCATAGAAGAAAGGGCAAAAAGGAAAAAAACAAAGAAAATGCTTTGGATAAACATTGGTACCGACCATAGCTTGAAAAGAGGCACATGAGATGCACCCATTTTAGAATCTTATTCGAGATAAGATTCACTCTAAAAAATTTAAGAAAAAAAGGTCCAAATTTAGAGTCATATTTGAAATATTTCCATAAAATGACATATTATATACGGGATCGAAGCATAAATTAATCAGATTGTTATTGTTTTTCAATGTTCAAATAAGAAGACAATTTTAATCAAATGTCTCCTGATCTAATTGGAGTTAGGTGATGCCCTTGGACAAGCCAAATCTATTGAGCCCACTAAAAATCTCAAGATCAGATCACATCGGCGATCCCCAAAAAAACACCTAGAGCGGATCAACATTCCATGGAACTTGCCAACTTGCAATGCCACTTTTCTTTAGTAGGTGAATTTCAGCGGACCATGCAGCCTAAGGACAAGGCCGCCCAGCATGGGAATAAATGATGTTAGCTCCACGGCGGTCCCCCCCACCCCGCCATCCTCCGACACGCACGGCATCTTTTATTTATTCCTGCCTTGTCGCCTTTCGATAAACGTCCACATCATGCTGCTCCCCACATGCTCAATTTCATCCAATTTTTCGTATACTTTAATTTAATTTATCTACTATATAATTTAATTTTATTGATTTATTTTCACTATTTAATTTTCTTGGGCTTTGCCCATCTCTCCTGACTGGATGGACCAGAAGAACAGTAGCTTTAAAATATCAATTGGAACATGAAATTTTATGCGCATGGGCGTGGTCGCTCCCCCCAGCCACATTCGTTACTTACCAGTCTGCATCAGACTTAAAAAACTATCGTCCTTTTGGATTCGTGACCCCGTCTAGGGGGTTGTATTATTACAATCTCTTATTCGTCACCGTCATCTCGGTAGTCCGGACGCATGTGATACTCTTAAGATTTTGACTGATTTCTATGTCAAGTCTTCAGATTTGAAATATATTATATTGGACCTTTCTCTAGACCCATTTGATGGTTTGGAAAAACTAATTGAGTAGTGTCTACTATACATGCATTGGCGTATAGGACGGACAATCGAATAACATAACTTATTTGATCACTCTAACGCATGGGATTATTGTCCAAGAGTCCTGAACTTGGTCTACGGCGGCTGATTTAGTAATAAATTTTATAATCTAACTTTTTTTTTTTTACAAATTTGATTAATTTAATTTTCAATATAGTCATTTCTAGTCAATTTTGGCCAAAATCACTCACGTGACACTAGCCGTCCTACATAGCACAGCTGGCATAAACTGTGAAAGATTTTTGCAAAATTTTTTAAAGATTTTCTAAATAAATTCTTTGCTTCATTTTTGTTTCCATTCCTTTTCTTTCCTTTTTCCTTTTTCCTTTTTCTTTTTTTCCTATTTCCCTTCACCAGTTGTCAAGCCCTCAATGATGGCCGATAGAGATAACCAGCCACAGGCGAGGACCCGAAGACCTACAAATAGAAATAAGAAAAAAAATAAAAATAAAAAAGAAATACAAGAAAAATAAAAAGGAAAAAAAATCAGAAAATTTTAAAAAAAATTACAAAAATTATTCACATTAGCATCAGTTATGTCAAGTAAGATGATTGACGCTGACTAGACCATCACATTAGACATTTATAAGTAGAATTGATTGAAAAAAGATTATATTAGAAAATTATCAACTTTTTTAGAATTAAATTAATCAAATGAAAATCGTTGTAAAATAAATTTAAGACTTTATGAATAATTTTTTCCTAGCACATGCATATCACCTCTTTAATGGTATTTTTTTTTTCTTTCTTTTAGGGGTGATATGTGCATTAAAAAAGATCATGAAAAGTTGAATGGGACTGAAAGTGGTTTCTCATTGGGAGTGGGAGTAGGACTCCCACTCCTGTAGTGCATTGCTGCATTGGCGCAGAATCTTGGGTGGAGAAAGCCCGTCACAACCTAAATGCACTCCCTCCCTCCCCAAGTCCTGCATAAGTCAACGGGACTTTGCTTAATTAAAGAATTATAACCATTAATTAGTAGAAGAGCAGTCCAATCCAATATATGCCCATCCAATGTAGTGTACATTTTTCCCTCTCATTACCTAACTCACAAGATTGGCTATCTAACCCTCGTGTCTAGTTTGACTATTTTCCATTTATCATTCCCAAAGTCAGCCAAGTCAACCGGCTGCTTGGTGAAATTACTCCTCTTTTCTTTAAAAAATAAGGTTAATTGTCGCAACGAGTTATAACGTGTCATTTGTATGTAAGCAATGCGATTGATATTTGAATGGTGGAGAAGTTCGGTAGGCCACTACTCCCTTGATATAGATATTGTACTCAACTATTGCGGTCATCGTCGATTCTCGATGGTAATGTGAATAATTGCAATAACCTAAGTTATTAGAATTTCCTATCAATAGCCAAATAAAGCTCATGATATTAACTTAAATAGACAAGAAACTTACATGCCTATGGAATTAGACAGCGAATACCGTTGTCGATTATCTCATGTAACCCAACCTAATCAGCCCGACCATTGTTAGTGTCTCGGTTATAGACGGTCAAATTTCTATTAAAAAGAAAAATCATATAGAAGCTTGTAACTCCTATCAAAGTGAATGGTGACTTTGTAATAGATTTCGGAGTTCCATTACTAATCATGACTACTAAATACGAAAATTCAAAGAAGCCGTCTTGTCTCGCGACAGGAACAGAGAGATGCCATTGCGGATCGGTAAGAGAAAAAAAGAGTTAGTACCCTCTATTTCCTCGTTGACACGACACACGGTCCCTTTGAATGTATGTTTCGCAAAATTTCTCAAACTCGAGGGGAAAAATCTCTGAGCTATTTTTTTTAGTAAACAAAAAAAAAGGGAAAATTATGTAATCTGAAATTTCTCCTAATTTATTTCTAAGTGCAGCTGGAAATGGCATAGGGATTCTCTCCAGCAAAGACCAACCCGAAGAGGCGAAAAGGGTAAAATCCGGAACGAGGAAAAGCGATCCGGGGGGAAGGGAAGACGATGATGACCCCCGGGGGAATCCGAATCCGAATCCGTCCAAGACGCTTTCGGCCGCCGATGGAAACTACAGAACCAACCCAACCCTTCCTTCCACCTTCCCTCCTTCCGAGGATTCTCTCTTCCCCGTAAAAATTCAAACTTTTTTTTTTCCCGTTTCCGTATCTCGACGCCCTCCTGTTGAAATTCTCCTCCTCCTGCGGCGTTCCCAATCCCGGGTCATAATTGCTGCTGCTGCTCCTGCTGTTGCTGTTGCTGTTGCTTTTGCTGTTGTTCGTTTTACCGTCTGCCATATAATAAGGCTCCCCACCACCACGCCCCCACGCCCCTGCACGCGCAATCACTTCTTTGGATCCCCACTTTCTCTCTGCTTTTCCCTCCCTCCCTCTCTCCCTGCCCTGCCCTGTCTCCCCCTGCTTCTCTCCGTTGCTAATTTGCTCCCGTCTCGTCTTGTGGGGTGGGAGTCTTGTGGAGGTTGCTTTTTTTTTTTGCCGGAGATGTTGTGTAACATGGTGACGGTGACCCGGAAGAAGAGGAACGGGTCCGTCCCGGTTTACTTGAACGTGTACGATTTGACCCCGATCAACGGGTACGCCTATTGGCTCGGGCTCGGAGTGTATCACTCCGGCGTGCAAGGTAAAAAGATTTGAACTTTTGTTGTGGGATTTGGGTTCTCGTTTCGTGTTGGGTTTTTGGGTCGTTGGGGATATCGACGGCGCAAGTGAGCTGGAAGGTGGAATTGGGTTCTCGTGGGTGATCCAATTTGTGGTGTTTTGAGTTTTGGCGGATTCGTGTCGGCTGAACGGGAAGAAAATGCTTGAGCTTTAGCAGCAGCTGGTTCTTGTCGGTGCTCTTCGTGATCTGAGGCGCATCGGGGGAGACGAAGACAACTCGCGGTAGCTAGTGATTGGCCAAATTGTCCATCTTCTATTTTGAGCAGCTAGCTTAGCGTGATTGAAGGCAGATATACTTAGAATAATATTTTGTTAGTGCATTTTTGTATACCTTGTTGAAACATAGGCTGGAGTTGCGTTGTGATGTATAATTATGTTTTGTTTAGTACATTTTCGCATACCCTGTTGAATCGTAGGCTGGACTCGCGTTTGCATACCCTGTTGAATCGTAGGTTGGAGTTGCATTATGATTGGGCCGATGACAGGAGTTGAAGACGAGGATCTGCACTTGCTCTATTTGGTTACCCTGTGAAGTGGTTGAATTTGCTGATGCAGTCGCTGCTGTTACCATCGACCCTGACCTAATTTAGCAGACTTGGTCTTTGGTTTCTTGGACTTTCTGATACTCTTCACTGGAGAGTTCAAGGACTAGTGCAATGTAAAGCTTCGTTAGGTTGGGTTAGTTGAGAGAAAGAAATTGGTTCGTACTTTTTGAAGCTAGAGTGGATCGATACTCTGATTAGCTTATCTTAATTTTCTTTTTCTTTTCTTCACGAGGATTGCATACTATTATATGAATAGTATACTGCTTCTGACTTTCTGTGTTTTACGTGTACTTGAATGTCTATGAAGTTGTGCTGTTTCCAGTTAAGGATATTCGTCTTTGTTATGTTCCATTTGCAGTACACAATGTTGAATATGGTTTTGGAGCACATGAACATGCAACAACGGGAATATTTGAAGTTGAACCGAAGCGCTGTCCTGGTTTCACCTTCAGAAAATCAATTTTGATTGGAAGGACAGACTTAGGCCCCAAAGAAGTCCGCTCATTTATGGAGAAACTAGCTGAAGATTACTCTGGAAACACATACCATCTTATTACAAAAAATTGCAATCACTTCTGCAACGACGTGTGCAATAAATTGACAGGGAAACCGATCCCTCGTTGGGTCAATCGACTGGCTCGACTTGGTAAGATATGATACAATTATTAATGTCATTTCATTATCTGTCCTGCCTGCCATAGTTCTAGTTCCCTTGTATTCATTGTAAAAGGATAATATTTTGCTTGTGTTATCTTATAACTCATTTACACATTGGGAAACGTATGGTACTGAGATCTTAGACTGCAATGCAGTTTGCTGAAATCCTTTTACTACCATATGGGACCAGCATCCTTCAAGCATCCAATCCCTCACACTTTCTTCATATTCCACTGATTTCTGGAAGTGCCACGAGTTTACTTGTAGACATATTTGACAATAGGATCTCCATAGCAGTTACTATATTTCCAGATCCATTAGCAGCCTAAGCTTTAGTTCACTGATTTCACAACTTTTCCTTCGAATCATTGGCCTTAAGGCATCAGGGTGAGTATCGCTAGCCTCTTGTCAAGAACTAGAAGTACAGCCTTGCTGTCACTAAGCTAGGTACCCTTTTTTTGTTGAGTCTTTATAATAGTAAATTTGCCGTCCTTGTCACCTGCTTCCATTGCATGGTGATTGTTATGAAGTGCCCAATGCTACTTAGCCTATGGAATTCTGTATTTGCACCATGAATTATCTTAATTACTACATCAACCATGCACAATCAAGCTATATAGGGTGTTTTTATAGCTAATTGGGAAGAAAATACGGAAAATTGTGGGTGAACAGATTATCTGAAAGTGCTCTTGGTAAATGCTTCATCTTTGACAGTGAAATACCAATCGAAACGATCCTGCGTTCTTTTACCAGCTAAAGGATCTGAATATGTTGAGGATCCCCATCTTGAATCTCCTTTTATATATCAGCCAATCTAGTTGCAAGAGAGAAGATGCTTCTTGTTTTCTAGTCATGTCAGATGCATTGTCTAAGTATCTGATTTGCATGGTGTAGAACCAATGCGGCTGGCCTATATGCCATGTTGTCATGGCTTGATGAATGCCAGGGAGAGAGATAGAGGGTCGGAGAAATTTTGTCTGATCTTATTGAGTAGGGGTTGAGATGTCTTAATTTTTGCTTGATTTTATTGTTGTATAACACAATAAAAAAAGTGATTGTGCTTTGGTTTATTTGGATGATTAGGTTTCTTCTGCAATTGCGTGCTTCCTGCTGGATTAAACGAGACAAAGGTTCGGCAAATCAGATCGGAGGACCAAGTGATGCTCAAAGGAGAGAAGAAGAAATTGAGAAGCCAATCGAGCAGGTTCCCCTCTTCCAGTCGTTCAGCTGATACGCCATCATCTCGCCGTCTGCGTTCTGCTAGCAAAAACAGTAGGAGACACTGTCTTCCTCCAAGTTCTTCTTTGATCCATTCTACTTCTTCACCTGCAACTCTAGCGTTAAAGCTTCAATAAGAGAGAAGCACTCATAATCTAGGGCCTTAGAATCATCACCGCAAAAGGGAAAAGGGATGATTGCAAAAAATTTTCTGATGAAGTTCTTCCCTGTCTCCCTTTATCCTGGTGAACCTGCTGATTTGTGCTTTAGGGTTGTGGACGAGCCGGTTCTATGACGGCTAAGGCATATTTTCCCATGTAAAATGTTTTCCTTTTATCAGCTTATTTGATTGACAAGTGATCGAATGTTTCATAGTGAGGAATGATGTTCTTCCTTTTCCTTTTCCTGTACATTAATCATTATGCAAAACTTTGCTCCTACGAATCTCTGCTCGGATGCTTTGTCGTAAGCATGATGGGCTTTGAGGATCCGCAGAATGTGGCCTTCAGACTGATCGAGGTGTGCCGTTGGAGACATTCACAAGATGATTAGCGGGCCCAAGTGGTCCCAAGCACTACCATTTTCCAGGCTGAAGTTGATGCCCTGTGAGATAATTGAATATGAAAGCATGAGCCCACTACATCACACCAGTTGTTGTGCCTCATTCTTCTGTTGAATCCACTCCCCCCTAAAGTCTGGTTTAACAATGCGAAAGCTTTCACATCAAGCATTGGATGCTTGTCATCAGATTTCAAGATCATGGAACTGTCCTGTGCTTCCATGTGCCATGTCTTAACCTGCACAACATGCCTCTTTTGAGAATTCAATTCATTTAACCTCAATCCTAGATCTGCAGAGTCCCTATCTCTCCTTTTTACCATATCAAGCCTCAGCACTATATCCACTATGCATGTGTGATGTTTGCTGTCAATAGAAGCTTTCTTTATTTTTTACTCTTTTTTTTATATATTGTTCAGTTGGGTCTCTGTCTTTAGGTTGTGATCCTGCTGGTGGAGTTGCTTATTGGCCCTAATAATGGTGGTTGGAGTCTTGCTCATATCACCGTTTTGGAAGTACTCGACCAGAGAGAACCTGCTTGCAATGAAAGCTCATGATATTCCTGAACTTTATTCGTCATGTCGGGCGCAAAACTTAAATCAGAAGTTTATGTTGGCTCATCTTTTTGTGCTGGGCATTGACTTTGTCCCGTAAATTTAGGGAATTACACCCCTTTTCATGATGCCTAGCAATATGAAAAGTACAAATTTAAAAAAAAAAATTGAGACAATATATATCACGAGCACAGGATATGCAAGGTTTGATACTTGTTTACAAAGCGAGATGAAAATTCAAGTGAGTTATTCAAGTGAGTTTCTCGATATCTAGCGCGATTTTGTTGCACTATAGCGAGTACCTCTAATGAATTTGAATACTTCTAGGGTTATATAATACTTTGTATGGCCCGTCAAACTTGATTTTTCAGTGGCAAAAGGGGGAGATCCAAACCCACAACACCCTTATTCTGGTCATAAATTGCATCCTTTTAAAGCCTGAAAAGCGCAGTACCCAGAAGATTACAGGAAATTTACAAGTCACAGTCACAAATAAGATTTTGCAAAAGGACGTGGAACTTCGACACCTTGGAAGCGTACGTACGGGCGAAGTCTTCTCATTTTGACTCGTTCAATCTGTGGAACACAGATTTCATAGGGCACACGTAGTCCATTGTCATTCCAACCACACGACTTTTCGACCATGTGAACGGTTCAGCTCATCTTCATGGAAAATGAGGAGCGCATCGGCAGGATCTAGAAGGAGTTATTTATGTTGCCGGAGGCTTTACTTTGTTTTCGTCAATGAATTGGGGCTGGACCTTGATATTTAATGATGGGAATCAGTTTCAACAACTCAAAAGTTTTTGAGAAAATTACTCAATCGGTTCTAAATATTTACATAGAATTTCAATATAATCATTCCGATCAATTTTTGTTAAAAAATTACTGACATAACAGTTCAGTTATTGACATTAATCTTATTTGTCACATTGTTAGGTCAACTATTTTAGGCAAAAATTGACCGAAATGACTACATTTGAATTTTGTACAAAATTTTAATACTAAATCGACAAAATAAAAGAAATTAAGATTTAATTGACATCTGTA
This sequence comes from Eucalyptus pauciflora, assembly GCA_007663325.1. Lineage (NCBI taxonomy): Eukaryota > Viridiplantae > Streptophyta > Magnoliopsida > Myrtales > Myrtaceae > Eucalyptus > Eucalyptus pauciflora. Next base: position 1,754,068 of record VMYD01000067.1, read on the forward strand.
TAATAAGATTAATTAAACAATTTCCTCGTGAACATGAAAAGTGCATCAATAGATCTAGAATGAGGTACTTATGTTGCCGGTGGCTTCACTCTGTTTTGTCAATGAATTGCGGTTGGGCATCGATCTTTAATGATAAAATTAGTTCCAACAACTCCCAAATGTTCCGGAATTCAGCTAAATTAAGGACATGCGGGTCCTCCCGGACAGTGATTTGTTGAGGAAATTGAGTAAGGACAAGGGTATGCGGGCATAAGAATTCTTCTATTCATGTCTCAAAATTTGGTTTCAACCCAACCATCGGTACATAGTTGGTGCATCGTGCATACTCGAACCTTACTTCGGAAACACAAAATCAACTATTTTATGACATTAGGTCTGTTGGGTCAATTAAAGAAATACTTGTTCAGTGGAATAAAATAGGGAAAACCCTAGAGAAGATTTAGATTACAGGTTGGATTCCAACCAACACCAGACCCCATGGAGTCAATGAAACGAAAAAGAAAAAGTCCCCATCTCGATTTTCCAAAGTGGCTTTGTTTTTTTCTAACGTAAGTGTTCTTCCAGGGAAAGCGAACGACCATTACGATATCTTTAGTGAGTTGACGTGACACCGCATCATGGGCAGGAATCGTATGTTGAGAAAGAGGACAAAGCAAACGCCATGATTTGCACTAATTGGTGATCATTTGCATTGTTTTTTGTTTTTTTTTTCTATCCTGGACAAGGTTTCGGAGCACCAACTTTGTTCACGGGTACTTGGAAATTAGTGAGTGGTTCATGAACCGGAAGAACTCGAGCGAAAACCCATTTTCGCAAGATAAGTAAGGGATGAAGTATCAAATTTGTGTCGCACCACATAAACTAAGAAGGAAAATATTGCACGAGATTGCACTTAGTCAAGGAGAGCTCGCGGGTCATGCACGAGGATGGAACAATTTTTAAGCGCGTACTTAAAATCAATTGAGTCGAAGGTTCGAATATAACTTACGAGAGCGATGTTTCTTGTTTGTTTACATGCATTCGTTGATCATAATATATGGACTATAAATTATCATGGTGACGTGAGAGAGGTCACTTTGCTTTTAATAATCCAAGGGTTTAAGTATGAAAACTTGGTTACTTTAAGATCCCTCAAACACCGTACAAGTCTTATGAATCAGTAATCTAGAATTTGTAGAATTCATACGAGCGACCTTTGGTTCTTAACCCGGAGATCTCCAACACCTCAATCAATCGTGCCAAGCCGAAGCATTTTAATCACTTTTTACCATGGCTAAAGCAGTAACAAAGAGAGAAGCGACTTCTTTGTGAATAGAAGAAGCAAAGAGAGCGAGCTTCGAAGTACCAAGTTCAGGCAACATTAATTTCTAGGAGCATTCATAATTCACCTAAACATCATCCCAGAAAAGAAAAAACGTCTGATTTCACCTAACCAAAAATCGGATTATTTATATAATTGTGGTTTTGCTTTTGGTTCACGAGACTGACTGGTCTGGTCGAGTGGTCCTACGGGGAGCCAAAGGGGACAGGGCCAGAGCCACGCGGTCAAACGGTCAACTTTTCAAACCTCCCCTTTTACCCGACCCCCAACGCATCTCTCTCTTTCTCTCTGTGGCCGGCTCATTTCCGAGTCCCTTCGGATGCCGTTTTCGATCAGGTACTGTCCTGTCCCCGGCCTTCTTCAACGCACCGCGAACTAGAAAATCCAACCGCTCCTCGCGACGGATCCCGAGGCAGCAGTCGTCCGGTTCGACGGACGAGATCGGTTTCGCCAGATGTTGGGACGACGAATGGCGGAGAGAGAGGAAAAAGAGGTGGCGCTGTCTGCTGTCCTATCGTCCAATCACTGCCAGCCGAGCCCAGACAGACAACCGAACCAAAAGCTACGCTACAAAAAAAGAAAAAGGAAAGGAAAACGGATGACCCACGATCACATGCATCGTGTCCTGTATTCTGGTTTGAGAAGAAAAAGGATCCCTGCCCTTTCCTCATCAGACATCGGTATCAAACAAAGAAGACAACTCACTTTTCACTAGACCACCCAGCAACATACGAAGAGGGACAGTTGTATAATACACTCCGATGCGACCCTAAATTATAATGCGCAACTCCATAATTCATGTTGCCAAAACAATAACAACCATGTATGTGCAGTGCAATCCGCCTTTTCTTGTGGTATGGTTTACCGTAGAGAAGGAGGAAGAAATTTCTCAAGTGTGAACCCGGGAAAAAAAATGACATCAATCTCAGTTCTTCAATGAAATTTACCTATGAATTTACACGCCTATCTACCTGTATGTAATGAAATTTTTTTGACTTGGTGTTCCTCGAAGAAATAGAGCAAGTTTAGCTTGCCCTCGTGAGGAATTCCGACGTTTGCGGAGGGATTCAATTGCTCTCGCTAATGGAGCGGAATGGAACGGGATCGGATCTGCATCATCTCTTCCAAGCATAAACGAGCAAGGAGAACCCGACGAACGGACCGCTCAGCTCGTTCTCCTCCGCGCTCGCCCACTCCATAATCGAGGAGCTGCCGCCAGAGGACGCCGACGACGATATGGAGGAGGAGGAGGAGCTCCTCGCGCTCCGCAACTTGCTCTTCCTCATCTTCCTTAGCTCGATCTCGTTCATCCCGAAGCTGCACGAGGGCTGCGACCACAGCAGGAGGTTGCTCACCGCCTGAACGCCGTCATCGCCGCCGCCGCCGCCTCTTTTTTTCTCCTCATCATTGTTAATTAGCTTCTCGAACCTGAACATGAACACCGCATGAGAGTCGCTCGCGTCCTCGAACAACCAGTTGTAGACGTCCCAGGAGACTTGGAAATTGACCCCATCGACCTCGACCCTCTCGTTCCCTCTGAACTTCCACTTCAGCCGCTTCACTTGCAGGACCCTCCTCTTGTCCACGCTGATGCACAGCTTCCCCTCGGCGTGCACGTTGCAGTCGATCGAGATCACCCGGTTCTTGCCGCCGAACCTCGCGCTCGTCGCGTACACCCGGTGGCCGAACAGGTGCTCCCTCCTCAAGAACAAGGCCTGGCCTCTCTCCGCGGGCTTCCGGGCCTTGGTCTTGCCGTAAGCCGACTTCGCCGCGTCGCCCACGAGGAGCGCCATTTCGCCGTTGACGACCACCGCGATGTAGAACCCGGACTCGGGCTCGGGCCCGGACCCGAACTTGGCCCTCGCGAGGTCCCAAAAGATCCGGATGCTCGCGCCCCCTCTGGTCTTGTCGGCATCGAGCTTCTTGGAGCCCTGCTTCTTCCAGAACACCAAGGGCTTGATGTGGAGCTGGAAGGAGAATGTGGAAGAAGAAGGAGAGAGGGGCGACGAATTGTAGTCCAAGAAGCTGGAGCCCTGGTGGGAATGGAGGCTCAGGTGGAGGGAGCGGCCGAACAGGGTCTTGGACCAGGTCAGGGAGAAGAGGCCGAGGTGGGTGTGGTAGAGGCAGGTGGTGAGGTTCCCGTGGTCGCTCCCCGACGGCGGCGGGGGCGGCGGGGGGAGCGGCGGCGGCGCCTCGGCCCGGAGGTTGTCGTCGGCGGCGGAGGGAGGGCGGAAGCAAGAAGGGAAGGGTGAGGGGTGGGTGGTCATGGTGCAATTTGGTTTGGTGGGGTTTTGGTGTTTCGGTTTCTTGCGATATGGAGGAGGAAACGGAGCTTATTTTCAAGGGGTTTTGGTGGAGACTATATATATATAAGGATGACAGAGAGAGAGAGAAAGAGGGAAACATTAAAGAAGTTTTTCTATTTTATTCCAGAATGAAAGGGACATGATGGAAATAAAAATATAAAATGGACATTTCCGAGAAAATAAAAATGAAAAACTGTTGTAGAAATTTAGAAAGACTTTTCCAAGACACGCATACTAAGGAAAGAGAGCGCAGACTTTTGAAAAATGGAAGAAGCGTGCTTCGTTTGTTCCTTCGTTGGTTCGTTTCGTTCTACTTTGTCGTGCTTTTCTACGTTTTTTTTTTTTTTTGGGAGTGCAAGTGACCATTTTTTCCTTCAGTTTGTCTAATAGTCAACACTCTTGTGGTTACCACGAAAATGTATTCGAAGAATTCCACGGTAACAACTCAGAAGTGGTAGGGCAACCAACGGTAGGTAGAACGAGCATGATTAACGCGCGACTCCTACCGATGGATCGTTATACTACCTAGAAATAACTGGATTTTGCATTATTAAGACCTTTAGATAATTAAAAAAAAATAGAATTAATATCATAAAAAATTCTAAATTAGTATATTTATAACAAATTTATCTTAAACTAGTTTTTTTTACTACAAAAAATCATAAATTAATATACCTATGATAAATTTAACCTCAATTAATTTATATTAAATTAGTTAAATTTGATGACACGTGATAGTAGACCGGTACACCAGTATGAGGTTATACCATTTGTTTGTCATAGATGTATCAATTTGTGATTTTTCGTGATATTAATTCAATTTAACAAAAACTAACGAAAGATAAATTTATTATAAATATACTTGTTTATGGTTTTTAGTGATTCAAAAACTAGTTTGCTGTAAATTTGTCATAAATTTATTAATTTTTGATTTTTTTAATGTTAAAAAAATAATTTGAAGTAAATTCGTCGCAAACATATCAATTTAGGATTTTCCGTGATATTAACCCAAAAAATACGAAGTTCCCAAATTAAATACTCACCGAATTTCCTCTAATTAAACACTTGATAAATGAAAAAAAATATATAAATATTTTTTTTTTTATGAAAAACCCCCAATCATAGGCTCGAAGGCCCCAGAAGAAGGGGCCAACTCGTGGAAACTGACCAGGCGAGTCGCATAAATACGTGATTCCTGGCTGGACTGCACATGCAAGTATCGTTGGTGCTTTCTATCTGTAAAACTGGGAAGCGTGTCGACTGTAAAGTTTTGGAGTCTCTCTGCACGATTTTCTCGGTCCTTTTCGTACCGGCCCCCTCGAGGAACCCGCTTTTTTGACCGCGTTTTGACGTGCTCGTGCCGTTCCTTTCAACCTTTTTGGAAGAATGTTCAGTTTGTGGAGACGGGGAGGGAAAAAGATCTTTTCCTTGGCGAGGCAGTGGGAACTCACTTTATACCTCCTACACGCGGGAAACGTTGCTGCGTGGAATGCACAAGCGTAGATCTCTCGTTAGGTACACGTACCATGTACGTTCGGGAAACGCGTGGAATATACCATATCCGTTCGAGGGGAAAAGCTAGCCTTGTGGAACTTATCACGACACACGGTCGCTCGTTATCAAGATGCGATTGACTTACCTTGATCATAACGGCATAAAGGGTCGGAACGCATGTGAGTAGTTCTAGGATTATTTGCGTCTTGGTCTGCTCTTCATTGAATACATGTTGCTCATAATATCTGGGTAATGTGGTAGGCAACATCTTATTATATTTACCAGGATCATGAATGCCGACGGATTTTTCCTGTATCATATAATATTAGGTTATTGTGAGACCCTAAAGTTTGTTGGTGCAAGGAAAGAGCCATGATAAGTTTATAATAAAACATTAACGAAAAATCATTTTTGAATAAGGACCGTGGTTTGGCCTCACAGACGTCTCTTATGTTGTCTCCAAGCTAATCTCATTGATTCTGTAAACTTTATACCCACGTAATCATCGATACAAAAGGCGAGAGAAAAAGAAAAAAGAAAAAAGAAGGATGCGTTTGCCTTGCTGGATACTCATCGAACATGGTAAATGACTTAATCTTAGGATCTCTCTGTCTCCCTTTCCGGTTGGGAGACCACGGTCGTCCAATTTCAGTTCAAACATGGCATGTGTGTCGTGAATGTGGGGGAGTTAACACACCAGTTGGACAGCAGAATGGGCTCCTAATCAAAGCAATCTCGGCCACTTGACGCTGAGAATCCCTTTGAAAACGTCGCACAATCTGGCCGCCATTCGCGGGAACAACGGAACAAAAAAGCAAAGAAGCACAACTGGAATCCATCAAATCGGGCATAATTCCATCCAGCAATCTTCAGACACCCGAAGAATGCGAAGCCTCTGGATTAGGATGCTGAGCAGAATTATGTGCCCCTTCGGATCCACTAACAGACAAGCATGTCCCATTTCCTCAAATCGTCAACACGCTAAGGAGACAACCTTACAGCCCCAAAAGGCAGAAACCCTAGCCATTCCTTTATCGGTCTATTATTGTCTTTGCATGCCAAGTTGCCAACTAAGTCGGGTATTGGTCTAAGAGGAAATGCACCGATATTGGTACTTTGGAGGCACTTGTGACGTATGGCATGTTTACGTTTCTCATCATGCATGGAAAGAATAGGTACAGGTTTCTTCGTTGCGTTTGGTAACATTTTTATTCCTAGAAATAATTTCTGTCTATAAATAGTTTTTTTTTTTTCATTTCTAATTCCTGAGAACAAAGAAGTAGATTCTTTTTACCTCTTCTTTCTATTCTAATTTTATTCTTTGGCCACTTTCCTATTTTGAGGAATAAAAAATTAACTGACGTTACTAAATAGAATTCTATATTTTTCTATTATGGTGAACAAAATAATAAAAAATAAAAATAAAAATAAAAATAAGATGGTTATCAAACAGACTATTACCAAACTTATTAATGTCTGGCCCTAATTAAGAACATTCGTGTTCGTAAATAATGGGATTGCGGAAGTTTCGAGAAAATAAAATCGGATTCCTTTGTCATGATTTTGGGATTCATTTTAGGGAACTGGGGATGTTTCTATAATTATCGGCAAGCTTTGGGAAGGGAATGCGAGGGGATTGCAAACGGGCAGACAACGTGACAACAAGGGAAATAATTTTTGACCTTGTTTTTAGCATCAGAGGCAAATAAGAATTTAAGTAAACATATGTTTGATATGACGTAATAAGCGGTTTTTAACGGCATAAATAGTCCAATTTATAAGGCAGTGTGACCCCCGAAGGAAGTCTCCGGCGACTCCTCGATCACAGAAAAAAAAAGAAGTCCAATTTATACACACGACCGTCGTCGAGGGGTGTCTACAGACAAGAGTCGACATGGATATAACTACGTTCCACGTGGTTTGCTTAGACTTCCGAAACCTTCATGCAGAAAACTTGGAACGTGTCTTCGCCTCGCCGAAAATAAATACATGGAGAACGATCTGTACACGTCACTAGATAGAATTATAGAGCAATTTTCTTTTTATTTTTCTTTTTATTTGCAGAAGAGATTTGGTACGAATTTCAGAGCGGAGTCCTCCTTTGAATCTGTGATTTTCAATGATGGTTCTGAAATTGATGGACTAACTCCCATCTCTTGTTGCATCGGGCACGCGGGCACGCGGGCACGTTAGTTGAGCATATTTAATAAAGGCTGGTCCAATTGATTTTCTAATTTTTGGAATCTAAAATTTAGATCAAGTACCTTGAAATTTGAAATCTATCTTATTAATCGATTCTAAGGTTTACCTTAGAACTGTCCATTTTTTTTTCTTTTTTCCCTTCTTCTTTTTTTGTTCCATTTTTAGTAAAGCAAAATGAAAGCAAATGCAATAATAAAAATCCTCATTTATCAATAACGACAATCCCATAAAAGATGAACACATAAAATAAAATAAATGACAAAAAGTTCAAAACATATAACTACAGTTCACCGATTCCCAATTCAGTTTTTACCCAAGAACCTACCAAGCCACAGTACTAGTAATTACGGGAACTTGGATCAGGACCTATCCTTATGGCCAATTCAGTCCGAATTCTTGATTCTACCTTAGACCCATTCTCAACCCTGCCGAAAATGGCTTAAGCACAGCATTTTGTTAGTACAATGGCCAAAATAACCTCAAATTAGTTTGAGAAAGAATGACTCACCAACCCACCTCTGCTCTCCGAAGCAGCTACCTTCCATTCCCCTCTCCGATTCACCACGCTGCACTCGCCGCGGCCGGCAGTGCGCCATCACCATCGATTACAAAAGCAGCTAGATAGATGGACGACAAGATGAATTCCATCTCTACGAATTGGAGGAGATGCATGAAGACATCTTCATTTTTTTATTTATTTTTTATTTTTTTAATTCTGCCCCTATTTGTGTTAGGGGCCTTTTGGCTAAAGACAATAACCTTTATACGTTAGTAATTCTGTTGGAGCTACTTTGGGCAATGATTCTCCAGGGTGTACGCCCGCTGTTTCGTTCATGAAACCTCGTTCTATTGTTGTTTAAACAAATGATAATTTCTACCGGAAAAGGGGGAAAAACAGAAAAAGAAGAGTCAGCTCTTTGAACATTGTAACCTTCGGAGTTTCCGGTATTTGACTACTCACGAGTTGTTCCGAAAGCATGCGTTAATAATACCCACATGAATTTCGACAGCTTACGACATTATACCATATGCAAAGTCTACAGTTGTCAAATCAGTTTATGTTCGACTCCACGAGGGTTGGACATTGTCATGGCACAGGTCGTTCTTTCTAGGGTTTCAGTTTATGGGTCCAAAACACCTTCTTTATCACGTAATGATTAGTTGAGTCTACTATGGTTACACTTAATTGGATGACAATCTAGCTCAACTAAATCATTCCATGCGCCTAAGTACCAATGTAGATTAGCGCATCCAATGATTTGCACGTAATTTTAAAATTCGAATTCGCGTGTCTGAACCAATGTGAACTTAAAAAAAAGGGGGAAATTGCCAGCTTCTATCTTGTCCAAACCCTCTTTTAAAAAGCCGAAAGCTTGCTATCTCATAAGAGTCCCCAAAGTGGCCCACCATGTGCATTGATACCCTTGCTAACTTCAGCCTCACGCACGAAATGGACTTGCTTGGCCTGTGGCTCTTGTCCCTTGCCAGCAAATACCACCAGACGAAATCATCAATTTTTCATTTATATAACAACAGATTAGTCATCACCAAGCTGCTAATTAGTATACTATTTTATCATTGACATTCTAGTGTGAGTGTGCGTTGTGCCCGTTAACCCATTTTCAAACTGTGCTGGGATTTGATGTAAGCTTAGAAGCTTCAAAAACGCGCATTTGAACTTTGAGAAAGAGAGAAGAATTTCCAGACCTTTTGGCTATTGTTACACCTAAACCCTTGAATTTTCAATTCATGAGAAAATAAAAAGGAATAAGATAAATAAAAGAGAACCTTGGACCTACGACGATTTATTTCTTTTATCCAGTCTGGCCGCTAAATTTGTGCCGTGATACGAGCCTTTCCATACCGGTGCTATTGTCCCTTGTGGGATTATATAAACTGAATTCTTGGAGAGAGACTTCCCTAGCAGACACATACTGAAATTTCATTTAATATTTTTTCTATATCTCAAGCATCCAGATGCTATAGTTTTGAAATTATGTCGCAAGATGGAGGTACTCTAGCAACCCCGTCTTTTTAGGTTATTAAATAATCGGGTTCTAATAGGGTATAGCTCTTGGCAAGTTTATGGGACGATAACAAAAGAGGGAATGTATTAAATTGCCTATTGAACCATCGTGTCACTGGGCTCTAAGCGACGATGATGAGTAACACCTCGGCGCTGTGAGTGGATGGATAGGTAGCATATTGCAAGCCCCGCCCACAGTACTCGTTTGGGAACTTTGCCCTTGTCAATCCTATTGAGACGTCACACGTGCTCCAACAAAATTGACATACATAGCTCGAGTCATATCCAATGAGCCTAAGTCGATCTATCTACTCTAAGAAAATATGTATAATGCGTCACTGGATTAGACAATTCGAGATGAGTTACTTTTCCTTGATTTGACCCCCCAAGGTTTGGTTAGAAAAATTCAAACATAAGTTCATGTACGTTTTCAAGAGCAAAACGATTCCAGTCGTCCTTTCTAACTTACTATTCTCTTGAAATTTTTCCTGCCGTGTATGTTGGCGGTTGCGGTTTTGGAACATGCACCTTTCTATGTATCAGCTTTGTCTAATGGTGCGATTGTTGAATCACTTCCTCTCACTCCTTGTTATGGTTCTATGAATAGAAGACCCCGCCTACTTTATGTTATATCTCTCCCCCATCCTCCTACGAATCCCTAATGAAATTATTGTCCAATGTAATAAAATTATTATTAAGTCCTATTTCGTGTGAAATGCATGTTTTACACGTCTTGACCGAGCCAAACTGTCCAAGTCTCGAGCTTGGTCCGAGTCCTGAGTCAAAGTAAACTCTTCCTGCAAAGCAAAAGCCAAAGCTGGTCAAGTCGATCCGTTTCTCTATTATGAAGTCGCAGGCCAGTTGCCCCCGATCGTACCTATTCGAGACCTTTCAAAACCCCTCGAAAGCGCACCTTGGACACCACGATTGAATTTCCTTGGGACTCCTCGGAATTTTCTTTCAGAGTTTATTTTCTTCGATGGTCGCAAACTTGAAGCATTCGATTAGGAAGCGTGTCAACCACGTGCGTATATTTTTTGACTCTCTTGATCATAATTCACATGACTAATATGAACTCAGGATAGTTTTTAACAATTTAACACTCCATTTGAGTGTCGGTGATCGTACATGTTGAAAAAGAAATTGAAAGAATTTTATCTGATAATAGCTGAAAATCGAATGCTTAATCCGATTGGTTTGAGCATGTAATCAAGTTAGCCAATTAGCAATTAGTATTAAAGGCAACAATTGACGAAGTGAATGAACCCCACCACGTGCAAAAGTTCCATGTAGTTCCACATATTTCTGCACCTAATTAGAACTTTTTTGTATTATCTCAATTATCTCCTCACCGCTCATGGGCTAAGCCAAAAGAAGGGGTTTGGTACATTCATTCAAATCGAGGAAGATTCTAGTGCTTAAATCGCTGCTAATTTCATGGAGCTTAGGTAGCTAGGATCTATATTAATTAGAAATTTAAATAGAGCGGTGTCAAATTGGTTAGTTTTCTTGGGATCCGAACTGCATAGATCTTTACTTTGTCTTTATGTAATCAGCAAAATTAATTTTGGGGAGTATTAGATACATAGTGTTCATTAAGTGGGACACAATAGCATTAAAAAGGAGCACGAAACACGAGAAAGTATTCCGTGATAATGACTTTACTAATTTAGTATTACCAACTTTCCCTAATCGATGTTGTGATTTTCACAACAAATACAGCAAATACTAATAGCAAAAACAACATAGAAAAACAATAGGAGATTTACATGCCATATATATATGTGTGTGTGTTTCAGTCAAGTGCCTTCTTGAGTCATAGGTGTAATAATGTGCGTTGACTGTTGACTATTCATGGAACGAAAAAGAGTTCTATTTACTATGCTACTGTGCCGGCCAAGACCCACTATTGGCCTCAAAACATTGTAAAAAATTTTGCAATAAAATTGACAAGACAAAAGGGTAGACATGGTGATAGGTAGCTATGATCTATAGCTTATCTTCGACTCATAAATGTATCTTATGTTTATAATGCATGGTTTACTAGAAGCCAAAGGGGACTATGCTAAAGAATAAGCAATTCTACCCAAACAATAATACATTATAGGTGGTGACAACTGACAAGTACCGGCTAAACAACAGTATATTAGGAGGGGCAATGAAATATCAAATTTAGGTGGTGATATAAAAGATTTCTATATGAAACTTGAAAAGTAAGTAATGATTAAGGGTGAGCACAATACAGTTTGGTGCGACTTGGATGTCAAATCTAGTCGAACCGATAAACATGGTTTGAAGAATAGTGAAACCAAACCAAACCAAACCATCTTTGTGATTTGGTTCGGTTCTAAGTTAAATCAAACTGTTTCTTCTTCTTTCTTTTTTGTATTTTTATGACATTCAATTCACTAAGCTAGCTTGAAAGAGCATTAGCTTCACGAAAGAAGTCAAAGTCTATAAAATGAAAATCAAACCAATTTTGATATGCTATTTCATGTATGAACCATAAAAATATTATAATTTTTTTTTGAAAAGTCGTGCGATATGGGTTCTCAAAGCAAGAAAAAAAAAACAGTTTGATTCGGCTTGTGAACAAACCGTTTTTTCATAGAACTACTCTTGAACTAAACCAGACCTCCAAAAACTATTTGGTTCGGTTTGGCTAACGTTTCGAACCATTGTTAGGCTTGCCCTAGTTATCATGGACATGGTTTCTAGACTTGGTTGTAATCCAATGGGCTTGTTTTTGGGGGCTGACATTTTCTTTCTCGTTGTCAACGTAGATACATTTCTCCCTTGTCCAATTTAGAGTCCAAGAAATCACCCCACAAAATGGACCAACCTATCCATCCAAACTATGGAAGGGACAAAAGAGTTCATGAAACAAATAACTACATAAAAAAGAAAAAAACCATTTTTTTTTTAATTTGGATTACCAAATTCCGTTCCCCTATAAAAGGAAAAATCCATTTTGTTCTCTAGCTTGATTCTTTAATTACGTTCCCTACTTTTTAGTTTTTTCACGTATGAAATGTTAATGTCTGTTATAACCCAACCCCACAACAACACTTGGTTAGTGTGATGGTGAAATGTTATACTGGGAAAATACTGTTTAAAAGCATAGCAATAATCAAGCGCTGATCTACACGTCTTCGCACTTCACTATAAAAAAGTAAAAGCGAAACACGCAAAAGCAAATGTAGAGAAACTGAGATGAGAAGCTTCCTCTATTAATTGGAGGATTACATTGCTCACGAAATTCAACGTATCGCCGCCGCGATGACACCTTGTTTGGCTACCATTATCGAGATGGGGAGGAAAGAAAAGTTTCGAAGTTTAGGATAAAATTGTAAATATTTTACTGTAGAAAATTATGCACATAAACAACTAATCAATCAAGAAAAATCGAATCCATATATGACTGTAAAACACTGAAATTAATAAGCACATCGGAATAAAACGTACCTATTTGAGCCATTACTTTTCTTAAAGAAAAATAGATCGGTCTGATAATCAAAGATCTGTTTGAGCCATTACTTCACTTGAAGAAAAATAGATCAGATAATCAGAGATCTATCGGAATGTTAGATCTTTTTTTCTATGACCTATTTCGATATAGCACCTTTCAATGTGATTTAAGCAACTAATAGGTATAACCTACCATTTTATAAGCTAGATAGGGAACTTAGCAAACTCTAATCAACAACATGTTAACTAGGTCATTCCTATTACAGGCTTCAATTAGATACAATTGCCTACACTTTGCTGCTCAACTAGGTCCGTTATCAATAGATGCCAATACTCAATTCAATCATATCACTGTAGGGTTTATCAAATATTAGAATATACATTAACCAAATTATTTAAAATAGAAAATTAATTAATTAATGTAAGCCCATATTATAGAAAATTTCTAACATCCTCCCACTTGGGTTACATTAATTAACTTATTTTATTTTGAAAATGATTTTATATTGAAAATGAAACTATCGAGTTAATAACTGAAAATTTTGTTTTATGTGGCCACAACTTTAAAAAACAATATTCCATTGACGGCATCTCAAAACCACTCTAATCCTATATAATCTCAGTATAGGGCTATGGAGATCAATTTGTTAAGAAAATACTACTACACATGACTTTTCATAATCATAAGCATTATATTTTCATGGATCATGGGCTTAGTAGTATAGTAAGAAATAGTGCTAACATGTGATAAAAATATACACTATTTTTTATCGGTCCTCAATGCAATTTATCAACGACATGAAACTACATTAGCGCAATTTCTAAACAACATGAAATTGCACAATTATGTCATAATTCAACATGAGATCTCACAATCAGTGACATCCACTCATCTTTAAACTAAAATTTGTTTAAAGATACTGTTTCATACTTTCATTTCTCAGTCAATAGGAGAAAAGATAACAATAAAATCAATGATATTAATTATTAAAAATAAATGCTTTAATAGATATCATAAAAGCATTATCAGTCTATATATAACTATAATATCCGGAAATACAAATTATATAGCTCTCATTAACAGAAGAAATCAAAAGAATCTAAAACACCTATATTCTTTACATGTTCTTTAAACAAAATGAGTCGTTAGCCTTTTGTTAGAGGATCAGCCAACATGAACTCAGTTATGATATTTTCAATCACAATGTCTCCCTTTTTGACCAAGTCCTTAACAGTATAATATTTGATCTCTATGTGTTTGGATGCATTACTGATCTTATCATGCTTGGAATAAAACACAACTACAGTGTTATCACAATATATCACCATAGGTTTAGCAATAGAGTCCACAACTCGCAATTCTGAGATCAAATTTCTAAGCCAAATTGCTTTAATTGACGTGTCGTAGCATGCTACAAACTCAGCATACATTGTGAAGTTCGTAATCAAGGTTTTCTTTGTGCTCTTCCAAGAAATAGCACCTCTAGCCATCATAAAGATATACCCAGAAGTTGATTTTCTATCATCTAAACAACTAGCAAAATCAGCATTTGAATATCCAATCATCTTTAGGTCCTCAGCTCTGCTATACACGAGCATGAAGTGTTCTGTTCGTTGTAGATATCTCATCATCTTTTTAGCTGTAACCCATTGTTCATGACTTGGATTCGACAAATATCTTCCAAGAGTATTCACCGCAAAAGCAATATCAGGTCTGGTACATACTTGTGCATATATAAGACTACCAATTGCACTAGCATATAAAATATTCTTTATGACTTCTTTTTTAACATCATTCTTGGGGCATTGTTCTATGCTCAATTTATCTCCTTTCACAACAGGAGCTTCACCTAACTTGTAGGTTTGCATATTGAATCTTTTACAAACACGATATATATAACTTTTTTGAGATAACCCCAGAACCTTCTTAGATTTGTCACGATGAATCTCAATGCCTAGAACAAAAGAGGCTTCCTCAAGATCTTTCATATCAAACTTTGTAGATAGATAATTTTTTGTGTCATTCAATAGATCAACATCACTGCTAGCAAGTAAAATGTCATCTACATAAAGTACTAAGAAAATATATTTACTCCCACTTACTTTTATGTAGATGATGATCAAACTTATTTTTTTTAAAGCCAAATGATCTCACAACTTTGTCTCCCTCATTTTCCTTCTTTAATTTACCAAGAAAAAAAAAACGATTTCACAATTTTGTGAAATTGCAAGTACCATTGACGTGATGCTTATTTGAAACTATAGATGGACCTTTGAAGTTTGATCCAGTTAACATTTCGGTAAAGTTAACTGTTTGTAACATATAATACAATAAGATCAGTTAAGCAATTCAACAAAAATAATTAATACATTATAAACTCCCCTTTGGGCAGAATGTATAATGCGCCATTATTTTTTATAACATAAAGTTTATAAAGAAATAACAAGAAGAATTACATATAATTGTCAAGAATCCATCCCCTTTGGGTAGACAAATTCTTTAAATTATACATCTCCATAATATCAATATAGAAGGGAATTACATATAATCTTCAAAACATTTATCCCCTTTGGGTAGATAAATATTTTTCAATTATACATCCCCATCTTTTAAATTTGGTAATTAATCTTCATGCTATTTTCCAAATTAGTATACACAATAACCACATTTGGGCAAGTTATTGTATATATTAATTTTTATCAATATGGAACTCCAAAAAACTTTATGCCCAAAATTCATCGAACAATATGAAACACTTTACAACATGTGCTTCCAAAGATTATATTGCATTTTTCAAGCAACAGTTTTTGCCACAATTTTTTTTAATTTTTAATTTTATTATTATTTTAATATTTTGGACCCTCCCCGCGGGCCTTGACCTTCGCCCAGCTCATAGAGGCGCAGGAGCCCACGCGGGCCGCTTGGAACGGGCGGGCCACAAATTAAAATGGCCCACAGCTCTTTTAATTAAAATGTCCAAATATTGGCCTGTAGGCCCATATCCCTTTTTTAATATGTTTCTGGTTCTGGGCGATTTTAATGCAAGGTCTACTAGAAGCCAAAGGGGACTATGCTAAAGAATAAGCAATTCTACCCAAACAATAATACATTATAGGTGGTGACAAGTACCGGCTAAACAACATTATATTAGGAGGGGCGATGAAATATCAAATTTAGGTGGAGATATAAGAGATTTTTATATGAAACTTGGTAAGTAAGTTATGGTTAAGGGTGAGCACTGCACAGTTTGGTGCAGTTTCGATGAAAAATCAAATCAAGCTGAAAAATATGGTTTCAGGAATAGTGAAACAAAATCAAACTAAACCAAACAAGCTTTATGATTTGGTTCAGTTCTAAGTCAAATTCAACCATTTTTTTCTTCTTTCCTTTTTTGAACTTTTATGAGATTAGATTCACTAAGCTAGCTTGAAAGAGCATTGGTTTCATGAAAGAAGTCAAACTATATACTCATACCAATTCATAGAGAAACACAAAACGAAAATGAAACCTATTTCAATAGGCTATTTCACATATGAACCGTAGAAATAATATATATAAAAAAATGAAAAGTCGTACCATACGGGCTCTCAAAGCACAAAAAATAAAAATAAAAAAACAGGTTGATTCGGCTTGGGGAACAAACCGTTTTTTCATAGAAGTACTCTTGAACTAAACCAAACCTCCAAAAACTTTTGGTCTAACGTTTCGAACCATTGTTAGGCTTACCCTAGTTATCATGGACTTGGTTTCAAGACTTGATTGTAATCCAATGGGCTTGTTTTAAGGGCCTGTCCTTCTCTTTCCCCTTGTAAAATGAAGATACATTTCTCCCTTCTCCAATTTAGAGTCCAAGAAATCAGCCCCAAAACACCTTTATTTATTCGGTTCAGGCCTAATTCCCCTCACCCCCGAAATTGATCAACCGATCCATTCAAATTGTGGAAGGGACTCAAAAGAGTTAATGAAACAAATAACTACATAAAAAAGAGAAAAAACCCATTTCTTTTTTATTTCGATTGCCAAATTCCGTTCCCCGATAAAGGGAAAAAGGAAAGGAAAAATCCATTTTTTCTCTAACTTGATTCTTTAATTGCATTCCCTACTTAGAGTCCAATTTAGAGTCCAAGAAATCAGCCCCAAAACACATTTATTTAGTCGGTTCAGGCCTTATTCCCTTCACCCACAAAATGGACCAATCTATCCATTCAAATTGTGGAAGGGACTCAAAAGACTTCGTGAAACAAATAACTTCATAAAAAAGGAAAAACCTTTTTTTTTTCGATTACCAAATTCCGTTCCCCCATAAAAGGAAAAAGGAAATGAAAAATCCATTTTTTTCTCTAACTCGATTCTTTAATTACGTTCCCTACTCTGAGTTTTTTCACGTAAGAAATGTTAATCTCTGTTATAACCCAACCCCACAACAACACTTGCTTAGTAAAATGGTGAAATGTTGTCCTGGGGAAAGACTTGTTAAAAGCAAAGCAATAATCAAGGGCTGGTCTACACATGTCTTCGCACTTTACTATAAAAAAAGTAAGAGAAAAAACACAAAAGCAAATGTAGAGAAACTGAGACGAGACGAGATGCTTTCTCTATTAATTGGAGGATTACATTGCTCACGGAATTCAATATCTTTAGCTACCATTATCGAGACGGGGAGGGATTGCAAAGTTTCGAAGTTCAGGATAACATTGAAAAGATTTTACAGGAAATAATGCCTCCCGTTTTATGGTAAGTTCAAAATCTGAGACAACTAAGTCGTTTAGTGCAAACTAAGTGTCCAAAAAATTATCGACCGAAAAAAACAAGTTATGTATAGCTTACTTGTAAGTAAATTACCAACACTTTCATGTACAAAACTATTTTGGACAGTTCAAAGGTCACAAACATTTGTACTGACTTTTACTTGGGTAACTTTTGAATTCACTAACTATTTTTGTGAAATTTCCGATATAAATTAGAGTGATTTGTCAACTTTTTGTTTTGAGTGCTAACTATGATTTGGGTTACTTACAAATGTTCGATTTTTCATTTTTTTTTATTTCATCAACTTTTCTTTCAAGGAAAATAACACTAAAAGTGTTATAACTTTTGTATAACATTCACTTTAGTACTAAAACTTTTTTAGTGTTCAATTGAATGCTACTTTTGTTAAAAAAAAACAAAAAACAAAAAAATGTTCACTTCAATACCATCATTGATTAGTGTAGCTGAAAACGTGCATTTGTTTAATATAAATTGTCTGATGTGGCTCGCCGGCAAAGAAACTTGGCATTATTAAACCTAAACGGCATTGTTTTTCCACCTATTTATCCCAAATTAACGAAATAGGGCAAAATTTAGTATGAACCTAATTCCAATTCCTTAAATTGGTGCAATTACCTTCAGAAATTTTTGGGGGAATCGACAGATGAAGAGTGAAAAACAATCGTTTTGCTCTTGATTTCTTATTTTCTTCTTCAATTTTTCGCTCGTTCTTTTTAAAGAAAATGAATTTCAATGTTGTAGCAACCGGGCTTCGTCGAAGCCCAATTTCGTCGTGGACCGCTGCCGACCCTTGCGCAATGAGGACCACGCGCTTGTGCGTCGGGCTATTGATATTTCGTCCAAGAGCTCCTCAAGCTGGTGCACGAGTTTGGGGAGGAACTGACCACGCACGGATTCAATCCCCTGCACATCGCTTCAGCTAGAGGCGATGTTGAGATAGCGAGGGAAATTCTGAGGACGGGTCAGCCTTTACGCCTATTGCCTGTCGAAGGGACGGGAGAAGAATCCCTTTGCATTCTGCCGCTGCAAACGGGGAGGTTGGTGTTCTCAAAGAATTGCTTTCGGCTTTGGCCGAGTTCGTCAAAGAAACGACTGCTCGGAAGGTGACGGCGCTTCAACCTTTTCTTTTTTCAATGTCGATTTGGTGTCGTTGGTCGCCTTTGAACTGGTTAAGAAAATAATTGAAGAAGAACAAATGTAAAATTTTTGTCTGAAGATGAAGATGAACGAAGAAGTTGAAGACGAAGATGAATACGAAGAATTGTCTGTGTTGGACTTTAAATTTTTTAAATATACCATGCCGGACAAATAAATATAATAAAAAAGCCACATAGGACGAATAATCGAAATTTGTTACTAGAAGTACTTAAACAATCATTTTTTCACTATCTTGACATTTAGGTGATGACTCCAAAAGTTTTAAAACTGAAATGGACATTTTGGTTATGACTCGAAAAGTTTCAAAACTGAAATGAGCGTCATACAAAAATAAACAACTTTTATATATCACAATTAGCAACCCCTTCCGTTTTCTTTGTCAAAGGAACTCTCTCTCTCTCTCTCTCTCATGTTCACAGACCATTCTCATAAGAGTATAAGACGCAAGCTGATGCCCGAATCAGCTAGAAAGGGCCAAAAAAAGGACTCCGGGTTTTCTCTCGTGCATCGATAGTATAGTTGTGCATTCGAGATGACCCTCTAGAGAGTGGCAAAAATGACTCGGCATAATGCCACAACCTTCCTTGGCGAGAGGAAGTAAGCTAAGTGGATTGACTCCTCGAAATTTTTAGTGAAAGGTGAAATAAAATGAATCGAGAAAGCCAACATAAGAGAAAAGCAATGTGTTCCCAGGGATAAACATTACTGGACTCTTGACAAAATCTTTCAAGGAATGGACCGTAGGAAAGTTCATTATCGATTTAATCATCAAAAACTTACCCTTGCCAGACTCAATTTCATGAGCTTCAAGGCCATAAGGAATGGCTAAGAGTCTAAGACATCAAAGAGAGTAATTGCTGGGATGCAGTTCATACTTCCTATTTACAGAAAGGCAATGGGATGTAGTCCTAATTTGGGCTTGGATCCATGAATAGTTACTATGTGCTAATTGGACATAATCCTAGGGCTGAATCAAGATAAAAATCTTGTATCTCGAATTTTCTTTCTCGTTTTTACTCTCTCTTTCTTTGTAATTATGCGCCGAATTCTAACTATAATCCCGGGACCCTCGGGGAAGAAAAAGACAGTTAATTGAAGGTGACTAAAAGGTGAGTAAGGTACCCGTCAAATTGAAACAAGAAAATTCTAAAGCAATATTGATTTGGGCTTGTTACCAAAAACAACACATGGGATTTTATCCTCATATACCATCGAAAGAACTAGGCGTCGAAAACAGCAAACGCCCTAAATGTACGATTTTTTCCGACCAGACACATTCCATCATGGAGCCCTGGTGAGTAGATTATTTTTCTTCTTTTTGGCGAGGGAAAGAGCAGAGAAAGACACGAGGAATAAGAATAGACTTAACGACGAGCGGATCGAGAACGACCAGATCATAGTCGTCGGCGAATTTGCTGAGAAACTTCAGCGGGAGTTCTTCTTCTTCTGCCTTAAGGTCAATGAGGCCAGAAATACGCGTTTGAGAACAGTAGTAAAAAAAGCGGTCAGCTTTCATAATGGGGGCCATTGGAATAAAGGAGGAGAGAACACTTGAGTGCACACATACCATCATGGAGTCCTGGTGAGTAGATTCTTTTTCTTCCTTTTGGCGAGGGAAAGAGCAGAGAAAGACACGAGGAATAAGAATAGACTTAACGACGAGCGGATCGAGAACGACCAGATCATAGTCGTCGGCGAATTCGCTGAGAAACTTCAGCGGGAGTTCTTCTTCTGCCTTATGGTCAATGAGGCGAGAAATACGCGTTTGAGAACAGTAGTAAAAAAAGCGGTCAGCTTTCATAATGGGGGCCATTGGAATAAAGGAGGAGAGAACACTTGAGTGCAATCTGGAAAGAGGAAGGAAGATGGGGAGTGGAGGTTGACAATGGCAAAATCCTGGGATTGTGCATTATACTGCGGGACGGTTTGTTCAAGGAAATGGCAGAAAAAGCAGGATAATGGCCGCCAAAAATCAGGGACAAACTTGTGCGAAAATTAAAGGCACGTCTTTTTTATTCCAGAGAAAATAATAATTTTCACCAAAAATCTCAAACTTGTACACTCATAACATATTCACCTTCCGTTTAACTTCCGTCAAATTTTATCATGAAATTACCGAGCTTGGTAATACATAGCCATAACTCAATTGACATGGCAAGTACACGCGAAAATCTATATCAATTTGAAAAAAAAAAATTATTACAGGTATATCAGTTTGGGAGTTTTCGTAGTATTCAACTTTTTTAAATAATTAAAAGTATTGAATGATTTCAATTATTTTAAAAGAGGCGTGTGTTTACATCATAAATTGACTAATTATTAAAACCAATGAAAAGCAAACTCTATCAATGAGAATAATGTTTCATCAAAGCAAAAGTTATCGATAAACAAAACAGTTGATAACTTGAAGAAAATTGATAGCTCACCAATAGAGTTGTGAATAGCAAACAGTGCAGATATGCTTGACGAAAGCTTTCACAAGTTCATAACTTGAAGAGGTTACCGATAAATCCCCAATAGAGTTATCGACAGCAAACTATGATAGATTTTGGTAAGTGTTAAAACTAGGGGTGCCCAAAAATCTGACCCGACTCGACTCGATTCGAACAGGACCCGAACATGAACCGAACACAAAACAAGTTAAGTATATGTTTCGGGTCTAAATATTATTTGAGTAACACCGACTACAAAACAAGTAAATAAATATATTTTGGATTGGATTAGGTCGAAACATTGTTTGACAGTGAACACATGAAAAGAGTGCATGAGAAAAAACTAAATGAGAAAAAGAAGACTCATTGGTTTTTTTTTTTAATTTCGATTACTAAATTAAGTTCCCTGATAAAAAGAAAAAAGAAAAAGCCAGTTCTGAGTTTTTTTTTATTTTCCAAGTACTTTCAACTCAATGAGGTTCCTTGCTTCTGAGTTTTTTTTTAACACTTTCGAACTCAATTATGAAGCTTAACATCTGTTATATCTCTTCCTAATGAAAAGGAAAATAGAAAAGAAAAACTCAATTTTTTTTCTAATTTGATTACCTAATCAGATTCCCTATTTCTGAATTTATTTTATGTGTATCCAACTCAATTATGAAATTTGGACCAAAAAAATTCAATTATGAATATTCAATATTTGTCATAACTCAACCTCACAACTTTTCTTATTTTACTTGTCAAAGGACCCAAGTTGGAAGACTCACCAATTTCATAAGCAATAAATTGAAGGGTACTCTCCCCCACAAACAGTTGCCATCAGTCACCGCTTGGAAACCCTTCCTTTCATCTCAGATTCTTTCTTAAAATTTTCAATTTAAAATGGACTGTGGTATAATACTAAAATCATTCTCACCTTTTATCCACTTCACATCTGCATCCTTTGCTTTTAAAACCATTACTTTGTATCCTCGCTATTATTAAGCTATAAATTAACAATTGGCATAGAGAGTAAGAGAGAATCGATTTGGAGACACAGAGGGGCTGAATCCAATTATGTTGAACATTATGGTCCGACGTGGTGCACTGCTAGTGGCCGATGAAGGCGAGTAGAGAAATACTAAGAAAAGAATATCAAGAGTATCATAATAATTGTATGATGCTCCTTTAGTATTGTAACTTTTTTTTTAACCACTTGAGTTCCACATCGAAAAAAATCAATTCATTTCAGTGCTTCTAGCGATATATGTCGACCATTTGTCTACATGACTTTTTTATAATGAATTCTTAGGTAAGATGTGGCATATCTAATAAGAATTAAAGTACAACATGGGCAAAGGACAAGATGACGTGGCGCTTGTGACTAAAACGAGGCAGCTTCCTCCAAGGAGAAAAAGTTGAGGAACGCGTTCAAAAAAGCTCTCAGTTGGGAAAAGAAGACCAGATGTGAGCGGAGGATTTCTGAGCAGAGCACGAATGAACAGAGGAAAAAACGCGTAAGAGATGACATTTGGCCGACATGACAAGCTAGAAAAGAAGCACAAAATACGATTGAGTATTTAGCAACAATAACTTCTTCTATCCAATAGTAATTTTCTCGATCTGTATAGTGATCTAGAATTACCAACTTTCATTATCATGTTGTAACTTTCAAAACAAATATAGCAAATATTCATAGCAAAAAAAAAAAATCATAGAGAAATAGGAGATTGGATATATTATATGCTCTCCAAGCAAGTACCTTCTTCAGTCATTGGCCTCGCCTAGGCAAGGTCGTCGTTGCCCGCCACCAGTGAGGCTAGCCAAGTGAGGGCGAGCTTACCATGTCTGATGGCTAGCACAAGAAAAGATAATTAAAAAATAAAAAAATATATTAAAATATTATTAAAAGTATCCATTCAACGTCAACATCAGTAGTGCCATATAAATTAGCTGACATCTATGTCGGCAATATTCGGCCAAAATTAATATGAATGATTAAATCGGCACTAAGTAAAAATATTTAAGATTGAATGACACCAAATAAAAAAGTTTAAGATTAAATTGACACTAATAAAATATTTAAGATTAAACTAACACAAATGCAATAAGTTTAAGACTTTTTTAATACTTTTCCTGAATGTTTTTCATCGATTCAAAACCGACTTCTTGCAAATAATTGCTAGTGGTGAGATCTAAAAACCCACGTTGTGATCATTGTAAGTAGCCCTCTACAATCAATCACAAAACATTTTGTTCTTCACAAGTTTTTTTCTTTTTTTTTTGGAGATATGAGGAACCAGCTTGCAGCCGACAGCCGTGCCGTAAACCCCATGGTGACGCTAAGGTATGACCCACCACCACGGCGTCACACTTAATACCACTAGCGACCACGATGAGATTTGAACCCGTCCCCTTCGTGAGGGGGATGAAAGTCCAAGTCAACGCGGCCACCACATGGGGTGATTTCACAAGTTTATTTTCCTCTCTAAGTTTCTAGCAAATTTACATTCTAGCACTTTAGATTTCTAGTACCCTTTACCTTTCTTGCATCTTTTAATTTCGAGTACTTGTATTTCAATTCACTTAATTTACATCCACTTAAATGCCTGTCCAAATTCAACCAAGAATTCATTTTTCATTAAATTTCATAATTCCAACCTTTTTAAAGATTTTCAATTTTTTTGTGAAACAATATAGCAAACAATTCTTAACATTTAAATACCATTCTCAATGCCAATCAGGTGATATTTCAGTGCTTGCGCTCGGCCATGATAGCAAGTTTATGAAATTTTCTTCGATAATTCTGTCATGTTTTCGTGATATTTCCAATGACACAAATAAATAAAAATTGTTCTTATCAAACCCCAATGTTCCGATCAGCTAGCATGAGAAAATATTGAATGATTTGATACCGCCACATTAACATCCAACATGGCATATATTTTAATTATATCTAATAATATCTTGACACGTGTTCACATGACATGGAAATTAAATGAAAATTTTCTCTCCTTCACCTCCGCTCCTCCTTGGCTGTTGCCACCAACAGAGTCGCCGGCACTGTGAATAGGCTGACCACCACTGCGTTCAAGCCAAGCCTGTTTTCTCCGTGTCGTCGTTCTCCAGGTCTCGAATCTAGCCATTCCATGGCCAAAATCATCTGTGCAAAGGACTGAGCTGACCGCGAGCGTGACAAAGGGGTGGCTTGGGTCGACTGCACGTGACACCGGATGCAGTGGCGATGCTGGCCGAACGGGGCAGTGCTCTATGATGGAGGAGGAAGCGCCGGCGACCATGGAGGACAACCAGATTGGCAAAGAAAGGAGGAAGAAGAAAACAATAATTTTTTTTTATTTTTTTTATTCCACCTCAGCTTACACTTTTCGATTTGTTATTGCGCATAAGTAAAAAAGCATGCCACGTCAATTGCTGACGTGGCGGTTGGCAACCTATGGATATTTCCTCACCAGGAGCAGGGGTGGTCAGGGGAGCGTTTTGACTTGGTTTTTCACACTTTATTGTCTATCCTCTCTTTCGCGGAAATTCACCTTTATCCTCTCCGCGTTCTTGGTATTTTCTTCATATCGAGAGCGATCCAGACGCCTGTCCTTGAGAAGCATTAGTCAATCTTCTTTCGCTAAATCCTGTCGCAATTAGCTCTGCTTACACGCTTTGGTTCAAGCGTACCAGTGAACGCGGTGGAGGATCTGCCGCATATTGGACACCACCGAGATCTGCGTGATCGCACGAGTGATTTGTTGGTGATTGCAGCTCTGAGCAGGATCGGCCGCAAATGTGACTGATTGCAGCCGTTGCTTTAATCAATATCATCTTGGCCACGATGCTGTGCGTTCGGTAAGTGCTCTCTGTTCGGCTTATTTTCCAAAGCTTGTTTGATGGGTTCCAGTTTTGAAGTCTCCTTAAAGGCTTGAACTCGGATTACGAATAATTGGCAGGGTCCTGAGACAACTGACGAGAGTGAAGAAAAGCCGGAGGAGCTCAGAGGCAACGCTGAGCGTGGAAGATGTACTGCCAGGATATGAGTACGAGGTTTTCTTGAGTTTCAGGGGATCAGACACACGCAACAACTTCACTGATTGCCTTTACCGTAGATTGAGAAACGCTGGAGTCCATGTCTTCCTAGACAACGAAGAACTCCGAGTTGGCAAAGAAATCGGTGGTGAGCTTTTGAAAGCGCTCAACAAGTGTCAGATCTACATACCCATCTTCTCCCAGAACTATGCTACCAGTTCGTGGTGTCTCCGTGAGGTTGCGCACATGGTCGAATGCACCTCAAAATCAAATGGGAAGAAAGAGATACTCCCTATCTTCTATGACGTGTACCCAGATGATGTTAAGCTCAAAACCAAGTTATACCAAAAAGCCATACTGAGGCACAAGAAAAAATTCGGCTCCGATGCATTGAAGTGGTGGAAGGAGGCTCTTGTAAAGGTTGCACATCTAAAGGGGTGGAATCTTAATGGGAAACGGTAAATTTCCTCGACCTTTTGGTTATCATTAATAAGCGCAATAGTTACACTCCTCATTTGAAGAAACTCTGCAATCCCAAAATTCAAGAATTGAAGAACTTTTTCTTTTGAAATTTGCCCATACAAACTATCTTGGATCTGGCAAAACAACCAAAGAAAAAAAAATGACGATGAGAGAAGAAATGTACACTCGGCAGTGAGGACTCACTCAAGGAAAAGGAAAGAATAGGGCAAAAAAAGGATCCGCATTGATCCAATTTATAAACAAATTCAGATGACTCTTACTTGAATGAACTATACCGATCATGTTTCATTGTTTGCACTTAGAAAACAATGAAACAGTTTCACCTATCATGATTCCGTTCTGCTTCTTTCGATTTTGCTTGAGACTCCGAATTTATTTTGGTTTTATCTCAGATTCCACTCCTATAGAAACACAATCCTGTAAATTTAGCTCAATAATACACTCACTTTGGATTTCATGTCACTGAATATTGGTTAGTCGATGCAAGCATTATGTAAAAAATATTACCTTACCAAGTTTTGTGAATCTTACTTTGTCCATTCCATCAAGAATAATATCTCTATCACATGTATCGGCTCCTGTGTTATCTTAAGCATCTGCAATACATCAAATTAAGCGACATTCCATGATATCTCAACACACGTATTAACTGAATCGAAATAGTTAACTTATTTTACCATATGGTCCCAAATGACCCAGAGATTATCATATCTAGAAGAAATTTATATCGTTTTTTTTTTCATGTCATTGACGAAAACAAAAATTTCCTGTTTTGCTGCAGCCATGGAGAACTAATTGAATTGGTTGTTGGAGAGGTATTGTGTAAGCTTAATGCCAGAAACGTGCATGTGCCCGAATATTGGGTTGAAGATCATTGTCAAATAGAAAACATACTAGAAAAGTTGGAAGTTGACTCTGATGATGTACGTTTCCTCGGTATTCATGGAATAGGTGGCATTGGTAAAACAGTATTTGCAAAGGTTGTGTTCAACAAAATATCTTCTCACTTTGAAGGTGTTTGTTTCCTCAACGACGTTCGAGAATCATCACGACATGGTCTTATAAACGTGCAGAAAAAGTTATTAGCAAGTTTTATGGGTCCTGTGATTGCTGATCTTATCAAAGACATTGGAGATGGGATGAAATGGATCGAGAGAGTATGTCATACTAAAAAAGTCCTCATTGTTCTAGATGATTTAGATAAGCAAGAGCAACTCAAAAAGCTAGCTGGAAAATCAGATTGGTTTGGCTTAGGCAGTAGGATCATCTTCACCACTAGGAACTTAGAGATCTTGATGACTCAAGTGGAACCATCTGGTGAAGAGGTCCTAAATCAACCCAAAGGCATTTTGGCTTATGAAGCTCATGCAATGGAATACGATCGATCACTTCAATTGTTTTGTAAGCACGCATTCAGGAGAGACTCTCCCCTAGAAGGATATGATAATCTTACAGAGAAAATTGTTCGTAGAGTGGGTATGCTTCCTTTGGCAGTTGAGGTCATAGGTTCATTTCTTTATTGCCAAAGCTTTGCCTTGGGGCAACATTTTGATAAACAAAAGCTATGGGAAGGTATGTTGAAGCAATTAGATGATGGTCCTTTTAAGGATGTTCGAGATGCATTAATGATAAGTTATGAAGGATTAGAGAATAAGCAAAAAGAAGTATTTCTTGATATTGCTTGTCTTTTCACCAACGAGGACCAAACATATCCAGTTTTCATGTGGGATGACTGTAATTACCATCCTCACCTTGCAATTGGAGTCCTCTGCCAACGGTCCTTAATAAAAATTGGATATGACAATAAGTTTCGGATGCATGACCAAGTTCGAGATCTGGGAAGGCACATCATGCGTGAAGAATATCCTCGCAAATTTAGTAGGGTGTGGATTTATAACGATGCTATAGAACTACTGGAGAGTAAAGAGGTAAATTGGAAGAGTATGTTTCCTTTTTGAAGGAGAAATTTGTTGAATTTGTTCTTTTTTACTTTATAGTTGGCTTTATTCAACTTTCCATTTGTCTTGTGAGTGAGATAGCTCTCTCTCAAACATATGGGTCAAAAGGTCTTGTAAATTGTTGAAGAGAGACTAGACCGATTGCCTGATAGTTAGCTTCGTTTTCTAGATTCTGTAGAATAGAAAATAGTTTTCTGGAAATTCTGAAACCGCATAGTGCTGTTTCGAATGGAAGCTGACAATTTTCGTTAATGGTGGTGAATGAAAACATGTAAGTCTACTTGTTGGGAATAGGCATGTGCCAAAGTAGGTTCCCTGTTGCATAAATTGTTTACCAATGTTCACATGCTTCATTTCTTTATAGTTCTGTAAGAGTGCTGAGTGTTGTGCTCTCAATTAATCTAGACTTCTTTGTTGGTAGACAAATCAAGATGTAGAAGTACTAAGCCTGACTTCCGATGGCTACAGCCGGGATATTGTACCAGAAGAATTAGCTGCTCTACCAAATCTAAGGTTCCTTCAAGTTAAAGGCATCGAATTTATTGGCAACTTCCAGAATCTTGTTTTGAAGCTATGTTGGCTTTCTTGGGAAGTGATGCATAATAATTTTTTTGCGGAGAATATTCATTTTGTTAGGTTAGTTGTGCTAGACCTTTCAAGGAGCAACATCGAAGATGATTGGGATGGATGGCGCCAATTCCAGGTATGCCTTTTTCTATTCATCGTACCGAGAGACCAAGAAGAGCATTGTATGGATAGAGAATCCATGTCTTCTTTTTATATTCACCAATCATTCATGCATTGTATATATTGGTGTCACGCTTTCCTAATCCCACATGAATTTATGGACAGAAATTATTTCGCAAGAGTAACATCTAGCATTGACAACAACTGCCTAAATGCATTTAAGAAAAGAGAGATGAAGCTATAGAATCACATCATTTTGATAAAAATTGCATGCCTTATTGTACGACTTCCAAATCATCTTGACCGAGTAAACCCTTTGTTGATAGATTTCTACTTGAATGTTCCCATTTCGAACTTCTATTTCTTCTGCTTTCTCTTTTTCCACTCTTTTTCTACATACATGTTAGCGATCGTACTCATGATCCGATTCAATCTTTTACTATTTCTTCTTCATCAAATTGTGCTATTGTGCAATTACTGCAAGATTTTGCTGAATTATTAAAAAAAGAGAGTAATTATGTTAACTTTCCCATTCAGATATGTACCCCGAGATGATCGATGCGATTCATTCATTTCAATTCAATTTCTTTTCTGACAGATGACAAAGAATTTGAAAGTTTTGGATTTAACGAGGTGCACGAAACTAACGAGGACACCCGACTTCTCTGACTTCGCGTCTTTGGAGGTGTTAATACTTTCTGGTTGTGTCAAGTTGATCACGATCGACGGCTCCGTCGGTAAACTCGAGCTCCTGAAAACTTTGAATATCGAGGGATGTGTGTGTCTTGACCAGCTGCCCGCTCTGCATTCTTCGACGCAAATTGTCAGGGACCAAGATGGGCTCGGCAATCTTTCGATTTGGATAGTTGGCATTGTATCTTCTCTCCTTGGTTTTCTTTTTACTGTTCTTTGGGGGGCTTTGGAAACCTCTTCTGGGGAAAGTCCTTAGGGAAATGCGTTAAAAGTGTTTTCCAAAATGCAACTGTGTTTGGTAAAATGTACTTTGAGAGCCCTTTGTGAAGTACTTTGAGCAAAATGGTGTTTCGGGAATTACATTTATAAAGGATCTTCGTGGTAAAACAAAATTATCAAAAGAAGAATTAAAAAAAAAATTGACCGGCAAGGACAACGACCGCCGGCAAGGAGTAGACGGTCCGGCCACCTCTGGCCACCTCCGCGACGAGGTCCTGGGTCGCCAAAGGTCGCGGCGAGGTGGAGGAGGTCGCGCGCCACCGATCTGGGTCGCGGAGGGTCGTGGGTCGCCGGAGGTCGTGGCAACAGCTCACCGTGACCCAAGCGACCTTTGTGATCGCCGCAGCCCAAGCGGTCGCGGTGAGGTGGAGGAGGTCGCCCGCCGTGACCTAGGTGACCTCCGCAAACCAGATCTGGGTCGCGGCCACATCTTGGGTTGCTGGAGGTCGCGACCTCGAACCCAAATCCGGGTCGCGACGAGGTGGCGGAGGTCGCCAGTTGCGGAGGTGGCAGAGGTCGTGCGCCGCGGTTGCCTGGGTCGCAGCGCGCGACCTCCGCCACCTCCGCAACCCAGGCACGCGACCTCCTCCACCTTCGCGACTAGCGACCTCCGCCACCTCGCCGCGACCTAGATCTGGGTTGCACGACTGGTCGGCGACGGTCGCCGAGGTGCCGCGACCACGCCGGCCTCTTTTGCCCGTCGCTGACCCACCACAACACCTCGCCGGCCTCCCTGACGAAGAAGATGAACAATGCCAACCATTCCCATTCCCGAAATGCTGAAAGCCCAAGGTTGTCTTGGACTTTCAGCTTTGGAATGCCAGCATTTCTTGAAGGCAAGTTTCATTGGATGTTCCCAAACACCCAATATTTGGGCAAATAGGCTTTGGGCTCTCAAAGGGCTTTGAGAAACAGTTTCCAAACGGACCCTTTGTCTTTTGGTTGAAGACCCTGCCTTTTTTTTCTTTTCTTTTCTTTTCTTTTCTTTTCTTTGTAAAGACCTTGTGTTGACACCTCAATTTTGGCAATTTAGTTTATTTATTTTATTGCATAGAAAATTAGGGGTTAATTTTATTAATTGCATAGCATATAGATTTAGGTGAATTTATTTTTTATTTGCATTGTCTGCATTTTGTTGGACCGGTGGCGGATGGGTTCAAATTAGATGGACCAGGCCCACAAAGCGAGCAGGTTGGCTCAAGCCCATGTTTTTTTAATGATTGAAAATTATCTTGTGAAAACTTTGAAATTCAAAATTTTTCCGGGATATAATAATTGTTTTTTTAGATAGGGCAGATAGGTAACAAATATTGCGACTTGTCTTTGAAAGATTTGGATTTAGAAAAAATCTTATCTTAATCTCGAATCCTTATCAGTATGGGATGAATTTTGTGAAAAAGATTTGGAAGGTTGATTTGAGGAAGAATTTGAAAATCCAATTCCTTTTCCTATAAAAGGCCATACACGAGAGGGTTGAAGGTGGGCGAGGGTTTTCTTTTGGTAAAAAGAACACAAAAGGCAAAAGTAAAAAGTAAAAAGTAAAAAGAGAGAAGTAAGAGAGAGGGAGCCGTTCGTGGAGAAGTGCAAAAGAAGAGCAAAAGTGGTAAAGGTAATTAGACATTTACTGTTCATCACATTCTACCCTTTGCTAGTTTTTACTTTTATCCTTCGCCGGTTCTGCATCTGCTCTCCCTTGCCAGTGCCGATTCTACTCCTGCCCCACGCTCGCGACAACTGGTGTTGTGCCAACGCCACCGGACTGCACTACTCCGAGCCAACGACCCGACGCTACTCTAAGCCGTGACCCGCTTCGGCTGCAACTTCGTCTCCCTCAACAAGCCCTACTGCCGAACTCGCACCACCGCTGTAACCCAAGCGCCACCTGCAGTAGATTTCCACCCGCCACTTACCAATCTCGTCCCCGACGCCTTGCCGGCACCAGCAACCCGCGAGTCCCCGATTCTTGCGCTTCGGTCAGCCTCGCGACACCAGTCGGTCACCGTCGCGCGCTGCCTTTCCCCCGACGCCTCGAATCCCGAGCGCCGCCCGTCGCCCAGCAGCTGGACCCAAGCCGACGCCCCTATTCGCTACAACCGAGCCGAAGACCTCCGTCGAACGCAGCACCCCTTGCCGCCGCGCCGCGCCGCTGTCCCTAGAGCACCCCACGCCAGATCTGGATGCCCCCAGCTCGCCAGCCTCTGCCTGGTCTGCCCAGAAGCTGCAACCACGTGAGCCGACGCCTGCGCGCACCCGTGCCACTCGATCCGATCCGCGCCGCTTGATCCGACCCGCCACTGCTCCGCCGGACGCTTTGCGAGCCAGACCCGTGCCGCTCGTCAGCCCCGCGGTCATGACGCCCAGTGCCCGCGCTCCGCCGCTTACAGCCGCCCTTGCCATCCTCTTGCCGGATCGGTGGCCCTCCGATCCGCCCTATAGAAACCCATCACACGAGCAGGCCGTGTGTGGGTGAAGAAGAAAAAAACAAAAGAAAAACAAAAAAGGAAAAAGAAAATCAATTTAGGTAGTTTTCTATTGTTTACTTTATTTTATTTCTTTTATTTACTTATCTTTTTTAATTTATGTTTTTCTTAGAATTAGTCTTTAAGGTATCATTGAGATTCCAACATGAAAGTGCCCTCAAATTAGGGATTAACAGTCCGATTTTCGCACCCAAAATCTGACTCGCAATTCCTTGCAAAAATCACCAATCCGATTTCATGCCCGAGATTCGATTCGCGATTTAATTTTAAAATTGGTCAACCCGATCTCATGCGCGAGATATGGTTCGCCAAGTTTTGGATATCAATCTTATATTGTTTGATTTGCTGTGTGATTTTATTTTCATAAAAAAAAATATTTAAGTTAGGATTAGATTTGCTTTAGAATATTTCTTGTTTTAGGGTTATCTAGAATTGCAATCTTATTTCGAATTTTTTAAATAAAAAATCCAAAAAAAAATTGAATTAGGATTTTTTTTTCTTGCATGATTAGATTAGGGATTTTATTTTGAATCATGAAAAAGAAAAAGAAAAAAAGTGCATTCATTTAGGATGTTAGTTTTTTATTATTCTATTATTATCTGAATTGCATGTTTAATTTTAATTTCGAATTTCAAAAATAGAAAAAAAAAATTAGAATTAGAGCATTATTTGCACGTCATTGCATATTAGATAAACTTGCATGTTTAATTTTAAGTCTAGATAGATTTTTAGATGGATTGCATGATAGGTTAGTTTTTTTTTTTTTTTAAATGCATGTTAAGAAAGCATTTATGATAGATAGTATTTCACTTTAGTTTGATTTTCATTTTTAGTGATTTTAATTACGAATTTAACAAGCATCGCATTGCATATGGACTATATTCTCGTTAAAAAGTGAAAGCAAAAATTGAGTGATTGCTTGTTAATTAGAAATTATATCTAAGATTGCTGATGTGAATTTTGATCTAACAATGCAGATGCTTTCGTTACTTTGAGATAAGTCCTGCATTATTTAATTGCTTTCCTGAGTGTTAAATTGGTGGTATGCACACCTGCATGATCGCCTTACATGTTAGGAAAGTGAATTAAAATCAATTTAAGCTGCCTGCAAAACTTTTTTTTTTAAATGAAAGAAAAAAGGTACCGAAAGGGCACTAGAATAGTCTAGTGTAACCAAGTCCCCGTACCCAAAGTTTCTGGTTCGTATGAGTAAAATGATTCTCCAATTATTTTACTTAAGTGTCTAATCGACTTATCATAAATTGATTATTGGCGACTCCCTTCTACATGCTAGATAATTGAATTTAAATCGCGAGCTGGTATGGGCTTGGGAGAGCCCGAGCTAAGTCTAGGCTTAGCAATCCATTAGCTTAATTTTAGGTGGTGCACCCGAAAATTCGGTCGCGACACCTTGGTTTTTTTTTTCTCTCTTTGTGGAAAGAAGATATGATTGAAGATCTGGGATCTGATTGAGGATTTGTATTGATTGTAATTGATAGGAGATGTGATTATTTTAGGACTAGAAAGATTAGAAGAATTTATTTACTTTTTTATTGAACTCTCTTGTACGATATATACATCATTGTATTACATGTAGAAATCAATGAAGCAAATACAATTTTCCTCATCACACGAAATTCCCACATTCCTCTTCTTCTCGTCTTCTTCTCGGATTCGTGACATGGTATCAAAGCATGTCTTGATCCTAACATAGCTTCCGCACTAAAATCAGCCTCTGTTGCTTCTCTGTTTTCTGTTGCTGCAACCCTTGCAGAACAGAACAGCATCCAGTCTTCTCTGTTTCTTGTTGTTGCAACCCCCATAGAACAGAGCAACATCCGGCAGGAAGTTCTTCTTCCAGCCTTCAATTCTTTGTTCAAAAATTAATCTACAAAATAGAGTTGTTGGAGAATTTTTAGAAAATTGTCATCATGGCAAATCCACAAGCACTTACCTCAATATCCGGTTATCAGTCCGCAGGAGAAACAACGCCACAAGCCTAGCAGATCCAAGAATCATTAGTTGTCACTATGTCCGAAGGGCAAATCCAACCACAGAGTCAAACTCAGCATACACAGTGGGTACTTGTTCCGGCTCAGGCTAATTTGGGGCAACCTTATTCGGGCCAACCTTACCAATGGGTACCAAATCCTTGGTACTATGGGATGGGCCCAAATGCATCATTGCCGGGATTTTTGAAATGGTGTACAGACTGATGGAGGCCTACCAACCAGTAGTGGGGCAGGCACAAGTACCAGTTCACAGCAGACGGGCGGACCAGCCGAACCGGGTACAGGAACGAATCCCTACTTGGGTTCGTTTTTTTCTAATGCGGGCCATACAACCGGATCTGGGGGATCGAGTTTGGGAGTAAATCCCTACCCGAGTCCGCCACCAGGGTTCCTCCCATACCAAATTTACATTGCCAGCAGCTGGCCGGAGCCCGACGACTCTCTTTTCACAACCAATGCCGACGGACCAGAACTGAAGCTTGTTGCTTAGCAGTTAACTGGACCAGATAATTACTCGAGATGGTCGCGCGAGTTCCGGCGCACTCTGGTAACAAAGGATAAGGAGGGCTTTATTGACGGAACTGTTCTGATTCTGTCCAACGAACGACTAGCGCGACTTTGGAAAAAATGTAATCAACTAGTTAGAACGTGGATCGGAAACGACATCACTTCCGAAGTCGCGGCCGGTCTTCCTCCAACGGAGGACTCGAAACAAATGTGGGAAAACATCAAGGAGATGTATGGAAAATTGGATCAAGTAAAAATCTTTTCTTTGACGCAACAGATCTCGGATTTAAAGCAATGAAACATGACTGTTGTTGCGGTTTTTAACAAACTTTCGGGTTTGTGGAATGAATTGGAAGCGGCCGAAGAAAAATTCAACTGGCCGGAGTCGATTTTATAGCAGTACAAAAGGGTGTGAGACAGGGAGAAAGCAACCAGATTTCTCCTCATATTAAACGAATCTTACCTTTCGTTTCGATCGCAGATCTTAACCATGGAGCCGATGCCAAGCCTTGGCCATATCCACCAGCTCGCAATCCAAGAGGAAAGCCAATAGAGAGCAGCATATCTCAAAAAGGAAGGTGAGAGAGTGGCTCTGGCGGCGAGGGTTTCCTCTTGCCCACTACAGAAAACCACAGGAGGAAGAGAAGGTCGAAGACCTAATCTAGGGTTTCACGAAAACCCTTGAGCTTATATATACGGACGACAGATGGCCACGATTTTCCTGATCAATCGAACGGCTCACGGTCAATCCTTGGAGCTGCTGGATCCGACGGCTCACAGAGTGGCTCGGGCCACTGAATCCAACGGTTCACGTGCAAGGAGTTTCTATGGTTTCGAAGGCCCACGCAGCCATATCTTTTTTGGGCCCGATGGCCCACAGGGGCAATTTTTCGCATCATCCGAAGGCCCATATGGGGGAACAATGGCCCATACTGTTAGCAAGCCTTCCTCATTCGCAAAAAACAACAACCACAAGGGAAAGGGTAAGCTATATTGTGAATACTGTAAACGTCCGCACCACATAGTTGAAAGTTGCTGGAAATTACATGGTAAACTTAGTGAAAAAGAAAATGGAAAGTTTTCAACTATCTTTCAGGTGATGGGTAAATCAGCAGACAAGCCAATCACTCATGGGGAATATCAGGAGCTGATGGAATCTCTAAAGAAATTGGATCCTTCTGACAAGGTAGGCAGTTTCACAGGTATTTTTTATTGCCTGATGAACTCAATTTCGAAGGATGCATGGATCATAGATATAGGAGCTAGTGATCACATTGTCTGCAATCCAAAATTCTTTTCCAATGTCAAAAAGTTATCTTTTCCAATATCAGTACAACTTCCCAATGGAAACACCACACATGTTGGAATGACTGACACCGTGAATCTTAGTCCAGTCATCACTCTAAAAAATGTCCTTTATTTTCCTACTTTCCATTTTAATCTCATATTAGTCTCTCGAGCTTGTGAAGAAAATTCTTGTCATGTCTCTTTTGACTCTGATAAATGTCTTTTTCAAGCCTATTTCAACTGGCAAACTGATGGGCTTGGGTAGAATCTATCGAGGACTTTATTTTTGGATTAATCTTCCAGGCAATTTTAAATTATCCTTTGTTGCATTCAATAAACCATTGTGTAACATTGTTGCCAATGAAAGAAATTTTCTTCATCATCAAAGATTGGGTCACGATGCTTCTTTCCCTTGTCCTCAATGTCCCATTTGCCCTTTGGCAAAACAAACTCGTGCCCCCTTTCAAAACAGTAAGACTCAAGTAGATGACATTTTTTCTTTAATTCATGTTGATGTCTGGGGACCATATCACATAATAAATCATGATGGTTCAAGATTTTTTCTTACAATCGTGGATGATTTCTCACGTGCCACTTGGGTCTTTCTCATACAATCAAAAGGTCAAGTTCTCTTTCATCTTAAAATCTTCCTTTCCTTATCCAAAACTCAGTTTGGAAAATCAGTTCGTCGCATCCACATTGATAATAGTAGGGAATTCTTCAATGGTGATTGTACTTCCTTTCTTACCTAAAATGAAATTTTACATGAAAGTACCTGCACTTATACCCCACAACAAAATGGGGTCATTGAGCGAAAGCACCATCATCTCTTAGAAGTGGCACGTGCTCTTAAGTTCTAGGCATCTATACCATAAAATTTTTGGGGAGATTGTGTGATCACTGCGGCATATCTGATAAATTGTATGACATCTCGCATTCTAGAAGGCAAAACTCCATTTGAATTATGTATGGAAGGAAACCAGATCTGAGTCATCTCAGAGTCTTTGGTTGTCTATGTTATGTGGCTACAGTAGGTCCCCAGGATAAAATGTCCCCTCGTGCTCGACAATGCATCTTCATGGGGTATCCCAACTTGAAAAAGGGTTATTGAGTTTATGAATAGTCTATCGGAGAGTTTTTTATCAACAGGGATGTGGTTTTTCATGAAGATATTTTTCTTTTCCGGGATACTACTTTTATGTCTGCAGATGATATGAGAACTAATCATCGATTCCTGTCAGAAGAAGATCTATCTTTTGGAGAATCATACCTTATTACCTCTCCTCCAAGACATCAGATAGTAGATACAGTATTGCCTTCACCACCCGATGATTCATCTCATGATAATTCCGTTGAGCAACAACTCATGGAGCAGGAATCCCAGGAGACAAATCACGGAGAACCTACAAGCATTGAAGAATCATCTTTGAAGGTGTTGGATGAGCCACCACGAAGATCTGGTCGAGTCACTCGCTCATCAATGGACCAAAGATTATGTCTATTCCTCATCATTATCATCAGGTACCCGTTATCCTCTATCCTCATATATATATCTTTCGACCGCTTGTCGTCAGACCATTTATGTTGCATTAGCCAAGTTTCTGAGGAAAGGGAGCCTTCTAGTTATAATGAGGCTGTACATGATGAACGCTGGCAAAAGGCAATGGAGGCAGAACTTGAGGCCCTAATTGATAATCACACTTGGGATGTTGTGTCGTTACCTCCTAATTGCAAACCCATTGGGTGTAAATGGGTCTATAAGATCAAATATAGAGCAGATGGCTCTGTGGAAAGATACAAGGCCCGATTGGTGGCCAAGGGCTTCACACAATGAAAATGTTTTGATTACTATGAAACATTTTCTCCGATAGCCAAGGATGTCACGGTTCACTCCTTGTTATCGGTTGCCACTTTTCGCAATTGGTCATTGCATCAGATGGATGTCCACAATGCTTTTCTTCATGGTGATCTGGAAGAGGAGATTTACATAGACCTTCCACAAGGATTACGGAGACAGGGGGAGTCTAAGGTATGTCGTCTTCGCAAATCTCTTTATGGATTGAAACAAGCCTCTCGACAGTGATATGTCAAGTTTACTACTGCACTTACGGGAGCTGGATTCCAGCAATCCAAACATGATTATGCTTTGTTCACTTGGGCAAAAGGTACGTCGGTAATATACTTTATGATTTATGTTGACAAAATACTTATTATGGGAAATGATGATTCTGCTGTGAAGAAGCTTAAAGACCATCTACATTTGTCTTTTCATATCAAAGACTTAGGGTCACCTAAGTATTTTCTTGGAATAGAGATAGCTCGTTCTGATCTAGGGATTTCCCTTAGTCAACGAAAATTTGTGGTAGAGATTATATCAGAAGCGAGATTATCAGGGTGCAAACCGGCAATTATTCCCATTGAACAGAATGCCAAGTTGACCAGTGTTGATTATGATGCTGGGACGTCCTCCTCTGATGATCCACTATTGAAGGACCCGACAAGCTACCAAAGACTTGTTGGGAAGCTTATCTATCTCACTATGACTAGGCCAGACATTTGCTATGCAGTACAGACTCTCAATCAATTCATGCACAATCCAAAGCAGTCACACATGAATGCTGCCTTAAAGGTGGTGAAATATTTGAAGAGATGTACAGGGTTAGGGATACTCCTCTCTAGAAAGTGCAATATGGAGATGACAGCCTATTGTGATGCGGACTATGCTACATGTCCCATGAGTAGGAGATCTATTACTGGATTTTGCATCAAATTTGGGGAGTCATTACTTTCATGGAAGACAAAGAAACAATCCACTGTATCATTATCATCGGCAAAAGTTGAATATCGATCTATGGCAAAGACTGTTTGTGAGGTAGTATGGCTACGAGGCTTACTTCTGGACCTTGGGGTACAAGTTAAAGGTCCGACATTACTTTTCTGTGATAATGATTCGGCACTCAAGCTTGCGGCAAATCCTGTACTACATGAAAGGACAAAACATATAGAAGTTGATTGCCATTATACTCGAGAGAAGATCAAAGAAGGGATCATCGAAACCAGAGGAATCAAGGCCATAGAACAGCCCATGGATATCTTCACTAAACCCCTTTGTCAAAGACAGCATACATATCTTCTTGGATTCATGACACTCTTCATTATCGTAAAAAATACTCATGTATTATAAGAAAGCTCATTGCCTTATAAGGCAACCTAGAACCTTCTCCCTAGGCAATGTGGGACAAGAGACGCGCCTCCTCCTTACGCACGTTCGGATACCGAGGTGTGAATGCACCGCCATCCCTCCTCCCCGAGCAGCGCTACTTGGGCCATCACACATCCAGCTCCTTCGGCCGGAGCCAAAAGGCAAAACAAAAGGAAGGGTGCTTCTGGGGGCACTTGACAATCTGAAATTTTGGTCAAAAATTACATTAGAAGTGGACCCTGAAATTAGTTATATAACTTCCAAAGTCTATTGCTAGGTAGGAGAACCGGATTCCACCCATCTCCCAAGCCATTAGTGTTCTTTAATGGGAATTATTATGTATATTTGATCGTATAATGTGACATCTTCATATGCCAATTTCGATTCGTAAAAGAAAGGTTCTCTTTTGTGGCTAAATTTTAGAAGATGGGAAATATATACGAGAGGAATATTTCATCGACCACAGTGCAAATTATTATCCATTTTAGGACCCCAAAAAAAAAAAAAACGTCATGGACCACTCTTTTTGGTTATTTCGGATGAAAAGACATGTGCTTCGTGCCATAGTAGTTATGTTATAATTTATTCCCCAAAATAAAAATTTTGCTGCATTTTAATAATCAGTTGATGTTTTGTCTGATTCTTGTTTGAACTATTTTTAGATGGATTATCCATATTGTCAAGGATATCTTTTGACCAGTAGAAGAGAACAGTTACGTAAGTGTATATGGACAAAGAAATCGTAAGTGTGCCTAGAGAGAGAGGTAAACTAGTTTAGGAGAGATGTTAGAAATAATTTGAACTTTTCCCCTTCATTTTTTATATCTCTTATGATTGTGCATATATCTAGAAGATATAATCACCCTTTAAATGTATATATCATTGATGGATCGTAATTGATTATCTCGGTATCTCATGTAATAAAGTCAATAAATAAACTCATGTATTCTTCATTTTTATCTAGAGAAAAAAGATAAATAAAACATTTTTTATGCTGATTATGTTTGTAGACTTTGTTATAACATGTCGCTGTGATATGCCTTAAAAAAAATGATATGTAAAAACTTTTGGATAAAAATTTGAAGTTGAAATCCTTATATGTAGTAGATATTATGGAGTGAAGTTGCACGAGAGAACCTCCAACGTCGGGATTGTGCACTAGTCAATCTCACCTAGTTGTCTCTACCAACGTGAGTTATGTGGTCCATTCAACTTTAATTATCTCATGGATCTTGTTAATGATTATCGTGGCTTAGGGCTATCAATGAGGACTATTGAAATCTATTGAAATATGAATCAAACTGAATTGATCCGAATCTAAAACTTAAGTTTTGCTTTTCAGATCAGGTTTGCATTCGGTTCAAGTAATAAGTAAAACGACAGGCTTCTAAATGTTTTATTCTAATTTGGGTCATAAACCAGAACCAACCTAAACATGATACCGACGCCATCACCTAAAGTAATTGCATGTTTTGGGTTGACGCCATCAA
Source organism: Eucalyptus pauciflora (assembly GCA_007663325.1). NCBI lineage: Eukaryota > Viridiplantae > Streptophyta > Magnoliopsida > Myrtales > Myrtaceae > Eucalyptus > Eucalyptus pauciflora. The sequence continues at coordinate 1,794,338 of VMYD01000067.1, forward strand.
TTACATTGGCCATCAGTTCCTCACCATTGTAAACACCATCCATCTCACCTCCCTCGATCGGCTTGTCCCTCCGCACATGGACTCGTGCCTCTCCATCACTCCTTCTCTATAGATGTCGATTCCCGCAGCCTTCATCGTTAATTTGGGCAAGGGCAGACTTCATCGGTGGTGGCCCTCATCCACATCGAGGGCCTCCATCGGTTTGGCACAATCACTAACCAAATTGACTCATGTCTGCCTAGATGTAAAGAGGTTGCACAGTCCACTCTCAATTCAACGTGAAGGTTGCCACCAACATCAATAGAGATTGAAGATCGTGATGGCAAAACCCATGAGGTAGCCTACTCCATTAAGATAAATAGAGAATTGAATCAATTAAGACAAATTAATGTTGAATAGAATAACTCAAGATCAAAGTCTGCACAAGGATCATATTCTGGAGCAAGATTCAGAATATGTTATGTGGTAAAACAAACTTTAGAAGCACTCAGCGATTGTGCAATAGATTCTAACAAAATAATAATAATAATTAAGGGTTAAGAGAAATTTTATACAAAGTTTATAATGATTTGATTTAGATTAAGCCTACGTTCATTCTTCCACATTGACATCCTACTAGCTAAATCTCACTATATAATCAATAAGATATTACAACTTTGAGTACAAAAACTCGATAATAGATCATACTATCTCACTTACTCATTCATTCTATACTTCTCTCACAATCATAAACTTTTAAGCTCACGAAGAACAAGTGTATATTCAAAGTTTGCTCGGATTTTAGAATTATAGATTCTTGGCCTCGTCTCACTTTCTCTCCTTAGCACCTTAGTCTCTTTATATACTCTTCCAATTCCAAACTAACTTTTGGATAATATCCAGAGGATCATCTTCCATTCTACCGTTAGACAAACCTATATTAAGAAGATTTGATTTTGCTAGCCCATACAAATTGAATCTTGGTTTTTATAAGCAAAGCTTTTATGTTTAGAAAGTACTTATCTTGGGATTAATTTGCCAATCAAATAAGATTGAATGAATCAAATCTTTGGAGGTGTGAAACAAACCAAATTACTAATCGTTATTCATCTTGGACTAGTCTCGTTCTGCTTCCTTCTAAAGTCTCGTTCTGCTTCCTTCTAAACTTCGTCAAGATGAGAATGAGAGTAATTCTCTTAGTCTTTATCTTCAATTTAAGATCTAGATTCGAGTATGAGTTTATTCTGTCTGTAGTAGACTTTGTAATTCGTGTTAGATTTATTTCTTGGATCAACATACTTCAAGACAATTTTCAAATTTACTAAAATCTCATGGACAGTCTTGTTATCATCAAAATCTACTCGGAGTTTTCTCAACAAATTAAACACACTAATCTCATTGATATTCTGTACAGTATAAAGTACTCTTAAACCGATCAAATCGTCAAAAAAAGGTTTGGTTTGGTTTGACGGTTCGAACCATATTTGTCGTCACCCCTAGTTACCATGGACTTCGTTTTTCGATTTAATTGTAATCCAATGGGCTGATTTGTAGGCCACGACCTTTTGTTTATCTCCTTATACAATAAAGGTACATCCCTCCCTTCTCCAATTTAGAGTCCAGGAAATGAGCCCAAAAAGACCTTTATTTAGTGGATTCCGGCCTATTTGTCCTCGCCCACAAAATGGACCAACCTATCCATCCAAACCATGGAGGGGACTCAAAAGAGTGCATGATCAAAGGAAAAGAGGAAAAAAAAACCCATTCCTATTTCGATTATCTAATTAAGTTCCCTGAAAATAAAATTAAAAAAAAATCCATTTTTTTCTAATTCAATTACCTAACTATATTCTCTACTTCCAAGTCTTTTTGAGTGCTTTCAACTCAGTTTTGATTTAATGTCTATTGTTACTCAACAATTTATTCTCGAATCACAGCAATATGGAGAGAACACAACTAAACTCATTCTAATAAATCGAACCAATCATATATAATGAAATAGCACTGAGAATTATTAGGGCTCCACTTTTGAGAATATGGACCGTACACTAAAATCTCTAATTTACATCTAGCCCTATCTAATAAAACGAGCCTATGTTATGTCTTTTCATGACAATGGACATGATTTTGCACAGAAATTTTCCCAATGTTTAGAGAGAGAGAGAGAAGAGCATGGGTCCAACCCAATCTTTGTCACGGCATGGCCTAGGGTGGAAAGGAAAAGGATGGGCGGCTCGGACCATGTGGATGTCCTCACATGCACATGGACATCCATGTGAAAAAGGATGGGAGGAGAGACATTGCCTCATGGAACTGCTCTACCCTTTTTTTCTAAATTCATCCCGGATTCATCCCCGTACGTGCCATGTTCCCAGTCCCTACCATTGAAAAAACATCACTTTCCCTCCTCAACTAAATCTCGAAAAAGAGAAAAGAAATAAAAATTGATAAAAAGGAAAGGATCATGCTGCAAAATGGGTTGAAAGAATTTCGGCTTCTTCTGGGTATTAGGCCACCAACCTTTTCTGCTTCCCTCCCAAACCCAACTTAAAAAAACCCATTTTCCTTATTGCCCCCCTTTTGGCTTCTTGCATGACTCGCTAGATCCGAGGCATCTAAACCTAATGATGAAACCCCAATTGATAGGACAAGTGAAAAACGTAGAACATTTTATTCATGCTCTCTGATTAAAGTTGATTAGCAGGGGGTCGCATGATTGTCCCTCACCCCCAACACCTCCACATGAAATTCTCTAGGCCATGATTGGCTTTGACTGCTTTTTTCTCTTTCTCCCTTTCTTCAGCCTCTCCTTTTTCTGTTGGAAGATCTACTCCTTCTGACTCCGAGTTAAAAAATCTACCCTCTTTTTCACCCCCTCTGCTTTGCAATTTGCTAATTGCTAGGATGGATGCCTTTGCCATATGCAATTTTGTGCCACCACTTTGTATACTGCCCTTTTATCTTCTTGAAAGATTTACAGCAGAGTTGATCTGCCACTCGTAAGATCCGTTTTTTTACATGCCTGTGTAGTTTCTCCTCAGGAAGTGCAATTCTCACAAGTTGCAATGCTTTGGGACTGTTAACAGGATTTCAGACTTTCATCAAAATGGACATACTTCCACTCTGGACATGAATGCGATGCACACTTCTTGTCGAGGGTTGCTCACTCAGGGGGCATGTTCACTGAGATAAGGGAAGGTTGGTGGTTGATTGCTTGAACCCTGCAGCCCCCGCTATGGAAATTCAAAATACCAATGATGGTAACTCACTAAAATGCAATGATTTTACCTAACCCGCTTTCACAGAAATTCACCTTCATCCTCACCGCGTTCTTGGTATTTTCTTCTTATTGAGAGCGATTGCAGAGCCAAAATCGCCTGTCCGTGAGAAGCACTAGTCGATCTTCTTTCACTAAATCCCGTCACAATTAGCTCCTCTTACACGCTTTGGTTCAAACGTTGGTGAACGCAGCGGAGGATCTGCCGCAAATTGGACACCACTGAGATCTGCGTGATCGCACGAGTTTGGGGTTTCGAATGCTGGTCCTGTCGGGATTTGTTGGTGATTGCAGCTCTGAGCAGGATCGGCCGCAAATGGGACTGATTGCAGCCGTTGTTTCAATCACCATCATCTTGGCCTTGATGCTGTGCGTTCTGTAAGTGTTCTCCTCTGTTCGGCTTATTTTCCAACGCTTGTTTCATGGGTTCCTGTTTCGAAGTCTCCTTGAAGGCTTAAACTCAGATTCATGATAATTGGCAGGGTCCTGAGACAACTGACGAGAATGAAGAAAAGCCGGAGGAGCCCGGAGGCAATGCTGAGCGTGGAAGATGCGCTGCCGGGATATAAGTACGATGTGTTATTGAGTTTCAAGGGATCAGACACACGCAACAACTTCACCGATTGCCTTTACCATAGATTGAGACTCACTAGAGTCCATATCTTCCTAGACAATGAAGAACTCCGAGTCGGCAAAGAAATTGGTGGTGAGCTTTTGAAAGCGCTCAACAAGTCTCGGATCTACATAACTATCTTCTCCCAGAACTACGCTATCAGTTCATGGTGTCTCCGTGAGATTGCGCACATGAACAAATGCACCTCAAAATCAGATGGGAAGAAAGAGATACTCCCCATCTTTTTTGATGTGGACCCTGACAACATTAAGCTTAAAACTGAATTGTACAAGAAGGCTATACCCAAGCACAAGAAGAAGTTCGACTCTAATGCATTGAGGTGGTGGGAGGATGCTCTTGTAAAGGTTGCACATCTAAAGAGATGGGAACTTAAAAGGACAATGGTAATTTTCCTCAACCTTTTGTTTATCATTCATAAGTGCAATAGTTACACTACTCGATTGGAGAAACTTTGTCATTCTCAAATTCAAGAATTGAAGACATTTTTTGCATTAGAAGTTATGACAGCCAGAGCCGACAGAAATGATATCAGATTCGGGTACCAACGAAAGGTTTAGATTGATTGGGTAAATTTTCCAAATTATAAGTGCGCCACATAATCTTTTGTCCATAAACAGTTGACAACAGACCATACTGATAAGTTTCATTTCTTCATCTTGTGCTATTTTAACAAAATCCTATATCTTCAACTTAAATTCATGAAATTCCTTTTATTCATGATTCTAGGCACGATTCTAAATTTATGCCGGAGACGTCGCTAGTGCTATGGGCTTTGGCTTATGTAGATAAAAAATGATGAATGGGATTGTGGCCCACTGGCCCTCCGTCTTTCAGAGAGGCTAAGCCTTCTAAATTGGGCACAGCAGGAAACCCACGTAGAAGTCAACTATTGCATTCACCTTCAAACAATGGAAGACTGAGTCTTCAGCGTGGGAGATGGTAAACGAAACTTATATATATATTCATTCGTAGAGAGTGAGAGATTTAGAATATTCGATTATGCGCGGGAGATGGTAAACGAAACTTATGTATTAATCGAATATTATAAATCTCTCACTATCTACGAATGAAATTGACCTCTAACTGAAAACTGTCTACCGGATTAGCATCGCCTCTTAAGACCAGAGTGATCCGATCCCACTTTGAATCTTCTCTTGAATATTTTCTCCACTTCAAGTGACGCTTCGGTTCGCGTGGAGAAGTTCATGAGGGTTTCCACTATGGGTTGCACCTCCGCCTGAGATGCTGAAGACGCCTTGATCGACCGCGCGAAACCGTCAGACCAGCCTCCCAGAGCTGTCGCGGCGAACACTCGACACCGCACCTTCGTTCGTTCCAGCCAGGTAAGCTTCATCAATGTTAATTTTCAATTCCCCCCCGGCTCTGGTGGCCGCCATTGATGGAGGCGGAAGCCTGCTGCAATTTTGGTTTCCTTCTTCCCAGGGAGCCACCGATCGAGATGCTTCATCGACTACCTGTGCTGGGTCGGTTTTTGCGCTCGAAGGACAGAGTGGTTTCGAGCTTTCCAAATTTGCCCAAGAACAAACCGCGAGAAGCTCAAAGGTGACTGAGGTATGTTCAAATTCAGCTAACCAAATTTCGAATCGCGAAGAACCCTGAGCGGAGATATTGATGTTCAGAGTTGTATCTTTCCAGATCTTCCTCGTCCACGGACAAAGAAGGAGAGCGTGTTCTACCGTTTCGGGGCTTCGATTACAGAGACTGCAAAGGTGATGAGGTAAGATTTGCCTTCTGAATAGTTTATCCTTGGGAGCGAGGGCATCTTGGCAAGCGCTCCATATAAAAAATTTTCTTTTGGGGTAGCTGTAGGATTGCCATATTTTCTTCCACGGTGATTTTGGGGTCCGATAAGATTCTCGTTTTCACGAAACAATATAGCGAACAATTCTTAACATTCGAATACCATTGTCAATACCAGCTGGGTGATATTTCGGTGCTTGTGCTCGGCGATGATAGTAAGTTTATGAAATTTTCGTCAAAAATTCTGTTTTGTTTCCATGATATTTCCAACAACAAAAATAAATTTGAGTTGTGCTTTTCAACCCCGATGCTTCGACCAGCAGCAGGGTGGTCTGTGGAACTTTTTCACTTTAGTGGTTTGCATACTTTACTGTCTAACCTCTCTCTCACGGAAATTCACCTTCATCGTCTCTGTGATATTGGTATTTTCTCCATATTGTGACCAATCGCAAAGCCAAAAATTGCCTGTCCTTGAGAAGCATTAGTCGATCTTCTTTCACTAAATCCTGTTGTAATTATCTCTTTTTACACACTTTGGTTCAAATGTTAGTGAGCGCAGTAGAGGATCTGCTGCAAATTGGACACCACCAAGATCTATGTAATCGCACGGCATTAGAGGTTCAAATGCTGGTCCTTTCGGGATTTGTTTGTGATGACAGCTCTGAGCAGGGTCGGCCGTGGGTGGGATGATGGACGCAAATTGCGCAACCCCAAGATCTCCATAACCAGAACAAGAATATGCATAATTAAGCAGAAGAATTAACGCACCTGTTTTGGAATCCATTGATCTTGAAGCGGAAGCGGAAACACAATGTTCCACGCGCAAGTCTTTCTCCTCTATTGCCCTCTGTATCACTGGCTCAATGAGGCGGCCCCCCTCACGTTTAGCGTTAGGTAAACGCCCCTTAGATGAGGATACATGTGAGAATTAGGGTTAGAGGAGAGACTTAGCACTATTTATAGAGTTTCCAGCTAGGCCCCCTCATTACGGGCCAGGCTCAACTCGGCCCACACTAGCCAGCCCATATTAGACAAATTAAGAAACCTTCTATCTCAACTTAGACCAATCCCCGTAAAACGGTAAACGTTAAACGGTAAATTACAATATCAATTAATGTAGTTCACATTAGGAAAACTCTTACATTCTCCCACTTGGACTATATTAATTGAAATCGTACTGTATGTGCGCACATTGGTCTAGAGATAATTCTTAATAGTCAATCCTATCCCATAAAGTCTCAAACACCGAATCATGGCGGTAACTGCATGTATACACACAGAGCCTTCCATGGTCACGAGTGTTCTCAACTCTATTGATATGGATCCAATATGGTAGTGTGTCAAATGGATAACATCTCTCATAGAGAGATCTCATTTGTCAGTCACCATTCTCTTACCTTAAGCGTCACAAAAACTTGTGCCACTAGAGAATGTCCATTCTCTTACTTTAAGCGTCACAAAAAACTTGTGCCACTAGAGAATGCATTTATGGTTCCATGAACCCACATATGTCTTGTCCTTACGGTTAACCATTATTTATGTATAACAAGACATATGGACAAGGCTAATAACCGGATGCCCCTAACCTTCACTCAAAGTTTAAGCAATACATTGAGACTTTAACAATATAGATATATATATTCAACATAATAACAAACCATTCAAAAAAAAATTATTGAATGCAAAAGTTGACATATATATATCAAAATGTTACTAAATTGTAACAAAAAACAGATGTAAACATTATTCAAAGAAAAATAAAACAGCTCCCACTAAATAACAGCATCCCAAGATGCTCCTAAGCCCATGCTAATGACATGACGCTCAAATATACATGGACGTAGGCCTTTAGTTAGTGGATTTGCAACCATATCATCTGTGGAAATATGTTATATTAAAACGTCACCTTTCTGTACCGTTTCCTTTATAGTCAAAAACTTGACCTCCATGTGTTTAGACCCATTTGAGACTTCTGTTGTTATTAATAAACAACACATTCAAAAATACTTTTAAGTGCACTGACACAAGGTACACATTTTAATTAGATTTTCTCAATATCTAAATAAGGACAATGTGATGGATTCAACCCATCACCCTTAACAACAGGAGCAATTCCTGGCTTGCAATAATGTATATTGAATATTTCCAATATACAATCAGCAAATGTCCTCCGAGAAAATCTAATATAATATGGCAAAAACAATTCTTACAAATCTTAGTACAAAATATATAAGATGCCTCAAGGTCATTACTTGTAAACAAAATATCATGTACATAGAGTATGAGAAAAAATAAATTTCCTCCCACTGACCTTGCAATATATTGAATTACTTTGTTCCCAATTGAACAAAATAACAACACTATGAAACTTTAATAATATTGCCTGGAAATTTGCTTAAGACCATGAATTAAGATTTTTCAATCTACACACAAGTTTACTTGAATCTGCTGCAAAATTCTCCAGTTGCACTTATATAGATTTTATATCTCTTTGATGTAACTCCATATAAAACTATCAATGCCATGTTCACTCTGAAAGAATTAGTAGTAAATAAATAATTATTTATTTCTTCACTAACTATCCACCCCTCTTTCAGAGTAAAATTATTATTTTTTTTATATGGCGTTTAATCACATACTTAATTAAGAACAAGAAACGACATTTATATATAAGTTGCTAAAACAACCATGTAATGAATATTGTAATTATGCTCTCACAAATAGACTATATAGTCTGATGGTATAACTGATTGTCTTTCCCTAACAAATCTCCTTAATAAAGCTGCAACCACTTCATTCTACACTTGAGAGGTTTAAGAAATTTCATTATAAACTATATCAAGAATAGTACATTAAACATCAACAAGTTTAGTCTATGGTACAGGAGATTCCATAATTATCTGTATAGATAAAGACAAAAACACAGTAACCCCCATCACACTATTATCTTTAATAGTCTGAGAGCAACTATCCTTTACAATTACGTCGATTTTAAGAAATTTTAGAGTATGTGATTCCATAATTCTTGTATCTTCTTTAGGGTCATAAGATCAATACCCCTTTAACAATCTGGATAAGATACAAAATAATACCGAGTTGATCTGAATTGCAATACACTTAAAATTGGATTAGATAATCTCACTTCTGCATGACACCCCTAAATTTAATATGATTCAGGTAATCTATGCTCAATCTATAACTCAAAAGAAGTTTATAAAACAATTTTGATAAGGACACTTTTTGTATGTGAAAATGTTGCTTTCATAATAATCTATAGAAGTCTTTAGATAACCGTTAAGAGTAAATAGGAAAAAATTTGGAAACAACTTTTTCATCCTTATATGAGATGTATATATCATTATGACTTAAACACAATCTTTACAGATATGTCCTAATTTCAATATCATACAAAACATAATTTCAAGCAACTAAGGCTTCCATCATATTATAGCAGTGCAGTTCGCAGACAAACCTCTTTTCAAGTGCTTAAGAATGGAACGCTTTATGTACAGTAAGCAAATTTTATTGCATTCTCAAGCAACAAATCATATGTCCACAACTTAAAATTTGAAGCAGTAAAAACCTCAATAATAGTGGAATTATTAATTACAGAAAAAAGTGACTAAAATAACAAGCAATGTATATAATTAGCATCATGTGAGCAATGTGTAACTTGACACACAAGTACACATCCAGAGAGTTACATGCAAAATCACATAATCACCTTTGGGCAGAATACATGATAAGCAGTTGTAAATTCCCCACATGATAGCGGTTATAAGAATATACTCCAATTTTTCGTGAATTCATCACCTTTGGGCATATGAATCACTAGAATCAGTCACTCATCCACCACATAATCATGTATCCCTCCATGAACTAATATATAATCACCCCCTTTGGGAGTATGACTACACATTAGAGCAGGAGACATCCCAATCAATATACGAGACCGAAATTTCTCAAACCCAATCAAGCGTGCCACTTTGGCGGTCACTACTCAATTGAATCCTTGAAACTCTCTCATACCAGGGATATAAATTTTACTCCTCACATACACCATATACATGTGATTTTAGCTTTAGTGATAGGGGCATCATATCACCAAAATCACATATTATGCTAATTACATTGCTTAATTCATTAATAAAAAATAAAATTTATTGTATATTATTAATGAATAACACTCATAAATTTCATGTGATAACATACCAGTAACCCAACACTTATATTTCCAAAATCACAGAAAAATACAAGAAAAATACGCAAAAATACACTAAAAATACGCGTATTTAGGGCTTTGTATGTATTTTCACATTCATAAAATCATCAAATATGTAATATAAATACACCTCGATGTAGAGGATGAAGATACGAGTCCAACACTACCGACCACGCGCGAAAAATATATATAAATACAAATCTTCACAAACCCCATCATCCTAGTCGCGAACAAATTCGATATTGACTAGCAACTGCGGGCAAACTTACCACGGTAATAGAACAAAACTGCCAAGAGGAGAAAGTCAATTCCGAAATCAAAGACGGATGAGCAAAAGAGTGCGCACGATGATCGACAGTTTATAATTCAAACGACACGATGTGATGCAAAGAGTGGAGAAGAAAAACGAAGGTAACGCTAGAATGTAACTTAAAATTCTAGAACTTTTTTATGTATAAACCCTAGAATTTCAAATTTAAAATTCTCACTCAATTCTCAACAAAATTATACAAATTATATATGGTTGGAAAGATCTCGACATGTAGAACAAAAACCCCATGGTTTCAGGATCATCCGAATTTGTGATTTTATTTTATTTTTATTGAACAAAAAATCTCGAAAATCACAAATTAGGGAAAAATTCAATGCGTTCAAGTTCTAGGGTTATGGAGGCTCTGATACCACATGATGGACGCAAATTGCGCAACCCCAAGATCTCCATAACCAGAACAAGAATATGCATAATTAAGCAGAAGAATTAACGCACCTGTTTTGGAATCCATTAATCTTGAAGCGGAAGCGGAAACACAATGTTCCACGCGCAAGTCCTTCTCCTCTATTGCCCTCTGTATCACTGGCTCAATGAGGCGGCCCCCCTCACGTTTAGCGTTAGGTAAACGCCCCTTAGGTGAGGATACATGTGAGAATTAGGGTTAGAGGAGAGACTTAGCACTATTTATAGAGTTTCCAGCTAGGCCCCCTCATTACGGGCCAGGCTCAACTCGGCCCACACTAGCCAGCCCATATTAGACTAATTAAGAAACCTTCTATCTCAACTTAGACCAATCCCCGTAAAACGGTAAACGTTAAACGGTAAATTACAATATCAATTAATGTAGTTCACATTAGGAAAACTCTTACATGGGAGTGATTGCAGCCTTTGCTTTAATTGCCATCAGCTTGGCCTTGATGGATTCCTGTTTTGAACTCGGGTTCAGGATAAGTGGCAGGGTCCTGAGACGACCGACAAGAATGAAGAGAAGCCGGAAGAGCTCAGAGGCAATCCGGAGCGTGGAAGATGTGTCGCCAGGATATGAGTATGACGTGTTTTTAAGTTTTAGGGGACCAGACACACGCAGAAACTTCACCGATTGCCTTTACCATAGCTTGCGACGCAATGGCATCCATGTCTTCCTAGACGACGAAGAACTCCGAGTCGGCAAAGAAATCGATGGAGAGCTTTTGAAAGCGCTTGACAAGTCACGAATCTACATTCCAATTTTCTCCAAGAATTACGCCACCAGTTCGTGGTGTCTTCGTGAGGTTGCGCACATGGTAGAATGCACCTCAAAGTCAGATGGGAAGAAAGAGATACTCCCCATCTTCGTTGACGTGTACCCTAATGATGTTAAGCTGAAAACCAAGTTGTACAAAAAAGTCATACCCAAGCACAAGAAGAAGTTCAGCTCTGATGCGTTGAAGCAGTGGGAGGATGCTCTTGTGAAGGTTGCACATCTAAAGGGGTGGGAACTTGAAGGAAAAGGGTAAATTTCCTCAACCTTTTATTTATCATTAATAAGCGCAATAGTTACACTACTCGTTTGAAGAAACTTTGTCATCCCAAAATTCTAGAATTGAAGACATTTTTTGCATTAGAAGTTATGGCAGCTAGAGCCGACAGAAATGATATCAGATCCGGCAAACCAACCAAAGAAAAAAAAAAAAAAAAAGACCGATGACAGAAGAAATGTACACTCAGCAGTGAGGACTCACTGGAGGAAAAGGAAAGAATAGGGCAAAAGAAGGATTTGCCTTGATCCAATTTATGAACAAATTCAGATGACTCTTACTTGAATGAACCACACCTGAATCCGGTCCGGTTACCTGTCTGATAGGTCTAGGGAGAACTCACCAAATAAAATATGTTCAGTTGTTTTTCACCAAAAATAAAACTTTTTACTTAGAAAACAATGAAACAGTTTCACCTATCATGGATCTGTCATGCTTCTTTCGATTTTGCTTGAGACCCCGAATTTATTTAGGTTTTATCTCAAATTCAACTATTATATGAACGCAATCCTATATATTTAGCTCAATAATACACAAACTTTGGAATTTATGTCACTGCATGTTAGTTAGTCGATCCAAGCATTATTAAATAAAAAATTACCTTACCAAGTTTTGCGAATCTTACTCTGTCCATTCCATCAAGAATATCTCCTTCACATGCGTCAACTCTTGCATTATCTTACTCATCTCAAATACATCAAATTCTTTGACATTCCATGAAATATCAACGCACGCATCAACTGATTATAACACTTCTGTCATAGTAACCGAAATGGTTGAGTCATTTAACCATATGGTCCCTAGACACCTAGAGATCGTCATATCTGGAAGAAATTTTACCCTTTTCTTTCATGTCATTGATGAAAACAAACTTTTCCCGCTTTGCTGCAGCTATGGAGAACTAATTGAATTGGTTGTTGGAGAGGTATCGTGTAAGCTCAATGCCAAAAATGTGGATGTCCCTGACTATTTGGTTGAAGATCATCATCAAATAAAAGCCATAATAGAGAAGTTGGATGTTGACACTGATGGTGTCCGTTTCCTTGGTATTCATGGAACAGGTGGCATTGGTAAAACAGTACTTGCAAAGGTTGTGTTCAACAAAGTATCTACTCACTTTGATGGTGTTTGTTTCCTCAATGATGTCCGAGAATCGTCGCAACATGGTCTTATAAGCGTGCAAAAAAAGTTATTAGCAAGTTTTGTGGGTCCTGAGAATGCTGACCATATCAAAGACATTGGAGATGGGATGAATCAGATCAAGAGAGTATGCCATACTAAAAAAGTCCTCATTGTTCTAGATGATCTAGACAAGCAAGAGCAACTCAAAAAACTAGCCGGAAAATTAGATTAGTTTGGTTCAGGCAGTAGGATCCTCTTCACCACTAGAAACTTAGAGGTCTTGAAGACTCAAGTGGAATCATCCAATGAAGAGGTCCTAAATCAATCCAAAGGAATTTGGTCTCATGAAGTTCGTGAAATGGAATTTGGTCAAGTACTTAAGTTGTTTTGTAAGCATGCATTCGAAAGAGACTCTCCCCTACAAGGATATGATCATCTTGCAGAGAAAATTGTTCGCAGAGTGGGTATGCTTCCTCTAGCAATTGAGGTCATAGGTTCATTTCTTTCTTACCATGGCTCTACCCCAGAGCAACATTTTGATAAACGAGAGCTATGGGAAGATGTGTTGAAGCAGTTAGATGATGGTCCTTTTAAGGATGTCCGAGATGCATTAATGATAAGTTACGAAGGACTTGAGAATAAGCAAAAAGAAGTGTTTCTAGATATCGCTTGCTTTTTCCACCAACGAGGACCAAACATATCCAGTTATCATGTGGGATGAGTGTAATTACCATCCTCACATTGCAATGAGCGTCCTCCAACAACGGTCCTTGATAAAAATTGGACACGACAATAAGTTTTGGATGCATGACCAAGTTCGAGATCTGGGAAAGTATATCATGCTTGAAGAATATCCTCGTAGATTTAGTAGGGTGTGGATTTATGAGACTGCTGTAAAACTTCTGGAGAGGAAAGAGGTAAATTGGAAGAGTGTGTCACATAATGTCCTTTTTGAAGGAGAAGTTTGTTGAATTTGTTCTTTTTACTATATAGTTAGCTTTGTTCAACTGTCCATTTGCCTTATGAGTGAGATAGCTTTCTCTCAAACGTTCAAGTCAAAAGGTCTTGTAAATTGGTGGAGAGAGACTAGACAGATTGCCTAGTAGTAGTTAGTTTCATTTTCTAGATTCTGTAGAATAGAAAATAATATAAAGAATATTCTGAAATGACAACACGCCATTTGAATTGGAAGCTGAAAATTTTCTTTAATGGTGGTGATCGAAAAATATGTAAGTCTACTTGTCCGGAAAAGGAGTGCACCATGATATGTTTCCTGTTGTAGAAATTGTTTATCAGTGTCCATATGCTTCCTTTCTACATAGCTCTGTAAGAATTTTAAGTGTTCTGCACTCAATTAATCTTGAGTCTCTATTGGCAGAAAAATGTAGATGTAAAAGCACTTAGCCTGACTTCCGATGGTTGCAACCGCAACATGGTACCTAAAGAATTAGCTGCTAAGCCTGACTTCCAATGGCAGAAAAATGTAGATGTAAAAGCACCAAGCCTGACTTCCAGTGGTTGCAGCCGCAACATGGTACCTGACGAATGGGCTGCTTTGCCAAATCTAACGTTCCTTCAAGTTAAAGGCATTGATTTTTCTGCAACTTTAAGAATGTTGTTTCGAAGCTACGTTGGCTTTCTTGGGAAGTGACACATAATGAATTTTATGTGGAGAATTTTCATTTTGCTGGCTTGGTCGTGCTAGACCTTTCAAGGAGCAATATCAAAGATGACTGGGGTGGATGGAGCCAATTTCAGGTATGTCTTTCTCTATTTATCATAGTAAGAGACCAAGAAGAGCATTGTTTGGGTAGAGAATCCATGTTTTCTTTCTTTCTATCATCACCAATCATTCATGCACTGTAAATGACATCTCGCATCGATAAGAACCGACTAGATGCATTAGAAAAAGTAGAGGAAGCTATAGAATCACATTATTTTTTATTAAATCGTATGTCTTATCGGATGACTTCCAAGTCATCTAGACTGAGTAAACCCACTTTGGATAAAATTTCTTCTTCGATGATCCCATTTCTAACTTCTGTTTCCTCAACCTTGTCTTCTTCGACAAACTTGTGGGCAATTGCACTCTGTGATCTGATTCAATCTTTTACCATTTTCTTCTTCATCAAATTGTGCCATGTGCAATTGCCGCAAGATTTTATTGAACTATAAAAATGAGGGTAATTAGATTGACTTTCCATCCGGATATGTATCCCAAGGATGATTGATGTGTTTCATTCATTTTAATTCAATTTCTTTTTCAACAGATGACTAAGAAACTGAAAGTTTTGGATCTATCGTGTTGCGCATGTTTGACGAGGACGCCCGACTTCTCTAACTTCTTGTCTTTGGAGATCTTAAGACTTGATTGGCGTATCAGGTTGACCACAATCTCCATCGGTAAGCTTGAACACCTGAAAACTTTGAGTGTAAAGGGGTGTAGAAATCTTGGGGAGTTGCCCCCAGAAGTTGCTTCTCTACCTTCTTGGACGCAGATTGTAAGGTACGCTCCATACTTGGAAAGGATGCAGATGGACGCAAGTTTGATAGGTTTGAAAGAAGTACAAGACCAATCAATAAAACATTTTCCGTTGATTCATGTTCCTAAGCGAACTAGACACCACAGTATGAGGAAAATGTAATCCCCAGAAAATGTTTTCAAGAAATAAACGCACCTTAAGGAATGTCTCCAGAAGCTGCGTTTGGAAGAGGAAATAGAATGGCACCCGGAGATACTTCCAAAGCCTCTTGTAGCTGGAGTGTGGGCGAACCTTACCCGATTATGTTTGCATTGGTGTGGGGGAAACAAAGGCACTTCTGGAGAGACTTGACAACCTGAATTTTTTCGGCTAGATATCGTAACAGAAGTGTACCCTTGAAATCAGTTTGACTTCCAAAGTCTATCAGTAGGTAGGTGAGCCAGATTCATCCATCTCCCAGGCCATCGGTGCTCTTTATGGGAATTATCATCTATATATTTGATCGTGTAATGTGAGATTTTCAGACGCAAATTTTGATTTTACTGTAAGTTACTTTGTATATAATGTTAGTCTTTCGGGGCTAAATTCTAGAAGATGGGAAAATATGTAATAGGAATATTTTGCCAATCACTGCGCAAATTGCTAAATGAAAAGGAGCGGACTGGCTAGGTTGGACGCCTGGAAAAATATCATATATATATAAGAGGAATATTTCCAGTACCGATGAATGAAAAGAAATCGACTAAACGTGAATGAATTTTTTTTGGTACTGAATCTTTTAGATCTGAAACGTAAAAACTTCTGAAATAAATATGGTGAAAAGTTGTTTCGGGCAAGAAGCTTTTTGTCATTCTCGTCAAAACTTAAAGATATCATTTAAACTTTAATAAATCATTAAAAAACTGATTTTGTACGTCACATACATATGTATTCCTTTTGAAAGTTGAAGCGTTTCGCAATAGAACTCAAATTACAAGAGTTGTGATAATAAAGAAAAGAGAGTGAAAAGTGAAAACAAACCGAGCGATGGATTAAAAACCCTTCTGGTTGGAAAGTCCAATAAAAAAATTATGTATGGAGTGACATTAAATATAAGACCTATCGAATTCCCATAGACAAAATGAAGTGAGAGAGGATGCTAATCTGGTTGATCCGACGAGTTTTCTTTTTGAGGTGAATTTCGTGCAGAGGCAATGAGAGATTCATATTATTCGATTAAAATATATATCGTTAAAATTTCATTTACCAGCACCTACACACTTAAGACTCGGTCTACCATTGCTTGAAGGTGAACTCAAATTACTATGTCGACTTCTGTGTCGTGTCTAGACTCAAGAATAAAAAGAAATTTCATGAATTTAAGTAGAAAATAGAGGATTTTTTTAAAAATAGAGGATTTTGTTAAAAATAGCGCAAGATGAAGAAATGGAACTTTATCATTATTGTCCGTTGTCAACTGTTAGTGGACAAAAGATTATGTAGCACAGGTTATAATATGGGAAAATTACACAATTAATCCTAAACTAATTGTACGGATACCATTTCGATATTAAATTTTGCCAATGTAATTCAAAACCTTTGTATAAATTTTCAATATAGTCCTTCTGTGTCGAAAATCTTTAACATGGTGGTGTGCCTGTGCCATATGCTGAAAAGTTAGTCCAAAGGACTACCATTGAAATTTGGATAAAGATTTTAAGGGCACATTGAAAAGTTTAAGATTAAATCGATATTTATATAATAAATTTAGAACTGATTTGATTATTTTTATATTATGATAACTGACTAAGTAAAATTGATTATTTCACCGAAGACTTTGTTATACTCATAGGAAGGTTTTTCGGGCTAGTTTTGGTCATCCATCCTTATGCGAAACCTGACATGAATATTTGGGCAAAATTTAATGCTCCGAAGAGGAACAAATATTGTGTAATCTAAAAACAAAAGGAAAAGAGCAACACAAAGAGGGCAGAGACCAATTATTATTCTATTATGAAACGAAGACAGGCCCAAAGAAGTTGGCCGCGAGAACTACCTACGTGAGTTGGGTAATCCATTCAGCTTAAATTATTAGACGGGTTTTGTTAACGAGTGTTCAAGATTAGGGATGTCAAAAAGGATCACCAAAATGTGAACCAAACTGAACTAACCTGAATCAAAAATCAAAAGTTTCACTTTTCAAGTCGAGTTATATTTAGTTCAAGTAGTGAGTAAAAACGACATACTTCTAATTGTTCGATTTGTATTTCTAGTCATATACTCGAACTAACCCGAATACAATATAGTAATTGCTTATCTTGGATTAACGCC
This sequence comes from Eucalyptus pauciflora, assembly GCA_007663325.1. Lineage (NCBI taxonomy): Eukaryota > Viridiplantae > Streptophyta > Magnoliopsida > Myrtales > Myrtaceae > Eucalyptus > Eucalyptus pauciflora. The sequence goes on from VMYD01000067.1 coordinate 1,811,914, forward strand.
ATCAATCATTGCTCATCAACTCCCTCAATCGGCTCATCCCTTCACACTCAGAACTTGTGCCTCTCCGTCAGTCCTTCTACAAACGTCAATTCTCACAGCCTTCATCAGTGATCTGGGCAAGGGCGGCCTTCAATCGGTGGCAGCCCTCAGCCAAATCGAGGGCCTCCACCGATTTGGGCAATCGCTAATCAAATCGGCTCATGTCTACCTAGATGGGAACATGTTAAGCAGTCTAATCTCAGTTGAGGGTGAAGGTTGACGCCACCATCGACGGAGCCTGGAGATGGTGATGGCGGACACATGAGGCGGCCCGGCCAAATAGAGAATTGAGTCAATGAAACAACTAATCTTATTAATACTTTCTAAATAGAGGGATTTTACATCCTATAGTCATTGCCATTCGGTTCGGTTTCTAAAGAGTTGAAACGAAATTAAACAGGAAAAAAAAAACAATCTAGTTCGGTCTGTGAATTTTTATTTTTTTTAAGTACTCTTGAGCAGAACCCCACCGTCCCATCTATGGGTTTGAATCGCTTTTTTTACTCGCCCCTAATCATCATATACTTTGTTTTTAGATTTGGTTGTAATCCCATGGGCTGGTTTGTACTTTGTAGGCCCTGTCCTTTGTTTTTATCCTTGTAAAATGAAGATACATTTCTCCCTTCTCCAATTTGGAGTCCAAGAAATGAGAGCCCAAAAAGACCTTTATTTAGTGGATTCGGGCCTACTTCCCCTTGCCCACAAAATGGGCCAACCTATCCATTCATAATACCTAAAATATATGAAGAGACCGAGGCCCGTTTGATTCAACTTTGGGAAAATGGCTTTACATTTCTCCAAGTATCTTTGAATGAATGGGCATTTAGTAAATGTACGAGTGTTTTGATACTCATTTTTGTGCATATTTTGTAAAGCAATTTGATGTGAAAAGAAAAGAAAAAAATAACAGAAGAGGAGATGCAGAGTGTCAAAAAGGGCGAAATTGTGGGAGAGGCGATTTGAGCTATTGTTGTTGGTGGTGTTGCTGCTGGTGGCTAGTGGCTAGTGGCGGCAGCGGCGATGGCGATGGCAGGGAGGCGGCTTACCTGAGGTCGCACGACCTCAAGCAATGCCCTAAGTTGTAGATGCAAATGCATCATAAAGCGTAAAAATCGTGGGGAGGTGACTTGAGTGGTTGGTGTTGGTGGTTCTAATGGTGGTGGGGAGGCGGCTCACCTGAGGTCGCACGACCTCAGGCAACACTACTTGGGTCGCACGAGCCAGGCAACTCCTGAGGTCATGCAGCCCCAGGCAAGGCTTCCCAATGGTCAGACCTGGCCGATAGAGCTCCATCGGCTAAGCTTCACTAGTGGAGCAACAAGTCCAAGAAAGAAGACGATGAATGGAACTTTTTAGGATAAAAGAGGAAAACGCGATTATCATTTAGGGCAATATTGGAAATAAAAAAAAATCATTAAACCTCTACTTAGCATTCCAAAAATGCTAAAAGCTTAAAGCGGGTCCATACCTACTTTGGGCTTTCAGCATTCTAAATGCTAGCATTTAGCCAATGAGTGAGACCTCAAATTATTGAACCAAATACCTAATATATTTCCCAAAGAGCTTTGGAGACTCAAAGCTCCTTGGGAATGCTGAATCAAACAGGGCTTGAAAAGAGTGCATGGAAAAAAAACTAAATGAGAAAAAGAAGACTCATTGGTTTTTTTTTTTTATTTCAATTATTAAATTAAGTTCCCTAAATAAAAAGAAAAAAGAAAAAGCAAGTTCTGAGTTTTTTTTATTTTTTTTCTCCGAGTACTTTCAACTCAATGAAGTTCCCTGCTTTTGAGTTTTTCTTTTAACACTTTCAAACTCAATTATGAAGCTTAACATCCGTTATATCTCTTCCTAATGAAAAGGAAAATAGAAAAGAAAAACTCGATTTTTTTTTCTAATTTGATTATCTAATCAGATTCCCTATTTCTGAATTTATTTTATGTATATCCAACTCAATTATGAAATTTTGACAAAAAAATTCAATTATGAAATTTCAATATTCGTCATAACTCAACCTCACAACTTTTCTTAATTTACTTGTCAAAGGACCCAAGTTGGAAGACTCACCAATTTCATAAGCAATAAATTGAAGGGTACTCTCTCCCACAAACAGCTGCCATCAGTCACCGCTTGGAAACCCTTCCTTCCATCTCAGATTCTTTCTTAAAATTTTCAATTTAAAATGGACCGTGGTATAATACTAAAATCATTCTCACCTTTTATCCACTTCACCTCTGCATCATTTGCTTTTAAAACCATCACTTTGTATCATCGCTCTTATTAAGCTATAAATTAACAATTGGCATAGAGAGTAAGAGAGAATCGATTTGGAGACACAGAGGGGCTCAATCCAATTATGTTGAAGATTATGGTCTGACGTGGTGCCCTGCTAGTGGCCGATGAAGGCGGATAGAGAAATATTGAGAAAAGAATGTCATGAATATCATAATAATTATATGATGCTCCTTCTAACTTCTTTTTTAACCACTTAAGTTACACATCAAAGAAAAATCAATTCATTTCAGTGCTTCTAGCGGTATATTCCAGCCATTCGTCTACATGACTTTTTTTATAATGAATTCTTATGTAAGATGTGGCATATCTAATAAGACTTAAAGTACAACATGGGCAAAGGACGAGATGACTTGGCGCTTGTGACTAAAACGAGGCAGCTTCCTCCAAGGAGAAAAAGCTGAGGAACGCGTTCAAAAAGCTCTCAGTTGGGAAAAGAAGACAAGATAGCTGAGTGGAGGATTTCTGAGCGGAGCACGAATGACCAGAGGAAAAAACGCGTAAGAGATAATATTCGGCCGACATGACAAACTAGAAAAGAAGCACAAAATTCGATTTAGCAACAATAACTTCTTCTATCCAATAGTAATTTTCTCTATCCGTATAGTGATTTGGAATTACCAACTTTCAATATTGATGTTGTAACTTTCGAAACAAATGTCACAAATATTAATAGCAAAAAAGGGGGCAGGGGGGGTGGGGGTAAGGAGATTGAATATATCATATGCTCCAAGCAAGTGCCTTCTTCAATCACCTAGGTCACCATCGCCCACCACTGTTAAAGGCTAACCGGGCGAGGACAAGCCTGCCATGTCCAATGGCAGGCACCAAAAAAGAAAGAAGAAAGAAAAAAAGAAATAAAAAAATATAATAAAAATTCAAAAAAAAAATTATTAAAAGTATCAATGTCAGTGCCGGCAGTGTCACGTTAGCCAATCGATATTCAAATTACTAATATTCGGCCAAAATTAGCATGAATGATTAAATTGGAACTAAGTTAAAGAATTTATGACTGAACACTTAATAATAAGGTTTGTGATTAAATTGACACCATTAAAGGGCTTAGAACTAAATTGACATAAATGCAATAAGTTCAATACTTTTCCAACACTTTTCCCAGATGTTATTTATCGACTCAAACCGACTTCTTGCAAATAATTGCCAGTGGTGAGATCTAAAAACTCATATGCAATTTTGCTCTTTACATGTTTATTTTCCTCTCTGAGTTTCTAGCAAATTCACATTCTAGCACTTTAGATTTCTAGTAACTATTACTTTTCTCGCATCTTTTAATTTCGAGTACTTGTATTTCAATTCACTTAATTTACATCCACTTACATGCCTGTCCAAATTCAACCAAGAATTCATTTTTCATTAAATTTCATAATTCCAACCTTCTTAAAGATTTTCAATTTTCTGTGAAACAATATAGCAAACAATTCTTAACATTTAAATACCATTGTCAATGCCAATCAGGTGATATTTCGGTGCTTGCGCTTGGCCATGATAGCAAGTTTATGAAATTTCCTTCGATAATTCTGTCATGTTTCCGTGATATTTCCAAAGACACAAATAAATTTAAGTCGTTCTTATCAAATCCGAATGCTCCAATCAGCTAGCATGAGAAAATATTGAGTGATTTGGTACCGTCACGTCAACATCCAACTGTGCATATATTTTTATATTATATCTAATGATATCTTGACACGTGTTCACATGACGTGGAAATTAAGTGAAAATCTTCTCCCTCCTTCACCTCTGCTCTCTCTTCCTCCTCTTGCCGCCGACCTCCGCTCCTCCTCAGCTGTTGCCACCAGCGGAGTCACTGGCGGCGTGAACAGGCCGACCACCACTGCGTTCATGAACAGTCTCGAATCTGGCCGTTCCATGGCCGAAATCGTCTGCGCTGGTCCAGCCATGGTCAAACGCGTTCAGGCGTCCATGGCCATTGGGAAATGTGAGCTCCATCCATGGCCCGACGGCCATGGACGCCTACTTCCTCCGCTTTTCTTCTTGATATATGAGCTCCGTCCATGGCCGTGGGGATCTCGACCTTGCCCATCACGGCCATGGACGAGCAGTCATGGCCAAATCTGAAGGCGGCTTCAGATCCCATCCACTATTGAAGAAAGCACGACTTCAGTTCAAATCTGAAGCAGAGGGAGACGAAGCCATGCTTTCATCCCAAGCATGACCCAATCAATCCAAATCTGAAACCCTGCTGACGACCGAGCGCCGTTCATGGCCGTCTGGATTTCGAGCTTGCCTTCAAGGCTCACGGCCATGGACAAGCCTTGCAAACCATGGACAAGCTAGGCTTGCGGATCTGGAGGCACGACTCCAGTCCAGATCTGAACGAGCAAAGGACTGAGCCGACCGCGAGCATGACGAAGGGGTGGCTTGGGTCGACTGCATGTGACGCCAAAAGCAGTGGTGATGCTGGCCGAACGGGGCGGTGCTCTATGACGGAGGAGGAAGCGCCAGCGACCACGGAGGATAACCAGATTGGCAGAGAAAGGAGGAATAAGAAAATAATAATTTTTTTTATTCCACCTCAGCTTACACTTTTCGATTTATTATTGCGCATAAGTAAGAAAGCATGCCACGTCAATTGCTGACGTGGCGGTTGGCAACTGTTTCCTCACCAGGAGCAGGGGTGGTCAGAGGAGCGTTTTGACTTGTTTGCAGACTTTATTGTCTATCCTCTCTTTCGCGGAAATTCACCTTCATCCTCTCCGCGTTCTTGGTATTTTCTTCATATTGAGAGTGATCCAGAGCCCAAAATCGCCTGTCCTTGAGAAGCATTAGTCCATCTTCTTTCATTAAATCCTCTCGCAATTAGCTCTGTTTACACGCAGTGGAGGATCTGCCGCATATTGGACACCACCGAGATCTGCGTGATCGCACCAGTGTGGGGTTTCAAATGCCGGTGCTTTCGGGATTTGTTTGTAATTGCAGCTCTGAGCATGATCGGCCGCAAATGGGACTGGTTGCAGCCGTTGCTTTAATCACCATCATCTTGGCCTCGATGCTGTGCGTTCCGTAAGTGCTCTCTGTTCGGCGCTTATTTTCCAAAGTTTGTTTGATGGGTTCCTGTTTTGAAGTCTCCTTAAAGGCTTGAACTCAGATTCAGGATAATTGGCAGGGTCCTGAGACAACTGACGCGAGTGAAGAAAAGCCGGAGGAGCTCAGAGGCAACGCTGAGCGTGGAAGATGTACCGCCAGGATACGAGTACGAGGTTTTCTTGAGTTTTAGGGGATCAGACACACGCAACAACTTCACTAATTGCCTTTACCGTGGATTGAGAAACGCTGGAGTCTATGTCTTCCTAGACAACGAAGAACTCCGAGTTGGCAAAGAAATCGGTGGTGAGCTTTTGAAAGCGCTCAACAAGTCTCAGATCTACATACCCATCTTCTCCCAGAACTATGCCACCAGTTCGTGGTGTCTCTGTGAGGTTGCGCACATGGTAGAAGGCATCTCAAAGTCAGAGGGGAAGAAAGAGATACTCCCCATCTTCTTTGACGTGGACCCTGACGACGTTAAGCTCAAAACCAAATTGTACAAGAAGGCCATATCTAAGCACAAGAAGAAGTTCGGCTCTGATGCATTGAAGCAGTGGGAGGATGCTCTTGTAAAGGTTGCACATCTAAAGGGATGGGAACTTAAAGGGAAACGGTAAATTTCCTCGACCTTTTGGTTATCATTAATAAGCGCAATAGTTACACTCCTCATTTGAAGAAACTCTGCTATCCCAAAATTCAAGAATTGAAGAATTTTTTCTTTTGAAATTTGCCCATACAAACTATCTTGGATCCGGCAAAACAACCAAAGAAAAAAAAATGATGATGAGAGAAGAAATGTACACTCGGCAGTGAGGACTCACTCAAGGAAAAGGAAAGAATAGGGCAAAAAAAGGATCCGCTTTGATCCAATTTATGAACAAATTCAGATGACTCTTACTTGAATGAACTATACCGATCATATTTCACTGTCTGCACTTAGAAAACAATGAAACAGTTTCACCTATCATGATTCCGTTTTGCTTCTTTCGATTTTGCTTGAGACCCCGAATTTATTTTGGTTTTATCTCAGATTCCACTCCTACACGAACACAATCCTGTAAATTTAGCTCAATAATACACTCACTTTGGACTTCATGTCACTGTATATTGGTTAGTCGATGCAAGCATTATGCAAAAAATATTACCTTACCAAGTTTTGTGAATCTTACTTTGTCCATTCCATCAAGAATAATATCTCTATCACATGTATCGGCTCCTGTGTTATCTTAAGCATCTGCAATACATCAAATTAAGCGACATTCCATGATATCTCAACACACGTATTAACTGAATCGAAATAGTTAACTTATTTTACCATATGGTCCCAAATGACCCAAAGATTATCATATCTGGAAGAAATTTATATTGTATTTTTTCATGTCATTGACAAAAACAAACTTTTCCTGTTTTGCTGCAGCCATGGAGAACTAATTGAATTGGTTGTTGGAGAGGTATTGTGTAAGCTCAATGCCAGAAACGTGCATGTGCCTGAATATTGGGTTGAAGATCATTGTCAAATAGAAGCCATACTAGAAAAGTTGGAAGTTGACTCTGATGATGTACGCTTCCTTGGTATTCATGGAATAGGTGGCATTGGTAAAACGGTACTTGCAAAGGTTGTGTTCAACAAAATATCTTCTCACTTTAAAGGTGTTTGTTTCCTCAATGACGTTCGAGAATCATCGCGACATGGTCTTATAAACGTGCAGAAAAAGTTATTAGCAAGTTTTGTGGGTCCTGTGAATGCTGACCATATCAAAGACATTGGAGATGGGATGAAATGGATCAAGAGAGTATGTGATACTAAAAAAGTCCTCATTGTTCTAGATGATTTAGATAAGCAAGAGCAACTCAAAAAGCTAGCTGGAAAATCAGATTGGTTTGGTTTAGGCAGTAGGATCATCTTCACCACTAGGAACTTAGAGGTCTTGATGACTCAAGTGGAACCATCCGGTGAAGAGGTCCTAAATCAACCCAAAGGAATTTTGGCTTATGAAGCTCATGCAATGGAATATGGTCGAGCACTTCAATTGTTTTGTAAGCACGCATTCAGGAGAGACTCTCCCCTAGAAGGATATGATAATCTTACAGAGAAAATTGTTCGTAGAGTGGGTATGCTTCCTTTGGCAGTTGAGGTCATAGGTTCATTTCTTTATTGCCAAAGCTTTGCCTTGGGGCAACATTTTGATAAACGAAAGCTATGGGAAGGTATGTTGAAGCAGTTAGATGATGGTCCTTTTAAGGATGTTCGAGATGCATTAATGATAAGTTATGAAGGATTAGAGAATAAGCAAAAAGAAGTATTTCTTGATATTGCTTGTCTTTTCACCAACGAGGACCAAACATATCCAGTTATCATGTGGGATGTATGTAATTACCATCCTCACCTTGCAATTGGAGTCCTCTGCCAACGGTCCTTAATAAAAATTGGACAAGACAATAAGTTTTGGATGCATGACCAAGTTCGAGATCTGGGAAGGCACATCATGCGTGAAGAATATCCTCGCAAATTTAGTAGGGTGTGGATTTATAACGATGCTATAGCACTACTAGAAAGAAAAGAGGTAAATTGGAAGAGTATGTCACATAATTTCCTTTTTGAAGGAGGAATTTGTTGAATTTGTTCTTTTTACTTTATAGTTGGCTTTACTCAACTTTCCATTTGTCTTGTGAGTGAGATAGCTCTCTCTCTCAAACATATGGGTCAAAAGGTCTTGTAAATTGTTGGAGAGAGACTAGACCGATTGACTGATAGTTAGTTTCGTTTTCTAGGTTCTGTAGAATAGAAAATAGTTTTCTGGAAATTTTGAAACCGCATAGTGCTGTTTCGAATGGAAGCTGACAATTTTCGTTAATGGTGGTAAATGAAAACATGTAAGTCTACTTGTTGGGAATAGGCATGTGCCAAAGTAGGTTCCCTATTGCAGAAATTGTTTACCAATGTTCACATGCTTCATTTCTTTATAGTTCTGTAAGAGTGCTGAGTGTTGTGCTCTCAATTAATCTAGACTTCTCTATTGGCAGAAAAATCAAGATGTAGAAGTACTAAGCTTGACTTCCGATGGCTGCAGCCGGGATATTGTACTAGAAGAATTAGCTGCTCTACCAAATTTAAGGTTCCTTCGAGTTAAAGGCATCGAATTTATTGGCAACTTCCAGAATCTTGTTTTGAAGCTATGTTGGCTTTCTTGGGAAGTGATGCATAATAAATTTTGCGCGGAGAATATTCATTTTGTTAGGTTAGTTGTGCTAGACCTTTCAAGGAGCAACATCGAAGATGATTGGGATGGATGGCGCCAATTCCAGGTACGCCTTTTTCTATTCATCGTACCGAGAGACCAAGAAGAGCATTTGTATGGATAGAGAATCCATGTCTTCTTTTTATATTCACCGATCATTCATGCACTGTATATATTGGTGTCACGCTTTCCTAATCCCACATGAATTTATGGACAGAAATTATTTCGCGAGAGTAACATCTAGCATTGCCAACAACCGCCTAAATGCATTTAAGAAAAGAGAGAGGAAGCTATAGAATCACATCATTTTGATAAAAAAAATGCATGCCTTATTGTTTGACTTCCAAATCATCTTGACCGAGTAAACTCATTTGTTGATAGATTTCTACTTGAATGTTCCCATTTCGAACTTCTATTTCTTCTGCTTTCTCTTTTTCCACTCTTTTTCTACATACATGTCAGCGATCATACTCATGATCTGATTCAATCTTTTACTATTTCTTCTTCATCAAATTGTGCTATTGTGCAATTACTGCAAGATTTTGCTGGATTATTAAAAAAAGAGAGTAATTATGTTAACTTTCCCATTCAGATATGTACCCCGGGATGATCGATGCAATTCAATTATTTTAATTCAATTTCTTTTCCGGCAGATGACAAAGAATTTGAAAGTTTTGGATTTAACGGGGTGCACGAAACTGACGAGGACACCCGACTTCTCTAACTTCGCGTCTTTGGAGGTGTTAATACTTTCTGGTTGTGTCAAGTTGATCACGATCGACGGCTCCATCGGTAAGCTCGAGCTCCTGAAAACTTTGAATATCGAGGGATGTAAGTATCTCTGGCAGCTGCCCGCTCTGCATTCTTCGACGCAAATTGTCGGGGACCGACATTGGCTCAGCAATCTTCAGCGTCTTGGCTCTTTATTTACTGTCCTTGGCTTTCTTTTTGGTTTATTATTTTTTATTTTGGTTATAGACTATGGCTTTCCTTTTTCTTTTATTTTTTTGGTATTGACCTTGGCTTTGGTCTTTATCTTACATGCCCACCTAGTCTAAGAAAGCTCATTGCCTAATAAAGCAACCCAGAACTTTCTCTCTGGGCGATGTGGGACAAGAGACATGCCTCCTCCATGCGCACGTTCGGATACTAAGGCGTGAATGCACCACCATCCCTCCTCCTCGAATGTCGCTGCTTGGGCCATCACACATCTAGCTCCTCCAAGTGGAGCTCCTCCGGCCGGAGCCAAAAGGCAAAACAAAAGGAAGGGTGCTTCTGGGGGCACTTGACAATCTGAAATTTTGGTCAAAAATTACATTAGAAGTGGACCCTGAAATCAATCATATAACTTCCAAAGTCTATTGCTAGGTAGGAGAGCCAGATTCCACCCATCTCCCGGGCCATTAGTGTTCTTTAATGCAAATTATTATGTATATTTGATCGTATAATGTGACATCTTCATATGCCAATTTCGATTCGTAAAAGAAAGGCTCTCTTTTGTGGCTAAATTTTAGAAGATGGGAAATATATACGAGAGGAATATTTCATCGACCACAGTGCAAATTATTATCCATTTTAGGACCCCAAAAAAAAAAGCGTCATGGACCAATTTTTTTGGTTATTTCGGATGAAAAGACATGTACTTCGTGCCATAGTAGTTATGTTATAATTTATTCCCCAAAATTCAATTTTTGCTGCATTTTAATAATCAGTTGATGTTTTGTCTGATTCTTGTTTGAACTATTTTTAGATGGATTATCCATATTGTCAAGGATATCTTTTGACCAGTAGAAGAGAACACTTACGTAAGTGTATATGGACAAAGAAATCATAAGTGTGCCTAGAGAGAGAGGTAAACTGTGCCTAGAGAGAGAGGTAAACTAGTTTAGGAGAGATGTTAGAAATAATTTGAACTTTTCCCTTGATCTTTTATATCTCTTGTCATTGTGCATATATCTAGAAGATATAATCACCCTTTAAATGTATATATCATTGATGGATCGTAATTGATTATCTTGGTACCTCATGTAATAAAGTCAATAAATAAACTCATGTATTCTTCATTTTTATCTAGAGAAAATAAGTAAATAAAGACATTTTTTATGCTGATTGTTAATTATCTGGACTATTTTGAATTACATGTTTGTAGACTTTGTTATAACATGTCACTGTGATATGTCTTAAAAAAAAGAAGACGATATGTAAAAAATTTTGGATAAAAATTTGAAGTTGAAATCCTTATATGTAGTAGATATTATGGAGTGAAGTTGCACGAGAGAACCTCCAACGTCGGGATTATGCACCAGTCAATCTCACCTAGTTGTCTGTACAGACATGAGTTATGTGGTCCATTCAACTTTAATTATCTCATGGATCTTGTTAACGATTATCGTGGTTTAGGGCTATCAATGAGGACTATTGAAATCTATTGAAATATGAATCAAATTGAATTGATCCGAATCTAAAACTTAAGTTTGCTTTTCAAGTCAGGTTTCTATTTGGTTCAAGTAATAAGTAAAACGACGGGCTTCTAAATGTTTGATTCTAATTTGGGTCATAAACCAGAACCAACCTAAACACGATACCGACGCCATCCATCTCACCTAAAGTAATTGCATGTTTTGGGTTGACGCCATCAATTACATTGGCCAACCTATCCATCCAAACCATGGAGGGGACTCAAAAGAGTGCATGATAAAAGGAAAAGAGGAAAAAAAAAAAAACCCATTCCTATTTCGATTATCTAATTAAGTTCCCTGAAAATAAAATTTAAAAAAAAGAGAGAAAAATCCATTTTTTCTAATTCAATTACCTAACTATATTCCCTATTTCCAAGTCTTTTTGAGTGCTTTCAACTCAATTTTGATTTAATGTCTATTGTTACTCAACAATTTATTCTCGAAACACATCAATATGAAGAGAACACAACTAAACCCATTCTAATAAATCGAACCAATCATATATAATGAAATAGAACTGAGAATTATTAGGGCTCCACTTTTGGGAATATGGACCGTACACTAAAATCTCTAATTTACATCTAGCCCTATCTAATAAAACGAGTCTATGTTATGTCTTTTCATGACAATGGACATGATTTTGCACAGAATTTTCCCAATGTTAGAGAGAGAGAGAGAGAGAAGAGCACGGGTCCAACCCAATCTTTGTCATGGCATGGCCTAGGGAGGAAAGGAAAAAGGATGGGCGGCTCGGACCACGTGGATGTCCTCACATGCACATGGACATCCATGTGAAAAAGGATGGGAGGAGAGACATTGCCTCATGGAACTGCTCTACCCTTTTTTTCTAAATTCATCCCGGATTCATCCCCGTACGTACCATGTTCCCAGTCCCTACCATTGAAAAAACATCACTTTCCCCCGCTCAACTAAATCTCGAAAAAGAGAAAAGAAAAAATATTGATAAAAAGGAAAGGATCATGCTGCAAAATGGGTTGAAAGAGATTTTGGCTTCTTCTGGGTATTAGGCCACCAACCTTTTCTGCTTCCCTCCCAAACCCAACTTAAAAAAAACCCATTTTCCTTATTGCCCCCCTTTTGGCTTCTTGCATGACTCGCTAGATCCGAGGCATCTAAACCTAATGATGAAACCCCAATTGATAGGACAAGTGAAAAACGTAGAACATTTTATTCATGCTCTCTGATTAAAGTTGATTAGCAGGGGGTCGCATGATTGTCCCTCACCCCCAACACCTCCACATGAAATTCTCTAGGCCATGATTGGCTTTGACTGCTTTTTTTCTCTTTCCCCCTTTCTTCAGCCTCTCCTTTTTCTGTTGGAAGATCTACTCCTTCTGACTCCGAGTTAAAAAATCTACCCTCTTTTTCACCCCCTCCGCTTTGCAATTTGCTAATTGCTAGGATGGATGCCTTTGCCATATGTGCAATTTTGTGCCACCACTTTGTATACTGCCCTTTTATCTTCTTGGAAGATTTACAGCAGAGTTGATCTACCACTCATAAGATCCATTTTTTTACATACCTGTGTAGTTTCTCCTCAAGAAGTGCCACTCTCACAAGTTGCAACGCATTGGGAGTGCAGGATTTCAGACTTCCATCAAAATGGACATACTTTCACTCTGGACATGAATGCGATGCACACTTCTTGTCAAGGGTTGCTCACTCTGGGGGCATGTTCGGTGAGATAAGGGAAGGTTGGTGGTTGATCGCTTGAACCTTGCAGCCCCCAACCCCAATGGAAATTCAAAATGTTGGATGAAATCCCTTAAAGTATTTTGAAGTTGACAAAACAAGTTTATCAGTCTAGTCTGAAGACTTACAGATTCTGTTGACAAAGTCTGAAGGACAAAGTCTGAAGAACAAAGTCTAAAGGACAAAGTCTGAAGGACAAAGTCTGAAGGACAAAGTCTGAAAATCAAAGTCTGAAGATTAAAGTCTGAAGCTAGCAAGACTCAAGACTTATATTTCAAAGTCTACTCACATGGACAGTTTTCATGACGACGTTTATTCTGATCTAATACGATCTTTATTCTAACAACTAGTGGATATCTTTCTACTGGATTTAGCACTAAACGATCTAAGCTTTATATGGAATAAGTTTAGATTCCTTGACGACTTCGCAACTTATATTTGGAAGGATCTACTTATGGAAACCGAGATCCTGATTGTATGGGCGAGCAGGATTGATGGGCTATCAACACTTACCTTAAAGAGCTCGAGATCTCTCTAATTGATTCTGTCCAACGGGTTGATTGGAAGAACTTCTTTGGAAGGTGCCAACGGTATTGAAGGCGTGAAGAAGTATATAAGAGAGATGCTCTAGTTGTTGAAGGGTGGAGATAGAAGAATTCCAAAGTCTAAATCTCCTTTTCTATTTTGCGATATCATTCTTTGAGCGTTACTTGCAATCAAGAGAGAGATCATATTGTAGACCTTGAGGAAGTGTAGTAGAGTAATCTACACTGTGGACTCAAGAGTGTGAGACTGTAATCACTCTTATTGATTCTTAGTGAATCCAGCCAAGAAGGGCTGTCCGTGCGGGAGAGTGGACGTAGGCTTGATCTAAGCCGAACCACTATAAATCTGGAGTCTTGATTCTCTATCCCTAATCCTTCTATTGTTAACTGTTTTCATTTGCTGCAATCGTTGATTTTAAATTATCTATATCTCATTCGTTTAGATTGTTAAAATCGCTTTGAACACCTATTCACCCCCCTCTAGGTGCTAATTCTAATCCTAACAATTGGTATCAGAGCCTGTGTACTTGTTTATAAGAAGTGTCTTTACTTCTAAGTAAAAGATCTATGGCTAGTATGCTATCTACAGGGTTGGTTGAAGGTCAAAGCAATACCAGACCTCCATACTTTGATGGAAAGGATTACAGCATATGGAAAAATAAGATGAAGGCATTCCTAAGATCGAAAGATCCCTTGGAATGGGAAGTGGTTGATAAAGGAATCATTCCTGTTGCTGCATCAGACTCAGAGAGAGGAAAAGAACCTGCTGTTCCTACTCTTATGACTCAAGAAGAAATCACCAAGAGACAGACTCTCGACGCCAAAGCTATTTACTCTTTATATTGTGCTTTATCCCCTACTGAATATAATAGAATATCTTCTTGTGATACAGCAAAAGAAGTATGGGATAGGCTCCACATTACCTATGAAGGAACTGATCGTGTGAAAGAAACAAGGATCAACCTTCTCTTGGGACAATATGAAGTCTTTAAGATGAGATCAGGAGAATCAATTACTGACATGTTCAGTCGCTTTACTAAAATTGTGAATGGTCTTGAATATCAGGGACATCCAATCTCAGGACATATGAAGGTCAACAAACTTCTTCGTGGACTCTCAAAAGACTGGAATTACATAAAAACCTCAATAAGAGAGACACAGAGGATTGCTCCACTTTCTGTAGATGAATTGGTTGGAACTCTTCAATCCTATGAAGTAGAACAGACCAACGAAGAAGAAGACTCAAAAGGTAAGAAATCTATTGCCTTGAAGTCTAATGACTATTCTGATGTTACAGATTCTGAAGAAGATCTAGATGATGAAGAACCGGCACTTATGATAAAGAGATTCAGAAAGCTGAACAGAAAAGGAAGGAAATTCAATTGGAAGAAACGAAATTCTCAAAGGTTTCAAAATAGGTCAACAGAGGAAGATGATACGAATAAAGAAGTGACTTGCTTTGAATGCAAGAAAAATGGACACATCAGACCTAACTGTCCTCTGTTAAAGAAGAGAAAAGGAAAGACGGAGAAAAACAGGAAAGCACTCAAGGCAGAAACTTGGAGTGATACTGAATGTGAAGATAGTGACAATGATTATGCCAATATCTGTTTAATGGCAAAATCAGACTTAGACTCAGACCCTAATTCAGACACAGACTCAGACAGCGAACTCGAGGTAAGTAATCTGAAAATTCCTGTTAAAGTTTCTAAATACATTAATGAACTATGTCTTAGTCTGAAAACCTCTCTTAAGAGGATCTCCGAATTAAAAAGGGAAAATTCTACATTGAAACAACAGGATAAACTTATGAAAGAAAAGTTTGAAAAACTGGAAAAAGATTTTGCTGTTGTGAAAGAAAACTCAGACAGTATTTCAAATGAAAATAATCTTTTGAAAAATGACATCACTAACATATCAAAGAGATTTTCAAATGGTTCTAAAAAGCTGGATAAGATTCTTTCAATACAAAGACCGTATTTTGACAAGTTAGGTCTTGGTATGACTTCTGAAACTATTCCACTGATTGATTTTCCGAAGGTAAAAGAAAGAATTAAACAAA
The DNA here is from genome assembly GCA_007663325.1 of Eucalyptus pauciflora. Classification (NCBI taxonomy): domain Eukaryota; kingdom Viridiplantae; phylum Streptophyta; class Magnoliopsida; order Myrtales; family Myrtaceae; genus Eucalyptus; species Eucalyptus pauciflora. Next base: position 1,827,326 of record VMYD01000067.1, read on the forward strand.
GACCAGCTAGAACTGTTTATAAGAATCATTTCCAGAAAGTCTTTGTAAAACCTGTTGGTAGAAATGCTCTGAGATGTTCCAAGTGTAAAAGCTTAGAACACTTTGAGAAAGAATGTCCTTTGGTTTGGAGACCTGTTAAAAAGAGTTGGGCTAAGACTGTCTATTGTACTAACACTTCTGGACCCAAGTTGGTATGGGTACCAAAAAGAGCTTGATTTCTGTTAATTGTAGGTTACTATCAAAAAGAAGATAAAATGGTATCTTGATAATGGATGCTCAAGACATATGACAGGAGACTCAAGCTGCTTCATAAAACTTATCCAGATAGACGGAGGAAAAGTTTCCTTTGGTGGTAACAACAGAAGAAAGATTACTGGTCGAGGAACAGTGAAGATTGGAAGTTTGTCTATCAATAATGTTTCATTAGTTGAAGGATTAAACTACAACTTGCTTAGCATAAGTCAGTTGTGTGATTCTGGTTTCAAGATCAACTTTCAAGAAGAAACGTGCTCTGGAATCAGTAAAGACCTTACTCAATCTTTTACTGGTCGAAGACATGGAAATATCTATCTTCTGGATGTGAATCAAGATAGATCATAGTGCTTAATATCTGTACAAGATGAAGCAAATCTTTGGCACAAAAAGCTAGGCCATATCAACATGAAGCAGATCAACAAGATCTCTACAAAGAAACTTGTTCGAGGACTGCCCATTCTGAATTATTCAAAGTCTGATCTATGTACACCATGCGTACTGGGTAAACAGGTTAGAAACTCTTACAAATCGATAAATAAAGTTTCCACTAACCATGTATTGCAGCTTTTGCACATGGATTTGTTTGGACCTACCAGAACGAAAAGCATTGGTGGTAAAAGGTTCTGTCTGGTAATAGTGGATGACTATTCACGATTTACCTGGGTCTACTTTCTCACAAGTAAGTCAGAGACTTTCTCTCTCTTTTCAAAATTTTCTAAAAAAGTGCAGAATGAGAAAGGCCACACTATCACAAGCATTCGTACAGACCATGGAGGTGAGTTTGAAAATCAAGACTTTGCTAATTTATGTGATGAATTTGGTTTTCAACACAAATTTTCTTCTCCATATACACCAGAACAGAATGGGGTTGTGGAAAGGAAGAATAGATCTTTACAAGAAATGGCAAGAACTCTTTTAATTGGAAATCAAGTTTCTTCAAGGTTTTGGACAGAAGCTGTTTCAACTGCTTGCTATATTATAAACAGAGTGTTTCTAAGACCAATTCTCGAGAAAACTCCTTATGAAATTTTTAAAGGAAAGAAACCAATAGTTTCTTATTTTCAAATATTTGGTTGCAAATGTTTTATTCTAAAGAATGCAAATGATCGTCTTGGTAAGTTTGAAGAAAAATCAGATGAAGGATTCTTTCTTGGATACTCTACGACAAGCAAAGCCTTTAGAGTGTTCAACAAAAAGACTCAGACTGTGGAAGAATCAATGAATGTAATATTTCAAGACTCTCCACAAGTTCAGCAGATACAGACTGAAGACTCAGAATCTGCTCCAGACACTGCTAGATCTAACTCCACTGAAGCAGTTGCTAAATCAAAATCAGTACAACAAGCTACTGATGAAGAATCTACTCAAGAAGAAGATCAACAATCTATCAGACTGAACAGTAACTGGAAGCACAAGTCTAGCCATCCTGAAGAACTCATTATTGGAAACATTAATGAGGGAATTCGAACAAGATCCAAAAGACGAGAAGAGTCTAGTGCTGTTGCTCTTATTTCTGAAATAGAACCCAAAAATATCGAAGAAGCTTTAGCTGATGAAAGCTGGATTGAAGCGATGCAAGAAGAGCTCAGACAATTCAGTATTAACAACGTATGGGAATTAACTCCCAAACCAAAAGGTAAATCAGTTATTGGAGCTAAATGGGTTTTTAGGAACAAAGTTGATGAAAAAGGCAAAGTAACGAGAAACAAAGCAAGACTCGTGGCTAAAGGATACACGCAAGAAGAAGGGATAGACTATGATGAGACTTACGCTCCAGTAGCGAGGTTAGAGGCAATCAGATTACTACTTGCCTTTGCTTGCTATAAGAATTTTAGGCTGTTTCAAATGGATGTTAAAAGTGCATTCCTGAATGGAGTCATTCAAGAAGAAGTCTATGTAGAACAACCTCCTGGTTTTGAAGATTCAAAGAAACCAGACTTTGTATTCAGACTGAAGAAAGCTTTATATGGACTAAAACAAGCTCCTCGAGCTTGGTATGAAAGGCTAAGTAATTTCTTAATTCATAGTGGCTTTTCTAAAGGTAAGGTAGACACTACTTTGTTCATTAAAAAGGAAGGTAAAAGTTTTCTACTTGTTCAGATTTATGTTGATGACATCATATTTGGATCATCTAATGAGATTTTGTGCAAGAAATTTTCTAAGTCTATGCAGGATGAATTCGAGATGAGCATGATGGGTGAACTATCCTTTTTCCTTGGTCTACAAGTCAAACAACTAAAGGAGGGAATATTCATTCATCAAGAGAAGTATGCAAAAGAACTTGTTAAAAAGTTCGTTCTGGAAAATTGCAAAAAGACTGACATACCAATGTCAAGCTCCTTGAAGATAGACAAAGATGAAGCAGGGAAGAAAATTGACCAAAAGCTATACAAGAGTATCATTGGCTCTCTTCTTTATCTTCCTGCATCCAGACCTGACATATTATTTAGTGTTTGCATATGTGCTAGGTTTCAATCTGACCCTAGAGAATCTCATTTAAGCGCTGTCAAACGTATTATTAAATATGTTGCTACTACTGCTAAGATCGGTCTTTGGTATCCCAAAGAATGAGACTTTACACTTCTTGGCTATTCAGACGCAGATCTTGCAGGTTGTAGAGTTGAAAGAAAAAGCACTTCAGGTACGTGTCAATTACTAGGAAACAGGACAGTATCCTGGTTTTCGAGGAAAAAAAGTACTGTGGCTCTTTCAACAGCTGAAGCAGAATACGTTGCTCTTGGAAGTTGCTGTTCTCAAATATTGTGGATAAAACAACAACTGCAAGACTTTGGGATTGAAGACTCTTGCACAGAAATTAGATGTGACAACACCAGTGCAATCAATCTTACAAAGAATCCTATCCTACATTCAAGAGCAAAACATATTGAGATTCGACATCACTTTATAAGAGATCATGTTCAGAACAAAGAAGTCTTGATACAATTCATAGACTCAAAGAATCAACTGGCAGACATCTTCACAAAGCCACTTGATAAAAGCTTGTTTGAGTCTATTCGCTCAAGACTCAATATTTTATCTCTTGAAGAATGCTGAAGTTCAGACTCAGTAACTAAAGACTGACAGAGTATCAGACTCAAAGGTTAAAAGACTGAGAATACGAATCGACACGACTGTAAGTTCGTTTACTTAAACAGTCTTATTGATAAGGTAAGATTATCTGTCTATTTTAAGTCGGTTATCATTAAAAGAAGTGGTTATCATTTTATTAAGGCAGTTATTTTTCAAAAAGGAAAATTCAAGATTCTCAAAATATACGACGCTTGGTTTTCCCCGGTACCTGTCATACTTATACATCTCTTCTCCTTCGTTTTCACTTTACTCAAAAACCCTAGATCAAAAGTTTTCACTGCTCTGCAATTTTTCTCTCCAAAACTTCTCCGTTTCAAAGTTCCCAACTTTCTTGCGACACAAGTGAAAAAGTCTCTCCAAAGAAAAGCACAATGTCGTATCAGAGGAAGTCTTCCAGAATAGCAAACAGGGGACCATAAGGATCTGGTGAGGGTCCTACGCATTTTGATCTCACCGAGGAAAGCGACATTCCTACTGAGCAAACTCCTCTTCAACCGGGCCCTCAAGATGAAACGATTTATGAAGATATCGAACCAGTAAGAACTCTTAAACCTGCCTTTGTTTACAAACTGTACTCTGCGTTAAATGAAGGTGGTTCTGCTATGTCTTTTGTGGATGAGTTTCTGAAAGAGAAGGGTTATAGAAACGAGACGCACTTTCTTACTGTTATGGAAAGTTCTGGAGTTGTGCCTGAAGGAACGGCTGCAAGAGCATTTGCAAATTTCCCTAGTGACCCTAGGTTTAGTAGTATGAATCAGCCTGAAGGGAAGGATGATGATGAAAAGATGTTCATACACTTTAAACCATGGATGGGTGTGGCTGCGAGCCTTAGAGGGAAGAAGGATGAATTGTTCCGCTCGGACGGACACAGAAAGAGATATGAAAAATTGCTGAAGCGTGGGGTGATGAACCCACGAACTGTGGATTTCGACTTTCTGGACTTGTTGAGTATAAATTTGCGAGAGAAATTTGAAAAGCTCCAACTCTATCAATTCTGCACAGACTGTGACACGGCACATTCTGAATTGACTGCTTATTTCTACTCAAATATCAGTTTCATTGATGCAAACAGCTTTACTTTCAGCGTGAGGGACAAAGAGTATGTCATTGATAAGGACATAATGGCTGATGTGCTTGGTGTGGAAAGAGGGGTTTTCCAACCAATCGGTGTGTCTGTCAGCCATGCTACTCTTGATCTAGCAAAGGACAGAATTGCAGAAGGAAGACTCTCTTACTCCAGAATGAATGCAACAAATACTTTGCTGCATAAGATTGTAATCAACTGTCTAAGACCCAAATCGACATCCAAGACAGATGTATCAATTTCTGAAGCCAAGTTGATGTTTGCCATCAAGACTGGTGTGAACTTCTCTTTACCACATACCATCATCTTTCACATGTATAGATGCATGGTTAAGGACAAAGGAAAGCTTCCTTATGCTGCTCTCATTACTCGTCTCTTCAGACATCTACACATTCAACCTCCTCACATTTTCACAGTGAAGACCATTGATAAAATGGTCATCGGGCTGGGGATGATTACCAAGATGCGTTTGAAGGAGCTTAGCAAGAAGCTGGAAAAATTCAAGGAAAAGACTCCTGTCAAGTTCAGACCAGACTCATCAGCAGCCAAAAGGAAAGGGAAAGAAGCTGTGGCTAGTTCTACCAAGAAGCGAAGGGCAATCATCCTGGAAGATGAAGATGATGAGGATGCAATTCCTATCTCTACTCTAATTTCTCAATTTGCTGCATCTATTCCAACTGTTCCAGAACATCAAGTTGCAGAGAAAGAGAAGAAAGATGAAGAGAAGGAAGAGAAGGAAGAGAAGAAAGAGAAAGAGAAAGAGAAAGAGAAAGAGAAAGAGTGTCGCGACCTACCCTCGGGGGGAGGGAACAGGTTTAGGGGTATTGCCTAAAAGATAGGCTTAAGGCCCATTGATTAGGCGTAGGCTCTCCCAAGCCCATACCCCGCGTGACGTTGGGATATTTTTTAAGAATTTCGCATAAAAGGAGTCGCCACTAGCCTATTGGGAGTCGGCTAGAAACCAAGTGAGGCATGGGAGCGTGCCTCACTTCCTACGTAACCAGAGAATCTAGGTTCGGGGACTTGATTACACTAATTGAGCAATTAGTGCCCTTTCGGTACCTAATCTTGTTCGTTTTAATAAAATGATTTTTTGGCAGACAATTTGAATTGATTTTATACTTTATCCACTAACATGTGAGGTGACCATGCAGGTGCGCAATCATTAAAGTCATAATCATAACTAGCAAGATCCTAATTGCATTAAAAACTAAACACTTGCAATTAAACTTAGATAGATATGCGAATTAAACATGCAATAGTCGAAATAAAAGCAAATAAATATCTAATTACACTAAGAATGCGAAAAGTAACAACTCTTGACCAAGCCCCAACATTTTTGGATTTTCGAAATTTTTAATTAAAAAAAATTAAAAAAAAAATTAAAAAAAATTTAAAATAATAATAATAATAATAAATTAATTAATTAATTAATTAATTTATTATTATTATTTTTTTTATTCATTTTTCATTTTTTTTTTGTTTTTGTAATTTTTAATAATTTTTGTAATTTTTGTGTAATTTTTAATAATTTAAAAAAAAATAATTAATTTTTTTGAATTTTTTAATTTTTTTTAATGCTTTTAGAGTTTTGAATTTTCAGAAATATTTTTGAATTTTTTTTTTTTTTTTCGAATTTTTCGAATTTTTTTTTTGAAAATTTTTGAATTTTTAATATATTCTTAATATTTAATTCGAAAAAAAAATAAAAAGTAAAACGGATCCGGATCGGGTAAACCCAAATCCGACCCGCGGACCCAATCCGAACCGGATCCGGCATTTTTTTAATTTTTTTTAAATAAATAACGATAATTATAATAATAATAAATTAAAAAAAAAAAAAAGCTGCGCACTCCCCCTGCAAACTCTCCTTCCCGAGGCTTTCTTTTGCTTTGGTTTGACCTTTTTTTTTTACTTTTTCCTTACTTTTCTTTTTCTTTTGGTTTTCTTTTTTTTTATTTTGCTTTGGTCTTCTTCTTCGTGGGTGCCCCTGCACGCCCGAAGCTTTTCCTTCCAAAACCCAGCTTCACCAAAAACTCGGCCAAACAACAATGCATGATTATTTCGCGAGAATCGCATGAAATCGTAACGAAAACCTAAAAAAAAGGCACGGCTCCGCATATATATAACCAAATACGGATCCGAACGAGATAAAACGCAAGTTGTTTCTCAGTTTTCTTTGAGACATTTTGTCAAACACATGGTCTACACTACCAAACCCGAAGGATTTCGGCTCCACGGAACGCCGAACATGCTTCAAGGGTCTTAAAATGAAACGTAGGAGGACACGGGAGCAAAGTGCAAAGGCGACGTGGACCGGAGCTCGCGCGAACCGGTCGGTCGTGAGCTCCGGCCCAACGTTTTCTAGAAACGAGACAACGGTTCAAGAGACCTACCTCGTCCGGTGATGGGCTACGGCGGACGGCGGCGGGCGGGCGGACGGACCTCTGGCGACAACGAGCTACTCCCTCGATCTTCTCTGGTTCGGTCTCTCTCTCGCTTCAATCTCCCTCTCCCCCCCGGTCCTTCTTCTTGTTTGTTTTTTTTTTGTCCTCTCTCTGATCCGCGACGACCTCCCCCCTTTTTCTTCTCTCCTTTCTGCTCGCGTGCGCCTGGCTCCGCCCACCAGCAGATCCTGCCAGGCGGCTCTGACCTCGTCCCATCCCCATGCGCCTGCCACCATGAGATCTCTTTGTCCCCTGCTTTTTGGCTTGGCTTTTTTTCTTTCTTCTTCGCAGGTTCCCCGTGCATCCAACGGTTGAGGGAGAAGACAACGCGCCGGGCCAGGCCGAAGGGAAGAAAAGGCTGGGCCGCGCGAGTAAAAACAAAAATTAAATAGGAAAACCAATAATTAAAATTTTTGGTTTTGATTTTTCATTTGATTTTGATTTTTCTTTTTATATATACTATTTGAAAGATAAAAAATAAAAAAAATAGGTGTCAACAGCTGCCCCTCTTTGAATGTAACCTCGAAGAGGTTGTAATCAAAGACAGAAGACACCTAAATTATTTTGGCGATAGAAAAACCCTAGGTACATATGCACGTATTAGATTGACGAAAAGGACTCAAAACTATGGAAATGCATCCTGTCAATAAGAGGAAGAAAAACTCCAAGATACAAAGCTCTCCGAGTCATAAGAAGTGAGGAAGACTCCAGGATACAAGGCTCTCCGGGTCAGAAGAAGGGAGAAAGACTCCGGGATACAAAGCTCTCCGGGTCATATGAAGTGAGAAAGACTCCGGGATACCAAGCTCTCCGGGTCATATGAAGTGAGGAAGACTCCAGGATACGAAGCTCTCCAGGTCATAAGAAGTAAGGAAGACTCCAGGATACAAGGCTCTCCGGGTCATAAGAAGTGATGAAGACTCCAGGATACAAGGCTCTCCGGGTCGTAAGAAGTGAGGAAGACTCCAGGATACAAGGCTCTCCGGGTCATAAGAAGTGAGGAAGACTCCAGGATACAAGGCTCTCCGGGTCATAAGAAGGGATAAAGACTAAGGTCTCATCGTGTAAAAACGAGTATTGACCGGGTGGCGAACAAGCGTGGTTTACGGATGAACCCACCAATCCTGGAAAATGACATGATTTAAGGCTAACCATGAACCTTTGGTTTTTAGGGAAGCACCCGCTAACCCTTTAGGAAACTGCATGGCTTCACTGATGAATCCTATCAAATTCAACTTGAGCGAATGTCATTAGAGACGTCATCAAGAGACGTATTGGCAATATTGCAGCATTAATTGAACAACATAATCAAGTTGAGTTCGATTGCTTTAGAAAAAACACTCAATGTCCATTAGCATAATGTGGCGCAAACTGTCATCTTGCTCGTGGATATATCATTAACCATCAAATTTTCTAGGAGACAAGTTCTCATCAGAACGGCTACGACTCGAGAAAAAGGCTCATTAAGCATGCCAAACTAGAGCTTCTTAGTTAGAAAGGGTTTCTCACACACTCTTAATGAAATGTCTACTTGATCCCATCCATTCATGTGGGAGATAATCGGTTGCTGAAGGTATCTCACATAACCTATGTCAAAGGCTTCCGGAAACATTCGCAATGAGCACAATCTGATCGATCAAAAAGGTCTTTTGAAAGGACTGCGATATAGGCTCGATTAGGGCTCACACAAAGGAATTATTGCTTTGAGACCAATAAAGGAACATTTGTCACCATCTTCATCGGGTTTACAAGTCGAGAACTTGGAAGATAAGACAAGATAGAATTACTTCCACTCCTTCAAGCAATAGCTTCTTTGTGGTATTCTCATTCGCTCAAACCATCCCAATCAGAAGAGACTTTGGGAAAGGGTTGTAATGTTGGTTTGGGAGAGGCTCAAAAGGCTTAAAATTTTCAAGAGGGTTTTAAGAGTCGGTGATCATCATGGCATCGTGACCAGGTCACTTGACCTTTCGAAAGCATCTGGCTTTTGAAACACTGCACATCTCGAAAGTCCCATGGTTAATTATTTCGCACGGGAGCTTTACTCCTTTTTTTCTAATTTCCTTTGCACTTGCGGTGATGATGATTTTTTGATTTTTTTTTTTCATTCATTTTTTACGCAAGCACTTGGACTTTGAAATATTATTTTTTATAAGATGCAGTCTTTCGGCTCTTTTTCTTGACGGGCATTGGCCTTGCTTTTACTAGGCACACTGCTTTTTCATGCCCCCTAATTTGTCGAACTTTTTGCTCTTTGAACTTTTGTAGCTCTTATGACTTTCGAGATGCTTTTCACATTTTCTCATGACTGTCAATTGTATTTGGTCAGTTCTTATGCCTTGCCCTAATGAAGGGAGATGATCACCACTAGGGGTTTAGAAATGAATAATCAGGCCCAAATTGGTTAAAGCAATGGATATCAGTGTTTGGGTAGAGAAAGAAATGCTCTTCTTCACATTGAGATGAGTCAAGCTTTGATGAGAATTCCTCTGAAGCTACCACCAGAAGATTGATGCAAGTGAAAGTAATAGAATCTTTCTTAATATTTCGCTCTACAACACGACCGTAACCTCTTGTGCTGCCCCAATGTAGGGTCGTTCTCGACAAGGGTACTTTGAAGAATCATCTCTTAGCAAGAGATTAGCATGGTGTTTGGAATTGACAAAAGGAACACCCTTATCATTTCAATCTTTGTACTCAATGCGAATGAATCATTCGTCCTAAGAGAAGGTCGCTCTTCACTCAACTCTCAAAAGTATTTGAAAGATGTGTTTGGAAATGACTAGTCTTTTCATCCTAAGCACCTCTTGTTTGGCATGATTAACATTTCACCTTTTACCCGAATAGAATCATTTTCAGGAGCCCCCCTTTTCGAGGGTCACTGATATGAATTACGCATAGTAACACCGGAAATAAGTCATACAAATGACGCCATTTTTTTTTTTTTTTTATCGGTTTGTCTCTCATTCAAGAAAAATAAGTATTTAACCATTTGCATAGAGACTTGATGGGTCTTTGAATCGACTTTTCCCTCCGCCATTTCGTCATCGAACGGTAAGATGCCTGAAACACAAACAAACATGCGTGTATGTAACATATGCATGATATCTACAATGTTAGGCATGATGCCATGTGACTCATATTGCGCATGAAGTGGTTCTTCGACCTTGATTTCAATCATGGAAAATATTTCTTGACTGCATCGGTGTTTACAGGTCTAAGCAATTCACTGCCATCCATTTCAACTAAAATCAAAGCACCACCAGGTAGAATCTTCTTAATGACATACGGCCCCTCGTAGTTCGGGGTGAATTTGCCACGAGGATCTGGTATAATCGGAAGCACTTTCCTCAGCACCAAGTCGTTGACTTCAAAGTGTTTGGGACGCACCCTTCGATTGAAGGCTTTTGCGACTCGTCTCTGATAGCATTGTCCATGACATACAGCTTGCAATCTCTTCTCATCGATCATGTTTAACTGCTCATGCCTCTGTTGCATCCACTCAGTCTCATCAAGCATAGATTGGGAAAGGACTCTTAGAGAAGGGACTTCAACTTCAACAGGCAAGACTGCCTCCATCCCGTACACAAGTGAGAAAGGAGTTGCCCCCGTGGAGGTGCGGATAGAAGTTCGATATGCCATTAGCGCGTATGGAAGCCTATCGTGCCAGTCACGATAATTTTCAGCAGTCTTTGATAAGATTTTCTTTATGTTCTTGTTTGCCGCCTCTACTGCTCCATTCATCTGAGGACGGTACGGTGAAGAGTTCAAATGCTTAATTCGAAATTCACTAAACAAACCATCCACGACTTTGTTGTTCAAGTTAGTGCCATTGTCGGTAATGATCGCCTGCGGCACCCCGTAACGAGCGACAATGTCGCGACGAATGAACTTTGCCACATTCTTGGCAGTAACATTAACATATGAGTTTGCCTCGATCCACTTGGAAAAATAGTCTATTGCCACTAAGATAAATCGATGCCCATTTGAAGCTTTGGGGTTAATGGGCCCAATCACGTCAATTCCCCACATTGAAAAGGGCCAGGGTTGAGACATTTGGTGAAGTTCATTTGGAGGGGCATTTATCCTGTCTCCATAAATTTGGCACTGGTGACATCGTCGTACTTGTTGAATGCAGTCGGACTCCATGGTCAGCCAATAATAACCGAGTCGCATGATTTTTCTCACCAAGAAGTGTCCGTTCATATGGGGGCCACACTCCCCTTCATGTATCTCTTTCATCAAACGGTCGGCTTCTTTAGCGTCGACACACCTTAACAATGTCGAGTCGAATGACCTTTTGTAGATGACATCTCCATTGGCGAAGAATTTCGATGCTAACTTTATTAAATGCTTTCTGTCTACTGCTTCACTTCCTTCCGGGAATTCACCCTTCTGCAAGTACTTCAAGATGTCGTGATACCAAGGATGTCCGTCCGACTCCTCTTCGACCGTCATGCAATAAGCTGGGCGTCTAAAGATCTCAATCCTCAATGGTTCAATGTCCATGCCCCCAGCTACTTGTAACATTGAGGATAGGGTAGCCAAGGCATCGGCGAATTGATTTTGGGACCTCGGTAAATATTCAAATGATATTTCTTGGAATTCCTTTATCAACTCCCCCAGGAACTCATGATACGGAACCAATTTAGAATCCCGTGTCTGCCATTCACCTTCGGTCTGTAAGATGATAAGGGCCGAATCACCGTAAACCTGCAACTTCTGGATCTTCATATCAATGGCAGCTTGGAGGCCGAGAACGCATGCTTCGTATTCAGCAATGTTATTCGTACAAGGGAACGTCAATTTAGCGGCGACAGGGTAGTGTTGTCCATCTGGGGAGATAAGAACTGCCCCAGTTCCAGACCCGGCTAAGTTAACTGCACCATCGAAGTACATCGTCCATTTGTCGCTTGATACAAGTAAGATTCGCTCTTCCACATCACTATCCTCATCAGATGTTCCAGCCCCCTTGGAACTTTCTGCTAACATGTCTGCTATGGCGCGACCTTTAACGGACTTTTGTCCCAGGCTCTGAACGTCAAACTCTGAAATTAAGATTTGCCATTTGGCCAACTTGCCAACCAATGCCGGCTTCTCTAGGAGATACCTAACGGGATCATTTTCGGTCACCAACAGGATTTGGTGATGAAGTGTGTATTGCCGCAGCCTGTGCAGGACCCAAATCAAGGCCACGCAAGTTCTCTCAACTTCTGTATAGTTCATCTCGGAAACGGTGAACTTTTTGCTCAAGTAGTATACCGCGCATTCTCTCCCATCATTTGGCCTCTTCTGAGCTAACATGGCTCCCAATGATTCATCGTGTATGGTCAAGTACAAAATCAGGGGAATTTTAGGGAGAGGGGGCACTAGGACTGGTGCGTGAGTGAGATAGTGTTTTATCTTCTCGAAGGCGCCCTGACACTCTACATCCCACTCAATCTTTGCATTCTTTTTCAGGAGTTTGAAGAACGGCTTCGCTGTTTCAGACAATTGACAGATGAACCTCGCCACATAATTGAGTCGTCCCATTAGACTGCGGACTTCCCTGTGGTAGTCGGGGGTCGTAGATCACAGATAGCCTTAACCTTTGACGGATCAATCTCTATGCCCTTACTACTGACCATGAATCCTAATAGCTTCCCAGATTTTGCTCCGAAAACGCATTTTGCGGGGTTGAGACGCAGCTTGAATTTTCGAAGGCGCTCGAACAGTTTCCGCAAGACTTCGACATGGTCCTCACCTCGTCTTGATTTCACGATCATATCATCCACATATACTTCGATCTCCTTATGCATCATGTCATGAAACAACGTGACCATGGCCCTTTGATACGTTGCCCCAGCATTCTTTAGACCGAAGGGCATCACTTTGTAGCAAAAAGTCCCCCAAGGAGTTATGAATGATGTTTTACTCCTATCCTCCTTCTTCATACGGATTTGGTTATATCCAGAAAAACCATCCATGAAGGAGAATAATTCAAATCCCGCCGTACTGTCAACCAAGACATCGATATGCGGGAGCGGAAAGTTGTCCTTGGGACTTGCTCGATTCAAGTCACGATAGTCAACACACACCCTGATTCATCCATCCTTCTTCATTACAGGCACGATATTTGCTACCCAATCAGGATAACGAGTCACTTCGATAAAGTCTACTTTCAATAGCTTCATCACTTCCTCTTCAATCCTCTTGGACAACTCTGGTTTAGTTCTCCTGAGTCTTTGCTTCTTGGGTGGCATATTAGGATCTGTTGGCAAAGCATGTTCCACAATTTCGGGGTCCAATCCCGGCATGTCGGCATATGTCCAGGCGAACACATCTTGATATTCTTTCAGGAAATTAGTCATCCTTTCCGCTTCTAACTCTGAGAGACATGCCCCGATTTTTACTTCCCTGACATTCTCTGCATCACCCAGATTTATGGTGATTGTCTGCTCTTCTGTCAACGGCCTTAATTCTTCATGTCGATTCCACTCGCGTTCAATCCCCTTATGATCATCATCATCGGTGCCATCAGAAACTGAGGAACTTTCTTCATGCACATCCGAGTCACATGTGTCCTTATTATGATTATGCATAATGTGATGCCTAAGATGCGATGAGATGAGTTAGAGTAATGTCAACAACAAGGGTGATGCATGTCGTTTTGAAAAAGATTTTGAAGTATTTTTGTAAAAGTTTCAAGAACTCGTCCTCATATCCGCGGATTTCCTCGTCCTTGCAAAATGGTCAAATAAGGGAGCATGTGGAAGCCTAGGCCTCAGTGACCATCATAGGGCTAGTTTGATGTGCTTCCACATGTCCTTAATAAAACATGTGTCTATTTTATTGAACGAGGAAAGATAAGGCCGTATTTTAACACACACCACCCTCGACCAACGGCTCAAGATCGGGGTTGACCATAGTTTACGTTACAAATGACATAAGCATGAAACAAAGAAAGGAAAACTACGAGATCCCGCGCAGGGGAAAAGACATAAAACCAAAGACTAGGCTATACGAGAACTGCCCTACTTTGGAGGGACAGCCACGACTTCAGAGGACTTGGCTTCCTTGCACGCCAGGATGGTGCATATGACGTCCTCCTCAAATAGCTCGGTCACACCATAAACGTCCTCCTCTTCCTCGAATAACATCTTTGGGGGTCCCGGAAACGTCTCTTCTAGCAACGGGGGAAATGGGCCTTGATCGCCCTTGTCCTCCTCTGTTCGGGCAATACGTTCACTCCTATCTCTATAGCCACCTCGGCCTCCTCGGGCATTTCGGCCTCTCTGCCTTCCACGGCCTCCTCGATTGCCACGACCATCTTGCTTACTACGATCTCCTTGCCCCTCAACATATCCTAGGCCTCTCCTCTTCGAGTGTTTGTGAGCTTCAATGGGTTTTCGCACACCTTGACCCTGTGATCCAAGGCCCTCTCCAGGATTATACCCGCTCGCCAGCATAATCTTTCCCGCAGCTATGGCCGGCTTAGACAATTCAGGAGCCTTAATGAAAGACCCTGCAGGCACATGGACCATGGACACTAGCTCGAGGGTTTGAAAGCTGGATTCCTCAGTACACTCAGGCTCCACATAGGGGATGGTTGTCTCGTGATAGATCTTGAAATCAGATTCTCCATGGACCGTGATAAGCCTGTTGTCCACCACGAATCGTACCTTCTGATGGAGGCTAGAGGCAACAGCACCCGCTGTGTGGATCCATGGCCTCCCTAGCAGAAAATTGAAGGCGCTTGGTATATCTAACACCTGTAACAGGACTTGGAAAAGTATAGGGCCAATCAACAACTCAAGTTCAATTTCCCCTATCACCTCCTTCTTCATCCCGTCAAAAGCTCGCACAGTCGACTTGCCAGTACGGATTCTCCCAAGATCAATACCAAGACGATGGAGAGTAGCCAACGGGCATATATTGAGCGCCGAACCGTTATCAATTAACGCTCTACAAACAAGAGTACCCTCATGCTTCACTGAGATATGTAGCGCTTTGGTATGATTAGGACCATCGGGGGGGAGATCCTCATCAGTAAAGGAAATTTGGTCTTTCAGTAGAACGGCACCAACGAACTCTTCTAACTGGACTTCATCGATCGACTCCGGTACGTGCACCTCATTAAGGACTTTTAGCAAGATGTCCCTATGCTTCTCGGAAGATTTGAATAGTTCCAGGAGGGAGATTTGAGCCGGCAACTTCCGCAGTTGATCCACCACGTTGAACTCACTGGACTTTACTACGGCTAAGAATTGTTTTGCCTCCTCCTCGGTCACAGCCCTCTTTTCTATTCCTTTATCAGGTGCGTAGCAGCGACCTGATCGCGTGACAGCATCTACCTCATTTGTTCCATAATCCCAAGGTACAGCTTTGGGATTGAATTTAGGAGGATATTCCAACATTATCACTTCATCTTTCTCCTGGGGTGGCAATTCAATCGTGACCGGCGTTGCGTTCTCTCCCGTGACTTCAATTGCCGACATCTCCTCTACCATAAGGTCAATTACTGTGGGTTCAGCGATTTCCATCTCGACATTCCCGGCGGACTCCTCATCAGATAGTTCAATCACCATCGGGGTTATCATAGCTATCATCCCTTCCTCGTACAAAGCTGGGGTCTTTGAGATACCAGGCATAACCTTTCTCGCCCGAGAACTACAAGTGAAGTTGCAGGAAGATGAGCAGAATGACGACGGCATTATCATGGACACGACCTTCTCTTCTTCTTCGCGTCGGATTACTCCCATAACCACCATCCTACGGACACGGTGCAGTTTCTCTTCTAGGGTCACATTCTCTTGACCTCCGTAGTATCCTGCTAGCACTAGGGACTCATACAATTCAGAAGCATCTACCACTAGAGGTTGTTGACTCGTCCGCGTGTCCTCAGAAATTGAGTTCACTCCCCCTGCATGATCTGGTAAAGGGTTCTGTTGCACATTAGGCTGAGCCTCCCTGAAAGTCAAGATGTTCTTGTCTAGAAGCTGCTGAACCTTGTATCTCAGCACGTGGCAATTATCTACATCATGCCCCATTTCTCCCATGTGGTATTCGCAAGTCTTGGTCATATCGAATCCGACGAACCTTGGGGGATTATCCCTAGGTACTTCCTTTGCGACCATCCTCTTTTCAAGAAGCATGGGCAACAACTTTGACAGCGGGCGTGGTAATGGAGAAAATCCCTTTCGAAATGGCCTTTTAGCATTATCATATGCTTGTGACGAGCTGCCTTGAGCCATTATAGGCTTGTGCACAGGTGTGGTGGTCGGCCGAGGGAGAGGTGGCTCTTGCACAAGCGCAACTTCGACCGCAGTCTCCTTATCTTTTCTCGCTATGAATTTCTTCATGCCTCCAGCAGATATTTTTCCCTCCATAATTGCCCATTCGACCCCTTCACCTACCTCAACCAGTTGTGGAAACGTCTGGCAACCTGAGAACACTAACCCTTGGAAGTATTCAGGGGGTAATGTCTTGAGGAATAGTTGCTTCATCTCTTTCTCATTCAAGGCCGGCTTCACTTGTGAGGCCATAGTCCTCCACCTTTGCGCGAAGGCCTTGAATGACTCATTCCTCTTCTTCTCAATGCGAGTCGGCTCCTCCCTCGTGGGGGCGAGCTCGGTATTAAACCGGTATTGCTGCAAGAACTCATTGGTTAAGTCATCCCAACTGGTGAACTCTTCAATGTCCAGTGCGATGAACCATGTTAGGGCAATGCCTTCCAAACTATCTTGGAATGTGTGTATGAGGAATGGCACGTTGTCGGCATAACGAGCCATTTTCCTCAAGTAATACCTAAGGTGGGTATTGGGGCATCCTGTTCCATCGTACTTTCTTGTGAATTCCGGCTCTTGGAAATTCTCTGGGAAGTTTGTCTTGGTGTATGGAGATAGCCTGTCAGCTCCTTTCAACTCGTAACCCTGCAAGGCACACAGCCGCTCCTCCATCTTTGCCAGACGTTTTTCACTTTCTTCCCTTAGGCGAGGTGTTGGGTCTTCCTTCGGAGGAGGGTCCAAATTGACGATGATCGGCGTGACGGAGGGAGCCTCTCCGGCAATTTCTTTCCCAGGGAGATCAGCAACATGCGTGCCTCCCGTCGACGGGGGAGCTTGTCCCGATGACGTAGGAGTGGATGTTCCAGTGACAGCTATAGCGGGGGGCTCTTTAAGCTTTTGGCTTATTTCAAGCATCATAGCGGTGAGTTGAGCCAGCTGGTCCTCCATCTTGGCCATGCGCACGTTGGTGTCCTCGTTCTCCATTCTGACTTTTGCACGCGTGCGAATTGGAGATCTCCGCTTGGCCGTGTCGACGATCGGCAGCTGACAATCGATCAGCTAGTACCTGATGCAAGGGTAGATAAGCATACATAAGTATAAGTAATAATTAGACGGTCGGCCCATGACAATGATCTAATCGCCCCAATTTGTTCATTTCATTGAAAAACAGGTTGTCACATAATACAAGAAAGAAAGAGAGAGAAAACCCCTAAACAACGAAGTTACTTCAAAAACGAAAATACAATCTCATAACTTCCAGTTTTCCACATAGAAACTCGAGACAAACTCCTTAATATTGCAATGCAAACGAATATGGTCTCGCTACATATTGCGCTTGACTCAATCTAACTAATGAGGACGGCTTTCGCTCGTGGCAGCTCCACTAACTCGGCTTAACTTCAAAGCACGCTCCTCGACTTCCTCGAGCTCCCTTTTGAGGCGCTTGATCTCGGCTCGATGGGTGATCTTCAATGGCACTTCAGGAATCTTCGGGCGGAGGCTCTCTGGGATCTTGTGCCTATGGATGTATTCCTTCGAGGCATAGTAGGTCTTCTCTTGCCCTTCCAATTCTTCTTCGGGCCAGATCAGCTTCCGAGGGTGGCACATATCCCACATCGACTTGACCAACGCGACGGAGTCCTCGTAACCTTGGCATCCGTCAGGGAAGTCTATCCTGAGCGGGTCCTCCTGAATCGCTAGCGGAAGCTGTTGAACCTCTTGAAACTGACGGGTGACTCGTGTCGGGTAATATTCGGTGACTCCAGTGATTCCCAACAGAGGAACAGGTCCAGTAAGCCCACACACGAACCGTGCTTCTTGAACCCGAAGCCACTTGGCATGCCATTGGAAATCCTCAGGTCCAGGGTTAGTCATGAAAACTAGCCACTCGGAATAATGATAATCAGGGGCAAACGTTTTCCTATCTTTAAACTTTAGGATAGGGTGGCTAGAATCAGAAATGTTGCTTATGTTCATTAAGCCGCCGAACCCCTTAATGTGAGAAAAGAACCAAGTTTGCAAGAGTGCAGGAGGAGCGTGGAAAACTTTGTCTTTATTCTCTTTAAAACGAGTAAGGGAGAGAAAAGTTTCAGTCAAGATAGCATTAACAAAGCCTTTTCCCATACATACTTCACGAACTACCCATGCTACGGAAGGATTAATAGCGTTCTTACAATGTGGGAATATCACAAACCCGAAGAAAGCTAGCAGGAAGATCTTATTCTTTTGGAAAGATTGGGCATTTTGAAAAAGCTCATTTAAAAATGAAAACGGGCAAGTTTTGCGATTGGCTTTCAAAACTTTTCTCACGTCCTCTCCTTTAACTTGAATGAATTCAGATAAGGTCGATGCATGCTCGGTTCCTATAGGAGGGCTAACCAACTCAGATACTAAGGGCTTCCCAATGGCAATACCGTATTCTTCCAAGGTTGGAGTGAGTTCGTGATCACCAAATACGAACGTGCAAGTTGCGGGGCACCAGACATGCGCTAATGCTCGCACGACACCACAATGAGTCTCTATTTCCAATAGGGGGAGTAATCGCCCGACATAAGATCGCACCCAGTCACGGCCAGTCAGATCCAACTTATCCCACCACGTGCGCAGCTCGACTCTCGGGATAGAAATGATGCGAAGCTCAGGTACCCCCATCGTATGCCAACCCAAATGACGACAAACCTAATTTGTCATGGACCAACCAAAAAGAAAGCGAATAAATAAATTGCGCAGGAAAGAATTCGAGAAACTTACATCCATTCATTGGGGTAACAATACTAATGACACAGGCATGCACATGGATGGTGGTTCGATTTCTACTCTAAACGGCTCAAAATGGAGCCATAGGATTACCGGACTGAACCAACAAGATTGTGGTTAGGTCGGGTTATCCCATGACTCCGGCTTCGTCAAAGAACCGACCTGTGTCGCATGGTCGCAGACCAAGGTGGGGATCTTTGACATCAAGAAAGAAATTTCGGGGTTGAGATGGGCGACTCGTACTACATGGTTGTAGTCGGAGTGGTATCCACCTCAACACCATCCTAAGTGATCCTATGCCGCCCAGGTCCGACGACGGGTTGTGTGTGCTAGGGTGCAGTGCAATGCAAAGGAAATGCAAGCATGACAATTTATTATAAAAACAATACATTCATAAAACATTCATTCAACTCCACACCTGCAAGACAAGGGGTTAACAATCACTCCTCCCCTTATAACTCCCAACTGCAAAACATTTAACACCTAACACGTTAGGGACGTACCATATATCCTCGCTGCCAAACAATTTTTATTTTTTTGAACAAGATTAATTTTGGCCTAAGTCCTCTAAGGTCTAAAACCAAGTCCCCAGCGGAGTCGCCAAGCTGTCGCGACCTACCCTCGGGGGGAGGGAACAGGTTTAGGGGTATTGCCTAAAAGATAGGCTTAAGGCCCATGATTAGGCGCAGGCTCTCCCAAGCCCATACCCCGCGTGACATTGGGATATTTTTTAAGAATTTTGCATAAAAGGAGTCGCCACTAGCCTATTGGGGTCGGCTAGAAACCAAGTGAGGCATGGGAGCGTGCCTCACTTCCTACGTAACCAGAGAATCTAGGTTCGGGGACTTGATTACACTAATTGACCAATTAGTGCCCTTTCGGTACCTAATCTTGTTCGTTTTAATAAAATGATTTTTGGCAGACAGTTTGAATTGATTTTATACTTATCCACTAACATGTGAGGTGACCATGCAGGTGCGCAATCATTAAAGTCATAATCATAACTAGCAAGATCCTAATTGCATTAAAAATTAAACACTTGCAATTAAACTTAGATAGATATGCGAATTAAACATGCAATAGTCGAAATAAAAGCAAATAAATATCTAATTACACTAAGAATGCGAAACGTAACAACTCTTAACCAAGCCCCAACATTTTTGGATGGATTTTCGAAATTTTTAATTAATTTTTTTTAAAAAAAAAATTAATTATTTTTTGTAATTTTTGGATTTTCGAAATTTTTAATTAATTTAAATTTTTTTAATTTTTTAAATTTTTTAATGCTTTTAGAGTTTTGAATTTTCAGAAATATTTTTGAATTTTTATTGTTTTTTTTCGAAATTTTTGATTTTTGATTTTTGATTTTTTTTTTGAAAATTTTTGAATTTTTAATATATTCTTAATATTTAATTCGGAAAAAACGGATCCGGATCGGGTAAACCCAAATCCGACCCGTGGACCCAATACGAACCGGATCCAGCATTTTTTTAATTTTTTTTTTAAATAATAATAATAATAATAATAATAATAATAATAATAATAATTAAAAAAAAAAAAGCTGCGCACTCCCCCTGCAAATTCTCCTTCCCGAGGCCAACTTTCTTTTGTTTTGGTTTGACTTTTTTTTTTACTTTTTTCTTACTTTTCTTTTTCTTTTGGTTTTCTTTTTCTTTTTTTTTGCTTTTGGTCTTCTTCTTCGTGGGTGCCCCTGCACGCCCGAAGCTTTTCCTTCTCAAAACCCAGCTTCACCGGAACTCAGCCAAACAACAATACATGATTATTTCGCGAGAATAGCATGAAATCGTAACGAAAACATAAAAAAAAGGCACGGTTCCGCATATATATGACCAAGTACGAATCCGAACGAGTTTAAACGCAAGTTGTTTCTCAGTTTTCTTTGAGACATTTTGTCAAACACATGGTCTACACTACCAAACCCGAAGGATTCCGGCTCCACCGAACGCCGAACATGCTTCAAGGGTCTTAAAATGTAACGTAGGAGGACACGGGAGCAAAGTGCAAAGGCGACGTGGACCGGAGCTCGCGCGAACCGGTCGGTCGTGAGCTCCGGCCCAGCGTTTTCCAGAAACGAGACAACGGTTCAAGAGACCTACCTCGTCCGGTGATGGGCTACGGCGGACGACGGTGGGCGGACGGACCTCTGGCGACAACGAGCTACTCCCTCGATCTCTCTGGTTCGGTCTCTCTCTCGCTTCAATCTCCCTCTCCCCTCTCTCTGTCTTCCCCTCTCGGTTTTCCCTCTGTCTTCCGCGACCAACTCTCCCTTTTTCTCTTCCGTTCTGCTCGCGTGCGCCTGGCTCCGCCCACCAGCAGATCCTGCCAGGCGGCTCTGACCTCGTCCCATCCCCATGCGCCTGCCACCATGAGATCTCTTTGTCCCCTGCTTTTTGGCTTGGCTTTTTTTCTTTCTTCTTCGCAGGTTCCCCGTGCATCCAACGGTTGAGGGAGAAGACAACGCGCCGGGCCGGGCCGAAGGGAAGAAAAGGCTGGGCCGCGCGAGTAAAAACAAAAATTAAATAGGAAAACCAATAATTAAAATTTTTGGTTTTGATTTTTCATTTGATTTTGATTTTTCTTTTTATATATACTATTTGAAAGATAAAAAATAAAAAAAATAGGTGTCAACAAAGAGGAAGAGAAGAAAGAGGAAGAGAAGAAAGAGGAAAAGGAGAAAGACGAAGAAAGAGAGGAAGAGGAAGAAAGAAAAGAAGAGAAAGCAGATGAACCAGAAAGAACAGATTCTCCAGCAGAAAAGGAGGATTTACAACATCCTGTAACTGAGGAAACGCCTCAAAAAGAAGAATTCTTTTCTCCACCAGAAGACATGGAGACAGGGGGAGATAAAGAAAGCGAACACACACCTCTTCGGCTGACTTTCAGAGAAGAGGATGCTCAAACAGGTGTTAGTCGATCACCTCCTGATGCTGAGGATATTCATGCTGCACAGTTTCCTGAAGGAGAGGCATCATCTCCACACACTGAACCGCCTGCTGAAATTCATACTAGCTTGACTCCACCATCAGACCAAGCTGAAACAAGCACTCAGACTGAAAACTCTGGAAATTTTCAAAGGCTGCTTGAGCTCATCTTGGAACTTAAAGGTCAAATTTATGCCATGGGATATGAATTTCAGACCTTGCAGAATGAAAATCATGCAATGTTCATCACTTTGCATGATCAGATTAAAGATGTTCAGCGTCAGATTCAAGAAACTGCAAAGGGCACTACTCTCACCCAAGTACAGGAAGATTTGAGGAAGCTGGAAGACACTGTGAAGTCTATGGAAGACTTTCAACTTGTTCGCATTCCTCGAGCTCCTTGATTTTTTTATGCTGACAAAAAGGGGGAGAAGACCTTGCAGATGTTGATTTTTGATTTTCTCATTGATTTTCTCAAAACCCAAACCCAATCTTTTTTCTTTTATTGCTTGCTATCTTGACTTTGACTTGAGTTCTTTAACGTTTGCAGTTTTTGGAATGTATGCTCTCTATGGCAATACTTTAAGCTTCGTAAATTTGATAGTACTGTCTGTTTATGACTAATGAGGTTTCGGTGAATGCAGATCTATGTACAGGGAAAGTCTGTGTACAGGATATCTGTGTACAGGATAACTTCTACTATCTTATTTAAATCTTTTATGATGCTTGCTTAAAAGTTGTATTGCAGGGCGATAATATTCAAATCTGCAGGAAAGTTTTGTCACCATCAAAAAGGGGGAGATTGTTGGATGAAATCCCTTAAAGTATTTTGAAGTTGACAAAACAAGTTTATCAGTCTAGTCTGAAGACTTACAGATTCTGTTGACAAAGTCTGAAGGACAAAGTCTGAAGAACAAAGTCTAAAGGACAAAGTCTGAAGAACAAAGTCTGAAGGACAAAGTCTGAAGAGCAAAGTCTGAAGGACAAAGTCTGAAGATCAAAGTCTGAAGATTAAAGTCTGAAGCTAGCAAGACTCAAGACTTATATTTCAAAGTCTACTCACATGGACAGTTTCCAGGACGACGTTTATTCTGATCTAATACGATCTTTATTCTAACAACTAGTGGATATCTTTCTACTGGATTTAGCACTAAACGATCTAAGCTTTATATGGAATAAGTTTAGATTCCTTGACGACTTCGCAACTTATATTTGGAAGGATCTACTTATGGAAACCGAGATCCTGATTGTATGGGCGAGCAGGATTGATGGGCTATCAACACTTACCTTAAAGAGCTCGAGATCTCTCTAATTGATTCTGTCCAACGGGTTGATTGGAAGAACTTCTTTGGAAGGTGCCAACGGTATTGAAGGCGTGAAGAAGTATATAAGAGAGATGCTCTAGTTGTTGAAGGGTGGAGATAGAAGAATTCCAAAGTCTAAATCTCCTTTTCTATTTTGCGATATCATTCTTTGAGCGTTACTTGCAATCAAGAGAGAGATCATATTGTAGACCTTGAGGAAGTGTAGTAGAGTAATCTACACTGTGGACTCAAGAGTGTGAGACTGTAATCACTCTTATTGATTCTTAGTGAATCCAGCCAAGAAGGGCTGTCCGTGCGGGAGAGTGGACGTAGGCTTGATCTAAGCCGAACCACTATAATTCTGGAGTCTTGATTCTCTATCCCTAATCCTTCTATTGTTAATTGTTTTCATTTGCTGCAATCGTTGATTTTAAATTATCTATATCTCATTCGTTTAGATTGTTAAAATCGCTTTGAACACCTATTCACCCCCCTCTAGGTGCTAATTCTAGTCCTAACACAAAATACCAATGATGGTAACTCACTAAAATGCAATGATTTTACCTAACCCGCTTTCACAGAAATTCACCTTCATCCTCACCGCGTTCTTGGTATTTTCTTCTTGTTGAGAGCGATTGCGGAGCCAAAATCGCCTGTCCGTGAGAAGCACTAGTCGATCTTCTTTCACTAAATCCCGTCACAATTAGCTCCTCTTACACGCTTTGGTTCAAACGTTGGTGAACGCAGCAGAGGATCTGCCGCAAATTGGACACCACTGAGATCTGCGTGATCGCACGAGTTTGGGGTTTCGAATGCTGGTCCTGTCGAGATTTGCTGGCGATTGCAGCTCTGAGCAGGATCGGCCGCAAATGGGACTGATTGCAGCCGTTGTTTCAATCACCATCATCTTGGCCTTGATGCTGTGCGTTCTGTAAGTGTTCTCCTCTGTTCGGCTTATTTTCCAACGCTTGTTTCATGGGTTCCTGTTTCGAAGTCTCCTTGAAGGCTTAAACTCAAATTCATGATAATTGGCAGGGTCCTGAGACAACTGACGAGAATGAAGAAAAGCAGGAGGAGCCCGGAGGCAATGCTGAGCGTGGAAGATGCGCTGCCGGGATATAAGTACGATGTGTTCTTGAGTTTCAAGGGATCAGACACACGCAACAACTTCACCGATTGCCTTTACCATAGATTGAGACTCATTGGAGTCCATATCTTCCTAGACAATGAAAAACTCCGAGTCGGCAAAGAAATTGGTGGTGAGCTTTTGAAAGCGCTCAACAAGTCTCAGATCTACATAACTATCTTCTCCCATAACTACGCTATCAGTTCATGGTGTCTCCGTGAGATTGCGCACATGAACAAATGCACCTCAAAATCAGATGGGAAGAAAGAGATACTCCCCATCTTTTTTGATGTGGACCCTAACAACATTAAGCTTAAAACTGAATTGTACAAGAAGGCTATACCCAAGCACAAGAAGAAGTTCGACTCTGATGCATTGAGGTGGTGGGAGGATGCTCTTGTAAAGGTTGCACATCTAAAGAGATGGGAACTTAAAAGGACAACAATAATTTTCCTCAACCTTTTGTTTATCATTCATAAGTGCAATAGTTACACTACTCGATTGGAGAAACTTTGTCATTCTCAAATTCAAGAATTGAAGACATTTTTTGCATTAGAAGTAATGACACCCAGAGCCGACAGAAATGATATCAGATTCGGCTACCAATGAAAGGTTTAGATTGATTGGGTAAATTTTCCAAATTATAAGTGCACCACATAATCTTTTGTCCATAAACAGTTGACAACAGACCATACTAATAAGTTTCATTTATTCATCTTGTGCTATTTTAACAAAATCCTATATCTTCAACTTAAATTCATGAAATTCCTTTTATTCACGATTCTAGGCACGATTCTAAATTTCTTCATTCTTACCGAACTGCTTGCAAAATCAAATCCTATTCCACAAGATCCTATATCAGCTATACATCCACCTTGCATTTATGCCGGAGACGTCGCTAGTGCTATGGGCTTTGGCTTATGTAGATAAAAAATGATGAATGGGATTGTGGCCCACTGGCCCTCCGTCTTTCAGAGAGGCTAAGCCTTCTAAATTGAGCACAGCAGGAAACCCACTTAGAAGTCAACTATTGCATTCACCTTCAAACAATGGAAGACTGAGTCTTAAGCGTGGGAGATGGTAAACGAAACTTATATATATTCATTCGTAGAGAGTGAGAGATTTAGAATATTCGATTATGCGCGGGAGATGGTAAACGAAACTTATGTATTAATCGAATATTCTAAATCTCTCACTATCTACGAATGAAATTGACCTCTAACTGAAAACTCTCTACCGGATTAGCATCGCCTCTTAAGACCAGAGTGATCCGATCCCACTTTGAATCTTCTCTTGAATATTTTCTCCACTTCAAGTGACGCTTCGGTTCCCGTGGAGAAGTTCATTACGGTTTCCACTATGGGTTGCACCTCCGCCTGAGCTGCTGAAGACGCCTTGATCGACCGCGCGAAACCGTCAGACCAGCCTCCCAGAGCTGTCGCGGCGAACACTCGACACCGCACCTTCGTTCGTTCCAGCCAGGTAAGCTTCATCAATGTTAATTTTCAATTCCCCCCCGGCTCTGGTGGCCGCCATTGATAGAGGCCGAAGCCTGCTGCAATTTTGGTTTCCTTCTTCCCAGGGAGCCACCGATCGATGCTTCATCGACTACCTGTGTTGGGTCGGTTTTTGCGCTCGAAGGACAGAGTGGTTTCGAGCTTTCCAAATTTGCCCAAGAACAAACCGCGAGAAGCTCAAAGGTGACTGAGGTATGTTCAAATTCAGCTAACCAAATTTCGAATCGCGAAGAACCCTGAGCGGAGATATTGATGTTCAGAGTTGTATCTTTCCGGATCTTCCTCGTCCATGGACAAAGAAGGAGAGCGTGTTCTACCGTTTCGGGGCTTCGATTACAGAGACTGCAAAGGTGATTAGGTAAGATTTGCCTTCTGAATAGTTTATCCTTGGGAGCGACGGCATCTTGGCAAGCGCTCCATATAAAAAATATTATTTTGGGGTAGGTGTGGGATTGCCATATTTTCTTCCACCGTGATTTTGGGGTCTGATAAGATTCTCGTTTTTGCGAAACAATATAGCGAACAATTCTTAACATTCAAATACCATTGTCAATCCCAGCTGGGTGATATTTCGGTGCTTGCGCTCGGCGATGATAGCAAGTTTATGAAATTTTTGTTGAAAATTCTGTTTTGTTTCCAACCACAAAAATAAATTTGAGTTGTGCTTTTCAACCCCGATGCTTCGACCAGCAGCAGGGTGGTCTGTGGAACTTTTTCATTTTAGTGGTTTGCATACTTTACTGTCTAACCTCTCTCTCACGGAAATTCACCTTCATCCTCTCTGCGATCTTGGTACTTTCTCCATATTGTGACCAATCGCAAAGCCAAAAATCGTCTGTCCTTGAGAAGCATTAGTCGATCTTCTTTCACTAAATCCTGCTGCAAATTGGACACCACCAAGATCTGCGTAATCGCACGGCGTTAGGGGTTCAAACGATGGTCCTTTCGAGATTTGTTTGTGATGACAGCTCTGAGCAGGGTCGGCCACGGGTGGGAGTGATTGCACCCTTTGCTTTAATCGCCATCATCTTGGCCTTGATGTTGTGCGGATGGTAAGTGGTCTGTATTCGGCTTATTTTCTAACGCCTGTTTGATGGAATCCTGTTTTGAAGTCTGAAGAGAGCACCGCCACTCTCTCTCCTTCTCTCCAGAATTTTCTAGCAAAAAATCCATCAAGAAAAGCTACGCCACTTCTAGACTTCTCCAAAGAAATCCAGCTGTCAAATCTGTAATAGAATAATACTTGTAGAATATTGTAGAAAGACCAGCAAAGTCGGTGAATGCACCAACCTTCCATCCTATATATAGGAGCAACTTGCTCCTCATGTGTGTGTGAGTAAGAAGTCCAAGTACATGTGAGTGGGTGGAGTAGGTGGTGTGATGTGTAGAGTGTAGTGTAAGTGTAGAGTGATAGAGAGTGAGTGGGTGTGTGCGAGAGTTGTGTTCGTGTAAGGTTTGTGAGTGAGTGGGTGAGTAAGTATAATGAGTAGTTGTGAGAATGTGATAGAATAGAGAGTTGTAATATTGTTTTATAATAAAAAGTAATTATTTTACTTGTACATCCACTTGCTTTTCAACAATTGGTATCAGAGCAGGTCATCGGAGTCCCTGCGAAGACAGTGGTCGGGGACCATTGTAAGTGAGCAAGGTTGTCGAGAATTGTTGAGCCAAGTAGTGGAGTACGTCGGAGTTCTACCAGTGCACAATCTGGGATTTTGAAGTCGGTTGGTCTAGGACTAGGCTTACTTGGTATAGTGCAGGGCATTATACTCAAGTCACAATGGCGGATTTCTTGAGTTCGGTAAGTGGCATCGAGAAGCTCAACAACTCAAATTATAATAATTGAAGTACCCGCATACAATATTACTTGCTAGGACAAGATTTACGGGATATTGTTGGTGGGAGCAACACCACACCACCCACGAATGATAGCGAATTAAGAAAATGGAATATAAAATTAGGCAAGGCTCTTTACATTCTTGCCGTGACTGTTGAAGATGAATTATTGCAACACATAAAGAGTGCGACGATCCCGAAGGAGGCCTGGGATAACATGGCGACGTTGTTTGCGAGGACAAACGATGCCAAGTTACAATGCCTGGAGAACGAGCTCCTCTCAATCTCGCAACAAAGTATGACAGTGAGTCAATACTTCTCTAAAGTTAAATCTATTTGTGAAGAAATTTCAAAGTTAGATACTCATAATGCCATCTCTGAGATAAGAATGAGAAGAATTATAGTTCACAGGTTAAGGCCGGAGTATAACAATAGTGTTACAGCCACCCGTGGATGGGCAAATGAGCAAACTCTAATAGAGTTGGAGAATATATTGGCCAACCAAGAAGCCTTAGATAAACAAATTTCTAAGGTCTCAATTAAGGAGGATGAAAGTGCCCTCTTTAGTAATAAAAGAGGGTTCAAGGGCTAGAATAGAAATAGAGTAGGCGCAAGAGATGGCAAATCATGGAAAAGTCATGGAGAATGGCAAAAGCGAATAGAAGGAAGTGGACCTCGGCCATGGGGAGCTCGTCGAGACCATGATAAGGACAACAATGAAGAAAAGAAGAATAGAAGGCATAATGGACATTGTTACACGTGCGGCAAAGTAGGTCACTTTGCCAGGGATTGTCGATTCAAAAGAGTTGAAGGAAGCGTTGTGGCATCTAAGGAAAATGATAGCGAAGAAGAGTGGGATTTCCAAGCATCCTTTGCAGTGGAGCAACAACAAGAACTTGCAAGCTCCTCCATCATAGAGTTAGAAGATGCGATGGCCCTCATCACGGTAAGTGATAAATTGATAATTATGATGAAGATTGGATAGTTGACTCGGGGTGCTCAAATCACATGACCGGAGATCAAGGTAAGCTATCAAACATGTGCGAGTACAAAGGTGGACGAGTAGTTGTCATCGCAGACAACTCAAGGTTGCCGATTACCCATGTCGGCCAAACGATGATAACACCACGATTTAGTTCGCATCAAGTTGAGCTGAAAAATGTGTACCATGTGCCAGGAATGAAAAAGAATCTATTGTCTGTGGCACAACTTACAGACTCAGGCAATTATGTGTTGTTCGGTCCTAGAGACGTTAGGGTGTACATCAATTTGAAACCTACTAGTACATCAATCAGGGAAGGACGTCGATTAGAGTTTGTCTACGTGATGTCAGCTCAGACGGCATACGTGGACAAAACTCGAAGAAGTGAAACGCGCAATCTGTGGCATGCACGGCTTAGGCACGTGAGCTACCATAAATTAAAGGTGATGATGAAGAAAGGTATGCTAAAAGGTCTCCCCCACTTGGAAGTCTAACAAGATGTCATATGCACTGGATGCCAGTATGGGAAGGCACATCAGCTTCCATATGAAGAGTCCATATGAAGAGCTAAGATGCCTCTAGAGCTTATCCACTCAGATTTATTTGGACCAGTGAAGCAACCGTCGGTCAGAGGATTAAAGTCCATGATAACATTCATCGACGATTTCTCTAGGTACGTCTGGGTCGACTTCATGAAAGAAAAATCTGAGGCATTAAACAAATTTAAGGAGTTTAAAGCAAAAGTAGAATATGAAGTAGGCAAGAAAATATTGTGCCTTCGCACAGATGATGGGGGAGAATATAAGTCAGATAACTTTACAAAATTTCTTCAAGAATGGAAGATATGTCGACAATTTACCTGCCCAAATATGCCACCACAAAATGGAGCTGCCGAAAGAAAGAATCGGCATTTGGCGGAGACATGCAGGAGCATGTTGCATGCAAAGAATGTTCCACCCAAGTTTTGGGCTAAGTGTATGAAGACGGTAGCGCACGTGATCAAAAGACTACCTCAAGTAAGGCTTGGCTTTATGTCACCTTATGAGAAGTTGTGGAATCGCAAGCCCACAGTAAGTCACTTTAGAGTATTTGGGTGTGTATGTTATGCATTCGTGCCAGACCATCTTCGCAACAAGTTCGATAAGAAAGCAGTTTGCTGCATATTCGTGGGCTATGGTGATCAAAGAAAATGATGGAAATGTTGTGACCCCACAATAGGGAGGTGTTACACTTCCAGAATTGTGGTGTACGACGAACTATCATCTTGGTGGTCATCACAACCTAATTCAAAACAAGTTGAAGAAGAGATTCTTGAAGGAGTGGAAGAAAATGACGAGATTGATAAGGGCTAATCAATTAGAGAAGGAAATGATAATGTTGTTAGGACTAGAATTAGCACCTAGAGGGGGGTGAATAGGTGTTTAAAGCGATTTTAATAATTTAAACCGAATGAGATATAAATAACTTAAAACCAACAATTGCAGCAAATGAAAACAGTTAAAGATATAAAGGATTAGGGATAGAGAATCAAGACTCCAGATTTATAGTGGTTCGGCTTAGACCAAGCCTACGTCCACTCTCCCGCACGGACAGTCTCACGCTCTTGAGTCCACAGTGTAGATTACTCTACTACACTTCCTCAAGGTCTCACTATAATATGATCTCTCTTTTGATTACATGTAACGCTCGAAGAATGATATCGCAAAATAGAAAAGGAGATTCAGACTTTGGAATTCTTCTATCCGCACCCTTCAACAACTAGAGCATCTCTCTTATATACTTCTTCATGCCTTCAATACCGTTGGCACCTTCCAAAGAAGTTCTTCCAATCAACCCGTTGGACAGAATCAATTAGAGAGATCTCGAGCTCTTTAAGGTAAGTGTTGATAGCCCATCAATCATGCTCGCCCATACAATCAGGATCTCGGTTTCCATAAGTAGATCCTTCCAAATATAAGTTGCGAAATCCTTAGAGAATCTAAACATATTCCATATGAAAGTAAGATTGTTTAGTGCTGAATCCAGTAGAAAGATATCCACTAGTCGTTAGAATAAAGATCATATAAGATCAGAATAAACATCGTTCTGGAAACTGTCCATGTGAGTAGACTTTGAAATATAAGTCTTGAGTCTTGCTAGCTTCAGACTTTGATCTTCAGACTTTAATCTTCAGACTTTGATCTTCAGACTTTATTAATAGAGTCTGTAAGTCTTCAGACTAGACTGATAAAAACGTTTTGTCAGCTTCAAAATACTTCAAGAGAATTTATCCAACAAATGTAAGTGTAAGAAAAGAAGTCAAAGCACAGTCACTGGAAAAATCAAAGAGTCCATGGCGAACTTGTGTACATCCGAGAACTACATAAGAGCTTCAACCAAGTCAGATGGAAACTTGAAGAACCGGAACCTCAAGTTAAGAGATCAACAAGACAAAGAAGACCAAATCCCAGATATGCAAATGCAGCGCTAACTGAAGATGTCAGAGTAGTTGAGCCGTCCACATATGAGGAAGCCTCGCAAAGCGTGGGATGGAGGAAAGCTATGGAGGAAGAGATACAAGCACTAAGAAAGAACGAAACATGGGACTTAGTGCCGAGACCTAAAGAGGTACGTCCTATATCTTGCAAATGAGTTTATAAAATTAAAACTCAACCAGATGGGTCGATAGAAAGATATAAGGCATGACTAGTTGCTCGAGGATTCTCTCAAAAGTATGGCCTAGATTATGATGAGACCTTTAGTCTAGTAGCAAAGATTACTACAGTTCGAGTCTTACTAGCACTTGCAGCAAGCAAGTCGTGGAAATTATGACAAATGGATGTGAAGAATGCCTTCTTACATGGAGAACTAGATCGAGAAATATACATGGAGAGGCCAGATGGTTTCAAAAGTAAGATTCATCCGGATTATGTTTGTAAGTTAAAGAAAGCCCTCTATGGCTTAAAACAAGCCCCAAGAGCATGGTATGGGAAGATTGCTGAATTTTTGGTGCAAAGTGGTTATTCTGTAGCCTCAGCAGACTCGAGCTTGTTTGTGAAGGTAGAAGATGGCAAGCTTGCAATAGTATTAATCTACGTGGATGATCTAATCATCACTAGAGATAATGAAGAGGAGATATGCCAAATCAGAACCAACCTTTCAGTACGGTTTCAGATGAAAGAGCTTGGAGAATTAAAACATTTCTTGGGACTCGAGATTGAGAAGACCAATGAAGGATTATTCCTATGTCAGCAGAAGTATGCACGAGACTTCCTAGACAAGTTCGGGATGCTTGATTGCAAAACTATATCTACTCCGATTGATGGAAATGTAAATCTATGTGCAATTGAAGGACGAGAATTGGAAGACTCAACTATGCACAGGCAATTGGTGGGTAGCCTCATTTACCTAACCATAACACGGCCTGATATTGCCTTTGCAGTGGGAGTAGCAAGCCGATTCATGGAGAAGTCACGAAAGCCTCACTTAAGGTACGCTCCATACTTGGAAAGGATGCAGATGGATGCAAGTTTGATAGATTTGAAAGAAGTACAAGACCAATCAATAAAACATTTTCCGTTGATTCATGTTCCTAAGTGAACTAGACACCACAGTATGAGGAAAATGTAATCCCCAGAAAATGTTTTCCATGA
This sequence comes from Eucalyptus pauciflora, assembly GCA_007663325.1. Classification (NCBI taxonomy): domain Eukaryota; kingdom Viridiplantae; phylum Streptophyta; class Magnoliopsida; order Myrtales; family Myrtaceae; genus Eucalyptus; species Eucalyptus pauciflora. The sequence goes on from VMYD01000067.1 coordinate 1,859,564, forward strand.
AATAAACGCACCTTAAGGAATGTCTCCAGAAGCTGCGTTTGGAAGAGGAAATAGAATGGCACCCGGAGATACTTCCAAAGCCTCTTGTAGCTGGAGTGTGGGCGAACCTTACCCGATTATGTTTGCATTGGTGTGGGGAAACAAAGGCACTTCTGGAGAGACTTGACAACCTGAATTTTTTCGGCTAGATATCGTAACAGAAGTGTACCCTTGAAATCAGTTTGACTTCCAAAGTCTATCAGTAGGTAGGTGAGCCAGATCATCTCCCAGGCCATCGGTGCTCTTTATGGGAATTATCATCTATATATTTGATCGTATAATGTGAGATTTTCAGACGCAAATTTTGATTTTACTGTAAGTTACTTTGTATATAATGTTAGTCTTTCGGGGCTAAATTCTAGAAGATGGGGAAATATGTAATAGGAATATTTTGCCAATCACTGCGCAAATTGCTAAATGAAAAGGAGCGGACTGGCTAGGTTGGACGCCTGGAAAAATATCATATATATATAAGAGGAATATTTCCAGTACTGATGAATGAAAAGAAATCGACTAAACTTGAATGAATTTTTTTTGGTACTGAATCTTTTAGATCTGAAGCGTAAAAACTTCTGAAATAAATATGGTGAAAAGTTGTTTCGGGCAAGAAGCTTTTTGTCATTCTCGTCAAAACTTAAACATATCATTTAAACTTTAATAAATCATTAAAAAACTGATTTTGTACGTCACATGATATTTATTCCTTTTGAAAGTTGAAGCGTTTCGCAATAGAACTCAAATTACAAGAGTTGTGATAATAAAGAAAAAAGAGTGAAAAGTGAAAACAAACCGAGCGATGGATTAAAAATCCTTCTGGTTGGAAAGTCCAATAAAAAAATTATGTATGGAGTGACATTAAATATAAGACCTATCGAATTCCCATAGACAAAATGAAGTGACAGAGGATGCTAATCTCGTTGATCCGACGAGTTTTCTTTTTGAGGTGAATTTCCTGCAGAGGCAATGAGAGATTCATATTATTCGATTAAAATATATATCGTTAAAATTTCATTTACCATCACCTATACACTTAAGACTCAGTCTACCATTGCTTGAAGGTGAACTCAAATTACTATGTCGACTTCTGTGTCGTATCTAGACCCAAGAATAAAAAGAAATTTCATGAATTTAAGTTGAACATAGAGGATTTTGTTAAAAAAAAATAGCACAAGATGAAGAAATGGAACTTTATCATTATTGTCTGTAGTCAACTGTCAGTGGACATCTGTTCAAAAAAAAAAAAAAACTGTTAGTGGACAAAAGATTATGTAGCACAGGTTATGATATGGCAAAATTACACAATTAGTCCTAAACTAATTGTATAGATACTACTTCGATATTAAAATTTTCAATTTGTACAAATTTTCCATATAGTCATTCCGGTCAATAATATGCTGAAAAATTAGTTAGAAGGACTACCATTGAAATTTTGGATAAAGATTTTATGGGCACAATTGAAAAGTTTATGATTAAATCGGTATTTGTATAATAAATTTAGAACTGGTATGATTATTTTTATATTATGATAACTGGCTTATTAAAATTAATTATTTCAACCAAGACTTTGTTATACTCGTAAGAAGGTTTTTGGGGCTAGTTTTGGTCATCCATCCTTATATGAAATCTGACATGCGTATTTGGGCAAAATTCAATGCTCCGAAGAGGAAAAACTATTGGGTAATCTAAAAACAAAAGGAAAAGAGCAACACAAAGAGGGCAGAGACCAATTATTATTCTATTATGAAACAAGACAGGCCCAAAGAAGTTGGCCGCACGAACTACCTACGTGAGTTGGGTAATCCATTCAGCTTAAATTATTAGACGGGTTTTGTTAACGAGTGTTCAAGATTAGGGATGTCAAAAAGGATCACCAAAATGTGAACCAAACTGAACTAACATGAATCGAAAATCAAAAGTTTCACTTTTCAGGTCGAGTTATGTTTGGTTCAAGTAGTGAGTAAAAACGACATACTTCTAATTGTTCGATTTGCATTTCTAGTCATATACTCGAACTAACCCGAATACAATATAGTAATTGCTTATCTTGGATTAACGCCATCAATCATTGCTCATCAACTCCCTCAATCGGCTCATCCCTTCACACTCAGAACTTGTGCCTCTCCGTCAATCCTTCTACAAACGTCAATTCTCACGGCCTTCATCAGTGATCTGGGCAAGGGCGGCCTTCAATCGGGGGCGGCCCTCAGCCAAATCGAGGGCCTCCACCGATTTGGGCAATCGCTAATCAAATCGGCTCATGTCTACCTAGATGGGAACATGTTAAGCAGTCTAATCTCAGTTGAGAGTGAAGGTTGACGCCACCATCGACGGAGCCTGGAGATGGTGATGGCGGACACATGAGGCGGCCCGGCCAAATAGAGAATTGAGTCAATGAAACAGCTAATATTATTAATACTTTCTAAATTGAGGGATTTTACATCCTATAGTCATTGCCGTTCGGTTCGGTTTTTAAAGAGTTGAAACGAAATTAAACAGGAAAAAAAAAACAATCTAGTTCGGTCTGTGAATTTTTTATTTTTTTTTAAAAGTACTGATGAGCAGAACCGCACCGTCCAATCTATGGGTTCGAATCGCTTTTTTTACTCGCCCCTAATCATCATATACTTTGTTTTTAGATTTGGTTGTAATCCCATGGGCTGGTTTGTACTTTGTAGGCCCTGTCCTTTGTTTTTCTCCTTGTAAAATGAAGATACATTTCTCCCTTCTCCAATTTGGAGTCCAAGAAATGAGAGCCCAAAAAGACCTTTATTTAGTGGATTCGGGCCTACTTCCCCTTGCCCACAAAATGGGCCAACCTATCCATTCATAATACCTAAAATATATGAAAGAGACCGAGGCCCGTTTGGTTCAACTTTGGGAAAATGGCTTTACATTTCCCCAAGTATCTTTGAATGAACGGGCATTTAGTAAATGTACGAGTGTTTTGATACTCATTTTTGTGCATATTTTGTAAAGCAATTTGAGGTGAAAAGAAAAAGGAAAAAAGAAAAGAAAAGAAAAACGGAAGAGGAGATGCAGAGTGTCGAAAAGGGTGAAACTGTGGGGGAGGTGGCTCAAGCTACTGCTATTGGTGGTGCTGGTGGTGGTGGGGAGGTGGCTAGTGGTGGCGGCGACGGCGGTGGTGGGGAGGTGGCTTGCCTGAGGTCGCACAACCTCAAGCAATGCCCTAGGTTGTAGATGCAAATGCATTAGAAAGGGCAAAATCGTGGGGAGGCGACTTGAGTGGTTGGTGCTGGTGGTGGTGGTGGCGGTGGCGATGGTGGTGGGGAGGTGGTTGGTGGCGATGGTGCTTGTGGTTGTGGGGAGGCGGCTCACCTGAGGTCGCACGACCTCAAGCGACGCTACTTGGGTTGCACGACCCAAGCGACTCATGAGGTTGCGCAACCCAAGGCGAGGCTTCCCAACGGCCAGATTTAGCCGACAGAGCTCCATCGGCTAAGCTTCACCGATGGAGCAACAAGTCCAAGAAAGAAGACAATCAATGGTACTTTTTAGAATAAAAGAGGAAAACACGATTATCATTTAGGGCAATATTGGAAATAAAAAAATCATTAAACCTCTACTTAGCATTCCAAAAATGCTGAAAGCTTTATAGGTCCATACCTACTTTGAGCTTTCAACATTCCAAATGCTAGCATTTTGCCAATGAGACATCAACATGCTGAACCAAACACCTAATATTTTTCCCAAAAGGCTTTGGGGGCTTAAAGCCCTTTGGGAATGCTGAACCAAATAGGGCTTGAAAAGAGTGCATGGGAAAAACTAAATGAGAAAAAGAAGACTCATTGGTTTTTTTTTTTTTTTTAATTTCGATTACTAAATTAAGTTCCCTAATAAAAAGAAAAAATAAAAAAGAAACAATCGGAGGACTCCCTATTCTATTTTTGACTAGGGTTTGTTGAAAAGAAAGAATCCTTTTTTTTCATTTCAATTTTCGAAAGCCAATTTTCCATCGAATTGTTATTGGATACCGAGGACTTAGAGACTCTCCTGAGTCTCTATAGAAAGTATCTTCAGCCCTTTCCACAACCACGAAGCAGATGATTCTTCATCTCCTTCTCACGTTCCGTGAATAGCCGGGAATATATTTTCCTTTTCATTAGGAAGAGATATAACATATGCTAAGCTTCATAATTGAGTTTGAAAGTGTTAAAAAAAGAAAAACTCGATTTTTTTTTTCTAATTTGATTACCTAATCAGATTCCCTATTTCTGAATTTATTTTATGTATATCCCACTCAATTATGAAATTTCGACAAAAAAATTAAATTATGAAATTTCAATATTTGTCATAACTCAACCTCACAACTTTTCTTAATTTACTTGTCAAAGGACCCAACTTGGAAGACTCACCAATTTCATAAGCAATAAACTGAAGGGTACTCTCCCCCACAAGCAGTTGCCATTAGTCACCGCTAGGAAACCTTTCCTTCCATCTCAGATTCTTTCTTAAAATTTTCAATTTAAAATGGACTGTGGTATAATACTAAAATCATTCTCACCTTTTATCCACTTCACCTCTACATCCTTTGCTTTTAAAACGATCACTTTGTATCCTCGCTATTATTAAGCTATAAATTAACAATTGGCATAGAGAGTAAGAGAGAATCGATTTAGAGACACGGAGGGGTTGAATCCAGTTATGTTGAAGATTATGGTCCGATGTGGTGCACTGCTAGTGGCTGATGAAGGGCCCGTTTGGTTTGGTTTTGGGGAAATGCCCTTGGGAAAATACAAATACCTTTGAGGTAAAGAGATTTTCGGAAATATTATACTGTTTGGTAAATTATAACTAAAAAGTGCTTTAGGGAAATGCAAGACTATTTGGTAAACATATATTTGAAAAGCCCTTTAGTGTGACCAAATTAAGTTTTTTAGTTTTAGTATTTTTAAAATTGCAAAAAAGAAACAATGACTATATAACATTTTACATTTTCATGTTGAGAGTAATGTAAAAGATATATATTAATAAATTTATTTAAAAATTATATTAAAAGAATTTGATTATAAATTAGATGTAAAGCTCAACTTTTGGCCTAAGGTTCTTTTAGGTTTGTTTTTAACTTGAATAATTTTTTTAATTATTGTAGTACTAATCATCTTCGTTAATTAATGATCATTTTAGTGTATTGATAAAAAGTTAGGCTATTGATTGTCAAAAGATAAAAATGACAAAAAAAAAACGGTGAACCCAATATTTGCAAAGGGTTTTTATTATTTTTTTAAAAAAATAAAAATAAAATCCGATGAAACTCCATCGCCGATCAATGACGGTTGGGGTGTGGGGAAGATGATCGGTTAAAAAAAAAAGTCAACGGATGAATAGTATAGGGGGACTTGCATTTCCGAAATGCTAAAAGTCCAAAGCTTTGGGCTTTCAGCATTTCAAAGGCCAACATTTGGCCAATGACACCTCCAAATGCTGAACCAAACACCTAAATTTTTCCCAATGAGCTTTCCACCCCGAAAGCCCCTTGGGAATGCTGAACCAAACGGGGCCAAAGGCGAGTAGAGACATACTGAAAAAAGAATATCAGGAGTATCATAATAATTGTATGATGCTCCTTTAGTATCGTAATTTGTTTTTTTTAACCACTTGAGTTCCACATCAAAAAAAATCAATTCATTTTAGTGCTTCTAGCGATATATGTCGACCATTTTTTTTATAATGAATTCTTAAGTAAGATGTGGCATATCTAATAAGAATTAAAGTACAACATGGGCAAAGGACGAGATGACGTGGCGCTTGTGACTAAAACGAGGCAGCTTCCTCCAAGGAGAAAAAGTTGAGGAACGCGTTCAAAAAGCTCTCGGTTGGGAAAAGAAAACAAGAGAGGTGAGTGGAGGATTTGTGAGCGGAGCAAGAATGAATAGAGAGGAAAAACGCGTAAGAGAAAATATTCGGCCGACGTGACAAACTAGAAAAGGAGCACAAAATACGGTTAGGTATTTAGTGACAATAAATTTGTCTATCCAATAGTAATTTTCTCGATATGTATAGTAATTTAGAATTACCAACTTTCATTATCGATGTTGTAACTTTCAAAGCAAATATAGCAAATATTCGTAGCAAAAAAAAAAAATCATAGAGAAATAGGAGATTGGATATAATATATGCTCTCCAAGCAAGTACCTTCTTCAGTCATTGGCCTCGCCTAGGTGAGGTGGTCGTCACCTACCATTGACAAGGCCGGCCAAGTGAGGGCAAGCCTACCATATCCAATGGCCGGCACCAAAAAAGAAAGAAGAAAGGAAAAAAAAAAAAAGATAGTTAACAAAATCAAAAAAATATTAAAATATTATTAAAAGCATCTATGTCAACGTCAACGTCAACATCGATAGTGTCATATAAACTAGTTAACATCCATGTCGGCAATATTATACCAAAATTAGTATGAATGATTAAATTGACACTGAATAAAAATGTTTAATACTGAATTGGCACTAAATAAAAATGTTTAGAATTAAATTGACACTAACAAAATATTTAGGATTAAACTGACACAAATGTAATAAGTTTAGAAATTTTTAAGTACTTTTCTTGAATGTTATTCATCGATTCAAAAACGACTTCTTGCAAATAATTGCTGGTGGTGAGATCTAAAAACCCACGTTGTAATCATTGTTACTAGCCCTATGCAATCAATCACAAAACAGTTTGTTCTTTACAAGTTTATTCTCCTCTTTAAGTTTCTAGCAAATTTACATTCTATCACTTTAGATTTCCGATACCCTTTACCTTTCTTGCATCTTTTAATTTCGAGTACTTGTATTTCAAATCCTTTAATTTACAGCCACTTACATGCCTATCCAAAATCAACCAAAAATTCATTTTTCGTTAAATTTCATAATTCCATCATTCTTAAAGATTCAATTTTTTTGTGAAACAGCATAGCAAATAATTCTCAACATTTAAATACCATTGTCAATGCTAACTGGGTGATATTTCGATGCTTGAGCTTGGCCATGATAGCAAGTTTATGAAGAAAACGACACAAATAAATTTAAATTGTTCTTTTCAAACCCTAATGCTTTGATCAGCTCAGCACGAGAAAATATTAAGGGCGTGTTTGGTGACGTTTCTATTCCCGGGAACAATTTCTAATCAGAAATTATTATTTTTATTTTATTTTGTTCCCGGAAACAATTTCTAAGCATTTTAAACCGTTTGGTAACTGTCCAAAATTTCAATTCCCGGAATAGAACTACGTTTGGTACCGTGATCAAAATTTCTATTTCAAATCATTTAATTTTAATTTTTAAATAATTTTCTTACTTCTTTTCTTTTCTTTTCTTTTCTTTTCTTTTCTTTTTTTCCTTTCTTTCTCCTCTTCTTCTTCTTCTTCTTCTTCAAGTTGTTGGTCGTCGGCCTTGGGATGACCGGCAAATAGCCAAACGAGAGCCGGCGACCTCACCGGAGCGTCGTTGGCCCTTGGCGAGGCCGTGCCCCATCGACCAAGCAAGCGGCCTTGATAGATCTGGGGTGAGGTCGAGCCTTGGCGGGGCTAGGTGAGCCTCGCCCGGGGAGGCCCAGGCAAGGCCCGCGTAGCCACTAGTGAGCTCATCGGACCTCGCCTTGGCCTAACGAGCCTCCGGCGAACTCACCGGATCAGTTGCTGGCGACCGAAAAACGGCGACGAATGGCAACGGCGACGGTGACAACAGATAAAGAAGAAGAAAGAGGGAATGAGAACAAGAAAAAAGAAAAGAAAAGAGGGAAAATAGGTTTCTTGATTCTAAAATTGTTCCCGGAAATAAAGAATCAACTTTTTTTTACTTCTTGATTCTCTTCCAAATAACAAAAAAATAGAAATTTGTTATCGGAAATAAAAATTTTACTAAATGAATTTCTGTTTCAAACCTACTCTCCGAAATAAAAGAATAGAAATTATTACTGTTTGCCAAGTTACCAAACAAAGCCCAAATGGTTTGACGCTACCACATCAACATCCTACCTGTTCACATATTCGTGTGAGTGATTGATGTGGAAATTAAGGATGCGTTTGGTAACATTTCTGTTCAAAAATTGTTTTAGGGAATAGAAATAGAAAAAACTATTTATATTCTAGGGAACAATTTTTTACCAGAAGAACGCATTTGATAAACTTATTCCTGGAATAGAAAAGAACATAAACACGTTTGATAAACTTGTGTAATTTTTTTGTTTCTTTTAATTTTTTAATATTTTTTTTTGTTTTTTTTTTCCTTTTTCTTTTTTCTTTTTTCTTTTTTCTTTTTTCTTCCTTTTGGCCGGTCGCCGACCTTGGCCATGGCCAGCGATCGGCCGACGAGGGCCGGTGGCCTCGCCCAGCCACCACCAGGTTGGCGTTGGCAGTGGCGCGGCGAGGCCGAGCCTCGCTGGTGGCTGGGCGAGCTTGACCTCACCGAATCTGGGCGAGCTCGAGCTCGCCTAGCCAAGGTGAGCTCAGCTCGCCTAGACAAGGTGAGGCCAAGCCTCGCTGGCAGCCAGCGACGCTCCGGCGAGGTCGCCGGCCATGGCCGAGGCCGACCACTGGCCAAAGAAAAAAGAAGAAAAGAAAGAGAAGAAAAAAACGAGAAGAGAGAAAAATTGTTTCTCGGAAGTGTTCCAGAAACAAGAAATAAGTTTTTTTTTGTTTCTTGTTTTTATTCCAAATTGTTCCTAAAACAAAAAAATAGATTTTGAACCAAAACCCAAACAAACGTGTTTCTATTATTTTTTTGTTCCCCGAAAAAAAAAAAAAAAACAGGAATTGTGTTCATGAACAAAAAAAAATGAACACAAACAAACAAGGCCTAATTGAAAATTTTCTCTCTCCTCCACCTCTGCTCTCTCTTCCTCCTCCATCCATAGCCGCCGACCTCCACTCCTCTCCGGCCGTTGCCACCAGCGACTCGTGAACAAGCCGACCACCACTGCGTTCAAGCCGAGCCTGTTTTCTCCGTCTCGTCATTCTCCAGGTCTCGAACCTGGCCGTTCCATGGTCGAAATCGTCTGCACTGGTCCGTCCATGGTCGAACGCGTTTAGGCGTCCATGGTCGTCGGGAAATGTGACCTCCGTGGGCCATGGACGCCTACTTCCTCCTCTTTTCTTCTTAATATGTGAGGTCCACCCATGGCCGTCGGGATCTCAACCCTGCCCATCACAGCCAGGGACGAGTAGTCATGGCCAAATCTGAAGGCGGCTTTAGATCTGGAAGCCATGCCTTCAGTGCCCCCATCCACTATTGAAGAAAGCACGACTTCAGTTCAAATCTGAAGCAAAGGGAGCGGAAGCCATGCTTTCTTCCCAAGCATGACCCAATCAGTCCAGATCTGCAGCCCTACTAACGACTGAGCGCAGTTCATGGCCGTCTGGACCTCGAGCTTGCCTTCAAGGCTCACAGCCATGGACAAGCCTTGCAAGCCATGGACGAGCTAGGCTTGCGGATCTGGTTGGAGGCACGACTCCAGTCCAGATCTGAACGAGCAAAGGACTGAGCCGACCGCGAGCATGACGAAGGGGTGGCTTGGGTCGACTGCATGTGACGCCAAAAGCAGTGGTGATGCTGGCCGAACGGGGCGGTGCTCTATGACGGAGGAGGAAGCGCAAGCGACCACGGAGGATAACCAGATTGGCAGAGAAAGGAGGAATAAGAAAATAATAATTTTTTTTTATTCCACCTCAGCTTACACTTTTCGATTTATTATTGCGCATAAGTAAAAAAGCATGCCACGTCAATTGCTGACGTGGCGGTTGGCAACTGTTTCCTCACCAGGAGCAGGGGTGGTCAGAGGAGCGTTTTGACTTGTTTGCAGACTTTATTGTCTATCCTCTCTTTCGCGGAAATTCACCTTCATCCTCTCCGCGTTCTTGGTATTTTCTTCATATTGAGAGTGATCCAGAGCCCAAAATCGCCTGTCCTTGAGAAGCATTAGTCCATCTTCTTTCATTAAATCCTCTCGCAATTAGCTCTGTTTACACGCAGTGGAGGATCTGCCGCATATTGGACACCACCGAGATCTGCGTGATCGCACCAGTGTGGGGTTTCAAATGCCGGTGCTTTCGGGATTTGTTTGTAATTGCAGCTCTGAGCATGATCGGCCGCAAATGGGACTGGTTGCAGCCGTTGCTTTAATCACCATCATCTTGGCCTCGATGCTGTGCGTTCCGTAAGTGCTCTCTGTTCGGCGCTTATTTTCCAAAGTTTGTTTGATGGGTTCCTGTTTTGAAGTCTCCTTAAAGGCTTGAACTCAGATTCAGGATAATTGGCAGGGTCCTGAGACAACTGACGCGAGTGAAGAAAAGCCGGAGGAGCTCAGAGGCAACGCTGAGCGTGGAAGATGTACCGCCAGGATACGAGTACGAGGTTTTCTTGAGTTTTAGGGGATCAGACACACGCAACAACTTCACTAATTGCCTTTACCGTGGATTGAGAAACGCTGGAGTCTATGTCTTCCTAGACAACGAAGAACTCCGAGTTGGCAAAGAAATCGGTGGTGAGCTTTTGAAAGCGCTCAACAAGTCTCAGATCTACATACCCATCTTCTCCCAGAACTATGCCACCAGTTCGTGGTGTCTCTGTGAGGTTGCGCACATGGTAGAAGGCATCTCAAAGTCAGAGGGGAAGAAAGAGATACTCCCCATCTTCTTTGACGTGGACCCTGACGACGTTAAGCTCAAAACCAAATTGTACAAGAAGGCCATATCTAAGCACAAGAAGAAGTTCGGCTCTGATGCATTGAAGCAGTGGGAGGATGCTCTTGTAAAGGTTGCACATCTAAAGGGATGGGAACTTAAAGGGAAACGGTAAATTTCCTCGACCTTTTGGTTATCATTAATAAGCGCAATAGTTACACTCCTCATTTGAAGAAACTCTGCTATCCCAAAATTCAAGAATTGAAGAATTTTTTCTTTTGAAATTTGCCCATACAAACTATCTTGGATCCGGCAAAACAACCAAAGAAAAAAAAAATGACGATGAGAGAAGAAATGTACACTCGGCAGTGAGGACTCACACAAGGAAAAGGAAAGAATAGGGCAAAAAAAGGATCCGCTTTGATCCAATTTATGAACAAATTCAGATGACTCTTACTTGAATGAAATATACCGATCATGTTTCACTGTTTGCACTTAGAAAACGATGAAACAGTTTCACCGATCATGATTCTGTTCTGCTTCTTTTGATTTTGCTTGAGAACCCGAATTTATGTTGGTTTTATCTCAGATTCCACTCTTATACGAACACAATCCTGTAAATTTAGCTCAATAATACACTCACTTTGGATTTCGTGTCACTATATATTGGTTAGTCGATGCAAGCGTTATGCAAAAAATATTACCTTATCAAGTTTTGTGAATCTTACTTTGTCCATTCCATCAAGAATAATATCTCCTTCACATGTATCGGCTCCTGTGTTATCTTAAGCATCTGCAATACATCAAATTAAGCGACATTCCATGATATCTCAACACATGTATTAACTGAATCGAAATAGTTAACTTATTTTACCATATGGTCCCACATGACCCAGAGATTATCATATCTGGAAGAAATTTATATCGTTTTTTTTTCATGTCATTGACGAAAACAAAAAATTTCCTATTTTGCTGTAGCCATGGAGAACTAATTGAATTGGTTGTTGGAGAGGTATTGTGTAAGCTTAATGCCAGAAACGTGGATGTGCCTGAATACTGGGTTGAAGATCATCGTCAAATAGAAGACATACTAGAAAAGTTGGAAGTTGACTCTTATGATGTACGTTTCCTTGGTATTCATGGAATAGGTGGCATTGGTAAAACAATACTTGCAAAGGTTGTGTTCAACAAAATATCTTCTCACTTTGAACGTGTTTGTTTCCTCAACGACGTTCGAGAATCATCGCGACATGGTCTTATAAACGTGCAGAAAAAGTTATTAGCAAGTTTTGTGGGTCCTGTGATTGCTGATCTTATCAAAGACATTGGAGATGGGATGAAATGGATCAAGAGAGTATGTCATACTAAAAAAGTCCTCATTGTTTTAGATGATTTAGATAAGCAAGAGCAACTCAAAAAGCTAGCTGGAAAATCAGATTGGTTTGGTTTAGGCAGTAGGATCATCTTCACCACTAGGAACTTAGAGGTCTTGATAACTCAAGTGGAACCATCTGGTGAAGAGGTCCTAAATCAACCCAAAGGAATTTTGGCTTATGAAGCTCATGCAATGGAACACGGTCGAGCACTTCAGTTGTTTTGTAAGCACGCATTTAGGAGAGACTCTCCCCTAGAAGGATATGATAATCTTACAGAGAAAATTGTTCGTAGAGTGGGTATGCTTCCTTTGGCAATTGAGGTCATAGGTTCATTTCTTTATTGCCAAAGCTTTGCCTTGGGGCAACATTTTGATAAACGAAAGCTATGGGAAGGTATGTTGAAGCAGTTAGATGATGGTCCTTTTAAGGATGTTCGAGATGCATTAATGATAAGTTATGAAGGATTAGAGAATAAGCAAAAAGAAGTATTTCTTGATATTGCTTGTCTTTTCACCAACGAGGACCAAACATATCCAGTTATCATGTGGGATGACTGTAATTACCATCCTCACCTTGCAATTGGAGTCCTCTGCCAACGGTCCTTAATAAAAATTGGACATGACAATAAGTTTTGGATGCATGACCAAGTTCGAGATCTGGGAAGGCACATCATGCGTGAAGAATATCCTCGCAAATTTAGTAGGGTGTGGATTTATAATGATGCTATAGAACTACTGGAGAGAAAAGAGGTAAATTGGAAGAGTATGTTTCTTTTTTGAAGGAGAAATTTGTTGAATTTGTTCTTTTTTACTTTATAGTTGGCTTTATTGAACTTTCCATTTGTCTTGTGAGTGAGATAGCTCTCTCTCAAACATATGGGTCAAAAGGTCTTGTAAATTGTTGGAGAGAGACTAGACCAATTGCCTGATAGTTAGCTTCATTTTCTAGATTCTGTAGAATAGAAAATAGTTTTCTAGAAATTCTGAAACCGCATAGTGCTGTTTCGAATGGAAGCTGACAATTTTTGTTAATGGTGGTAAACGAAAACATGTAAGTCTACTTGTTGGGAATAGGCATGTGCCAGGGTAGGTTCCCTTGCAGAAATTGTTTACCAATGTTCACATGCTTCATTTCTTTATAGTTCTGTAAGAGTGCTGAGTGTTGTGCTCTCAATTAATCTAGACTTCTCTATTGGCAGACAAATCAAGATGCAGAAGTACTAAGCCTGACTTCCAATGGCTACAGCCGGGATATTGTACCAGAAGAATTAGCTGCTCTACCAAATCTAAGGTTCCTTCAAGTTGAAGGCATCGAATTTATTGGCAACTTCGAGAATCTTGTTTTGAACTTATGTTGGCTTTCTTGGGAAGTGATGCATAATAAATTTTGTGCGGAGAATATTCATTTCGTTGGCTTAGTTGTGCTAGACCTTTCATGGAGCAATATCGAAGACAATTGGGATGGATGGAACCAATTCCAGGTATGCCTTTTTCTATTCATCATACCAAGAGACCAAGAAGAGCATTGTATGGATAGAGAATCCACATCTTCTTTCTATATTCACTGACCATTCATGTACTATATATATATTGGTTTCACGCTTTTCTGAGCTCACATGAATTTGTGAACAGAAATTATTTCGCAAAAGTAACACCTAGCATTGACAACAACCAGCTCAATGCATTTATTAAAAAAAAAGAGAGAGGAAGCTATAGAATGCCATCATTTTGATAAAATTGTATGTCTTATTGTATGACTTCCAAATCATCTTGACCAAGTCAACCCATTTATTGATAAATGTCTACTTGAATGTTCCCATTTCGAACTTCTATTTCTTCTGCTTTCTCTTTTTCCACTCTTTTTTCTACATACATGTCAGCGATTGTGCTCATGATCTGATTCAATCTTTTACTATTTCTTCTTCATCAAATTGTGCTAGGTGCAATTACTACAAGATTTTGCTGAATTATTAAAAAAAGAGAGTAATTATGTTAACTTTCCCATTCAGATATGCACCCCGGGATGATTGATGCGATTCATTCATTTTAATTCAATTTCTTTTCTGGCAGATGACAAAGAATTTGAAAGTTTTGGATTTAACGAGGTGCACGAAACTGACGAGGACACCCGACTTCTCTAACTTTGTGTCTTTGGAGTTGTTAATACTTTCCGGTTGTGTCAAGTTGATAACAATCGATGGCTCCGTCGGTAAGCTCGAGCTCCTGAAAACTTTGAATATCAAGGGATGTGTGTGTCTTGAGCAGCTGCCCGCTCTGCATTCTTCGACGCAAATTGTCAGGGACCGAAATACTGGACTCAAGAGGCAGATGACAGAGACTTTCATGACGCATATAATAGAGAATGAGGCTTCACTAGTAGACCTTCTTTGCAGAGTGGTGCAGAGTGGTAGGACTCAATTCTTCGACACAGAATGTCAAGGACCGAAATACTGGACTCAAGAGGTAGATGACATAGACTTTCATGACGCAGATAACAGAGAATGAGGCTTCACTGGTAGACCTTCTTTGCAGAGTGGTGCAGAGTGGTAGGTGTGGCAGATAATAGAGAATGAGGTGTCACTGGTAGACCTTCTTTGCAGAGTGGTAGGTGTAATGTAGTGCATCCTGTAACACCATGGGTCTCCACTGTACACATATTAACACAACATATATTAACACATATTATTCACTTTGGACACTAAGTCATCCCGTTTTTATTCCTCTCAGGGCAAGATAATTGGCACATACAATTAAAAGACGCATTGGCTTATAAGGCAGCCCAAAACTCCCCTCCTAGGTAATGTGGGACAAAAGACACACGTCCGGAGACCAAGGCACAGATGCACCGCCATCCCTCCTCCCCGCACACTACCACTTGAGCTGTCACACATCCAGCTCCTCCAGCCGGAGCCAAAAGGCAAAACAAAAGGAAGGGTTCTTCTAGAGGCACTTGACAATCTGAAATTTTGGTCAAAAATTACATTAGAAGTGGACCCTGAAATCAGTTATATAAGTTCCAAAGTCTATTGCTAGGTAGGAGAGCCAGATTCCAACCATCTCCCGGGCGTTCTTCATGGGAATTATTATGTATATTTGATCGTACAATGTGACATCTTCAGATGCCAATTTGGATTCATAAAAGAAAGGCTCTCTTTTGTGGCTAAATTTTAGAAGATGGGAAATATATACGAGAGGAATATTTCATCGACCACAGTGCAAATTATTATCCATTTTAGGACCCCCAAAAAAAAAGCGTCATGGACCACTTTTTTTTTTTTTTGGTTATTTCGTATGAAAAGACATGTACTTTGTGCCATAGTAGTTATGTTATTATTTATTCCCCAAAATTCAATTTTTGCTGCGTTTCAATAATCAGTTGATGTTTTGTCCGATTCTTGTTTGAACTATTTTTAGATAAATTATCCATGTTTTCAAGGATATCTTTTGACCAGTAGAAGAGAACACTTACGTAAGTGTATAGGGACAAAGAAATCAAAAGTGGGCCTAGAGAGAGGTAAACTAGTTTAGGAGAGATGTTAGAAATAATTTGAACTTTTCTCTTGATTTTTTATATCTCTTGTGATTGTGCATATATCTAGAAAATATAATCACCCTTTAAATGTATATATCATTGATGGATCGTAATTGATTATCTTGGTACCTCATGTAGCACTTTGGGGGAAATACCGATTTCTTTTTCAATGTAATAAAGCCAATAAATAAACTCATGTATCCTTCATTTTTATCTAGAGAAAATAAATACATAAAGTCATTTTTTATGTTGATTGTTAATTATCTTGACTATTTTAAATTACATGTTTGTAGACTTTGTTATAACATGTCGCTGTTATATGTCTTACAAAAAAACATGATATGTAAAAACTTTTGGATAAAAATTTGAAGTTGAAATCCTTATTTGAATTTTCTTCATATGTAGTAGATATTATGAAGTGAAGTTGCACGAGAGAACCTCCAACGTCGGGATTGTGCACTAGTGAATCTCACCTAGTTGTCCGTACCAACTGAGTTATGTGGACCATTCAACTTTAACATATCATGGATCTTGTTAACAATTATCGTGGCTTAGGGCTATCAATAAGGACTATTAAAATCTATTGTAATATGAACCAAACTGAATTGATCCGAATTTAAAACTTAAGTTTTGCTTTTTAGGTCAGGTTTCCATTTGGTTCGAGTAATAAGTAAAACGATGGGCTTCTAAATGTTTGATTCTAATAGGGCAAAATTTAGAATGAACCTAATTCTAATTCCTTAAATCGGGGCAATTACCTTCTGAAATTTTTGGGGGAATCGACAGATGAAGAGTGAAAAACAATCGTTTTGCTCTTGATTTCTTCTTTTCTTCTTCAATTTTTCGCTCGTTCTTTTTAAAGAAAAGGAATTTCAATGTTGTAGCAACCGGGCTTCGTCGAAGCCCAATTTCGTCGTGGACCGCTGCCGACCCTTGCGCAATGAGGACCACGCGCTTGTGCGTCGGGCTATTGATATTTCGTCCAAGAGCTCCTCAAGCTGGTGCACGAGTTTGATGAGAAACTGACCACGCACGGATTCAATCCCCTGCACATCGCTTCAGCTAGAGGCGATGTTGAGATAGCGAGGGAAATTCTGAGGACGGGTCAGCCTTTACGCCTATTGCCTCTCGAAGGGACGGGATAGAAGAATCCCTTTACATTCTGCCGCTGCAAACGGGGAGGTTGGTGTTCTCAAAGAATTGCTTTCGGCTTTGGCCGAGTTCGTCAAAGAAACGACTGCTCGGAAGGAGACGGCGCTTCAACCTTTTCTTTTTTCAATGTCGATTTGGTGTCGTTGGTCGCCTTTGAGCTGGTTAAGAAAATAATTGAAGAACAAATGTAAGATTTTTGTCTGAAGATGAAGATGAACGAAGAAGTTGAAGACGAAGATGAATACGAAGAATTGTCTGTGTTGGACTTTAAATTTTTTAAATATACCATGCTGGACAAATAAATATAATAAAAAAGCCACATAGGACGAATAATCGAAATTTGTTACCAGAAGTACTTAAGTAATCATTTTTCCACTATCTTGACATTTAAGTGATCACTTGAAAAGTTTTAAAACTGAAATGAGCCTCATACAAAAATTAACAAATTTTATATATCATAATTAACAGCCCCTTCCGTTTTCTTTGTCAAAGGAACTCTCTCTCTCTCTCATGTTCACAGACCATTCTCATAAGAGTATAAGACACAAGCTGATGCCTGAATCAGCTAGAAAGGGCCAAAAAAGGACTCCAGGTTTTCTCTCGTGCATCGATTGTATAGTTGTGCATTCGAGATGACCCTCTAGAGAGTGGCAAAAATGACTCGGCATAATGCCACAACCTTCCTTGCGAGAGGAAGTAAGCTAAGTCGATCGACTCCTCGAAATTTTTATTGAAGGGTGAAATAAAATGAATCGAGAAAGCCAACATAAGAGAAAAGCAATGTGTTCCCAGGGATAAACATTACCAGACTCTGGACAAAATCTTTCAAGGAATGGACTGTAGGAAAGCTTATTATCGATTTAATCATCCAAAAACTGACCCTTGCCAGACTCCCATAAGGAACAAGACCAGCAATGGCTAAGACATCAAAGAGAGTAATTGCTGGGATGTAGTTCATACTTCCTATTTACATAAAGGTAATGGGATGTAGTCCTAGTTTGGACTTGGATCCATGACTAGTTACTAGGTATATAATTCATTTCTTCTGTAATTGAAGAATGTAATAGAAAGATGCTATGTGCTAATTCATACTAGTGCTGAATCAAGATAAAAATCTTGTATCTCAAATTTTCTTTCTCGCTTTTACTCTCTATTTCTTTGTAATTATGCGCCAAATTCTAATTATAATCATGGGAGCCTCGGGGAAGAAAAAGGCAGTTGAAGGTGACTAAAAGGTGAGTAAGGTACCTGTCAAATTGAAACAAGAAAATTCTAAAGCAATATTGATTTGGGCTTGTTACCGAAAACGACACATGGGATTTTGTCCTCATATACCATTGAAAGAACTAGGCGTCGAAAACAGCAAACGCCTAAATGTACCATTTTTTTTCCGACCAGACACATTCCATCATGGAGTCCTGGTGAGTAGATTCTTTTCCTTCTTTTTGGCGAGGGAAAGAGCAGAGAAAGACACGAGGAAAAAGAATAGACTTAACGACGAAGGGATCGAGAACGACCAGATCATAGTCGTCGGCGAAATCGCCGAGAAACTTCAACGGGAGTTCTTCTTCTGCCTTAAGATCAATGAGGCGAGAAATCCGCGTTTGGGAACAGTAGTAAAAAAAAGCGGTCCGCTTTCACAATGGGGCCCATTAGAATAAAGGAGGAGAGAACACTTGAGTGCAATCTGGAAAATGAAAGGAAGATGGGGAGTGTACGTTGGCAATCACTAGAGGGTGCATCATAACCATTCTGTTCCAGAAATAATTTTTAGAATCTCTTTCTATTTTTAGAAGAGTTTCTAAGCAAAAATAACCGTTTGATAACACTATAAAAATAGAAATTTGTTTGATAACGACACAAAATTTCTTCCTTTCGGACGGCGGTGGAATGACGATCGGCAGTGATGGACGGCCGGCGACCGACGGCGGCCGGCAATCGAGGATTGATGGTGGCGACGACAATAGCGAGTAACCGACCGACGGATGGTGGTTGACGGCCTGCGACCGGTGGCTGCGGCGGCGAGCGAGCGATCGACGGACGGTGGTCGGCAACGACGAATGAATGACCGATTGACAAACGATGAGAAGAATTTTTATTTCTGATTTCTATTCCAGAAATAGAGAAGTAGAAAATTTTAGTTTTTGATTTCTATTCCAGAAATAGAGAAGTAGAAAATTTTAGTTTTTGATTTTTATTCTAAACCTATTTCTGAAACAAGAATCTATTTCAGAAATAGAAAAATGAAATAATGTTACCAAACGGATTTCTATTCCAGAAATAGGTCTGGAATAGAAAATTGTTTTTGGAATAAAAATTCTGGTTTGTCATGTACCCCTGAATTTGTGGAAAATGACGATAAAATGGCGAAATCCTGGGGTTGTCCATTATACCACGGGAGGGTTTGTTAAGGGAAATGGCAGAGAAAGCAGGATAATGGCCGCCGAAAATCAGGGACAAACTTATGCGAAAATTAAAGGCGCGTCTTTTTAATTCCAGAGAAAATGATGATTTTCATCAAAAATCTCGAACTAATACACTCTTAACATATTCACCTCCCATTTAACTTCCATAAAATTTTACCATGAATTTACTGAGCTTCATAATATATAGCCATTAACTCAATTGACATGATAAGTGCATGTGGAAATTCATATTAGTTTGGAATAAATTTTTCATGAATATACCAATTTAAGAGTTTTCGAAGTATTAAATTTTTTAAATATTTAAAAGTATTGAATGATTTCAATTATTTTAAAAGAGGCATATGTTTACATCATAAATTGACTAATTGTTAAAACCGATGAAAAGCAAACTCTATCAATGAGAATAATGTTTAATCAAAGCAAAATTCATCAATAAACAAAACAATTGATAATTTGAAGAAAATTGATAGCTCACCAATAGAGCTGTCAATAGCAAACAATGCAGAAATAATTGACGAAAGCTTTCACAAATTTATAACTTGAAGAGGTTACCGATAAATAACCAATAGAGTTATCGATAGCAAACTATTGTAGATTTTGCCAAGTGTTAAAACAATGTCACTTATAAACAAAACGCAGGTTTGCCAATTCCTTAATCGAAGACAAGATAGTGAATCAACACGAGCACATGGTACCAGATACTTATGACTAGAATATAAGATATGTAACTTCTTGACAATAACTAATATTAAATTATAAGAGACCGTGTCTAAAATTTGCAGCCTCTTATTAATGACTATAGATGGTGCTAGGATGTTATTCATAGACTCAAAATCCACTAACTGCATATAGATAATTGCTGATGGTGAGATATAAGAACCCACATTGTGATCATTGTACTAGCCCTATGCAATTGGGAAAAGTACCAAAAATATCCTAAATCTATGGCATTGGTACCAATTCAATCCTAAATATTTCAATTGGACCAATTTAGTCATAAACCTTCTTATATTAGGTACCAATTTCCATCCGACGTGAATGTTGGCTGATCAGCGAATGCTGACGTGGCAATTTTTAATATATATTTTTTCGAATTTTCCTATTAATTTTTTTTTCCATGGCCATAGATGAGGCCAACCTCGCCATGGCCTAGCCACAAGCGAAGGCAACCTCGCCCATGGTTGGTGAGGCCATGGTGGCATTCGCCAAGGTCGGGTGAAGTGCGAAGGCTGCTATGGCCTCGCCAGCCATGAGCGAGGCCACCTTCACCCAAGGCTAGGCCACGACGAGGCTAGCCTCGCCCTCATCCAGTGGCCAACGAGCCACTAGGAGAAGAAGGCCAAGAGGAACAAGAGGAAAAAGAAAACAAAAAGGAAAAAAAATAATTTAAAAATTGCCATGTCAATATTGGTTGGTCAAAATTGACTGGATGGAATAAATTGATATCAATATAAAAAAGGTTTAGGATTTAAGTGGTCTAATTAAAAGATTTAGAATTAAATTGCTATTAATGCCATAGGTTTATGACTTTTTTTAATACTTTCCCCTATGCAATTAATTACAGAACATTTTGTTCTTTACACGTTTATTTTTCTCCGCATATTTATCTCCCAGCACTTTAAATTTCGCAAACCCTTTCCCTTTCTCGCCTATATTTTAATTCCTCTACTTTTGCAGCCACGTGCATTCCCATCCAAAATAAGTCAAGAAGTCATTTTTCCTCAAATTTCACCAATTCCATCCTTTTTAAAGATTTTCACTTTTCTGTGAAACAATATAGCGAACAATTCTTAATATTTAAATACCATTGTCAATCGCAGCTCGGTGATTTCTCGGTGCTTGCGGCAGGCCATGGTAGTACCTTCGTCGATATTTCTGTGCTATTTCGGAGGTCAGTGGAGCTTTTTGACGTCAGTGCTTTGCATATTTTATTGCCTAACCTCTCTTTCGCAGAAATACACCTTCGTTCTCCCCTGGTTCTTGATGTTTTCTTCGTATTGAGAGTAATCGCAGAGCCAAAAATCGCCTGTCCTTGGGAAGCGTTAGTCCATCTTCTTTCACTAAATCTTGTCGCATTTAGCTCTATGCTTTGGTTCGGATGTTGGTGAACGCAGCATAGAGGATCCGCAGCAAATTGGACACTATCAAGGTGTCGCTTTAATCAGTGTCTGAACTTTGTTGTGCTTGGCCGGCTGCAAGCACATAATCTGCATAATCGCATAACATTGAGGGTTCAAATGCTGGTCCTTTCGGGATGTGTTTGTGATTGCAGCTCTGAGCAGGATCGGACACAAATATGGCTGATTGCAGCCGTTGCTTTAATCACCATCATCTTGGCCTTGACGCTGTAAGTGTTCTCTATTCGGCTTATTTTCCAACGCTCGTTTGATGGGTTCCTGTTTGAAGTCTCGTTGAAGGCTTAAAACTCCAGTTCATAATTATTGGCAGGTTCCTGAGACAACTGACGAGAACGAAGAAGAACCGGAGGAGCTCAGAGGCAATCCTGAGAGTGGAAGATGTACCGGCAGGATATGAGTACGACGTGTTCTTGAGTTTCCGGGGACAAGACACTCGCAACAACTTTACTGATTGCCTTTACTGTGAGTTGAGACGCGTTGGAGTCCATGTCTTCCTAGACAATGAAGAACTCCGAGTTGGTAAAGAAATCGGTGGTGAGCTTTTGAAAGCGCTTGACAAGTCTCATATCTACATACCGATTTTCTCCAAGAACTATGCTACCAGTTCATGGTGTCTCTGTGAGGTTGCGCACATGGTAGAAAGCACTGAAAAGTCAAATGGGAAGAAAGATATACTTCCCATCTTCTATGACGTGCACCCTGATGATGTTAAGCTCAAAACTAAATTGTACAAAAAGGCCGTAGCCAAGCACAAGAAGAAGTTCAGCTCTGATGCATTGAATCGGTGGAAGGATGCTCTTGGGAAGGTTGCACGTCTAAAGGGGTGGGAACTTGAAGGAAAAGGGTAAATTTCCTCGACCCTTTGTTTATCATTAATATGCGCAATAGTTACACTTCTCATTTGATCCAATCTAAGAAAAAATTCAGATTACTATTACTTGAATGAACTATACCTGAATCCGGTCCGATTTCTTGTCCGATAGGTCTAGGAGAACTTAACAAATAAAAACTGTTCAGTTTTTCTGGCCAATAAATAAAACTTGTTTACTTAGAGAACAATGAAACAGTTTCACATATCATGAATCTATCGTGCTTCTTTCGATTTTGCTTCAGACCCCGAATTTAGTTTGGTTTTATCTCAGATTCGATTCTTATATGAACACAATCCTACAAATTTAGCTCAATATTACACACACTTTGGAATTTATGTCACCGCAGGTTAGTTAGTTGATCCAACCATTATCAACAAAAAAATATTGCCTTACCCAGTTTTGTGAATCTTACTCTGTGCATTCCATCAAGAATACCTCCACATGGATCGCCCCCTGCATTATCTTAAGCATCTCCATTACATCAAATTAAGAGACATTCCATGAAATCTCAATGCACATATTAACTGATTATAATGCTTAATTTCTGTCTTAGTAACCGAAATGGTTGACTTATTTTTACCGCATCATCCCAAAAGACCTGCAGATTGTCATATTTGGAAGTAATTTATTCCCTTTTCCTTCATGTCAATGACGAAAACAAAAAAATTGCTGCTTTGCTGCAGCCATGGAGAACTAATTAAATTGGTTGTTGGAGAGGTATTGTGTAAGCTTAATGCCAGACACGTGGATGTGCCTGAATATTGGGTCGAAGATCATTGTCAGGTAGAAAACATACTAGAAAAGTTGGAAGTTGACTCTGATGGTGTACGTTTCCTTGGTATTCATGGAATAGGTGGTATTGGTAAAACAGTACTTGCAAAGGTTGTGTTCAACAAAATATCTTCTCACTTTGAAAGTGTTTGTTTCCTCAATGATGTCCGAGAATCATCGCAACATGGTCTTATAAGCGTGCAGAAAAAGTTATTAGCTAGTTTTGTGGGTCCTGAGAATGCTGATCAGATCAGAGACATTGGAGATGGGATGAATCAGATCAAGAGAGTATGTCATTATCACAAAGTTCTCATCGTTCTAGATGATCTAGACAAGCAAGAGCAACTCAAAAAACTAGCTGGAAAATCAGACTGGTTTGGTTCAGGTAGTAGGATCATCTTCACCACTAGAAACTTAGAGGTCTTGATGACTCAAGTGGAATCATCCTGTGAAGACATCCTATATCAACCCAAAGGAACTTTGGGTTATGAAGTTCATGAAATGGAGTTTGCTCAAGCACTTCAGTTGTTTTGTAAGCACGCATTCAGGAGAGACTCTCCCCCAGAAGGATATGATCATCTTCCAGAGAAAATTGTTCACAGAGTGGGTATGCTTCCTTTGGCTGTTGAGGCCATAGGTTCCTTTCTTTATTGCCATGGCTTTGCCCTGGAGCAATATTGTGATAAAAAAAACCTATGGGAAGATACGTTGAAGCGGTTAGATGACGGTCCTTTTAAGGATGTCCGAGATGCATTAATGATAAGTTATGAAGGACTGGAGAATAAACAAAAAGAAGTATTTCTAGATATTGCTTGTCTTTTCACCAATAAGGACCAAACATATCCAGTTATCATGTGGGACGAGTGTAATTACCATCCTCACATTGCAATTAGTGTCCTCCGCCAGCGATCCTTGATAAAAATTGGACATGACAATAAGTTTTGGATGCATGACCAAGTTCGAGATCTGGGAAAGCACATCATGCGTGAAGAATATCCTCGCAAATTTAGTAGGGTGTACATTAATGAGGATGCTATAAAACTACTGGAGAGAAAAGAGGTAAAATGAAAGAGCACGTTACGTAATCTCTTTTTTGAATGGGAAACTTTCTCTTACTTTGTAGTTAGCTTTGTTCAACTTTCCAATTGTTTTGTGAGTGAGATAACCCTCTCTCTAACTTTGGGTCAAAAGTCTAGTAAATTGGTGGAGAGAGACTATAGAGATTGCCAAGTAGTTAGCTTCATTTTCTAGATTCTGTAGAGTAGAAAATAGTTTTCAAGAAGTTCTGAAACCGCAAAGTGCCGTTTCAAATGGAATCTGAAAATTTTCGTCAATGGTGGTAAATGAAAAATTGTAAGTCTACTTGCCGGTAATAGGTGGGTGTCATGGTAGGTTCCCTATTAAAGATATTGTTGACCAATGTTCATATGCTTCCTTTATTTGTAGCTTTGTAAGAGTGTCGAGTGTTATGCTCTCAATTAATCTTGACTCTCTGTTGGCAGAGAAATGAAGATGTAAAAGCACTATGCCTGACTTCTGATGTCTGCAACCACAACTTTGGATCTGAAAAGTTAGCTGCTTCCCCAGATCTTAGGTGGCTTCAAGTTGAAGGCATTGATATTTCTGACTACTTCTGGAAACTAAATCGATGCTGGCTTTCTTGGGCCATGAAGCATAATAATTATCCAGAGAATCTTCATTTTCCTAACTTGGTCGACCCAAAGTTGTCATGTAATAATCTTGCTACGTTGAAGTGCTTACTTGTTGCTGTCAGAAGTGCATTAAACATATATTTTGGAGGACTGGAGAATAAAGTTAAACTTAGGAAGGTCACTTTCTTTTCCATCATCGATGAGTGGGAAGAATTATCTGAGGTGGCCATTTGCTCTACCACCAAGAAGCATCCTTTCTTTCTTTACAGCTTTGTTGGAGTGCTGAGTGTTATGCTCTCAATTAGTGGTGCATCTCTGTTGGTAGAGAAATAAAAATGTAAAAACACTAAGGGTGCATTTGTTTCATAGAAATCTCAAAAATTTGGTAAACATTTTTCAAAAAATGATAGGCTTGTATCGCTTACAAAAATAAATTATTGTTGATAATGAAAATATTTTCCATTGGCTAATTTTTCTAACTGATATAACTAATCATTTTTTGGAAAAACATTTTCCAAATCCTGAGTTTTCCATCAAATAAATGCACCCTAAGCCTGAATTTCAATTGCTACAGCGTCAACTTTGAACTTGAAAATTTAGCTGCTTTACCAGATCAACTTTTTCCATTGAAAGACAATAATTTCTTTTTCAACTTGCAGACACTTCCGAATCTATATCAGCTTTCTTGCTTGGAGATTCTTACTAATCATCTGGAGAATTTTCATTTTGATGTCTTGATCCTGCCAAACGCTCTGGGGAGCAATATCAAAGATGATTGGGAAAGATGGATGCAAATCCAGGTACGCCTTTCTCTCAGATTTACTGAGAGACCAAGAAGAGCAGTGGATGGGTTGAAAATCCGTGTGTCCTTTTCTTTTTATTTTGATAAATCATTCATGCACTGTATATATTTGTTTCACGCTCTCTTGATCTCAAGTGAATCTAGGAACAAAAGTTATTTTGTACAAGTAACATCTAGCATTGACAACAACCGGCTAGATGCATTAAAAATAGGAGAGGAAGCTATAGAATCACATCATTTTGATTAAATTGTATGTCTTATTGTATGACTTCCAAGTCATCTAGACTGAGTAAACCCATTTTTTGGTAAATTTCTTCTTCAATATCCCATTTCTAACTTCTGTTTCTTCAACTTTATCTTCTCCAATAAACTTGTCAACAATTGCACTCATGATCTGATTTGATCTTTTACCGTTTTTGTCTTCATCAAGTTGGCCACTTGCAATTACCATAAGATTTTACTGAACTATAAAATTGTTTACGAACATTCATATGCTTCCTTTATAGTTCTAGAAGAGTGTTGAGCGTTGTGCTCTCAATTGATCGAGTCTTTATTGGCAGAGAAATGAAGATGGAAAAGCACTAAGCTTGACTTCTGATAGCTGCAGCCGCAACATTGGACCTGAAGAATTAGCTGCTCTATCAGATCTAAGATTCTTCCGAGTTGAAGGCATTGATTTTATAGGCAACTTCAAGAATGTTATTTTGAAGCTATGTTGGCTTTCTTGGGAAGTGACGCATAATAAATTTTATGCGGAGAATTTTTATTTTGCTAGCTTAGTTGTGCTAGACCTTTCAAGGAGCAATATTGAAGATGACTGGGGTGGATGGAGCCAATTCCAGGTACGCCTTTCTCTGTTCATCACACTGAGAGATCAAGAAGAGCATTGTATGGGTAGAGAATCCATGTCTTCCTCTTTCTTTCTATCTTTTCCAATTATTCATGCACTGTATATAATAGTTTCATGCTCTCCTGATCTCACATGAATCTAGGAACAGCAATTATTTTGCACAAGTAACTTCAAGCGTTGACAACAACAGGCTAAATGCATTCAAACGAGGAAAGGAAGCTAAAGGATCACATCATTTTGATTAAAGCCATTCGTTGAAAATTTTCTTTTTCAATTATCCCATTCCAAACTTCTATTTCTTTTGCTTTCTCGTTTCCACAAACTTGTCAGCAATTGCACTCATGATTTGATTCGATCTTTTACCATTTTCTTCTTCAGTAAGTTGTGCTATTTGCAATTACCGCAAGATTTTACTAAACTATAAAAATGAGGGTAATTAGGTTGACTGTCGATCCAGATATGTACCCCGGGATTATTGATGCGTTTCATTCTTTTTACTTCACTTTCTTTTCCAGCAGATGACAAAAAAGCTGAAAGTCCTGGATTTAAAGGATTGCAAAAAGTTGACGAGGACACCCGACGTCACTAACTTCATGTCTTTGGAGATCTTAGTACTTGCTGGGTGTGTGAGTTTGATCACAATCGACTGCTCCATCGGCAAGCTTGAATTCCTGCAGACTTTGAACATCAAGGGGTGTGTGTCTCTTGGGAAGTTGCCCCCAGAAGTTGGTTCTCTACCTTCTTTGAAGATCGTCAGGGACCCGGGTACTGGAATCATTGACGCTATGAAAAGTTTTCAGGAGCAGACACGTTTGAGAAATGATAAATTCTCAAGGTTCTTCGAGATCCGGGAGATATTTCCAAAGCCTCTTATAGCTGGAGTGTGGGCGAACCTTACCCGATTAAGTTTACACGGGTCTGGGGAAACAAAGGTGCTTTTGGAGAGACTTGAAAATCTGGATTTTCGGCCAGACATTCTGATAGAAGTGTACCCTTGAGATCAGTTTGACTTCCAAAGTTTATAGGAAGGTAGGAGAGCCAAATTCCATCCATCTCCCAGGCCACTGGTGTTCTATATGGAGTTTTCATGCATATATTTGATGGCCATGTGACATTTCAGATGCCAATTTCGATTGTATGATAAGTTACTTCGTAAACAACGTTTCTCTTTCGGGGCTTACTTGATTAGTCGATCACTGCG
Source organism: Eucalyptus pauciflora (assembly GCA_007663325.1). NCBI lineage: Eukaryota > Viridiplantae > Streptophyta > Magnoliopsida > Myrtales > Myrtaceae > Eucalyptus > Eucalyptus pauciflora. The sequence goes on from VMYD01000067.1 coordinate 1,886,992, forward strand.
CAAATGGTTTATGAAAAGAAGCAGACTGGCAGGTATATATATTTCCAGTACTGATGAATGAAGAAATATCGACTAAACTTGAATGAAATTTTGTGTACTGAACCTTTTAGATCTGAAGCGTAAAAATGGTTGAACTGAATACGGTGAAAAGTTGTTTCAGGAAAAGGTTGTTTATTGACATTCTGGCCAAAACTTAAAAATAACATTCAATCTTTTTAGGGTTAATATCTAGAAAAATCCAAAATCAGCACACATGTAACAAATTTATATCAAATTAATTTTTTATTACCAAAAATCCCAAATTGGTACATTTTTGATAAATTTATCTCAAAATGATACACATTATAAATTTATTCCTATTAGTTTCCGTTAAATTTTACTATAAAATTGCTAAGTTTGATGACATGTAATAGTTGACTAGTGTACCAATTTGAGATTTTACTCTTCGTATGTCACCGTTTTACAATTTTTGTGGTTTTTTGAGGTATTAATCCAATTTAATTGATGTCATATTTATCATAAATGTACTATTTTGAGGTTTTTAGCTCAAACAAATGAGTAAGTGTACCAGTTTAAGGTTTTTTCTGGTTATTATGGTACATTTATCACATATGTACTAATTTGGGGTTTTTTCACGATAAAAAAAAATTAGTTCATAACAAATTTATCATATGTGTATCAATTTTGGGTTTTTCAAAATATCAACCCTAATTTTTAATATATCATTAAAAAATGATTGTGTACGTCACATGATATTTATACCTTTTGAAAGGTAAATCGTTCCACATTAGAATCCGAATTACAGGAGTTGTGATAATTAAAAAAGAGAGAGAGAGAGTAAAAAGTGAAAATAAATCGAAAGATGGATTAAAAATTCTACTTATTAAATATTCCAACAAAAAAGCTTAAATTATAGATGTAAGGACATTAGATGTAAGACCCGTTGAATTCCCATGGACAAAAATGAAGTGAGAAGGGATGCTAGTCTGGTTTTTTTTTTTTTTTTACCTGACAAGTTTTCTTCTTGAGGTGAATTTCGTTCGGAGGTAGTGAGATTCAGATTATTCAATAATATATATATAGTTAAAAGTTTCATTTACCATCCTCGATACTTAAGACTTAGTCTGCCAGTGCTTGAAGGTGAACGCAAAGTACCGTCTCGTGTCTAGACTCATGAATAAAAAGAAACTTCATGGATTTAAGTTGAACATAGAGGATTTTCTTATAAATAGCGCAAGATGAAGAAATGGAACTATGTCATTATTATTATTATCAGTTTTCAACTTTTAGGACAGAAGATTAGGTAGCACGGACTACAATATGGAATAATTACACGATCAATCATAAACTTATTATGAAGTCAAAGCAGGCCAGGTGTCCTGATCGTATCGATTCGAGACCTTTCAAAACCCCTCGAAAGCGCACCTTGGACACCACGATTTAATTTCTTTGGGACTCCTTGGAATTTTCTTTCAGAGTTTATTTTCTTCGATGGTCGCAAACTCGAAGCATTCGATTAGGAAGCGTGTCAACCACGTGCATATATTTTTTGACTCTCTTGATCATAATTCACATGACTAATATGAACTCAGGATAGTTTTTAACAATTTAACACTCCATTTGAGTGTCGGTGATCCTACATGTTGAAAAAGAAACTAAAAATGTTATAAATTCCGTACGACGTTCACTTTAGTGTCAAACTTTTTTTAGCAATCAATTGAGTGCTACTTTTGTAAAAACAAAAAAAGTTCACTTCAATGCCATCACTGATTAGTGTGGTAAAAAAATCTAACGTGCATTTGTTTAATATAAATTGTGTAAGGTGGCTCTCCAGCATTATTAAACCTAAACTATGTCGTTGGGCACCTATTTACCCCATGTTAACATAATGGGGGAAATTTTAGTATGAACCCTAACCCTAATTCTTTAAATCAGGGCAATTACCTTCTGAATTTTTGGGGCAATCGACAGATGAAGAGTGAAAAACAATCGTTTTTCTCTTCTTCTTTTTTTTCTCCTTCATTTTTTCACTCGTTCTTTTTAGGAAAACGAATTTCAATGTTGTAGTAACCGGGCTTCTTCGAAGCCGAATTTCTTCGCAAACCGCCCCTTGTAGATTGAGGCCCATATGCTTGTGTCAGGCTATTTGAAATTCGTCCAAGAGCTCCTCAAACTCTACCAGTCTTGGGTCAATCTTTGGTCCTTAGACCCCCTTAAACCTGTACAATGTGGGTTGGTCATTAGTTATGAGGCTTTAGCATTGGTCCAATTTAGACCAACACTATAATTTTTCTTTTTAATACTAGGTATATAGCCTAAAGTGCCCAACCCCTCCTCTTCTTTCGCCTTTTAGGTCTCCCTCTCTTAGAATCTCTCTCTCTCTCCCTCAATCTCATATTCTTCTCAACCTCTCGGCGGCTCGATCTCTTTCTCTCTCGCTTTAGCAACGACTCTCCCTGCTCGTTTATCCTTCACCAGTGCCGATCATTAGCAATGAAGACTCCAAGATCTCAGCAATTTAGATTGATCATAGTTCACTATCAACATCTGCATCTTAAAGGTAAGTACCTCCCTACTTGGTTCTAAGAGAAACAAAGGCCAAGAATCTTAACTTTAATGACCACATACATTTTGCATCTTGACAATCACAGTAACAATTTCTTTTTGTTAATGTTTGACACTTCGACATGAATACCATTAACTTGAACAAACATATTACCATTTGAAAAATGAAAACAAAACGGGGCTGTGACTGGGGTCCTCATCAAATCTATAATATCAAAATCTGCCTTCTCATGATTTGAGGGAGAAACTGAGAGTAAGATTAAGAGAGAGGGAAAGGAAAAGGGCAAAAGAAGAGGAGGGACTGGGCACTTTAGGCTATTTATCTAGTATTTGAAAAAAAAAATTATAGGGTTGGTCAAGTTCCAAGGGTCTCAGGACTAGGGATCAACCTAGATCCCTAGTCCTCCTGGGAACTGGACTAGGCTCAGCAAGATTGGGTTGGTCTTGATGTTGGGTCGACTCTTGATCGATACTCACCCCTAAATGTGGGCATATGGAGATTTGAGAACCCAATGAGTACAAACATCCATATGTCTTCGTTTTGAAGAAAATCGGGCCTAATAATTCTTAAACGCAGACCTTATTATTAATTCATTAGACCAGACCTTATAATCAATCGATTAGAATTGTTCTTTATGGGTTCTTCTTTGTTTTGGCACTTTCAGTGCAAGCTCACTGTTAGTTTTTATCCATAAAGAAACTTTCCTAATTTAAATAGATTTCCTAATTTGAGTGGTTTCTACTTTAAATAGTTTCTTAGTTTAACTAGGTTCTCTAGAAAAGAGATTTTAATTTTGGATCCAACTCATATCTATATATAAGAAGGGTTTTTTTCACAAAATAATCTCTCAATCTCACAAAGAAATTCACAAATATTAATATAAGATTTTTGCTGTTTCAAACACTAAAGATGTAATTTACGAGCAAGATTTTCACAATTTCAAACATTGAAGATGTAATTTAAGAGCACAAGCGCCTCTTGGAAATAGCGGCTAATAAAAGAAAATCGAGACCACACAATTGGGGGCTAGAAAATAATGAGAGTATTTAAGTGTTTCGGGAATAATTGTAATCTCTATTATATGGCGTGATCTATAGTGGAATTCTGTGCTATCCTCTCCTTATAACCATAAGTAACACCAACTGAATCACCTAAATACTATGTTCAATATGTCTTTCTTGTTCAATTTATTTTATTGTCCGATATCTTGCTTTTGTAACACTCACTATGCTCAAGTAGAGAGTTTTAGGAGCCAAATACTTTGCTTCAATTTAAGCAACCACAAAAGCTAAAAAGCCCGCGGGGGCCATGGCCCCAGCGGATCTGGATTCGACAAGTTCGACTTAGAATCTCCTTAAGCATATTCTCCATCATTTTTCGACCACCTCTTCGGCACCTTCAGTTTCGCTTCGCCGAGAGCTTGCTGATGTCGTGTGCCCGGGATGACGGCTAAGGTTGGATGTCGTTTTGCAGGTGCTCTTGTTGAATTCTTCTTTGTTTTTTTCCGGAAAATACTTGTTGTATTCTTATGATTGAAATAGCCAACTAGGATGCCACCATGGAATTTATCCGCGTTTTAACAGCCTTGTCAACAGTTTTTTGATGGAAGGAACAATATGAACAAAATGGTACAAAAAAAGTTTAGAGACCCATTAAATATTTCGCAAAAGTTTGGAGATTATTGATGTCTTTTGCATACCATAGTCTTTTAGTCCTAATACAATACTTATTCATAAAATTTTTTGTTTGTTAGATAATTTGAGTTTAACCTCTTTATTTCAGAGCTGAGTTTACTATGATCATGCTGTGCTAACTATGAAAATATTCTACTTTAGTTTAATTTCATCTCACCATTGAATTGGTTAATGACATGTGCCTTACTGATATTTTCCGTGTAGCTTTAATTTGTTACGATTTTTCTCAATAATTGTATTCCCTGTAATTTTGTCACTTTGTGGAGACGAGTTTTTGCCTCTTTATTTAATACTATTACGGCGAAGCTTTTTTTTTTTTTTTGGTCGGTCCTACGCTAATCCTACTCTAACACTCACTCTCAGACTTTTGCCCTGCCTTCGTGCAAGGCGTGGGAGTCGAAACCCACTCCTGAAATGAAATCGTCTCCACCCCAATCCCCCCTGAGAAGGTGGGATTTGAACCCCCAACCTTCCCCTTCCAAGATGGAAGGGTGGCCAATTACGGCGAAGCTTGATGCGAGTTTTCTTTTAAAAAAATTCTTGCCAATTCTTTATTTGTTTATCCTATCAAGTTAGCTTAGGAAAAGAAAAAAAAAATAGAAGAAAATGTGGACATGCATCTCTAGAAGCCAAAAGGAAGAAAAACAATAAAAGGTTGGCTGATTGTTTGAAAGGAGACAGCTATCTAAAAAAAAAAAAAATGGGAAGGGAAAAGGAAAATGAAGAAAATTAGGCAAAGTACTTGTGAAATGAGGAGAGTACCGAGTGTCAAAAATACATAGATGTCTCCCTTAAAGCACCAAATTACTTTTCAGATTATTAGATGAGATAGATGACATTATCCGACAGAATTAGATTATTTTTAACGTTAAATTAGTAAACGTCTCCGTCGATAGGCAAGTGAATCATAGAAAAAGAGCTTTCGTGCTTTTCTACTATTTATGACGATCCCAATTCAAACTTAAAATGGAACTTGAAAAGCTAGACATTAATCAAACTCACTTGCTAGACCATATATATTGCACAATAAAAGAGATACAATAATAATAAAACCAACTTTGAGAGAGAATGTTACATTAGATTTAGCTATAATATATCCATAGAGAGAAGGTGACACTCTCACGCAACCTTTGACTTACACCTCCAGATTTTGATAGATCAATAGACCTTTTCGATGGAGCCGCGGTGCCGAAAGTGATGATGATGCTTCCAATTCGCATCCGTCGTCGCTAGACTCGCCTAACATTGGGCATCCATGAACAGAGGGATGACATGCATTTGATACATCAGGCAAATATTGCAGTGATTCACAGTTAAAGAGGTGCAGCGTCCGCAACTTATATAGTTTTGATAGATTAGGTAACCTTTTTATGGAGCTGCATTTCCTAATTAATAATTCCTTCAACGATTGCAATTCTTCTATATCTCGAATCTCGATTAGCTGCGAGCAACTCCTCACTGTTAGCTCTTCGAGCTTTCCTAAGTTTGATAGACCTGATAGCCTCACCAGAGATTCAGATTCAGCCACACTCAAACAATGGAGATTCTCTAACTGATCAAACTCGATCTCTTTCAACCAACATCTAAAGAGTGTTAACCTGGACAAATGTTTCAAATATCTCAAGTTGGAAAATAATGGCTGTTTTATCGGTGACTGGACATCTCTTAATTCCAGAAGAGAAAGACTGGAGGGAAGCCTTGTGAGAGATCGAGGATCATCACAATATATGCTAAGTGCCCAAAGCTGAGAGGGCCATGTGATATTCCAATCCTCCAGCTTTGCTGACTTCCCTATCCCCTTGGATAAAGTTTGTCCGGGGGAGCCAAGCGCAGTCCCCGCTCCGAAACACAGAACTTTTAGGCTTGCAGGAAGTTGCGGCAACCTTTCAAGCTTATGACAATCTCCAAAACGAAGTTCTTGAAGACGAGACAGCTGATTAATGGTGGTTGGCACCCTGCTTACCTTGCTACCTGATACGTCTAGCACTTCCAAAGAGGATACTCGTCCAATCTCGCTTGGGATTTCCCCATCCAGATTTTTACAATTGCGGGATTCCAACACTTTAAGATTCTCCAACATCCCTATGGCCTTCGGTAATTCTTTTATCTTACTCCCAGGCATTAATAAACATTCAAGCCTTATAAGATATCCAATAGAAGGAGGCAGTTCTGTAATCTTTGTACGCTGCAAGTTTAAGGCAAGTAATGATTTTAGTCCTCCAATGGTGCTGGGTAGCTCCCTTATTTGAGTGAATCCTAGATTCATTTCCTCCAACCTTTTGAGTTCTCCAATAGAATCAGGTAACTCTTTGATTCTTGTGTAGAGCAAATTCAAGAGGAGCAATGATCTCAATTTCCCAATGGATTCTGGAAGCTTTCTAAGCCGATGACAACCCCTTAAAGACAAGCATGTCAAGCCTGCCATCTCTCCAATAGATGGATGAAGCTCTCGCATATACTGCCCCTCTAGCTTTAGACTTGACAGGTATTTTAAATCACATATTGCAGGAGGCACTGCGAACAAGTCAAAATGGAAGCCTGTTGACAGCCTTGATAGCTGAACTTGGGCTGCAATTATTTCCAAGTGCTTTAGTCGCTCTAGCTTACTGATAGAGCTACCAATTTGCAGTGAGTTTGGACAATGTCCATCAAGAACCAGTATCTTCAAATTCAAGCATGTTGAGAAGTCAGGAGTTCTTGAGAGATGACATCTCATGAGATGTATTACTTTCAAGTCATGATTCACCTAGGAAACAAATTAGAATTAGAAAAGTATGCAAGGCAAATTGCAACAAAGGTACATGTGTTACAAATTCATACCAAGAATGGGCCCCATCCATTCCAATTCTCTGGAATGTCGCTGTCCAAAATCTTAAGCACAGTTAAGTTCCATAAACATAGATTGACCGCCTGCAACTCTGAAGGGCAACGGTGCCAAGAGAGCCATCTTAGACTTGAGAAAAGATTTTTGAAGTCTCCAACCAAGTTTCCCCCCTCTAATTCCAAGAACCTCAAGCTAGGGAGCCTTGAAAACTCATCACTTGTAAAGTCGTGCTCTTTGGAAAGTCTGATTAGTTTTAGGGCTATGATGTTCTCTGTTCCCTGGCAACATGAAAAGGCATATGCCCAACTTTCTATGGTGAAAAAAAAATATAGATCGCATTCCACCAAAGTATCATGATTGATTCTACTTTCAAATTGTAAATTTAAGCTATTATCATCTTTTGCTAGATGTAAATCGTGATTTTACCTTCATTTCACTCATATTAAATAAAATTAATTTTGTGCAATACGCAACACACAAAGAAGAACACATCCAGGCATATACTCTAGACTTCAAGCTGATGTTCTCTTGATTGAGAAAATAATATTTATGGATAAAATTTACCTTTCTAGTCTGCACTACATCCAACGCAACCTTAGGACACCATAGTCTGCTACGCTTCATAGGAAATTTGGGGTCTTCTAGTCGAACAATTTCTCTTCCAAGATCTCTGAGGAGATCATGCATCAACAGTCTATCATTGACAATCTTTATCAAAGACATACGGGTAAGAACAATGACATCGCTTCTTGGGAAAAAATCCAATGCTTTCCACATATAATGTAGATGGGTTCTTCCTTCACCAATAAAGTAACATGCAATATCAAGAAAAATTTCTCTTTGTGTATCCTCAAGCATTTCAAAACTAATCTTTAATTTGTCGAGGACATCTTGCTTGGGAACTAAATTTAATTTCTTTAATGTGTCTTTCCAAAATCGTTCACTTTTGCAATAAAGAGAGGAACCGATAACCTCGAGAGCCAAAGGAAGTCCACCAGCTTTGCGAATGATATTGCAAGAAATATCATCATAATCATGTGGAGGTGAATCCATTCTGAAAGCATGCCTACAAAAAAGTTGTTGAGCATGCAAATGGTGCAATTCTCTCATTTGATATACTTTAAACTCTTCGGAATGCAATGGGACACTATTTTCTTGGTTTTCCTCTTCGATTGGCAAAAAGTTTGTGTCCCTCGTCGTAATAATAATTCTGCTCCCTTGACCAAACCAATCACGCTTTTCTGCAAGTTTTGCGAATTGGTCCCATGTATTTAGGTCGTCAAGGACAATGAGGACTTTCTTGTCATGGAATCTGCTTTTAATTTGGTTAATCCCTACATCAGAATCAGAAATCTCCACTAGTTTGAAGTTAAGAATTTCTGACAATAATTGCCTTTGCAATTGAACAACTTTGCCGCCTTTTGAAGCTTCTCGGACATTAGAAAGAAAGCTACATCCATGAAACCGACTAGAAATTTGGTTAAAGACAACCTTTGCAAGGGTTGTTTTACCGACGCCTCCCATACCATGGATTACTAGATAACGTACATCAGGAAAACCTTCATCTAACAAGTGCATGACGTCTTCAACACAATCCTGAATTCCAACTATATGATCGGGCAAATTTTTGTCTCTTTTATTCAGCTTGATCAAAACTTCAGCCACGATTGATCTAATGAGTTCACCTTGGCTGTCAAATTTGACACAAAGAGTCTAGTAAAAAGTATTGCAGATAGAATATTAACTTATCAAAGTTCAGGAATATCATAATTAAACACAGCCACCCACGGAGGAAGGGGGCCGAGCGGGGGCGACTGCCCCGCTTCCGAAAAGTTTTGTATATATACTCTGCAGATATATAGGAAAAAAATTCCGAGAAAATATTGATTTCTATTATATGAAAAGAAATTTCATACAGAGTTTCAAGCTCTAATTCTTTTTTATCTAAAAAAAAAAATTCTAAATCCATGTCAATTTACTTAAAATGAATTGCTTTTGTATATTATATTCAATGGTCAAAGCTGTAAATCGTTAATATAAGAATGAAATCTTAAATTATATAAAAGATACTCCCACATTCGTAACTTGTAATAATCGAAACCTTAGGATTTTCTCTCTTTAAACACATGCATAGCATTGGTTTATTCGTTTTTTATCGCACACATGTAGTGTGTGCTCTCTGTTTTCTGGTTTTGCATGGATTAAAATAGAGATAGCTAGAACAATTGTCACCTATATTAGACCACATAAAATTGATTTAGAATTGAAGCAAAGATATTTTTATTGTAGCCAAAAGATGCAAATCTAATAAGGAATTTAAATTGGATTTGTCATGTCTTTGAAGAGAATTGATCTAGTTTTGAAACGAATTGAGTGATTATCTAATTGAGTGAATGTGTAGTAGGTAGTTATTTAATATGTGTGAATTGAGTCATAAATAAGTCAATGGAAGAGAGGGCAATAGCCAGTTCAAACTTTTGATGCAAGGATGAGTGTATTTTTATCATGTATATTCTATATATCAAGTATCTAATTCAAAAAGAAGGAAAGAAAAGCTAAAACCTTACCCTTTATATTTGAGATCCCATCCTTTGATATGAGCAACCTCCCTCATAGCCTCCTTCCATCGCTGCACTTCATCGTAGCCAAAGTTCTCCTCGTGCCTCTGCAGAGCGTCTTGATATAATCTGGTTTTGAGCTTGACATCTTCAGGATCCACGTCAAAGAAAATCGGCAAGATCATTGCTTTCCCGACTCTGTTTCTTGAGCAATCCATCATGTATGCAAGCTCACGAAGGCACCATGCACTCGACGCATAATTTCTAGAAAAGATGGGTATATAGATTGCGGAGCTCTTGATTGTGAGCTCCAATTTGCCATTGATTACTTCGCCTTTTCTAATCTCTTCGTTGTCTCTAAAAACGCGAATCCCAGCTCCGTCCATAGAGTGATAGAGGCAATCGGCAAAATTCAGACGAGTGTCAGGCCCTCTAAAATTTAAGAACACCTCGAATTCAGCCCCTAGAGACGGCTCGATGTTGTCTCTAACAGCCGTCGGCAGAGTAGTTCCAATCAATGACTCCTTGCTCTCCATATTCAGAAGCTGAAGTATACTGACAGAGGAGAGAGGTATGAGAGTTGTATCTAATAGATGTGATTTTGGAGGATTTATGGACGAGCGGGAGAGTGGTGGGAAATCTCGTAGTGATTCGGCCATTTCGTGGGAAAAGAATAGGGAACTTGGAAATGGTGGGGACATTCCCCATTTTTACGGTGAAGCGACGGTACTTCCGTTCATATTAAGGTCCACATTAAGGTTTTCTTACGATGGTCATTATTTCTTTAGCCTATAAGTATTGGTCCTATAAACTTGGGAGTATTATCCTTATTATCACATACGTGGGACTTAATCCTAACGGGATAAGGACATCACAAGTGTCATAACTCTCATACGATGCTTGCTTGAGTGCTATAATTTTTTCCCGATCACTTAAGTGTAATAACTTTAAAAAATATATTCACTTGTGTGTCATGAATTTTTATTAATTACTTAAATGCCAAAAGAATTTTAAAACTTTCACCCAAGTCTTGAAAATCTTATGTGACATAGCACTTGTGTTGAACGTTTTTAAAAAGTTATGGTATTCAAGTTATCAATCGATTAAAAAGTCATATGATATTTAAGTGATTGGAAAAAAAAATTAAGAGATATTAAGTGCACCTTTTGAGAAACTATCATATCGGCATGGATCAAGACATATTGCTGCTCTAAGAAAATGTACTATGTGTCGTAATGCTGAAACACGCCAGAGATGAAATTGAAAATCCAACTTCAAAATAAGTACATGTTGGAATATTATACGTGGGAATGACAAGATCTTGCAATTTATGTTAACGCGAAATCATCAGAGAAATAAACGAGAAATAATAAGGACACCAGAAATTTACGTGGTTTGGTCTGAGTATTGGTATCTACGTCCACGAGGAGAGACAGCAGCAAATAATCCACTATAATCAGAGAATCAGAGTTTACAATCGCTCACACGTTCGAGTGTATCCCACACCTATATTTAACCCAAAACCTAAAGTGTTTATAAATAAATAACTCACTTTAACATAAACTCACGGCACAAAAAAATACCACGCGTTCAAGTTGTACGCCAAAAAGAAAAGATCTCCAGCGTCTTTTTCTTTCTTTCGTGCAGCTCTCTCTCGACGTGGACGTGTGGCGTGGACGTGCGACTTTCTTCTACGTAGGGCTTCGGCGGCTTCTTGCGGAAGGAAAAGAAGACCCGCAAATATTTCTGTTTTTATACATGTGCCCAGGTCAAAGTTTGACCTGGGCCCACCACGTTTTGGCTCCATGCGTGTAGAGGACTTCATCTTCACGCCAAAGGGTCCTTATACGTGTGTGCCCAGAGTCAACACTTTGACTCTGGGCCCCCACGATCTGATTGCCTTTTTTCGGATTCCACAGGCTTTCGCAGCAAAGAAGAAACTTTATTCCCTTTTATTTTATATTTCCTCTTTTGTAAATCTTCAAGAGTCCAGCGAATTTTCTTCTACTTGGGAAATCTTTATCAACAAAAATTCGGTTTAACAAATCGTTATCCGAATTCAAACTCGAGACATTAATTTAACAATTCACTACATTTGCTCGATGTTTAAAGTCAAGTTATAGTGCTCATCATCCATGCTACTCTCCCAACGCCCCGATGGGCACTCACTCTCCACAGACGCCAATAGAGCTCAAGCAGAGCTTGAGCTTCGCTAAAGGAATAGACTTAGTCATCATGTCTGCCGGGTTATCTGCTGTAGCAATCTTTTTGACAATAACATTACCCTCAGCTAAGACATCTCGGATGAAGTGGTACCTGATGTTGATATGCTTCGTTCGCTCGTAATAAACTAGATTATACGCCAAATATATCGCACCTTAATTATCACAGTGTATATCCACACTTTTATGTTCTAACCCAAATTCTGAGAGTAAACCTTGTAACCATATCACCTCATTCGCTACAAAGGTTATGCCATATACTCTGTCTCAGTCAAAGACAAGGCAATGTGATCCTGTAAGGACGATTTCCAACTAACTGCACCACCCGCTAGCGTAAACACGTACCTTGCTAAAGATCTGCGATCATCCAAGTCATCGGCGTGATCCGAATCCACAAAACCAATGGTCTCACTACCATTACTATCCCTTCGTTACACTATACCTGTGACATCCTAGGAATCAAGGGCAAGCCCTAAGGTGCCCTAGAGCTTTTAAATAGGTAATGAATTTACCTATTGGTTTGTGTTATAGCCTTAGTTCTTTCTTAAGGCTTTGTGCTTTGTGCTTTGAGTTTTTAATTTAAACTTAATTATAAGATAATTAACAAGGATAAATTTATGTGTTGCCATGTTTGTTATAGATTAAATTGTTATAGATTAAATGTTATAGAATTTTTAATTAGGTGTAATTAATTTTTAGTTTTAATTAAATTAAAAAAAAACGAAGTTGGATTGGGCCTTAGGCCCAAGGGTGAACCCTAATGGGCCAAGTGGCCGGCCCATTAAGGCCCACCAGGAGGGGGCTGTCGCCGGCCCATGGGAGAGGAAGAAGTGGCCGGCCCACTTCTTCCAAGTAGGCCCAAGAAGGGCCCAAGCCCAAGCCCAAAAGCCCATTTGAATTGGTTCTTGCCAAGTGGCAAGGAAGCCTTGCCATGCATTGGCTCTTGGTGAGGCAAGGCAATGATTGCCTTTGGGAAATCAAAAAGGGAAGAGTGGCCGGATGGGGGGAGGGCTTGTCGCGCGCGAGAGAGAGAGAGAGAGAGGGAGAGAGGAAGAGGAGGAGGAGCCCGTCCGTCCGCCGCTTGCCGTCGTTCCTCTTCGCGTTTAAGGCGAGTTTAGGGTCCATCATCTTTCCTTGCATGTGTGTTTTGCATGTTGGTTGGGTTTTTGTTGTTTTGAATTCACGAAAATGGAGTGAAGATGGTTTGTTCTTGGAGGTGCATGCTGTTTTCGCACGGATCACTGGAGTCAGAAACTTGTGGGAGCTTGCATGTATGTTTGGAGTTCGATTTTGGCTTCGATCTCTTCATGAAAGTTGTAGCTAACACCTTGAACTATAATATACTAACATTTCGTGAAAAATGATGGAGATTTGAGGGGTCAAAGCCTCATTTTTCGGAGACCCTAGATCTGGAACTGTTTTTCTGACCTTGTGGTGGATTTGTGGTTGCATGTTGATTTTTACTAAGAATATCTCTTCGACTTCTTCATGAAACTTGTAGAGAACATCTTAAGGATGAACATACTCAAATTTGAAGCAAAATGAGCAAGTGTAGCTTAGGAAACCAACCTGATCTTGAAGACAATGAATCTGGAGTCGCGGTGTGGGATACCCGAGACTTCGTGGAACCATTTGGTGGTTTGGCCTAAGTTCCTTCATGAAAATTGTAGGGGATCCTTAGAAGTAAAACATATCCAAATTTCAGAGAAAACGAAGATGTGTAGGTAGGTCAAATCTCCATATTTCGGACATAGGACCCTGGGCGTTTCGGTAACCTGACCAGAAGCTTCGTGGGTCTGTAGAAATTTATCTAAAACGAATTTGGCCTAGATTCCTTCATGAAAAATCTAATTTAATGTCTTAACTATAACTTGGTAATATTTCATAATTTTCTAAGGTCGTTTGGGCATTTTAATGGAATTACTTAGAAAACTGCACATTCTGCCTTTGTCCGAGATTCTATGCGGTAATTTTAGTAATTTTGCCTTTTGTGTAGAAATTGATTGGCCATGCATTTTCTGTGGAAAAATCACTATTTTATGGCATTAAAATATTATATGTTTTGACTTCATGAATTTGTGATTTTTGTGATTATTTAATTAATTAATTGCAAAATAGAATAAATTGGGATTTAAATAAATTCTAAATACAATTGACTAGTACATTGTTTTGAGTGACATGTGAACTTAGTTACTATGGGTGATTGTATCTATTGCATATATGTAAATGCTTGATGATGCATGTGTAAGAACATAGATGATCTTGTCTTGCCATTACATCATGTGCATGATAATTTGTGACATAATTGGCAAACATGATTAATGGTAAATGAGGTAATTGTTGGGGGAGGATGATGATGCCCGGGATGTATAGAGATACATGGCTGGATGACCCTGGGAGTGTCAGGATGCCCGGAATGGTTGGGTGCTGGAAGCCTCAGAGGTCTTTGCCCGAGGGGATACCTCGTGATGCCAGTTGGGGTGCGAGATGCCCAGAGCGGTTGGGGTGCCGGATGCCCGGTGGCCATGATTGGCATAATTCCGGAGGTTCTTCTCGCAAGGCCCGAATAGGGTGCGAGTGTAAAGTATGGGATGGATGATCCCGAGGAAGGGTGATGTGATGATCAATTGAGAATTCCAAGTGGAAATTAAATCATGCATGTGTAATATGACATGATGATGACATGCATATGTGATATGACATGATGATAACCACCTATGGCATGATGATGACATGCATGTGTAATATGACATGATGATGACATGCATATGTGATATGATATGATGATAACCACCTATGGCATGATGATGACATGCATGTGTAATATGACCTGATGATGACATGCATATGTGATATGACATGATGGTAACCACCTATGGCATGATGATGACATGCATGTGTAATATGACATGATGATGACGTGCATGTGTAATATGACATGATGATGACATGCATGTGTGATATGACATGATGATGACATGTATGGATCATATGGTATGATGATGATGATCATTCGAAGTCTATGCAATATACATATTATGATTGTGATGATGATGTATGATGGCATGTACATGGCTTCGAGGTAAGTATGTTGGAATGCATGTGTGAAGTGTATGATGTAATTGTTTGTATTGTTTAAATGCATGATTGGTGATTGGATTCCTTTACCGGCTGAGTGGTTGTACTCACCCCTTCGGAGACCAACATTTCAGATTAGCACGATACCTCTCCCTGCCGTCACGCGGGGAGTGTTTTACGGCCTTCCGTCTGATGTGGAGGTCGAGCTGACAGAGATCGATTGTCCCACCCTGCTGGGACTGACGTTCATCCGTGTGCGTGCGATTGTGTCCTATGACGTGGGTCTATCTGGAGGCCCAGTCATCCAGGAGTACGTGTCCGTCCACATTCGCCGTGACGGGGTGATGATGGGGATGCTGCCACCCCCACCGCCTGACTCACCGGGATGTGTGTGATGGCCCGCATACGTGGAGTAGGGGTTAGCAACTTTTTGGATGGCCGACACAAGTAGTCCGAGGGGAGATCGTTACACGTTTTATTTTGAGGGTCGTGTGTCTCTTTTTGAGGTTGAAGGCCGAGCACATAGATGAGTCTTGGCCTACCTTTTGTTGTACCGACCCGTGGGGAAAACCCCTCGCAAATATATATATATATATATATATATATATATATATTTATGTAAATAAAAGTGGTTCGGCCTTGTGTTTTCTTTCAATCAAAATAGTCGGTGTGCATTGTGCTGTCATGAGGGAAGCGGAGTGATGGTGAGACTCGTCTCTTATTTTCGCTATGAGCTGCGCAAATCCCTAAAGCCTTTTCAAAAAGAAAATTTTTTACGCCTAAGCTTCGGCCTGAGTTTCAATTCTTTCTTCTATCGCCGTATAAGTTGTTCTAGCCTTAGTTTTTTTTCACGTAGTATCTGTGGCGACCCTATCGGGTTTTGGGGGTGCCACAGCGGTTGGTATCAGAGCTAAAGGTTTATGCTTGGAGTGATAAGGAGACCTCATTTAGCAAATGAGGGAAGTTTTGACAATGCACACCATAGGATATAAAACGGAATAATTGAATAACGGGTGATGAGTATTCGCCCGTAGATCCTTAGTAGTTTTCTTTAGGTTGCTAGTAGCATGTATATGTTACTTTGGTAGTGGTAGTGGGTGCTATGAATGGAGGCAGTGAGTCTCAGATTTTTCCTGAGGCTAATGCTTGGAACTGCAGGAAAGCTATGGTACGGTTTGGAAGTCATCGTCCACCCAGGGCTGAAGCCTCTTCATCAAGGGCTGAACCCCGAATGGAGGATATCCTGCAAGCATTGGCCAACATTGGAAATCTGATGGAAAGGCAGGCACAGCAACAACCCGGAGCAAAGCGCCGTACTCAAGGACTAGTGGAACAATTTTTGAAGCTGAAGCCACCTAAATTCAGTGGCATGGGAAGTCCTGAGGAGGCGGAGCATTGGATTGATGGTATGGAGCGAATTTTCCGGTTGTTGGACTGCAATGATGCTGAGAAAATAACTTTAGCAGAGTACCAGCTGGAGGGAAATGCGAAGTTTTGGTGGAGAGCTTCACGGGATACGATCTTCCCACCAGGTACTGATGTCAATTGGGATGAGTTCGTCAGGGCTTTCAATAGAAAGCATTTCTCTGACTGTGCAAAGGATAAGAAAATCATAGAATTTGTTCAGCTCGAACAAAAGGAGCTGACAGTGGACCAGTATGAGGCTAGATTTTCTGAACTATCTAGATATGCTCCTAGACTGATTGAGGATCAGGAGAAGAAAGCCAAGAGATTTCTGAAAGGGTTGAGAACTGACATTAGAAAGCAACTGGTGCCTTTGAACATAAGAGATTATAATGAGATCTATGAAAGGGCACAATTGGTAGAGCAGGAGCTGATAAGAGAGCGGTCAGAATTTAAGAAACCGTGGAATTTTAGTGAGATGAGAAGGGGTAAGAGACCCTATTCTAGCCAAGGACAGACTTGGAATGCGAGGAAGAATAGTAATTTTGGAAATTCTGGAGGGGTAAGGAGTGGTCTGAATATAGGGAAGGCGCCCTATCAGCCTGGTGTTTGTCAAAGGTGCAATGGAAGGCACGGCCCAGGACCTTGTAATGGGCAACTGAAGTGCTTTGGTTGTGGACAAGTGGGCCATCTTAGGAGAAATTGCCAACAAGAAAGGTCGCAGGTGAGTGCTGGCTCAGTGCGACAGGGATATCAGAGTGCTGTCAAATCAAATTCACAAAGAAATTCTCAGAGGCCACCAGCTCAAGGAAGGGTGTATGCGGTCACTCAAGAGGAAGCGAAAGCTTCCAACAACATCATCTCAGGTACAATTTACATAAATGGCAAGAAGGCTTATGCATTGTTTGATACGGGTGCTAAGCATTCTTTTGTGTCTGACAGATATAGACTGTTGAGTGAAATTGAAACGACTTTTCTTGGAATTCCTCTTTGTGTTTCTACGCCTTTAGAGGATGCGGTGTTGTCTACGTTGGTGTGTGAGAAATGTAAGATAACCGTAGGAGGAAAGGACACGGAAATAGACTTAGTCATGATGGCCATGTATGACTTTGATGTTATCCTAGGAATGGATTGGCTTTGTAAGTATCGGGCTAGAATGGATTGTCATAGAAGAGTAATTCAATTCGCTTTACCCGATCAGTCCAGTTGTGAATTTTTAGGTGGTCAGACCCACCTATCAGTAGCACTTATTTCTGCAATAGAGGCTAATGTGTTACTTGGCGAAGGATGTCAAGGGTACCTAGCAATGGTTAAAGATTATGCCAAGGAAGAACTGAAACTTGATGAAATTAGTGTAGTAAATGAGTTTCCAGATGTATTTCCTGAGGAATTGCCTGGATTACCTCCAGAAAGAGAAGTTGAGTTTGAAATTGAACTAATGCCTGGAACTGGACCAATATCGAAAGCCCCATATAGAATGGCTCTAGTGGAACTAAAAAAATTGAAAGTACAATTACAGGAGTTGCTTGACAAATGATTCATTAGGCTTAGTGCTTCACCTTAGGGTGCACCAGTTCTGTTTGTGAAAAAGAAGGATGGGTCGATGCGCTTATGCATTGACTATAGGCAACTAAATCAAGTGACTGTTAAAAACAAGTATCCTCTGCCTAGAATTGATGATCTGTTTGACTAACTTCAGGGAAGTTCAGTTTTCTCTAAGATTGACTTAAGGTCAGGATACCATCAGTTAAGGATCAAGAAAGAGGACATCCCTAAGACTGCATTTAGGACTCGTTATGGACATTACGAGTTCCTTGTTATGCCTTTTGGATTGACAAATGCACCAGCAGCGTTCATGGATTTAATGAATAGGGTATTCAAGTCCTATTTGGATCAGTTTGTGATTTTTTTTATCGACGATATATTGTTGTATTCAAAAGGACCAAAAGAACATGAGCAACACTTGAGGATAGTTTTGCAGACTCTGAGGGATCACCAGTTATATGCCAAATTCAGCAAGTGTGAATTTTGGTTGGACCGGATAACATTTTTAGGACATGTGGTGTTAGGAGGAGGAATTGCAGTGGATCTGGCAAAAGTGGAAATGGTAATAAATTGGCCGAGACCGACCACACCTACCGAGATACGAAGTTTCTTAGGATTGGCCGGTTATTACCGAAGGTTTATTGAAGGGTTTTCCCGATTGGCAGGTCCTTTAACCAAGCTAACTCGGAAGAATGCGAAATTTGAATGGAGTGGGGATTGTGAAAGGAGCTTTCAAGAACTCGAAAGAAAGTTAACCACGGCTCCAATCTTAACCATACCCTCTGGACCGGATGGTTTTACAGTATATAGTGATGCATCTCACAAAGGATTGGGATGTGTTTTGATGCAACATGGCAAAGTCATAGCCTATGCATCTAGACAACTGAAACCCCATGAGCTAAACTACCCCACGCATGATCTGGAATTGGTAGCTATAGTGTTTGCCTTGAAGATATGGAGACATTATTTGTATGGAGAGAAGTTTGAAATTTATACGGACCATAAGAGCTTGAAATATCTATTCTCGCAAAAAGAGTTGAACATGAGACAAAGAAGGTGGATGAAATTGTTGAAATATTATGATTGCGAGATACGATACCATCCAGGGAAGGCGAATAGAGTAGCAGATGCTCTTAGCCGTAAGTCAGCCATGGAGATGGCCAGTTTAAGGATAACAGAATGGAGTTTATTGAAGTCTGTAGCAGACTCGAAATTTAAGTTGAAGGTGGATGATCTTACTGGTATGCTTAAAGCCTTAAGGATCAAGCCGGAAATCATCCAGAGAATCAAGATCCTACAAAAGTCCGATCCGGAGATTTTGAAGGTGAAGGAAGCGATGTCCTTAGGAAAAAGACCAGAGTTTCAAATTTCTGAAGATGGGACGATAAGATGCTAAGGACGACTTTGTGTACCTGACAACGAGGAAGTAAAGAAAGAGATTTTGTCGGAAGCACATAAGAGCAAGTATAGTATCCATCCAGGTAGTACAAAAATGTACAGAAATTTGCGTCAACAATTTTGGTGGAACGGTATGAAAACGGATACGGCCAAGTATGTTTCTCAATGTTTAACATGCCAGCAAGTAAAGGCGGAACATCGTAAGCCGGCAGGACTTTTAAGACCGCTAGACATACCAGAGTGGAAGTGGGAGCATGTGACAATGGATTTTGTGCAAGGATTGCCAAGGACATCAAGTGGCCACGATTCAATTTGGGTAGTGGTGGACCATTTAACTAAGTCTGCCCATTTCTTAGCCGTCCGTACGAACTATTCAATGAATAGACTCGCTGAGATCTATGTAAGTCAGATAGTGCGTTTGCATGGTATACCTGTAACAATCACCTCGGATTGAGACTCCAGATTTACTTCAAATTTTTGGCGAAGTCTGCAAATTGCTTTAGGAACGAAACTTCAATTCAGCACGGCATATCACCCTCAGACAGATGGACAAACAGAAAGAGTGATACAAACTCTAGAGGATATGTTGAGAGCCTGTGTCATTGACTTTAGGGGAAAATGAGATGAGAACCTGCATTTGGTAGAATTTGCCTATAACAACAGTTTTCAGAAAAGTATAGGCATGGCCCCATATGAAGCATTATATGGGAGGAGGTGCAGAACCCCTATCTGTTGGGACGAGGTAGGTGAAAGAAGATTGACAGGACCTGAATTGGTACAAGATACCACTGAAGCTGTTGAGATTATCAGGAAGAGACTAAAGACAGCTCAGAGTAGACAAAAGGGCTATGCGGACAAGCGTAGGAGGCCCTTGGAATTTGGAATAGGGGATCATGTGTTTCTTAAGGTATCTCCGTTAAAAGGAGTATCTCGTTTTGGAATGAAAGGAAAGTTGAGCCCTAGATTCGTTGGACCTTTTGGGATACTTGAGAGAATAGGAGATGCAGCTTATCGTTTGGCACTACCTCCTAATTTGGGAAATTTGCATGATGTGTTTCATGTGTCGATGCTAAGAAAGTATCAGCTAGACCTCGGTCACATACTCGATCATGAAGCCATCAAAGTGGATGAGAAAGTGAGATATATTGAGGAACCTGTGCAAATACTGGATCGGAAAGAACAAATTCTCAGGAATAAGAAGATTCCCTTGGTGAAAGTATTATGGCAACATCACGATAAGGAGGAAGCCACATGGGAAAGTGAGGACCAGATAAAGGAGAAGTACCCCTACCTTTTTTAGGACGTAAGTAACGTTTAATTTCGAGGACGAAATTCTCTAAGGAGGGGAGAGTTGTGGCATCCTAGGAATCAAGGGCAAGCCCTAAGGTGCCCTAGAGCTTTTAAATAGGTAATGAATTTACCTATTGGTTTGTGTTATAGCCTTAGCTCTTTCTTAAGGCTTTGTGCTTTGTGCCTTGAGTTTTTAATTTAAACTTAATTATAAGATAATTAACAAGGATAAATTTATGTGTTACCATGTTTGTTATAGATTAAATTGTTATAGATTAAATGTTATAGAATTTTTAATTAGGTGTAATTAATTTTTAGTTTTAATTAAATTTAAAAAAAAAGGAAGTTGGATTGGGCCTTAGGCCCAAGGGTGGACCCTAATGGGCCAAGTGGCCGGCCCATTAAGGCCCACCAGGAGGGGGCTATCGCCGGCCCATGGGAGAGAAAGTTGTAGTTAACACCTTGAACTGTAACATAATAAAATTTCGTGAACAATTATGGAGATTTGAGGGGTCAAAGCCTCATTTTTCGGAGACCCTAGATCTGGAACTGTTTTTCTGACCTTGTGGTGGATTTGTGGTTGCATGTTGATTTTTACTAAGAATCTCTCTTCGACTTCTTCATGAAACTTGTAGAGCACATCTTAAGGATGAGCATACTCAAATTTGAAGCAAAATGAGCAAGTATAGCTTAGGAAACCAACCTGATCTTGAAGACAATGAATCTGGAGTCGCGGTGTGGGATACCCGAGACTTCGTGGAACCATTTGGTGGTTTGGCCTAAGTTCCTTCATGAAAATTGTAGGGGATCCTTAGAAGTAAAACATATCCAAATTTCAGAGAAAACGAAAATGTGTAGGTAGGTCAAATCTCCATATTTCGGACATAGGACCCTGGGCGTTTCGGTAACCTGACCAAAAGCTTCGTGGGTCTGTAGAAATTTATCTAAAACGAATTTGGCCTAGATTTCTTCATGAAAAATCTAATTTAATGTCTTAACTATAACCTGGTAATATTTCATAATTTTCTAAGGTCGTTTGGGCATTTTAATGGAATTACTTAGAAAACTGCACATTCTGCCTTTGTCCGAGATTCTATGCGGTAATTTTAGTAATTTTGTCTTTTGTGTAGAAATTGATTGGCCATGCATTTTCTGTGGAAAAATCACTATTTTATGGCATTAAAATATTATATGTTTTGATTTCATGAATTTGTGATTTTTGTGATTATTTAATTAATTAATTGCAAAATAGAATAAATTGGGATTTAAATAAATTCTAAATACAATTGACTAGTACATTGTTTTGAGTGACATGTGAACTTAGTTACTATGGGTGATTGTATCTATTGCATATATGTAAATGCTTGATGATGCATGTGTAAGAACATAGATGATCTTGTCTTGCCATTACATCATGTGCATGATAATTTGTGACATAATTGGCAAACATGATTAATGGTAAATGAGGTAATTGTTGGGGGAGGATGATGATGCCCGGGATGTATAGAGATACATGGCCGGATGACCCTGGAAGTGTCAGGATGCCCAGAATGGTTGGGTGCCGGAAGCCTCAAAGGTCTTTGCGCGAGGGGATACCTCGTGATGCCAGTTGGGGTGCGAGATGCCCGGAGCGGTGGGGGTGCCGGATGCCCGGTGGCCATGATTGGCATAATTCCGGAGGTTCTTCTCGCAAGGCCGGAATAGGGTGCGAGTGTAAAGTATGGGATGGATGATCCCGAGGAAGGGTGATGTGATGATCAATTGAGAATTCCAAGTGGAAATTAAATCATGTATGTGTAATATGACATGATGATGACATGCATATGTGATATGACATGATGATAACCACCTATGGCATAATGATGACATGCATGTGTAATATGACATGATGATGACATGCATGTGTAATATGACATGATGATGACATGCATATGTGACATGATATGATGATAACCACCTATGGCATAATGATGACATGCATGTGTAATATGACATGATGATGACATGCATATGTGATATGACATGATGATAACCACCTATGGCATGATGATGACATGCATGTGTAATATGACATGATGATGACATGCATGTGTAATATGACATGATGATGACATGCATGTGTGATATGACATGATGATGACATGTATGGATCATATGGTATGATGATGATGATTATTCGAAGTCTATGCAATATACATATTATGATTGTGATGATGATGTATGATGGCATGTACATGGCTTCGAGGTAAGTATGTTGGAATGCATGTGTGAAGTGTATGATGTAATTGTTTGTATTGTTTAAATGCATGATTGGTGATTGGATTCCTTTACCAGCTGAGTGGTTGTACTCACCCCTTCGGGGACCAACATTTCAGATTAGCACGATGCCTCTCCCTGCCGTCACGCGGGGAGTGTTTTACGGCCTTCCGTCTGATGTGGAGGTCGAGCTGACATAGATCGATTGTCCCACCCAGCCGGGACTGACGTTCATCCGTGTGCGTGCGATTGTGTCCTATGATGTGGGTCTATCTGGAGGCCCAGTCATCCAGGAGTACGTGTCCGTCCACATTCGCCGTGACGGGGTGATGATGGGGATGCTGCCACCCCCACCGCCTGACGCACCGGGATGGGTGTGATGGCCTGCGTACGTGGAATAGGGGTTAGCAACTTTTTGGATGGCCGACACGAGTAGTCTGAGGGGAGATCGTTACACGTTTTATTTTGAGGGTCGTGTGTCTCTTTTTGAGGTTGAAGGCCGAGCACATAGATGAGTCTTGGCCTACCTTTTGTTGTACCGACCCGTGGGGAAAACCCCTCGCAAATATATATATATATATATGTAAATAAAAGTGGTTCGGCCTTGTGTTTTCTTTCAATCAAAATAGTCAGTGTGCATTGTGCTGTCGTGAGGGAAGCGGAGTGATGGTGAGACTCGTCTCTTATTTTCGCTATGAGCTGCGCAAATCCCTAAAGCCTTTTCAAAAAGAAAAATTTTTCGCCTAAGCTTCGGCCTGAGTTTCAATTCTTTCTTCTATCGCCGTATAAGTTGTTCTAGCCTTAGTTTCTTTTCACGTAGTATCTGTGGCGACTCTATCGGGTTTTGGGGGTGCCACAATACCCACGTTTGTTGTCCCCTTCAAATATCTAAGAATCCACTTCATAGCTTCCCAATGAGCTTTACTAGGACACTTCATATAGCGACTAACTACGATCACAGCTTGTGAAATATCAGGTCTAGTGCACACCATAGCATACATAATACTAACCACAACACTAGAATAAGGAACACGGGACATATGATCCTCCTCCTCCTCAGTCTGCGGTGATAATTTATCTGAAAGTTTAAAGTGCTTTGCTAAAAGTGTATTTACAGATTTTGCTGACTGCATATTAAAACGTGCCACGATCTTCTCAATATATTTCTTCTAAGATAGACATAAAACTCCTATAGCCCTGTCACGCAAAATCTCCATACCCAAAATTTTCTTTGCAGTACCTAAATCTTTCATTTCAAATTCAGCATTTAACCGCCTCTTCAGCACATAAATATCAGACATATTCTTAGCTACTATCAGCATATCATCAACATATAAAAGTAGATAAATCAAAGAACCATTCTCCAATCTCCTAAAGTAAACACAGCTATCCATCTGACTTTTTGTGTAGTCTTGACTAGCCATGAAAGCATCAAAACGTTTATAGCAATGCCTAGGAGACTGTTTCAGCCCATACAAAGATTTATTCAACAAGCAAACATGATCTTCCTTACCCGTAATAGCAAATCCCTCTGGTTGCCTCATGTAAATCCGCTCCTCCAACTCACCATGAAGAAACACACTTTTCACATCTAGTTGCTCTAACTCGAGATCTTGCGAAGCAACTAAGGCAAGTAAAACACGAATAGAAGTATGTCTTACCACAAGAGAGAACACTCATTGTAGTCAATGCCCTCACGTTGTGTATATCCCTTCGCCACAAGTCTCGCCTTATACCTCGTTGCCTCGACACCGGAAATGCCCTCTTTCCGTTTGAAGACCCATTTACTTCCGACAATCTTTTGGCTCTTGGGTACTTTGACCAGCTCCCATGTCTGATTTCGATGAAGTGATTCCATCTCTTCACTCATAGCCCCTAGCCACTGCAATAACTCTGAACTAGCCATCACCTCAAATTAGCCATCACCTCAAAGTAAGACGAAGGCTCATCTGTCTCCACCTCATCACCCACAGTCAATGCATAAGCAATATCTGTATAACCATAACGTATCGTTGATTTAATTTGCCTTCTCTGTCTGTCTGCGGCTATAGTGTGCTGCGGCTTTGCTGGTTGTTCACTATCACCGACTTTAGGAACTGCGGCTTCATCTGCAGTCTCAACTTCTGTTATCTTCGAGGTCTCCGGAGTCTCCACTTGAAGCTCCACCTCACTAATGATATGATCTGTCTTCTCTACTGGTTGTCTCAGAACTCTTCTGTTGAAGCATTGCAGTCTTGTTGAAGCTCACATCTCTACTGATTAGAAAACCGGGTGATCTGGGATCGGTGCACCACAACCGGTAGCCTTTCACCCCATGTGCATAACCCAGAAATATGCATTTCTTCGCCCTCGGCTCATGCTTACCATCACTCGCATGAGCATACGCTGGACATCCAAATATACGTAATCCAGAGTAATCAACAGGTTTCCCCAACCATACTTCCTCAAGAGTCTTCCACTCGATAGTAGACGATGGAGATTGATTAACCAGGTAACATGCCATGTTAATCACTTCGGCCCAACATTCCTTCCCAAGTCCTGCATGCGAAAGCATGCATCGAGTTTGCTCAAGCAAAGTTCTGTTCTTTCGTTCTGCCACGCCATTCTGCTGTGGTGTCCTAGGTACTGTGCGGTGTCTTATAATACCTTCTTTCTTGCAGAACTAAATAAAATCTTTATCACAGAACTCCATACCATTATCGGTTCTCAGGCACTTGATTTGTTTACCTGACTGCTTCTCAATCAATGCCTTAAATTTCTTGAACTGATCAAACACTTCATATTTGTGCTTCAGAAAGTATACCTATACCTTCCCCAAATAATCGTCGATAAATGTCAGCATATATCGGGCACCTCATTTCGAAGGAATCGAAGACAGGCCCCAGACGTCTGAGTGAATATATTCAACTGGTCATTTGGTCGAATGAATAACTGTAGTAAACTTAACTCGGTACTGCTTCCCAAAGATGTAGTGCTCACATAAGTCCAGCTTCCCTATCTTTTGACCCTTCAACAACCCCCTTTTACTCAGCATTGTCATACCTGCCTCACTTATATGCCCTAAACGCATATGTCATAATTGAGTCAAGTTAGAGTCTGACTCACCTGATGAAACTGCAGCGGTTTCAGTCACGGTCTCTCCCAATAGATGAAAGAGAGTATTCACTTTCTTCCCATTCATCATTATCATGGCACCTCGAGAGATCTTCAGTACTCCACCTTCAGTGGTGTACCTACATCTGATGTCATCAAGTGTCCCCAAAGAAATAAGATTCTTCTTGAGCTCCGGTACGTGCCTCACATCTGTCAATGTGCGCACCACCCCATCGTGCATCCGAATCCGAATTGTCCCTATCCCTATAGCCTTACAGACTGTATTATTCCCCAAAAGAACTCTACCACCATATATAGTTAGGTAAGTAGTAAACCAGTTCTTATAAGGCGTCATATGATAAGAACACCCTGAATTTAGCACCCATTCGTCTCTTGACGAAGTAGTAGTCACACATAAAACAACTTATGCATCACTATTGCTCCCCTCGGCAACGTTTGCCACACTGCTTGTGGTATTCTACCTATCAGCTTTATTCCTCCGCTTTGGACAATCGCTCATGATGTGCCCCTCCTCGTGACACTCAAAGCACTTCACGCGTCCCTTGGACTTTGTATGGCATGATTTCGATCTGCTTTTGCCTCTGTTGCTACTAGGCCCTCAATATTGTTCTCTATCCCGAATCGTCAGTGCTTGCGCTACTCCTTGCGCTAGATAGTCATCTCGCAACTTTATATGCCACTCTTTAGATAATAAGGCAGACTTGACCTCTTTTGAGGTAATTGTAGTACGCCCCTACAACAGTGAATCAGTAAAGTGCTCCTATGACTTTGGTAAAGAGGCTAACAACATCATGCCATGTTCATCATCAAGTATCTTACCGACGCTCTTTAGATCCATCATGAGTTTATTAAATTCATTTAGGTGGGTTTCGATAGACGTATCTTCAGTATATCTAAATTGAAACATCTTCTTCAACATGTACAAGCAATTGTTCAAACCTTTCTTCACATAGAGTGCTCGATATTTTGCCCATAATGATGCGGTATCCTTCTCCTCAGCAATATCTATTAAGATCTCATCCGACAAATTTAACATAATTGTGCCCTTTGCTCTTTCCATTAGCTCTACCCTCTCAGAGGCTTTCATTATAATTGGCAACTCATCTTCACCATCTAGTGCCTTGGCCAAACCTTGGGTTGCCAATAAAGCTCGCATCTTGATGCTCCATAACACAAAGTTATTGCTCCCGTTAAATTTCTAAATTTTAGATTTCCTCTCAGACATAATTGCAATAACAAAATTTCCAAATAATAATCAGACAAGCAAAAGCTCCAAATCACAATCAAGAAATCCAATCCCAAGCTCCGATACCAATTGTTGGAATATTATACGCAGAAACGACAAGATCTTGCAATTTACGTCAACATGAAATCACTAGAGAAATAAATGAGAAATAATAAGGACACCAAAAATTTATGTGATTCGGTCTGAGTATTGGTACCTACGTCCACGGGGAGAGCTAGCAGCAAATAATCCACTATAATCGAAGAATCAGAGTTTACAATCGCTCACACGCTCGAGTGTTTCCCACACCTAGATTTAACCCCAAACCCAAAATGTTTATAAATAAATAACTCACTTGGACATAAACTCACGGCACAAAAAAATACCACACATTCAAGTCGTACGCCAAAAAGAAAAGATCTCCAGCGTCTTTTTCTTTCTTTCGTGCCGCTCTCTCTCTCTCTCTCTCTCTCTCTCTCTCTCTCTCTCTCTCGGTGTGGACGTGCGGCGTGGACGTTCGACTTTCTTCTACGTAGGGCTTCGGTGGCTTCTTGCGGAAGGAAAAGAAGACCTACAAATATTTCTGCTTTTATACGTGTGCCCAGGTCAAAGTTTGACCTGGGCCCACCACGTTTTGGCTCCACGCGCCACGTTTTGGCTCCACGCGTGCAGAGGACTTCATCTTCACGACAAAGGGTCCTTATACGTATGTGCCCAAAGTCAACACTTTAACTCTGGGCCCCCACGATCCGATTGCCTTTTTTCGGATTCCACAGGCTTCCGTAGCAAAGAAGAAACTTTGTTCCCTTTTATTTTATATTTTATCTTTTGTAAATCTTCAAGAGTACAGCATATTTTCTTCTACTTGGGAAATCTTTATCAACAAAAAATCGGTTTAACAAATCATTTTCCGAATTCAAACTCGAGATATTAATTTAACAGTACCAATGGGTATATATATATATATATATATATATATAAAAGGGAAATTCTCTTTAGAAGACAACAAAGTGCTCAAAAGCAATGCGATCATGCTTTCTTTTGCTTTGGAAAATTAACCGACTTCCCACCCCATACTTTTCCCAACTTTCCACTTAGTGGAGACAAAAAGTGGCACTGCAACATTCGACAACAATAATTTTATTTATTTATTTAGATTAATATAATTAATTAATCACTCTGCCAATGCCTTTTCAACGAATCAATAGAGATTGATGGTGTATAGGAGGAGAAGTGGGGCTGAACGTAGTCCGCGTTGGAAGATATGCTCGAGATATTGAAGATTTGACGGGATTACAATTGATAGATTCGAGGTTGTAATTGATTGTCTAAATCAATCTAGGATTAGATTTGATACACCTAGATTAGAAAAAATATAGTATTTCCCTTTTATTGATCATTTTCTATATTAAATAATGATCCTCTTGTACATCGAGAATACAATCAATGAAGTGCAAACTACACAATTTTCCTCCACGATATTTATCTTCTTCTTGTTGCTTCCATTCCAATTTGTGACATGGTATCACAGCGAATGTTCTTGGCCGAGCTTCCGCACTTTTTCTTGATTGTCCTCTGAATAGTATTGCACCTTCGTTGTTGTAGGAACACTAACCTGCAAAAGAAGATTAACACTCCAATGTAGAAAGCGGTATCTAAATATCCTTAAAAAGAAACCCAAAAAACCCAATTTTTCCTTACCAACACCATGCCTAGAGAGCATTTGTCAACTTTTGAAGAGCGGACTCCAAAGGAGTCAATTGTGCAACAACATGCACTAGTCCAAGAACCTACCTTGGATCCACCTGCTGAGATTGTGAATCAAGAAGAAGGAATCCAGGCCTAGCCTAACTAGGGATAGCCGATCATAGGCCAGCCCACTTCGGGCAACCCATTGTAGGCTAGCTCGTTGTGGGCCAATCCATATGGTGGCTACCTGTTTAGATGGCACCTAACCCATGGTTCTATGCGCCCATACGAATAAGCCCATGGCCAATAAATCAAAGTTGCGAAGAATAGGCTCAACCTTGTGGATCCAGTGGAGGTCCACTGACCATGTTCAAGGCAAGCTTAGCCATCGGGCTGAATTTCTTTCATGAACGTCATGGGACTGAATCCCTACCCAGTTCCTCATCCTGGGTTTCTACCGTACTAGATCGTTGTCACCAACGATCGCCTAGAGTCCGACGACCCACTTTACATGTCAACAACTGAAGGATTGGAGCTGCGACTCATCAACCCAACAATTGTTCAGTTCGGCCAACTATTCGACCTGGTTGCAGGAGTTTCGATGAGTGTTGTCACTAAGGACAAAGACTAATTTATTGATAGAACGATACCAATTTCGTTTGATGAGCGTCTAGCGCGACTATGGATTAAATGCAATCAACTTGTCCAAACATGGATAAGAAATTGCATCAACCCCAAAGGTGCGGCCAGACTACCCCCGATAGAGGACTCATGAAAGATGTGGGAGAATATTAAAGATATTTATGGAAAACTAGATCGGGTTAAGATACTAACCCAACAACTTTCAGATCTGAAATAGGGCAATAAGACTATAGCCATGGTCTACAACAAGCTCTCAACCTTATGGAATAAGTCAGAAGCAATTGAGAGAAACTAAAGGGTTGGAATCGACTTTGCAATAATATCAAACCATGAGGGAGATGGGAAAAGTGACCAGATTTATCCTCATTTTGTATGAATCTTAACTCTCATTTTGGTCTCAAATCTTAACCGTGCAGACCATGCCAATGCTTTGTTGGATTTATTAGCTCGCCATTTAGGAGGAGAGCCAACGCCTTGCCACTTCTAATTACCCCAAGGTCAGAGATGGGGTCGTGTTCACAGCTCACCGAACACCTCATAGAGAGGGGCCGTGACTAAAGGGCAAAGAAAGAGGCGAGGGGGCAACTACGATTTCCTGGAGAAGACCCTAGAAACTTCAAGAGAGGGATGAACGGTCTGGATGTCATCGTGTGATCCAATGGCTCATGGGCGCCCTATCCACTAATTAGATTCAACGGCTCGCAAGGGCTCTTCTTAGCAGGATCAGACAGTTCAGGAGGCATTTTCCCATCATTTGGATCCAATGGCTCATGTGAAGCCACGATGGCTCCCATTTTTAAACCATCCAACAAGTCATCTTTCCCATGTCATCAAGCACATTAGGAATAATTTTAAAGAGAAATGTAAATTATATTGTGATTATTACAAATGTCAACATCATACAATTGATAATTGTTGGAAATTGCATGGTAAAATCAAATAAAAATGGAAAAAAAGAAGAAGGATTTTTCAATAATTTTTCAAGTCACAAGTCAACGCGTTGACAAATTTAATCAAGCAATTAGCTGTGATCAATAGCAAGTACTTTTGATGGCCTTGATGAAATTAGATGCTTCTGATAAAGTCGAAAGTTTTACAGGTCCTTCATATTGCTTGAAGAATTCAACTTCGAAGGACGCATGGATAATTGATTCGAGTGCTAATGACCACATTGTCTGCGATAAAAGTTTCTTTTCAAAAAAAAAAATTAACATTTCCTATCTCAGTTCAACTTCCAAATAGAAATGTCACATATGTCACAATGACGAGCACAATGAATCTTAGCCACCTCATCACACTCCGAAACATACTTTACGTTCTAGATTTTCATTTCAATCTCATATCAATTTCTAGAGTTTGTGAGAAAAAAATCTTGTCTTGTTCTATTCAATTCTGATAATTATTTCTTTTAGACTCTTTCAACTGACAAACTGATTGGCTTGTGTAGTATCTCACAAGAGCTATATTTTTGGATCAGTTTTCCTAGTGATTCCAAATTATCCTGTATTGAATTGAATAATCAATCATTGTGTGATATTGCTATCAATGATAAGAATTTCATTAATCATCAAAGATTGGATCATACTGCTTCTTTTACTTATCCTCAATGCCTTATCTGCCATTTGGCAAAGCAAGCTTGTGCACCTTTTCCAAATAGTTGTTCTCATGCAAAAAGCCTTTTTTTCCTTAATTCATGTTGATGTTTGGGGGCCTTATCACACACCACATCATGATGGTTCTCAATTTTTCCTTATAATCGAGGATGATTTCTCCCGTGCCACATGGGTATTTCTCACGCAATCACAAAGTCAAGTTCCTTTTCATATGAAAACATTCTCTTCTCTATCCAGAAATCAGTTTGGAAAATCTGTCCAAGATATTCGCCTTGACAATGGAAGAGAATTCTTCAATAGTTAATGTGCATCCTTTCTTCAAATGGAATTTTACATGAGAGCTCATGCACTAACACTCCACAACAGAATGGAATTGTTGAGCATAAACACCGTCATCTCTTAGAAGTAGCATGTGCTCTTAAATACCAAGTTTTTATTCCTGAAATTTTTGGGGGAGATTATGTGGTCACGGTAGCTTACCTAATCAATCATATGTCAAGTCATGTTCTTGATGGGAGAACACGATTTGAGATGCTCTATGGAATGAAACCAGAACTTCAACACCCGAAAATTTTTGATTGCTTATGTTACGTGACCATGATGGGACCTCAGGATAAAATGAGTCATTGGGCCTGTAAATGCATATTCATGAGATATCTGAGTCTCCAAAAGGGATGTTGGGTTTTTGAAACATCCACAAGAGATTTCTTTGTAAGAAGAGACGTCACTTTCCACGAGGAAATATTTCCTTTTCGTGATGAGTTATTTTTATCCAAATATTTTGACAGGGGCACAACTTCTCATCATTCTTTGTTTGACAAAGACTTATCTTCTGGACAATAGTATATGATTGCACCTCCAAAACATCCACCATAAGTTGCACTATCATCTCCAATGTCTAATGGGATTTCTACATCCACAACGGATGTGAATCATTCAAATATGCATCCTTTCCATGTCAAGTGGAGGAGCCTAACCCTTCTCTAATGGCAACCCCTTCAGCATATATCACCACTAAAGAATCATCTTCAATACAATAGCATGATCCACCATGATGATCCGGGCATGTTATCCGTCCACCCACCTAGACAAAAGATTATGTGTGTGCTGCCTTGAATTCACTAGGTATTCATTATCTTATTTCCTCATATGTCTTTATTCATCGGTTATTGTTGAATCATATGTGTTGTAATAGCTATGTATTTGAGGAACATGAACCATCTAATTATGACGAGGCAGTAAATGACTCACGTTGGTAAAAAGCCACGGAAACAGAATTGCATGCCTTGATGGAAAATAATACATGGTGTTGACACCTAAATTTTTGCCCAAAAATCATTTCCAAAAAAATGGGAACTTGTTTTTCCACAAAAATATTTCAAATTAAATTCTTGCATATAGATTATCTAGGCATTTAATATAGTGTTTTAAATGGAATATGGTTTTCCTTAAAAAAAAAAAATTAAATATATAAAAAAGGATAAAAAAAGATTAAAAAAAAAAGTTGGGGCCAATGATCTAAATGTGACTAGCCAAGCCCAGGAGGTCAGATTGGAATTAAAATGGCAAATTGGGGCTAAAATGCAATTTCCAAAAGTTGAGGGACCAATTTGCAAATTTTGCAAAATTTTGCCCGAACCCTTAAATCATCATCTTGGTCACCAATTAAGTTGAAATTGAACTTGGGCCAACTCGAATCAATTAAATCGGGCCAAAAAGACCAAGTTTGTATTGAAATGGGTATTTTTGGATAAGAAAATGGCCAACTTTGAGGGACTTTCTTGCAAAATTGAGTGAGTACAATTGTAAAAAATGGCCAATATCTTAAACTACTATACATGAGCTTGCTAATTGATCAAAAAACGCAGCCAAATTGATGGATTAAAGCACTCAAACGAGCTACCAAAACCCAGCCCACGGTTTGGTCTGATTTCGGAGTTGCTGAGTAAGCAACTTGGTGGCCCCACCATATCCTCCTCAGCTGCCCAAACAGCCCGATCTCTGCACGTGATGGAAGGCCATTATTGGTACTGCAAGTGGACAAACATTGGTTAGAGATAAGCTTTTGAAGGCACGGGAAAATCGCACCAAACCCGGACACTCAACATCTGCAGAAATTGAAAATCTGGCTAAGTCAGAAAGTTGTTGAAGCAACCCTATTGACAGGCTTGGTAGGTGGACAAAAGACCGACCAAAACTCCTCTAATTCAGTGGATAAGATCACGGAAGCAAGCTCTTGGAGGACACGAGAGAGAGAAGACGAGAAGGAGAGGGGAGAGCACACGGTCGTCCCCCAAAGAGGCCCTCAGAAGCAACTCCAGAAAAGGAAACCCAGAAATTCCAGACCGACCTAGAGAGAGAAAAGTGAGATTTTCACACACCTGCGGCAACAATTAGCCAAAACCTTCAACTAGAGAGTTAAACTTCACTCAAAGATCTTTCCAACCATAGATTGCACGTCCCAAATGGAGATCGGAAAGACCTCCTAAAGGCCCCCGAAATCTCTCCTCCTGGCGGGCTAAAAAAAGTCTGAATTTTTTCTAAGTGTTGAGCCCAGTTGGTCACGAGTGAGAGAAAGCGAGTGTTTTTGAGAAAGTTAAGAGACAAATGAGAAAATCCATGACTTAAAAGCCAACCTAGAATACATATAGTTTGGGTTGGTTTTAATTTGGCCAACAAAAGAGGTTTTGAAGCTTGATTTTGGAGGTTAATGAAAACCTTCGTTATCAGTTCTTTCTTTGCAGATCTTGTTTTCCAGTTGAAGAAGCCAACTTCCACGGGCCCCCGAGGATAATTTCTTGGTTTCTTGAGCAAAGAACCACTTGAAAGGGAAACTAAGAAGCAAGGTAAGCATCCTAGATATATTTTCTTTCGAGTTTGAGTACGTTTTGATCAGGAAAATCAAGAGGAAAACTAGCCCGGAAAACTGATTTCTGAGGCTGAAATTTTTCAAGTGTTTGGAATTTCTTCAAGAATTTTGCAAGTGTGCTTCTTAGAGAGGTCGTTTTGATGTCTTTCGGTGGGCCATTCTCTATGATTTTTGTTGCATTTGAAAGCTCATGTTACCTACTTTCACTCGGATTAAGTAGTGTTTCTCGTAGATCTTGCATGTGATAAGTGTCGGGGCTTAAACATGGGCATGCAACCTGTTTGTTTGACTTGGGTTCAAACCTAGAATTGTGAAATCAGACCAAACCCGCATATTTGAGGATGATTTTAGCTTAGTTATTTTGTGTTTTAAGCTATGATTTCTGTCTAATCTTGCTCCTTGCATGTGGTAGTATAATCTTGATACTTTATTTCCGCATGAGATTGCTTGTGAGTTGAGATTGAAGGCCACAAACATGGCCCGACGAAGCTGATTTGGGTAGATTGATGCACGCCAAGTGTTCGAAGAAATGCGCAAACCAAGTTTTGATCTTTAAACGATCGATTTGAGCTCGGTTCTTATTATTCATGTACTGGGAAGTCCCATATTAGTGTAAATTGGCATATATCGGTTTAAGGAATTATTTTTTAATAAAAATGAAAAAAAATGAAAATTTCAAAAAAATTGTAAAAATGATGGATGGTATCAAGTTATGATAGAAATGACATCTATGAAATTTTCCTAATTTTAAAAGTTCATTTTCTTAATTTAAATGATATTTTGGTATTTTTAGAACCATTTTTGTAAATAATCTATTATGCATAGATTAGAATTAATTAGAGTAATTGCATGCATCTAGAGTAATTTCATGCATATTTAAATTCTTATTTTGCTCACGGGGGTCCTGTCCCGGGGCGTGATAACAAGGCCATGTAATATTATTTGCCCGACTTGTATCGGGTTTTCATTTTCCGCATTTATTTTCAAGTTATTTCAATTTCTTGGATGTTTACTTATGCACCGCTTTTCATTAATTTGAGTGTAAATTTATTTTCTAGATTATGTTAGGATTAGTCTAGATATTAAAAAAAAACCTACAAAAAACATTTGCATGGACGCTTAGCGGTTTTGTAAGGATTATAATTGGTAATCAAGATTGTGTGGCCATTTAGATGAACAACCTTTCAAGTTAGTGGTACCGCAATGGCGCTAATAGAAACATTAGTGTAAACAAGTCCCCGTTCCTAGAAATCTCTGGTTGCGTAGGAATTGAGACAACACTCCCGCGTCTTGATTGGTTTCTAGCCGACCCCAATAGGCTAGTGGCGACTCCTAGAAGTACATAGGTTGTTAAGAATTAAAATTCAAAATCCAATGTCGCGCGAGGTATGGGCTTGGGAGAGCCTGCGCCTAATTTAGGGCCGTTGGTCCGCCTCTTTAGGCAAATACCCCTAAACCATTCTTTCTTTTCCCCCGAACGGAAAAAAGTGGTCGTGACACATGGGACATCGTTCCATTACCCTTTCATTGCAAATTGATTGATTGCAAATGGGTGTACAAGATTAAGTTTAGATTAGATGGTTCCGTTGAAAGATACAAGGCTTGATTAATGGCCAAAAGTTTCGCTCGACGAGAAGGTTTTGATTACCACGAAATCTTTTCTCTAGTGGTGAAAGATGTTATAATTTGCACCTTCTTGTCGATTACTGCATTCCGTGATTGGCCGCTACATCACATGGATGTTCACAACGCCTTCCTCCATGTTGATTTAGATGAGGAAATTTATATGGATCTTTCATCAGGTCTTTGAAAACAGGGGGAGTGTCACGCCCCGATCCTCGGGAACGCACCCATCCTTCTTCTTGGTCGATTTTAGAATGTGATATCCCAGGACTATGTATCGTCAACCCTTTCATTTATATTTGCACATGCGGAAGCAGTTATAAATCCCCAGACAATAAAACAATGGGATAGAAAAGCAGACCATATTTTTCATATTGAAATTCACAACCACACTTTTATGCACACACACCTCATAGTATCTTACAATACTATTAATATAGGTCTGATCTAACACCTATCCACAAATACACAAGGTTCACAAAACGGGATGAGATCTCAGTCCTCATCCGGGTCGTACTCGGGATCATCATCCCGATCCTCCTCAGACTCTTCTTCACTAAGTTCGTTTTCTTCAAGATCTTCATCCTCTACTGGCTCGTCATCAGGGTCATCCAACAGGTAATCCTCCTCCGGTCCCTTTACGGACCTGAAATGGTTATTCAATAACTAATGAGACTACGTCTCAGCGAGTTCTAATCCCCTAAGACCCGATTAATAAACCAATACACTATGGGTTGCCTAAACACGCATAGGTCAGAGGACTTACCTTGGCCTCAAATCTCACCTGCAAGTCAGTACAATACACAATAGGCACCCACTTGCTCAACACAAATCGAACTAATGATCAAGTCGATTACATGTCACCCAAATCAATACCCACGGTGGAATATCTAGAAGTCGGACCACGTGCATTCTCCAGGACGACATACCAAATTTCCGAGTCACGTGCATTCTCCAGGATGACATACTCAAACCTTGGGCCCATGTGCATTCTCTAAGGCGACCTCTTCGCCAAAGTGATGCATCAAGTCACCAAGCCACGTGCCCTTTTTCACGATGCCTTACTCAAACACTGGACCCACGTGCATTCTCTAAGGTACTAGTTCACCAAAGTGACACATCAGATCACCAAGCCATGTGTTCTTTTAGATGCCATACCAAAACGTTGAGCCCACGTGTATTATCTAAGGCACTAGTTCGCCAAAGTGATGCATCAGATCACTGAGCCACATGCCCTTTTTAGATGCCAATAC
Organism: Eucalyptus pauciflora; assembly: GCA_007663325.1. Classification (NCBI taxonomy): domain Eukaryota; kingdom Viridiplantae; phylum Streptophyta; class Magnoliopsida; order Myrtales; family Myrtaceae; genus Eucalyptus; species Eucalyptus pauciflora. Next base: position 1,923,855 of record VMYD01000067.1, read on the forward strand.
TTAATCACCGAACCAACGTACCCTTCTCCAAGTGATTTACTTTCTACCATGATTCCACTATGAAACAACTCCTTTCTCTATAGTTTGCCAATCTACTATCGATACCCAATTATTTCTCAATCAAATAATCGAAACAACTCAATAGGAATATATCCTAAAAATTCATAATTAAATCAATTCCATACAAATTGAAGCTCAATTAAATAAACGGACTACACCACGACAATCGGCATGGAATTCCGGTCACCGGCCATCCCGGTTGAATTTTCGGAAAAATAAATAAATAATTAAATTAATTTCGAAAATTAATTATTAAATACTAAAAATCCAATTTAGGCTCGTAATGCCTGATTGGAACCCGAGACGGGTCGGGAAAAATCCCGAGATACATTCAATAAATATTAGAAGCTCTCTACTTGCTAATGACTAAGTCTAACCACCTAACATGCATCATTAAGTCACTAATTTAATTATCTAAACTAATCTAATCACCTAATTGCATTTAAGTAACTCTAATCAACCCTAAGCATAATTAGCAAACTAAGAAAGCATTAGTGAGCAAAACTCACTTGGTTAAAAGCGAAGGCCGGATCACCGCGACGGCGGTCGAAACCCGAACTTTTGGCGGTGTCGACGGACACTCGGGCCGGGCCTACAAGCCTCACAAGCCCACAGCAAAAGCTGGGCTTGGGCCGAACTTGCTTGGGCCTCGCTGATTTGGGCTTCAAGTTGTGGGCTTGAAGATGGGCCGAAAATTAGGCTTGGGCTACTGCAAACTAGGCCAAATTCCAATGGGCCAAAATGCTGGATTTTTGGGCTTCCAATGGACCAATATTGCGGGCTTGTTGGGCTGCAGATTTGGACTCGTGGACGTGGGCCTGACTTCAACGCAAAATGACGGGCTGCCCAATGGAAATTCTTCGGTGGATCTTCAAACAGCAAGGGAAATGGACCTTGCTGGAATTCGCTTGCCGAAGACACGAGTTGGAGGAGGCAGACTGTGGATGCGTGGAAGCTTGGACGGCGCTGCTTCGCTTGGGCTTCACGCAGCTGGATTCGTGGTTCTTTGCTGGAGAGGAATTGATGAAAGCTGACTCGGCAGCTGCGGAGAGAGAGAGATCAACACTTGAAGGCTGCAAAGGATCGGTGGAGGATGTTGCTGGCGACAGATCCGTGCATGGGCGTGGGCTTTTGAGGGCAACCCAGGAGCTTCGGTGGGCTTGCTGTTGACCAAGCGTAGAGAAGCGACGGGGCCAGGAGATAGAGGGAAATGGGGGAGCAAATGGTAGTGGAGCAGAGTGGTTGCAGCTGTTGAGTCGCTCGGTCTTCGCTCAGTGGGGGCTGACGCACTAAGAGAGGGGGCAGTCACTGGATTTCTCATATTCTTTAGCTGTGGGCGTCGCACGAAATGGGGAGGGAGAGAGATAACTGTCCGATTGAGGTGAGGGAAAGAGAGATGGATAGAGATGAGAAGTGAGGGCTCCACCAAGCCTTGATTTTCCACAAGTCTATCCTTTTAGACTCACTCTTGGCCATGTATCATCCTTGGCTCACAATCACCCACACATACACCACTTACAACTTCTCAATTGGTGCATTTTGCTAGGTGGAAGGGAAAGCTACGAAATTGGCTTCCCTTGGCTTCAATTGCTCATCAAATCCCTCTTGATTCTCTCTCAATCGACTCCCATAATTTCAATTGGTACCTCAATGCCTCAATTGACAATTTTCCTCATCCAATAAACCATCTTGCATCTCAATTTTGCATCCAAAACTAATCCTCGGCTTGTTATGCACAAAAACGACCATGCGACAACTTTTTCTCAAAAAGTGTCGGGTGTCAGAAAAATCTTCTGAGACTGAGTCGACACTCCTAAAATTTATTGTGACATGACTGAAATTTCAATTTCTAAAATCGAACTTGAATTGGCGATTAATTTCAATTCGACGTGTTTTTAACATGACCTAGGTTACCGGGTAACTTTTAGACAATTTTTAGTGCAAATGACCCGTGGTCGATTCTCTTCAAGCCACTATGAACCCACTCGACTCATTGGCGACTCTCGGTTATTGTAAAAATCTCGAGGATTCAAATACGGACACAGGATACCAAAACAATAAGAAAATCAGTCTAGTGTTGGTCGACGAGAATTTTCCAATTTAGTGGTGTCACCCACGATTAGCCACACATCTCATTCGAACCGACCTATCTCTGATCTCAAATCGATTTATATCTGTGTCGTAATGACCTCTAAAGATGAACACGGTCGAGAAGCCGATTCTTGGTCGAATTCTCAAGTCTATTTGCCTTAAAATTCTTAATGGCTTCCCCAGATAGTCTAGTTATCTCGAGAGTGATTAGCTCTGAGAATAGCCCTATAGGCGCGTCAATGAAATGTATGATTTATTCAATAGAAAACATGATCGAAAATCTGGGATGTCATAGGGAGTCTGGGTTATGTTGTCTCTGCAAATCAATTTATGGTCTTAAATAGGCTTTCTGACTGTGGTACACCAAGTTCACCAATGCATTTATAACCGTGGGATTCAAACATTCTAGACATCATTATATCCTATTCACATGAACGAAAGGTATGTCATCCATCTACTTAATGATATATGTTTATGACATACTTATTATGGGAAATGATGAAAATGTTGTGAAGAATCTCAAATAATATTTACATTTCGCTTTTCATATTAAAGATTTGGGATCACCCAAATATTTCCTTGGAATTGAGATAGTTTGTTCAAACCAAGAGATCTCTCTTAGCCAATGGAAATTTGTATTGGAAATTATATCGGAAGCAGGTTTATCGGGATGTAAACCAATGGTTACCCCCATTGAACAGAATGTCAAGTTGATCATAGTTGATTATGGGCAAAAGAACGCTTCAAGTGCCATAACTTGGCACAAAGGGATACTTAAGTGCCATAACTACTTAAGTGCCACATTCCAAGAAAATGGATCACTTAAGTGCCACTCCGACCAAAACGGTAACGTGTCAATTTTTCGGCGAAGCGAGTCCAAAACGGCGTCGTTTTGATGCTGACGTGGTAAAAAATTTAATATAAAAATTAATTTAATTTAATTTAAAACTAAATTTATTTAAAAATTTAAAAATAAAAGTAAAAATATTTAAAATATTAATTAAAAAAAAATGTGGCGGCTAAGCCTCCCTCCCGCCGCTGGGAAGGGCCGGCAACGGGGGGGGAGGGTCGGTCGGGTCGCCGCCCCCAGCGACTCGGCGGTGCAGACTCCCGACCGAGCTCCGGAGCTCCGGGCACCACCGGTACCCTAGTAGGTGGCGTTGGCCCGGCGAGGGCGGCCGACCGGCGGGGGGAGCCGCTGCCATAGATCTTGGCGAGGGTCGCGGCCCTCGCCCAGATTCGGCGAGGGCTCACGGGCCCTTGCCGCCGGTTGGCTGGGGTCGCCGGCCCCTGGCTAGGGCCCAGCGACCTCGGCCGACCCTCCCCCCTCCATCGTCAGCCCTTCCAGGCGGTGGTAGGGAATCTCAGCCGCCGCCCTTTTTTTAAAAAAATTTTTAAATTTTTTTAAATTTTTAAATTTTTAAATATTTTTTACTTTTATTTTTAAATATTTTAACTTTTATTTTTAAAATTTTTATATAAATTTAGTTTTAAATTAAATTTAATTAATTTTTATATTAAATTTTTTGCCACTTCAGCATCAAAACGACGCTGTTTTGGACTCGCTCCGCTGGAAAATTGACATGTTAGCGTTTTGGCCAGATTTTGGCCGGAGTGGCACTTAAGTGATCCATTTTCTTGGAACGTGGCATTTAAATGTCACTTTCGTAAGTTATGACACTTAAGTGTCCCTTTGTGCCAAGTTATGGCACTCCAGGGGTCTGTGTCCCGTTGATTATGATACGGGTCTTCAATCTACAGATATCCATTACTCAAGGATCTATCAAGTTATCATAGACTAGTTGGGAAACTCATCTATCTTACTATGACCAGACAAGACAAGACATATGCTATACGATCCAAACACTCGGTCAATTCATATTCATGCATAGTCCAAAAAGCATCCTATGAATGTTGCGTTAGAGGTTATGGAGTTTTGAATTTTTCTTGTGACGCCTAGAGCGTCACTACTACACATGCTTTCTTATTTCGTTCCTTTTAATTATGCGAGCGGAAGACAGGTACAAGCGCCAATAACATATGCAAGCGGAAGACAAGTACAGGCGCCAATAACATAAATAGACTCTTGCATTTCACTATTCATATTTTATCCATTCTTACATGGGGATTCGTTACATTGCAATAACATAAATAGATTCTTGCATTTCACTATTCATATTTTATCCATTCTTACATGGGGATTCGTTACATTGCACTACTCATATATTGTTCTAACTATTTCAAAAAAGTATATACATATGCCTGGGAGGGGCCAAAAAGTGCCTATACTCCACTACCCAGCAAATCTCCATTCTATCCGACAAAAATCCAGATCGCGGCACTCCATCTACTTATGCACGGTCTGCCCCCATCATCTGCTCTGTCGTCCCTAAAACGAAATGGTCCGACAAACTCACCCTCATGATTAAGGAATCATGAGATGAAATGTGCGGGGATCCATTTTGGATTCCCGATATTGATCCATATGGTGGCCTCATGACGGGTGAATGTCAAATCAGTGTCTGAGTAAATCACTTCCTGGAACAGACCTTATACGTAGGCTTATACCTTATAACATGCAAGAGGTGGTACATCCATGATAATGATCTAAAAAAATACAATGGGGGTGAGCAAGGCCAATAACAGAAATAACTAAACCCTATACTACACGATCCACCCGCCACTCGGGTATAAGCTTAGTCACAAAACAAAACAAAACAAATCACACAATAATAACCCACCTAAACAGAATATATTCACACAAAATAAGCAAGGCAAGATATATGATATTAATTCAACTAGGATAAACAGTATTCGTACAATTCCTACACCACATATACGAACTCAAGCACAATTTAAACACAAAATCACACTCCCACTCCCATACCCGCATGCTTTATGAATTAGTTTCTCATGTAACCATTTCCTTCCCTCGAGTCACGGATTAAAACCGAGTCACTAGCTGGTCCGCTCAAGTCCCTTCTGGATCGCTGCTTGGACTTCCATGGGATATTAGCCATGTGCATTTCACTTTGAGGCATCTCGGTTCACTATCCAAGACATCCAAGTGTCGCAGGCCATAGGCATCCCGACTCTCCTTGGGCATCACTGGTTTGCTCACCGATAAACATTTCTTGTGTTTAACTCAATTCAAGCAATTCACATATTAAAATCTGAGTTACAACATACAATCACTATGACCATAAAACACATAATTCTGCCACAATTCAAGAACATGATCGCATCACTCTAAATCACATAATAAACACATTGTGAATTCCGAACCTTTTAGCCCCTTGCGGTTCACACCAAAACGAACCCATCTGGTAATCATAATTCAAATAAACTAAACACATCCAGCATCCGCAGTTTCCACAAACCTAACTCAAAGCCGATTCTCATGGCCCACATGCAAGACAGATCACAACTAACACTGACGACACACGTACATAACCAAGGTCAACACAATTTAGTGCACATGGCATACTCAAACTGAACGCAAAACAAGTACTCACAGTACACACAAAATCCGACCATAATTTAGCATTCACGGTACACACATAATCCGAACCTGATTTATCACTCACGGTACACACACATTGGCACAAAACAATTACTCACAGCTCATTCACACACAAGACCGAGCATTACTAATTAGTGTCCCTCAAACATGGTATTAACAATTTAAGATCATTTCTTAGTGTAGGATTTAATCATGGGCCTAAGTCGGCCCGGCCACGATGGGCCTAAGGGCCCGGCCCACGGGAATTAGGCCCGTGGAAAAGGGCACCTATAAAAGGGATAAGAAAGAGAATGAACGTACCTTTTCGCATTTAGTACGTTCATTTTTCTCTCCCAAGATTCTCTCTCTCTCTCCAAGGCCAAGAGGCGACGCCATCTCCACTCCACGGCGAATCTTCGACATCGGATCGAACGGAACTGAAATCTCTTCTTCAATACGGCATCGGTGTCTAATCTGTGGCCAACAAGGTACGCTCGAATTCCGTGGTGTGCTTTTGATCGGTGATACGTGACATTTCCGGGCTTATCTTCCGCATATGAATTAGGGGTTCGGTTTCGGTGCCGAATCCGGTTTTTCGGGGATCTATCGATCCCAACATTGGTATCAGAGCCCGTGTTAGCGTTTTCCCGACTTCTATGATGTTTCATGATGTTGTATGATGTTTCACGATTGATTTTTTCGCAAATGAACTTCGGCCGTACGGATCGGGGCAAGGAATCCCGACATCCGAGAGTTGTTCGCATATTTTTTCGATTTTTCGTAAGTCGAAACCAAAATCTGATGGCATAGGGAGGAAGGCGACGTCGAGACGAGTCCGGGAAGATGTCCTGCGTCGGCGGCGCCCGCCCGGGGACGCCGCCCCACCGCAGCGGCCGCAGCCGCTGCGACGTAGGCTGACGTTGAGGCGTGCTGGTTAGCGCACACGCCGGTGACGGCCTGCAACGCCGGTGAATCTGGCCGCGAACGCCGGCCGGGTCCATCTGATCGACGCTGGTCCGCGGACCGGCAGATGACGCCACTGTCGGCCGATGTAATGGCGTCGCGGCGATGGATGCCGTAGGAGGTGACGTCGACGCTGGCGTCGATGACTGAAAGTCTGCCGACGGCGGGCAAGCCGGCAACCCGACCCGACCGCCTGGCACGCGACGGCACGTGCAGGATGACGTCAGCACGCCACAAGACGCGGTCCGCGGCTGTGCGGTCGGTCCCGACGACCCAAGCGACCGATCGACCGTCCGGACCCGGTCCGACCAGCACGACGACCGTTGACCCGTTGACCCGACTCCGTTGACCGTTGACTTCGAAGGTTGACCCGTTGACTTCCGTTGACTGTTGACTTGACCGTTGACCGAAAAAAAAAGAAAAAAAAAAAGGAATTTGTTTCTTTTTTCAATTATGTCTATGTGGATTATATGTAATCCAAATTTTGTTCTGCATTCGTTGCAGGAACAATGCCTCCCCTTCAGTTACGTACGCCTATTCGCGTGATTACCGATAAACAAAAGGCAAAGCTTTCTAAGTTGATAGCTGAGTTGACTGATTATCGATGGGAGAAAGGTGACTTAATTGATCATGTTCTTGAAGTCAACGGGAAGATTCAACAGGTCATATGGAATGGTCATCCCATGTCGCAGTCAGAGATGGTGCGATTTTTCATTAACACTCTTCCACCTGAATGGCAAGATGTGTTGAATCGCATATGGGATGTCAACGGTGCTGCTTCATATAAGAAAATTGTGATAGATTTTGTAAACGAATATTACTGCATTGTTGCAAGGGAAAAGGTCAAGAAATTGACCAAAATAGGATCTTTCCCGGTTCGTGTGAAGGTTATTTGTAAAATGTATTAGCTGTTTTTTTTTTGTTAAGTGTGCTATGTGGACATCCTATGTAAATGTTATCTACCTGATTGTTGTTGATGTAGCAATCTATATGTTAGCAATATTGAGTGAAAGCATTATTATTATATTGTATGTCAATTATCTGCTGCTTTCTGTGATTGCTGGTTGCTGTGGGTAGTTAGCTGTGGGTAGTAATAGAAGTTTTTGTAGCTTCATAAGAATTGATTTTGCATATGACAATCATATTAATGATGATTTTAAGTTAGGATTTTTGGAGGATGATTGGAAACATAGTGACCTTTTGATTCTGAAACCTTACTTAAAATTATTAATTAATATGATGGGTTTTGTGCAAAATAGATGCATAAGTGATAGGCATTAATAAATCGTGCATGTATGTCTGATGTGTTCAGATCAATGGCTTCAGCCACAAATAGTATAGTTGTCGAGCTGAACAAAGGTGAAAAGCTCAATGATGACAACTATGAAATTTGGCAAATGAAAATTCAATGTGTGCTGGAAAAGCAAAAAGCACTAAAAGCTCTTGACCATGTAATGGAAGATCTAGAGGATGCTATGCGCCACCTTGAGTTAGCTGATCATCGCCTCAAGGCATTAGAGCATGAAACGAATATTTTCTGTGTTGCTTTAAGCTCAGAAGGGGCTTCATGCTCTAAGCGCAAGCGCATCGATTCGTTCAATATGTGGAAATGCAAGGGATCAAGTCCTTCTTGCAAGAAACCAAGAATTAACCAACAAAAGAGAGGAAAACGTCCTCATGTGAAGAATATCTTAAGGGTGAAATGTTACAACTGTGACCAGAAGGGTCACTATGCCCGCGATTGTCGCGAGCCAAAGAAGGTACACACCCTTGATACAATTGGGAACTTTGCATATGTGTCAAGTTCTGTATTCTTGACTGAATCTAATCCTCTGTGGACTATGGATTCAGGAGCGACAGACCATGTAGCGAAGGATAGAGGATCCTTCGTGGGATTCCGACGAGTACCTACTGGAACTAAGTGGATCTATGTGGGAAACAACTCCAGAGCTGAAGTGAAAGGAATTGGCACATGCCAACTGAATATGCGTGATGGACGCATTTTGTTCCTTCATAATGTGTTGTATGCTCCGGAGATTCGTCGGAATTTAGTGTCTGTTTTAGTGTTGGTTAAATTAGGTTTTAATATGAACTTCCATAATAAAGGTGTAGATTTGTATTTGTATACAAACTACTATGGTCATGGTTATTGTCTGGATGGTTTCATTGTATTGGATATTGATTATGTTAATGCAAATGTTTGTTATTCCCTTCTCACGTCTCCAAATTCATATGATAATGATGTGAATGTGTGGCATGCTAGACTTGGTCATATTGGCCAACAGCGTATGAACAGACTAGCCAAAGAGGGCTTGTTGGGCAATATTGAAAAAGTCGATTTGTCCATCTGTAAACATAGCCTAGAAGGGAAAACGATAAGGAAACCATTTGGAAAAGGTAAAAGAGCTGAATTTCCTCTGCATTTAATCCATTCTGATGTCTGTGGTCCAATGAATGTGAGAGGAAGGCATGGGGCTGTTTATTTCATCACTTTTATAAATGATTATACTCGATTCGGATATGTCTATTTGATTTCTCACAAATCTGAAGCAATAAGTTGTTTCAAAAGGTTTATGAACCTGGTAGAGAATCAATTAGACAAGAAAATAAAAGCATTGAGATCCGATCGAGGTCGAGAATATTTATCTGATGAGTTCAGAAAATTAAGTGATGAAAATGGAATAGAAAGACAATTGTCTATTCCAAATACTCCTCAACAAAATGATGTTGCAGAGAGAAGAAACAGAACCCTACTGGAAATGGTTAGGTCCATGATGGCACAAGCTAACTTACCTATCACTTTTTTGGAGTGATGCGTTGTTAACTGCTGCCTGTATACTTAACCGAGTGCCTTCCAAATCAGTTACTTCCACTCCATATGAGTTATGGACAGGTAGAAAACCGGACTTAAGTTTTCTTAAGCCATGGGGTTGTGCTGCCTATACACTTGAATCCTCTCACAAGTTTGGGAAATTGGGTCCCAAAGGAAAGAAGAGTATTTTCATAAGATACTCAGAACACTCAAAATGGTATGTGTTCATAGGTGAGCAGGAAAGTGGGAGTATAACTGAATTTGAATCACGGGATGTCACATTCTTAGAGGATGAATTTCCTTAAAAAGGGCGAAATAGGGGAAGACAACACCCTATTTGAAACCTCGGATCAAGATAATGATCTTAGTGGAGTTCGTCCAAGTGGGAGTAATATGAGAAGTGATGAATTGAATTCAACTCATTCTCAATTGCAACCATATGATGAGACGACATCATTATCTAATCCCAGTGGGAGCATAATGGGGAATGATGTGCAAAGAACACAAACTCCCATACGGCGAACAAGTCGCCAAAGTATTCCCCGTCGACGTTTTGACATTGAAGGGGAAACTTTTATGTTTGCTCCACAAGATGAGGATGAGCCTAGAAATATTAATGAGGCTCTGAATTGCCCTAGTAAAGAAAAAAATGGATTCATGCAATGGAAGAGGAAATGGAGTCAATGAAATCAAACCAAGTTTGGGAACTGGTTGATCTTCCAAAAGGACGCAGAGCTATTGGGAACAAGTGGGTTCTCAAAATAAAGCGAAAGGCTGATGGCTCGATAGAAAGGCATAAGGCTCGCCTTGTTGCGAAGGGGTATAATCAACAGGAATGAATTGATTATAAAGATACGTTTTCTCCTATAGTGAGATTTACCTCGATTCGCATTATTCTGGCAATAGTATATAGTATGGATCTTGAGTTACATCAGATAGATGTAAAGACTGCTTTCCTCAATGAAGAATTAGAGGAAGAAATTTACATGGAACAACCAACTGGTTTCATGGTAAAAGGCCAAGAAGAAAAGGTGTGTCGACTTTTGAGGTCGATATACGGCCTTAAGCAGTCATCGAGACAATGGTATATACGTTTTCATAATGCCATAATGGCATATGATTTCACAATGATTGATGAGGATCATTGTGTATATATCAAAAGATCCAAGGATCATTTTGTGATCATATCATTATATGTTGATGATATACTGATTGCCGAAAGCAATATGGAGTTTATTCATACTGTCAAGAGTTGGTTATCTTCCAACTTTGAGATGAAGGATATGGGTGAGGCTGCATACATTCTTGGAGTTAAGTTTTCAAGAGATCGTTCGAAGAGATCGTTGTCTCTTTCGCAAGAAACATATATAAATAAAGTTCTTGAACGATTTCGTATGCAAAATTGTAAACCCATAGACACTCCTATTGCAAAAGGTGAAGGATTGAGCCATAGACTGTGTCCAAGGACTCCACAAGAAAAGGAACAAATGAAACATGTTCCTTATGCTAGTGCGGTTGGGAGCTTGATGTACGCTATGATGTGTACAAGACCCGACATATGTTTTGCAGTTGGAATGGTGAGTAGATACCAATCCAATCCAGGTTCAACACATTGGAAAGCCGTTAAGAGAATACTGAGGTATCTAAAGGGAACTGCTGATTGTACGATGAGTTATCAAGGAAAGGATCTGCGACTCAAAGGCTATCCTGAAACTGTTTAGGGAGGAGGTTTAGACGAAAGGAAATCTACCTCTAGGTTTGTTTCCTTATTGAATAATGGCACCATATGTTGGAGCAGTAAGAAACAAACGTGTATAGCCTTGTCCACGATGGAAGATGAGTTCGTGGCATTATCAGCAGTAATATAAGAATGAGTTTGGCTTAAGAGATTTTTTGGATCACTTAGGTGTTATTAAGAAAGCTGCAAATCAATTATTAGTTAATTGTGATAGCCAAGCAGCTATAGCGTACACTAAAGATCCAAAATATCATGGCAAGACCAAACATATAGATACCAAGTATAAATTTGTCAAATATAATGTTGCACGAAAGGATGTGAACTTGCAGTACATATCTACGCATAGAATGGTAGCAGATCCTATGACAAAGCTAATACCTAGAGATGTGGTTTGTGGTCATGTAAAATCTCTAGGGTTGCGTAGAGTCTGATGTACTGGATTGTAATTTCCCTGAGTTGTTCACATGTATGAACTAGTGTTGTTTCATTATTAATGCCTATGAATCTTTTGTTTGATCTTTATGCATCTTAATGCTTAGTGCATTACATTATGTTGAGAAAGTATGTCGGACAGATAAGAGATTAGCCCACTCACACGGGTAATCGCCTCTATTTACTATGTGATAGATAGAGATGAGACTGTTTTTAAGCTTATTATCTAAGTGATAATCGAGAGCTCAAGCTTAAAATACGTATGTCACCTTAACTGAGTGTTAAGATGAGGACATAGTACTTACGATGTCCGAAAGTAAAATAACCCACACATTTTACTTTATCTGTCTAAGATGCCAGATGTGAGTTCTGATGAATTTTGTGAATGAGTAAATACGTGAACTCAAGTTAGACATTGGGTATGTCTGAACTATCATCTGTACGGTATTGATTGTGTAGACATACGCTCCATGGGAAAGGAGTTAATACCGTAATACGTATTTCATACTACATATGCATGAGACGACCTATAAGAGTGGCAAAAGTTATGATCTCAACTTTTAAGACGTGTGAGACTCTTGAGGAATAGAGTTCCTCAGTTTTTAGTGCCCTCATGACTCTTACTTATTCTCAAGATTTCTATTTAGTGTTTGCTATCTTAGAATGTTGCCAATGGTCATGAGATGATTCGATCTAATGGGATATTTCTAGAAAAGGAAGTTGAACTGAAATTGAGAGTTTGAAGGAAAGAGGAAGATCGGATTTGTAGAATCACATTGTGGTTTTGTATTCATAGGTCGACCAATTATGACTGTCTTTGGGATAATCATAATTGTGAATACAATATATATATCATTGGTTAAATGAGATTAAGAGAGATATAAATGTGATCGATCGATCTAGGGTACTGCATACTAAATTTACTCGGAAAATGATGCCCAATATGAGCTGCTATATATTCCTAACAGATGTATAGCAACGAGCTCTCAAAGTATGCTGGTCGCACGGATTATTCACCAATATGAATGTTGAAAGAGGAAAAGAGGGATTTTCAATTGATGGGCCTCAGTTGGGCCTATCCGCCCATGTTGGTTTTTTGAACCACCATGTGCGAGTGGGAGATGTAGGATTTAATCATGGGCCTAAGTCAGCCCGGCCACGATGGGCCTAAGGGCCCGGCCCACGGGAATTAGGCCCGTGGAAAAGAGCACCTATAAAAGGGATAAGAAAGAGAATGAACGTACCTTTTCGCATTTAGTACGTTCATTTTTTCTCTCCCAAGATTCTCTCTCTCTCTCCAAGGCCAAGAGGCGACGCCATCTCCACTCCACGGCGAATCTTCGACATCGGATCGAACGGAACTGAAATCTCTTCTTCAATACGGCATCGGTGTCTAATCTGTGGCCAACAAGGTACGCTCGAATCCGTGGTGTGCTTTTGATCGGTGATACGTGACATTCCCGGGCTTATCTTCCGCATATGAATTAGGGGTTCGGTTTCGGTGCCGAATCCGGTTTTTCGGGGATCTTTCGATCCCAACACTTAGGAAAATGAACATTTCTCTAGGCGCCGGCTCTCTTCAAGCTCTCGGTTCACCCAAAACCAACATGCATTGAACTTATTTCTAATGGTTCAGACCGCCTCTTTAACACAACATCTCTCTAGGTTCATATACGTGCACTCGTACCTCACACAATTAGTGTCTTAGAAAATATGTACACGACATGTCCATTTAAACATAGAGATGCATCAAACCAAGCCTTATTGCACGAGCTCAAGGAATCCATCAAACAACATCATCCGTAGGTCTCAACCTTGGTTCCAGCACTATGAAGCATCACCGTAGAATTTAACTGGCATGCATGAAAGATCACTAACTCAAGTCCCTACTCACAACCTAGAAGGAGTATATGCTCGGACCAGCATATTCACCAAGTAACAAGAAGATCAAGTGGCCTTGTACTTAGTGATTTTTCTTACTTGGTGGCTATATTAGAGTGGTTCTCCTTCCTCCTTGGATGCCTTGATTTAGAGAGATCCTTGTGTGAGGAACTTTAGAGAAAATGAAAAGAGTAGAGAAGAGAGTTTCGGTCGAGAGAGGAAAATGGGAGAGAAGAGAGTGAGTTTTTTGGGTTTTAATCCTTCATTTTGCATGTTTCTTACCAAGTGGAAGACATGAGAGACATTTGTCCAATTTGGTGCATGAGGCCGGCCATTTGTGAGGAGAAGAAGAACCCTTGCCTCTCTTCTTGCATGAAATTTGACAAATGTGGGAGGTAAGCAAGGCACTTATCTTGGATGAAGGAATTAGTAGGGCAAGATTAGTGGCCCATTTTCTCATCTCATGCATAGACCTGAATTGTCTATTTTGCCTCAATGAGTTTCGGCCACAATAAGCAAGAGAGGTTGTCCTAGTTGTTAAGATTAGTCAAATGGTTAGGTTAGTGCCACGTTATGAGAACCTATAATTACAATGTGTTCTCTAATTTTTCTAAGGCCATGGGATCACTAACAGTAATACTAAATGTAAAATTAAATTTAACGATTGCCAAATGGGAGATCGAAGAATTGTTCACTCTTAATACATAACCTTAGTACTATTATCTAATAACTAGTGTCGTTCTCTATCAATCGTGGTCAATCTGACCTTGATCATAATTCATTTCACATCTTTCATAACTTGAAGATAAACATTTCCAATTCAAAATCTCTTACTTAACAATAGTGATATTGAATTTCATAATCTACTTGTAGTCTTGGAATTGACAAAACTTAGGATGTCACACTTCTTTCTCACAAATGCAACATGAAATTGACAACTTACTGCGATGCAGATTAAGCGATCTGTCCTATCAGTCGAAAATCCGTCACTAGTTTTTGCATCAAACTTTGGGAACCGTTACTTCCATGAAAGACAAAGAAACACTATGTCCTTTATCATTAGCTAAAGCTAACTATTGATCCATAGCTAAAATTGTTTGTGTAAATAGTTTGATTACGAGGCCTACTTCTAGATATCGAAGTACAAGCCAAGGGACCGACTTTGCTATTTTGTGACAATGATTACGCATTTAAATTGGTGGCAAATCTCATAGTACATGAAGGAATGAAACACATAGAAGTCAACTATCACTTTGCCCAATAGAAAATACAAGAAGGTGTAATTGAGATAAGAGGGATCGGAATCACGAAACAACTTGTGGATATATTCACCAAGCCTTTATTTCAAAGGTAACATGCGTAACTCTTAAGCAAGCTAGGCGTCTTGGACATATACAAACCACCAGCTTGAGGGAGAGTATTGGAAGATATGCTTGAGATATCGGAGATTTGTCTAGATTATAGTTGATACATTCGAGATTGTAATTGATTGTTTGAATCAATCTAGAATTACATTTGATATACTTAGATTGAAATATATAGTCTTTCCTTTTTATTGATCATTTTTTATAATTATATATTGATCCTCTTATACATTGAGAATACAATCAATGAAGTGCAAAGTACACAATTTCCCTCCACAATATTTCTCTTCTTCTTGTCACTTCCATTTCAATTTGTGACGGTCCGGATTAGGCTCGTTTAGCATCTGACCGAGAGATTAATTCGCACAATGTTGGACTTCAATTTTTGGGATTGGGGATCAACCCTATCGAGCTTGGAACCAAGAATTGAATCGACCCTATTAGTCTAGTCTGATTCCAGAGGTAATCTGGGATCAACCGATTCTTCTTCTTTTTTTCCTTGAAAAGACTTGAAAAGAAAAACGTATTTTTTTTAAAATTATGTATCCATTTCCAACCTAGGAAAAAAAACGAAATTACATATCTGTCGATAATGCAATATTGATGATATAAATCAAACAAAAACCCAAGATAAGACAACAATAGAAATCTTCACTTGTCAAAAGTAACAAATCATAAGAGATGAATACGTGAAACAAAATAAACAATAAAAATTCAAAATACATAAGAAATATAAAACTTCATATTTTGTCCATTCATAAGAAGATTACTTCAAATTCTGAGCACTTTTTTTTTTTTTTGTCGATCATATTCTATTTATACTCTAACTCTCACTTTCAGACTTTTACCCTATCTCCTTGCAGGATGTGGGAGTCGAAACTCACACCTGAAACGAACTCGTCACCACCCTAACCCCCTTGAGAAAGTGGGGATTCAAACCCCCCACCTCCCCCTTCCATGTTGGAAGGGTGGCCATTGGGGCAAACCCTAGTGGTTCAAATTCTAAGCACTTGAAAACAAAACAAATAACAAACATTGTTAATACTTAACAATAGTTTTAAATTGAAATTACTATTAGTGCAATTGATAGAACGTTTCACAACTTATATTCATTCAACTTTAATATGTGAACTCTATTTATCGATGGCAATCTCCTTGGTAAGAATTCATATCTAAAAAAATCCAATCATTAGATATACAAAGTAATTAACAAGTAAAAAAAAATATAAATGACTTAGATTTACCCAATTCAAACTTTTCAACATTCTCAATGCACTCTTCAACATTAACAGATTTACCCAATCCAAATTGCCAAGCCATCCTCACTCCTTCAGGTGAAACTAATGTGGCATAGCCATCGCTATAATCAAATCAACAGCTTGTGATTGTCTTATTGTCTACAACCCTTGAATTCAATGAACTCAAAAGAGAGATCTGTTTCATCCCTAAGTCTAACTTATCCGAAACATGCATCTCTCGTCGCCAATCACAACCAAGTAAAAACACTCCATTCCAACAACATTAAGCACGTCATCCACAACACCTCGCAATAGATGAATTGACAAAAAAAAAAAAACAGATATGAAAAAGCGAAAAGAATCAGGAACACACTTGTGGGAGTGGAGATATAGCCAATTCAATCAATCACCGGAGGTAGAAGAGCGAAAGGAAGGAGGATAGGAAGAAAATCAATAGAGTAGGAAGAAGAAGAAAAGACAAACCTCGAAGAGATGAAAATGGAAGGTTTCGGCAATAATCTAAGATTGAGGTAGAGAATGAGAGGGAGACTCTGAGAAAGGAAAATGGCGGAAAAAGAGGAGGGACACTTATGGTTATCTACCTAAAGTTTAGACAAAAAAAAAACAAAAGATAATTACAGGATTGATTTGAGTTGAACCAATTAGGAACAAACCACAATACAAGTTCCAACAACTCTAGAATCAAGGATCAGCCCAGTCCCTCTAAAAATCGGATTAAGACTAATTGAGTTAGGCCGATTCAGGACCAGTTATGCTCCCCCCTTGGGAGAACAGCATAGATGCCATTACATGCGCTTAACTGTCATTTATTGTATTAACTACTTAATTAATGCTATGTGCGGTGAACACGTGGACGCAAGTGGTGACCAATGACCAAGCCAAGACAAGGATGAGAAGGAAACAGTTGGATCGACACCCACCTTTATTGTGATTTGTCAAAAAAGGTTTAGATTAAATTTGTCTTATTTCCTATCTACATCAACTGGAAAGTCTGGAAGTGTGATGTAGAAAGTCAGGAAAAGTATGTCAATTTACCAAAAAAAAAAGTGTGGTTACATTGCTTTTAATCACCATTCACAATTACAAAAGATCATGCCTTTTTAATCAATGCAATGCCGACTTAAATGAATATAGAGCTTGGTGTCAAATAGGTCATCAATAAGTTATCAATACGGAAATACTAGTCAATCACCACAATTATGGAACATCATATTATACAGCTATTGACATATGAGGGTGATTAGTTTACAATTATTACCAAGTGCTGGACATGAAATGAAGAAGATGGTGATGATGCCGATTAAAGATGGAGATAACCATTGACGATTAAATCCACTAGCATTCAAAGAATTATAACCACTTACAGATAACGTCGATATGCGATCATAAAGTCTAAAGTTTAGGAATTGCAATTATAATAATCTGTAATCACATAAAGAGTATTAACTACTTATAAGCAGTTCCGCTATGTAGACTCTTAAAGTCAGGGCGTGTGTATTATAGAGAAGATCCACGATCATCAACATAAATTTACATATCTTACAAGTTTCGATTTATTAATATATTTCCGTTTCCTGTAATTGCATTTATTTTCCTTTCTTGAGATTCAATTCATGTCCGAATCATCACTAAGCTAATTCACGAAAAAAAAAAAAACACAGAGAGATTAAGGATTAATATTTAGTGAAAGATACTTCACTACTTCCTAATGAAACAACCACTTCAATGAATCATGATTTTGACCACTTTCCTCTTTCCTCAAGAGAATTCTCCTTTCTATTTAAGTTAAGGACATCACTTCAATTTCACGAAGGTCTTCTTGCAAAAAGAGAGTGATTGAACAATAAAATAGACAGAACAAGAAAATAAATCGGACACTAGATATATATGGTTTGATTGTAATAACATATGTCCATAAAGAGAGCAACAACGAGTTTTGTTATAGATCAAGTGATACAACAAAGATTACAACTACACTCGAGTCACTCAAACACTCTTAGTGTTTCTCCAATCCCAATTACACTCAATATCTCATGCAATATTTAATTCTATAATTCCTCACAAAATAATATCTCAATCTCACAAATGAATTCACAAATCTTACCATAAGATTTAATTGGCTTCAACACATAAAAAACTCTTGGTGTAATTGAACCCACCTTCAAGCACTTGATATTCGATGCTTTAAGACAACATCAAGAGAAAAAAAAAAAAATCCCCCGGCATACACACACACATCAAAGCGAGCCCCTTGTTCTTTTTCCAACTTTAAGTAGGAGTTCATTTCCTTCTTTGTCAGACACGTGCTAGTCCCAGTGAAGGTGCAAGTCAAAGTCAAAGTTCTTTCTTGCGCCCACTTTGACCGAGTCAAAGTCTTCAAGCTTTTTGTCGAATCCTAATAGAAGTTGACTTTTGTTATTTCCTTTTCTATTTTCTTTACTTGGGCGACAATCTTGAAATCAATTCGGGCGTATGTTCTTTTCTTCGCCAACTTCACCTTCCCAAAGGAAGTTACGTTACCTTGCTTTGCTCAATTTTGAACATCCACAAAATATCCAGAATTTTAACTTTCCTTTTTTTTCAGGTCAAGTTTCATTCACGAGATAAAACTTGAGATATATTTTAACAGATCTAATGAGTATAATCATCTTTTTAAATTTTAAAAAAATTATTATTGCATTCAATTAAATTAAGTAAATTATGTTATATATATGTTACATTTCGAATAAAATATCAAGGGACAAATGCTAACGACTTTTTTTCGAGATAAGAATTTCTAAAACAAAAATTTCCCATTCGACAAAGAGTTTAGACGGAGAATGCAGTAATAGGAATGGGAGTCATATGGTAATGCTGAGAGGGGTAGCGAAAAAAGATCATTTTTTTCCTCTTTTCAAGTATTATCTTTCTCACCGATGACAATCCATTTCCCTCTGGATAAAGATTGCATGCTATTAACTTTCATAAGATCA
Source organism: Eucalyptus pauciflora (assembly GCA_007663325.1). Lineage (NCBI taxonomy): Eukaryota > Viridiplantae > Streptophyta > Magnoliopsida > Myrtales > Myrtaceae > Eucalyptus > Eucalyptus pauciflora. The sequence goes on from VMYD01000067.1 coordinate 1,942,929, forward strand.
TTTGCTAAATTACCCAAATATATTCCCCAATTGAACGGTATGTTAATCTATAATGTAATTAACAACTTAATATTTATAGGGAAAAGTGAACTTGAAATCTTAAAACTTATCACTAGTGACCATTAAAACTTTAAAAAAGTACAATCAAGTGACATTGATATGGCTTTTTGTCATTATTTCTCTCTTTTAAGTGACACTGACATAGCTAAAAAAAAAAAGAAGCTACTTGGTCTAAATATAATTTTTTGAATCTAAATATTCTTTAAAATAGATTACAAACACATCCAGCCAAAATGCAACTTGTGATTGCTTTCCGCAAATATGATTTTGGTATCTTCTTTTCAGACAGTCCCAATCCTAAAATGAGGTATTCACTGTTCTCAGCTATAAGTAGCAATATGACCGACTATGAGTAACTTTTGACCGAATATCCTGAATGAACAAAAAATAATCAAAAAGACGAGAAACCCCTAGATTCGTTTTTTTTTCCCCTTTTATTCCCGTGGGCACAAATCTTCAACGAATTATTTGTCTTCATCAAAGAAGGCAAACGAAGCATGCATTAAAGATCCTACAACGAATGCTAACGAAGGAGATTTTTCTCGCAAAAATACCAAGTAAGAAATAAAACAAGGAGAATGTGTTCAAAACATAACGTATAGACACGAAAGAGAGCAAGGAAATAACATACAGCGTATGTGCACAGTGCAAACAAGTGTCTTAATGTACATTTCCTCACTATTTGCAAAGTGGAAACAACTGTCATTGTGTATGTGGATTATGCACAGATTAGATAGCCTTAAGATTGAATATGTGTCAAAAAACAAAGGAGAGTACACTGTCACAAGAGCTCTCTGATTGTTGTTAATGGCCCGTCTACTCCTCTATTTATATGAAAAGGTATTCAGCATGGATTATCAAGTACAAATATCTAAAGGGACTGTCTTACAGACATGTTAGTTTTTGCATGATGGTGGTGGTGCTTAAACCTCCGTGGCTCGTACGAATATATCTACGGTAGAAATGCCGGTGTTCCCACTATATTTTCCACTAAATGTTCTTCGCAAACGACATATGAGTTGTGAGCACAATCATGCCCCATGACAAGGAACTTAACAATGGGAGGGAAAACAAGAAGGGATAAACAGAGTTGTCCAGGGAGTCAATCTAACATCTGCTACAAATGGAAAAGACAACCCGTATAGGACCAGTAAGGAAATTTGCGTCATAGAGGAGAAAAACAGCAAAGGAAGTTTACCCCGGCAATGGCAGTTCCTGTCCATGCCCACGCCAAAGGGAGTAGGTACCATGGGGCTTTTGAAATCACGAACAACCCAAATGCATAGGAAGTAACCGTTATCAAAACTGAAGTCCAGGCATTCACATCATCAATCACAAAAACCCTTGATCAAAATTTTTAGGGCAATAATTGTTAGAATCTTTGTTAAAAAGGTTTGTCGACACCTAAATTTTGCCCTTTTTATTTAGGACATGATCATATAGAGTCCTAAGTAAAGTGAAGTGAAGTGATGTAAAGTAAATAATTTTCATTAAAATGCATGGCATATAGATATTAGGAACATTTGCATTACTATTATTAATTATTATAATTTTCAAAAAAATTATTATTATAATAATTATTATTAAGAAAAGGGAAACGAAAAAATGAGACCTGCCTTCTCTCTGGTTTTTTTTTTGGGGGTTCTTCGGCTAGAAATCGGCAGAGAGATCCAACTGGAAGAGAGTGAGATTGAGCGGGAGAGAGGTGACTGTGTTCTCAAGTTCTTCGAGGGAGGCTGGAGACGGGGAGAGCAACGGAGAGAGTGAGAACAGAGATAGAGAGTGAGAGAGAGCGAGAAGCAGAGAGGGAAGAGTGAGGCCGCGAGTGAAGGGCCTCCTCTGGTAGCCGCTGCGTCTAGACCTCGGCCGCCGACTCTCGCCCAACGCGTGCCTCTCCCCACGGTAGGTCTCAGTGCGTTTCCTTTTGTTTTGTTTCGGGTTGTGTCGATTACCCGAGGATCTCGGCTCGGAGGCGTGTGAGACGATTGGGCGTGGTCCGATATGTCAAGCTCGTCCTCCATTCGCCGCCGCCGAGCCGGGTAGAGCCGCTGCCTCCACCACCCCTATTTTTATCTTGACTGCGAGCCCTCTGTTTTGCCCTGTTTTGGGCGATGTCAGGCCGGCGCTCGCGGCCGTTCAGCTCGTCAGAACTCCGGCCATCGTCACCCTTGCATTTTGTTTCCATAATCGTAGTCCGTCGTGCGTTGAGATTTCCAGCGCACGTTCGAGTCCCGGTTGAGCGGAAACCCCCCACGTTTCAGTAGTGTACTTTACCCGTTCGACAAAATGCCAGAACAAAGTCCGTCCAATTTAGTCTCAGATTCTGACTTGTTTAAGGGGCATTCGACTTTTCTCTGTTCAGTTCGATATTGTTCCAGATTATTGAGTGCACCTTCAGTCAAAATTTCGTTTCCATCGGGTCCGAATCTCTTAAAATTTTCGGTTGCCTTTGCTTGGTGCTTTGACATTGTCCTCGTGAATATCCTTGGAGTTGTGATCGTGATGTTTGGAGACGTTGGTGGCTCAAGGTGCGGGCTAATGGTGGCGTTTCCGTGAGTAAAGATCTTGTGGTGGTGACGGGTAATGATGGCCGAGTGTGTGGTGACCAACGGCGGTGGAGGTCCGGGGAATGAATGTGTCTAGCCGACTGTGAAAGGTGGTGTTCTGGTCTGAAATTTTGGGTTCTGAGTAGAGCCGTTAAATTGGTGGGTTGGGTCGGGTTTGGGTCGGGTCATTAATGGTCCGACCCAAATTGACCCATTAACTCATTTATGACCAATTTATACCTAATATAAATTTTTCAACCCATACCTGACCTGACTCATATTAATAAAATATTTTCATATTTAACCAAATTTAGAAAAAATTATTCCTATGTTTTTTTTTTTAAAATTAAAATACTTCCAAGTTTATTTCTTATATATATATATATATATATATATATATTATATTGCTAAAATAGTTTTATACAACACAAATTTAATGGACAAATCTATAATTTTTAAAATAATTATTTTAAAAGATCGAATTTTAATTATTTTTTTATTTTTAAAAAATTAAAATAGCCGGTGCCATTCAACTAGCTGCCAGAACGAGTTCACTTACCCTCTTTCTTTGTGCCTTTAGTGGGCCTATAAAATTAAAATTATTTTATTTTTTAAATATAATTTTCTTTTTCTTTTTTCTTTTTTCTTCTCCTTCTTCTTCTTCTTTGGCCAGCTACCGGCCACGACGACGGTCGGCGACCAACCACTGGCGAGCCTCGAGCTCGCCAGCGTCGGCGAGCTCGAGGCTCGCCAGATCAGCGAGGCTCGAGCCTCGCCTGACGCCGGTGAGCTTGAGTCTCGCCAGATCGACGAGGCTCAAGGCTCACCGGCGTCAGGCGAGCTCAAGCTTGCCTATCGCCAGAACTAGCTAGGCCGCCCGACATTGGCGAGCTCAAGGCTCGCCTGGCCGGTCGTCAGCCATCGCCGTGCCGGCGACTAGAAGGAGGAAGGAGAAAGAAAAAAAAAAGAAGAAGAAAGAAAAAGAAAAGAGAAAATTAAAATAAAAAAATTATAATTTCGATTTTTATAAAAAAAAAATTATAAAGTTAAAGAGGAAAGACAGAGATTATAAGGTTTTTGTTGAAAATGGATTCTCAACCCAACCCATTCAAAAAACCCACTTAAGACCCATCTATCTTAAACCTTTAATTATGAAACCCATTTAACTACTTTTTATCAAAAACAAGTGACCATTTATGACCCATTTATGATTTAAATGGGTCATATATGAGTCTATGACCCATTTTAACACCTCTAGTTCTAAGCGTGCTCGAAGAAGACAGGTCGTGGGATTGGAAAATTGGTAAGGGAGAGTAGTGGACTTTGGGCTCATTTAGACTTAGTGAGATTTGGGCTTGAAGTGTTAATTTGGGTGAATTTGGGCTTCGTTTTTACTCCAAGATTAATTAGTTTTGTGGGCTTATTTAGGCATAATGCACTTTAGGCTCATTTCGGCTTAGCGAACCTTGGGCTAGAGTAGTCATTAAAGCAAAGAGGGCTTTAGCATGGGCTTGGTGTAGCTTCAGTGGAAAGAGTGGGCTTACTTGGGAGTTTTTCCGAATTGGGCTTAGAAAGGGTAGAATCGGAGTGGGCTTCAGGTTAAGATTACTTGCGCCCTTTAGCCTAAACCGTGAGTCAAGTTCATCCCATATTTTTCGGATTATTAATTAAAAAAGTTAAAAAATTCAGAAAATTTAAAAAAATTGGAAAAAAAAAACTTAGAAATTAAATTTAAACCAGCTTTATTATATTTTTCATGTTATTTTTAGCTTAGAATTAGCTTAGTATAAAAAGAAAAAAAAAGTGAAAATCCATGATAAAAAAATGTACTTAAAATTAAACAAGATCTTAGGGCTTCACGATTTGAGTATTTTTAGAGACAAATGATAGGTTGTTGTTTGCGCATTTCCATTTCGACTATTATATAATTGTACACTTTCAATGTGTTGAGTATGGCCTCCCTTCAGCTTAATTAGAGATGACATGCTCTCTATTTAGTAATGTTAGATTCTTGCAATTTTTTTTATGCTTTCCTTAGTTGCTGATTGTTATTTTAATAATTGCACACCTGCATAATCATCTCATATATTAATGTATATGTTTAAAATCAATCCAAACTGTCTCAAAAAAAAAAAAATTCTAAACAAGATTAAGTATCGAAAAGGCACTAATTGATTAATTAGTGTAATCAAATCTCTAACCCTAGATTCTATGGATGCGTAAGAAGTGTGGAACACTTTCATGCCTTACTTGATTTCTAGCCAATCCTAATAGACTAGTGGTAACTCCCTTTTAGAAAATTCTCATAACGTCGATTTGAACATCTGACGTCACGCAAGGTTTACACTTATGAGAGCCCATGTCTAAATCATAGATCAAAGATCCATCTTTTAAGTAATACCCATAAACCTATTTTCCTCCGTTTCAAGGACTAGGTCATAACAGGGTGCGAAAAGCTCTTTCAACTACACTAGAAAGTTTCTTGTGACCATCTAGCCCTAGACATGACCAAATTGCAAATGATATCATTATCTTGTAGTAAAAAGCTTATGTAACAGTATTAAAGGAAACAATCATTTAGATGAGTATTGCCAAACGATAGGAGGATAATATGCAAACTAGGAACATTATTGGATATTTTAATATTGTTAAAATTATATCTTGAGTTTTAGTCGTTCACGAAATTCGATCCAATTGGATAAATGTCCAAAATTCAGCACGAGATATGCACTGATTACTTCTCGTCCAAGTTTGACTATGTCACTAGGAACTGTACCTGGACAAAGAAAGCAGCGTGAGGCCCAGGAGTAATTAGAAATGATTAAAAAAAAAAAAAAAGAGGAAAGGAACATAAATGCCCAGGGCTTGCTTTTTAGCCTAGAGTAGCCACACAGAAGGGGCAAAAAGAAGTGTGGGTTTCCCTCAGTAAATGAAGCCTTCCGAGGACTCCATGAAAGCAGCCGCACATAGGTTCTTCGGTCATGGGATTCCTCGAAGAAGAGGTGAGCACCGATTTATGGTCAATATAAGAGGGGAAATTGAGTCCGTCCTTGGCCCTAGGACCTTTGAAACCTATACTGTACAAGTTGATCTTAAGTACTAAGGCTTTAAGGTTGATTGGGGTTGGACCAATTCTATTATTTTTATTTCAAGTACTATGTATATAACCTAAAGTGCGTAGCCCCTCCTCTGCTTTTGCCCCTTACATCTCCCTCTTTTTGAATCTCACCCTTGCTCCCTCCCTCAATCTCGTATTCTTCTTGACCTCTTAGCAGCTTGATCTCTTTGTCTCTCTTCCTTTAGCAACGACTCTCCCTACTTGTTTATTCTTCGCCAATGTCTTTTTTATTTTTGGTCGAAATAGGAAATATTATAACACTAAGTTAAAGGATTACAACAGCCCGAAGCATGGGCATCCGTGTACAGAAGATCCGAAAGGAGGGGAGGGGGGGACAAAGTCCAGTTCGGTAATAAGTTGCCATGATAATGGACCTTAGCAGCCCAATTAGCCACAAAATTGGCTTCGCGCCTATAGTGACGAATTGTTAGGGTAAGGAAAAGGGAAAGCTTGGCCGCTGCTTCTGCAAGTAAAGGACGCATCTCCCATGGCGTCAATGATGGATGGTGAACCACATCTATCAAAGCAAGACAGTTAGATTCAAGCACAAGCCGGTCTTGATTTTTGCCGTGCTGTAACAGATAGTCAATAGTGATCAGGAATGCCTAGATCTCGTTGTGCAGAGTCGAGGTTGCTAAGAAATCGCAGGTAAAGTCGTGGAGGAGAGTTCTATTGTGATCTCTGAGTATACATGCCATAGCTCCTTTAGAACTCGTTTGTTGATATGCCCCATCAATATTGATTTTCACTTCGCCAGGATCTGGTGGTCGCCATAGCAGATTGGACTGGGACGTAGCTTGGGCTATACGCACCGGCGGTTGGGATGAAAGCGATGATATCTGTACCTGGGTGAGGGCTTCCTCGATGACCCTTGATGAGTTTGGCCATTGTTGGTGAAATATAAACCCATTTTGAGATTTTCAAATTTGCCATAACAATGCAGCGATGATCTCCACGGCAAGTAATTGACTCCGGCTTTCAAGCTATTCTATTAACCACTCATCCATTCTCTTAACTGATCATGGTGCAATGTGAATGACTATCTGTGGATGTGACCAAACCCAACGCATCCATGGACACAAAAGAAAAAGATGCTCTGTGGTTTCTGGTTTGTTTTGATTACATATAGGGCATGTTGGTACTGCCGTGACGTGCCTTTGAAATAGATTTTTTTTTTTTTTGTAGCTAGGGCATTGTGACAAACTGACCATAAGAAAGGGCGAATTTTTGGGGGTAATTTAACATTCCAAATGGCTTTCCAAAGAAGCGTAGGAGGTTGTATGATGAGGATGCTTGGTTATGATGAGTGCTGGTTATGTGTTATCGTATGGTATGGTAGGCACTTTTGACTGTGTAGTTGCCATTCTGAGTTTTTGTCCAAATAATATAATCAGTAGCATAAAGAGGGCGCACCTGTATGGAAAGAATTTCAACAATTGTGGGGGCGTCAAAGTTCTGAGTAAGAAGGGGGATGTTCCAGGTGCTGTTGGCTGAGTTGAATAGGTCAGCTACCATTTATGGAGCATTGCGAGCAACATGACCTCCTATAACCCCACTTGGAAGCCAACGATCTTCCCAAATTTTAATAGAATGTCCATTACCAACTGACCATTGCAAATTAGGTAAAATAGCATCCTTTCCAAGAAGAATACTCCACCATCCCCAGGATGGTTTGGAACCCTGATCAGCATGCAGAAAGTCCTGAGAGTGAAAATAAAGCCCTTTAAAAAGGGTGCTCCATAAGGAGGTTGGATGTTGAAGTAGTCTCCATGCTTGCTTACCAAGCATGGCTTTATTGAAGTCAAGCAGATCACGAAAGCTGAGACCCCCATTGTTCTTGCTCCTTTTAAGAGTTTCCCAATTCTTCCAATGTATGCATGATTTCTTTCCATCACTTTGCCACCAAAACCTAGCAATTTTCTACTCGATAGACTTGCAAATGGACACATGTATCTTAAAAATTGACATGGCATACTGAGGTATTGCTTGTACGACACCCTTTAGTAAAATTTCCTTACCACCCTTAGATATCAAGTTTTCTTTCCACCCTTCTATTTTGGCATTCACTCTTCCCAATAACCAAGCAAACATCTCTCTCTTAGATTTGCCCAAGTCAGATGGTATACCAAGATATTTGCCGGTCTTATTTAACATAGGTATTATGAGTTCTCGAGCAAGATTTTCCTTAAGGGTAAGAGGACAATCTTTACTAAACAAGATTCCGGATTTATTCCTATTAAATGCTTGACCAGTAGCAAAGCAATACTGATTGATGATGTTGGCCAAATTCTGACATTCAAGTAATTTACCATCTAAAAAGAAAATTGCATCATCTGCAAAAAACAAGTGAGCAAAGTGGGACACCACCTGTTCAATTTGATGCCTTTGAGAAGCCCCATGGTAACTGCTTGATTCATAAGATGAGATAGAACATTCGCCAATAGGATGAATAGATAGGGTGAAAGAGGATCGCCCTGTTGAATACCTCTGGATGGTTGGAAAAATCGAAGCTGTTCACCATTAAATTTAACACTAAAGGATATTGTCGTTATACATTGCATAACCCAATGTACCCATGTAGTGTGAAAAGCAATCTTGAGGAGATAATCTTGTAGGAAATCCCACTCAACCCGATCATATGCTTTTTGCATATCCATTTTCAAAACAGCTTGAAATTGACGCTTGCATTTTCTAATTTTAATCTGATGAAGCACCTCCTGCACTATTAAGATGTTGTCTTGTATTTGTCTTCCACTCACAAAGGCGCTTCAGGCGGTTTGCAAGCACCTTAGAAATAATTTTGTAGGCATAATTGCAAAGGCTGATTGGACAATATTGATCAAGCCTTTCAGGATGAGGGACCTTGGGAATGAGAGAGATGATAGTCCGATTTAGATCAGGTGGCATGACTCTAGATAAGAAGAATTGTTGCATGAATAACACTAGGTCATATTGAAGAATATCCCAATGGTTTTGAAAGAATAGTCCATTTAAACCGTCAGGACCCGGCACTTTGGTAACTTCCAACTGGAAAGTAGCATACTAAAATTCCTCCTTAGTAACCAGAGCTGTCAGGGACAGGTTCATTTCCTCTGTGATTATACAAGGACATTGACTCAAGATAGGGCCATAGTCGCGATGCCCCACTGTCTGATAGAGAGTAGAGAAGTAATTAGTTGTCATTTGTTTTAAAAGCTGAGGGTCACGCACCCACACCTGGTTGTCATCTTGCAGCATACTAATCTTGTTGCACTGTCGCCTCTGAATAGTAGTTGCATGGAAAAATCTAGTATTTTTATCGCAGCCAGTTTATCCTAGACCGCATAGCCCAATATTGTTCTTCCTATTGTCATAATTTCTGTATTTGCTGTTTCGGGTGAGAGATCAACGGCACATCATAATGGTGATGGGTTTGATTCACATACTGCTAAAGCTGCTGGTGTAATGCTACAAGTTGTTGGTGATTTTTTGAGAATTTGTTTCTACTCCATTGAGCTAGAGCAAAGGAAACCACCTTCAGTTTAGAGGTAAGTGAGGAGTTTGTTGGATGTTTGATCTCCATGATCGAGTTATAATGTCTCGGCAATCCAGGTCCTAGGTCCAGAAGGCTTCGAAAATGAAGGGCCGAGTCCTCCGATGAGGTAATCCGTCAGTAATTAAAAGCAATGGGCTATGGTCCGACCCCACAGCTGGTAAAGCAAACACTTTAGCCTCAGGAAAGGTAAGACGCAATTCCAAAGTGCAGAGAGCCCTATCTAATCTTTCCTTAACAAAATCATCACCAGCCCTATGATTCATCCAGGTAAATGAACATCCCTTACTTTCAATGTCCATGAGTGAACAATCATGCAATACATCCCTGAAAGATTGCATCATCTGCGAGTTAGCCAAATGCTCACCAACTTTTTCCCAATGATAGAGAATGTCGTTGAAGTCACCAATACAAAGCCATGGCAGATCGTTGAAGGCGCTAATGAGTCATAAGGTTGCCCAAAACTAAAGGCAATGCTGAAAAGTGGCCAGTGCATGAAGACAGGTTAGACGCATCCTCACACCATTTATGAGATCGGTAAACATAAAAAAACGCAGGGGAAGAGCTCGCCAAAGAAATGTCTAGCTGGTCATTCCAAAAAAGGGCCAGCCCACTAGCTAAACCAATAGGACTAAGAATAAGGAGCTAGGATACTTGAGTTGTTTTTGCGGACGTTGAAGTAAGACCTGCTGATTTTTGGTTTCCATCAAAAAGATACCATCGGGCCTCTCCTTAGACATTAGGGCTTTAAGGGACTGGATTGTCAGGGGGTTGCCCAACCCCTGACAGTTCCAACTCAAGAATTTCATTTGTCAATCAGTGGTTTTTTTGGGCAAGCCACCATAGCCTATTTTCCAGCTTTATTAGTTTAAAAAATAGGAGTGTCCATTGGTTGTGTTTCATCAATATTGTCATACTGATGTAGGCGTGATTCATATGGGGAATAACGCTTCAACTTTTTAGTAGTGCCTGCTTTGATATTGAGCTTGCTGTACTTTGGTCTCTTAGGATTGGAAGAGCCCACTCCCATGTCATGAATAGTTTTCACAGGTGCGAGTGCTAGATCTGTTACTGTTGAGTTTATATTTTGTGCTGGCTGACCTACAGGAGGTTGTTGTTGAGTAATGTTGGTTGTGCCTATGAGGAGAGGTCCAGCTGTCAGTTGAGGTAATGCTTTGTTTATTTCATTGCTTGGAGGCTGAATTGGTTCTAAGAGAGGTGCTGCTGGGGGAGTCTCAGGTACCACTTCTTCTGGCGAATCAAGTCTGTGTTGAGATGCGTAGAAAGTTTTCCAATATGAGCTATGCTCCCTCACTTATGCTCTTAACCATTGGCCATACGCCATATTTTCTTTGCCCTCCATCTTCGCATCATTAAATGGAATGTCTTTACAGTATGTTGCATAGTGTCCGAGTATGCCATAGGAATAACAAAAGTTTGACAGTCTCTCATAACGAAAGTCAAGCCAGAAAGCTTTACCATTTATTCTTATAAGCTAACCTATCTTCAAAGGTTCCTGGAGCTTAAGTTCAACCCTAGCTCTCCTTGCCTGCAGAAATGTTCCTTCCTTATTTTCAATCTGAACCTCCAGAACTTTGCCTATGTTTTGAACAGCCTTTTTTATTATATGTGCAAAACACCACTCCAATGGTAGACCAAAGACTTGCACCCAAAAGGCACAAGTGGAGAAATTATAACAGTGTAGTGGTGTGTTGGGAAGCCAAGGTTTAAATATCACTAAGTGGCTAGAGAAAAGCCACGGACCACCTTCCAAAACTCATTGTTTGTCGAAAGCAGATTTGAATTTGGCGACATATATACCAGCTTCCCGTGTAGATAATTCAACTTGGTCTGTTTTCCATGCACGCCTCAATGTATTTTGAAAGGCCTGAAAATTGATGGAAGGATTGGATAAGATTTGTCCTACCAGCATTAATTTGCATTCTTTAAGTTTCTCCACAGGTGGCGCCTCATCCCAATTGTCAATCCCTTGCTCCGGCCATAGGTGACCCAGTCGAGAACACAGGGCAGCCAGCCGAGATGCTTCATCCTAGTCGTGATCATCCATGAGGGCAGATGATAGGGCACATGCAACAGGGTTCAAGCAAGTTCAAGAGGAACAGTTGGCCATCGATTGTAAAATAAAGGGAAACAATTGAAGATAAACCCTCAAGGAGGGTGGAGATAAGACAGGGGAATACGAAATTCCATGAAACAGTAAAGGAAGACGATATCTTGGGTGAAGAAGAGTGGGGAATTAAACTGATTCTTCGAAAGATCACAATTCCGAGCAACGGACGATCGCAATTGTGGATGATGCCGATGAGGAAAAGCGAGGGATGGATAATGGTGAATTTAGGGTTTGAAGTGGTGAACTACCATTAGGGTAGAAAAAAGCTCTAGAGAAAAAGCTCTACATGACGAGAGGAGTTTTTTTCTTCTTAGCCAGTGTCGATCATCAGCAATGGAGACTCTAGAATCTCAACAATTTAGATTGACCTTCGTTCATTGTCAACATTTGCATCTCAAAGGCAAGTAGCTTGACACTTAATTTTGTGAGAAATAGAGGCCAAGAATCTTAACTTTAATGGCTACATTTATTTTGCATCTTCGTAGACAATCACAATAATAGTTTCTTTTTTTTGTTAATATTTGATAATTCAACATAAATACCATTAACTTTAACGAACTTCTTACCATTTGAAAATAAATAATAATAACAAAACGGAGCTTGTGATTAGGGTCTCCATCAAAATTTGTAATATCTTAACCTCCCTTCTCATGCTCGAAAAAAAGATGACAAATATGCGGATCTAACAGTGTGGCATTATGGGTTCTTATTTCAACTCTCACAGATCATATAAGTAGTGAGATTTCTTATCAATTTCACTAACAAGAATTTCAATTTAAAACTATTGTTAAGTATTAACTATGTTTGTTGTTTGCTTTGTTTTAGTGTTAATAATTTGAAGTACTCTTTAAAGAATGAATAAGATATGAAGTTGTACAATTCATGATTTATATTACATATTTTGAACCTTTTTTATTGTCTAATTTTATTTCACATGTTCGTCTTCTATGATTTGTTATTTTTGGCAAGTCGAGATTTGTGTTGTTACCTTATCTTCAATATTTGTTTGATTTGTACCAATGTTTGCAATTTGGTTGTTCAATATTGCAGTGTTAATGGATATATATTTTCAAAGAGTACATTTGTCTTTTCAAAGAAATACAAAAATGAAAAAAAAAAAAAATCAGTTGGTTCCTGTTTGACTTAGGAACTGGACAAAACCCACAAGTTAGTCTAGTCCTCAGTCCTAGGCTCAATGGGACCCCTGATCCAAAAAACTGGAGACTAACACTGTGCAAGTTGATTCCTGAATTAGATGTTGGACCAGCCCAATCTCGACTATGCTCACCCCACAAACAGGTTCAATCCCTTGCACATTGCTTCAGCTAGATGTGATGTTGAGATAGCGAGGGAGATTCTGAAGGCAGGTCGGCCTTTACACCTATGACTCTTGACGGGAAGGGATAGAAGAATCCCTTTACATCCTGCCGCCACAAACGGGGAGGTTGGTGTCTCAAAAGAATTGCTTTCAACTTTGGGAACGACTGCTTGGGAGGAGATGGCGCTTCAACCTTTTCTTTTTCAATTTTGTTTTGGTGTTGTTAATCGCCTTCGAAAGGGACGGTGGGTAAGAAAATAATTGAAGAAGATGAACGAAGAAGTTGAAGATGAGGAGGAATATGAAGAATCGTCCATGTTGGACTTCAAATTTTTGAAAAATGCCATGTCGAACATTAAAATTAAATAAAAAAAAAAGCCACATAAAACAAATCACTGGAATATATTGCCAAAGTTACATGACTGATCGTTTTTCCATCAATGTGAAACTCAAGTGATTGCTTGAAATGTTTTGGAACTGAAATAAGTATCCTACAAAAGTTATGACACTTCATGAGACATTTTCTTCTTCTTTTGAATTACAAACTCTTACATAGAATAATTAGTAACCCCTTCCATTCACAATGAATTTAGTCGAGTAGAGAACCAATCTAGTGGAATTCCTTGTCCGATTCTAACATTTGATTTTAGGTCAGTTTTTGGTCTATAAGAATTGTGTGATATCACGTTAGCTTGATTTGACATTTGAGTCATCTGCTTTTGTTGGCTTGTTCTTTTTTTTTTCTGTCAAAGGACCGGGACTTAGCTCACACTGTATTTGTGTGTATGGTGCTCTCCGGGGTCCAGCGGGACCGAGCGGTAGTTGGTAAAGGACCTCTTCTTGGACCCCTTATTCCTTGAACAAAATCTCTCTCTCTCTCTCTCTCTCTCACATGTTCAGATACCATTTTCATAAGACAAAAGCTGATGCCTGAATCAGCTAGAAAGGCCCAAAGAAAAACTCCAGGGTTTCTCTCGATCACATGTTCAGAGACCATTTTCACAAGATAAAAGCTGATGGCTGATGCCTGAATCGGCTAGAAAGGGCCCAAAAAAAAAAAAAAAACTCCAGGGTTGCTCTCATCAACAGTTGTGCATTCGAGATGACCCTTCAGGGAGTGGCAAAAGCGACGTGGCATGATGCCGCAACCTTCCCGACGAGAGGGAGTAAGCTAAGTCGATCAATTCCTCGAAACTTTTATTGAAGGGTGAAATTAAATGAATCGAGGAAGCCAATTTAAGAGAACAACGGTGTGTTCCTAGGAAGAAACATTACCAGACACAATTTTTCAAGGAAAGGACCGTAGAAAAGCTCGTTATTAATCCAATCATCAAAAAACTTACCCTAGCCAGACTCAATTTCATGAGCTTCAGGGCCCTTAGGAAATAAGACCAGCAATGGCTAAGACATCAAAGAGAGTAATTGTTGGGTTGTAGTTCATATTCCCCATCGACATGAAGACATGGGAGTACTTTTGGATGTAGCCATAGTTTGGGCTTTGAATCATTAATAGCTTTGGATATATAATCCATTTCTTTTATAATTGAGGGATGTAATAGAAGATGCGAGCTACTAATTATAGTAGAATCATCTGATAAATGTAATCCTAATTTAAGGATGAATCAAAATAAAAACATTGTATCTCAAATTTTCTTTCTTGTTTTTGCTATCAATTTCTTTGGGATTGTGCATTGAATCCTAATAGTAATCGACGAGGGCCTAAGGGGAAGAAAAAGACAGTTAGTTGAAGGTGACTAAAAGTTGAGTAAGGAACCTAACAAATTGAAACAAAAATGTTGGAAGATATGCAAGATCTATCTTTGGTTATGATCATGCATTAGATCAATTAGGGATTAGATTGGATCAATTAGGGATTAGATTGATTAGATTGAGATATCAATGTGATTGTAAAAATATATCATTTCCCTTTATTCATGTATCTTATGTATTATAATTACAGTACAATGTACATTGAATGTGATATAAAGAATACACAGAAAATCCCAAAATCTCTACAATCTCTTCTTCTCCTGTTTGTTCTTCACTTCTCTACATCTTCTGACATGGTATCAGAGCTTTGCTCTTGATTCCCGCTTCCGCACACCTTGATTGCTTGTCGCAGCTTCTTGATATGCAAAATCAGATCAAAGCAGAGAAGGAATCAAATTTTTTGTTAGAGAAGAAAGAAGTAAAGGAGGATACTTACCATGAATCCACCAGACAATTCATCTTCTGGCGTGGATACACCATTGACAGCAGAGACTATGTCTGCACAGCAAATACAGACAACAATTCCAACAATTTCAACAATCCAACCGCAAACTCAAGTTCCAAATCTGCCATGGCAGTATTACCCAGCTCAGTCTAACATGGGGCTGCCTATCTCCGGGCATCCTTACCAATGGGTACCATATCCATGGTACGTTGGGCAAGGCCCAAACGCATCATTGCCGGGGACTGGGAGCAGCCAGAGCAACCCCCAGTCCGACGGGAGTCCGCCTACCACGAATGGGGCAAACTCAGCCGTCGGTTCAGAACAAGTAAGCGGGACTAGTGAATCGGGTTTAGGGTCAAATCCCTACCCAAGCGTGGGTTTAGGGTCGAATCCCTACCCAGGAGTTTCTAATGCGGGTCATGGATATGGATTTAATGGATCGGGTGCAGGGGCGAACATTTACCCGAATTTTCCATCGGGTTTCCTTCCGTTTCCGATCAATGGCATCACTGGCCGACCAGAATCAGGCGACCCTTTGTATGTATCAAACGCCGATGGTCCAGAACTGAAATTAATCAGTTTACAACTAACCGGATCGGAAAATTATTCCAAATGGTCGCAAGATTTCCGGCGGGCTCTCGTGACGAAGGATAAAGACGGATTTCTTGACGGAGCAATACCCACACTGTCGGACGAGCGGCTGGCCAGGCACTGGAGAAAATGCAACCACCTCATCCGAACGTGGATCGGCAATTGCATTTCTCTAGAGGTGGCCGCCGGACTCCCTCTGACAGAAGACTCAAAAAAGATGTGGGATAGCATCAAAGAGATGTACGGGAAACTAGATCAAGCCAAAATCTTTTCTCTTGTGCAGGAATTAAGCGACTTAAAACAGGGAAATATGACCGTCACAGCCTGCTACAACAAATTATCATCCCTCTGGAATCAACTCGAAGCCACGGAGGAAAAGCTCGAGGGACCAGCAGACACGCTCCGACAATATAGATCGATGAAGGAGAGGGAGAAGACAACACGATTCATTCTGATTTTGAATGAAAATTATCTAACCTTTCGATCTCAGATCTTGGCGATGGATCCGGTGCCTCCCCTTGGCCGAATCTTTCAACTAGCTGTTCAAGAGGAAAACCAGAGACTCGCGGTTCCAGAGCAAACGCGAGGAAGCAACAACGTCGCCCTCGCGATGCGCGGCGTCCGGCGAGATTCGGGAAAAACCCTAGCCCAAGAGAGAGAGAATCGCGAATGGGGGCTAGGGTTCCAAGGAGAGACCGATCGTTCCTTTAAGAGAGAAGGAACGAACGGCCCAGATCATCTGCCAAGATCGGACGGTGCATAGGGGCTTTATCCGCACGGCGAATCGGACGGTGGACATTATCCCTTGGTGAAGAGATCCGACGGTTAGATTTATTCCTCATTAAAAGGATCAGATGGCCAGGATTATTCCTCATCAAGAGGATCGGACGGTCAGGTTTTTTCCGCATCTTTAAAGAATTTTGGTCAAAATTCAAAGGGCAGGGGTAAATTATATTGTGAATATTGCAAGCGCCCACATCATACCATAGACAATTGTTGGAAATTACATGGTAAGCCAGGAGAAAAAGGAAAGAAAAAAGAATTTGCTATAGCTTACCAGGTCATTGGACCAACCGGTCTGAATTATGATCAGCCTATTACAAATGGGCAATATCAGCAGCTGATGCAGGCTTTGGAAAAGGTCGATATTGGAAATAAGGGAGCAAGTTTTTCAGGTATTTCCTATTGCCTGATAAATTCTATTTCAAGAAAAGCTTGGATAATTGATTCAGGGGCAAGCGATCATATTGTTTGTGACAAGGGATTCTTTTCCAATATGCACAAGAAATTAGATACACCTATTTCTGTGCAATTGCCAAACGGGAATATTACTCATGTCACCATGACAGGGACTGTCCAATTGAGTCATCAAATTGTCCTTCAAAATGTTCTTTATGTCCCAGAATTCCAATTCAATCTTATTTATGTCTCCAAAGTCTGCATAGAAAATTCATGTCAAATATTCTTCGATTCTGACACCTGTATTTTTCAGGCCCGTTCGACTGGCAAACGGATGGGCTTGGGTAGTCTTTCCGAAGGGCTTTATTTTTGGATTAGTTACCCTAGTCATTTTGATTTATCTTCCCTGAATAAGAAATCGTTGTGTAATTTGTCTACCAATGATAAGAGTTTTCTTATGCATTCGTGAATGGGTCATAGTGCATTCTTTCCTTATTCTAAATGTGAAATATGCCCACTTGCAAAACAATCCCGAACTCCTTTTCGTTTTAGTACAACACGTTCTACTGAAATTTTTTCTCTAGTTCATATGGATGTTTGGGGACTATATCACACCCCACATAGGGATAGTTCACGTTATTTTCTCACAATTGTGGACGATTATTCTCGTGCCACATGGATATTCCTGATGCAGTCAAAAGCGCAGGTTGTTTCTCATCTAAAGATGTTTTTGGTCCTGACCAAAAATCAGTTTAGAAGGCTGATTCAGAAAATTCGGACTATAATGGGACGGAATTTTTTAATAATGATTGCCGTTCACTTTTTCTATCTCATGGCATTCTTCATGAAAGCTCCTGTGTTTACACTCCACAACAGAATGGAGTAGTAGAGCGCAAACATCGGCATCTCTTGGAAGTCGCCAGAGCACTAAAATTTCAGGGATCTATCCCAGAAAATTATTGGGGAGACCGTGTTCTCACAGCAGCTTATTTGATCAACCGAATGCCCACGCGGATACTGGATGGCAAATCGCCTTTCGAATTGCTTTATAGAAGGAGACCCACTTTAGATCATCTACGGGTCTTTGGCTGCCTATGTTATGCTGCAATAATGGGGCCTCGGGACAAAATGGGTCCTCGCGCTAGGAGATGCATATTCATGGGATATCCAAATCTGCAAAAGGGATATCGTGTTCTTGACATCAGAATAGGAGATTTTTTTACTAGTCGAGATGTTGTTTTTCATGAAAATATCTTTCCACTTCGTGAAAACTCATCTTCCCAAAACGACTTGGATGCTCCAACGGGTTCCCGCCGAAATCTAGATGAAGAAGAAGCATCCCCTGGTTTCTTTCTCACCACACAACCTGAAGCAGATCTTCCTTTCACTTTACCTAATTCTCCTCCAGACCGTTTTCTGGATAATGCTGCTGAAGACATCACAAATATGGACGACACCCATGAGATAAATACAGAGGGACAATCTTCATCTCCAGCACCAACAGCTCATCCACGTCGCTAAGGACGAGCCACAAAACCGCCAACCTGGACTAAAGATTATGTTTGTGCTTCACTTAACTCACCAGATATCTGCTATCCAATATCTTCTTACGTATGCTTTGATAAGCTTTCGTCATATCATCGATGTTGCATTAGTCGTATTTCCGATGCAAAAGAACCCTCTAGTTATGATGAAGCATCTAGAGATCCAAAGTGGCAACAGGCCATGGCAGCAGAGCTACAGGCCTTGACTGATAACCACACATGGGAATTAGTCAATCTTCCTCAAAACAGAAAGTCCATAGGATGCAAATGGGTGTATAAAATCAAATATCGATCTGATGGTTCTATTGAGTGTTACAAGGTTCGGTTGGTGGCTAAAGGATATACGCAACGCGAAGGTTTCGATTATCACGAGACTTTTTCCCCTGTTGCTAAAGACGTCACAGTTCGTTCTTTTCTATCAGTTGCAGCTATTCAAAATTGGTCTCTACATCAGATGGATGTTCACAACACCTTTCTTCATGGCGATTTAGATGAGGAGATCTATATGGATATTCCTCAGGGCATACAGAGACAGGGGGAGAAAATGGTATGTCGTCTCCGCAAATCCCTTTATGGACTAAAACAAGCTTCAAGACAATGGTATGCAAAGTTTGCAACTGCTCTCACAACTGCAGGTTTCAAACAATCCAAGCATGATTACGCCTTATTCACATGGACTGAAGGTATGTCATCTATCTACTTGATGATATATGTTGATGACATCCTCATCATGGGTAATGATGAAACTACAATAGAGCGTCTTAAGAAATATTTGCATGCCACATTTCATATAAAGGATCTGGGAGCACCAAAATACTTCCTTGGTATTGAAATCGCTCGATCCGACCAAGGGATTTCCCTCAGTCAACGGAAGTTTGTGTTGGAGATCATTTCAGAAGCTGGACTATCAGGATGCAAGCCGACAATTATTCCTATTGAACAAAACATCAAGTTAACCACAGCGGATTTTCTTGGAGGGATATCTCAGAAAGATGATCCTATACTCAAAGATCCGACAAGTTATCAGAAGCTTGTACGAAAGCTCATATATCTGACTATGACCAGACCTGATATTTCATATGCCGTGCAAACTCTCAGTCAATTTATGCACAGCCCGAAGGAGTCTCACATGAATGCTGCCTTGAAAGTTGTGAAATATTTAAAGAAATGCCCAGGACTCGGGATACTTCTGTCTAGGAGATGCAATATGGAATTGACAGGATACTGTGATGCAGATTATGCAACCTGCTCGATGAGTCGAAGATCGATTACTGGCTTTTGTATTAAAATCGGGGAATCTCTTCTTTCATGGAAAACCAAGAAACAAGCAACGGTCTCCCTATCTTCAGCTGAAGCAGAATATCGAGCTATGGCGAAAACTACTTGTGAAATTGTGTGGCTGCGGGGGTTACTTGGAGATCTTGGGATAAGGCTGCAAGGACCAACAAAACTGTTTTGCGACAATGATGCAGCTCTTAAACTCGCAGCAAATCCCGTGATGCATGAAAGAACGAAGCATATAGAGGTGGATTGACACTTTACACGAGAGAAGATTCGAGAAGGTATCATCGAGACAAGAGAAATTGGAACTGCAGAACAACCTGCTGACATCTTCACCAAACCTCTATGTCAAAGACAGCATACATATCTTCTAAGCAAGCTAGGAGTCTTGGATATCTACAAGCCACCAGCTTGAGGGGGAGTGTTGGAAGATATGCAAGATCTATCTTTGGTTATGATCATGCATTAGATCAATTAGGGATTAGATTGGATCAATTAGGGATTAGATTGATTAGATTGAGATATCAATGCGATTGTAAAAATATATCATTTCCCTTTATTCATGTATCTTCTGTATTATAATTACAGTACAATGTACATTGAATGTGATATAGAGAATACACAGAAAATCCCAAAACCTCTACAATCTCTTCTTCTCCTGTTTGTTCTTCACTTCTCTACATCTTCTGACAAAAAAGGTTCTAAAGCAATATTGACTTGGGCATGTTACCAAAAATGACACACACGGGGTTTTATCCTCATATACCATTGAAAGAAAATAATAAAGGCCCCGAATTTAGTATTTTTTTTTACCAGACACATTTCATTGTGGTGTCCCCATGAATAATAATATATTGTGAGCCACAAATTCTTAAAAAAGCGAGTCTCACAATAATTTATAATTATTTATAATTTCATTTTTTATAATCTAAAATAGACTATTATTATCACAGTACATTGAAGATTATTACGCAATCATTCCTTATTTTTCTTCTAGTTGGCAAGGGAAGCACCGAAGAAAGACATGAGGAATAAGAATAGACTTAAAGACGAAGGGATCAAGAACGACCTTACCAAAGTCGACGGCGAATTCACTGAGAAACTTCAATGAGAGTTTTGCTTCTTCTTCTGCATCAAGGTCAATGAAACGAGAAATACGTGTTTGAGAACAGTAGTTAAAAAAACGGTCAGCTTTCACAATGGGGACCATTGCAATAAAGTAGGAGAGAAAACTAGAGTGAAATCTGGAAAGTGAAAGGAAGAGCGGGAGTGAAGGTTGACGATGACTGAATTTGTCGAAAGCGAAGAGAAAATAGCGAAATCCTGGGAATGTGTATTGTAACGTCTAATAGAACATGCCCAGACAATGCGACAGGACGGTTTGTTGAAGGAAATGGCAGAAAAAAGGAGGATAATGGCAGCCAAAAATCTGGGACAAAATTGTGCATAAATTAAATGCTAGTCATTTTAATTCCAGAGAGAATAGTCGCTTTAAAATGAGGTTAATTTTACAAAAAATCTCAAAATTGATACATATTGAATATTTAAAAGTATTGATTGATTAATAAGTAATCAATTATTGTAAAAGAGGCATATATTTACATCAAAAATTGATTAACTGTTAAAACCGACCAAAAGCAAACTCTATCAATGAGAACATTGTTTGATCAAAGCAAAAATCATCATAAAACAAAACCGATGATAACTTGAAGAAATGGATAGCTTACCCACAAAGTCATCAATAGCAAACAGTGCAAAGATTATCGATAAACCATCAATAGAGTTATCGATAGCAAACTATTGTAGATTTTGATAATAAAGCAATGTCATTTACAAACAAAACGGAGGTTTGCCAACACCTCAGTTGAAGACAAGATAGTAAATCGACACAAGCACATGGCTACTGGGTAATTATTGTTTAAAGAGAGAGTACTCTATGTATTGTATTCTCTTAATCAATAAAAGAAATAAAGGATTACAAGAATACATACAATATATATATATATATATATATATATATATATATAAGATTAATTATTGACTATTTTAACCTTATTATTATTTCCTAACACTCCCCCTCAAGTTGGGATGTAGATATCAAACAATCCCAACTTGTTACATAAAAAAATTCACTCTATTTCCTTGTAAAGACTTGGTAAAAATATCTGTAAGTTGATCCTCCGTTCTTGTATGTTGAAGAGTGATCTCTCCTTTCTGAACTTTTTCTCGTATAAAGTGACAATCAGCCTCAATGTGCTTGGTTCGCTCATGGAAGACGGGATTGTTTGCAATATGAATAGCTGATTGATTGTCACAATATAATATCGATGGTTCTGATGTTGACATCCCAATTTCTGACAATAACATCCTCAACCAAAGCAATTCACTAGTCACATGTGCCATTGCTCTATATTCTGCTTCTACACTTGATCGAGAAACCACATGTTGTTTCTTACTCTTCCAGGCAACTAAATTACCTCCAAGAAATACACAATAACCCGATGTAGATCTTCTACTAGTAGAACATCTAGCCCAATCTGCATCAGAAAAACCTATGGTATTCAAGTGGCCATAATTCTTGAAAATTCGTCATTTACCTAGTGCTCATTTCAAGTATTTGATAATTCGAAGCACAACATCCTAGTGAGTAGTCCCAAGAGAACCCATGAATTGGCTTACAACACTAACGGCAAAAGATATATAAGGTCTCGTGACGGTAAGATAATTCAACTTACCAACTACTCTCTGATATTTCATTGGGTCATGTAATAATTCTCCATCTTTTGCATCAAGTTTCACATTGGGTTCCATAGAAGTATCAACCAGTTTTGCTCCAACAAGTCCAACCTCATCAAGAATGTCAAGAACATATTTTCTCTAAGTTAAATTTATACATGTATGCGAGTAGGCAACCTCAATACCTAGGAAATACCACAAACGTCCCATATCCGTAGTACTAAACCGTGTATGCATAAATTGTTTGAGTCATTGAATACCATCTGAATTACTGCCAGTAATGATAATATCATCCACATATACCACTAGAAGAATACAACTAGTTGAGGAGACAGAACTGAAGACTGAATGGTCTACTTGACAACACTTTAATCCAAACTTGATAACGGCATCACTAAACTTACCAAACCAAGCACGACGAGATTGCTTGAGTCCATACAATGCCTTATGTAAATGACATACCAAATTCTCCCCATGAGCAACAAATCCAGGTGGTTGCTCCATATACACCTCTTCAGCCAAATCACCATGTAGGAACGCATTTTTGATGTCTAATTGATGAAGAAACCATCCAAAATGCGCTACTAGAGAAATAAAGACATGAACATATGGAATTTTGGCTACAGGAGAAAAAGTGTCATCATAATCAACA
This sequence comes from Eucalyptus pauciflora, assembly GCA_007663325.1. NCBI lineage: Eukaryota > Viridiplantae > Streptophyta > Magnoliopsida > Myrtales > Myrtaceae > Eucalyptus > Eucalyptus pauciflora. The sequence goes on from VMYD01000067.1 coordinate 1,965,832, forward strand.
CCATATGTTTGAGTATATCCTTTAGTGACCAACCGTGCCTTCAATCAATTTACGGTGCCATTAGGGTGGACCTTAACCGTGAAAACCCAACGACAACCAACAGGTTGCTTTCCCACAGGAAGGGTAGTAAGCTTCCAAGTGCGATTCTCAATGAGTGCTTTTATTTCATCCTTCATGGCTTGTCTCCAACCAGGATGAGCAAGAGCTTCAGTAACACTGCTAGGCATAGACATAGAGGACAAGGACAAGATAAAAGTAGAGAAGGTAGGAGATAAACGATCATAAGACAAAAAGTTGCTAATAGGATGACGAGTACGAAGACGATCAAACAAACCAGAATAAAGTGTATAACGATTTACAAGACGCCTAACACAAGATCGTGTACCTTTTCGAGTAGCAATGGGTTGATCAAGATTAGGATCAGGGGATGGCACAGCAATCGATGAGAGATCAGATGAATCAGGTGATGGCTGTACTTCTGTAATGGGAGCTGTTCCTCGTCTATGGTAAGTTTGATTAGCAAATTGAAATCTTGTTGATGATACTGGAGGAAGTGAGATTGGTGGAGGGATTGGTAAGACACACTTGTCATTGTCAGGAGACACTGTAGAGACTGTTTGAGTACTATAGTATGGTTGGTCCTAAAAAAATGTCACATTTGCCGATACAAACACTCAGCGACTAGTAGGATTGTAACATTTATAGCTCTTCTGAGTTCAAGAGTACCCAACAAAGACACATTTGTCAGCACAAGGAGCCAACTTGTCAAGACCTGGAGTCAGAGAATGGACGAAGCAAACACATCCAAAGACATGTAGGGTAATGCAAAGGGAGGATGATTTGGATGTAAAATAGAGAAAGGTGTCTCCCCCTAAAGAACAAAAGTTGGAAGCCGATTAATTAAGAAGCAGGCTGTAAGAATAGCATGGCCCCAAAATGTTTTCGGACGATGCATGTGAAACATAAGACAACGAACAACGTAAAAAAGATGACGATTTTTACGTTCAGCTACAACATTTTGTTGTGGTGTATATGAACAGAAAGTTTGATGAATAATGCCATGGTTATTAAGAAAAGGTTGAAAACCAGAGGCAACAGCAAGATACTCTTTGGCATTATCGGACCGTAGAGTTTTCACAGAAGTATTATATTGATTCAGCACCTCAAAATAGAATTGACGAAAGCAATGAAAAATCTCAGTACGATCTTTTATTAAGAACAACTAAGTCATTCGGGAAAAATCATCCACAAATGTAACAAAGTACCGGAAACCAGATGTATCGGAAACACGGCACGGACCCCATATATCTAAATGAACCAACTCAAAGGGACTAGACACACGACTCTGAAAGCGAGAAGGAAAAGAGACTCTATGGTGTTTTCCAAATTGATAAGCTTCACACTCAAAAGTACTCACAGACTCAAACTCTAGAAACAATCGTTGAAGAATATTTGGTGGTGGATGACCAACGCGACAATGCATCCGATAGACATCAGTGGATGTGTGCTTCATAGCTACTACATCTATCACCTTCTTGTCTAGATAGTATAGGCCACTTGATTCATGTCTTCCACCAATCATCTGTCCAATCCTCAGATCCTGAAAAACACAATGAGAAGCAAAAAAGGTTACGGAACAATTTAGTTATTTAGTTAATGAACTAATAGAAATCAAATTATATGGAGATTTGAGATGAAGGACGGATGATAAAGAAAGAGAGGAACTCAAATAGGCATCTCTAGTGCCAGTAACTTGGGAAATTGAACCATCAGCTAATGTAATAAAGTTGGACACCCCAAGAGGTGTGGAATTTAACGAAGACAACAATTTAGAGTTACCAGCTATATGATGAGTAGCTCCAAAATCTATAACCCAGGAGTCTGACACTGTAGAAAGTAAACAGGATGAACTACCTTTTGAGCTATGTGCTAGAGTTGCAGTGGGAGCTGAAGTTCCTGTCACCTGTTGGGAGTGAATCCAAGCCTCATATTCTGCACGTGTCAATGTAACCGAATATTTTGTATTCTGCACATTAGTAGGATCTGATTGAACTGGTGAGGAAGAATCTTCCACTTTAGCAAATGCAGCAACTGTGGGTCGAAGCTCTGGATGAAGCATGTAGTAGTTAGCTTCAGTATGTCCAGCCCTCCGACAATGGTTACAATATCAAGAGCCATGGCTACCAATAATTCTATCATGCACCACGACTTCCACTCTAAATAAACCCTCGTCCATAACCTTGATAACCATGACCACGAGCTCCACGTCCACTAGAGCCATGAGAAATCATGGCACTTGTCTCTAAAGTTGTAGTGGAGATCTTGTCAGTAGGTGTCGAGCGTAAGGCTCGGGAGAAAACCTCATCAACTGTAGGAAGGGAGCTTTCGGACGTAATTTGCTGACGAAGGGAGGAATATTCAGGCCCTAGTGCTTTAAGAAATAGTATCACTCGAAGATCCTCCTGGTGTACATTCGGATCATTGGAAGCTAGAAGATAAGCATCTAGCTGTCAGCAATGTGTAGTGAAACGAGCATAATATTAAGATAAAGACTAATCTCCACGTTGAAGATTAAACAGGGCCTCCCATGTGTCACACACTCGTGTCATATTATTTTGGCCAGAATAAAGTAGATCACATTTATCCCAAACTTCCTTGGCAGAATTACATTAAATGAAGTGAGGGCTAATCTTCGGATCCATACTATTCCATAACGGTGTACTGATCATTGCATCTCCGGCAATCCAATCATCTACTTTACTTTGATTCGAGGGAAGTGTAGATGTAAGATAATCATGCTGTCTAGTTGCAGTAAGATAAACTTGTACAGCTTTAGGCCATGATGGATAGTTAGTGCCATCCAACTTGACAGATTGTTAATTGGAAATGCGTCAAACCAGTAGATGATCTAAAAGCCATTAGTATTAACTCCACTGAACTCCAATAATGCAATTAGCCAGACAAGTTGAACACAAGAATCGACCGAACCCAATAAGAACGACACAATAATCAAGCACTTAATTCCAGTTGTGCAATCAACCATAGAACAACAAACAGAAATAAGGGTTCAATCGGTCCACCGCTGAGTCAATATACTTCATTGAGAGGCCATAAGAACATACCAACCAGCACTTCAAAGATGACCGGAAACCATCCAACACTTGAAAGATTACTATGCGCATACCAACCGGCACTTCAAGAAACGATATACTTCAATGAGAATCCATGTAAGTATACTAGAAAACAACTTTTGATGCCCTTAGTTTGGGTCGATTTTTTTTTTTTCGATTTTTTTTTAAAAAAAAATTTCCAGGGTGAAACCCTTGTAGAACCAAAGGCTTCCAAAATCCTCAAGATATATGAAAAACACAGAATCTAGATCGCAAGACAAACAAAGACCAAATCGTGCAATCGGTCTTCAATCCCATCATCAAGAAAGAAGGCTGAACACATACCGATGACTAATTTGGATCTGGGTCTAGAGTTTAGACCTTAGAAAACCAGTGGACAGATCTGGATCTAGGGACGATGACTGAACGACAATGTGGGTGTTCTTTCTGCTCTGCGGTCTAGAAGAGAAGCACGCTGCGGCGGCGGCGGCGGAGGATTTGGATCTAGCGACGGCCTTCGCCACCGGGCTGTGGTGGTGGTGGGGTTGAAGTTTTAACCTTGCTCTGATACCATATTTAAAGAGTGAGTATTCTATGTATTGTATTTTCTTAATCAATAAAGGATTACAAGAATACATACAATATATAAATGAGTAACCTCTCAACATAAGATTAACTATTGACTATTTTAACCTTATTATTATTTCCTAACAATTATAACTATAATCTAAGAAATGTAACTTATTGTGGATAACTAATATTAAATTATAAGAGACTGTGTCTAGAATTTGTAACCTCCTATAAATAACTATAGAGGGTACTAGGATGTTATTCATTGACTCAAAAATCACTAACTGCATATAGATAATTGCTGATGATGAGATATAAAAACCCCTACGCAATCAATTACTGAAAATTTTGTACAGCACTTTAAATTTCCCGTACCCTTTTACCTTTCTCACATCTTTTAATTTCCAGTACCTGTATTTTAATTCCTTTACTTTTACAGCCACGTACATTCCTACCCTCAGGCAAGAATTCATTTTTCCTTAAATTTCACTAATTCCATCCTTTTTCAAGATTTTCACTTTTTTGAGAAACAATGTAGCGAACAATTCTTAACATTTAAATACCATTGTTGATCCCAGCTCGGTGATGTCTCGATTCTTGTGCTCGGTTATGGTAGCACTTTAGTGAAATTACGTTGATATTTCGGTGATATTTCGAAGGTCGGTGGAGCTTTTTGACTTCAGTGGTCTGCATATTTTATTGCCTAACCTTTCAGAGAAATTCGCCTTCGTCCTCCCCTGGTTCTTGATGTTTTCTTCATATTGAGAGCAATCGCAGAGCCAAAAATCGCCTGTCCTTAAGAAGCGTTCATCTTTTCTCACTAAATCTTGTTGCAATTATCTCTACGCTTTGGTTCAAATGTTGGTGAATGCAGCATAGAGGATCCACCGCAAATTGGACATCATCAAGGGGTCGCTTTGGTTCAAATCTGAACTTCGCCGTGCTAGGCCTGCTGTAAGCACGTAATCTGCGTAATCACACGACCTTGGGGGGGGGATCAAGTGCTGGTCCTTCTGGGATTTCTCTGTGATTACAGCTCTGAGCAGGATCGGCCCCAGATAGGACTGATTCTAGGCGTTGCTTTAATTACCATCATCTTGGCCACGATGCTGTGCGGACTGTAAGTGCTCTCCGTTCGGCTTATTTTCCACCGCTTGTTTGATGGGCTTCTGTTTTGAAGTCTCCTTAAACGCTTAAACTCAGGTTCAGGATAATTGGCAGGGTCCTGAGACAACTGACAAGAGTGAAGAAAAGCCGGAGGAGCTCAGAGGCAATGCTGAGCGTGGAAGATGAGCCACCAGGATACATGTACGAAGTGTTCTTGAGTTTCAGTGGATCAAACACACGCAACAACTTCACCAATTGCCTTTACCATAGATTGAGACTTGCTAGAGTCCATGTTTTCCTAGACAAAGAACAACTCTGAGTCAGCAAAGAAATCGATGGTGAGCTTTTGAAAGTGCTCAACAAGTCTCGGATCTACATTCCCATCTTCTCCCAGAATTATGCTACCAATTCGTGGTGTCTCGATGAGGTTGCGCACGTGGTGGAAGGCACCTAAAAGTCAGAGGGGAAGAAAGAGATACTTCCTATCTTCTATGACGTGGACCCTAACGATGTTAAGCTCAAAACTAAATTGTACAAAAAGGCCATACTCAAGTGCAAGAAGAAGTTTGGCTCTGATGCATTGAAGCGGTGGGAGGATGCGCTTGTGAAGGTCGCAAATCTAAAGGGATGGGAACTTAAAGGGAAAGGGTAATTTTCCTCAACCTTTGGTTATCATTAATAAGCGCAATAATTGCACTTCTCATTTAAAGAAAATTTCTCACCCCAAAATTCAAGAGTTAAAGACATTTTTTTTTTTTTTAACCACTGAGGGTTTGCCCCAGTGGCTACCCTTCCATCTTGGAAAGGGGAGGTTGGGGGTTCAAATCCCCATCTTCTCAGGGGGGATTGAGGTGGGGACGATTTCATTTCAGGAGTGAGTTTCGACTCCCACACCCTGCAAGGAGGCAAGGCAAAAGTCTGAGAGTGAGTGTTATAGTAGGATTAGTATAGGACCGACCAAAAAAAAAAGCCATTTTTTTCATTTGAAATTTGAATTAGAAGTTATGACAGCTAGAGCCGACAGAAATGATGTAGGATCCAGTAAAACAACCAAAGAAAAAGAAATTACGATGAGAGAAGAAATGCGCACTCCGCAGTGAGGACTCACTCGAGGAAAAGAAAAGGATAGGGCAGAAAAAGGATCCGCTTTGATCCAATTTATGAACAAATTCAGATGACTCTTACTTGAATGAACTATACCTGAATCCGGTCCGATTACCCGTCTGATAGGTCTAGAGAGAACTTGACAAATAAAATCTGTTCAGTTTTTTCCGCCAAAAATAAATCTTGTTTACTTAGAAAACAATGAAACAGTTTCACCTATCATGAATCTGTTGTGCTCTTTCAATTTTGCTTGAGACGCGAATTTATTGTGGTTTAATTTTGGATTTAACTCTTATATGAACATAATCCTATAAATTTAGCTCAATAGTACACAGTTTGGAATTTTTGTCACTGCACATTACTTTGTCGATCCAAGCATTATAAAAAAAGAAGAAGATTACCTTACCAAGTTTTGTGAATCTTACTCTGTTCACTCCATCAAGAATATCTCCTTCAAATGGATCGGCCCCTGCATTATGTCCAATACATCAAATTAAGCAACATTCCATAAATAATCAACGCATGCATTAACTGATTATAACGCTTAATTTATGTCGTAGTAACCGAAATGGTTGAGTTATTTAACCATATGGTCCCAAAAGACCTAGAGATCGTCATATCTGGAAGAAATTTGTACCTTTTGTTTCATGTCATTGACGAAAACAAAAGTTTCCCACTTTGCTGCAGCCATGGAGAACTAATTGAATTGGTTGTTGGAGAGGTATTGTGTAAGCTCAATGCCAGAAATGTGAATGTGCCTGAATATTGGGTTGAAGATCATCATTAGATAGGATACTAGAAAAGTTGGAAGGTGACTCTGATGGTGTAAGTTTCTTTGGTATTTATGGTATACGTGGAATTGGTCAAACAATACTTGTAAAGGTTGTGCTCAACAGAGTATCTTCTCATTTTGACAGTGTTTGTTTCCACAACAATATTTGAGAATCACCGCAACATGGTCTTATAAACATGCATAAAAAGTTATTAGCAAGTTTTGTGGGTCCTATAATTGTTGATCATGTCACAGACATTGGAGATGGGATGACTTGGATCAAGAGAGTATGTTCTTCTGAAAAAGTCCTCATTGTTCTAGATGATCTAGACAAGTGAGAGCAACTCAAAAAGCTAGCTGGAAATCTGATTGATTTGGTTCAGGTAGTAAGATCATCTTCACCACTAGAAACTTAGAGGTCTTGAAGAGTCAAATGGAATCATCCAGTGAAGAGGTCCTAAATCAACCTAAAGGAATTTTGGCATATGTTCATGAAATGGAATTTGATTGAGCACTTTGGTTGTTTTGTAAGCACGCATTCAGAAGAAACTCTCCCCTAGAAGGATATGATCATCTGCAAAGAAGATTATTTGTAGGGTGGGTATGCTTCCTTTAGCTATTGAGGTCATAAGGTCATTTCTTTATTGCCACAGCTTTGCTCTAGAGCAACATTCTAATAATAGAAAGCTATGGGAAGATACATTAAAGCAATTAAATGACAGTCCTTTTAAGGATGTTCGAGATGCATTAATAATAAGTTATGAAGGACCGGAGAATAAGCAAAAAGAAGTATTTCTTAATATTGCTTGCTTTTTCACCAACAGGACCTAACGTATCCAATTATCATGTGGGATGATTGCAATTACTATCCTCATAGTGCAATTAATGTCCTCCGCCTACTATCCTTGATAAAAATTGGACATGATAATAAGTTTTGGCTACATGAACAAGTTCGAGATATGGGAAGGCATATCATCCTTGAAGAATATCCTCGCAAAACTAGTAGGACGTGGATTCATAAGGATGCTATAAATCTACTAGAGAGAAAAGAGGTAAAATAGAAGAGTATGTCACATAATTTCTCTTTTGAAGGAGAAATTTGTTGAATATGATCATTTTACTCTATAGTTAGCTTTGTTCAACAGTGCATTTGTCTTGTTGGTGAGATAGCTCTCTCTCGAACGTTTTGGCCAAAAGGTCTTGTATATAGGTGGAGACAGACTAGATAGATTGCCTAGAAGTTAGCTTCGTTTTCTGGAGTCTATAGAATAGAAAATAGCATAACGAAAATTCTAAAACAACAACGCGCTGTTTCTATTGGAAGCTGAAATTTTTTGTCATTGGTGGCGATCGAAAATATTAAGTCTACTTGTCCGAGAAGGTGGGTGCCATGGTACGTTTGTTGTAGAAATTGTTTACCAGTGTCCACATGCTTCCTTTCTAGATAGCTCTATAAGAATGCTAAGTGTCGTGCACTCAAATTAATCTTGAGTCTCTATTGGAAGAGAAATGAAGATGTAAAAGCACTGCCTGACTTCTAATGGCTGCAGTTGCAACATTGGACTTGAAGAATTAGCTTTTAATGGCTGCAACTACAAAATCGTACTTGAAGAATTAGCTGATCTACCAAATCTAAGGTTTCTTCAAGCTAAAAGCATTGGTTTGTTTGGCAACTTTGAGAATATTGTTTTGAAACTATGTTGGCTTTCTTGGGAGGTGACACATAAATTTTATGCAGAGAATTTTCATTTTGCTAGCTTGGTCATACTAGACCTTTCTTGGAGCAATATCAAAGATAACTGGGATGGATGGAGCCAATTCCAGGTACGCCTTTCTCTATTAATCGTACCGAGAGACCAAGAAGAGCATTGTATGGGTAGAGAATTCATGTCTTCTTTCTTTATATCTTCACCAATCATTCACGCATTGTATATATTACTAGGAACTGAAATTATTTCACAAGAGTAACATCTACAATTTACAACGACCAGCTAGATGCATTAGAAAAAGAAGAGGAAGCTATAGAATCACATTATTTGGATTAAATCTTATGACATCCAAGTCATCTAGACTAAGTAAACCCACTTTTATTATAAAATTTCTTCTCCAATTATCCCATTTTTAACTTATGTTTCTTCAACTTTATCTTCTTCGCCAAACTTGTCGGCAATTGCACTCATGATATGATTCAATCTTTTACCATTTTCTTCTTCATCAAATTGCACTATGAGATTTCACCGAGCTATAAAAATAAGGATAATTAGGTTAAATTTCCATCCATATATGTATGCTGGGATGATTGACGTGTTTCATTCATTTTAATTCAATTTCCTTTACAGCAGACGACAAAAAAAGTGAAAGCTTTGGATTTAACGGGTTGCATTAAGTTGTTGAGGACACCTAACTTCTCTAACTTCTTGTCTTTGGAGATCTTAGTACTTGCTTGGTGCCCCCAAGTTGATCACAATTGACCGCTCCATCGGCAAGCCTGAACTCCTCAAAACTTTGAATATAGAGGGCTGTAGTAAATCTCTTGGGAAGTTGCCCTCAGAAGTTGGTTCTCCACCTTCTTTGACGCAGGTTGTCAGAAACCAATTCATTCAAACTGCGGAAAGTATCCAGAACGTGGTACGTTTGGAATTATCATGTGTATATTTGATAGTATAATGTGACATTTTTAGACGCAAATTTTGATTATACTGTAAGTTACTTCGTATAGAATGTTTCTCTTTCGGGGCTAAATTTTAGAAGATGGGAAAATATATAATAGGAATATATTTCGCCAATCACTGCCCAAATTATTATCCATTTTAGGACCCCAAAAACAACAAAAGTCATGGACCCCTTTTTATTTCAGGTTAAAAGAATTATACTTCATGTAATACTAGTTACATTATAATTTATTCCTAAAACTTCATTTGCACTACATTTTAATAATCAATTGATATTTTGTATGATGGGAAAAGTACCAAAAAAGTCATAAATCTATTATATCGATACCAATTCCGTCTTAAATTTTTTAATTGGACTAATTTAGTTCTAAAAAATTTCACATTAGTATAAATTCAGTCCATCCCATCAATTTTGACTAGCCAACGCTGACGTAACATTGGCCAGTGACTAGATGTTGACGTAGCAATTTTTAAATGATTATTAATTTTTTTCTATTATTTATTTTCTTTTCTTTTCTTTTTCGCCGGCGATTGCGAGAAAGTCCAAGGAGAAAGAAGAAGAAAAAGGAAAGGAAAAAAGAAAAGAAAAAGGGAAAAATAAAATAAAATAAATTTATTAATAAAAAATTATTTAAAAATTACCACGTCAGCGCCAATAAGGAGAAAATGTTTAGGACTATAAATGTAAAAAATTTTAAGACTAAATTGATCCGATTAAAAGGTTTATAACTAAATTGACCGATGTAATAAGTTTGTAATTTTTTTGGTACTTTTCCTTTTGTTTGATTCTTGTTTGAACTATTTTCAGATGGATTATCCATGTTGACAAGGATATCTTTTAACTGGTAGGAGAGAGCACTTACATAAGTATAAGGAAAAAGAAATAATAAGTGTGCCGCAAGTGTGCCTAGAGAGAGAAGTGAATCAATTAAGGAGAGATGCTAGGGATAATTAGGATATTTTCCTTTATTTTTTTACGTCTCTAGTAATTGTTTATCTCATTATCTGAGATAGTCATATAATAAGGCCTATAAATAAACTCATGTATTCTTCATTTTGGTTTATTAAAACACAGAGAAATATACATAAATTACACAAATTTCTATTATGCATATTTCTTATGTAGAGAAAATAAATAAATAAATAAAGACATTTTTATGCAAATTGATAATTATCTTGACTATTTTAAATACATGTTTGTAGATTTTGTTATATCATGTCATTGTGGTATATCTTAAAAAGAACATGATATATAAAAACTTCCAGATAAAAATTTGAAGTTGAAATCCTTATTTGGATTTTCTTCGTATGTAAGTAGAGATTATGGAGTGAAGTTGCACGCAAGAACCACCAATGTTGGGATTGTGCACAAGTGGATCTCACCTACTTGCACGTACCTACGCATCCATTCAACTTTAATTATTTGATGGATTTTGTTAACAAGTATCGCGGGTTAGGGCTGTCAACAAGGGCGGGACAATTACCAAAAAAGTCCTAAACCTATTGCAATTGTGCCAATTCAATCATAAACTTTTTTTTTACCAATTTAGTCCTAAATATTTTACAATTGTGTCAATTCAGTCCATCCGGCCAAAATCGGCCGGCCGGCGTTGACATGGACCCCGGTCGGCCTTCGAACGATTTTTTAATAATTTTTTCAATTTTTTTTTTCGAATTTTTAAAATTTTTTTTTTCCTATCTTCTTCTTCCTCTGGCCGGCGCCAACCAACCAGCCAGAGGCGAGGGCCGACGAGGCTGACCTTGCCGGCCACTAGTGAGGCTCGCCCTCGACGGCCACTAGCGAAGGCGAGCCTCACCCAACGACGGCGAGGCCGTCGTCGCCCAGCCAAAGCAAGGCTCGGCCTCGCCAGATCTGGCGACGGTGGCCTTGCCGTCATTGGGCGAGGCTCGCCTTCGCCAATGGCCGGCGGGGGCAAGCCTCGCCCAGCGACGACAGCCTCGCTAGCCATTGGCAAGGCTCGACCTCGCTGTCTCTGGGCGAGGCTCACCCCCGTCGGCAACTGGCGAAGGCGAGCCTCGCCCCCGTCGGCTACTGGTGAAGGTGAGCCTCACCCAGCGACGGCGAGGCCGCCGTCGCCTTGGCTGGGCGATGGCGGCCTCACCCAACCATGGCGAGGTCGAGCCTCGCCAGATCTGGCGACGGCGGCCTCGCCGTCGCTAGGCGAGGCTCGCCTTCGCCAGTGGCCGGCGGGGGTGAGCCTCGCTAGTGGCCGGCGAGGCTGACCTTGTCGGCCCTCGCCTCTAGCCGGCCAGACAGCGTCGGCCAAAGGAAGAAGAAGATAGGGAAAAAAATAAAAATAAAAAAATATTAAAAAATCGTTCGCCGGCAGGCCGGCGTCCACGTCAACGCCGGCTGGCCAATTTTGGCCGGATGGACTGAATTGGCACAATTGTAAAAGGTTTAGGACTAAATTGGCCAAAAATAAAAATTAGGACTGAATTGGCACAATAATAATAGGTTTAGGACTTTTTTGATAATTCTCCCCAACAAGGACCGCCAAAATATGGACCAAATTGAATGACCCGGACGGAGAGCTTCAGTTTCGCTTTTCGGGTTGGGTTTCCACTTGGTTCCCGTAAATGTTCAATTCTATTTCACGTCATAAACCTTAACCGACCTGAACACAATACTGATGCCATCCATCTCACCGAAAGTAATTGCTTGTTCTAGGTTGACGCCATCAATTAGATTGGCCATCAGTTCCCCACCATCACCTCCCTCAATCTGCTTGTCCTTCCACACATGGACTCGTGTCTCTCCATCACTCCCTCTCTATAGATTTTGATTCCCACACCCTTCACCGTTAATCTGGGCAAGGGTGGCCTTTATCGATGGTGGCCCTCATCCAGATTAAGGGCCTCCATCAGTTTGCATAATCGCTAATCAAATCGACCCATGTCTGCCCAAGTACAGATAGGTTGTGCAATCCAGTCTCAATTTAGGGTGAAGGTTGACACCGACATTGACAAAGCTTGGAGATGGTGACGGCGGACCCATAAAGCAGCCTACTCCATTAAGATAAATAGAGAATTGAATCAATTAAACACAATAATCTCATTGATACTTTGTACAATATAAAGTTATCTGAAACTGACCAAACCGCCATTGGTTTGGTCTGGTCTGACGGTTCAAACCATATTTTTGCTTACCCCTAGTTGTCGTAGACTTCACTTTTCGATTTGGTTGTAATCCAATGGGCTGATTTGTAGGCCCTGTCCTTTTCTTTCTCCTTGTGCCATGAAGATACATCTATCCCTGCCCCAATTTAGAGTCCAAGAAATGAGCCCAAAAAGACTTTCTTTCAGTGGATTTGGGCCTTTTTCCCCTCGCCAACAAAATGGACCAACCTTTCCATCCAAACCATGGAAGAGACTCAAAAGAGTGCATGAAAAAAAGAAAAGAGAAAAACAAAACCCATTCCTATTTCGATCACCTAATTAAGTTCCCTAATTAAAAAAGATCCATTTTTTCTAATTCGATTACCTAATTATGTTCCCTACATCTGAGTCTTTTCAAGTGCTTTCAACTCAATTGTGATTTAATGTCTATTGTTACTCAATAATTTATTCCCAAGTTACATCAATATGGAGAGAATAACAACTAAACTCCTAATAAACTGAGCCAATCATATATAATGAAATAGCATGAGAATTATAAAATCAAAGTAAACGTAATGAGGAGTGTTAGAATATTTAAATAATAAATTTTAACTAATAAACTACGACTTCATTTAGAAGCTTAAACTTTTAAAACAGTTGACACTAATCCTACAAAATCTCACAATGAGATTGTCCTATATAGACATGTTGATCATGAAGATAGCAAAGCAATGCTTAAGCAACGTTTCAAGGAAGGAGTCAAAAAGGACGGAAAGAAAAAGGCAAAAGCACATATGTCTATCTAGTCACTCTCAAAGATCACATTCTTAAGGGGAGCTAATATTGCTTAATGACACAGCTAGTGGTAAAGAAACCAAGGAAATCGAAGCCTTCTTCAACAATCAGTATCACCAATAACTGCAACAATTGGTATCAATACACGTGAATGTTATATTTTGAGGATGAAGAAAAGAGTAAAGATCAAGTATGGACAAATTTTGATGATACTTGAGTTGAATGGGGCCCAGATCTTGACAATCATGTTGAGGATGGAAGAAAATGTGAGTGTATGTGTTAAATTATGTCTCGAGTTTAAGTATTTGCAAAAACACGATTCGTTGGACAAGTAGAAGTTTGTGGGACTCCAAGAAGATTTACAAAAGAAAATAATAGCAAAAAAAGGAGGAAAGTTCTTCTTTGCTCTTGCGGAATCCAAATTGAAGAAAAGAAAAGTGAAGCCCTGCACGTGATTCCTTCTGCACATGAAGATTGGTTAATGGTGGGGCCCAAGGTCAAACCTTTGACCTTGGGCACGCGCACACACACACACGTATTTCATGCGTGGGTTTTCTTTACCCAATCAAGAAATGGAAAGAAGCTCTGCCACGTGAAGCCAAAAATAGGAGGTGGGCCCAGGTCAAACTTTGACGTGGGCACACGTATGAAAGCATAATCTAATTTCCTTTTTTGGGTGCTTGCTTGAAGTTGGTAAAACCCTATGTAGAAGAAGCGTTGTATGTCCGCCGAAGAGAAGCCACACGTCAAGCCGAAGATAGAGCCACGCTCGTTATACTTTGAGCCAAGGGACGCACGATATTTTTATGTTGTGAGTTTATACTTGTCGCGACCAAATTTTCGGGTGCACCACCTAAAATTAGGCTAATGGATTGCTAAGTCTAGACTTAGCTCGGGCTCTCCCAAGCCCATACCAACTCGCGATTTAAATTCAAATATCTAGCATGCAAAAAGGAGTCGCCACTAATCAGTTTACAGTAGGTCGATTAGACACCTAAGTAAAATAATGGGAGAATTATTTCACTGCTACGAACTAGAGATTTGTGAGTTCGGGGACTTGATTACACTAGCCTATCCTAGTACCCTTTCGGTACCTTTCTCTTTTTATTTCAAAAAAATGTTTTGCAGGCAGCTTAAATTGATTTCAATTTATCTTCTTAACATGTGAGGTGTTCATGCGGGTGTGCAAACCATCAATTTAACACCCAAGTAAAGCAATAAATAAATTGCAAAACTTACCTCAAAGAAACGAAAGCATCTGCAGTGTTAGATCAGAATTCACATCAGCAATCCTAGATATGATTTCTAATTAACAAACAATCACTCAATTTTTTGTTTTTCGTTTTTTTAATGAATATATAGTCCATATGCAATGCAATGTTTATAATCTAATATGAAATAATATGGCATGACAAAATGTCCTAAACTATATGAATGATTAAAAAAAACTAATGATTTTTTAATAAACATGCAATAATTAAATATGCAATCTAAATTAATAAAAATGACCTAATTCTAATGACGTGCAATTTCCAATTAAATGAACCTAATAATAAACCCTAAATGACGTGCATTTAGTGGGTCTAATTCTATATGACATGCACATGAATTTTCTATTCTAAAAAAAATGCAATATATTCTAGAAATTGAAACTAATTTATCCTAAGACAAATTTTTATGAAATTCGAAATTAAGGAAAATGCAAAACATAATTATCTCGATTAAGATTCTATCTAGTTTATATTAAGGATCGGGTCAGACTAAATCCTAATTTAATCTAAGATATTATCTTAACCTAACAAGTTCTATCCTAAGATGCAAAAATGAATCTAAACTTAAAATAAAACACGTAATTTAATCTAAAATGTCATGACGTGCAAATAATGCCTTAATTCCTAATTTTATATGAAATTCGAAATTAAAATTAAACATGCAATTCAGATAATAGAAAAAAAACTAACATCCTAAATGAGTGCACTTTTTCTTTTTCTTTTTCATGACTCAAAATAAAATCCCAATCTTAAACATGCAAGATAATTAAAAAAAAAAAAAACAAACCTAATCTTTTTTGGATTTTTTCTTTTATAAAAATAAAATTGACTTAAACACCACGACATCAAATCAAACAAGATAAGATTGATATTCAAAAATTGGTGAACCATATCTCACGCATGAGATCGGGTTGGTCAATTTTAAATAAATCGCAAATCGAATCCCAAGCGTGAGATTGGATTGGCGATTTTCCGTGCGATTGTGAGTCGGATTTTGGGCGCGAAAATCGGACTATCAATCGTATGCACGTTGTGAAATTAGGGATTAATCCCCGAATTCATGAGAATTCAAAATATTTTTGGATATGGCAATAACGAACAAATATTCAAAATAAATCACGATCCCATGGATCAAGTAATAAAATATGAAAAAACTCGAATCAATCAAGAATCTTACCTAGCTCTTGATATCGCGCATATAACTTTTCCAAATTGGGACCAAGTGCAATTGGACTAGGATCGCGATCGGTTTCTCGACGGCGAACGGCAACAAACGTTATGTGCACGGCGGTGATGCTTCACGGCGATGTGGTTGGCGGCAACAGCGACGAATGGCTCACAAGGGTGTTGCAATTATCGAATACCCGGACTCCTCGACAAAAGACAATTGTTGACGAACTCTGTTGGATCAGCAAAGTGAAAGAACACCACCAGTGAGCAATTGAGAACAAAGTTTTGCTTTTTCGCCCTCTCTTTGTTTTTTCCCTTTTTGTCTTGTAGCCGTATCTCCTCTTCATGAAATTGTGGCCGTCAAGTAATGATGGTCAGATCATGGGATAACCCATGTGACCATCCATGATCAAGAGGAATTGTAAAAATAATATAGTGGAGTATGTGATTTGCTCGAAGAAAAAGGGGGCAGCGGCTTGAATGTGATGAGGGGAGGAGAGAAATATTGTAAAAAATCTGAATTGACGTAGTCGCTTCTCTCTCTCTCAATTGTGGCCGTATGTTCAATATGTGTGCCCCCTACCAAAAAAAAAAACATACGCACATCCTCTTTTATAGTTGAAAAATTAGGATCTCAATTTCTTCTTCGAATTCATATCCATAATATTTTTTCACCAATTTTGTCACATATTGATAAGGGCTCAAGATTATGATAAATTTTTTCCTTAAATCTAAATCTTGCAAAAATATATTGCAATATCTTTTCACACATCTGCCTTATCTAAAGATATTCTAAAAAAATCCAATCGCATATCGAAAATTTCAAATTCCCATTTTTTCACGAGATAATTTTCGATCATTAAAAATATGGGCTTGGGCCGACTTGCTCGTTTCATGGGCCTGATCCATCTAATTTGAACTCATCCGCTACTGGTCCAATAAAATGCAAACTAAATCTATATGCTATGCAATTAATAAAATTAACCCCTAATTTTCTATGCAATAAAATAAATAAACTAAATTGCCAAAATTTAGGTGTTAACAATACCCAAGTGAGTTGTTTATTTATAAACACTTTGGGTTTGGGGTTAAATCTAGATGTGGGAAATACTTGAGCGTTTGAACAATTGTAAATTATGATTCTCCGATTATAGTTAATTATTTGCTGCTGGCTCTCCCCGTGGATGTAGGTACCGATACTCGGACTAAACAACGTAAATTTTCGGTGTCCTTATTTTTCTCGTTTATTTCTCTAGCGATTTCGTATTGACGTAAATTGCAAGATCATGTCGTTTCCGCATATTATATCCCAACAATTGGTATCAAAGCTTGGGATCATATTATTTGATTGTGATTTGGAGCTTTTACTTGTCTGATTATTATCTGGAAATTATGTTTACTGTAATTATATCTAAGAGAAAATCTGAAATTGAGAAGTTTAACGAGAGTAACAATTTTGTGTTATGGAGCATCAAGATGCGAGCATTATTGACAACACAAGGTTTGGCTAAGACACTGGATGGTGAAGATGAGTTGCCTATTATAATGAAAGCCTCTGAGAGGGTAGAGTTGATGGAAAAAGCAAAGAGCACAATCCTGTTAAATTTGTCGGATGAGGTCTTAATAGAGGTTGCTGAGGAGAAAGATGCAGTAGCATTATGGGCAAAACTTCAAGCACTTTATGTGAAGAAAAATTTGAACAATCGCTTGTACATGTTGAAGAAGATGTTTCAATTTAGATATACTGAAGGTATGTCTATCAGAACCCACCTAGACGAATTTAATAAACTCATGATGGATCTGAAGAATGTTGATAAGACACTTGATGATGAAGAACATGGCATGATGTTGTTAGCCTCTTTACTAGAGTCATGGGAGCACTTTACTGATTCGTTGTTGCAGGGGCGTACTACAATTACCTCAGAAGAGGTAAAGTCCACCTTATTCTCTAAGGAGTGGCAAAGAAAGTTGCGAGATAATGGTCTGACGCAAGGAGTAGCGCAAGCATTGACTATTCGAGGTAGAGAACAACATCGAGGGCCTAGTAGCAGCAGTGGTAAAAGCATATCGAAATCATGCCATAGAAAGTCCAAGGGACACATGAAGTGCTTTGAGTGTCACGAGTAGGGGCACATCAGGAGAGATTGTCCAAAGCGGAGAAATAAAGCTGATAGGCAGAATGCCACAAGCAGTGTGACAAACGTTGCCGAATGGAGTAATAGTGATGCAGAAGCTGTCTTATGTGTGACTACTACTTCGTCAGGAGACGAATGGGTGCTAGATTCGGGGTGTTCTTATCATATGACGCCTCATAAGAACTAGTTTACTACTTACTAGACTGCAGATGGTGGTAGGGTTCTTTTGGGGAATAATGCAGTCTGTAAAGCTGTGGGGATATGAACAATTCAAATTCGAATGCACGATGGAGTGATGCGCACATTGACAGATGTGATGCATGTACCAGAGCTCAAGAATAATCTTATTTCTCTGGGGACACTCGATGACATTGGGTGTAGGTACACCGTTGAAGGTGGAGTACTGAAGATTTCTTGAGGTGCCATGACAGTGATGAAAGGGAAGAAAGTAAATACTCTCTATCATCTACTGGGAGAGACCGTGACTAGAACCGCTGCAGTTTCATCAGGTGAGTCAGATTCTAACTTGACTCAATTATGGCATATGCATTTAGGGCACATGAGCGAGGTAGGTATGACAATGCTGAGTGAAAGGGGGTTGTTGAAGGGTCAAAAGATAGGAAAGCTGGACTTATGTGAGCACTGCATCTATGGAAAGCAGCACCGAGTTAAGTTTACTACAGCTATTCATTCGACCAAACAACCAGTTGAATATATTCATTCAGACGTCTAGGGCGCATCTTCGGTTCCTTCAAAAGGAGGTGTCCAATATATGCTGACATTTATTGACGATTATTCGAGGAAGGTATGGGTTTACTTTCTGAAGCACAAATATGAAGTGTTTGATCAGTTTAAGAAATTTAAGGCATTGATTGAGAAGCAATCAGATAAACAAAATCAAATGCCTGAGAATCGATAATGGCATGGAGTTCTGTGGTAAAAATTTTACCAAGTTATGCGAAAAAGAAGCTATTGTGAGACACCGAACAGTACTTGGGACACCACAGTAGAATGGCGTGGTAAAACGAAAGAACAGAATCTTGCTTAAGTGAGCTCGATGCATCCTTTCAGATGCAGGACTTGGCAATGAATTTTGGGCCGAAGCAGTAAACACGGCATGTTACCTGATTAATCGATCTCCATCATCTACTATCGAGTGGAAGACTCCTAAGGAAGTATGGTCGAGGAAACTTGTTGATTACTTCGGATTACGTATATTCGGATGTCTTGTGTATGCTCATGCGAGTGATGGTAAGCTTGAACCGAGGGCGAAGAAGTGCATATTTCTAGGTTATGCACATGGGGTGAAAGGCTACCGGCTGTGGTGCACTGATCTCAGATCACCCGGTTTTCTAATCAGTAGAGATGTGATCTTCGACGAGACTGTAATGCTTCAACGAAGGAGTTCTGAGACACAACCAACAGAGAAGACAGATCATGGTGCCATTAGTGAGGTGGAGCTTCAGGTGGAGACTCCAGAGACCTCGAAGGTAACAGAAATTAAGATTGCAGATGAAGCCACGGTTCTTGAAGGCAGTGATAGTGAACAACCAGCAAAGCTGCAGCACACTATAGCCGTAGATAGACAAAGAAGGCAGATTAAATCACCGGTACGTTATGGTTATACAGATATTGCTTATGCATTGATTGTAGGTGATGAGGTGGTGACAGATGAGCCTTCGTCTTACTCTGAGGCGATGGCTAGTTCGGAGTTGTTGTAGTGGTTAGGGCTATGAGTGAAGAGATGGAATCTTTCCATTGAAATCAAACATGGGAGCTAGTCAAAGTACCCAAGAGCCAAAAGATTATCGAAAGTAAATGGGTCTTTAAACGGAAAGACATACTTCTATTCGTGTTTTACTTGCCTTAGTTGCTTCACAGGATCTCGAGTTAGAGCAACTAGATGTGAAAATTGCGTTTCTTTATGGAGAGTTGGAGGAGTAGATTTACATAAGGCAACCAGAGGGATTTGCTATTTCGGGTAAGGAATATCATGTTTGCTTGTTGAAGAAATCTTTGTATGAGCTAAAATAATCTTCTAGGTAGTGGTATGAACGTTTTGATACTTTCAAGTTAGTCAAGACTACTTGAAAAGTCAAATGGATAGCTGCGTTTACTATAAGAGATTGAAGAATGGTTATTTGATTTATCTACTTTTATATGTTGATTATATGCTAATAGTAGCTAAGAATATGTCTAATATTGATGTGTTGAAGAGGTGCTTAAATGCTGAATTTGAGATGAAAGATTTAGGTGCTGCAAAGAAAATTTTGGGTATGAAGATTTTGTGTGACAGGACTACAGAAGTTTTACGTCTATCTCAGAAGAAATATATTGAGAAGATCGTGACACGTTTTAATATGCAATCAGCAAAATTTGTAAGTACATCTTTAGCGAAGCACTTTAAATTTTTAGATAAATTATCACCACAGACTGAGGAGAAGGAGAAGCATATGTCCCGTGTTCCTTATTCTAGTGCCGTGGGTAGTATTATGTATGTTATGGTATGCACTAGGCCTGATATTTCACAAGCTGTGAACGTGGTTAGTCGCTATATGAAGCATCCTAGTAAAGCTCATTGGGAAGCTAAGAAGTGGATCCTCAGATATTTGAAGGGGACAACAGATGTGGATATAGTGTACTGGAGGGACAGTAATGGTAGTGAGACCACTGGTTTTGTGGATTCGGATACACCGATGACTTGGATGATTGCAGATCTTTAGCAAGGTACGTATTTACACTAGTAGGTGGTGCAGTTAGTTGGAAAGCGTCCTTACAAGATCATATTGCCTTGTCTTCGACTGAGACAGAGTACATGGCACTAACCTTTGTAGCGAAAGAGGCGATATGGTTACAAAGTTTGCTCTCGGACTTTGGGTTAGAACAAAAAAGTGTAGATATACACTATGATAACCAATGTGCGATATATTTGGCGTATAATCCAATTTATCACGAGCGAATGAAAGCATATCAACATCAGGTACCACTTCATCCGAGATGTCTTAGCTAAGGGTAATGTTATTGTCAAAAAAATTGCTACAGCAAATAGTCGGGCAGACATGATGACTAAGTCTGTTTCTTTGGCGAAGCTCAAGCTCTGCTTGAGCTCTATTGGCGTCTGTGGAGACTAAGCGCCCGTCGAGGCGTTGGGAGAGCAGCATGAATGATGAGCACTATAAATTGGCATCAAACATCGAGCTAAGGTGGAGAATTGTTAAATTATTTCTCGAGTTTGAGTATTTGCAAAAACGCGATTCGCTTGGACAAGTAGAAGTTCGTGGGACTTCGTGAAGATTTACAAAAGAAAATACTAACAAAAAAAAGGAGGGAAGTTTTTTAGCTCTTGCGGAATTCGAATTGAAGAAAAGAAAAGTGAAGCCCTGCATGCGATTCCTTCTACACATGAAGATTGGTTAATGGTGGGGCCCAAGGTCAAACCTTTGACCTTGGGCGCATGCGCGCGCGCGCACGTATTTCATGCGCGGGTTTTCTTTACCCAATCAAGAAACGAAAAAGAAGCTCTGCCGCGTGAAGCCAAAAATAGGAGGTGGGCCCAGGTCAAACTTTGACCTGGGCACACGTATAAAAGCGAAATCTAATTTCCTTTTTTGTATGGTTGCTTGAAGTCGGTAAAACCCTACGTAGAAGAAGCGATGTACGTCCGCCGAAGAGAAGCCGCACGTCAAGTCAAAGATAGAGCCACGCACATTATACTTTGAGCCAAAGGACGCGCGATATTTTTGTGCTGTATTTATACCCAAATGAGTTGTTTATTTATAAACACTTTGGGTTTATAGTTAAATCTAGGTGTAGGAAACATTTAAGCATTTGAGCGATTGTAAACTCTGATTCTCCGATTATAATTGATTATTTTGTGCTGGCTCTCCCCGTGGATGTTGGTACCGATACTTGGACCGAACCACGTAAATTTCTGGTGTCCTTATTTTTCTCGTTTATTTCTCTCGTGATTTCGTATTGACGTAAATTGTAAGATCTTGTCGTTTTCGCGTATTATATCCCAACAGTATGGATGGAACTCAAATTCTATATAATATGGTTAGTCCATTTTCTTTGAATCTTACTTTTTCTCATTTACCGATTCTCTTGTTGATATTGATGATCATAATATTAAGATGATTATTCATTTAGGACGATAGCACTTAGACAGAAGGAGCAACATTGGTCTAATTAAAAGTTCACATCAATTATTAATATGATATCTCTTATCACTTGTTTTTGAACAAAATTTTATGTTACAATACTTTTATCCATTACTGTATCATCGTGAATGCTAATTGTCTTGGTTATAATTATCAGAGATCAAGGACAACCTGATTAAAGTCGTCAGCAAATTTGTCGAGAAACTTCAATGCGAGTGGTCCTTCTTCTGCCTTAATGACAATGAAACGAGAAATATAAAACGGGAGTCAAAAAAGCGGTGGTCGGCTTTCACAATGGGGACCGTTGGAGTAAAGAATGAGAGACAAATTGAGTAGTGTGAAATCTAGAAAGTGAGAGAAAGTGAAGCTAAAGCGGCGAAACACCCAATTATTGTACTGTCTGATAGGACTTGCTCAGACTGACGTGACATGGCGGTTTGTTCAAAGAAATGGCAGAAAAAGCAGGATACTGGTTCCCAAAAATTAGGGATAAAATTATGTAAACATTAAATGCACATATTTTTAAATTTCCGAGGAAGTGGTGGCTTTTGAATATTTAAAAAGATTAGCCGTTTAATTGTTTTAAAAGGGGTATATTTTTACATTAAAAATTGATCAACTGTAAAAGCCGTCGAAAAGCAACCTAGTTATTGAGTACAGTGTTTGATCAAAGCAAAGCAAAGGTCGTCAATAAATAAAATAGTCAATAACAGATTTATCGATAGCAAACAATGCAGATATAATCGGTGAAAATTTTGAATGATCCATAACTTGAAGAGGCTATTGATGAACAACAAATTATTACAGATTTTACTAAATGTTACAGCAATGTCATTTATGAACAAAATAGAATTTTTGCCAATATCTCGATTGAAAACAAAAACAGTGGATCGACCCAAGCACATGGATGGTGGTTTATAACTTCTTACTGATAATTCTTACTAACTTATAGGAGATCCTGTCTAGAATTTGTAAATTCTCATTAATAGCTAGAGATAGTATAAGGATGTTATTCATAGATTCAAAATCCATTGTCTGTTTATAAATAATTGATAGCGGTGAGATGTAAAAAACCAACGTTGATAATTGTAGTAGGCTAGTAGCTCTATGCAATTAATTATAGAGCATTTTGTTCTTTACATGTTTATTTTCCTCCACAAATTTATCTTTTGGCACTTTAAATTTCCCGTACCCATTACCTTTCTCTCATAATTTATTTCCAGTTCCTGTAAATCAATTACTTTATTTTTACAGCCACTTATATTTCTGTCCAAAATCAAAGAAGAATTCATTTTTCCTTAAATTTCATCAATTCTATCCTTCCCAAATATTTTCACTTTTTCATGAAATAATATAGCACACAATTCTTAACATTTAAAATCTATAAGATAATTAAATAATAAATTATATATTCACCTTACAACTTAAGTTTTTATATGAATTGACAATGATTTAACAAAATCTCATATTATATTAAAATTGAAACTGCCTCTCCAATTAAATATGTCATGAAAAGATCATATTAAGATTATATTATGCGTAAGGAGAGGTGTTAAAATAATTAAATTATAAATCATATCTTCATCTAATAATTTAATTTTTTTAAATAATGGATAGTATTCCTACTAAATCTTATAAGTAACATTATCAAGCCCAACTCTGCGATATTTCGGTACTTGTGCTCAGCCATCATAGCAACTTTACAAATTTTCGTCGGTATTTCTGTCATGTTTGCGTGACAATTCCAACTAAACAAATTAATTTTAGCCGTTCTTTTCAACCTTAAAGCTCCACCGACAGCTCCGACCAGCAGCTGGGTGGTCGTGGAGCTTTTTCACTTCAGTGGTTTGCAGAGCCTCTCTTTCACAGAAACTCGCCTCCATCCTCTCCGGTTTCTTGGTATTTTCTTCATATTTAGAGCAATCGCAGAGCCAAAAATCGCCTGTCCTTGAGAATCATTAGTCGATCTTCTTTCACTAAATCTTGTCGCAATTAGCTCTTTTTTACACGCTTTGGTTTCAAATATTGGTGAATGCAACAAAGCGGATCTGCCGCGAATTGGACACCATCGAGGCGTCGCTCTAATCACTGTCTTTACTTCGTCGTTCTAGGCCAACTCTCTGTTCGGCTTAATTTCCGAGGCTTGTTTCATGGGTTCCTGTTTCCTTAAAGGCGTAAACTCAGGTTCAGGATAATTGGCGGGGTCCTGAGGCAACCGACCAGAATGAAGAAGAGGCGGAGGAGCTCAGAGGCAATCCAGAGCGTGGAAGATGTGCCGCCAATATATGAGTATGATGTGTTTTTGAGTTTCAGGGGACCAGACGCACGCAGCACCTTCACTGATTGCCTTTACCATAGATTGAGAGACGTTGGAGTTAAAGTCTTTTTAGACAACGAAGAGCTCCGAGTTGGCAAAGAAATCAGTGGAGAGCTTTCGAAAGCACTCGATAAGTCTCAGATCTATATTCCCATCTTCTCTCAGGATTATGCTACCAGTTCATGGTGTCTCCGTGAGGTTGCATACATGGTAGAACATACCTCAAATTCAGATGGAAAGAAAGAGATACTCCCCATCTTCTACGATGTGAACCCTGATGATGTTAAGCTCAAAAGCGAATTGTACAAAAAAGCCATATCCGAGCATGAGAAGAAGTTCGGCTCTGACGAATTGAAACGGTGGGAGGCTGCTCTTGTAAAAGTTGCGGGTCTCAAGGGATGGGATCTTAAAGGGAAAGGGTAATTTTCCTCAACCTTTTGGTTATCATTTCAAAACTTAAAAGTTACACTTCTCATTTGGAAAACTTTATCTCTCAAACTATAAGAATTAAAGCAATGAGACATTTTTATTTTCATTTGAAATTTGCATTAGAAATTGATGACAGCTATAGCCGACAGAAATGATATCGGATCCGGCAAAATAACCAAAGGAAAGAAAAAAATGACTGATGACAGAAGAAATGTACACCCCGCAGTGAGGACGCACTCGTGGAAAGGAAAAGAATGGGGCCGCTTTGATCCAATCTATGAACAAATTCAGATTACTCTTTACTCGAATGAACTATCCCTGAATATGGTCCGATTACCTGTCTGATAGGTCTAGGCAGAACTCACCAAATAAAACGTGTTACAGTTTATTTTCGCCAAAATTAAAACTCGTTTACTTAAAAAACAATGAAACTGTTTCACTATCATGAATTTATAGTTCTTCTTTCAATTTTTCTGAAGACCGTGAATTTTTTTATTTGTTTTATCTCAGATTCAACTCCTGTATGAAACAATCCTATAAATTTAGCTCAACAGCACACTTGCTTTGGATTTTATGTCACTGTATGTTAGTTAGTCAACGCAACTATTATGCAAAAAAACAAAAAGTTTACCAAGTTTTGTGAATCTTACTCTGTCCATTCAAATGGATCGGCTCCTGCATTATCTTAAACATCTCCAATACATCAAATTAAGCGACATTCCATGAGATCTCAACACATGTATTAACTAATTATAATGCTTAATTTCTGTCATAGAAACCGAAATAGTTGACTTATTTTATTATATGGTCCCAAAAGACCTAGAGATTATCATATTTGGAAGAAAGTTATACACTTCTCTTTCATGTCATTGACAAAAACAAAAAATTTCCTGTTTTGCCGCAGCTATGGAGAACTAAGTGGATTGGTTGTTGAAGAGGTATTGCTTAAACTTAATGCCAGAAACGTGGATGTGCCTGAATATTGGGTTGAAGATCATCATCAGATAGAAGACGTACTAAAAAAGTTGGTAGTTGACTCTAATGATGTACGTTTCCTTGGTATTCATGGAATAGGTGGCATTGGTAAAACAATACTTGCAAAGGTTGTGTTCAACAAAGTATCTTCTGACTTTGATAGTGTTTGTTTCCTCAACGACGTTCGAGAGTCATCACAACATGGTCTTATAAACGTGCAAAAAAAGTTATTATCAAGTTTGGTGGGTTCTTTGAATGCTTACCATATCAAAGACGTTAGGGATGGGATGAATATGATCAAGAGAGTATGTCATAATCAAAAAGTCCTCATTGTTCTAGATGATCTAGACAAGCAAGAGCAACTCAAAAAACTAGCCGGAAAAATTGACTGGTTTGGTTCAGGCAGTAGGATCATTTTCACCACCAGAAATTTAGAGGTCTTGAAGACTCAAGTGGAATCATCTAGTGAAGAGGTCTTAAATCAACCTAAAAGAATTTTGGCTTATGAAGTTCATGAAATGGAATTTGGTCGAGCACTTAAGTTGTTTTGTAAGCACGCATTCAGAAGAGACTCTCCCCTAGAAGGATATGATCGACTTGCAAAGAAGATTGTTCGTAGAGTGGGTATGCTTCCTTTGGCTGTTGAGGTTATAGCTTCATTTCTTTATTGCCACAGCTCTGTCTTGGAGCAACATTTTGATAATCAAAAGTTATGGGAAGATACGTTGAAGAAGTTAGATGATGGCCCTTTTACGGATGTTCGAGATGCATTAATGACAAGTTATGAAGGACTGGAGAATAAGCAAAAAGAAATATTTTTGGATATAGCCTGCTTCTTCACCAACAAGGACTTAACTTATCCAATTGTCATGTGGGATGACTGTAATTACCATCCTCACAGTGCAATTAGTGTCCTCTGCCTACGGTCCTTGATAAAAGTTGGACAAGATAATAAGTTTTGGATGCATGACCAAGTTCGAGATCTGGGAAGGCACATTATCCTTGAAGAGTATCCTCGCAAAATTCGTAGGATTTGGATTCATGCAAATGCTGTAAAGTTACTGGAGAGAAAAGAGGTAAGATGGAAAATTATGTCACCTAATTTCTTCTTTGAAGGAGAAACACGTTGAATTTATTCTTTTACTTTATAGTTAGCTTTGTTCAACTTTCCATTTGTCCTATGAGTGAAATAACTCTCTCTTAAATGTTTGGATCAAAAGGTCTTGTAAATTGGAGAGAGACTAGACAGATTGCCTAGTAGTCTAGATTTTGTAGTATAGAAAATAGTTTTCTGAGAATTTTGGAAGTGCAAAGTGCCATTTCAAATCAAAGCTGAAAATTTTCATGAATGATGGCAAACGAAAACATTTAAGTCCGCTTGCTAGGAATAGGCGGGTGCCGAGGTAGCTTCCCTATTGGAGAAATTGTTTACCAATCTTCATGTGCTCCCTTTCTTTATGGTTCCGTAAGAGTGTTGAGTGTTGTGCTCTCATTTAATCTCGAGTCTTTATTGGCAGAGAAATGAAGATGTAGAAGCACTTAGTCTGACTTCCTATGGCTGCAGCCCGGACATTTTACATGAAAATTTATATGAACCAAGGTTCCTTCAATTGAAAGACATTGATTTTTTTTTTTTACAACTTTAATAGTCTTGTTTCAAAACTATGTTGGCTTTTTTGGGAAGTGAGGCATAATAAATTTTATGTGGATGCTAGGTCAGTCAAGCTAGACCTTTCAAGGAGCAATATCGCAGATGACAGGGGTGGAAGCAGCCAATTCCAAGTATGCATTTCTCTATTCATCGTATTGAGACACCTAGAAGAGCATCGTATGTGTAGAGAATCCATGTCTTCTTTCTTTCTATCTTCATGTATATATTGGTTTCATGCTCCTTTCATCTCACATGAATCTAGGAACAAAAAATTATTTTATAGGAGTAATATCTAGCATTGATGACAACTGACTTGATGCATTAAAAAAAAGATGGAGCTATGATTATATCATTTTGATTAAATCGTAGGTCTTATTGTATGACTTCTAAGTCATCAAGACTAATTAAACCTATCTTTTGATAAATTTTTTTCTTCAATGATCCCATTTCTAATTTTTGTTTCTTCAACAAACTTGTCAGCACTTGCACTCATGATCTGATTCAAACTTGTCGACAAACTTGTACCATTTTTTGATTCAATCTTTTATCATAAATTTCTTTTTCAATCATCCCATTTCTAACTCCATCAAGTTGTGCCATTTGCAATTATCGTAAGATTTTACTAAACTATAAAATTATTAACCAATGTTCATATGCTTATTTTCTAGATAGTTTTGTAATAGTGTTGAGTGATGTGCTCTCAATTAATCTTGAGGCTCTGTTGGCAGAGAAATGAAGATGTGATAGTACCAAACTTAACTTCCGATGGCTACAGTCGGAGCATTGTACCTAAAGAATTAGATGCTCTACCAGATCCAAGGTTCCTTCAAGTTAAAGATATTGATTTTCTTGGCGACTTCTAGAATCTTGTTTTGAAGCTATCTTGTCTTCTTTGGAAAGTGAGGCATGGTTAATTTTATGTGAATGCTAGGTTAGTTAGGCCAAACCTTTCAAGGAGCAATATCGAAGATGACGTGGTTGGATGGAGCCAATTTCAAGTACACCTTTCTCTATTCATCCTATTGAGAGACCAAGAAAAGCATTGTATGAGTAAAGAGTCCATGTCTTCTTTCTTTCTATCTTCACCAATCATTCATGCATTGTATATATTGGTTTCATACTCTCCTGATCTCACATAAATCTAGGAACAAAAAACTACTTCATAATAGTAACATCTAGCGTTGACAACTACCGACTAGATGCATTAAGAGAAAACGGAGCTATAAAATCGCAACATTTTGATTAAATCATATATTTTATTGTATGACTTCCTGGTCATCTAGACTGCGTAAACCCATTTGTTGATCAATTTCTTCTTTAATTATCCCATTTCTGACTTGTGTTTCTTCATCTTCTCCAACAAACTTGTTAGCAATTGCACTCATGATCCGATTCAATCTTTTACCTTTTTCATCTTCATCAAGTTGTGCCATTTGCAATTAACATAATATTACTAAACAATAAAATGGTTTACTAATGTTCATATGTTTTTTTTTCTTTATCATTATGTAAGAGTGTTGAGTGTTATGCTCTCAATTAATCTTGAGTCTCTATTGGCAGATCAATGAAAATGTAATAGTACCAAATTTGACCTCTGATGACTGCAGTCGGAGCATTGTGCCTAAAGAATTAGATGCTCCACCAAATTTAAGGTTCCTTCAAGTTAAAGACATTGATTTTTTTTATTTTATTTTTGGCAACTTTGAGAATCTTGTTTTGAAGCTAAGTTGGCTTCTTTACGAAGTGAGGCACGATAAATTTTATGTGGATGCTAGGTTAGTCAGGCCAGACCTTTCAAGGAGCAATATCGAAGATGACCGGGGTCGATGGAGCCAATTTCAGGTACACCTTTCTCTATTCATCCTATTGAGAGATCAAGAAGAGCATTGTATGAGTAGATAGTCCATGTATTCTTTCTTTCTATCTTCACCAATCATTCATGTATATATTGGTTTCACGCTCTCCTAATCTCACATGAATCTAGGAACAAAAAACTGTTTCATAATAGTAACATCTAGCATTGACAACTAGCATTGACAACTACTGACTAGATGCATTAATAGAACACGGAGCTATAGAATCACAACATTTTGATTAAATCGTATATTTTATTATATGACTTCCAGGTCATCTAGACTGAGTAAACCCATTTTTTGATAATTTTTTTTCTTCAATTATCCCATTGCTAACTTTTGTTTCTTCAACTTTATCTTCTTCGACAAACTTGTTAGCATTTGCACTCATGATCTGATTTAATCTTTTATCATTTTCGTCTTCATCAACCATTTGCAATTAACGTAAGATCTTACTTACTGAACTATAAAAATGTTCACCAATGTTCATATGCTTCTTTTCTTTACAGTTTTGTTAAAGTGTTATGTGCTCTCAATTAATCTTGAGTCTCTATTGGCAGAGAAATGAAAATATAATAGTACCAAACTCAACTTCCAATGGTTGCAACCGCAGTATTGTATCTAAAGAATTAGATGCTCTACCAAATCCAAGGTTCCTTTGAGTTAAAGGCATTGATTTTTTTTTACAACTTCAAGAATCTTGTTTCGAAGCTATGTTGGTTTCTTTGCGAAGTGAGGCATAATAATTTTTATGCAAATGCTAGGTTAGTTAGTCTAGACCTTTCAAGGAGCAATATCGAAGATGACTTGGGTGAATGGAGCCAATTCCAGGTACGCCTTTCTCTATTCATCATATTGAGAGACCAAGAAGAGCATTGTATGGGTAGAGCATCCATGTCTTCTTTCTTTCTATCTTCACCAATCATTCATGTACTGTACATATTGGTTTCATGCTCTCCTAATCTCACATGAATCTAAAAGCATAAATTATTTTGCAGTAGTAACATCTAGCTTTGTCAACAATAGGCTAGATGCATTAAAAAAAGATAGAGCTTTAGAATCACATCATTTTGATTAAATCATAAGTTTTTTTTTTTTGGTGACTTCTAGGTCATCTAGATTGAGTAAACCCAGTTTTTGATAAATTTCTTCTTCTATTATTCCAATTCTAAATTCCATTTCTTCAATGTTATCTTCTTTGACAAACTTGTCAGCAATTGCATTTATGATCTGATTCACTCTTTTACCATTTCCGTCCTCATTAAATTGTGTAGTTTGCAATTACTATAAGATTTTACTGAACCATAATATTGTTTACCAATGTTCATATGCTTCTTTTCTTTATAGTAATGTAAGAGTGTTGAGTGTTGTGCTCTCAAATAATCTTAAGACTTTGCCAGCAGAGAAATGAAGAGGCAATGGTACCAAACCTGACTTTCGATGGCCATAGCCGAAGCAATGTAACTGAAGAATTAGATGCTCTACTAAATCCAAGGTTCCTTCATGTTAGAGGCATTAATTGTTTTGCCAACTTCAAGAATGTGTTTGGAAGTTATGTTGGCCTTCTTGGGAAGTGACGCGCAATAATTTTTATGTGAATGCTAGGTTAGTTAGACCAGACCTTTTATGGAGCAATATAGAAGATAACAGGGGTGGATGGAGTCAATTCCAGGTACGCCTTTCTCTATTCTTATACTAAGAGACCAAGAAGAGCATTGTATGGGTAGAAAGTCCATGTCTTCTTTCCTTCTATCTCCACCAACATTCATGAACTTTATATAGTGGTTTCATGCTCTCCTAATCTCACGTGAATGAAGGAACAAAAAATTATTTCGCAAGAGTAACATCTAGTGTTGACAACAACCAGCTAGATGCATTTAAAAAAGACAGAGCTATAGAATCACATCATTTTGATTAAATTGTGTGTCTTTTCGTAGGACTTCTAGGTCATCCAGACTGAGTGAACCCATTTTTTGATAAATTTGTTCTCCAATTATCCCATTTCTAACTTTTGTTTCTTCAACTCTATCTTCTTCGCCAAACTTGTCAACATTTGCACTCATGATCTAATTCAATCTTTTACTATTTTCATCTTCATCAAATTGTGCCGTTTGCAATTACCACAAGATTTTACCAAACCATAAAATTATTTACCAATGTTCATATGCTTCTTTTCTTTATAGTAATGTAAGAGTGTTGAGTGTTGCGCTCTCAAATAATTTTGAGTCTCTGTTGGTAGACAAATGAAGAGGCAATGGTACCAAACCTGACTTCAAATGGCTGCAACCGGAGAATTATACCTGAAGAATTAAATGCTCTACCAAATCTAAGGTTCCTTCGTGTTAAAGGCATTGATTTTTCTGGTGACTTCGAGAATCTTGTTTCGAAGTTATGTTGGCTTTCTTGGAAAGTGACACATAATAAATTTTATGCCAAGAATTTTCATTTTGTTAGCTTAGTCGTGCTAGACCTTTCAAGGAGCAATATCGAAAATGACTGGGGTGGATGGAGCCAATTCCAGGTACGCCTTTCTCTAATCATCGTACTAAGAGACTAAGAAGAGCATTGTATGGATAGAGAGTCCATGTCTTCTTTCTTTCTATCTTCACCAATCATGCATCCACAATGTATATTGGTTTTGTGCTCTCCTGATCTCACTCGAATCTAAGAATAGAAATATTTTTGCGAGAGTAACAAAGGAGAGGAAGCTATAGAATCACATCATTGTTTATTAAAATTCCATGTCTTATTGTATGACTTCTGGATCATCTAAACCGAGTAAACCCACTTGTTGATAAATTTCTACTTCAATTATCCCATTTCGAACTTCTATTTCTTCTGCTTTTTTTTTCCCCACAAACTTGTCAACAAGTGCACTCATGATCTTATTCAATCTTCTACCATTTTCTTCTTCATCAAATTGTGCTATAAGCTATTATCACAAGATTTTATTGAATTATTAAATAGAGGGTAATTAGGTTAACCTTCCCTCCGGATATGTACCCGGAGATGCTTAATGTGACTCATTCATTTTAATTCATTTTTTTATCCAACAGATGACCAAGAAATTGAAAGTTTTGGATTTAACGAGTTGCATGAAGTTGACGAGGACACCCGACTTCTCTAACTTCATGTCTTTGGAGATCTTAATACTTGCTAGGTGTGCCAAGTTGATCACAATTGACTGCTCCATCAGTAAGCTTGAGCTCCTGAAAACTTTGAATATCAAGGGGTGTCCGCTTCTCCGGAAGCTACCCGCTCTGCATTCTTTGACGCAGATTATCAGGGACCGAGATACTCGACTTATTGAAAGGCTCCAGATGCGGCAACAAGAGAGGTTCTTACGGCATTCTGGGGGACGGATATGTGGAGGGAGCACTAGACGCCACGACGGTTCCGCGTGTATGTGCATGCCTCCCGCTCCTCCGAACCAAAAGAAGGGGAAAAGAAAAAAAGGTGCTTCTGGAGGCACTTGACAATCTGAAATTTTGGTCAAATATTACATTAGGAGTGGACCCTGAAATCAGTCAAAGCTTCCAAAGTTAATTGATCCGTTTGTTTCATGAAAAATGTGAAGTCGGTGAAAAATATTCAGGAAGTCCCGAGAGCCCGGTGCACATGCCCGGGCTTTAGCTCGGGGTCATAGAACTCGAAAGGCACAGCTCATGTATAGAAAGATAAACCCGTGCAAATGAGAATCGAGCTCGTTTCCTCATCGATGAACACCCCAAACCACCAACGCGGCAAGCAAAATCCGGAAATAAAATAAACAAATGGGTCACCTGCAATCACCAGGTAAAATTCCAGAAAATCATATTTTATGACTAATGAATCAACCAGTAGCATACAAACAACACTGAAATGTCTTCGGATTGAACGAAAAATAGGCATCATCTCACTTACATTTCTCTGAGACATTTCGTCGAACAGCTTATGAGCATCTCGGTGAGGATTCTATATACAACGTAATGGTAATATTTCCATCTAACAACATCTCATCAACAAAGATTCAGGCCAAAACATTAAAAAAAAGCATCAATATCAGTCAGATTTCATCTGGGTCTTGCGATCTCTCTAACACCACCCCCTTCCAGTCAAAGGACGCCGGTTATTGGAGAAAGACGGCAATCGACAACGGCTTATTCAAGGACATTTGGGATTTTTTGGGAGCACTGCAAGCTCTCTGAAGAACAACGGCTTCTCTCTCTCTCTCTCTCTCTCCCCTCCCCCCCAACTTCGCTTCAGCTCTCCATCACCTTCAGTTTCTGATTTTTAATTCACTTTGAGGATTCAAAGAAGGAAGGAACGAAGCCGAACCCTCTCATCCTCATCTTGAGAAAAAAAAAAAGAGATCTCTGCGTCGAGAGAGAGAGAGAGATGAGCAAGAAGGCAGAGAGGCGGAAAGCGGGGGCGTGCGGGGCAGGGGAGCGAGCCAAAATCATTTTGCCCCCTATTTTATAAAGCCATGAAAGATATTTTCCTTGCCCAGTTTACTTTTATTATGCCGAGCACCGAAAAATTCGAAAAATATTTTTTCTGAAAGTTACTTTTCACGAAATAATCAGAATTTAAGTTCTTCGTAAAGAACAACAACAGTTCTCTTTTGTGGCTAAATTTTTGGTAGATTTGGAAAAATATATATATAAAAGAGGAATATTTCGTCAATCGCTGTACAAATTATTATCCAATTTAGGACCCAAAAACAAAAACAAAAAAGTCGCAGACTGCTTTTTTATTTCAGAGTAAAATATTTGTACTTCATGTAATAGTAGTTACATTAAAATTCATTCCCCAAAATTCATTTGCACCACATTCTAATAATCAGGTAATGCTTTGTCTGATACTTGTTTGAACTAATTTTAGATGGATTATCCGTGCTGTCAAGGATATCTTTAAACCACCAGAAGAGAGCACTTACGGAAGTGTGCCGGGAGAGAGAAGTAATTAGTTTAGGAGAGATATTACATATAATAGAGGCATTTCCCTTCATTTTTTTTTATATCTCTAACAATTGTGCATATATCAAGAATGTGTAATCTCTCTTTGATTATGCATATCATTGAATGTTCGTAATTGATTATTCCGTTACCTTAAATAGTCGTATAATAAAGTTTATAAATAGGTCCGTGTATAACACAGAGAAATATATAAAAATTACACAATTCTCTCTTCATGCATATTTCTTATCTAGAGAATATAGATAAATAAAGATATTTATGATGCTATCCGATATTTATCTTTACTATTTTAAACAAGATTCTACTTTTTCTCATACCATGTCACTATGATATATCTTTAAAAATGACATCATATAAGGAACTTTCGGATAAAAATTTGAAATTGAAATCCTTATTTGAATTTATGTAGGAGAGATAATGAGGTGAAGGATAGCGGCGCTAACTAAGAATGTCAAGCACGACAAGGAGCCGAGTACTGATGAATGATGGGAAATCTACTAAACTTTAATGAATTTTGTACAGACCTTTTAAATCTAAAGCGTTAAAATTGTTGAACTAAATATGATAAATTTACAGCTGATATCTCTATCATTAGTACTATGTTTTTTTTTTTTTTTTTTTTTTTTTCTGCGGGGGCAAAAAGTTGTTTATTGACATCCTCGCCAAACCTTAAAACATATAATTTAGACTTTAACAAAATTTCAAAAAAAAAATATGATTTTATACGTCATATGCTATTTATATTTTTTGAAAGGTAAAGTGTTTCGCATTAAAAGAACTCAAATGACAAGAGTCGTGATAATAAAGAAAAAAGAGTGTAACATAAACAGAATGAAGGACTAAAAATTCTATTTATTAGAAAGTTCAGTTAAAAGAAAAAAAAAAACTTAAATTATAGGTGGATGGAGATTGTGTATAAGACCCATTGAATTCCGATAGACAAAATGATTTAAGAGGCGATGCTAATCCGCGTGACCTGACGAGTTTGCAAAATGATGTGTTTCATTTTAAAAGAACTCAAATTACAAGAGTCGTCATAATAGAGAAAAAAAAAAGTGAAACATAAACATGATTAGAAAGTCTAATAAAAATATTAAATTATAGGTGGAGGGATGTTAAATACCATTGAATTTCCATAGACAAAATGATGTGAGAGGAGATGCTAATCCAAGCGACCCAACGAGTTTTCGTTTATAGGTGAATTTCATTCGGAGGTGGTGAGAGATACAAAACATTCGATTAAAATATTTATACTTAAAAGTTTCATTTATCATCCCCCATACTTAAGACTCAGTTGTTAGGGAATCGCACACTAGTTCTGAAAAAAGATAACACAACCAAACAATTCACACATGCAAAATATAATAATAAAAGAACTTAATCGAAAGAACATAACAGAAACTTTGTTATTAAAGTCACCTAGACTTGGGCTACGTATCTTGGGAATTTTAGATTTCGAAGAAAATAGGAACATAATAATAGTCTTTTCTCAATATCAAGGCACAAAAAAAATGAGCACTTCTCTTCTCTCTTTACCGCACACACTCACGTTTTTCTTCCTTCGGCCATTAGAGCCTCTCTTTTTCTTTTTTCTCTGTTTTCCACTCAACCCCCCCAATTGTTGCCCACAGTAACTGATATATGAGGTGTAGCTTTTAACTTAGGGATATATGCACTAAAAGTCCTAAAATTTATCACAAAAGTATAATTGAATCATAAAGTTGCAAAAAGTGTAATGAAATCATAAAACTTGTCAATAGTGCAATCGAGTCATTCCAACAACGTCCAACTTGGCTCATTCCAACTACGTCCAACTTGGCTAACGGAAAATGTTAGTGTAGCTTTTTTTAATTTTTTTTTGCTCTCATATGTGGCTATTGCACTGCTAAAACCCGAAAATATAAGTATAAAACGACGTCGTTTTGGTCAAAACTCTCATTTTTAATCAAATTTTATTTAGATTAAATTAAAAATTAAACTAAAATTTGAGAGAGAGAGAGAGAGAGAGAGAGAGATATGAACGAGGGGATGGCAGCGGGTAGGGTCAACAATGGTAGGCGAATCTCCGCCGACCACAGGCTAGGGCCTGCTCGCCCTCGCGCAAATCTAGGCAAGGTAGGCCGCCCTCACCCTCCCCCAATTTGGGGGAGTTCATTGACCCCTAGCTAGGGCTTGGTAACCCCCACCAACTATTCCCCCACCAAGGGGCCAAGGATATTGGGGCTGTGGCAAAGAGAGCTGGCCCTCGTCGCCTAGTCCAACTCTTCTTCTTTTTAGGCTTATTTTTTTAATTTAATTTAAATAAATTTTGTATTAAAAATCAGATTTTGGTCAAAATTATGTCATGGCCACATAGGAGAGAGAAAATATTAAAAAAAGTCATGTCGATATTTTTCATTAGTCAAATTGAACAGAGTTAACGGAATGATTCGATTACACTAATTTGACAAATTTTAAGACTCAATTATATCTTTAATATCAAGTTTTAAGATTGCTAGTAAACATATCCCTTTAACCTAAAAACACAATTAACAAAAAAAATCCTTATCACCCGCCAACATCAGTCTCCCATTGTTTGAAGGTGACCGCAAATTAATGAGTCGACTTCTGCATCTTGTCTAACATCATGAATAGAAGGAATTTCGTAGACGATTTTCTTATAAATAGTGCACGATGAAGAAATGGAACTTATCATTATTGCCTGTTGTCAACTGTTAGTGGTCAAAAAATTGTGTAGCACGGTTATAAAAAGAAAAAATTATTCGATCAGCTCTAAACTTATTTGTATATACCAATTTAGTTTTTAACTTTTCAATTTTATCAATTTAGTCATAAACATAGTCATTCCGGTCAATTTTCGTCTTGCGAACATGACGATTGAGTCATCGCGGTTTCATGTGAAAATTGACCGGAAGTACTACATTCGAGTTTAACACAAAATTTTATGACTAAATTGGTAAAATTAAAAGTTTATGACTGTATTTTCATTCGTTTAATAAGTTTAGAACCGATTGGACATTTTCCCCTTTATATTAACTAGCAGGTTAAAGTTATTTATTTCAATCGAGACTTTGTTGTACGCATGCAAAGGTTTTTTGGCCTAATTTTTTGTCATCCTTATACGAAATCCGACATGGTTATTTGAGCAAACTTCACACTCTAAAGAGGAACCAAATATTGTTTAATCTGAAAAACAACAGGAAAATAGCAAAACAAAGAGGAGCGAGACCAATCATTATTTATTCTATTATGAAAGATGACAACCCCAAAAGAGTTGCACGAGCTACCAACATAGGGGTTGTGCACCTGTGGATCTCACCTAGTTGTACCTACGTGAGTTGTGTGATCCATTCAACTTCAATTATACGATGGATTTTGTTAACGGGTGTCGAGGGCTAGGGGTATCAAAAAGGACCGCCAAAATATGAACCAAAATGAATTGACCTGAACCGAAAACCTAAAATTTCACTTTTGGATCAGATTTTTGTTTGGTTCTTTTTTCTTTTTCTTTTTTATGGTCGAAATATCGTAAATTCATTGCTAGCCCACTAAAGGGGCATGATAAGTTGGAACATCTAAACATAAGATTTTTGTTTGGTTCGAGTAGTGAATAAAACGACGAGCTTCTAACTGTTCGATTTGTTTCAGGTCATAAACCTGAACTGACCTGAGCAGATCATAGTAATTATTTGTTTTGGATTGACAGCATCAATTATTAATCATCAGTTCCCCACCGTTGCTTACACCATCCATCTCACATCCCTCGATTAGCTTGTCCCTCCACACTAGTGCCTCTCCGTCAGTCCTTCTATAAACATCAATTCTCGCGGCCTTCATCAGCGATCTAGGCAAGGGCAGCTCTCATCCAGATCGACGGCCTCCATCGATTTGGGCAATCGCTAGCCAATTTGGCTCGTGTCTACCTGGATGCTAACATGTTAAGCAATCTAGTCTCGATTGAGGGCGAGGGTTGACGCCACCATCGACGGATCCTGGAGATGGTGGTGGCAAACACATGAGGCGGCCTGGCCAAACAGAGAACTGAGTCAAAGAAAAAACTAATCTTATTAATACTTTCTAAATTGAGGGATTTTACGTCTTATAGTCATTGCCGTTTGGTTCGGTTCTAAAAAGTTGAAAGCAAATTAAACAGGGAAAAAAAACAATCTAGTTAGGTCTGCGAATTTTTTTTTTTTCCTCAAAAAGTACTCTTGAACAGAGACGCATCGTCCAATCTAAGGGTTTGAACCGTTTCTTAGCTCGCCCCTAATCATCATAGACTTTGTTTTTAGATTTGGTTGTAATCCCATGGGCTGGTTTGTAGGCCCTGTCCTTTGTTTTTCTCCTTGTAAAATGAAGATACATTTCTCCCTTCTCCAATTTAGAGTCCAAGAAATGAGAGCCCCAAAAGACCTTTATTTAGTGGATTCGGGCCTACTTCCCCTCGCCCACAAAATGGACCAACCTATCCATTCATAAAAGTAAAAATATGTGAAGGGACTGAAGAGTGCGTGGGAATAAATGAGAAAAAGAAAACCCGTTGTTTTTTTTTAATCTATTTCGATTACTAAATTAAGTTCCCTGATAAAAAGAAAAAAAGAAAAAGCCAGTTCTGAGTTTTTTTTTTTTCGAGTACTTTCAACACAATGAGGTTCCCTGCTTCTGAGTTTTTTTTAATACTTTCAAACTCAATTATGAAACTTAACGTATATCTCTTCCTAATGGAAAGGAAAATAGAAAAGAAAAACCCAATTTTTTTTTCTAATTTGATTACCTAATCAGGTTCCCTGTTTTCTGAATTTATTTTATGTATATTCGACTCAATTATGAAATTTCGACAAAAAAATTCAATTATGAAATTTTAATGTCTGTCATAACTCAACCTCACAACTTTTCTTAATTTACCTGTCAAACGACTCAAGTTCGAAGACTCACCAATTTCATAAGAAATAAAATGAAAGGTACTCTTCCCCACAGAGACTTGCCATCAGTCACCACTTGCAAACCCTTCCTTCCATCTCAGATTCTTTCTTAAACTTTTCAATTTAAAATGGACTGTGATATAATGCCAAAATTATTGTCACCTTTTATCCATTTCACTTCTACATCATTTGCTTTTAAAACCATCACTTTGAGTGCGTTTGGTAATGTTTCTGTTCAAAAATTGTTCTAGGGAACAAAAATAGAAAAAACTATTTCTGTTCCGGAGAACAATTTTTTACCAGAAGAACGCATTTGGTAAACTCGTTCCCGGAATAAAAAAATAATAGAAACATGTTTGGTAAATTTGTGTTCTTTTTTTTTGTTTCTTTTAATTTTTTAATATTTTTCTTTCTTTTTTCTTTTCTTCTTCCTTGTGGCCAGTCGTCGGTCGTAGCCATGGCCAGCAACTGGCTGACAAGGGCCGGCGGCCTCGCCCAGCCACGGCGAGGCTCGTCGGCCCCCGGCGAGGCTCGGCCTCGTCTTCACTGGGCAAGCTCGGGCTCGCCCAGATCCGACGAGGCTGAGCCTCGGTGGTGGCTAGGCGAGCTCGACCTTGCCAGATCTGGGTGAGCTCGAGCTCGCCCAGCCAAGGCTCGACCTCGCCTTGGCTAGGCGAGCTCGGGCTCGCCCAAATCCGGCGAGGCGAGCTCAGGCTCGCCCAAATCCAAAGAGGCCGAGCTCGCCTAGCCACCGGCGAGGCTCGGCCTCACCGGGCCACTGCCAGGTGACGCCAACCTAGCGGTGGCTGGGCAAGCTCAGCCTCGCCGGATCTGGCCGCGACGCTCGGCCTCACCGGGGGCCGGCGAGGTCGCCGGCCAAAGAAAAGAGAACAAGAAAAGAACAAGAAAGAAAGAGAAGAAAAATAGAAGAGAGAGAAAATTTGTTTCTTGAAAATGTTCCAGAAACAAGAAACAAGTTTTTCTTGTTTCTTGTTTCTGTTCCAAATTTGTTCCTAGGAACAAAAAAATAGATTTGGAACAAAAACGCAAACAAACGCGTTTCTGTTCTTTTTTCGTTCTCCGAAACAAAAAAAAAAAGATTTTTGTTCATAAACAAAAAAAAAGAATACAAACAAACACCCACTTTGTATCCTCACTATTATTAAGCTTTACATTAACACTCGGCATAGAGAGTAAGAAAGAATTGATTTGGAGACACAGAGGGGCTGAATCTAGTTATGTTGAAGATTGTGAGTCGGACGTGTGTAATGCTGGTGGCCGATGGAGGTGAGTGGAGAAATACCAAGAAAAGGATATCATTAGTATCGTAATATTTGTATAGGCTCCTTAAGTGTTGTAACTTTTTTTTTTAATAACTCGAGTTCCACATTGAAGAAAAATCAATCACTTCAGTGATCGTAGCAATATATTCCAGCAATTCATCTCCGTGTCTTTTCTATAATGAATTCTTAAGTTAGATGTGGCGTGTCTAATAAGAATTAAAGTACAACATGGACAAAGGACAAGATGACGCGGCGCTTGTGATTTAAACAAGGCAGCTTCCTCCGAGGAGAAAAAGTTGAGGATCGCGTTCAAAAAGCTCTCGGTTGAGAAAAGAAAACAAGAGAGGTGAGTGCAGGATTTGTGAGCGTCGCAATAAAGATCAAAGGGAAAAAGGCCTAAGAGAAAATATTCGGCGGATATGGTAAACTAGAAAAGGAGCACAAAACACAAGATGGTATTTAAGGTGCGTTTGGCAACTTGCCAAACAGTAACAATTTATGTTCTTTTGATCCCAGGAGT
Organism: Eucalyptus pauciflora; assembly: GCA_007663325.1. Classification (NCBI taxonomy): domain Eukaryota; kingdom Viridiplantae; phylum Streptophyta; class Magnoliopsida; order Myrtales; family Myrtaceae; genus Eucalyptus; species Eucalyptus pauciflora. The sequence goes on from VMYD01000067.1 coordinate 2,006,726, forward strand.
AGATTTGAAATATAAATTCGTTTGGTAAAATTTTTATTCTTCATAACAAGTTTTTATTTTTTTGTTCCTGGAAGTAGATTTGGAATATAATTGATGATGGTTTTATTAAGTGATGGGCTTAAGGCCCGTCCGCCCATGTTGGGCCTAAAAGCTCGGCCCACAGGAATAAGGCCCGTGGATGGAAGGAGGTATAAAAGGGATGAGAGAAAGGGAGAACGTACCTTTTCAATTAGTACGTACGTTCTCCCTCTCTTCCAACGTTCTCTCTCTCCAAAAGGACAGTAAGCCAAAGAAGCGACGCCGTCTTCCTACCAAGCGAATTGTCGTCATCGGATCGAACAGGGCTAAATTCTCTTCATCTTTTCGGCGTCGATGTCTAATCTGTGGCTAACACGGTACGCTCGAATCCGTGGTGTGCTTTACGATCGGTGATACGTGATTTTTTCCCGGGCTTGTCTTATGCATTCGTTTAGGGATTCGATTTAGTGTCGAATCCGGTTTTCGGGGATCCGTTAATCCCAACAATTGAAAAGTAAAAAAAAATTGATTATTTGTTCCCGAGAACAATTTCAGAATCAAGCCAACCCATTTTTTTTCTCCTCTTCTTTCTTCTTCCCTCTCTTCTCTTCTTCAACTGCCGCCGCTACTACCACTGTCGCCATAGCCATCCACCGCCGTTGGTTGCCGATGACCAATCCAGCGATCTCGGCGGAGGCTCGCCGGGCCAGGGCGAGGTTTGGCGAGCTTGCCGGTGGCTCACCCAACCACCGGTGAGCCTTGCCCAGATCTAGTGAGACCAAGATTACCCCGCCGGGTGAGGCCAACCTCGTGATGACCCGACAAGGTTGAGCCCCGGCGGCGGCTAGGCAAGCTCGATCTCACCAAATCTGGGCGAGGCCGCTCACCCAACCAAAGCTCGGTCAAGCCTTGCCCAATTGCCAGCAAGGCTCAACCAACGAGACACGGCCTCGCCAAGGGCCGATAACTCTCCAGCAAGGTCACCAGCCCTTGTCTAGTCGGTCGCCAATCATCCCAAGGCCGACGACCAGCAACCCTCGAAGAAGAAGAGGAGAAAGAAAAGAAAAGAAGAAAAAAGAAAAAAGTAATAAAATAATTAAAAAATTAAAAGAAAATGATTTGGAATAAAAATTTTGAAAAAATGCCAAACGCAATTCTATTATGATAATTAAAATCTTAGACAATTACCAAACGGTTTAAAATGCTTAAAAATTATTCTTGGAAACAAAATAAAAAAAAATCATTTTTTTATCAAAAATTGTTTTCGGAAACAAAAGTGTTACCAAACACGTCCTTAGTGGTAGTCGCCTACCACCAGTGAGGCTAGTTGGGTGAGAGCAAGCCTGCCATGTCCAATGGCTAGAACTGGCAAAGAAAGAAGAAAGAAAAAAAGAAAAGATAAAAAAATATATATTATTTAAAGTATCCACATCAACACCAGCGGTATCACGTAGGCCAATCGGCGTCCATGTCAGCAATATTCTACCAAAATTAGTAACAATGATTGAATTGACACTAAGTAAAAATGTTTAAGATTGAATTGACACTAAATAAAAAGGTTTATGACTAAATTGGCATCAATAAAATATTTATGACTAAATTGGCACAAATGTAATAGGTTTAGGACTTTTCTAACACTTTTCCTAGTTGTTATTCATCGATTCAAAATCCACTAACTTCTTGCGAACAATGGCTGGTGATGAGATTTAAAAACCCATGTTGTGATTATCGTACTAGCCCTATGCAAACAATCACAAAACATTTGTTCTTTACATGTTTATTTTCCTCTCTAAGTTTCTAGCAAATTTACACTGTAGCACTTTTTTTTTCAGGTACCCTTTACCTTTCTTGCATCTTTTGATTTCGAGTACCTATATTTAAATTCCTTTAATTTACAACCACTTACATGCCTGTCCAAAATCAACCAAGAATTCATTTTTCATTAAATTTCATAATTCCATCCTTCTTAAAGATTTTCATTTTTTTGCGAAACAATAAAGCGAACAATTCCCAACATTGAAATACCATTGTCAATCCCAGCTGGGTGATATTTCGGTACTTGCACTCGGCCATGATAGCAAGTTCATGAAATTTTCTTCGATGATTCTGTCATGTTTCCATTATATTTTCAACGACACAAATGAACTCAAGTTGTTCTTTTCAAACCCGAATGCACCGACACTCAGCAGGGCTGGTCAGGGGAACGCTTTGACTTTAGTGGCCTGCATACTTTACCGTCTAAGCTCTCTTTCACGGAAATTCACCTTCATCCTCTCCGCGTTCTTAGTATTTTCTTCATATTGAGAGCGATCGCAGAGCCAAAAATAACCTGTCCTTGAAGAGGATTAGTCGATCTTCTTTCACTAAATCCTGTTGCAATTAGCTCTGTTTACACGCTTTGGTTCAAGTGTACCAGTGAAACGCAGTGGAGAATCTGCCGCATATAGGACACCACCGAGATCTGCGTGATCGCACCAGTGTGGGGTTTCAAATGCCGGTGCTTTCGGGATTTGTTGGTGATTGCAGCTCTGAGCAGGATCGGCCGCAAATGGGACTGATTGCACCCGTTGCTTTAATCACCATCATCTTGGCCTCGATGCTGTGCGACTGTAAGTGCTCTCTGTTCGGCTTATTTTCAAGCGCTTGTTTGATGGGTTCCTGTTTTGAAGTCTCCTTAAAGGCTCAAACTCAGATTCAGGATAATTGGCAGGGTCCTGAGACAACTGACGAGAGTGAAGGAAAGCCGGAGGAGCTCAGAGGCAAGGCTGAGCGAGGAAGATGTACCGCCAGGATACGAGTATGAGGTTTTCTTGAGTTTCAGGGGATCAGACACACACAATAACTTCACTGATTGCCTTTACCATAGATTGAGACTCACTGGAGTCCATGTCTTCCTAGACAATGAAGAACTCCGAGTCGGCAAAGAAATCAGTGGTGAGCTTTTGAAAGCACTCGACAAGTCTCAGATCTACATTCCCATCTTCTCCCAGAACTATGCTACCAGTTCGTGGTGTCTCCGTGAAATTGCACACATGGTAGAAGGCACCTCAAAGTCAAAGGGGAAGAAAGAGATACTCCCTATCTTCTATGACGTCGACCCTGACGACGTTAAGCTCAAAACTAAATTGTACAAGAAGGCCATACCCAAGCACAAGAAGAAGTTCGGTTCTGACGCATTGAAGTGGTGGGAGGATGCTCTTGCGAAGGTTGCACATCTGAAGGGATGGGAACTTAAAGGGAAAGGGTAATGTTCCTCAACCTTTGGTTATCATTAATAAGCACAACAGTTGCGCTCCTCATTTCAAGAATTTTGTCATCTCAAAATTCAAGAATTACAGACATTTTTTTCATTTGAAATTCGCATAAGAAGTTATGACAGTTAGAGCCGACAGAAATGATATTGGATCTGGCAAACCAACCAAAGAAAAAAGAAATTACTGTGAGAGAACAAAAGCACACTCAACAGTGAGGACTCACTCGAGGAAAGGAAAGAATCGGGCGTAAAAGAATCCGCTTTGATCCAATTTATGAACAAAGTCAGATGACTCTTACTTAAATGAACTATACCTGACTCCGGTCCGATTACCTGTCGAACACAATCCTAGAGAGAACTTGCCAAATAAAATCTGTTCAGTTTTTTTCGCCAAAAATAAAACTTGTTTACTTAGAAAACAATGAAATGTGAATCTGTTGTGCTTCTTTTGATTTTGCTTGAGACCTGCATTTATTTCGGTTTTATCTCAGATTCAACTCCTATACGAACACAATCCTATAAATTTAGCACAATAATACACTCACTTTGGATTTTGTTGCTGCATGTTATTTAGTCAATGCAGGCATTATGAAAAAAATATTATTTTACCAAGTTTTGTGAATCTTACTCTATCCATTCCATTAAAAATATCTCCTTCACATGTATCGGCTCCTGCATTATTTTAAGCATCTCCAATACATCAAATTAAGGGACATTCCATGAAATCTCAGCGCATGTAATAACTGATCATGACGCTCAATTACTGTAACAGTAACCAAAATAATTAACTTATTTTACTGTATGGTCTTAAAAGACCTAGAGATTATCATATCCGGAAGAAATTTATACCGTTTTCTTTCATGTCATTGATGGAAACAAAAATTTCCTGATTTGCTGCAGCCATGGAGAACTAATTGAATTGGTTGTTGGAGAGGTATTGTGTAAGCTCAATGCTAGAAATGTGGATGTGCCTGAATGTTGGGTTGAAGATCATCATCAGATAGAAGACATACTAGAAATGTTGGAAGTTGACTCTAGTGGTGTACGTTTCCTTGGTATTCATGGAATAGGTGGAATTGGTAAAACAGTACTTGCAAAGGTTGTGTTCAATAAAATATCTTCTCACTTTGAAGGTGTTTGTTTCCTCAACGAAGTTCGAGAATCATCAAAACATGGTCTTATAAACGTGCAGAAAATGTTATTAGCAAGTTTTGTGGGTCCTGTGATTGTTGATCATATCAAAGGCATTGAAGATGGGATGAATTGGATCAAGAGAGTATGTTATACTAAAAAAATCCTCATTGTTCTAGATGATCTAGAGAAGGACGAGCAACTCAAAAAGCTAGCCGGAAAATCTAATTGGTTTGGTTCAGGCAGTAGGATCATCTTCACCACTAGAAACTTAGAGATCTTGAAGACTCAAGTGGAATCATCCAGTGAAGAGGTCCTAAATCAACCCGAAGGAATTTTGGCTTATGAAGTTCACAAAATGCAATTTAGTCAAGCATTTCAGTTGTTTTATAAGCATGCATTCAGAACAGACTCTCCCCAAGATGGATATGATCATCTTGTAGAGAAAATTGTCCGTAGGGTGGACATGCTTCCTTTGGCTATTGAGGTGATAGGTTCATTTCTTTATTGCCACAACTCTAGCATGGAGCAACATTTTGATAAAAGAAAGTTATGGGAAGACACATTAAAGCAGTTAGATGAAGGTCCTTTTAAGGATGTCCGAGTTGCATTAATGATAAGTTATGAAGGACTAGAGAATAAGCAAAAAGAAGTGTTTTTGGATATCGCTTGCTTTTTCACCAACGAGGACCAAACATATCCAGTTATCATGTGGGATGAGTGTAATTACCATCCTCACATTGCAATGAGCGTCCTCCAACAACGGTCCTTGATAAAAATTGGACACGACAATAAGTTTTGGATGCATGACCAAGTTCGAGATCTGGGAAAGCACATCATGCTTGAAGAATATCCTCGTAGATTTAGTAGGGTGTGGATTTATGAGACTGCTGTAAAACTATTAGAGAGAAAAGAGGTAAAGTGGAAGAGTATGTCATATAATTTTAATTTGGAAGAGAAACTTGTTGAATTTTTTCTTTCATTTTCTAGTTAGCTATGTTTAACTTTCCATTTGTCTTTGAGTGAGATAAGTCTCTCTCAAACATTTGGGTCAAAAGGTCTTGTAAATTGTCGAAAAGAGACTAGACCGATTGCCTAGTGGTTAGCTCCGGTTTCTAGATTCTATAGAATAGAAAATAATTTTCTGAAAATTCTGAAACCCCAAAGTGCCGTTTCAAATGAAAATTTTCCTTAATGGTGGTATGTAAGTCTACTTGTTGGGAATAGGCGTGTGCCAGGGTAGGTTCCCTGTTGGAGAAGTTTACCAATGTTCACATGCTTCTTTTCTTTATAGTTCTGTAGGAGTGTTGAGTGTTGTCCTCTCAATTAATCTTTAGTCTCTGCTGGCAGAGAAATCGAGATGTAGAAGCACTAAGCCTAATTTCTAATGGCTGCAACCGGAACATTGTACCTGAGGAATTAGCGGCTCTACCAAATCTAAGGTTCCTTCGAGTTACAGGCATCGATTTTTTTGGCAACTTCGAGAATATTGTTTGGAAGCTATGTTGGCTTTCTTGGGAAGTGACGCATAATAAATTTCATGCGGAGAGTTTTCATTTTGCTAGCTTAATCGTGCTAAACCTTTCATGGAGCAATATCGAAGATGACTGGCGAGGATGGAGACAAATACAGGTACACCTTCCTCTGTTCATCTTATGGTTCAAATTTACTGAGAGACCGAGAAGAGCATCATTTGAGTAGAGAGTCCATGCTCCCTTGTTTCTTTCTATCTTCACCAATATTTTTGCACTGTACGTATTGAATTAATGTTCTCCTAATATCATGTGAATCTAAGAACAGAAATTGTTTTGTACAAGTAACTTCTAGCATTGATCCGTCCAAAAAAAACATCTAGCATTGACAACAACCGGCTAAATGCATTTAAAAAGGAGAGGAAGCTATAGAATCACATCATTTTGATTAAACCCATTTTTTGAAAAATTTCTTCTTCAATTATCCCACTTCGAACTTCTATTTCTTCTGCTTTCTCTTTTTCCACGAACTTGTCAACAATCGCACTCATGATCTTATTCTTGTACCATTTTCTTCTTCATCAAATTGTGCTATGTGCAATTACCACAAGATTTTACTGAATTATTAAAAAAACAAAAAAAGAGGGTAATTAGGTTAACTTTCCCATCCAAATATGTACCTTGATATGATCGGTGTGTTTCATTCATTTTAATTCAATTTCTTTTCCAGCATATGACAAAAAAATTGAAAGTTCTAGATTTAACGGGTTGCACAAAGTTGACAAGGACACCCGACTTCTCTCACTTCATGTCTTTGGAGGTCTTAGTACTTGCTAGGTGTGTCAAGTTGATCACAATCGATTGCTCCATCGGTAAGCTTGAACATCTGAAAACTTTGAATATTGAGGGATGTACGTATATCTGGAAGCTGCCCGCTCTGCCTTCTTTGACCCGGATTGTCGGGCTTCCGCGGGGGCGACTATTGTGGTCCATAATGAACCCTGGGGCACTGCCCAGACGCCGCGACGGTGGGACTTCAGCTCGTGCAAGTGGGACTCCTCCCAACCATTAAAAGAAAAAAAAAAAAGTAGTTCAGTCAAGTCTGGAGGCACTTGACAATCTGAAATTTCGGTCAAACACTACATTAGAAGTGGACCCTAAAATCTGTTACAACTTCCAAAGTCTATTGCCAGATGGGAGAGCCAAATTCCACCCGTCTCCCGGGCCATTAGTGTTCTTTATGGAATTATTATGTATATTTGATCGTATAATATGACATTTTCAGATGCAAAATTTCGATTGGTAAAAGAATGGCTCTTTTTTTGTGGCTAAATTTTAGAAAATGGGAAATATATATGAGAGGAATATTTCGTCAACCACTGTGCAAATTACTATCCATTCTAGGACCCCAAAAACGACAAATGTTATGGACCCCTTTTTTTCATTTCAGATTAAAAGATTTATACTTCATGCAATATGGGTACATTATAGTTTTTCCCCAAAATTCATTTGCACCACATTTCAATAATCAGTTGATGTTTTGTTTGGTTCTTGTTTGAACTATTTTTAGATGGATTATCCATGTTGTCAAGGATACCTTTTAACCAGTAGAAGAGAGCACTTACGTAAGTGCATGGGGATAAATAAATAATAATTGTGCCTAGAGAGAGAAGTAAATTAGTTTAGGAGAGAAGTTAGAAATAATTAGTATATTTTCTTTGATTTTTTTATTTTTTATTTTATCTTTATCGCGATTGTACATATATCTAAGAGATATAATTGCCCTTTAGTTGTATATATCGTTGATGGATCATAATTGATTATCTCCTAATATAATTATGTTATAACATCTATAGATAAACTCATGTATTCTTCATTTTGGTTTAATGAAACATAGAGAAATATACAAAAATTAGACAATTCTCTCTTCTACACACACACACACACACACACACACATATATATATATAGGTAAAAGTAAGAATATATATATTGAGCTTTGGACAAATATACAGACAAGACGGCGCCAAAACTTACACTCTAACTACAACAATAGAAAGAGTGGAAGGGAGCCAAACTAAAAACCACAAGGGCAACAACAAACGCGGAGCAAAAAAAGCCCACAACCCGGGCAAAAGAGTCAAACACCAACAGCTACCAAACCTCTACACACACCAAGGAGCAGGAGAGCCAGGACGGCTGGGGGAAAGTCAGACAACCCAAGAAGCTTGAGAAGCAAGGCTATTGAATAAACACTGAGGGGTCAAAGCCCCATCCTCTGTGAAGTCTTCTACTCCTTGGAGAAGTAGGTGCATTCTTGAAGGAAAGTGCTTTGTCCTTCACAACCTTAATGAGGTGGTTTTTTAGAGCCGATAAGTCTAATGTTTCACCACGGAAGAGGATGCAATTTTTCTTTTTCCAAATAAGATAACAAAGAGCTCCGAAAGAGAATCGCGCCATTCTGTGGAAGAAGTCCTTACCCGATAAGAACTTCACCACCCAGGTAAGGTTTTCGCTCCAGGATCTTTTCCTCCAAGGTAAGTTACACCTGGAAGCCCAAAAATATGCGAGAGTAGCCAAGGTGTGACATTGAAAGAACAAGTGATCAATTGAATCCGGCTGGGTGGAGTAGAAAGCACAAACCAAATAATCAATCCTGCCATAGGAGAGGAGGAACACTTGGGTTGGTAGGCGATTCTTAGCAATAAGCCATAAGAGAGATTGGAACCGCGGAGCTAAAGCATTATCCCAAACGAGAGAAGCCCAAGGAACACAGTCTTTTTTAGATCTAATGAAGTTCCAAGCTGATGCTACCGAGAACAAACTAGACTGGTCGCAACACCACAAGAACCGATCACGAGCATTGGACAAAACCGAGAGGGTGAAACCCCAACTCTCCAGGAGAGATTTGAGCATGGAACCAGTCAGAGTGTAAAGATTTGCAACAACTACATAGTTGGGTAGGCCAGAGTCATCCATAATAGAAGTAGGGACCATCGAGTCTAATAGACCGCAAGGAAGCCAATTGTCATGCCAAAGAGAAACCAAAAGACCGTTACCAATTTCCCATCGGAAGGACTGGCGAAAAAAACTTCTTAGCTACAAGATCTTCTTCCACGCCCACGAACATACAGTAGGTTGGGAAGAAGTCCAGAAATTTCCTTTTTTTAAGAAATTAGAATGAATCCAATGGCACCAAAGTGATTCTTTATCAGTAAAGAGGATCCAAATGTACTTAAGTATGGAGGCTCGATTGCAATCCTTCAGGCTTCTAATAGCCAAGCCACCCTCATTTTTAGGTAAGCAAATGTCTTCCCAAGAGACTTTGGCCCCGCCCCTACCAAGGGCAGTACCTTTCCAAAGGAATTGTCTCAAGATGCGCTCAATATTAATTAAAATAGCAGACGGCAGAGCGAACACACTAGCCCAAAAAGCCTGTATAGAATGGAGAACTGACTAGGGGTGAGCATCGGTCCACGGTCAACCCTGGACCAACCTTGGACCGGCCCAACCCTACTGGTCCTGGTTCGGTTCCCAGGGTGACCGGGTCGGTCCTTGGTCCTAGAATTCTTGGATCAGCACTGTGCGGGTCGGTCCTCGGTCCTGAGAGTTCCGGGTCGGTCCAACCCGGACCAACCTTGATTATATATATAAATTTTTTATATAGGGAAAACCTTAAAATAAATAGTGTCAACAATATTAAATATTTCATTAGTGAGGAGTTCAAGTAATTTTACATTATTCTTTAATAACTTAGATTTTTAATGTCTTTTACAGTGTCAATAGTCATAATTTACGAAGGAGGAAAATGTTTTTGTGAGGAGTCTTCATGGCGTCTAAAAAGGCATAAACAGCTCCTTATGGAATCCTCCTTTAGTATTTGTTCTCTTCTGTCTTATTTGTCATTTTAGTCTTCAATTTGCCAAAATCGAAAGAAACAATTTCTCCGCTCGCCACTTGACACTTGTCTTGCTCGCTTTGGGTCATTCATGTCGCACGCCACTCGATGCTCGCTTGGCTTGTTACTTCTCGCTTGACATTCGATGCTCATTCTATTTAACGCTCACCCCACTTGACCCTCACCGCTTGCCTTTCTTAGCTAACCTCGCTTATCGTCGAATCCTTAGGTCAGTACGGTCCTCGGTTGTCCTGTCAAGGAGTACAAAAAATGAAATAAAAAATTATTGGTTGTCCTAGGTTGACCTGGAAATCGGACCGAACTCATTGGGTCAATTCGGTCCTCAATTGCTTTTTTAAAGAGTACAAAAAATGAAATAAAAAATTATCGTTTGGTCCCGGGTTGACCCTGGAACTGGACCGAACCTATTGGGTCAGTCCGGTCCTCGGTCCCAAAAATTGAGGACCGACACTATGCGGGTTGGTCCTAGGGTTAGGGGGTGGACCGGCCCAACCCGGACCATGCTCACCCCTAGAACTGACCTTATGAGTTTAAGTCTTCCCGCGAAAGATAAAAACCAATGAGCCCAAAATTGGACTCTTGCAGTAATACGGTCAATCAATTCAATGCAGTCTGTCTTCCCCAACCTAGAAGAAATAATAGGAACCCCTAGATAGCAAATAAGGAGTTTACCTACTTGAAAACCAAAAGCCAAGAGAATATTATTCCAAAGTGAAGACGGACCACCAGAGAGAAAAATATCACTCTTGCTCTTGTTTGGTATAAGACCAATCCAGGAGAAGAAGATATCCAAGCTCCTTTTAAGCACAACCACAGAATTCCAATCCGCCCGACAAAACAAGAAAACATCATCGGTGAAGAAAAGGTGAGACAGTCTCCCAGCTTTGCATCTCCAAAAAGGCTTAAATTCTTTTACCAAAGTCCTCAAGTTCAATATGCCCGAAAAAACTTCCATCACAAGAGTGAAAATGTAAGGAGACATAAGGTCCCCCTGGCGGATGCCACAGCCACTAGAGAAGAAACCATGCAACTCCCCATTGATAGACACAGAGAATTTGGGAGTGCGAACGCAAACCATAATTAAACGAATTAGCCACTCTGGAAAACGGAAAGCCAAGAGAGTAAGCTCTAAGAAGTCCCAGTCAACCGTATCTATCGCGACCCAATTTTCGGGTGTGCCACCTAAAATTAGGCTAAGGGATTGCTAAGCCTAGACTTAGCTCGGGCTCTCCCAAGCCCATACCAACTTGCGATTTAAATTTAAATATCTAACATTCAAAAGGGAGTCGCCACTAATCAATTTGTGGTAGGTCGATTAGACACCTAAGTAAAATAATGGGAGAATCATTTTACTCCTATAAACTAGAGATTTGTGAGTTCGGGGACTTGATTACGTTAGATTTCTCTAACGCCCTTTCGGTATCTTTTCTTTTAAAAAAAATGTTTGGCAAACAGCTTGAATTAATTTCGTTTTCCTAACATGTGAGGTGATCATACGAGTGCGCAAACCACCAATTTAACACTCAAGAAAACAAATAAAATAATGCAGGAATTACCTCAAAGCAACGAAATCATCTGCGTTGTTAGATCAAAATTCACATCATCGATCCTAGATATGATTTCTAATTAACAAGCAATCACTCAATTTTTGTTTTCACTTTTTAACGAGAATATAATTCATATGCAATGCTATGCTTCTAACATAAAATGAAATAATATGGCATGACAAAATGTCCTAAACTATATGAATGAGTAAAAAAAAAACTAATGATTTCTTAATGAACATGCAATAATTAAATATGCAATCTAAATTAATCAAAATGACCTAATTCTAATGACATGCAATTTCTAATTAAATGAACTTAATAATAAACCCTAAATGACATGCATTTAGTGGGTCTAAATCTATATGACATGCACATGAATTTTCTATTCTAAAAATGCAATATATTCTAGAAATTGAAACTAACTTACCCTAAGACAATTTTTTATGAAATTCGAAATTAAGGAAAATGTAAAACATAATTATCTAGATTAAGATTCTATCTAATTTACATTAAGGATCGGGTTAGACTAAATGCTAATTTAAACTAAGATATTATCTTAACCTAGCAAGTTCTATCCTAAGATGCAAAAACCAATCTAAACTTAAAATAAAACATGCAATTTATTCTAATATGCCATGACGTGCAAGTAATGCCTTAATTCCTAATTTTTTATGAAATTCGAAATTAAAATTAAACATGCAATTCAGATAATAAAAGAAAAACTAACAATCCTAAAATGAATGCACTTTTTCTTTTTCTTTTTCATGATTCAAAATAAAAATCCCTATTCTAATCATGCAAGATAATTTTAAAAAAACAAACCTAATCCTAATTCAAACTTTTTCCTTTTGATTTTATCTTTTACGAAAATAAAACTGACTCAAATACCACGACATCAAATCAAACAAAATAAAATTGATATCTGAAAATTGGTGAATCATATCTCGCGCATGAGATCGGGTTGTCCAATTTTAAAATTAAATCGCGAATCGAATCTCGGGCATGAGATCGGATTGTCGATTTTTGTAAGGAATTGCGAGTCGGATTTCGGGCGCGAAAATCGAACTGACAATCCCTAATTTGAGGGACTCTTTCATGTTGGAACCTCAATCATACCTTAAAGACTAATTCTAAGAAAACATCAAATAAAATAAGATAAACAAATAAAATAAATAAAATAAAGTAAACAATAAAAAAAATACCTAAATTGATTTTCTTTTTAAAAATCCGAAAGATGAGATGGACGGCGATGGAAGCTCGGCACGGCTAAGGACGGGGCTCAGCGAGGGGACTCCTTCAGGTCACGCCAAAGCGATGAGGAGCTCTCGGTGGTGCTTGGCCTAGTAAGCAGCAACAAATTTCGAACGGTGACTCGTCGCTTCCAAAAGCTCAAAACCAGACGCGATGGCAAACGCAGGTTCTGTTCTCAACAACGATCACGACATTGTTAGGTTGAACTTGCTGGAGTCCTTGCTGGGCTTCGTGAATTTACAAGCTCAACAAAGCTTTTTTTATAGAATCTTTTGATCGTGTGCTCTTGCTATGGCTGCCCCCATAGAAGTAATTCTTGTTGGTCCACGTGTTTGACTATCAATGTGGGCTGTTGCTTTAATGGGTGGTAGTCAGCAAACTTCTCTGGTAATTGTGTAGCGATGAAGGCGTAAGGCGATGACACCGTTGGTCACTCAATCGGGTACACTCACGAGGCACAAAAAGGACATGATGAGCACGAGAGTTGCGGATCTTCGCTGGTGCAGGTCGGCGTTCGAGCAAGGCAAAGCAAAGTGGGGTGCTCGATGAGGGACGGTAGACGTGATGGAGGAGCTAGGTTTTGAAACTTCTCTGGATGTTCTCGTGTTTCTTCTCAATGTGGACGCCTCTTGCTATAGTGTTTCATTTTGGCCGAGTATTCAATGTGTGGCCTCTCCATAAAAAAAAACCCTATGTGTCTTTTTATATAGGCCATCGATTAGGGTTTTTAATTTTTCAAAATCAATATCCATGAAGATTTTTTTTTCAAACGCAATATCCACTTTCCAAACGAGATATTTGTTTCATATCTGCCCTATCCGAAAAATTCATCATATCCCAAAAAAAATTTCGAATTTCTATTTTCTCACGAGATAATTTCCGATCATTAAAAATCGAGCTTAGGCCAATTTGTTCGCTTTGCAGGCTTAGTCCGGCCTTTCAATTTGTAGCTCAAAATCACCAATTTGAACCTATCCACGGCCAGTCCAATAAATAAATGCGAGACATGCAAACCAAAAATAAATGCACCTAAATCTATATGCTATGCAATTAATATTTTTTTAGGGATAAAATTAATCTATAATTTTCTATGCAATAAATAAATAAACTAAATCGCCAAAATTTAGGTGTCAACAGTATCGTAAGCCTTACAAAAATCAACTTTAATAGCACATTTCGGAAGATATGGGTCCAGGTGAAATCTAGCAAATAACTCTTGTGCTAGTAATATGTTATCCCTAATCCTCCTTCCTTTAACAAAAGCATTCTAGGAAGGATTTATCATATCGTTCAAAACAATAGCAATGCGGTTGGCCAATATTTTTGTAATAATCTTATAAATGGTATTACAACATGCAATGGGTCTAAAGTCAGTGACTTCGCAGGCATTAGGGACTTTAGGGATCAGGGCCAAGATGGTAGCATTTACTTCCTTTAGGAGGCGACCGAAGAGAAAAAATCTTTGATTGCCTCCAGCACCAAAGGGCCTACAATTTTCCAGTTGTTCTTAAAAAAATTCAGCTGTAAAATCATCGAGACCCGGGGCTTTGCCTCTTGGAAGCGAGAAAAGAGTGTCTTTAATCTCAGAGTCTGAGATCGGCAAAGCTAAGGAGCGTACCTGGGCATCCGATAGGGGGGTTTGAATAATTAGCATCAAGTCTTGCAAAGAAGGTTTCGACAGGGCTATATGAGGGGAGAAGAGATCCGAGAAGAAAGAAACAAAAGCATGCGGTATCCGAGCAGGATCGGTAATGAGAGAAATCGATGAATCCTTGACTGAGAGGATCCGATTGGTAAGGTGTCTTTTTTTACAGAATTGTGGAAGAATTTTGTATTGCGATCCCCTTCCTTGAGCCATCTCACTCTTGATTTCTGTCTATAGAAGGATTCCTCTTGATCGCGTAGGTCAATAAAGGTGCGGCGTCGGCATTTTTCTAGCTCTGCAAGATAAACATTGTTAGGATCAGATTATAGGCCAACCTGAGTGTGGCGAAGAGCCTCCCTAGCTTCCGAAGTTCTCCCAGAGATATCCGAGAAGGCTTCCTGGTTAAGTGATTTGAGCCGAGCTATTAAGATCTTCAATTTAGAAACAAGACTGAACATGGGGACACCTTTCACCGGGCTGTTCCACGCTTGTTGGACAATAGCAAGAAAGTTCGGATGATCAGCCTAGAAGTCAAAAAATTTAAAAGGCTTCCTCTTAGGAACTGGATTGAGAACCCTGATGAACATCGGAGTGTGATCTGGAATCCCAGGGTTCAGAAAAGCGGCTTCCGAGAAGGAGAAGTCCATGTTCCACTTGGTGTTGACTAACACCCTATCAATTTTTCTCAATTTTCTAGCAGAGCCAACGGACGTGGACCAGGTATAGCGGAGTCCGACGTATTTGAGATCCATTAATTCAGTTTGAGCTAGACAATGCCCAAATTCATCAAAATAAGGAATCCAACTATTAGAGCTTCCAACGTGATCAGAGGGATCTTTAATTGCGTTGAAATCTCCCACAACAACCCAAACATAATCTTGAAATTCCTCATTGAAGTGGATGAGGTCCTCCCACAGGGGCCTACACCGCAAGAAGGTGTGCTCCCCATACACCGCCGAAATACAGCAAGTCACCAGTAGAAGCATTAAGTTTAAAGCAACCATGAATAGCTTGAGCACTGGCAGAAAGCAAATCAAAACTAGCAATATCCGGGTTCCACCCAACCCATATTCTTCCATGCGGGGCAAACTCATAGTTTGCAGTCCAATTCCATCCTCTAAGAAGAGTAGAAGAGATGGATTCAAACAAAGATTCAGGAACCTTCGTCTCAATAAGGCCCACCAGGCACAACTTATTAGAATTAACAAACTTTCTGATCTCAGCACATCTGATAGGATCGAGCATGCCTCTAATGTTCCAGAAGCCAAAAAACATATTTACACAAAAGATGGGAGATTACCTCCTCTTGGAGGTCTTGCGACATTGCACGTCGCTTTAGGAACAGCCATGGGTGGCGCAGCAGGAGGGTTTGGACGGAGCAGCAGCAGCTGATCCTGAATACTTACAGCGCCAGAAGGAGGGGCAGGGTCTTTTGAAGACGAGGGCCCATCTGAAGGCAACTCTTCATCGCTACATATTTCATCTTCAGAGCTATGGTGAGTTAGAGCAAGAGAAAGGAGACCCATCTTCTTAACAGTCGGGGAGCGCCTTGGATTGACTTTGGGAGGAACCTGCGAGATCCTTTGGGGGGCTTGGTAGGCAACGCAGCAGGAGAGTATGGAGTGAAGGAGAGTATGGCAACTCTCTTCTACATATTTTTTATCTAGAGAAAATAAATAAATAATTTTTTATGCTAATCGATAATTATCTTGACTATTTTAAATTACATATTTGTGGATTTTGTTATATCATGTCGGTGTGATATATCTTAAAAAGAACATGATATTAAAAACTTTCGGATAAAAATTCGAAGTTGAAATCCTTTTCTGGATTTTCTGTTTAAATAGTATAGATTATGGAGTGAAGGATAGCGGCATGTACTAGGAATGTCAACCAAAACAAGGAGCCGAGTACTATTACCGATGGTGATTCAGGATTGAAAGCGTTTATCAATGATCTTTTTCGGACCTTCCGGTACTGATGAATGAAGATAAATCTACTACACTTTAATGAATTTTTGTACCGACCTTCTAATCTAAAGTGTAAATTTGCAGCTGATTTCTTTATCAGCTAGTACAATGGTTTATTTTTTTGGGCAAAAAGTTGTTTATTGACATTCTCGCCAAACCTTAAAACATATAATTTAAACTTCAACAAGTTATTAAGAAAAATTATATTATACGTTACATGCTATTTTACTTTTTGAGAGGCATCAAGTGTTTTACATTAACAGAACTCAAATCACAAGAGTCGTGATAATAATAAAAAAAAGTGAAAAGTGAAAAATTAACGGAGGGAAGGACTAAAAATTCTAATTGTCTAAAACTTCAATCAAAAAGCTTATATTATAAGTGGAGGGAGACTAAATATAAGACCCACTGAATTCCCATAGACAAAATGATGTGTGTGGGGATGCTATCCGGGTGACCCAACGAGTTTTCATGTAGAGGTGAACTTGGTTCGTAGATATTGAGAGATTTAGAATATTCGATTAAAATATTTATAGTTAAAAGTTTCATTTACCAAACGGGGCTTGAAAAGAGTGCATGGGAAAAAACTAAATGAGAAAAAGAAGACTCATTGGTTTTTTTTTTTTTTAATTTCGATTACTAAATTAAGTTCCCTGATAAAAAGAAGAAAGAAAAAGTCAGTTCTGAGTTTTTTTTTCCCGAGTACTTTCAACTCAATGAGGTTCCCTGCTTCTGAGTTTTTTTTTAACACTTTCAAACTCAATTATGAAGCTTAACATCTGTTATATCTCTTCCTAATGAAAAGGAAAATAGAAAAGAAAAACTCGATTTTTTTTCTAATTTGATTACCTAATCACATTCCCTATTTCTGAATCTATTTTATGTATATCCAACTCAATTATGAAATTTCGACAAAAAAATTCAATTATGAAATTTCAATATTTGTCATAACTCAACCTCAAAACTTTTCTTAATTTACTTGTCAAAGGACCCAAGTTGGAAGACTCACCAATTTCATAAGCAATAAATTGAAGGGTACTCTCCCCCACAAACAGTTGCCACCGGTCACCGCTTGGAAATCCTTCCTTCCATCTCAGATTCTTTCTTAAAATTTTCAATTTAAAATGGACTGTGGTATAATACCAAAATCATTCTCACCTTTTATCCACTTCACATATGCATCATCTGCTTTTACAACCATCACTTTGTATCCTCACTATTATTAAGCTATAAATTAACACTTGGCATAGAGAGTAAGAGAGAATTGATTTGGAGACACAGAGGGGCTGAATCCAATTATGTTGAAGATTATGGTCCGACGTGGTACACTGCTAGTGGCCGATGAAGGTGGGTAGAGAAATATTGAGGAAAGAATATCAGGAGTATCATAATAATCGTATGATGCTCCTTCAATGTTGTAACTTTTTTTTTAACCACTTGAGTTCCACATCGAAAAAAAAAATCAATTAATTTCAGTGCTTCTAGCAATATATTCCAACCATTCGTCTACATGACTTTTTTATAATGAATTCTTAAGTAAGATGTGGCATATCTAATCAGAATTAAAGTACAACATGGGCAAAGGACGAGATGACGTGGCGCTTGTGACTAAAACGAGGCAGGTTCCTCCAAGGAGCAAAAGTTGAGGAACACGTTCAAAAAGCTCTCGGTTGGGAAAAGAAAACAAGAGAGGTGAGGGGAGGATTTGTGAGCGGAGCAAGAATGAACAGAGAGGAAAAAACACGTAAGAGAAAATATTCAGCCGCGTGACAAACTAGAAAAGGAGCACAAAATACGATCAAGTATTTAGTGACAATAAATTTGTCTATCCAATAGTAATTTTATCGATATGTATAGTAATTTAGAATTACCAACTTTCATTATCGATGTTGTAACTTTCAAAACAAATATAGCGAATATTTGTAGCAAAAAAAAGTCATAGAGGAATAGGAGATTGGATATAACATATGCTCTCCAAGCAAGTACCTTCTTCGGTCATTGGCCTCGCCTAGGTGAGGTCGTCGTCACCTACCACTGACAAGGCTGGCCAAGCGAGGGCAAGCCTATCATGTCCAATGGCCGGCACCAAAAAAGAAAGAAGAAAGAAAAAAGAAAAAAAGAAAAGATAATTAAAAAATCAAAAAAATATTAAAAGTATCAACGTCAACATCAATATCAGTAGTGCCATATAAACTAGCCGACATCCATGTCGGCAATATTCTGCCAAAATTAGTATGAATGATGAATTGACACAAAATAAAAATATTTAATACTGAATTAACACTAAACAAAAAGGTTTATGATTAAATTGACACTGATAAAATATTTAGGATTAGCCTGACACAAATGCAATAAGTTTATAAATTTTTAAATACTTTTCCTAGATGTTATTCATTGATTCAAAACCGACTTCTTGCAAATAATTGCTGGTGGTGAGATCTAAAAACCCACGTTGTAATCATTGTTACTAGCCCTCTGCAATCAATCACAAAACATTTTGTTCTTTACAAGTTTATTTTCATCTCTAAGTTTCTAGCAAATTTACATTCTGGCACTTTCGATTTCCGATACCCTTTACCTTTCTCGCGTCTTTTAATTTCGAGTACTTGTATTTCAAATCCTTTAATTTACAACCACTTACATGCCTATCCAAAATCAACCAAAAATTCATTTTTTGTTAAATTTCATAATTCCATCATTTTTAAAGATTTTCATTTTTTTCTGAAACAGTATAGCAAATAATTCTCAACATTTAAATATCATTGTCAATGCTAACTGGGTGATATTTCGGTGTTTGAGCTCGGCCATAATAACAAGTTTATGAAGAAAATGACACAAATAAATTTAAATTGTTCTTTTCAAACCCTAATGCTCTTATCAGCTAAACACGAGAAAATATTAAGGGCACGTTTGGTAACGCTTTTATTCCCGAGAAGAACTTCTAAGTATTTTAAGTCGTTTGTTAACTGTCTAAAATTTCAATTCCCGGAATAGAATTGCGTTTAGTACCGTGCTAAAAATTTCTACTTCAAATCATTTTATTTTAATTTTAAAATAATTTTATTACTTTTTTTATTTTTATTTTTATTTTCCTTTCTTTCTCCTTTTCTTCGTCTTCAAGTTGCCGATCGCCAACCTTGGGATGACCGGTGATCGGCCAGACGAGGATCGGCGACCTCACCGAAGCGTCACTGGTCCTCAGTGAGGCTGTGCCTCGTTGGCCGAGCAAGCGACCTCCCCAAATCTTGGCGAGGTCAAGCCTCCCCCAGTCGGGCAATTATGGCCAGGGGAGGCTCGGGCGAGGCTTGCCTGGCCACCAGTAAGGTCCTCGCCGGACTAGTTGCCAGCGATTGGCAGTGGCAAACGGCAGATGGCAGACGGTAATGGATGGCAACGGCGGCGGCGGTAGTAGATAAAGAATAAAAAAGAGGAAAGAAGAACAAGAAAAAAGAAAAGAAAAGAAAGAAAATAGGTTGCTTGATTTTAGAATTGTTCCCGGAAACAAAGAATCAATTTTATTTTTTTTACTTATCGATTATGTTCCAAATCTACTTCCGAGAACAAAAAAAATAGAAATTCGTTTCCGGGAACAAAAATTTTACCAAACGAATTTCCGTTTCAAACCTACTCCTAAAAACAAAAGAATAAAAATTGTTACTGTTTGGCAACTTACCAAATAGAGCCTAAGTGGTTTGACGCTACCACATCAACATCCTATCTGTTCACATGTTCATGGAAGTGATTGATGTGGAAATTAATTGAAAATTTTCTCTCCTCCACCTCTGCTCTCTCTTCCTCCTCCATCCATAGTCGCCGACCTCCGCTCCTCTCTGGCCATTGCCACCAGCGGAGTCGTCGGCGCCATGAACAAGCCAACCACCACTGCGTTCAAGCTGAGCCTGTTTTCTCTGTCTCGTCGTTCTCCAGGTCTCGAATTTGGCCGTTCCATGGCGAAATCGTCTGCGCTAGTCCATCCATGGTCGAACGCGGTCAATCGTCCATGGCCATCGGGCTATGTGAGCTCCATCCATGGCCCGATAACCATGGACGCCTACTTCCTCCACTTTTCTTCTTGATATATGAGCTCTGTCCTTGGCCGTCGGGATTTGCCCATTATAGCCATGGACGAGCAGTCATGGCCAAATCTAAAGGCGGCTTCAGATTTGGAAGCCATGCCTTCAGTGCCCCCATCCACTATTGAAGAAAGCACGACTTCAGTTCTAATTTAAAGCAGAGGAAGCGGAAGCCATGCTTTCTTCCCGAGCATGACCCAATCAATCCATATATGAAGCTCTGCTGACGACCGAGTGCAGTTCATGGCCGTTTGGACCTTGAGCTTGCCGCAAGGGCTCACGGCCATGGACAAGCCTTGCAAGACATGGACGAGCTAGGCTTGCGGATCTGGAGGCACGACTCTAGTCCAGATCTGAACAAGCAAAGGATTGAGCCGACTGCGAGCATGACGAAGGGGTGGCTTGGGTCGACTGCACGTGACGCCGGAAGCGGTGGGGATGCTGGCCGAACGGGGCGGTGCTCTATAATGGAGGAGGAAGCGCCTGCGGCCGCAGAAGACAACCAAATCGGCGGAGAAAGGAGGAAGAAGAAAAAAAATATTTTTTTTCATTCCACGTTAGTTTACACTTGTCGATTTATTATTGGGCATAAGTGAAAAGGCATGCCACGTCAATTGCTGACGTGGCGGTTGGCAAACGTTGAATATTTCCTCAGCAGGAGCAGGGGTTGTCAGGGGAGCGTTTTGACTTGGTTTGCATACTTTATTGTCTATCCTCTCTCTCACGGAAATTCACCTTCATCCTCTCCGCTTTCTTGGTATTTTCTTCATATTGAGGGCGATCGAGAGCCAAAAATCGCCTGTTCTTGAGAAGCATTAGTCGACTTCTTTCACTAAATCCTGTCGCAATTAGCTCCTTTTACACGCTTTGGTTCAAATGTTGGCGAACGCAGTGGAGGATCTGCCACAAATTGGACACGACAGAGATCTGCGTGATCGCACGGGATTAGGGTTTTAAATGCTGGTCCTTTCGGGATTTGGTGATTGCAGCTCTGAGCAGGATCGGCCGCAAATGGGACTGATTGCAGCATCATCATCTTGGCCTCGATGCTGTGCGTTCTGCAAGTGCTCTCCGTTCGGCTTATTTTCCAACGCTTGTTTCATCGGTTCCTGTTTCCAAGTCTCCTTAAAGGCTTAAAGTGAAGTTCATCATTATTGGCAGGGTCCTCAGACAACTGACGAGAACGAAGAAAAGCCAGAGGAGCCCGGAGGCAATGCTGAGCGGGGAAGATGTGCTGCCAGAATATGAGTACGAGAGGTGTTGTTGAGTTTCAGGGGATCGGACACACGCAACAACTTCCCCGATTACCTTTACCAAAGATTGAGACTCGCTGGAGTCCACATCTTCCTAGACAACGAAAAACTCCGAGTTGGCAAAGAAATCAGTGGTGACCTTTTGAAAGTGCTCGACAAGTCTCGGATCTACATACCTATCTTCTCTTGGAACTACGATACCAGTTCATGGTGTCTCCGCGAGGTTGCGCACATGAACGAATGCACCTGAAAATCAGATGGGAAGAAAGAGATACTCCCCATCTTCTTTCATGTGGACCCTGACGACGTCAAGCTCAAAACTGAATTGTACAAGAAGGCCATACCCAAGCACAAGAAGAAGTTCGGCTTTGATGCATTGAGGCGGTGGGAAGATGCTCTTGTAAAGGTTGCACATCTAAAGGGATGGGAACTTAAAGGAAAGCCGTAATTTTCCTCAACCTTTTGGTTATCATTTATAAGCGCAATAGTTACACTACTTGATTGGAGAAACTGTCATTCCAGAATTCAAGAATTGAAGACATTTTTTGCATTAGAAGTTATGACAGCCAGAGCCGACAGAAATGATATCAGATTCGGCTACCAACGAAAGGTTTAGACTGATTGGGTAAATTTTCCAAATTATAAGTGCGCCACATAATCTTTTGTCCATGAACAGATGACAACAGACCATACTGATAAGTTTCATTTCTTCATCTTGCGCTTTTTAACAAAATCCTATATCTTCAACTTAAATTCATGCAATTCCTTTTATTCATGATTCTAGGCACGATTCTAAATTTCTTCATTCTTACTGAACTGCTTGCAAAATCAAACCCTGTTCCATGAGATCCTATCTCAGCTATACATCCACCTTGCATTTATGCCGGAGACGTCGTTAGTGCTATGGGCTTAGGATTATGTAGATAAAAAATTATGAATGGGATTGTGGCCCTCCGTCTTTTAGAGGCTAAGGGCCTATTTGGCAACTTACCAAACGGTATTTGTTTATGTTCTTTTGTTCTTGGGAGTAGATTTGGAACTGTTTGGTAAAATTTTTGTTTCCAGGAACAAATTTCTACTTTTTTGTTTCCGGAAGTAGATTTGGAACAGAATCAAGAATTAAAAAAAAAAAAAGTTTATTCTTGTTCCCGGGAGCTTGCTAACTTTGAACGGGTTCATTTAAGGAAGTTTGCCGACCTACGACTCCAAGAGGAATCCTTCCTCAGGCAAAAATCCAGACTGCGTTGGCTTAAAGAAGGAGACCGCAACACGAAATTCTTTCATCATTCTGTCAAACGCAATCATCTTCGGAATAGGATTATTACCATTTCCCATGAAGATTCGGTTATTTCTATACCCTCTGATGTTCAGCGACTCTTTGTAGCGCATTTTTAGAACCTCCTTGCTGCGAACCCTCCCCAGGAGTTTCCCTCGGTGCAGGATATCCGCGCGAAGCTCATGCATACCTTGGATGCTAACCAAGTCTAGGTTCTTTCTTGCCCCTTCTCGGATGATGAAATTAAGGCCTCTCTTTTTTCACTTGCTAGTGGTAAAGCTCTGGGACCCGACGGATTCAATGTTGATTTTTTTAAGCGATCTTGGGATATAGTGGGCTGATATGTTATTCTGGCTGTCAAGGACTTCTTTGCCTCGGGCCAGCTCCGAAAGGAATTGAATTCGACAATCTTGACCCTTGTCCCTAAAGTGCCGAATGCTTCTACGGTTAATGATTTTCACCCCATAGCTTGCTGTAACACGATATATAAATGCATTACCAAGCTCTTGGCAAATAGACTGGCTGTGGTCTTGCCGACCCTTATTAGTCCCTCCCAGAGTGCGTTTGTCAAGGGTAGGCGTATTAGTGATAACATCTTATTAGCCCAAGAATTATTTTGCGACTTCCACCATGATCCTTACCTTCCCAAGTGTATTGTTAAAGTGGATTTTTGCAAAGCTTACGACTCTGTTGATTGGACTTTCATTGAGCATACGCTACTTGCGTTTGGGTTTCCCCCTTTCTTTGTGAAGTGTATTATGGAATGCATCAGGACTCCCAAGTTTTCGATTGCTTTTAATGGTGAATTACATGGATTCTTCCCTAGTGGCAGAGGGATCCGTCAGGGAGACCCGATGTCGCCTTATATTTTTACCTTGATTATGGAAGTTTTCTCTGGTATCCTCCATGTCCAAACAAACTTGCGGGAGTTCCAATTCTATTGGCGTTGCAAGCAGACCAGGCTTTCTCACTTATTCTTTGCAGACGATGTCCTCCTTTTCTCTGAAGCCAATCTGACGTCCTTGCAACTTTTACTGGATGGGATTCACGACTTTGCAAATTGGTCTGGTCTCTCCCCGAATCACAATAAAAGTGAAATCTTCATCTCGGGAGGCTCCGACGATTTGAAGACGGCCCTGGTGAGTGCCTCTGGCTTCCAGCTGGGTTCTCTTCCTTTTTGGTATTTGGGTGTTCCTATTATATCGTCTAGACTCAGTAAGGAGGACTTTGTTTCTTTAGTTAATTCTATCACCTCAAGAGTCCAATCCTGGACCAATCGGTTCCTATCATTAGCGGGCAGACTACAGTTAATCAGATCGGTTTTACATGCTATCCAGGTTTATTGGTCTAATGTTTTTATCCTCCCTGCGTCTGTCCTTAATCGGATCGAGCAGATTTTTAGACAATTCCTTTGGCGAGGCCCCACCATGGGCCCGGGGGGCGCCAAGGTTGCCTGGGATGATGTCTGTTTACCTAAAGAGGAAGGTGGCTTGGGTATTAGATCCCTTAGAGTGAGCAACATAGCTTCTATGTTGAAACACATTTGGTTCTTATTCTCGGATAAAGAATCGCTTTGGTGCAAATGGATCCACTCGGTATTTCTAAAGAGAAAGAACTTTTGGGTTGTTCCGGCCCCTACTTTTGCTTCTTCGCCATGGAAGAAATTGCTAGGCCTTAGACCTTTGGTTCAGACTTACTTTAAATGGCACATAGGCAATGGACATCAAGTCTCCTTTTGGTTCGATCATTGGCATGCTAAGGGACCGCTCTATAAGCTCTTCTCCGATCGAGATATTTATTGTTCGGCTATCCCCCATAATGCCTCTGTTGCTGATGTTATCTCCAAGTTGCCTTTTCCCCCGTCTAATGTGTCCACCGCCATGGCGAGCTGGACAGATGCTTTGCCCCTTCTTGCTGATTCCCCGGATCAGTTTCTTTGGCATCCCCAGGCCTCGGGTACCTTCTCCTCAGCGTCTGCCTGGAATCTCTTCAGACCGAGAGGAGCTGTTGCCCCCTGGGCGAATTTCATTTGGGACCCTGGCCTGCCCCCTCGGTATCAGACCCATTTATGGCTCACTGCTCGTAATCGACTATCGACCCAGGTATTCTTATTAACTTATAATCGTATTGAGGATTCAAACTGTGCTTTCTGCTCCTTGAGGCCGGATTCTATTGATCACCTTTACTTTGGCTGTTCCACTACTGGTATACTTGCTTTGTTTTTGGCTGATAAATGTAACATCTCCTGGAGGAACTGTGATTGGAAAGCAAATTTAGCTTGGGTGAGCACGCACCTTTGTAATCCTTCTTTCCACCATGCACTTCCTCGGTTTGCCTTTGCGGCTTTGTGCTATCTTATTTGGAAGGCTAGGAATAATATTATTTTCCGCAACCACAAGTTATTCCTCCCCTCGCTCAAGGAACACTTGTATAAGGCGGTTAAGGACTGGGCCCTCACATGCTCAGGGGTCCCTGATAATCCTCATAACCGAATACTTCAACTCAATTGGGGAATCCATGAGTCAATCTTTCTTTGAGTTGCCGCTGTTCTGCTAGTGTGAATTATGGATCGACCCTGGTCCCTCGGCATCTCACACAGTTTGTGCGTTCTTCCTCTCGCCCGTGCAGTTCGGTGCTTTCACTTCGCCTTTTGGAGTGCCTTTCGGTTTCTACAGGATGCCCTTCCTCTTCTGCTTTACGAGG
The DNA here is from genome assembly GCA_007663325.1 of Eucalyptus pauciflora. Classification (NCBI taxonomy): domain Eukaryota; kingdom Viridiplantae; phylum Streptophyta; class Magnoliopsida; order Myrtales; family Myrtaceae; genus Eucalyptus; species Eucalyptus pauciflora. The sequence continues at coordinate 2,032,237 of VMYD01000067.1, forward strand.
GTTGTTCCGTTGAAGCTGCCGTCCTTCCTGCTCATGCCCAGCTCGTTTTCGACCTTCTTCCTCTTTGGTGGAAGCTTGCTGCTGTTTCGTGCTCCTCCTCTTAGCTTTGCTTTGTTCCTTTTGGCTGTCTGTTTGGCCTCTTTTCTTCTTGCTTGTTTCTCTCTAGTGTTGTTGTTCTTTTTTCTTTCTTGTTGCCTGGCACCCTTTCACTCGGTTAGACGTGTTGTCTTCTCTTAGTGCAAGTTGGAGCCGGGCCTTTCTCCTTCTGTTTGTCTAGCTTTGTGCTGCGTCTTTGCAAAAGTCTTTATATATACTTACCCTTTACCAAAAAAAAAAAAACAATTCTAAAATCAAGCACCTGTTTTCTCTTTTTCTTTTCTTTTTTCTTGTTCTTCTTCCATCTTCTTCATCTACTGCCATTGTTGTGGTTGTCGTCCGGCACCCACCGCCGTCGATCGCCGGCAACCGATCCAGCTTGGCCTCACCGGTGGCCAGGTGGGCCTCTCCCGAGCCTCCCCCGGCCACCCGCGAGGCTCGCCCAGCCCCGACGAGGCTCGGCTGAGCTCGCCCAGCCACCGGCGAGGCTCAGCTGAGCTCACCCAGCCACCGGCGGGGCTCGACCTCCCCAGATTTGGGCGAGGCCGCTCACCTAGCCATGGCTCAACCGAGCCTCGCAGAGGGCTGGCAATGCTCCGGTGAGGTCGCCGGCCCTCATCTAGCTGGTCGCCGGTCATCCTAAGGTCAGCAATCGACGACTTGAAGAAGAAGAATAGGAGAAAGAAAGGAAAATAAGAAAAAGTAATAAAATTATTTAAAAATTAAAAGAAAATGATTTGGAGTATAAATTTTGAGCATGTTACCAAGTGCAATTCTATTTCGAGAATTAAAATTTTAGACAGTTACCAAACGACTTAAAATGCTTAAAAATTATTATCAAGAACAGAATAAAAAAGAATCATTTCTGATCAGAAATTATTTCTGGAAACAGAAGCGTTACCAAACACGCCCTTAGCCTTCTAAATTGGTCACAACAGGAAACCCATGTAGAAGTCAACTATTGCATTCACCTTCAAACAATGGAAGACTGAGTCTCAAGCGTGGGAGATGGTAAGCGAAACTTTTATATATATTCATTCGTAGATAGTGAGACATTTAGAAGTCAACTATTGCATTCACCTTCAAACAATGGAAGACTGAGTCTCAAGCGTGGGAGATGGTAAACGAAACTTATATATTAATCGAATATTTAAATCTCTCACTATCTACGAATGAAATTGACCTCCAACTGAAAACTATCGCCTCTTAAGACCAGAGTGATCCGATCCCACTTTGAATCTTCTCTAGAATATTTTCTCCACTTCAAGTGACGCTTCGGTTCCCGTGGAGAAGTTCATAGAGGGTTTCCACTATGGGTTGCACCTCCGCCTGAGCTGCTGAAGACGCCTTGATCGACCACGCGAAACCGTCAGACCAGCCTCCCAGAGCTGTCGTGGTGAACACTCGACACCGCACCTTCGTTCGTTCCGGCCAGGTAAGCTCCATCAATGTTAATTTTCAATTCCCCCCGGCTCTGGTGGCCGCCATTGATGGAGGCGGAAGCCTGCTGCAATTTTGGTTTCCTTCTTCCAAGGGAGCCACCGATCGAGATGCTTCATCAACTACCTGTGCTGGGTCGGTTTTTGCGCTCCAAGGACAGAGTGGTTTCGAGCTTTCCAAATTTGCCGAAGAACAAACCGCGAGAAGCTCAAAGGTGACTGAGGTATGTTCAAATTCAGCTAACCAAATTTCGAAGCGCGAAGAACCCTGAGCGGAGATATTGATGTTCAGAGTTGTATCTTTCCAGATCTTCCTCGTCCACGAACAAAGAAGGAGAGCGTGTTCTACCGTTTCGGGGCTTCGATTACAGAGACTGCAAAGGTGATGAGGTAAGATTTGCCTTCTGAATAGTTTATCCTTGGGAGCGAGGGCATCTTGGCAAGCGCTCCATATAAAAAAATTTCTTTTGGGGTAGATGTAGGATTGCCATATTTTCTTCCACGGTGATTTTGGGGTCCGATAAGATTCTCGTTTTCATGAAACAATATAGCGAACAATTCTTAACATTCGAATACCATTGTCAATACCAGCTGGGTGATATTTCGGTGCTTGCGCTCGGCGATGATAGCAAGTTTATGAAATTTTCGTCAAAAATTCTGTTTTGTTTCCATGATATTTCCAACCACAAAAATAAATTTGAGTTGTGCTTTTCAACCCCGATGCTTCGACCAGCAGCAGGGTGGTCTGTGGAACTTTTTCACTTTAGTGGTTTGCATACTTTACTGTCTAACCTCTCTCTCACGGAAATTCACCTTCATCGTCTCTGTGATATTGGTATTTTCTCCATATTGTGACCAATCGCAAAGCCAAAAATCGCCTGTCCTTGAGAAGCATTAGTCGATCTTCTTTCACTAAATCCTGTTGTAATTATCTCTTTTTACACACTTTGGTTCAAATGTTAGTGAGCGCAGTAGAGGATCTGCTGCAAATTGGACACCACCAAGATCTGCGTAATCGCACGGCATTAGGGGTTCAAACGCTGGTCCTTTCAGGATTTGTTTGTGATGACAGCTCTGAGCAGGGTCGGCCGCGGGTGGGAGTGATTGCAGCCTTTGCTTTAATCGCCATCATCTTGGCCTTGATGTTGTGCGGATTGTAAGTGGTCTGTATTTGGCTTATTTTCTAACGCCTGTTTGATGGATTCCTGTTTTGAAGTCTCCTTAAAGGCTTAAACTCGGGTTCCGGACAAGTGGCAGGGTCCTGAGACGACCGACAAGAATGAAGAGAAGCCGGAAGAGCTCAGAGGCAATCCGGAGCGTGGAAGATGTGTCGCCAGGATATGAGTATGACGTGTTTTTAAGTTTTAGGGGACCAGACACACGCAGAAACTTCACTGATTGCCTTTACCGTAGCTTGCGACGCAATGGCATCCATGTCTTCTTAGACGACGAAGAACTCCGAGTCGGCAAAGAAATCGATGGAGAGCTTTTGAAAGCGCTTGACAAGTCACGAATCTACATTCCAATTTTCTCCAAGAATTACGCTGCCAGTTCGTGGTGTCTTCGTGAGGTTGCGCACATGGTAGAATGCACCTCAAAGTCAGATGGGAAGAAAGAGATACTCCCCATCTTCTTTGACGTGTACCCTAATGATGTTAAGCTAAAAACCAAGTTGTACAAAAAAGTCATACCCAAGCACAAGAAGAAGTTCAGCTCTGATGCGTTGAAGCAATGGGAGGATGCTCTTGTGAAGGTTGCACATCTAAAGGGGTGGGAACTGAAGGAAAAGGGTAAATTTCCTCAATCTTTTATTTATCATTAATAAGCGCAATAGTCACACTACTCATTTGAAGAAACTTTGTCATCCCAAAATTCTAGAATTGAAGACATTTTTTGCATTAGAAGTTATGGCAGCTAGAGCCGACAGAAATGATATCAGATCCGGCAAACCAACCAAAGAGAAAAAAAAAAAAAAAGACTGATGACAGAAGAAATGTACACTCAGCAGTGAGGACTCACTGGAGGAAAAGGAAAGAATAGGGCAAAAGAAGGATCCGCTTTGATCTAATTTATGAACACATTCAGATGACTCTTACTTGAATGAACCACACCTGAATCCGGTCCGATTACCTGTCTAATAGGTCTAGGGAGAACTCACCAAATAAAATCTATTCAGTTGTTTTTCACCAAAAATAAAACTTTTTTACTTAGAAAACAATGAAACAGTTTCACCTATCATGGATCTGTCATGCTTCTTTCGATTTTGCTTGAGACCTCGAATTTATTTAGGTTTTATCTCAGATTCAACTATTATATGAACGCAATCCTATATATTTAGCTCAATAATGTTGGATAAATTCTCTTCAGGTATTTTGAAGTTGACAAAACATTTTCCTCAATCTAGTCTGAAGACTTACAGACTCTACTAGCAAAGTCTGAAGATCAAAGTCTGAAGCTAGCAAGACTCATGTTTCAAAGTCTACTCTCATGGACAGTCTCCAGACCAACTTCTATTCTGATCTTATATGGTTTTTACTCTAACGGCTAGAGAATATCTTTCTACTGGATTCAGCACTAGAAGATCTTACTTTTGTATTCGAATATGTATAGATTCTCTAAAGATTTCGCAACTTATAATTGGAAGGATCTACTTATGGAAACCAAGATCCTGATTGTATGGGCGAGCAGGATTGATGGGCTATCAACACTTACCTTAAAGAGCTCGAGATCTCTCTAATTGATTCTGTCCAACGGGTTGATTGGAAGAACTTCTTTGGAAGGTGCCAACGGTATTGAAGGCATGAAGAAGTATATAAGAGAGATGCTCCAGTTGTTGAAGGGTGCCGGATAGAAGAATTCCAAAGTCTGAATCTCCTTTTCTATTTTGCGATCTTATTCTTCGAGCGTTATATGTAATCAAAAGAGAGATCATATTGTGGTGAGACCTTGAGGAAGTATAGTAGAGCTTCTACACTGTGGACTCAAGAGCGTGAGACTGTAATCACTCTTTTTGATTCTTAGTGAAATCCAGCCAGAAGGGCTGTCCGTGCGGGAGAGTGGACGTAGGCTTGGTCTAAGCCGAACCACTATAAATCTAGAGTCTTGATTCTCTATCCCTAATCCTTTTATCTTTCATTACTTTCATTTGCAGCGATTGTTGTTTTTAATTCTTCATTCGGATTAAATTGTTAAAATTGCTTTAATCACCTATTCACCCCCTCTAGGTGCTAATTCTAGTCCTAACAATTGGTATCAGAGCTTGTGTACTCGTTCATAAGAAGTGTCTTTACTTCTGAGTAAAAGATCTATGGCTAGTATGTTGCCTACAGGGTTGGTTGAAGGTCAAAGCAATACCAGACCTCCATACTTTGATGGAAAAGACTACAACATATGGAAAAATAAGATGAAGGCATTCCTAAGATCGAAAGATCCTTTGGAATGGGAAGTGGTTGATAAAGGAATCATTCCTGCTGCTGCATCAGAATCAGAGAGAGGAAAAGAAGCTGCTGATCCCACTCTACTGACTCAAGAAGAAATTACCAAGAGACAGACTCTTGACGCCAAAGCTATTTACTCCTTATATTGTGCTTTATCCCCTACTGAGTATAACAGAATATCTTCTTGTGATACAGCAAAAGAAGTCTGGGATAGGCTTCACATTACCTATGAAGGAACTGATCGTGTGAAAGAAACGATGATCAATATTCTTTTGGGACAATATGAAGTCTTTAAGATGAGATCAGGAGAATCAATAATTGACATGTTTAGTCGCTTTACTGAAATTGTGAATGGTCTTGAATATCAGGGACATCCAATCTCAGGACATATGAAGGTCAACAAACTCCTACGAGGACTCTCTAAAGACTGGATTACATAAAAACCTCAATAAGAGAGACGCAGAGGATTGCTCCACTCTCTGTAGACGAACTGGTTGGGACTCTTCAATCTTATGAAGTGGAACAGACCAACGAAGAGGAAGATTCAAAAGGTAAGAAATCTATTGCCTTAAAGTCTAATGACTATTCTGATGCTACAGACTCTGAAGAAGATCTAGATGATGAAGAACTAGCACTCATGATAAAGAGATTCAGAAAGTTGAACAGAAAAGGAAGGAAATTCAATTGGAAGAAACAAAGCTCTCAAAGGTTTCAAAACAAATCAACAGAGGAAGATGATTCTAACAAAGAAGTGACTTGCTTTGAATGCAAGAAAAAGGGACACATCAGACCCAACTGTCCTCTGTTAAAGAAGAGAAAAGGAAAGATTGAGAAATACAGGAAGGCACTCAAAGCAGAGACTTGGAGTGATACTGAATGTGAAGAAAGTGATGACGATTATACCAATATCTGTTTAATGGCAAAATCAGATTCAGACTCAGACCTTGATTCAAACACAGACTCAGACAGTGAACTCGAGGTTAGTAACCTGAAAATTCCTGTCAAGGTTTCTAAATATATTGATGAACTTTGTCTTAGTCTAAAAACCTCTCTCAAGAGGATCTCCGAATTAAAAAGGGAAAATTCTACATTGAAGCAACAGGATAAACTTATGAAAGAAAAATTTGAAAAGTTGGAAAAGGACTTTGTTGTTGTGAAAGAAAACTCAAACTTTATTTCAAATGAAAATAATCTTTTGAAAAATGATATTACTAACATATCAAAAAGATTTTCAAATGGTTCTGAAAAGTTGGATAAGATTCTTTCGATACAAAGACCATACTTTGATAAGTTAGGTCTTGGTATGACTTTTGAAACTATTCCACTAATTGATTTCCCAAAGGTAAAGGAAAGAATCAAACAGAGACCAGCCAGAATTATTTATAAAAATCATTTCCAAAAAGTTTTTGTAAAACCTGTTGGCAGAAATGCTTTGAAATGTTCCAAGTGTAAAAGCTCAGAACATTTTGAGAAAGAATGTCCTTTGGTTTGGAGACCTGTTAAAAAGAGCTGGGCTAAGACTGTTTATTGTTCTAACACTTCTGGACCCAAGATGATATGGGTACCAAAGAGAGCTTGAATTCGTGTTAATTGCAGGTTACTATCAAAAGGAAGATTAAATGGTATCTTGATAGTGGCTACTCAAGACATATGACAGGAGACTCAAGTTGCTTCATAAAACTTGTTCAGATAGACGAAGAAAAAGTTTCCTTTGGTGGTAACAACAAAGGAAGAATTACTGGTCGAGGAACAATAAAGATTGGAAGTTTGTCAATCAATAATGTTTCCTTAGTTGAAGGATTAAATTACAACTTGCTTAGCATAAGTCAGTTGTGTGATACTGGTTTCAAGATCAACTTCCAGGACGAAACGTGCTCTGGAATCAGTAAAGACTTTACTCAATCTTTTACTGGACGAAGACATGGAAATATCTATCTTCTAGATGTGAATCAAGAAAGATCACAGTGCTTAATATCAGTACAAGATGAAGCTAATCTATGGCACAAAAAGCTAGGCCATACCAATATGAAGCAAATCAACAAGATCTCTACCAAGAAACTTGTTCGAGGATTGCCTATTCTCAATTACTCAAAGTCTGATCTATGTACACCATGCGTACTGGGTAAACAGGTTAGAAACTCTTACAAATCAATAAATAAAGTTTCCACTAATCATGTACTGCAGCTTCTGCATATGGATTTGTTTAGACCTACTAGAACGCAAAGCATTGGTGGAAAAATGTTCTGTCTAGTAATTGTGGATGATTACTCACGATTTACTTGGGTCTACTTTCTTTCAAGTAAGTCAGAGACTTTCTCTCTCTTTTCAAAGTTTGCTAAGAAAGTGCAGAATGAGAAAGGTCACACTATCTCGAGCATTCGTACAGACCATGGAGGTGAGTTTGAAAATCAAGACTTTACTAAATTTTGTGATGAATTTGGTTTTCAGCACAAATTCTCCTCTCCATATACACCAGAACAGAATGGGGTTGTGGAAAGGAAGAATAGGTCTTTACAAGAAATGGCAAGAACTCTTTTAATTGAAAATCAAATTTCTTCAAGGTTTTGGGCTGAAGTTGTCTCAACTGCTTGCTATATTATAAACCGAGTGTTTTTAAGGCCAATTCTTGAGAAAACCCCTTATGAAATTTTTAAAGGAAAGAAACCAATAGTTTCTTATTTTCAAGTATTTGGTTGCAAATGTTTTATTCTAAAGAATGCAAATGATCGTGTTGGTAAGTTTGAAAAGAAATCAGATGAAGGATTCTTTCTTGGTTACTCAACTACAAGCAAAGCCTTTAGAGTATTCAACAAGAAGACTCAGAATGCGGAAGAATCAATGAATGTCAAAATTCAAGACTCTCCACAAATTCAGCAAATTCAGACTGAAGATTCAGAATCTGTTCCAGACACTGCTAGATCTACCTCCATTGAAGCAGTTACTAATTTAGAATTAGTACAACAAGCTATTGATGAAGAATCTACTCAAGAAAACGATCAACAATCTATCAGACTGACTAGTAACTGGAAGCACAATTCTAGTCATCCTGAAGAATTCATTATTGGAAACATTAATGAGGGAATTCGAACAAGATCCAAAAGGCGAGAAGAGTTTAGTGCTGTTGCTCTTATTTCTGAAATAGAACCCAAAAATATTGAAGAAGCTTTAGCTGATGAAAGCTGGATTGAAGCAATGCAAGAAGAGCTCAGACAATTCAGTATTAACGACGTATGGGAATTGACTCCTAAACCAAAAGGTAAATCAGTTATTGGAGCTAAATGGGTTTTCAGGAACAAAGTCGATGAAAAAGGCAAAGTAACAAGAAACAAAGCAAGACTCGTGGCTAAAGGATACACGTAAGAAGAAGAGATAGACTATGATGAGACCTATGCTCCAGTAGCAAGGTTAGAAGCAATCAGATTACTACTTGCTTTTGCTTGTTATAAGAATTTCAGGTTATTTCAAATGGATGTCAAAAGCGCATTCCTGAATGGATTTATTCAAGAAGAAGTCTACGTGGAACAACCTCCTGGATTTGAAGACTCAAAGAAACCAGACTCAGTGTTCAGACTGAAGAAAGCTTTATATGGATTGAAACAAGCTCCTCGAGCTTGGTATGAAAGGCTAAGTAATTTCTTAATTCATAATGGCTTTTCTAAAGGAAAGGTAGACACTACTTTGTTTATTAAAAAGGAAGGTAAAAGTTTTCTACTTGTTCAGATTTATGTTGATGACATTATATTCGGATCATCTAATGAGACTTTGTGCAAGAAATTTTCTAAGTCTATGTAGGATGAATTCGAGATGAGCATGATGGGTGAACTATCCTTTTTCCTTGGTCTACAAGTGAAACAACTAAAGGAAGGAATATTCATTCATCAAGAGAAATATGCAAAAGAACTTGTTAAAAAGTTCGGTCTGGAAAATTGCAAAAAGACTGACATACCAATGTCAAGTTCCTTGAAGATAGACAAAGATGAAGCAGGGAAGAAAATCGACCAAAAGTTATACAGGAGTATCATTGGTTCACTTCTTTATCTTACTACATCCAGACCTGACATATTATTTAGTGTTTGCATATGCGCTAGGTTTCAATCTGATCCTAAGGAATCTCATCTAAGTGCTGCTAAACGTATAATTAAATATGTTGCTACTACTGCTAAGATTGGTCTATGGTATCCCAAAGAAGGAGACTTTACTCTTCTTGGTTATTAAGATGCAGATCTTGCAGGTTGTAGAGTTGAAAGAAAAATCACTTCAGGTACTTGTCAATTGCTTGGAAACAGGGCAGTATCTTGGTTTTCAAGAAAACAAAGTACTGTGGCTCTTTCAACAGCTGAAGCAGAATACGTAGCCCTTGGAAGTTGCTGTTCTCAAATACTGTGGATAAAACAACAACTACAAGATTTTGGCATTGAAGATTCTTGCACAGAGATCAAATGTGACAATACCAGCGCAATCAATCTTACAAAGAATCCTATCCTACATTCAAGAGCAAAACATATTGAGATTCGACATCATTTTATAAGAGATCATGTTCAGAACAAAGAAGTCTTGATACAATTCATAGACTCAAAGAATCAACTAGCAGACATCTTCACAAAGCCACTTGAGAAAAGCTTGTTTGAGTCTAATCGCTCAAGACTCAATATTTTATCTCTTGAAGAATGTTGAAGCTCAGACTCAGAATCTAAAGTCTGACAGAGTATCAGACTCAAAAGGTTGTAGACTGAAAATACCAATCGACACGACTGTAAGTTCATTTACTTAAACTGTTATTTCGAAAAGGTAAGATTGTCTGTTTATCTCTAATTGAGCTTATTAAGGCAGTTAAATTTAAAAAAGGGTGGTTATCGATTTATTAAGGCAGTTATTTTTTTAAAAGGAAAATCTTAATATTTCCAAATTGCGACGCTTGAGTTACCCCGTATCAGTTATCTTTTATATACTCCTTCTCCTTCGTTTTCACTTTACCTAGAAACCCTAGTTCAAAAGCTTTTCACTCCTTTGTATTTTTCTCTCCCACATTTCTACGTCTCAAAGCTTTTAACTTTCTTACGACACAAGTGTGAAAGTTTCTCCAAGAAAGCGACAATGTCTTACCAAAGGAAATCCTCAAGGGTAGCAAACAGGGGACCACAGGGCTCTGGTGAGGGGCCTATGCACTTCGATCTCACAGAAGAAAGTGACTTTCCAACAGAATAGACTCCTCAACGATCTCAACAGTGTACTTCCTCAACTAGACCTCATGATCGTCGCCCTCAAGATGCATAAGAAGTTCTTGAAGATATTGAACCTGTAAGATCACTCAAGCCTGCTTTTGTTTATAGGCTTTACTCTGCATTGAAGGAAGGGGGTTCTGCAATGACCTTCATTGATGAATTTCTGAAAGAAAAATGTTACACAAATGAGACACATTTTCTCACTGTAATGGAGAGATCAGGCATTGTTCCTGCTGGAACGGCAGCAAAAGCCTTTGCAAACTTTCCTAGTGACCCTAGGTTTAGTAGTGTAAATCAACCAGAGGGAAAGGATGATGATGAGAAAATGTTTATACATTTTAAACCTTGGATGGGTGTGGCTGCAAACCTTCGAGGAAAGAAGGATGAACTGTTTCGATCAGACGGACACAGGAAGATGTATGAGAAACTGCTGAAGCGTGGGGTGATGAATCCACGGACGGTGGACTTTGATTTTCTGGATTTATTAAGCATCAATCTGAGAGAGAAGTTTGAGAAACTTCAACTTCATAAGTTCTGTACTGAATGTGATGTGGCTTATTCTGAATTAACAGCATATTTTTATTCCAATCTCAGTTTCCTTGATGCGAATATCTTTTCATTCAGTGTGAGAGATAGAGAATATGTTGTTGATACGGACACTCTGGCATATGTAATTGGTGTGGAAAGAGGTGCTTTCCAATCAATTTCTGTGTCTGTAAGTCATGCAACTCTAGAACTTGCGAGAGACCGAATTGCTGAAGGTCGTCTCTCCTACTCCAGGATGAATGCAACAAACACTCTGCTTCACAAGATAATGATCAACTGTCTTAGACCGAAATCAACATCAAAGACAGATGTATCCATCTCAGAGGCTAAGTTGATGTATGCAATCAAGATTGGTCTTAATTTCTCTCTGCCACACACTATCATGTTTCACATGTACAGGTCCATGGCAAAGGACAAGGGAAAACTCCCTTATGCTGCTCTCATCACTCGTCTTTTCAGACACCTGAACATTCAGCCTCCTCACATTCTCTCTGTGAAGACTATTGATAAAATGGTCATCGGACTGAGGATGATAACAAAGATGCGTCTGAAAGAACTCAGCAAGAAGCTGGAGCAGTTCAAGGAGAAGACTCCTATTAAGTTCAGAACAGACTCTTCTGCGGCCAAAAGAAAAGGAAAGGAACCGGTGACTAGTCCTATCAAGAAGAGAAGGGCAATCATCTTGGAAGATGAAGATGATGAGGATGCTTTACCCATCTCTGCTCTTGTCTCTCAATTTTTTGCACCTGTTTCAGCTGTTCCAGAACAACATTTTGCAGAAGAGAAAGAAGAGAAAGAAAAAGAGAAAGAAGAGAAAGAAGAAGAGAAAGAAGAAGAGAAAGAGGAAGAGGAAAAAGAAGAGGAAAAAGAAGAATAAGGGGAAGAACCGGCAAAGACAAATTCTCCAGCAGAAAAAGAGGATCAACGACAACCTGTCACTGAGGAAACTCCTCAGAAAGAAGAGTACTTTTCTCCTCCAGAAGACATTGAAACAGGGGGAGATACCCAAAGAGAATGTACTCCTCTTCTACTGACTTTTACAGAGGGAGATACCCAAAATGGTGTTAGTCGATCACCTCCTGATGCAGAAGATGTTTATGCTGCTCAGTTTCCTGAGGGAGAGGCATCATCTCCAAATACTGATCTTCCTACTGATATTCATACTGGTTTGACTCCACCATTAGACCGAGTTGACGTAAGCACACAGACTGACAATTCAGGAGATTTTGGAAGGTTGCTTGACATCATTTTGGAGCTCAAAGGCCAAATCTATGCTATGGGGTATGAATTTCAGACTCTGCAGAATGAAAATCATGCAATGTTCATCACCATGCATGATCAGCTTAAAGAGGTTCAACGTCAGATTCAGGACACTGTAAAAGGCACTGTTCTTACCCAACTACAGGAAGATTTGAGGAAGTTAGAAGGAACTGTCAAGTCTATGGAGGACTTTCAACTTGTTCGCATTCCTCGTGCTCCTTGATTTTTTAATGCTGACAAAAAGGGGGAGAAGACTTTGCAGATTTCAAGCACATTTCAATTTCAAGAATCTATCCTCAAACCAAACCAAATCTTCATTTTTAAACATTTTTGATTTGTTATGATCGTGATTGATATTTTGACTTTATCTTGAGTTTTTTGAATGTATGCTCATTATTGCATTACTTTAAGCTATTAAATTAGATAAAGATAGTAATGTTTGCACACGACTAATGAGGTTTCTGTGGATGCAGATCTGTGTACAGGGTAAGTCTGTGTACAGGACATCTGTGTATAGGATAACTTCTACTATTTTTATTCTAATCTTTTATGAGATATCAATGCTTGCTTAAAAGTTGTATTGCAGGGCAATAATATTCAAATCTGCAGGAAAGTTTTGTCACCATCAAAAAGGGGGAGATTGTTGGATAAATTCTCTTCAGGTATTTTGAAGTTGACAAAACATTTTCCTCAATCTAGTCTGAAGACTTACAGACTCTACTGGCAAAGTCTGAAGATCAAAGTCTGAAGCTAGCAAGACTCATGTTTCAAAGTTTACTCTCATGGACAGTCTCCAGATCAACTTATATTCTGATCTTATATGGTTTTTACTCTAACGGCTAGAAAATATCTTTCTACTGGATTCAGCACTAGAAGATCTTATTTTCATATTCTAATATGTATAGATTCTCTAAAGATTTCGCAACTTATAATTGGAATGATCTACTTATGGAAACCAAGATCTTGATTGTATGTGCGAGCAGGATTGATGGGCTATCAACACTTACCTTAAAGAGCTCGAGATCTCTCTAATTGATTCTGTCCAACGGGTTGATTGGAAGAACTTCTTTGGAAGGTGCCAACGGTATTGAAGGCATGAAGAAGTATATAAGAGAGATGCTCCAGTTGTTGAAGGGTGCCGGATAGAAGAATTCCAAAGTCTGAATCTCCTTTTCTATTTTGCGATCTTATTCTTCGAGCGTTATATGTAATCAAAAGAGAGATCATATTGTGGTGAGACCTTGAGGAAGTGTAGTAGAGCTTCTACACTGTGGACTCAAGAGCGTGAGACTGTAATCACTCTTTTTGATTCTTAGTGAAATCCAGCCAGAAGGGTTGTCCGTGCGGGAGAGTGGACGTAGGCTTGGTCTAAGCCGAACCACTATAAATCTGGAGTCTTGATTCTCTATCCCTAATCCTTTTATCTTTCATTACTTTCATTTGCAGCGATTGTTGTTTTTAATTCTTCATTCGGATTAAATTGTTAAAATTGCTTTAATCACCTATTCACCCCCTCTAGGTGCTAATTCTAGTCCTAACAAATAATACTCAAACTTTGGAATTTATGTCACTGCATGTTAGTTAGTCGATCCAAGCATTATTAAATAAAAAATTACCTTACCAAGTTTTGCGAATCTTACTCTGTCCATTCCATCAAGAATATCTCCTTCACATGCATCGGCTCTTGCGTTATCTTACTCATCTCAAATACATTAAATTAATTGACATTCCATGAAATATCAACGCACGCATCAACTGATTATGACACTTAACTTCTTTCATAGTAACCAAAATGGTTGAGTTATTTAACCATATGGTCCCTAGACACCTAGACATCGTCATATCTGGGAGAAATTTGTACCCTTTTCTTTCATGTCATTGATGAAAACAAAAATTTCCCGCTTTGCTGCAGCCATGGAGAACTAAGTGAATTGGTTGTTGGAGAGGTATCATGTAAGCTTAATGCCAGAAATGTGGATGTGCCTGAATATTTGGTTGAAGATCATCATCAGATAAAAGCCATAATAGAGAAGTTGGATGTTGACACTGATGGTGTACGTTTCCTTGGTATTCATGGAACAGGTGGCATTGGTAAAACAGTACTTGCAAAGGTTGTGTTCAACAAAGTATCTTCTCACTTTGATGGTGTTTGTTTCCTCAACGATGTCCGAGAATCGTCGCAACATGGTCTTATAAGCATGCAAAAAAAGTTATTAGCTAGCTTTGTGGGTCCTAAGAATGCTAATCATATCAAAGACATTGGAGATGGGATGAATCATATCAAGAGAGTATGCCATACTAAAAAAGTCCTCATTGTTCTAGATGATCTAGACAAGCAAGAGCAACTCAAAAAACTAGCTGGAAAATTAGATTGGTTTGGTTGAGGCAGTAGGATCCTCTTCACCACTAGAAACTTAGAGGTCTTGATGACTCAACTGGAATCATCTAGTGAAGAGGTCCTAAATCAACCCAAAGGAATTTTGTCTTATGAAGTTCATGAAATGGAATTTGGTCGAGTACTTAAGTTGTTTTGTAAGCACGCATTCGGAAGAGACTCTCCCGTAGAAGGATATGATCATCTTGCAGAGAAAATTGTTCGTAGAGTGGGTATGCTTCCTTTGGCAGTTGAGGTCATAGGTTCATTTCTTTCTTGCCACAGCTTTGCCCTGGAGCAACATTTTGATAAACAACATTTTGATAAACGAGAGCTATGGGAAGATGTGTTGAAGCAGTTAGATGACGGTCCTTTTAAGGATGTCCGAGATGCATTAATGATAAGTTATGAAGGACTAGAGAATAAGCAAAAAGAAGTATTTTTGGATATTACTTGCTTTTTCACTAATGAGGACCAAACATATCCAATTATCATGTGGGATGACTATAATTACCATCCTCACAGTGCAATTACTGTCCTCCGCCTACGGTCCTTGATAAAAATTGGACATTATAATAAATTTTGGATGCATGACCAAGTTCGAGATCTAGGAAGGCACATCATCTATGAAGAATATTCTCGCAAAATTAGTAGGGTGTGGAATTATAAAGATGCTGTAAAACTTCTGGAGAGGAAAGAGGTAAAATGGAAGAGTGTGTTGCATAATTTCCTTTTTGAAGGAGAAATTTGTTGAATTTGTTCTTTTTACTTTATAGTTAGATTTGTTCAACTGTCCATTTGTCTTGTGAGTTAGATAGTTTTCTCTCAAACATTCAGGTCAAAAGGTCTTGTAAATTGGTGGAGAGAGATTAGACAGATTGCCTAGTAGTTAGTTTCATTTTCTAGATTCTGTAGAATAGCGAATAATTCTGAAATGACAACACGCCATTTCAATTGGAAGCTGAAAATTTTCTTTAATGGTGGTGATCGAAAATATGTAAGTCTACTTGTCCAGTAAAGGAGTGCGCCATGATATGTTTCCTGTTGTAGAATTTGTTTATCAGTGTCCATATGCTACCTTTCGACATAGCTCTGTAAGAATTTTAAGTGTTATGCACTCAATTAATCTTGAGTCTCTATTGGCGGAAAAATGTAGATGTAAAAGCACTAAGCCTGACTTCTGATGGTTGCAGCCGCAACATGGTACCTAAAGAATTAGCTGCTAAGCCTGACTTCCGATGGCAGAAAAATGTAGATGTAAAAGCACCAAGCCTGACTTCTGGTGGTTGCAGCCGCAACATGGTACCTGAAAAATTAGCTACTTTGCCAAATCTAACATTCCTTCGAGTTAAAGGCATTGATTTTTTTGGCAACTTCAAGAATGTTGTTTCGAAGCTATGTTGGCTTTCTTGGGAAGTGACACATAATGAATTTTATGCAGAGAATTTTCATTTTGTTAGCTTAGTCGTGCTAGACCTTTCAAGGAGCAATATCAAAGATGACTGGGGTGGATGGAGCCAATTCCAAGTATGCCTTTCTCTATTCATCATACTAAGAGACCAAGAAGAGCATTGTATGGGTAGAGAATCCATGTTTTCTTTCTTTCTATCATCACCAATCATTCATGCACTGTAAATATTACTGGGAACATAAATTATTTCGCCGAAGTAACATCTCGCACCAATAACAACCGCCTAGATGCATTAGAAAAAGAAGCGGAAGCTATAGAATCACATTATTTTTTATTAAATCGTACGTCTTATCGGATGACTTCCAAGTCATCTAGACTGAGTAAACCCATTTTGGATAAAATTTCTTCTTCGATTATCCAATTTCTAACTTTTGTTTCCTCAACTTTGTTTTCTTCGACAAACTTGTCGGCAATTGCACTCTGCAATCTGATTCAATCTTTTACCATTTTCTTCTTAATCAAATTGTGCCATGTGCAATTGCCGCAAGATTTTACTGAACTATAAAAATGAGGGTAATTAAATTGACTTTCCATCCGAATATGTATCCCAAGGATGATTGATGTGTTTCATTCATTTTAATTCAATTTCTTTTTCAGCAGACACTAAGTAACTGAAAGTTTTGGATCTATCGTGTTGTGCATGTTTGACGAGGACGCCTGACTTCTCTAACTTCTTGTCTTTGGAGTCTTAAGACTTGATTGGTGTATCAGGTTGACCACAATCTCCATCGGTAAGCTTGAACACCTGAAAACTTTGAGTATAAAGGGGTGTAGAAATCTTGGGGCGTTGCCCCCAGAAGTTGCTTCTCTACCTTCTTTGACGCAGATTGTAAGGTACACTCCATACTTGGAAAGGATGCAGATGGACGCAAGTTTGATAGGTTTGAAAGAAGTACAAGACCAATCAATAAAACATTTTCCGTTGATTCATGTTCCTAAGCGAACTAGACACCACAGTATGAGGAAAATGTAATCTCTAGAAAATGTTTTCCAAGAAATAAACGCACCTTAAGGAACGTCTCCAGAAGCTGCGTTTGGAAGAGGAAATAAAATGGCACCCGGAGATACTTCCGAAGCCTCTTGTAGCTGGAGTGTGGGCGAACCTTACCCAATTATGTTTGCATTGGTGTGGGGAAACAAAGGCGCTTCTGGAGAGACTTGACAACCTGAATTTTCGGCTAGATATCGTAACAGAAGTGTACCCTTGAAATCAGTTTGACCTCCAAAGTCTATCGGTAGGTAGGTGAGCCAGATTCCATCCATCTCCCAAGCCATCGGTGCTCTTTATGGGAATTATCATCTTTATATTTGATCGTATAATGTGACATTTTCAGACGCAAATTTTGATTTTACTGTAAGTTACTTTGTATATAATGTTAGTCTTTCGGGGCTAAATTCTAGAAGATGGGGAAATATGGACATGCGGACCCCTGGAGTGCCATAATTTGACAGAAAGGGACATTTAAGTGCCATAACTTATGAAAGGTATACTTAAGTGCCACATTTTAAGAAAAGTGGGACACCTAAGTGCCATCTCCGGTGATGTTGCTTGACTCCACCATCAGACCGAGCTGAAACAAGCACTCAGACTGACAATTCTGGAGATTTTCAAAGGCTGCTTGAAATCATCTTGGAACTCAAAGGCCAAATTTATGCCATGGGATATGAATTTCAGACCTTGCAGAATGAAAATCATGCAATGTTCATCACTCTGCATGATCAGCTTAAAGTTGTTCAGCGTCAGATTCAGGATACTGCAAAGGGCACAACTCTCACCCAAGTACAGGAAGATTTGAGGAAGCTTGAAGACACTGTCAAGTCTATGGAGGACTTTCAACTTGTTCGCATTCCTCGAGCTCCTTGATTTTTTTAATGCTGACAAAAAGGGGGAGAAGACTTTGCAGATTTTCGAATGATTTTCTGTTCTCAAACCAAATCTTATCCTTTATATCTTGACTTTGACTTGAGTTTTTAAAACGTGTGCAGTTTTTGAATGTGTGCTCACTATGGCAATACTTTAAGCTTCTTAAATTAGATAAAGATAGTACTGTCTGTTTATGACTAATGAGGTTTCGGTGAATGCAAATCTGTGTACAGGGAAAGTCTGTGTACAGGATATCTATGCACATGATAACTTCTACTATTTTTATTCTAATCTTTTATGATGCTTGCTTAAAAGTTGTATTGCAGGGCGATAATAATCAAATCTGCAGGAAAGTTTTGTCACCATCAAAAAGGGGGAGATTGTTGGATGAATTCTCTTAAAGTATTTTGAAGTTGACAAAACATTTTTATCAGTCTAGTCTGAAGACTTACAGACTCTATTGACAAAGTCTGAAGATCAAAGTCTGAAGCTGGCAAGACTCAAGACTTATATTTCAAAGTCTACTCACATGGACAGTTTCCAGAACGACGTTTATTCTGATCTTATATGATCTTTATTCTAACGACTAGTGGATATCTTTCTACTGGATTCAGCACTAAACGATCTTACTCTCATATGGAATATGTTTAGATTCTCTAAAGATTTCGCAACTTATATTTGGAAGGATCTACTTATGGAAACCGAGATCCTGATTGTATGGGCGAGCATGATTGATGGGCTATCAACACTTACCTTAAAGAGCTCGAGATCTCTCTAATTGATTCTGTCCAACGGGTTGATTGGAAGAACTTCTTTGGAAGGTGCCAACGGTATTGAAGGCATGAAGAAGTATATAAGAGAGATGCTCTAGTTGTTGAAGGGTGCGGATAGAAGAATTCCAAAGTCTGAATCTCCTTTTCTATTTTGCGATATCATTCTTCGAGCGTTACATGTAATCAAAAGAGAGATCATATTGTAGTAAGACCTTGAGGAAGTGTAGTAGAGTAATCTACACTGTGGACTCAAGAGCGTGAGACTGTAATCACTCTTATTGATTCTTAGTGAAATCCAGCCAGAAGGGCTGTCCGTGCGGGAGAGTGGACGTAGGCTTGATCTAAGCCGAACCACTACTGAGTATAACAGAATATCTTCTTGTGATACAGCAAAAGATGTCTGGGATAGGCTTCACATCACCTATGAAGGAACTGATCGTGTGAAAGAAACGAGGATCAACATTCTTCTGTGACAATATGAAGTCTTTAAGATGAGATCAGGAGAATCAATAACTGACATGTTTAGTCGCTTTACTGAAATTGTGAATGGTCTTGAATATCAGGGACATCCAATCTCAGGACATATGAAGGTCAACAAACTCCTTCGAGGACTCTCAAAAGAATGGAATTATATAAAAACCTCAATAAGAGAGACACAGAGGATAGCTCCACTCTCTGTGGACGAATTGGTTGGGACTCTTCAATCCTATGAAGTAGAACAGACCAACGAAGAGGAAGACTCAAAAGGTAAGAAATCTATTGCCTTAAAGTCTAATGACTATTCTGATGTTACAGACTCTGAAGAAGATCTAGATGATGAAGAACTGGCACTTATGATAAAGAGATTCAGAAAGTTGAACAGAAAAGGAAGGAAATTCAATTGGAAGAAACAAAATTCTCAAAGGTTTCAAAACAGGTCAACAGAGGAAGATGATACTAATAAAGAAGTGACTTGCTTTGAATGCAAGAAAAAAGGACACATCAGACCCAACTGTCCTCTGTTAAAGAAGAGAAAAGGGAAGACTGAGAAAAACAGGAAGGCACTCAAAGCAGAGACTTGGAGTGATACTGAATGTGAAGAAAGTGACGATGATTATGCCAATATCTGTTTAATGGCAAAATCAGACTCAGACTCAGACCTTGATTCAGACACAGACTCAGACAGCAAACTCGAGGTAAGTAACTTGAAAATTCCTATTAAAGTTTCTAAATATATTGATGAACTTTGTCTTAGTCTGAAAACCTCTCTTAAGAGGATCTTCGAATTGAAAAGGGAAAATTCTACATTGAAGCAACAGGATAAACTTATGAAAGAAAAGTTTGAAAAGTTAGAAAAAGATTTTACTATTGTGAAAGAAAACTCAGACAATATTTCAAATGAAAATAATCTTTTGAAAAATGATATCACTAACATATCAAAAAAAATTTCAAATGGTTCTGAAAAGCTGGATAAGATTCTTTCGATACAAAGACCATATTTTGATAAGTTAGGTCTTGGTATGACTTCTGAAACTATTCCACTGATTGATTTTCCGAAGGTAAAAGAAAGAATTAAACAAAGACCAGCTAGAATTGTTTACAAGAATCATTTCCAGAAAGTTTTTGTAAAACCTATTGGTAGAAATGCTCTGAGATGTTCCAAGTGTAAAAGCTTAGAACACTTTGAGAAAGAATGTCCTTTGGTTTGGAGACCTGTTAAAAAGAGCTGGGCTAAGACAGTCTATTGTTCTAACACTTCTGGACCCAAGATGGTATGGGTACCAAAAAGAGCTTGAATTCTTGTTAATTGCAGGTTACTATCAAAAAGAAGATTAAATGGTATCTTGATAGTGGCTGCTCAAGACATATGACAGGAGACCCAAGCTGCTTCATAAGACTTATCCAGATAGACGGAGGAAAAGTTTCTTTTGGTGGTAACAACAAAGGAAGGATTACTGGTCGAGGAACAGTAAAGATTGGAAATCAACTTTCAGGAAGAAACGTGCTCTAGAATCAGTAAAGACTTTACTCAATCTTTTACTGGTTGAAGACATGGAAATATCTATCTTCTGGATGTGAATCAAGAAAGATCACAGTGCTTAATATCAGTACAAGATGAAGCAAATCTATGGCACAAAAAGCTAGGCCATATCAATATGAAGCAAATCAACAAGATCTCTACAAAGAAACTTGTTCGAGGATTGCCTATTCTCAATTATTCAAAGTCTGATCTATGTACACCATGCGTACTGGGTAAACAGGTTAGAAACTCTTACAAATCAATAAATAAAGTTTCTACTAATCATGTATTGTAGCTTCTGCATATGGATTTGTTTGGACCTACCAGAACGAAAAGCATTGGTGGTAAAAGGTTCTGTCTGGTAATTGTGGATGATTACTCACGATTTACTTGGGCCTACTTTCTTACAAGTAAGTCAGAGACTTTCTCTCTCTTTTCAAAGTTTGCTAAAAAGGTGCAGAATGAGAAAGGTCACACTATCTCAAGCATCCGTACAGACCATGGAGGTGAGTTTGAAAATCAAGACTTTGCTAAATTTTGTGATGAATTTGGTTTTCAACACAAATTCTCCTCTCCATATACACCAGAACAGAATGGGGTTGTGGAAAGGAAGAATAGGTCTTTACAAGAAATGGCAAGAACACTTTTAATTGGAAATCAAATTTCTTCAAGGTTTTGGGCAGAAGCTGTTTCAACTGCTTGCTATATTATAAACCGAGTGTTTTTAAGGCCAATTCTTGAGAAAACTCCTTATGAAATCTTTAAAGGGAAGAAACCAATAGTTTCTTATTTTCAAATATTTGGTTGCAAATGTTTTATTCTAAAGAATGCAAATGATCGTGTTGGTAAGTTTGAAGAAAAATCAGATGAAGGATTCTTTCTTGGATACTCAACTACAAGCAAAGCCTTTAGAGTATTCAACAAAAAGACTCAGACTGTGGAAGAATCAATGAATGTCAAATTTCAAGACTCTCCACAAGTTCAGCAGATACAGACTGAAGATTCAGAATCTGCTCCAGACTCTGCTAGATCTAACTCCACGTAGTTACTAATTCGAAATCAGTACAACAAGCTACTGATGAAGAATCTACTCAAGAAGAAGATCAACAATCTATCAGACTGACCAGTAACTGGAAGCACAAGTCTAGTCATCCTGAAGAACTCATTATTGGGAACATTAATGAAGGAATTCGAACAAGATCCAAAAGGCGAGAAGAGTCTAGTGCTGTTGCTCTTATTTCAGAAATAGAACCCAAAAATATTGAAGAAGCTTTAGCTGATGAAAGCTGGATTGAAGCAATGCAAGAAGAGCTCAGACAATTCAGTATTAACGACGTATGGGAATTGACTCCCAAACCAAAAGGAAAATCAGTTATTGGAGCTAAATGGGTTTTCAGGAACAAAGTTGACGAGAAAGGCAAAGTAACGAGAAACAAAGCAAGACTCGTGGCTAAAGGATACACGCAAGAAGAAGGAATAGACTATGATGAGACTTACGCTCCAGTAGCAAGGTTAGAAGCAATCAGATTATTACTTGCTTTTGCTTGCTATAAGAATTTCAGGTTGTTTAAAATGGATGTCAAAAGCGCATTCCTGAATGGATTTATTCAAGAAGAAGTCTACGTGGAACAACCTCCTGGATTTGAAGATTCAAAGAAACCAGACTCTGTGTTCAGACTGAAGAAAGCTTTATATGGATTGAAACAAGCTCCTCGAGCTTGGTATGAAAGGCTAAGTAATTTCTTAATTCATAGTGGCTTTTCTAAAGGAAAGGTAGACACTACTTTGTTCATTAAAAAGGAAGGTAAAAGCTTTCTACTTGTTCAGATTTATGTTGATGACATCATATTCGGATCATCTAATGAGACTTTATGCAAGAAATTTTCTAAGTCTATGCAGGATGAATTCGAAATGAGCATGATGGGTGAACTATCCTTTTTCCTTGGTCTACAAGTCAAACAACTAAAGGAAGGAATATTCATTCATCAAGAGAAATATGCAAAAGAACTTGTTAAAAAATTCGGTCTGGAAAATTGCAAAAAGACTGACATACCAATGTCAAGTTCCTTGAAGATAGACAAAGATGAAGCAGGGAAGAAAGTCGACCAAAAGTTATACAGGAGTATCATTGGTTCACTTCTTTATCTTACTGCATCCAGACCTGACATATTATTTAGTGTTTGCATATGTGCTAGGTTTCAATCTGATCCTAGAGAATCTCACTTAAGTGCTGTTAAACGTATTATTAAATATGTTGCTACCACTGCTAAGATCGGTCTTTGGTATCCCAAAGAAGGAGACTTTACACTTCTTGGCTATTCAGACGCAGATCTTGCAAGTTGTAGAGTTAAAAGAAAAAGCACTTCAGGTACTTGTCAATTGCTTGGAAACAGGGCAGTATCTTGGTTTTCAAGAAAACAAAGTACTGTGGCTCTTTCAACGGCTGAAGCAGAATACGTAGCCCTTGGAAGTTGCTGTTCTCAAATACTGTGGATAAAACAACAACTGCAAGACTTTGGCATTGAAGACTCTTGCACAGAAATAAGATGTGACAACACCAGCGCAATCAATCTTACAAAGAATCCTATCCTACATTCAAGAGCAAAACATATTGAGATTCGACATCACTTTATAAGAGATCATGTTCAGAACAAAGAGGTCTTGATACGATTCATAGACTCAAAGAATCAACTGGCAGATATCTTCACAAAGCCACTTGAGAAAAGCTTGTTTGAGTCTATTCGCTCAAGACTCAATATATTATCTCTTGAAGAATGTTGAAGCTCAGACTCAGAAACTAAAGTCTGACAGATTATCAGACTCAAAGGTTCAAGACTGAGAATACGAATCGACACGACTGTAAGTTCATTTACTTAAACTGTCTTATCGATAAGGTAAGATTATCTGTTTATTTTAAGGCGGTTATATTTAAAGAGAGTGGTTATCGATTTATTAAGGCAGTTATTTTTTCAAAAGAAAATTTTAAGATTTCCAAAATATACGACGCTTGGTTTACCCCCCGTATCTGTTATCTTTTATACTCTTCTTCTCCTTCGTTTTCACTTTACCCAGAAACCCTAGATCAAAAGCTTTTCACTGCTCTGTATTTTTTTCTCTCCAAAACTTCTTCATTTCAAAGTTCTCAACTTTCTTGCGACACAAGTGAGAAAGCTTCTCCAAAGAAAGCACAATGTCGTATCAAAGGAAGTCATCCAGAATAGCAAACAGGGGATCACAAGGATCTGGTGAGGGGCCTACGCACTTTGATCTCACTGAGGAAAGCGACTTTCCTACTGAGCAAACTCCTCAATGATCTCAACAGCGGTCTTCCCCAACTAGACCTCAAGGACATCGCCCTCAAGATGCAGAAACGGTTTTTGAAGATGTTGAACCAGTAAGAACTCTTAAGCCTGCTTTTGTTTATAGGCTTTACTCTGCATTAAAGGAAGGAGGTTCTGCTATGACCTTCGTGGATGAATTTCTAAAAGAGAAGGGTTACAGAAACGAGACTCATTTTCTCACTGTCATGGAGAGGTCTGGGGTTGTGCCTGAAGGAACGGCTGCAAAAGCGTTTGCAAACTTCCCCAGTGACCCTAGGTTTGGTAGTATGAATCAGCCAGAGGGAAAGGATGATGATGAAAAGATGTTCATACACTTTAAACCATGGATGGGTGTGGCTGCTAACCTTCGAGGGAAGAAGGATGAACTGTTCCGCTCAGACGGACACAGGAAGAAGTATGAAAAATTGCTGAAGCGTGGGGTGATGAACCCACGGACTGTGGATTTTGATTTTCTGGACTTATTGAGCATAAATCTGCGAGAGAAGTTTGAAAAACTTCAACTTTATCAGTTCTGTACTGACTGTGATATGGCACATTCTGAATTAACGGCGTACTTTTACTCCAATCTCAGTTTCATTGATGCAAACAGCTTCTCTTTCAGCGTGAGGGATAAAGAGTATGTTGTTGATAAGGACATTCTGGCTTATGTACTTGGTGTGGAAAGAGGGGCTTTCCAATCAATCAGTGTGTCCGTAAGCCATGCTACTCTTGAACTTGCAAGAGACAGAATAGCAGAAGGTCGACTCTCTTACTCCAAGATGAATGCAACAAATACTTTGCTGCACAAGATTGTGATCAACTGTCTGAGACCCAAATCGACATCCAAGACAGATGTATCCATCTCTGAAGCCAAGTTGATGTTTGCCATCAAGACTGGTCTAAACTTCTCTTTGCCGCACACCATCATATTTCATATGTACAGATGCATGGCAAAAGACAAAGGAAAACTTCCTTATGCTGCTCTCATTACTCGTCTTTTCAGACATCTGAACATTCAACCTCCTCATATTCTCACTGTGAAGACTATTGATAAAATGGTCATCGGGCTGAGGATGATTACCAAAATGCGTCTGAAAGAGCTTAGCAAGAAGCTGGAGCAATTCAAGGAAAAGACTCCTATCAAGTTCAGACCAGACTCATCAGCGGCCAAAAGGAAAGGGAAAGAACTAGTGGTTAGTTCTACCAAAAAGAGAAGGGCAATCATCTTGGAAGATGAAGATGATGAGGATGCTATACCCATCTCTGCTCTTGTTTCTCAATTTACTGCATCTGTTCCAACTGTTCCAGAACATCAATTTGCAGAAAAAGAGAAAGAGGAAGAGAAAGAGGAAGAAAGAGAGGAAGAGAAAGAAGAAAAAGCAGAACAAGCAGATGAACCAGAACGAACAGATTCTCCAGCAGAAAAAGAGGATCTACAACAGCCTGTCACTGAGGAAACTCCTCAGAAAGAAGAGTTCTTTTCTCCTCCAGAAGACATGGAAACAGGGGGAGATACAAACAGAGAACACACACCTCTTCTACTGACTTTTAGAGAAGAGGATGCACAAACAGGTGTTAGTCGATCATCTCCTAATGCTGAAGATGTTCATGCTGCACAGTTTCCTGAAGGAGAGGCATCATCTCCACACACTGAACTTCCTGCTGATATTCATACTGGCTTGACTCCACCATCAGACCGAGCTGAAACAAGCACTCAGACTGACAATTCTGGAGATTTTCAAAGGCTGCTTGAAATCATCTTGGAACTCAAAGGCCAAATTTATGCCATGGGATATGAATTTCAGACCTTGCAGAATGAAAATCATGCAATGTTCATCACTCTGCATGATCAGCTTAAAGTTGTTCAGCGTCAGATTCAGGATACTGCAAAGGGCACAACTCTCACCCAAGTATAGGAAGATTTGAGGAAGCTTGAAGACACTGTCAAGTCTATGGAGGACTTTCAACTTGTTCGCATTCCTCGAGCTCCTTGATTTTTTTAATGCTGACAAAAAGGGGGAGAAGACTTTGTAGATTTTCGAATGATTTTCTGTTGTCAAACCAAATCTTATCCTTTATATCTTGACTTTGACTTGAGTTTTTAAAACGTGTGCAGTTTTTGAATGTGTGCTCACTATGGCAATACTTTAAGCTTCTTAAATTAGATAAAGATAGTACTGTCTGTTTATGACTAATGAGGTTTCAGTGAATGCAGATCTGTGTACAGGGAAAGTCTGTGTACAGGATAACTTCTACTATTTTTATTCTAATCTTTTATGATGCTTGCTTAAAAGTTGTATTGCAGGGCGATAATATTCAAATATGCAGGAAAGTTTTGTCACCATAAAAAAGGGGGAGATTGTTGGATGAATTCTCTTAAAGTATTTTGAAGTTGACAAAACATTTTTATCAGTCTAGTCTGAAGACTTACAGACTCTATTGACAAAGTCTGAAGATCAAAGTCTGAAGATCAAAGTCTGAAGCTAGCAAGACTCAAGACTTATATTTCAAAGTCTACTCACATGGACAGTTTCCAGAACGACGTTTATTCTGATCTTATATGATCTTTATTCTAACGACTAGTGGATATCTTTCTACTGGATTCAGCACTAAACGATCTTACTTTCATATGGAATATGTTTAGATTCTCTAAAGATTTCGCAACTTATATTTGGAAGGATCTACTTATGGAAACCGAGATCCTGATTGTATGGGCGAGCATGATTGATGGGCTATCAACACTTACCTTAAAGAGCTCGAGATCTCTCTAATTGATTCTGTCCAACGGGTTGATTGGAAGAACTTCTTTGGAAGGTGCCAACGGTATTGAAGGCATGAAGAAGTATATAAGAGAGATGCTCTAGTTGTTGAAGGGTGCGGATAGAAGAATTCCAAAGTCTGAATCTCCTTTTCTATTTTGCGATATAATTCTTCGAGCGTTACATGTAATCAAAAGAGAGATCATATTGTAGTAAGACCTTGAGGAAGTGTAGTAGAGTAATCTACACTGTGGACTCAAGAGCGTGAGACTGTAATCACTCTTATTGATTCTTAGTGAAATCCAGCCAGAAGGGCTGTCCGTGCGGGAGAGTGGACGTAGGCTTGATCTAAGCCGAACCACTATAAATCTGGAGTCTTGTTTCTCTATCCCTAATCCTTTTATTTTTAACTGCTTTCATTTGCTGCAATTGTTGGTTTTAAGTTATTAATATCTCATTCGGATTATTCGGATTAATCTGTTCAAATTGCTTTAAACACCTATTCACCCCCCTCTAGGTGCTAATTCTAGTCCTAACATGTGTAATCTAAAAACAAAAGGAAAAGAGCAAAACAAAGAGGGCAGAGACCAATTATTATTCTATTATGAAACAAGGCAGGCCTAAAGAAGTTGGCCGCGAGAACTACCTACGTGAGTTGGGTAATCCATTCAGCTTAAATTATTAGACGGATTTTGTTAACGAGTGTTCAAGATTAGGGATGTCAAAAAGGATCACCGAAATGTGAACCAAACCGAATTGACTTGAATTGAAAATCGAAAGTTTCGCTTTTCTGGTCGAGTTCTATTTGGTTCAAGTAGTGAGTAAAACGACATATTTCTAATTGTTCGATTCTATTTCTAGTCATAAACTCGAACTAACCTGAACAAAATATAGTAATTGCTTATTTTAGATTGACCCCATCAGTCATTGCTTATCGACTCCCTCAATCGGCTCATCCCTTCACACTCAGAACTTGTGCCTCTCCGTCAATCCTTCTATAAACGGCAATTCTCATGGCCTTCATCAGTGATCTGGGCAAGGGCGGCCTTCAATCGGTGGCAGCCCTCAGCCAAATCGAGGGCCTCCACTGATTTGGGCAATCGCTGATAAAATCGGCTCATGTCTACCTAGATGCGAACATGTTAAGCAGTCTAATCTCAGTTGAGGGTGAAGGTTGACGCCACCAACAACGGAGCCTGGAGATGGTGATGGCGGACACATGAGGCGGCCCGGCCAAATAGAGAATTGAGTCAATGAAGCAACTAATCTTATTAATACTTTTATAAATTGAGGGATTTTACATCCTATAGTCATTGCCATTCGGTTCGGTTTTTAAAGAGTCGAAACGAAATTAAACAGGAAAAAAAAAAAAAAACAATCTCGTTCGGTCTGTGAATTATTTTTTCAAAAAAAGTCACTCTTGAGCGGAACCGCACCGTCCAATCTATGGGTTTGAATCGTTTTTTCTACTCGCCCCTAATCATCATAGACTTTGTTTTTAGATTTGGTTGTAACCCATGGGCTGGTTTGTACTTGGTAGGCCTGTCCTTTGTTTTTCTCCTCGTAAGATGAAGATACATTTCCCCCTTCTCCAATTTAGAGTCCAAAAAATGAGAGCCCAAAAGGACCTTTATTTAGTGGACTCGGGCCTACAAAATGGACCAACCTATCCATTCATAATACCAAAAGTATATGAAGGGACTGGAAAGAGTGCATAGGAAAAAACTAAATGAGAAAAAGAAGACCCCTTGTTTTTTTTTTTTTAAATTTCGATTACTAAATTAAGTTCCCTGATAAAAAAGAAAAAAGAAAAAGCTAGTTCTGATTTTTATTTTTATTTTTATTTCAAGTAATTTCAACTCAATGAGGTTACCTGCTTCTGAGTTTTTTTTAACACTTTCAAACTCAATTATGAAACTTAACATTTGTTATATCTCTTCCTAACGAATGGAAAATAGAAAAGAAAAACCCGATTTTTTTTTTCTATTTTGAGTACCTAATCAAATTCCCTATTTCTAAATTTATTTTATGTATATTCAACTCAATTATGAAATTTAGACAAAAAAATTCAATTATGAAATTTCAATATCCGTCATAACTCAACCTCACAACTTTTCTTAATTTACTTGTCAAAGGACCCAAGTTGGAAGACTCACTAATTTCATAAGAAATAAATTGAAGGGTACTCTCCCCCACAAACAATTGCCATCAGTCACCGCTTGGAAATCCTTCCTTCCATGTCAGATTCTTTCTTAAACTTTTCAATTTAAAATTGACTGTGGTATAATACCAAAATCATTCTCACTTTTTCTCTGCCTCACCTCTGCATCATTTGCTTTTAAAACCATCACTTTGTATCCTCACTATTATTAAGCTACACATTAACACTTGGCATAGAGAGAGAGAGAGAAATTGATTTGGAGACACAGAGGGGCTAAATCCAATTATGTTGAAGATTGTGGTCAGACATGGTGCACTGCAAGTGGCTAATGAAGGCGGGTAGAGAAATATTGAGAAAAGAATATCAGGAGTATCATAATATTTGTATGATGCTCCTTTAGTGTCGTAACTTTTTTTTTTTTTAACCAGTTCCTCATCGAAAAAAAATCAATTCATTTCAGTGCTTCTAGCTATATATCATGGCCATTCGTCTACATGACTTCTTTATAATGAATTTTTAAGTAAGATGTGGCGTATCTAATAAGAATTAAAGTACAACATGGGCAAAGGACGAGATGACGTGGCGCTTGTGACTAAAACAAGGCAGGTTCCTCCAAGGAGAAAAAGTTGAGGAACGCGTTCAACAAGCTCTTGGTTGGGAAAAGAAAACAAGAGGGTGAGTGGAGGATTTGTGAGCGGAGCAAGAATGAATAGAGAGGAAAAAACGCGTAAGAGAAAATATTCGGCCAACGTGACAAACTAGAAAAGGAGCACAAAATACGATTAAGTATTTAGTGACAATAACTTTGTCTATCCAATAGTAATTGTCCTGACCTAAATTTTGGGTACACCACCTAAGTTTAGGCTAATGGACTATTAAGTCTTTAAACTTAGTTTGGGCTCTCCCAAACCCATACCAATTTGCGATTTAAGGTTCAAATATGCAAATGATTATTATCTAGGAGTCGCCACTAATCGGTTTACGGTAGGTCGATTAGACACCTAAGTAAAATAATGAGAGAATTATTTTACTCCTATGAACCAGAGACTAAGGGTACGGGACTTGGTTATACTAGATTTCTCTAATGCCCTTTCAGTGCCATTTCTTTTTAATTTTCAAAAATGTTTTTGCAGGTAGCTTGGATTTATTTTAACCTAAATTACTATCATGAAATGGGGTGATCACACAGATGCTCAATCATTATTAAACATTGAATAAAATAAATTGCACCAAATGAATTCCACACACTAAAGCAAGTATTTTTTGGATTTTTCTTTTAACTAGAACTTCATCATAAATCATGCATTTAAACTATATGACCTAATTTTACTAAAAAACTATTTCAAA
Source organism: Eucalyptus pauciflora (assembly GCA_007663325.1). Taxonomy (NCBI): domain Eukaryota; kingdom Viridiplantae; phylum Streptophyta; class Magnoliopsida; order Myrtales; family Myrtaceae; genus Eucalyptus; species Eucalyptus pauciflora. Next base: position 2,062,305 of record VMYD01000067.1, read on the forward strand.
TTAAATGAACCTAATATGCAAACTAATTGACATGAACCTAATATTTTTGTATTTTTATTGAAATTCAGAATTAATAAAAACCCTAATTAAACTATCTAAAAATGAATAATTTTCTAATATGTTTTAGGGGTTAATTTGACTTAAACCCTATCCTATCTTAGAAAACTATTTTTTAAGAAAAATGAGATTATCTAAATGTGCAAACATTATCTAAAATCAATCCTAATCTATTCCAAAAATTATCTAAAAATGCAATCCTAATTTACGAAACTGACATGTTCCGATGCAAAATTTGATTTTTTGATTTTTTTTTAATTTTTTTTAATTATCCTAAAAATGCAATCCTAATTTACGAAACTGACATGTTCCGATGCAAAATTTGATTTTTTGATTTTTTTTTAATTTTTTTAATTATCCTAAAAATGCAATCCTAATTTACGAAACTGACATGTTCCGATGCAATATTTGATTTTTTTAATTTTTTTTAAATTTTTTAAATTTTTATGTTTTTTAATGTTTTTCCAAGATAAGCAACTATACCTAAACAATCAAGATATTCATCAAATGATAATTAAAATAACCTAAAAATAATCCGTTGTCTCACAAGTTAAATTAACGGTTATTTTAACCCTAAACATCATAACATAAAGTTCAAAATAATTAAAAATTTGATCCAAAATCTTACGGATCAAATTAATAACTATAATGACTTAACAATTAAAATACTATAAAAATGCCCAAAAATTAATATAATTAAAAAAATGATCCGACGTCTTACCGATCAAATTAATAATTACAATAATTTTGTACAAAATCCCTGCAAATAATGCCTATAAGATTGATGAAATGAATATTGACATACCATGTTCTAATTTAAGCAATAATAACAACACTTAAAAAAAAACAATAAAATAACATAAAATAAAATAAAAATAAAAATAACAAAAACCACCTAAGGAAGACTTGAAAAGGGGGACCAACGGCGCCGGTCAGCGAAGGGTGGAGCACAGCGAAAGGCAGGCGGGCGACAACGGGGTTGCTGGTGGCTGCAGAGGGGCGGCGCCGAGCGTCGGTGACAGGCGATGGCGTGGATCACTGAAGGAGGAATGATGGGTCAAGGTGAGCGCCGGGCAGAGGGCTGCAATTTGGCTTGGGCTATTGGGCGTCGAAGCAGAGACAACAGCGTCGGGGCCGGTGCAGGCGTGGAGCGGCGAGGTAGAGCGGCGGGCTCTGGGCTGAGCAGAGGATGCGTCGCGGCTGGGGACAGAGGCAGAGCGGCAGGGGTGACGTTCGAGTGGCGGCGGTCCAGCTTGGGCGAAGACGGAGCAGGGGCATCAGGACTTGCGGAGGTGGTCTGGGCGGTGGCGAGTTGTAGAGGAACGGAGCTGCAGCGGCGTCATGGACGACGACCAGCGGGGAAATAGGCGGTGGCGCGGTGACGCAGGAGAGAGACACAAGTGGTGACGGGCGAGCGAGGGCATGGTCGTCGGCCCTCAAAGGCAGCAGTGGGCTGGCAACGACAGTAGGTGGCACGGGCGTTGCTCGTGGGGCAGAGAGCAGCAGTGGCAACGGCAAGCGGAGGCGTCGCGATGGAGGGTCGTCAAGCGGAGATGATGGCGCGCTCGGATCTCGCTGGTGAGGGACGACAACTGGCAGATCAGCAGCTAGCAAGGGGGTTCTATGCATGTCACGGGTTAGAGCTGAGGCGTCGACCGGCGGGGGTGCTCGTGCAGGTGGCGACGGACGAGGGTCACAGATGCTAGGGGCGACAATCGAAGGATTGCTGAAGAAGAAGACCCTCCTTTTTGATAGGGCTAGTAAGAGTACCTAAAGGGGGTGAATAGGTGATCAAAGAAGTTTTTGCTAAAACTTAATAGAATAAATCAACTTCTAAGAGTAATAGACTGAAGGTGTAAAAGACTATAAACAGTTATATGAAACCACGAATTAATGTAAAGATATTAGGGAAAGAGAATCAAAACACAAGGTTTATAGTGGTTCGGCTTAGACTAAGTCTACGTCCACTCTTCCGCACTGACAGCTCACTTGCTGGATTCCACTAAGGATCGAAAGAGATTTTACAGTCTCATGTCCTTGATTTCACAGTGTAGAGACTCTGCTACACTTCCTCAAAGTCTCACAGGTATCTAATCTCTCTTTTGAGTACAATTTAAACTCAACAATTGAAATAACAAAGAACTAGGAGCTTCAGACTTTGGAATTTTTCTTTCACGCACACACTCGAATAACTTGAGCATTTTCCTTATATACTCCTCCATGCCTTCATAATCGTTGGAACCTTCCAAAGGAGTTCTTCCAATCTACCCGCTGGACAGAATCAATTAGGGAGATCTCGAGTTATTTAAGGAATGTGATGATAGCCCACCAATCCTGCTTGCCCATACAATCAGGATCTAGGTTTCCATAAGTAGAACTTTCCAAGTATACTTCGCCAATCAATAGATCTAATTACTCGAATTAATTTCAATACGAATAATTGATCACGAGATGCTATCTCCAACCGTGAGATCTTCTTCAACCGAACGAATGAAATCCTTAAAGATATACTCTCATATGGATAAGTCTTCTTCAACCGATAAAGCTTTTCTTCATCGGTCTGGAAACTGTCAGTGAGGGCAAACTTTAAATCTTAAGTCTAGAGGTCTTCAGACTTTGACGATAGAGTCTGCAAGTCTTCAGACTAGACTGATGGAAACAGTTTGTCAGCTTCAAAACAAATAAGGAAGTTTTCTCCAACAATCTCCCCCTTTTTGATGGTGACAAAACTTTTCCGCAGATTTGGATACTTTTGACCTGCAAAACAACACTTAAGCAAACCAAAATATATTATAAAAGATAAGTAGATTATGATAAGGATAGTAGCGATTTTGCAACCACAGAAAACGTGTTAGTCTTGTAAATCAAAAAAATATCTTTACCATAATCATTAACATAGCTTAAGTTATTGCAATCAAAAGACCAAATCATCAACCAGTCCAAATCACAACCAAACAAAACATAAGTTCAAAAGTCATCAAAACCAATCAAAATCAAAGTCAAATCTGCAACTTATCCCCCTTTTTGTCAACAACAAAAAGTGGAGAACAAATAAAAGAGATGTTTGAATATGGAGTCAGAATCATGGTTGTTTTGGAAGGCGAACAAGCTCGAACTCTTCCATAGAATTCACTGTCTTCTCAAGCCTTGCAAAACTCTGCTTCAGTGATTGAAACTCTTCACCCTGTACAGTAGACTGAACTTGATTCTTCAGGGCTTGTAACTGATCGTGCAAAGACACTGAAGTGGCCATGAAGGCATTCTTGAGATCTTGCATCTCATACCCCATAGCATATTGCTACTTCCTTACATCTAATAAGGTCTCAAGTAGTCTCGAAAAGTCTGTTGTTTGCTCTGTTGCAACACTAGGATCAGCCGAGTCAAATTCAGGGGTTTTGAGAATGGATGGAACTTCAGCAGATTATCGACCATGACTATGAGTGGAGGCTTCGGGATAATGAGATGCATACACATCCTCTGAATCCGCTGCAGAACGACTCACATCACTAGTAAAGATAGGTGAAGAAATACCTTTCTGTCCAACAACTCCCCCTGTTTAGTTGCCTTCAGGTGGAGTAGGTAAGATTTATTCTTGATCAATTTCTGCTTCAGAGTGATGCGCGCCACCAGTTCCAGTTCCGGCCATCTCAGAATTACTGGACAAGGAGACGGCCAAAGTTGGCTCAAAAGAGTCTTCTTGACCCTTGTTTCTCTCTTCTTCTCCTTCTTGTCCTCTTTCTTGTCCTCTTTCTGCTTCTTCTTCTTCTTCTTCTTCTTCTTCCTTCCTCTTCTCTTCTTTCTTCCTCTGTCCTCCTCTGTTCTTCATCTTCTTTCTCTGTCTCTTCTCTCTCTTTTTCTCCTTCTTCTGGCTCTTCTCGAGTCTCTTGAAAATTGACAAAACTCTTCAAATTTCGTGAGGCAGAAAGAGTCATTTCATCCTCATCCTCTTCATCCAGAAAGATGAGAATTCTTTTCCTTTTCATTGGAGCAGCCATGGGCTCCTTGCCTTTCCTTTTTGCTGCAGCAGAGTCTTGTTTTGCTTTCATGGGAGACTTCTCCTTCATATGCTCCAACACTTTGTTCAGCTCTTTCAAACACATCTTTGTGACAATTTTAAATCCAATCACCATTGGAGAAATGGTTGTCAAACATAATGGTGCATGGATATGAATTTTAAAATGTCTAAAGAGATGCGAGATAAGAGCAAAATAAGGGAGTTGTCCCTTATCTTTCACCACTGATTGGTACATATGAAACAAGATGGTGTGAGGTAGAGAGAATTTGTAGCCAGTGTTGATGGCATACATCAATTTCGTTTCAGACCGAGAGACATCAGTCTTGGATGTCGACTTTGGATGGATGTAGTTGATGACGATCTTGTGCAACAAGCGTTAGGGGCATTCATCCTAAAGTAGGAAATCTTGCCTTCAACGTCTCGATCTTTCACCAATGACAAAGTAGCATGAGCAACAGACATGCTAATTGGTTGGAAACTCGATCTTTCCACCCTAATTATGTTAGCCAGTGTGTCCATATTCACCAAAAACTCCTTCTCCCTCACTGTGAAAGAGAAACTGTTTACATCCATGAAAGATAAGTTCAAGTAAAAGTATGTAGTGAGTTCAGGATAAGCAGTAGTAGATTTAGAACAGAATCGCTCCAATTACAGTAGAGCGAACTTCTCTCGCAGACTAACTTTCACCGAATCAAGGAAATCAAAATCGACACTCCTAGGGTTCATGACCCCTCTCTTCATCAATTTCAAGTAAACCCTCTCGTGGTTTTTTGATCTGAAAAGACTTGAACCATCATTAGTAATATTTACAGCCACTCTTGTTCTAGGTTGAAAATCTGTAAACATGCATTAATCGTCGTCCTGTCCTTGTGGTTGATTAGCAGTCCCAAAGCGCGGGTCACTAGGAAAGTTACCGAACGCTTTTTCAGCCGATCCCTTTTCGGCAATACCCATCTTTTCCATATCACGCAGAAAAAGAGTCTCATTCTTATAACCTCTCTCTTGCAGGTATTCATCAATCAAGGCATAGGAGTTCCCCCTCTTTTCAAATTAGAGTAAAGCTTGAAAGCAACTTAAAGAGTTAACGTTCTTACGGGTTCCACTCCTTCAAAAACTTATTCTTCTGGATGAGTCGGTGGTGGAGTTTGACGTTGCTAAGAAGGTTGTTGCTGAGGTGGAGTAAAATCTTCTTCTTCGGTCAAGTCGAAGTGTGTAGGACCCTCGGGCATGTGCCGTGGTCCCCTGCTTGCAATTCTTGATGACTTTCTCGAAGACATTGCCTCTTCAAGGGAGAAATTTACGAACTTGCTCGAAAAGTGAAAACTTTTTGGATTAAACAACAGGGAAAGTGAGAGCAAGTGGGAGTTTGGAATTCTAGGGTTTGAGAGTGAAAACAAAGAAGACGGATTTGAACAGTATATAAAGCAAGTGAAGCGAGGTAAACGAAGTGACATAAAAGGAAAAAATAAAAATACCTTTTCAAAAAAGAATAACTGCCTTTTTGAAAATATATAACTATCTTTTTGAAAATTGATAACTACCTTTTTGAAAATCGATAATTGCCTTTTTGAAAATCGATAATTGCTATAAATAAAAACTTGGAAGAATAATTTCAATCAATCAACGATTAAAGAGTAATCGTACCTTTTCAAGTTTTTAACCAAAAATTAAATTACCAGTACCAAAATAACTTACAGTCGTAACTCTTGGTCTTCTGAGTTTGAACACCTTCAGACTTTATCTCTAAGTCTGAGCTCCTTTAGACTTTATCTCTGAGTTTGAGCTTCTTCACACTTTAAAAGATATGATGTTCAGTTTGATACGAATAGACTCAAATAGGCTTTTCTCCAGTGGCTTTGTAAATATGTCCGCCGGTTAATTCTTTGAATCAATAAACTGAATCATAACTTCTCCATTTTGAACATGATCTCTAATAAAGTGATGTCGAATCTCTATGTGCTTTGCTCTTGAATGAAGAATTGGATTCTTTGTGAGATTAATTGCGCTGGTGTTGTCACATTTGATCTCAGTGCATGAGTCTTCGATTCTAAAGTCTCTCAGTTGTTGTTTTATCCATAGGATTTGAGAACATCAACTTCCAAGGGCCACATACTCTGCTTCTACTATTGAAAGAGCTACAGTACTTTGCTTCTTTGAAAACCAAGATACTGTCCCGTTACTAAGCAATTGACAAGTGCCGAAAGTACTCTTTCTATTAACTCTGCAACCTGCTAGATCTACATCTGAATAACCAAGGAGAGTAAAGTCTCATTCTTTAGGATACCACAGACCTAACTTTGAGGTAGTTGCAATGTATTTGATGATGCGTTTTGCAGCACTTAGATGAGATTCTTTGGGATCAGATTGAAATCTAGCACAAATGTAAACACTAAACAAAATGTCAGGTCTAGAAGCAATAAGATAAAGAAGTGAACCAATGATACTCCAGCAGAGCTTCTGATCAACTTTCTTTCATCCTTTATCTTTGTCTAGCTTCGAAGAACTTGACATTGATATATCAGTCTTTTTGCAATTCTCCAATATGAACTTTTTAACAAATTCTTTTGCATATTTTTCTTGGTGAATGAAAATTCCTTCCTTCAATTGTTTCACTTGTAGTCCGAGAAAGAGGGATAGTTCACCCATCATGCTGATCTCAAATTCATCCTGCATAGACTTAGAGAACTTCTTGCACATGTTTTCGTTAGGTGATCCAAATGTAATATCATCAACATATATTTGAACAAGTAAAAAGTTTTTACCTTCTCTTTTAATAAACAAGGTAGTGTCTACTTTTCCTTTAACAAAAATCATTTTGAATTAAAAACTTACTTAACTTGTCGTACCAAGCTCGGGGTGGTTGCTTTAACACATATAGAGCCTTTTTCAGTCTGAATACTGAGTCTGGTTTCCTTAGGTCTTCAAAACCGGGAGGTTGTTCCATATAGACTTTTTCTTGGATAAATCCATTTAGGAATGCACTTTTGACGTCCATTTGGAATAACCTGAAACTCTTATAACAAGCAAAAGCAAGTAATAATCTAATTGCTTCTAACCTTGCTACTGGTGCGTAGGTCTCATCATTGTCTATCCCTTTCTTCTTGTGTATATCCTTTGGCTACGAGTCTTGCTTTATTCCTGACCACTTTACCTTTTTCGTCCATCTTATTCTTGAAAACCCATTTAGCTCCAATAATAGATTTACCTTTTGGTTTAGGAGTTAATTCCCAAACATCATTAATACTGAACTGTCTGAGCTCTTCTTGCATAACTTCAATCCAGCTTTCGTCAGTTAAAGCTTCTTCTATGCTTTTGGGTTCTATTTCAGAAATAAGTGCCACGGCGCTAGACTCTTCTTGCTTTTTGGATCTGGTACGGATCCCTTCATCAATGTCACCGATGATGAGTTTTTTGGGATGACTAGACTTGTGCTTCAAATTGCTGGTCGGTCTAACAGATTGCTGATCTTCTGCTTTAGTTGATTCTTCAACATCCATTCGTTGTTGTTCTTTTGAAGTCTAAGCTGCTTCAGGGGAGGTAGACTTTGTAGAGTCTGGAGTAGGTTCAGATTCTTCAGGTTGAATCTGAATCAATTGATTTTGCAGAGAATCTTGAAATTTGACATTCATAGATTCTTCCATAGACTGAGTTTTCTTGTTGAATACTCTGTAAGCTTTGCTGGAGATTAAGTATCCAAGGAAGATTCCTTCAGCTGATTTTTCTTCAAACTTACCAGTTCGATCATTTACATTTTTCAAGACAAAACATTTGCAACTAAACATATGAAAATAAGAAACAATTGACTTTTTCCCTTTGAATAGCTCATAGGGAGTTTTCTCCAGAATAAGCCTCAAGAATACTCTGTTAATAATATAACATACTGTAGAAACTGCTTCAGCCAAAAAATGAGAAGAAATATTACTTTCAATTAAAAGAGTTCTTGCCATTTCTTGCAAAGATCTATTCTTCCTTTCCACAACTCCATTCTATTCTGGAGTGTATGGAGAAGAGAAAACATGCTGAAAACATGATTCATCACAAAATTTTGCAAAGTCTTGATTTTCAAACTCACCTCCATGGTCTGTCCATATGCTTTAAATAGCATATCCTTTCTTATTCTGTACTTTCTTAGCAAACTTTGAAAAGTGAGAGAATGTTTCAGACTTACTTGCCAGAAAGTAAACCCAAGTAAATCATGAATAATCATCCACTACTACTAGGCAATATCTCTTTCCACCAATGCTTTGAGTTTTGATTGGTCCAAAGAGATCCATATGCAGGAGCTGCAACACACGATTAGTGGAAACTTGATTTATTGGTTTAAAAGAACTTCTAACCTGTTTTTCCAACACACATGGTGTGCATAAGTCAGATTTTTTATATTTCAGGTTCGATAGTCCACGAACAAGCTTCTTGGAAGAAATCTTGGCAATTTGCTTCATGTTGACATGGCCAAGCTTTTGATGCCAAAGGTTCGCTTCATCTTGAATTGATATTAGACATTAAGACCTTTCTGGTTTTATATCTAGAAGATAAATGTTCCCATGTTTTCCTCTAGTAAAAGATTGTGAGAGATCTTTACTAGTTCCTGAACATATTCCTTCTTGGAAATTGATTTTAAATCCAGTGTCGCACAATTGACTAATACCGAGTAGATTGTAATTTAGTCCTTCCACGAAGGAGACATTATTGATTGTGAGGCTTCCAATCCTTACTGTTCCGCATCTAACAATTCTTCCTTTGCTATTTTCACCAAAAGAGACTTTTCCTCTATTTATTTGAACAAATTTTATAAAACAACTTGAATCTCTTGTCATATATCTTGATCAGCCACTATCCAAATACCATTTAACATTTTTCTTGATAGTGACCTGCAATTAAAAAATAAACTCAAGTTTTCTTTGGTACCCATATTTTCTTGGGTCCAGTGGAGTAAGTGCAATATACTGTCTTTGCCCAATCCTTCTTAATAGGTCTCCAAACCATAGGACATTCTTTCTCAAAGTGTTATGAACTGTTACACTTAGAACATTTGAGAGCACTTTGGCCAACAGGTTTTACAAAGACTTTTTGAAAATGATTTCTATAAAAGGCTTTTGTAGGTCTTTGTTTAATTCTTTTCTTTACTTTTGGAAAATCAATTAGATGAATGGTTTCAAAAGTCATTCACAAACCTGATTTGTTAAAGTAAGGTCTTTGTAGTGAAAGAATCTTTTCCAACTTCTCAGATCCTATTGAAAACCTTTTGGAAATATTTGAAATGTCATTTTTCAAACATATATTTTCTTTTGAAAGAGAATCTGCATTTTCTTTTAAAACGGCAAAACTTTTGGCTAAATTTTCAAACTTTTCTTTCCAAGAGTTTTCCTGTTGCTTTAGTGTAAAATTTTCTCTTTTTAGCTCGAAAATCCTCTTAAGAGAAGGTTTGAGGCTAAGATAAAGTTCCTCAATATATTTCGAGACTTTAGTAGGAATTTTTAAATTACTTACCTCGATTTCGCTGTCTGAGTCTGAGTCTGTATCTGTCTCAACATCTGAGTTTGATCTTGATTTTGCCATTAAACAAATATTGGCATAATCATCATCACTTTCTTCGCATTCAGTATCACTCCATATTTCTACTTTGAGAGCCTTTCTGTATTTCTCAGCTTTTCCCTTCTTTTTCTTCAACAGAGGATAGTTGGGTCTTATGTGTCTTTTTTTCTTGCATTCAAAGAAAATTATATCTTTATTGGATTCATCATCCTCAGTTGATTTGTTTTGACACTTTTGAGTGCTTTATTTATTCCAATTGAATTTTCTTCCATTTTTGTTCAGTTTCCTAAACCTTCTTATCATAAGTGCTAGCTCTTCATCGTCCATATTTTCTTCAGAATCTATAACATCAGAATCATCATTAGATTTTAAAGCAATAGACTTCTTACCTTTGGGATCTTCTTCTTCATTGATTTGCTCCACTTCATAGGATTGAAGTGTTCCAACTAGTTCGTCTACGGAGAGCGGCATGATCCTTTGTGTTTCCCTTATTGAAGTCTTTACGTGATTCCAGTCTTTGGAAAGTCCACGCAGCAATTTGTTAACCTTCATGGGTCCTGAGATTAGTTGTCCCTGATACTCTAAACCATTTACAATTTCTGTAAAACGACTAAACATGTCCGTGATAGATTCTCCTGGCTTCATCTTGAAGGCTTCATACTATCCAAGTAGAATGTTGATCCTAGTTTCTTTCACTCGATCAGTTCCTTCATAAGTAATGTGCAGCCTATCGCTGACTTCTTTGACTATTTCACAAGAAGATATTCTGTTATACTTAGTGGGAGATAAAGCACAATATAAAGAGTAAATTGCTTTAGCATCAAGAGCTTGTCTCTTGGTTATTTCTTCTTGAATCATCTCGCTAGCTTCTGCAGCTTCTTTTCCTCTTTCTGAAACTGATGCAGCTCATCCTATTCCAGAGGATCTTTTGATCTTAGGAATGCCTTCATCTTGTTTTTCCATATGATGTATTCATTTCCATCGAAATAAGGTGGTCTAGTGTTGCTTTGGCCTTCAACTAAACCTGGAGCCAACATACTAGCCATAGATCTTTAACTCAGAAGTAAAAACACTTCAATTAAATGAGCATATGAGCTTTGATACCTATTGATAGGGCTAGTAAGAGCACCTAGAGGAGGGTAAATAGGTGATCAAAGAAGTTTTTGCTAAAACTTAACAGAATAAATCGACTTATAAGAGTAATAGATTGAAGGTGTAAAAGACTATAAATAGTTATATGAAGCCACGAATTAAAGTAAATAGATTAGGGAAAGAGAATAAAAACACATGGTTTATAGTGGTTCGGCTTAGACCAAGCTTATGTCCACTCTCCCGCACTGACAGCCCACTTGCTAGATTCCACTAAGGATCAAGAGAGATTTTACATTCTCACGTCCTTGATTCCACAATGTAGAGACTCTGCTACACTTCCTCAAGGTCTCACAAGTATCTAATCTCTCTTTTGAGTACAATTTATGCTCAATAATTGAAACAGCAAATAATTAGGAGTTTCAGACTTTGGAATTTCTCTTTCATGCACACACTCGAATAACTTGAGCGTCTTCCTTATATACTCTTCCATGCCTTCATAACCGTTGGCACCTTCCACAGGAGTTCTTCCAATCTACCCATTGGATAGAATCAATTAGGGAGATCTCTAGTTATTTAAAGAATGTGATGATAGCCCACCAATCTTGCTTGCCCATACAATCAGGATCTAGGTTTCCATAAGTAGAACCTTCCATGTATACGTTGCCAATCAACAGATCTAATTACCCGAATTAATTTCAATACGAATAATTGATCACGAGATGATACTTTGCCAATCAACAGATCTAATTACTCGAATTAATTTCAATACGAATAATTGATCACGAGATGCTATCTCCAACCGTGAGATCTTCTTCAACCGAAGAAATCAAATCCTTAAAGATATACTCTCATCTAGGTAAGTCTTCTGCAACAGATAAAGCTTTTTTTCGTCGATCTGGAAACTATCAGTGAGGGCAGACTTTAAATCTTGAGTCTAGAGGTCTTCAGACTTTGACGATAGAGTTTACAAGTCTTCAGACTAGACTAATGGAAACGTTTTGTTAGCTTCAAAACAAATAAGGAAATTTTCTCCAACACTTTTTTCCTTTTATTTTATTTTACTTTCTCTCTTGGTACTAACTTTTTTCCCTTTTGCTGTAGTCTTCTTTCATTTCCTTCAGCAGATTGTCAGAAGCGAAGAAAGACTGTTTCTTGAAAAAGGACGAAAAAACTTGTCTTTTTTTTTTTTTTTTTCACTCTTTCTCACGCTTTTTCTTTCTGCACTTTTTTTCTTGCACAAAATTTTCTCTCAATTCTCGGCCCCCTTGGTCACGAAAATTGTGGCTCTCTTTTATAGTGATTCCAGACGACCTCTTTCCATGGCAATTCTCAAGTTTCCATCTTCTGTTGCATTAATTCATGTTTACAAATCGGAGCGTGATTTTGCAATTAGCTCAATCTTGCTTCGATTCCTTCCATTTTATCAAAATTCTTGCTCTTTATTTACCTAATTCCCTAATTGCTTCCGCATTTATCAAAATCTGAATATTAATCAGAATTTCCAACTTCCATGCATAATCAATCAGATTGATTTTCCCAATTTTTTCATTTTTCATGTTTTGATGTGATTTTTATTTTATTTCCTTAGGGTCGTCAAAATTTAGGTGTCAACAGTTGCCCCTCTTTGAAGGTGAGCTCGTGGAGGTTACCTTCAAAGACAAGTTGAGACCTAAATTTTGATCATGCTCATGCATTGAATGATTTTTTTTTTTTTTTGGGAAAATGAATCCCATTTTGAAATGCAATTTATATTATGCATGGAAATGCTAATGCAAACGATAAAGGAACTTACCTGGAATAACTTACCTTCAAGGAGGGTAGAGTAATTTAAGATAGTTGGTGTTACATGTCCAAGACCCGTACCTTTCTACAGTCGCCCAGAATAGTAACAAGGCTTTGTAAAAGGGACTGCTTTTCTAGGACCCGTACCTTTCTATGCTCATGCAATATGGCAGTGTTCGGTTGTGTCTAGGACCTGTACCTTTTTACGGTCGCCTTGACGAAGAAATTGATTTTCCAAGACCAGTACCATTCTATGGTCACCTAAACAGGGATTCATTTTCCAGGACTCATACCATTCTATGGTCGCTTGAATGGGGAAATAGATGTTGTCTAGGACCCGTACCATTCTACGGTCGCCTGAATGAGGAAATAGATGTTGTCTAGCGCCCGTACCATTCTACGGTTGCCTAAATTGAGATTTTGCTTGACTAGAACCTGAACCTTTCTTCGATCGCCTTAATCAGACTGAACCTGGGGAAAAATCTTTGGGGGACAACTCAATTGAGTGTCGGTTAAGAAGAACTTCGAGCTACGAAAGCACACCGATTTGATAAAGGGGACTCTGGGCTATGAAAGCACGCCAGGTCGATATAAATGGATACCGGGCTATGGAAGCATGCTAGGTCAATAAAAAGGGACTCTAGACTACAAAAGCATGCCGGGTTAGAAATTCCGGGCTATGAAAGCACACCGGTTCGATAAAAGGGGCTTTGGGCTACAAAAGCACGCCAGGTTAATATAAAGGACACCGGGTTACGGAAGCACGCCGGGTCAATGAAAGGGACTCTGGGCTACGAAAGCATGTTAGGTCAATTTAAAGGACACCGGGCTACGGAAGTACGCCGGGTCGATGAAAGGGACTTTGGGCAACGAAAGCACACCAGGTCAATTTAAAGGACACTGGGCTACGAAAGTACGCCGGGTCGATGAAAGGGACTCTAGGCTACGAAAGCGAGCCAGGTCAATATAAAGAACACCAGGTTACGGAAGCACGTCGGGTCGATGAAATGGACTCTAGGCTACGAAAGCACGCCAGGTCAATTTAAAGGACACTAGGCTACGGAAGCACACCGGGTCGATGAATGCCGGGCTACAAAAGCACACTAGGTCAATATAAAGGGACAGCTTGACCGAGTCAAGTGTCGAGAATACCCGCACAATGACAAGTATTTAGAATATGGGTAGAGATATACTTACCTGGTGATATCTCCGATTCTTGAGGATATGTCTTCTGAAACTTAGATATCTTGTGGAGGCCTTTCACCTCCTGGTATAAATAAATTTTGGAACATCAATGATGCACATTGAATGTTCGTGATGGTTTCTCATCTTCTAATATCATGAGGCATTCTGAAATGAACCTGAATGTCAGGAGCTTTTGGATTTTTGAGAAAACATTACCTGTCAGACATGATTTAGAGCAAAAAATGCATTTACCAAAGAAATAAGCAATTAAGGTTATTCTGGAATGCACACTTCAAAATCCACTGAAGTTTTTATTAATTCCATCGGGGTTCATGTATAATGACCTTTGTATCACCCAAATTCCCACTATAAAGAATTATCGTTTAAGACCATTTTCACTCATGACATGGATTTTTTAAAAATACTAAATGAGAGACCTTTAGTTAGAAATGACTTTCACTCACTCTCATTCAGAAAGGCAATTTTTAGGAGAATCACTACATTTCACCATATCGACTAGGGTTCGAGTATTCTCGCAAGCAGTACGACCTTACCAATCTAAAGGGTCTTTAACAGGGACCGTAATGAGGGCTTGGTCAATGGCTTGAAAATGGACTCTTTGAGTCAAGGCTATTGAAATAACAACTTCGCAATCATTCCCAAGTTTACAAGTCAAGAACCCTGCAAAATGAGAAAGAAATAATTCTGCTCGCACTTCTTTGAGCGATGCTTATAAACATATGAACTCCAATGTTAATTCAAGTGTCCTAATCCGAAGAGACTTTGTAAGGGATGTAACATAGGTTGGGTTCATGGGTTGAGAAACGAAAGGATCATTAGGCTCAAAAATGTGTAGAGGGTGAGAGTTGATGATCATCTAGGCATTGTCGCTGGTCTTCTCTTTAGGGATGCGCCATTGATCTTGACTCTTTCAGTATGGCTCTATTGGGATACCTTTTGCAACTGATAGTCACCTATCATGACTATTTCTTTTTCTTTTTCATTGGCCTTACTTCTACCAGACACGTCGCTTGTTTCAAGCCCCTAGTTTTCATGCATTTTTTTTTTTACTTCATTTCACGGGCATTGACCTTGCTTTTACTAGGCATACTGCTTTTCATGTCCTTTAGTTCTATTTTGATTTCAATTCTTGCGCACAATGCATGCGTTAAGCAATTACACTTTGAATGACACTCGAACTTTCAAGGGTCTTCATCTATCTTTTGTCTTGCCCTAGTGTGGGGGATGATCACCAACTGGGTTTAAAGAAATGAAATTTGTGGCATCCTAAAACTTCATGGCGACCTCTAGATGCTTTATGACCTATGGAAAGGTGATGGAAGTGTCATTGATTTATGTTATGGCCTTTAGACCAAAGAATTGTAATAGATTAAGACCGAGCATTTAATGGACAATTATTTCGTTGGAAATGCATCCTATGTCCATGTGAGACTAAGGGTTGTATTAAAGGATAAATTGATGAGGAAATTTTGTTTTTGGCCATGAATTTTATAAGTTGGATTTTTATCGATCTATGTTGCAAAGTTTTATGGCCATATGAATTTGTAATTTGGTATTTATATAAGTGGGGATTAAGGTGGATTATTAAAAGTAAACATGGGCTTATTTAAGAAAATTTTTGGGCCATTTAAGTTTGGACTTTAGGCCCAAGAGTGTTGGGCCTAAAGTGGGCCAAAAGGCACGGCCCATGAAGCCCATTGGGCTGTCGACCGAATGGAGGGGGGGGGGGAGGAGCCGGATGGCCTTATCCAAGTGTCCCTCCATGCAAAAATGGAAGCATGCAAGGATTTTATTGAACCAAAAGGAAAAGGGGAAGGGGGCGGTCGGAGCTAGGTGCCGAGAGAGAGTGAAAGAGAGGGAGAGTGACGCCGAGAGAGGAAGAAGAAGGCTTGCCTTGCCGTGCGTCCGCCTAGCTGCCGCCGTCGAGCCCGCCTTGCCCCGCTGTTGTCTTGCCGTGTTTTCTTTGGATTTGAGGCAAGTAGAGTCCTTTAATCTACACCTTGTTTGCTGTGATGGTATGTGTTGTGTTGTGTGATGAATTTGGGAAGTGATGAGGTGAGGAATTTCGAAGCTATGGAAGCAAATGCTTTAGTCTAGTAGTCTGTTTTCTGGAAAATCAGTCCAATCCTTGGTGATTTCATGAGCTGCATGCAACTTTTTAGTTGGAATCTCACATTGACCTCTTGATGAAAGTTGTAGAGGAAATATTGAGGAGTAACATACTAAAATTTGAGATGAAACAGACCAGTATTGGTTGGTGAAATGATTTTCCTTTGAAGAAACTAGATCTGGAATTTGTTGTGCTGACCTTTAGTAATTTCGTGAACTGTAAAGCAACTTTTTAGTTGGAATATTACTTCGACCTCTTGATGAAAGTTGTAGAGAACTTCTTGAAGTATAACATATCAAAAATTTAGAGGAAATGAACAAGTATAGGTTGGTGAAACCAATTTTCTTTGAAGAAACTGAATCTGGGAAACGTTACATTGACATAGCATGATTCTGTGAATTTTTATAAAATCATCCAGTTGAAATTTGATCTTGTTTCCTTAATGAAAGTTTTAGATGACATTATGAGGAATAACATACTGAAAATTGAGAAGAAACGGACATGTGTATATTGGTGAAACGAATTTCCTTTGAAAGGAGTTAATCTGGAAAAACAGTACCGAGAATAGGGAGAATTAAATCGACTATAGCTATTAATCTAGAACGAATTTGATTTCTATTTCTTCATGAAACTTTTACCTATAGGTATTTTCTATAACATATCAAAATTTCAGAATTTTCGGAGTTCGTTCACGTATTTAATCGAAATTATTTCTGAAACTGTGCAAACTGTAGTGCTGAAATTTTAAAAGCTGTGATGCATGGACCATACCGAATTGTATGAAGTTCTTTTGATATGGTGTTCTGCATGAGATATTTTGCCCGAACCCTTAAATCATCATCTTGGTCACCAATTAAGTTGAAATTGAACTTGGGCCAACTCGAATCAATTAAATCGGGCCAAAAAGACCAAGTTTGTATTGAAATGGGTATTTTTGGATAAGAAAATGGCCAACTTTGAGAGACTTTCTTGCAAAATTGAGTGAGTACAATTGTGAAAAATGGCCAAGATCTTAAACTAATATATATGAGCTTGCTAATTGATCAAAAAACGCAGCCAAATTGATGGATTAAAGCACTCAAATGAGCTACCAAAACCCAGCCCACGGTTTGGTCTGATTTCGGAGTTGCTGAGTAAGCAACTTGGTGGCCCCACCATATCCTCCTCAGTTGCCCAACCAGCCCGATCTCTGCACGTGATGGAAGGCCATTATTGGTACTGCAAGTGGACAAACATTGGTCAGAGATAAGCTTCTGAAGGCACGGGAAAATCGCACCAAATCCGGACACTCAACAGCTGCAGAAGTTGGAAAAATTGGCTAAGTCAGAGAGTGGGTGAACTAGCTCAGTGGGCAGGCTTGGTAGGTGGACAAAAAGCCGACCAAGAGATTGATGATTTCGGTGGATAACATCTACGAAGCAGGCTATTTTGAGGCAGGAGAGGGAGAAGACGAGAGAGAGAGGAGAGAGCTCACGGTCGTCCCCCAAAGAGGCCCTCAGAAGCAACTCCAGAAAAGCAAACCCAGAAATTTCAGACAGACCTAGAGAGAGAAAAGTGAGATTTTCACACACCTGAGGCAACAATTAGCCAAAACCTTCAACTAGAGAGTTAAACTTCACTCAAATATCTTTCCAACCATAGGTTGCACGTCCCAAATGGAGATCGGGAAGGCCTCCTAAAGCCCCCCGAAAAACTACCCTCCTGGCGGGCAAAAGAAAGTCTGAATTTTTCTAAGTGTTGAGCCCGGTTAGTCACGAGTGAGAGAAAGCGAGTGGTTTTGAGAAAATTGAGAGACAAATGAGGAAAGCCATGACCTACAAGCCAAACTAGAATACTTATATTTTGGGTTTGTTTTAATTTGGCCAACAAAAGAGGTTTTGAAGCTTGATTTTGGAGGTTAATGAAAACCTTCGTTATCAGTTATTTCTTTGCAGATCTTGTTTTCCAGTTTGATGGAGCCAACTTCCACGTGCCTCCCGAGGATAATTTCTTGATTTTCTTGGCCAAGAACCACTTGCAAAAGAAACTAGGAAGCAAGGTAAGCATCCTAGATGTATTTTTGTTCGATTTTGAGCATGTTTTGATCATGAAAATCAAGAGGAAAATCAGCCTGGAAAACTGATTTTTGAGGCTGGAATTTTTCTAAGTGTTGAAATCTCTTCAAAATTTTTGCATGTATGCTTCTTGGAGAGGTCGTTTTGATGTTGTTCGGTGGGCCATTCTCTATGATTTTTGTTGCATTTGAAAGCTCATGTTACCTACTTTCACTTGGATTAAGTAGTGTTTCCTTTAGATCTTGCATATGATAAGTGTCGGGGCTTGAACATGGGCATGCAACCTATTTGCTTGACTTGGGTTCAAACCCAGATTTGCAAAATCAGCTCAAACTCGTGTATTTGAGGACAATTTTAGCTGGGTTCTTATGTGTTGTAGGCTATGATTTCTATCTAATATTGCTCCTTGCATGTGGTAGTATAATCTTGATGCTTTAGTTCCACATAATATTGCTCATGGGTGAGAGTGAAGGCCACAAACATGGCCCGACGAAGCTGATTTGGGATGATTTGATGCATGCCAAGTGTTCGACGAAATGCGCAAACCAAGTTTCGATCTTCAAACGGTCGATTTGAGCTTGATTATTGTGATATTCATGTGCTGTGTTACTTCATGTTAGCATAGATCGGTTTAAGGAATTATTATTAATATTTTTTTAAAAAAAATAATAAAAAAAAGAAAATTTTCAAAATTTCAAAAATATCAAAAAATGTTGGATGTTATCAAATTAAGCCAAAAATGACATCTAGGAGATTTTCCTAATTTTATAAAGTCTTTTTTCCTAATTAAATGATATTTTGGTATTTTAGAACCATTTTTGTAAACAATCTATTATGCGTAGATTAAAATTAATTAGAGTAATTGCATGCATCTAGAGTAATTCCATGCATATTTAAATTCCCATTTTGCTCACGGGGGTCCTGTCCCGGGGTGTGATAACAAGGCCATGTAATATTATTTGCCTGACTTGCATCGGGTCTTTCTTTTCCGCATTACTTTCAAGTCCTTTCAATTTCTTGGATGTTTACTTATGCACCGCTTTTCATTAATTTGAGTGTAAATTTCTTTTCTAGATTATGTTAGGATTAGTCTAGATATTAAAAAAAAGCCTACAAAAAAACATTTGCATGGACGCTTAGCGGTTTTGTAAGGATTATAATTGGTAATCAAGATTGTGTGGCCATTTAGATGAACAACCTCTCAAGTTAGTGGTACCGCAAGGGCGCTAATGGAAACATTAGCGTAAACAAGTCCACGTTCCTAGAAATCTCTGGTTGCGTAGGAATCGAGACAACACTCCCGTGTCTTGATTGGTTTCTAGCCGACCCCAATAGGCTAGTGACAACGCCTAGAAATACATAGGTTGTTAAGAACAAAAAAAAAAAAAAACAAAATCCAACGTCGCGCGAGGTATGAGCGTGGGAGAGCCCGCGCCTAGTCTAGGGCCGTTGGTCCGCTTCTTTAGGCAAATACCCTTAAACCATTCTTTCTTTTCCCCCGAACGGAAAAAAGAGGTCGTGACAACCTTATTTGGATCAGTTTGTGATTGTCTTCATTGATGATATCCTGATATATTTTAAAGGGCCTGAAGAGCACGAGCAACACTTGAGGATAGTTTTGCAAACTCTGAGAAATCATAAGCTGTATGCCAAATTCAGCAAGTGTGAATTTTGGCTAGACTGAATAATATTTTTGGGACATGTGGTGTTGGGAGGATGAATTGCAGTGGACCCGGCGAAAGTTGAGATGGTAATAAATTGGTTGAGACCAACAACACCCATCGAAATACGGAGTTTCCTAGGACTGGCTGGTTATTATAGAAGATTTATTGAAGGGTTTTCATGACTGGCAGGCCCCTTAACAAAATTGACTCGAAAGAATGTGAAGTTTGAATGGAGTGGAGAATGTGAAAGGAGCCTTCAGGAGCTTAAAAGAAAATTGACCTCGGCTCCTGTCGCGACCCAATTTTTCGAGTGTACCACCTAAAACTAGGTTAATGGACTACTAAGTCTTTAAGCTTAGCTCGGGCTCTCCCAAGCCCATACCAAATCGCAACTTAAATTTTTAACATGCAAAAGATTATTATCTAGGAGTCGCCACTAATCGGTTTAGGGTAGGTCGATTAGACACCTAAGTAAAATAATGGGAGAATTATTTTACTCCTACGAACTAGAGACTAAGGGTACGGGGACTTGGTTACACCAGACTATCCTAGTGCCCTTTCGGTACCTTTCTATTTCATTTTCAAAAAAATGTTTGGCAATTGAATTGATTTTAATTTAGCTTCCTAACATGTGAGGTGATCATATAGGTGTGCGTACCACAAATTTAACACTCAAGAAAGTAATTAAATAATGCAAAACATACCTCGAAGCAACGGAAGCATCTGCATCGTTAAATTAGAATTCACATCAGCAATCCTAGATATGATTTCTAATTAACACGCAATTTTAATTTTAATTTTCATTTATTTAATGAAAATCATGACTTATGCAATGCATGTCACTATTCTAACATGAAATGATATGATAATATGACCAAAATTGTATGATAGAAATAAGCATGCAATCTATCCTAAAGCATGAAATGAATTCATTCTAATTCTTTTATATTTTCCATGAAATTTGAAATTAAAGAAATGCAATAATTAAATATGCAATCTAAATTAATCAAATGACCTAATTCTAATGACAGGTAATTTCTAATTAAATGTCTCAAGTAATAATCCCTAAATGACGTGCATTTCATGAATCTAATTCTATATGACGTTCTTTTCATGAATCTAATTTTATATGACGTGCTTTTCATGAATCTAATTTTATATGACGTGCACATGATTTTTTATCTTTATTTAACGAAAATTCATAATTAAAATCACTAAAAATCAAAATCAAACTCAAGTGAAATACTATCTATTCTAAATGCTTTCTTAACGTGCATTTAAAAAAAAAAATGATCAATCATGCAATTCATCTAAAGATCTATCTAGATCTAAAATTAAACATGCAATTTTATCTTATATGCAATGACGTGTAGAGCATGCCCTAATTCTACATGACATATGCATGATATTTTTTTTTATTTTTTTTATAAAATTCGAAACTTAAAATTGCCACGTAATTAAACATGCAGCTAACATCCGAAATGAATGCATTTTTTATTTTATATTTTTTAAAATTCGAAATAAAATCCCTATGCAAGATAACAAGAAATATTCTAAAACAAACTGAATCCTAATTCAAATATATATTTTTATTTTTCTTAGTGATTTTCCAAAACAAGCATTAAATCTAAACAATCAAGATACTCAATCAAATAAATGATTAAAATAATCGAAAAAATAACCTGTTATCTGACAGGTCAAATTAACGGTTACTTTTAACCCTGAACATCACAACAAGAAATCAAAATAATTAAAAATCTGATCCGAAATCTTACGGATCAAATTAATAATGATATTGATTCAACAATTAATATGCTATCAACGAACCCCAAAAATTAATATAATAAAAAAAATGACCCGACGTCTTACGAGTCAAATTAATAATTACAATAATTTTAGGGAAAACCCCTATGGATAATGCCTATAAGATTTTATGGATATCAACATCCAATATCACTAAAAAATGCTATCAAATGAAATAACCAAAAAACATAACCTAACAAATAAAAAGAATTAAACTATAAAGAAAGTAAAAAAGTAAAAGTAAAAAGTAAAAAAGTAAAAAAAATAAAAACTACCTAGGTAGATAACGGAGACAGAGGTTGACGCCGGGGGGAGGGAGGTCGTTGGCCGGCGTGGGTTCGGACTCCGGCGAGGGCTGGATGGCGCCGGTGCGGCTGGGCGGCGATGACTCAACTCGGCTCGAGAAGAGGCGGAGCAAGGCGGACAGGCGATTGTTGTGGCGTGCGTCGCTCGAGCAGCAGTGGAACTTGAAGTGGTGGTGGCTCAGCATTCAGTGCCGGCGTCGCGGGTCAACAGGCGTTAGGCGCTGGTAGAGGTCGTGAGCGGCAGGTGGGTTACTGGTGTGGGCGTCGATCGGCACAGGGGCGGTTGTCGGGGAAGCTTAGACTCGGCGCGGTGCAGGCGATGGGCAGATCTGGCTCGGGTCCGGCCTCGGCAGAGCTTCGGCGAGGCACAGCGGTGGTGCTCGGATACGCGGTGGAGCGGCTCGATTTGGGATCGGGTTGTTGAGGCGCGACGCTCGAGCTTGGCTGCAGGAGCGATGGGTCGCGGGCGGAGGACTCCGGCACAAGTGTCGGGGTAGAGGATTGCAGATCCGGCTCGGGTGGTCACTCAGAGGGCGACACGGTGTCCGATCGGCATATCTCAGACCAATGAGCAGAAACCCAGACTGCTTCAGGGGTGTACGAGCGTCGGTATGGCAAGACGACGGCGCAGACTGAGGTCAACGCTCGGTGATGCTGGTGTGGTTGGAGCGGCGGCTTCTCGGCTTCTGGTAACGCGAGCGGAGATGAGATCTGCTGGGCAGTCGCGGATTGACATGGCGACGGCTTCGTCGAGCTGCCGGTGTCGCAACTTGCACGGGCGATAAGGATCGGTACAGCTTCAGCAGATGACGGTGAAGGTGATCGGTAAGGGCGCATTCGGAGCGGGGCTTAGGCGGAGGCGCGGGCTGCACGTTGGGGAGGGCAGATCCGGTGGGATGACGGTGACGGAGGTGTGCTAACTGGCGTGAGGCAGCACCGGCACAGCGGCCGGTGCGGTGGCCGACGCGAACGAGCGAGAGGCGCCGGGGAAGATGAATGGACGCCCGTTCTTTTTCCTTTTTATTTTACCCGCCTGCGCACGTCCTTTCCCAGTCTTCTCTTCACAGCTTTTTCAGTCAAAACCCTTTTTCACTTTTTGACTCATTTTCCTTCGAATTTCCTCACCAAAAA
The DNA here is from genome assembly GCA_007663325.1 of Eucalyptus pauciflora. Lineage (NCBI taxonomy): Eukaryota > Viridiplantae > Streptophyta > Magnoliopsida > Myrtales > Myrtaceae > Eucalyptus > Eucalyptus pauciflora. Next base: position 2,085,059 of record VMYD01000067.1, read on the forward strand.
TCCTTTTTCTCTCTGAATTTTGTTCTCAATTTTTTCGAAAAAATCCCCCTTTAGAAATTGTAAAAAAGGCCCCCTTTTATAGAGTAAAGAAAACCAAATGAATTTGTTCTGCCACCGAAGATTGACTCAATCGCTGAAGGTAATCTTAATTTTTTTGTGAAGATTTTCCAAGATAATTCACTCAACCATTAAAGATAGAGCTCCATTATCCAACTCTAAAATCTTTCAAAATCTCCCTCCACAACAAAATATTTTAGATTATTCCTTATCCAATTTTTATTTCATTTTCATTTTTTAGAACAACTTTTAAAGATAAATTAAATACTATTATTACGTAAATGTAAATGTTATGAAATGCTTTATATGACGAACCATGTAAATAAAATAGTCAAAATTTAGGTGTCAATAGCTGCCCCTCTTTGAAGGTGAGCTCGTAGAGGTTGCCTTCAAAGATAAATTGAGACCTAAATTTTAATCATGCACATGCAATAAATGATTTTTGTTTGGAAAGCGAATTCTATTTTTAAATGCAATTTATATGATGCATGGAAATGCTAATGCTAAATGCATGATGTGAAAGGAAAGAACGTACCTGCAATTACTTACCAGTCAATGCGGTAAAGTATTTTGAGGTACTTGATAAATCCCTATTTACTCCACAAGTACCCAACTCTCACTTAGGTTCTTTGAAGAGTCAAACAGGTAATAGATTGAAATATTGAGATTGAGAAGAACATTCATATTCAAAATGAAATGTTCAACGACAAGAATTAAGACATCCAGATCTAGACTGAGATGTCAAAATTTTAAGACTCGAAATACCTAGATCCAGACTAAGGTATAACGAGAAAGCTCGAAAAACATTCACATCCAGAGTGAAATGTTTAGATGAAGATAATTTAGACATCTAGATCCAGACTGAGATGTCAAGATTTTGGGATTTGAAATACCTAGATCCAAACTAAGGTATAACAAAAAAGATCGAAAAACATTCACATCCAGAGTGAAATGTTCAATGAAAAGAAATAGGACATCTACATCCAGACTAAGATGTCAAGATTTTAGAATTCGAAATACCTAGATCCAAATTAAGGTATAACGAGGAAGATCGAAAAACATTCATATCCAGAGTGAAATGTTCAACGAACAAAATTAAGACATCCAGATCCAGTCTGAGATGTCAAAGGAACCTACTCAAAATATCTTACATTCAAGGAGGGTTAAATGACTAAAGATAGATTGATATTACATGTCCAGGACCCGTACCATTCTACGGTCGCCCAAAATTGTAACATGGCTTTGTAAAGAAACTGCTTTCCTAGGACTCGTACCATTCTACGATCGCCCAGTATGACAGTGTTTGATTGTGTCTAGGACTCGTACCACTCTACGGTTGCCTAAACAAGGATTCCTTTTCCAAGACTCGTACCATTCTACAGTCGCCTGAATAGGGAAATAGGTGTTGTCTAGGACTTGTACCATTCTACGGTCGCCTGAATAGGGAAATAGGTTTTGTCTAGGACCCGTACCATTCTACGGTCGCCTAAACGAGGATTTACCTTCCAGGACCTATACCATTCTACGATCGCCTGAATAGGGAAATAGGTGTTGCCTAGGACTCGTACCATTCTACAGTCGCCTAAATGGGGATTTACCGTCCAGGACCCGTACCATTCTACGGTCGCCTGAATAGGGAAATAAATGTTGCCTAGGACTCGTACCATTCTACAGTCGCCTAAACGGGGATTTACCTTCCAAGACCCGTACCATTCTACGGTTGCCTAAGTAGGGAAATATGTGTTGTCCAGGACTCGTACCATTCTACGGTCGCCTAAACGGGGAAATATGTGTTATCTAGGACCCGTACCATTCTACGGTCGCCTAAACGGAGATTTACCTTCCAGAACCCGTACCATTCTACGATCGCCTGAATAGGGAAATATATGTGGAGAAAAATCTTTGGGGACAACTCAATTGAGTGTCGATTAAAAGGGACTCTGGGCTACGAAAGCACGTCAGGTTAATATAAATGGACATCGGGCTACGAAAGCACGCCGGGTCAATAAAGATGAGCCTTGGGCTACGAAAGCACGCCAAGTCAATATAGAGGACATCGGGCTATGAAAGCACGTCGAGTCAATAAAGATGAGCCTTGGGCTACGAAAGCACGCCAGGTCAATATAAAGGACATCGGGCTACGAAAGCACACCGAGTCAATAAAGAGGGACTCTAGGCTACGAAAGCACGCCAGGTCAATATAAAGGGACTCTGGGCTACGAAAGCACACCAGGTCAATATAAGGACACCGGGCTACGGAAGCATGCCGGGTCGATGAAATGGACGCTGGGCTACTTGATGATATCTCTGATTCTTGGGGATATATTTTCTGGAACTTAGACATCCTATGGAAGCCTCTCACCTCCTGGTAGAAATAAATTTTGGAACATCAAGGATGCACCTTGAATGCTCATGATGGTTTCTCATCTCCTCATATCATGAGGCATTTTGAAAGGAACCTGAATGTCAGGAGCTCTTGGGTCTTTGAGAAAACATTATCTGTTAGACATGATTAGAGCAAAAAATGCATTCACCAAAGAAATAAGTAATTAAGACTATTCTGGAATGCATACTTCAAAATCTACTGAAGCTTTTATCAATTAAATCAAGGTTCATGCATAATGACTTTTGCATCATCTAAATTTCCACTAGAGAGAATTATCGTTCAAGACAATTTTCACTCATGACATGGATTTCTTAAGAATACTAAATGAGAGACTTTCGGTTAGAAAGGACTTTCACTCACTCTCATTTAGAATGACTATTTTATGAGAATCACTCAAGTTCATCATATCGACATGGGTCCGAGTATTTTCGCAAGCAGTACGATCTTACCAATCTGAGAGGTCTTTAACAGGGACCATAATGTGGGTTTGGTCAACGACTTAACAAATGGACTCTTTGAGTCAAGGCTATTAAATGAACAGTCTTGTAATCATCTCCGGGTTTACAAGTCAAGAACCTTGCAAAATGAGAAAGAAATAATCTTGCTTGCACTTCCTCGAGCGATGCTTATAAACATATGAACTCCTATGTTAATTTAAGTGCCCTAATCTAAAGAGACTTTGTAAGGGATGTAACGTAGGTTGGGTTCATGGGTTAAGAAATGAAAGGATCATTAAGCTCAAAATGTGTGTAAAAGGTGAGAGTTGATGATCATCTTGGCATTGCCACTAGTTTTCTATTTCACCATCGGGGATTGTCTTCGTGAAGTGCCCCATTGATTGTAAAAACTCAGCATTTAAGTTCTTTGAGTATTGCTCCATTGGGATTCAATTCTTACAATTGACAGTCACCTATCTTGACTTTCTTTTTTCATCTATGGGCATTGGCCTTGCTTTTACCAGGCACACCGCTTTTTATGCCCTTAGTTCTCATGCATTTTTTCTTCACTTATTTTTTCATGGGTATTGGCATTGCTTTTACCAGGCACACTGCTTTTTCATGCCCCTAGTTCTCATGTATTTTTTCTTCACTTCTTTTCATGGGCATCGGCCTTGCTTTTACCAAGCAAACTGTTTTTTCATGCCCCTTAGTTCTATTTTGAATTCAATTCTTGCGCATAATGCACGCGTCAAGCAATTACACTTTAAATGACACTAGAACTTTTCAAGAGTCTTCATCTGCTTTTTGCCTTGCCCCAGTATGGGGGCTGATCATCAACTGGGTTTAAAAGAAATAAATTGCAGGCTCAAGTGGGCTATGCAAAGGATATAAGTGTATATGATAGAGAAAGAAATGCTCTTCGTCATCCTAAGGCACTTAAATTAACACATGAATTCAATGTAATAGCATGACTTGAAGATTGATGCAAGTGAGAGCAAGAAAATTTCAATTAATTTTCCTCACCTCATGATGCCATTTGATCTCTTAGTTGCCCCGATGTGGGGTGATTCTTGACAAGGGTTATTTGAAAAAAATATCCATAAGTGTATGGGCTCAAAAGGGTTAAGCAATGAATCACCTATAGTGTTTGGGATAGGGAAATGAATTGCCTCTCATCATTTCGGTTGCCGTACCTTTTGCGAGAGAACTCTTTACCTTATGGATATGAACCTTCCTACACTCATCTCACAAGTGTGTGAATATGGGACTGTGTATAGGACAATGTTTGCCTTTCATCATCCCGACTCGTCTCATTTAATAGGCTCAATCAATTCCGCATCATTCATTAAATTAATCCATCTTGATGCTCTTTAGTGGAATTGGTGGATAAAACATGTAAGAGTCATCATGCAAAATCTTTTTTTTTTTTTAAAGAAACTTAACAGCTTTAGGCATGAAAAATTGTCAACTTCAAACAGTTTTCTACACTGCAAAATGGTTTTAAGCATTCATTCAAGGATTCCTCTACAATGGGAATTGCCTCAGCAGTTGATGTCTTTGGATTGTCGCTATCATTCAAGGCTGAAAATCCAATTTTGCCCCTGCACAAGAGAACGTGCATCAATATGATATTATGCAACATCAAAGTAATTTCCAATTGCATATCCATTTTGGCTCAGATCAAGATTTTATCCCAGTCGAGTTACTACCAAAATCTGCCATGCCCCCAATTTGTCATCTCTTCCACTAGGGAATGATGGTCCTCTTTTACTTGCCCCAAATCCATTTTTTCACTGCAAGTGCGCTCTAAGCCCGTTGATCACAAGTCAAGTTTATGATCATTGAAACTTGATACGCTATTTTCAGATGTCCCTTGTCATAACAAGTGATAGAATTATGCTCTGAGACAAGAAGTATGTGTCAGACAAATAAACAGGTTTAATATGCCACAAGCTTTGAGAATTTTTTTGATAATGAAATGCTTTTTGTTTTCGAAAAAGTTTTTGGGGGGAAAAATGAGAAAGTCCAGCCCTCAGGATTTCTCCGTGAATGATATTTTTCTTTTTGATGGTTGGATATCGTCATTGGACTGGTTTGGTATACCCCATCATGTCCTCAAAATTGGAAATAAAATTATAATTTCATTGAATAGAATCAAATGAATTACATTATTGGAATGGAAATTGTGATTCCTAGCCCCTACAAAGAGAAAAAATCGAAAATGATTCCTAAAAAGTGAAAACCATTCCTAAAAAGTGATAAAAATTCCTAGAAAGAGATAAAAATTCCCGCGCAAGGGAATGTGCAAAAGTAACAAGTCACTCTTGCAGGCTAACGTCCATGTCTTCCGAAGGTCCTTCGTCATTGACTCCTATGAAGAGGTCATCGAACAGACCTGTGATTCCTTCTAGGGCATCATCAGAGTTCTCTGTCTTTGGAGGTGTCAGATCGTCCATGTCATCCCATCCACTTGGAACTATGTTGCGGGGGTCAAAGTAAAAGCTGGGAGGAGCCAAATACTTCACTAGGTAATCAAACTTGCCACTAGGCTGCCCCATAGTGTCCATCACTTCCACTTCTTCTTGCCTCATCTTAAGGACATTGTCAGGCTTAGTTTTTTCGACGGTGACCAACAGTGGGTCATCTTCCAGGTCAGGCAATGTTGCCATTGCTCATTTGGGTCTTGCCTTACTGCTTCAGGACTACTGTCTCGGGGAGAGCAGGTGCAAGAGTCAAATCCGCTCTGAGGGATTGGATTTGAGCTATCATGAATTGCATAGAGGCGAGCAACTGTCGGAGTTGGTCTTTCATAGCGGAGATACGATCACGCATTTCAGTTTAGTTGGCCATTCTAGTTCTTGATCGCCTAAAAAGGGTTTGAATGAAAATATGTTAGTACGAGGTGTAATGAGAAAACCAATCCATGACAACAATCTATTTTTTTAGTCAAGAAAAGTTTACATATGAAAAGGATTTCCCAAAAATGGACTAAGAAAACAAAGACATGGGATGCCCCAGTAGGGACGAAATTTCTTAAACATGAACTAGGAAGAGCCAAGCCATGAATTGAAAACAAATTTCTAGTTTTTTTATTTTCCAAATGATTTGTTGCATGGCAATTTCCTCATTTCAATTTTAATTGACAAAGGAATTAAATCAATGATTGACCTAAATTGTCATGAACCGACCCAAAAATACAACAAAATAAATTGCATGGTATAGGGATAGAAGACTTACTTTACCAAATAAAATCAATGGCAATCACACAGACACACGCATGAAATGTGAGGCTCGATTTCTATCTAAATGAAGGTGATCTGACCATTGCAGTCTCGCATTAACATGTCAGGTCCCCTTAACTTCGAGCTCAGTCGAATGGAATGTCCAATAGTCACGCAGTCTCGCGGATATGGACAAAACACATTCGACACCATGAAAAACTTTCGAGGAAGAGAAGGTCAACCTCTACATAGCAGTCTCGCTTTGGAGGAAGTATACTTCTCAACACCATCCTAGAAATCCTATCGCACCCTAGGTCCGACCGTAGATTGTGTGTGCAAATAGTGTAGTGCTAAAGCAATGAAGCATGCACAACAGTTTAAATGCAAACAACACTTCTATAGTTTTAATTCAAGTATTCATCCCTAACTCCAACCTGCAAGACATGGGTTAGCAAAGACTACTCCCCTTATACCTCCCATCTACAAGAACATTTAACACCTTAGGAATGTTAGGGACGTACCTGGGATCCTTGTTGCCAAACAAAAACATTTTTAAAAGAAAAATTGGCCAAAGTCCACTAAGTTTTTTAATACAAATCCCCAGCGGAGTCGCCAAGCTATCGTGGCCCAATTTTTTGGGTGTACCACCTAAAACTAGGTTAATGGACTACTAAGTCTTTAAGCTTAGGTCGGGCTCTTTCAAGCCCATACCAAATCGCGACTCAAAGTTTTAACATGCAAAAGATTATTATTTAGGAGTCGCCACTAATCGATTTAGGGTAGGTCGATTAGACACCTAAGTAAAATAATGGGAGCATTATTTTACTCCTACGAACTAGAGACTAAGGGTACGGGGACTTGGTTACACCAGACTATCCTAGTGCCCTTTCGGTACCTTTCTATTTCATTTTCAAAAAAATGTTTGGCAATTGAATTGATTTTAATTTAGCTTCCTAACATGTGAGGTGATCATACAGGTGCGCATACCACCAATTTAACACTCAAGAAAGCAATTAAATAATGCAAAATATACCTCGAAGCAACGAAAGCATCTGCATTGTTAAATTAGAATTCACATTAGCAATCATAGATATGATTTCTAATTAACACGCAATTTTAATTTTTGTTTTCGTTTATTTAATGAAAATCATGACTTATGCAATGCATGTCACTATTCTAACATGACATGATATGATAACATGACCAAAATTGTATGACATAAATAAGCATGCAATCTATCCTAAAGCATGAAATGAATTCATTCTAATTCTTTTATATTTTCCATGAAATTTGAAATTAAAGAAATGCAACAATTAAATATGCAATCTAAATTAATCAAATGACCTAATTCTAATGACGGGTAATTTCTAATTAAATGTCTCAAGTAAATAATCCCTAAATGACGTGCATTTCATGAACCTAATTCTATATGACGTGCTTTTCATGAATCTAATTTTATATGACGTGCTTTTCATGAATCTAATTTTATATGACGTGCACATGATTTTTTATTTTTATTTAACGAAAATTCATAATTAAAATCACTAAAATTCAAAATCAAACTCAAGTGAAATACCATCTATAATAAATGCTTTCTTAACATGCATTTTAAAAAAAAATGATCAATCATGCAATTCATCTAAAGATCTATCTAGACCTAAAATTAAACATGCAATTTTATCTTATATCCAATGACGTGCAGAGCATGCCCTAATTCTACATGACATATGCATGATATTTTATTTATTTATTTATTTTTTATAAAATTTGAAATTTAAAATTGCCACGTAATTAAACATGCAACTAACATCCTAAATGAATGCATTTTTTATTTTATATTTTTTTAAATTCGAAATAAAATCCCTATGCAAGATAGTAAGAAATATTGTAAAACAAAATGAATCCTAATTCAAACATTTTTTTTTATTTTCTTTGTGATTTTCCAAAACAAACATTAAATCTAAACAATCAAGATACTCAATCAAATAAAGGATTAAAATAATTGAAAAAATAACCTGTCATCTCACAGGTCAAATTAACGATTACTTTTAACCCTGAACATCACGACAAGAAATCAAAATAATTAAAAATTTGATCCGAAATCTTACGGATCAAATTAATAATTATATTGATTCAACAATTAATATGCTATCAACGAACCCCAATTAATATAATAAAAAAATGACCCAAAAATTAATAATTACAATAATTTTAGGGAAAACCCCTATGGATAATGCCTATAAGATTTTATGGATATCAACATCCAATATCACTAAAAAATGCTATCAAATGAAATAACCAAAAAACATAACCTAACAAATAAAAAGAATTAAACTATAAAGAAAGTGAAAAAGTAAAAGTAAAAAGTAGAAAAGTAAAAAAAATAATAAACTACCTAGGTAAATAACGGAGGCAGAGGGTGACGCCGGGGGGAGGGAGGTCGTCGGTCGGCGCGGGTTCGAACTCCGGTGAGGGCTGGACGGCGCCGGTGCGGTTGGGCGGCGACGACTCTACTCGGCTCGGGCAAAGGCGAAGCAAGGCGGACGGGTGGTTGCTATGGTGTGCATCGCTCGGGCAGCAATGGAACTCAGAGCGGTGGTGGCTCGGCGTTCGGTTCCGGCGTCGCAGGTCAGCAGGTGTCGGGCGCTGGTAAAGCTCGCCAGCGGTAGGTGGGTTACTGGCGTGGGCATCGTTCGGCACAGGGGCGGTCGTCGGGGGAAGCTTAGACTCGTCGCGGTGCAGGCGGTGGGCAGATCTGGCTCGGGTTCGGCCTCGACAGAGCTTCGGCGAGGCATAGTGGTGGTGCTCGGAGACGCGGCGGAGCGGCTCGATTTGGGATCGAGTTGTTGAGGCGCGACGCTCGGGCTTGGCTGCAGAAGCGATGAGTCGCAGGCGGAGGACTCCGGCGCGGGCGTCGGGGCAGAGGATTGCAGATCCGGCTCGGGTGGTCACTCGGAGGGCGGCACGGTGTTCGATCGGCAGATCTCGGACCGATGAGTAGAAACCCAGATTGCTTCAGGGGTGTACGAGCGTCAGTATGGCAAGACGACGGCGTAAACTGAGGTCAACGCTTGGCGATGCTAGTGTGGTCGGAGCAGTGGCTTCTCGGCTTCTGGTAACGCGAGCGAAGATGAGATCTGCTGGGCAGTCGCGGATTGACACGGCGACGGGTTCGTCGGGCTGCCAGTGTCGCAGCTTGCACGGGCGACAGGGATCGGTACGAGTTCAGTAGATGACGGTGAAGGAGATCAGCAGGGGCACGTGCGAAGCGGGGCTCAGGCGGAGGCGCGGGCTGCACGTCGGGGAGGCGGATCCGGCGGGACGACGGTGACGGAGGTGCGCTGACTAGCGCAAGGCAGCATCGGCACAGCGGCCGGTGCGGTGGCCGACGCGAACGGGCGAGAGGCACCGGGGAAGATGAACGGACGCCCGTTCTCTTTTCTTTTTTTTTTTACCTGCCTGCGCATGTCCTTTCCCGGTCTTCTCTTCACAGCTTTTTCAGTCAAAACCCTTTTTCACTTTTTGACTCATTTTCCTTCGAATTTCCTCACCAAAAATCCTTTTTCTCTCTGAATTTTGTTCTCAATTTTTTTGAAAAAATCCCCATTTAGAAACCCTAAAAAAGTCCCCCTTTTATAGAGTAAAGAAAACCAAATGAATTTGTTCTGCCACCGAAGATTGACTCAATCGCTGAAGGTAATCTTAATTTTTTTGTGAAGATTTTCCAAGATAATTCACTCAACTATTAAAGATAGAGCTCCATTATCCAACTCTAAAATCTTTCAAAATCTCCATCCACAACAAAATATTTTAGATTATTCCTTATCCAATTTTTTTTTTCATTTTCATTTTGTTAGAACAACTTTTAAAGATAAATTAAATACTATTATTACCTAAATGTAAATGTTATAAAATGCTTTATATGACGAACCATGTAAATAAGATAGTCAAAATTTAGGTGTCAACAGCTCCAATCCTAATTATACCATCTGGATCTGATGGTTTTACAGTGTATAGTGTTGCATCTCAGAAAGGATTGGGATGTGTTTTGATGCAACACGGCAAGGTCATAGCCTATGCATCCAGACAATTGAAGCCTCGTGAATTGAAGTACCCAACGCATGATTTAGAATTGGCAGCTATAGTGTTTGCTTTGAAGATATGGAGGCACTATTTGTATGGAGAAAAGTTTAAGATCTATACAGATCATAAGAGCCTAAAATATTTGTTTTCACAAAAAGAGTTGAACATGAGACAAAGGAGGTGGATGGAATTGTTGAAGGATTATGATTGTGAGATACGGTACCATCCAGGGAAGGCGAATAAGGTAGCGGATGCCCTTAGTCGTAAGTCAGCTATGGAGATGGCCAGTTTAAGAATGGCAGAATGGAACCTATTAAAGTCTGTAACAGACTCAGAGTTTGAATTGAAAGTGGATCGCCTTACCAGTAAGCTTATTGCCTTAAGGATTGAACCCGAAATCATTCAGAAAGTTAAGATTCTACAAGAGTCTGACCCGGAAATTTTGAAAGTGAAAAATGCAGTGTCATTAGGAAAAAGACCAAAATTTCAAATCTCTGAAGATGGAGTGGTAAGATGCCAAGGATGACTCTATGTTCCTGACAATGAAGAAGTGAAGAGGGAAATTCTGTTGGAAGCACATAGGAGTAATTATAGTATTCATCCGGGTAGTACAAAGATGTACAGAAATTTACACCAGCAATTTTGGTGGAATGGCATGAAGGCAGATACAGCTAAACACGTTTCTCAATGTTTAACGTGCCAACAAGTGAAGGCCGAACATCACAAATCTGCAGGACTATTGAGATCGTTAGACATACCAGAATGGAAATGAGAGCATGTAACGATGGACTTTGTGCAAGGATTGCCAAGGACATCAAATGGTCACGATTCGATTTGGGTGATAGTGGATCGCTTGACTAAATCTGTCTATTTCCTAGCAGTCCGCATAAACTATTCAATGAATAAACTTGCTGAAATATATGTAAGCCAGGTAATACGCCTACATGGTATTCTTGTAACGATCACCTATGATCGAGACTCTAGGTTTACTTCAAATTTTTGGCGGAGTCTCCAAAATGCCTTAGGGACAAAGCTTCAATTTAGTACCGCCTTTCATCCTCAAACAGATGGACAAACAGAAAGAGTGATCCAAACTCTAAAAGGTATGCTAAGAGCCTGTGTTATTGACTTTAAAGGAAATTGGGATGAAAATTTGCACCTGATAGAGTTCACTTATAACAATAGTTTTCAGAAAAGTATAGGCATGGCTCCGTATGAAGCATTATATGGAAGAAGGTGCAGAACCCCTGTTTGTTGGAATGAAGTAGGTGAAAGAAAACTGATAGGACCCGAGTTAATGCAAGTTACTACAGAAGCAGTCGAGATAATCAGGAAAAGACTTAAGACAGCCCAAAACCAACAAAGAGACTACGCGGATAAGCGTAGAAGGCCTTTGGAGTTTAGTGTGGGAGATCACATATTTCTTAAAGTATCTCCAATGAAAGGAATATCACGATTTGGAATGAAAGGAAAGTTAGGTCCCAGATTTGTTGGACCCTTTGAGATACTTGAAAGAATAGGAGACGTAGCTTATCGTTTGGCGCTGCCTTCTAAATTGGGAAATTTACATGATGTGTTTCATGTGTCGATGCTAAGGAGATATCAGCCGGATCTTGGTCACATACTCGATCATGAAGCCATCAAAGTGGATGAGAGAGTGAGGTACATCGAAGAGCCTGTCCAAGTGCTAGACCGAAAGGAGCAAGTTCTTAGGACCAAGAAAATTCCATTGGTTAAGATATTATGGCGACATCATGATGTGGAGGAAGCCACATGGGAAAGTGAAGATAAGATGAAGGAAAAGTACCCCCACTTGTTTCAAGAGGCATAAGAAATGTCTAATTTCGAGGACGAAATTCTCTAAGGAGGGGAGAATTGTGGCATCCTAAAACTTCATGGCGACCTCTAGATGCTTTATGACCTATGGAAATGTGATGGAAGTGTCATTGATTTATGTTATGGCCTTTAGACCAAAGAATTGTAATAGACTAAGGCCGAGCATTTAATGGACAATTATTTTGTTGGAAACGCATCCTATGTCCATGTGAGACTAAGGATTGTATTAAAGGATAAATTGATGAGGAAATTTTGTTTTTGGCCATGAATTTTATAAGTTGGATTTTTATCGATCTATGTTACAAAGTTTTATGGCCATATGAATTTGTAATTTGGTATTTATATAAGTGGGGATTAATGTGGATTATTAAAAGTAAACATGGGCTTATTTAAGAAAATTTTTGGGCCATTTAAGTTTGGACTTTAGGCCCAAGAGTGTTGGGCCTAAAGTGGGCCAAAAGGCCCGGCCCATGAAGCCCATTGGGCTGTCGACCGAATGGAGGGGGAGGAGCCGGGTGGCCTCCTTCATGTGTCTTCAACAAGGAAGACACTTGTCTCCTTCTTGGAGACAAGTGTCCCTCCATGTAAAAATGGAAGCATGCAAGGATTTTATTGAACCAAAAGGAAAAGGGGAAGGGGACGGTCGGAGCTAGGTGCCAAGAGAGAGTGAGAGAGAGGGAGAGTGACGCCGAGAGAGGAAGAAGAAGGCTTGCCCTGCCGTGCGTCCACCTAGCCACCGCCGTCGAGCCCGCCTTGCCCCGCCGTTGTCTTGCTTTGTTTTCTTTGGATTTGCGGCAAGTAGAGTCCTTTGATCTACACCTTGTTTGCTGTGATGGTATGTGTTGTGTTGTGTGATGAATTTCGGAAGTGATGAGGTGACGAATTTCGAAGCTATGGAAGCAAATGCCTTAGTCTATCAGTCTATTTTCTGGAAAATCAGTCTGACCCTTGGTGATTTCATGAGCTGCATGCAACTGTTTAGTTGGAATCTCACTTTGACCTCTTGATGAAAGTTGTAGAGGACATCTTGAGGAGTAACATATTAAAATTTAAGATGAAACAGACAAGTATTGGTTGGTGAAATGAATTTCCTTTGAAGAAACTAGATCTGGAATTTGTTGTGCTGACCTTTAATAATTTCATGAACTGTAAAGCAACTTTTTAGTTGGAATCTTACTTCGACCTCTTGATTAAAGTTTTAGAGGACTTCTTGAAGTATAACATATCAACAATTGAGAGGAAATGAACAAGTATAGTTTGGTGAAACCATTTTTCTATGAAGAAACTGAATTTGGGAAATGTTACATTGACCTAGCATGATTCTGTGAATTTTTATAAAATCATCCAGTTGAAATTTGATCTTGTGTCCTTAATGAAAGTTTTAGATAAGATTATGTGGAATAAAATATGAAAATTGAGAATAAACGGACATGTGTAGGTCGGTGAAATGAATTTCCGTTGAAAGGAGTTAATCTGGAAAAACAGTACCGAGAATAGGGAGAATTAAATCGACTATAGCTATTAATCTAGAACGAATTTTATTTAGATTTCTTCATGAATCGTTTACCTCTAGGTGTTTTCTATAACATATCAAAATTTCAGAATTTTCGTAGTTTGTTCGAATATTTAATCGAAATTATTTTTGGAACTGTGCAAACTGTAGTGCTGAAATTTTAAAAGCTGTGATGCATGGACTGTACAGAATTTTATGAAGTTCTTTTGATATGGTGTTCTTCAATGAGATATTTGCCTCTAGGTCTCTTCTATAACGTGTCAAATTTTCAGAATTTATTAAGACCGTTTACTAATTTTCCTAGAGTTTTAACTAAAGGAGTGCATTCTATTTTATCCGAAAATTGCTGCATTTTCAAAAATAAATGAATTGCTCTATGTGATATAATGCCTTGAGTGGTTGCTTTTGCTGCACATGTGGTGAAATTTGGTATGTCGTATAATATCAAAAATTTGGTTTAGACCTTTGACATTATTGCATCAAATGCCATGTTGAAAGTGAAACACACATGTGAATATAAATTGTGAAAATGATGATACCGCTGGACCCTTGAGTCGACGATGTCCTCGGGAGTTTCGAGATGCTCGAAGGTGCGTGCCGGATGCCCGAATGTGTGTGCTGGATGTCCTCAGGAGTTTCGAGATGCCCGGAGGTTCCTCGCGATGCCAGGTTGGGTGCGAGCGATATGAGGGATGCAAACACTGGTCCCTGGAAGAATAATGAGATCCCTTTTGAAATAAATCCATATGGAAATTGAATCATGTGCATGTGTGTACATGGCCTGGTGTATAAATTGTCCTTGAATTTGAATTGGTATTGCATGATTTTTGAAAGTGTGATCACTAAGGCATTGAATGGATCTCATGGAGGTGTATGCATGACTGCATGGAGACATATGCATGATTGCATGGTGATGTATGTTTGAGTGCATGAATGATATGTGCTCTACGCGTGGTGCCTTGGTTGTTTTGCTTGCTGCAATTTGTAGTTTCATGGATCTTTACTACTGAGTGGTTGTACTCACCCCTTTTGGGGACTAACATTTCAGATTGAGAGAGATGCCTCTGCTAGTCGTTTCTCGAGGCACTTTTTACGGGCGTCTCGATAGACGTCGAGTGCTCATGCTCGGAGCACGTGTGTGTTAGTGTTCGCGGTCTGGTTTTTGTCCGCATGCGAGTGCTCGTCATGTATGATGTGGGCCTACCTGGAGGCCCTGTGGTGCAGGAGTTCCTGTCCGTGCACGTCCGCCGTGATGGGATCATGACGGGCATGCTGCCGCCGCTGCCAACCGATGGACCGAGCTGGGTGTGATCGACCGAGCGGGATGGGTAACTGAGGAAGCTTTTTTGGATGCCGACACTAACTGATGGACTGGAGCCTATGACTGTTGTAGAGTTTGACACTTTTGGTTATAGCCGAGTTTTAGAAAGCCTTGGCCTTTTGATGTACCAACTCTTGTAGTCCGTCAAGTGATGTAAATAAAAGTGTTCGGCTTAACTTATGAAAATGTGTAGTTGGTGTGCATTGCATTATGTTGTTGGAGTATGGGATGCAAAAGTTTGATTATTCTTCCGCCATATGAACTGTGCTGGGACCGATCTAAATATTACAAACCGCTAGGACTTTTGGACCCTCTATAGCTCAATAGTATCAGAGTGGCGTGTCGTTAGGACAGTTGAAGTGTCAGAGTATTGTGGCGACGTTAAGGGATCGGGGGCCGTGCCGAGGGGGGTGCCACAAAATTACAAGCTCAAGTGGGCTACGCAAAGGATATAAGTATGTAGGATGGAGAAAGAGATGCTCTTCATCATCCTAAGGCACTTAAATTACCACATGAATTCAATGTAATAGCATGACTTGAAGATTGATGCAAGTGAGAGCAAGAAAATTTCAATTCATTTTCCTCACCTCATGATGTCATCTTATCTCCAGTTGCCCCGATATGGGGTGACTCTTGACAGGGGTAATTTGAAAAGAATATCCATAAATGTATGAGCTCAAAATGGTTAAGCAATGTATCACCTGTAGTGTTTGGGATAAAGAAATGAATTGCCTCTCATCATTTCGGTTGTCGTACCTTTTGCAAGAGAACTCTTTACCTGTGGATACGAACTTTCCTACACTCACCTCATAAGTGTATGAGTAGTGTGTATAGGATAGAGTTTGCCTTTCATCATCCTGACTTGTCTCATTTTGTAT
This sequence comes from Eucalyptus pauciflora, assembly GCA_007663325.1. Lineage (NCBI taxonomy): Eukaryota > Viridiplantae > Streptophyta > Magnoliopsida > Myrtales > Myrtaceae > Eucalyptus > Eucalyptus pauciflora. The sequence goes on from VMYD01000067.1 coordinate 2,100,794, forward strand.
GCTCAATCCATTCCACATCATTCATTAAATAAGTCTAACTTGATGTTCTTTAGTGGAATTGGTGGACAAAACATGTAAAAATCACCATGCAAAATCCCTTTTGTGAAAGAGCCCAATAGTTTTAAGCATGAAAAATTGTCAAATTCAAAACAATTTACCACACTAAAAAAATGGTTTCAAACATTCATGCAAAGGATTGTTCCACAATGGGATTGCCTCAGCAATGGATGTCCTTGGGTTGTCCTTATCAGTCAAGACTGAAGATCTGCTTTTGCCCCAGCACAAGAGAAAGTGTATGAATAGGATACTATGCAAGATCAAAGTTAATTTAAATTGCACATCAATTTTGGCTTGAATCGAGATTTTATCTCAGTCATGTCACTACTAGAATTTGTAGTGCCCCCAATTCGTCATCTCTTTCACTAAATATGGATGGTCCTGTTTTACTTGCCCCTCATTTTATTTACTCTTTGGAAGTGTGCTCTCAAACTTGTTGAGTAATAGTTGGGCCAACTGATCTATCATTGGATGCTTTCTCATCAGGCTAAGAAAGGAATGCTCTGAAACATGAAGTAAATGAGTTAGAAAATTAAACAAGGCGAACCTAATGCATGCTTTTGGAAATGGGTTCGAAAATGATTTTTTTTTTTTTTTGGAATTTTTGGATGAGAAAGCATGAAGAAGCCTAGTGCTCAGAATTTCTCCAAAAATGATATTTTCTTTTCATTGTTGGATATTGTCACCGGGCTGGTTTGGTGTGCATCATCATGCCCTCAAAATTGGAAATAAAATTGTTATTTCATTGAATAGAATCAAATGAATTACATTATTGGAATGGAAAGTGCAAACAAGCAAACCCTAGAAACAAAAGCAATAACTGAAATTTTACAAAGTAGGAAGTCCTAAAAAACTTGAAATCCTAGAAAGCATAAAAAGGACCCCTTCGTAGAGCAGTGTGAAGATAAGAGCTTCTTCACTCAGTGACAGCATTTATGCCTCTGTCATGGTTGGGGAGAGGATTTTTCAGATTACTGCTGAAAGAGAACGCCTTTGTGTCCAAGAGGTCTTGGACCCTATGCTTCAAAACATAGCAATTATCAGTGGAGTGGCCAACCTCTCCCATGTGATAGTCACATTTTTCGGAGGGATTATATGCAAGATAATGCTCGGGATTTGGTCGCTTCGGCTCAGTAGAGAGTAATCCCTTCTTTTGGAGTACAAGCAAAACTTTGGATAGGGGTCCAGGAAGAGGTGTGAACTGTCTTCTAACATTACGTCGTTGACCCGAGAACTAATGCCCTCCACTTTGTTGCTCAGTAGAAATCTTAATTACTGGAGTGCGATTGGATGTATCACGATTCGATTGAGAATAGGCCACATTAATTTCAACTTCAAGGTCCTTTTCCTTCTTGGTAGAAAACCTCTTGTTAGATGGTTCAGTAAACCATCATTTTCTTATCCCCATCTCAATTTGTTCTCCCACAGGAACAAGTTGGTTGAAGTTTTGGACGTATGTGCTAGCCATCCGGTTATGGAACTCAGACGGGAGAGTCTTGACGAATAACTTAATCAATTCTTTATCAGTAAGCTCATGAGTGATTTGAGCTGCCAGATTTCGCCATCTCACGGCATACCCCTTAAATGATTCGCTCCTCTTCTTCTCCATCGTCTCAAGATCTTCTCGGGAAGGTGTGATGTCCATATTGAACTTATACTGCTTGAGAAATGCGTCAACCACTTCATTCCAGTTGTTGAGAAGATTGACATTCTTCATCACGTACTAGTTCAGTGCAGGTCTGGTTAAACTTGCATGGAATGATTGGATCATGAGGGGCTCATTCTTGACATATTGGGCCATGCGTACATGGTACATCTACAAATGAGCCTTTGAGCAAGAAGTGCCATCGTATTTCTCGAACTCTGGCATTTTGAACTTGCTTGGTACCTTGACCTTCTCATAAACTAGCAAGTCGAATGGGAGTGAACTCTGCGACTCTTGTAATTGCTTCACTTTCTCTTCCAGCTTTGCGAAGCGTTCATCTTGCTCCATCTTAGGGACGTTGTCAAGCTCGGCCTTATTAACAATGACTGACAATGGGTCATCTTCCAGGTCAGGCATGTCGTCATCTATGTAGCAACGACACGCAACACGCGACACGCGACACGCGACATGTCATTTCTCAAAAAGTAGAGAATTTTGACACGTTCCAACACGTTAAATATTAAATAAATATTTTTATATATAAATGCATAAATAAGTAAATAATAATAATAAAAAGAGTCTAGACTTAATCTATACTAAAAACATTAATCCTACATTTGTTAATATCATTCATTCTTTTAATTTGATAAATTCAACTACATTTCATTGTAATAATCCATAAAACTTGAAGGAAAAAACAAGTAATCCACATTTCACTATTAAAATTAAAATTTAACAATAAGCAAAAAAACAATCAACAGGTGGCGTAGGCGTCGACGCTCGAAGGCAGCAGTGGGCGGGTGGCGATAGCAGGTGGCACGGGCGTCGCTCGTGGGGTGGAGAGCAGCAGCGGCAATGGCAAGCGGAGGTGTCGCGATGGTGGGTCGTCGAGTGGAGATGATGGCGCGCTCGGATCTCACTGGTGAGGGATGGTGGCTGGTAGATCAGCATCGGGCAAGAGGGTGTTGTGCGTGTCGCGGGTCGAAGCTGAGGCGTCAACCGACGGGGGTGCTCATGCAAGCGACGATGGACGAGGGTCGTAGATGCTGGGGCGCCGGTCGAAGGATTGCCGAAGAAGAAGACCCTCCTTTTTTCCTTTTTTTTTTATTTTTTATTTTACTCTCTCTCGGTACTAACTTTTTTCCCTTTTGCTGTAGTCTTCTTTCTTTTCCTTCTGCAGATTGTCAGAAGGGAAGAAAGACTGCTTCTTGAAAAAGGACAAAAAAGCTTGTCTCTTTTTTTTTTTTTCACTCTTTCTCACGCTTTTTCTTTCTGCACTTTTTTTTCTTGCATGAATTTTTCTCTCAATTCTCGCCCACCCTTGGTCACGAAAACTGTGGCTCTCTTTTATAGTGATTCCAGATGGCCTCTTTCCATGGCAATTTTCGAGTTTCTATCTTTTGTTGCATTAATTCATGGCTACAAATCGGAGCATGATTTCGCAATCAGTTCGATCTTACTTCGATTCCTTCCATTTTATCAAAATTATTGCTCTTTATTTACCTGATTCCCTAATTATTTCCGCATTTATCAAAATCTGAATATTCATCAAAATTTCCAGCTTCCATGCATAATCAATCAGATTAATTTCCCCATTTTTTCATTTTTCTTGTTTTGATGCGATTTTTATTTTATTTCCTTAAGGTTGTCAAAATTTAGGTGTCAACAATAATTTTCTCGATATGTATAGTAATTTAGAATTACCAACTTTCATTATCGATGTTGTAACTTTCAAAACAAATATAGCAAATATTCATAGCAAAAAAAAAAAAAAATCATAGAGAAATAGGAGATTGGATATATCATATGCTCTCCAAGCATGTACCTTCAATTGTTGGCGTCGCCTAGGCGAGGTCGTCATCGCCCACCACCAGTGAAGCTAGCCAAGCGAGGGCAAGCCTACCATGTCCGATCGCTAGCACTGGAAAACAAAGAAGAAAGAAAAAAAAAAAGAAAATTAAAAAATATATATATATTAAAATATTAGCAAAAGTATCTATTCAATGTCAATATCGGTAGTGCCATATAAATTAGCCGACATCCATGTCGGCAATATTCGGCCAAAATTAGTAGGAATGATTGAATTGGCACTAAGTAAAAATATTTAAGACTGAATTGACATCAAATAAAAAGGTTTAAGATTAAATTGACACTAATAAAATATTTAAGATTAAACTAACACAAATGCAATAAGTTTATGACTTTTTAAATTTTTTTCCTAGATGTTTTTCATCGACTCAAAACCAACATCTTGCAAATAATTGCTGGTGGTGAGATCTAAAAACCCACGTTGTGATCATTGTTACTGGTCCTCTGCAATCAATCACAAAACATCTAGTTCTTTACAAGTTTATTTTCCTCTCTAAGTTTCTAGCAAATTTACATTCTAGCACTTTAGATTTCCGATACCCTTTACCTTTCTCGCATCTTTTAATTTCGAGTACTTGTATTTCAAAACCTCTTATTTACAGCCACTTACATGCCTATCCAAAATCAATCAAAAATACATTTTTCATTAAATTTCCTAATTCCATCATTTTTAAAGATTTTCAATTTTTTGCGAAACGGTATAGCAAATAATTCTCAACATTTAAAATACCATTGTCAATGCTAACCGGGCGATATTTCGGTGCTTGCGCTCAGCCATAATAGCAAGTTCATGAAATTTTCTTCTATAATTCTCTCGTGATTTCGTGATATTTCCAACTACATGAATAAATTTAAATTGTTCTCTTCAAACCCTAATGCTCTTATTAGTTGAAAATTAATTAAAAATTCTCTCTCCTCCACCTCTGCTCTCTCTTCCTTCTCCATCCATAGCCGCCGACCTCTGCTCCTCTGCGGCCGTTGCCACCAGCGGAGTCGTTGTCGCTAGCGCTATGAACAGGCCGACCACCACTGCGTTCAAGCCGAGCCTGTTTTCTCCGTCTCATCGTTCTCCAGGGCTTGAATCTGGCCGTCCCATGGCCGAAATCGTCTGCGCTGGTCCGTCCATGGCCGAACGCGTTCAGGCGTCCATGGCCGTCGGGAAATGTGAGCTCCGTCCATGGCCCGACGGCCATGGACGCCTACTTCCTCCGCTTTTTTTCTTGATACGTGAGCTTCGTCCGTCCATGGCCGTCGGGATCTCGACCTTGCCAATCACGGCCATGGACGAGCAGTCATGGCCAAATCTGAAGGCTGCTTCAGATCTGGAAGCCATGCCTTTAGTGCCCCCATCCACTATTGAAGAAAGCACGACTTCAGTTCAAATTTGAAGCAGAGGGAGCGGAAGCCATGCTTTCTTTCCGAGCATGACCCAATCAGTACAGACCTAAAGCCGTGCTGACAACCGAGCGCAGTTCATGGCCGTCTGGACCTCGAGCTCGCCGTCAAGGCTTGCAGCCTTGGACAAGCCTCGCGAAGCATGGACGAGCTAGGCTTGCGGATCTGGAGGCACGACTCCAGTCCAGATCTGAACGAGCAAAGGACCGAGGTGACCGCGAGCATGATGAAGGGGTAGCTTGGGTCGACCACACGTGACGCCGGAAGTGGTGAGGATGCTGGCTGAACTGGGTGGTGCTCTATGATGGAGGAGGAAGCGGCGGCTGCCATGGAGGACAACCAGATCTGCACAGAAAGGAGGAGCGAGAAAAGAATCAATTTTTTATTTTTCATTCCACCTCAGCGTATACTTGTCGATTTATTATCGGGCATAAGTAAAAAACGCACCTTGCGTCATTGCTGACGTGGCGGTTAGCAACTGCCGAATATTTTCTCACCAGCGGCAGGAGCGGTCAGGGGAGCGTTTTGACTTTAGTGGTTTGCGTACTTTGCTATCTAACCTCTCTTTCACGAAAATTCACCTTCATCCTCTCCGCGTTCTTGGTATTTTCTTCATATTGACTATTGAAAGCGATCGCAAAGCCAGAAATCGCCTGTCCTTGAGAAGCATTAGTCGATCTTCTTTCATTAAATCCTGTTGCATTTAGCTCTGTTTACACGCTTTGGTTCAAATGTACCAGTGAACGCAGTAGTGGATCTGCCGCATATTCGACACCATCGAGATCTGCGTAATCGCACGACATTGGGGTTCAAAAGCTGTCCTTTCGGGATTTGTTTGTGATGACAGCTCTAAGAAGGATCGGCCGCAGGTGGGACTGATTGCAGCCCTTGCTTTAATCACCGTCATCTTGGCTTTGATGTTGTGCGGACTGTACGTGCTCTGTATTTGGCTTATTTTGTAGCGCCTGTTTGATCGATTCCTGTTTGGAAGTCTCCTTGGAGGCTTAAACTCAGGTTCATAATCATCCGCAGGGTCTCAAGACAACTGACAAGAATGAAGAAAAGCCGGAGGAGCCCGGATGCCGGCGCATGGAAGATGTGCCACCACATGTTTTTTAGTTTTAGGGGATTGGACACAAGCAACAACTTCATCGATTGTCTTCACCGTAACTTGCAACTCGCTGGAGTCTGTCTTCCTAGACAATGAAGAAATCCAAGTCGATAAAGAAATCGGTGGTGAGCTTTTGAAAATACTTGACAAGTCACGAATTTACATATCAATTTTCTCCAAGAACTGTGTCACCAGTTCATGGTGTCTTCGTGAGATTGCGCACATGGTAGAATGCACCTCAAAGTCAGATGGGAAGAAAGAGATATTCCCCATCTTCTATGACGTGAGCCCCGATGATGTTAAGCTCAAAACTAAGTTGTACCAAAAAGCCATACCTAAGCACAAGAAGAAGTTTGGCTCTGATGCATTGAAGCGCTGGAAGGCTGCTCTCGTAAAGGTTGCACGTCTAAAGGGATGGGAACTCAAAAGGGAAACTGTAATTTTCCTCAACCTTTTGGTCATCATTAATAAGCGCAATTCGTGACACTCCTCATTTGAAGAAACTTTGTCATCCTAAAATTCAAGAACTAAAGACATTTTTTCATTTGAAATTTGCATTAGAAGAAATGTACGCTCAGCGGTGAGGACTCACTCGAGGAAAAGAAAAGAATAGGGCTAAAAAAGGGTCCGCTTTGATTCAAATTATGAACAAATTCAGATGACTCTTTACTCTGAACGAACTATACCTGCATCCGGTCCGATTACCCGTCTGATAAGTCTAGAGAGAACTCACCAAATAAAATCTGTTTAGTTCTTTTCACCAAAAATAAAACATTTTTACTTAGGAAACAATGAAATGTGAACCTGTTGTGCTTCTTTTGATTTTGCTTGAGACCCTGAATTTATTTTGGTTTTATCTCAGATTCAACTCCTATACGAACAGAATCCAATAAATTTAGCTCAATAATACACTCACTTTGGATTTTGTCACTGCACGTCATTTAGTCAATGCAGGGATTATGAAAAAAATATTACCTTACCAATTTTTGTGAATCTTACCCTGTCCATTCCATCAAGAATATCTCCTTCACATGTATCGGCTCCTGTGTTATCATAAGCATCTCCAATACATCAAATAAAGCGACATTCCATAAAATTTCAATGCATGTATTAACTGATTATAACACTTAATTTCTGTCATAGTAACCGAAATACTTGACTTATTGTACCATATGGTCCTAAAAGACCTAGAGATCATCATATCTGGAAGAAATTTATACCGTTTTCTTTCATGTCATTGATAAAAAAACAAAAATTTCCTGATTTGCTGCAGCCATGTAGAACTAATTGAATCGGTTGTTGGAGAGGTATTGTGTAAGCTTAATGCCAGAAAGGTTAATGTGCCTAAATATTGGGTTGAAGATAATCGTTAGATAGAAGACACACTACAAAGGTTGGTAGTTGACTCCGATGGTGTCCGTTTCCTTGGTATTTATGGAATAGGTAGTGCTTGCAAAGGTTGTGTTCAACAAAGTATCTTCTCACTTTGAAGGTGTTTGTTTCCTCAATGAAGTTCAAAAATCATCAAAGACACATGGTCTTATAAACGTGCAGAAAAAGTTATTACCAAGTTTCGTGGGTCTTGCGATTGCTGATTGCATCAAATGCATTGAAGATGGGATGAATATGATCAAGAAAGTATGTCATACTAAAAAAGTCCTCATTATTCTAGATGACCTAGACAAGGACAAGCAACTAAAAAAGCTAGCTGGAAAATCCGATTGAATTTGTTCAAGCAGTAGGATCATCTTCAGCACTAGAAACTTAGAGATCTTGAAGACTCAAGTGGAATCATCCAATGAAGAGGTCCTAAATCAACCCAAAGGAATTTTGGCTTATGAAGCTCATGAAATGCAATTTCGTCAAGCACTTCAATTGTTTTGTAAGCACACATTCAGGAGAGACTCTCCCCTAGAAGGATACGGTGATCTTGCAAGGGAAATTGTTCATAGAGTGGGTATGCTTCATTTGGCCGTTGAGGTCATAGGTGTTGGAGAAAACTTCCTTATATGTTTCGATGTTGACAAAACGTTTCCATCAGTCTAGTCTGAAGACTTGAAGACTCTATCGTCAAAGTCTGAAGACCATCAAATTCAAAATTTAAAGTCTGCCCTCATTGACAGTATCTGGACCGTTGAAGAAGATCTATCCAGTATCAAGGATTTATTTTAAAGATTTATTTCAAGCGGTTAAAGTAGTCCCTTACGGCTGGAGATAGCATTTAAAGATCTTCTTATTCGCTTTTATCTTGACTCGAATAAGTTAGATTCGTTAATTGACAAGGTAAACTTGAAAAGTTCTACTTATGGAAACTTAGATCCTGATTGTATGGGCGAGCAGGATTGATGGGCTATCATCTCTTTCCTTATGTAACTCGAAGATTTCCTTCATTGATTCTGTCCAACGGTTTGATGGAGGAACTCCTTTGGAAAGTGCCAACGGGTATGAAGGCATGGAGGAGTATAAATAGGAGAAGCTATGGTTATTCAAGAGAGTGCGTGATAGATAAATTCCAAAGTCTGAAACTCCTTGTTCTTTGTTGATTCAATTGTTGAGCGAAACTTGTATTCAAAAGAGAGATTAAATACTTGTGAGACCTTGAGGAAGTGTAGCTGAGTTTCTACACTGTGGAATCAAGGACGTGATACTGTAACGACTCTTTTGAGTCATAGTGAAATCCAGCCGGTGGGCTGTCAGTGTGAGAGAGTGGACGTAGGCTTGGAATAAGCCGAACTACTATAATTTCTGTGTTCATCTTCTCTAATCCTTGAACTTCTTATTTACGCTTTCATGTTATTCATAACTGAATCTTATTTTACTATCCATCAATCATATTCTTCTAAGTCCTACGAAAAAGTTTCTTAAACACCTATTCACCCCCCTCTAGGTGTCTGTACTAGCTTTATAAATTGGTATCAGAGCCTATGTGCTTATTTATTGAAGTGTTTTACTTCTTAAGCTAAAGATCTATGGCTAGTATTTTGGCTACAGGACTGATCAAAGGTCAAAGCAACACGAGACCACCTTACTTTGATGGAAAAGAGTACAACGTATGGAAGAACAAGATGAAAGCTTTCCTCAGATCAAAAGATCCTCTTGAATGGGATGTAGTGGAAAAAGGAGTTATTCCAACAATAACTTCAACTTCAGAAAGAGGAAAGGAAGTGACAGATGCAAGAGAATTGACACAAGAAGATATAACCAAAAGACAAGCTCTCGACGCAAAAGCTATTTATTCTTTATACTGTGCTTTATCTCCTAATGAGTATAACAGAATTTCATCCTATGAAACAGCAAAAGAAGTCTGGGACATGTTACATGTTACTTATGAAGGAACTAATCGAGTCAAAGAGACAAAGATCAATATTCTTCTTGGGCAATATGAAGCTTTCAAAATGAAGCCAGGAGAAACCATTACTGATATGTTTAGCTGTTTTACAGAAATTGCAAATGGTCTCGCATATCATGGGCAACCTATCTCAGAACAAATGAAAGTCAACAAGTTGCTGCGAGGACTTTCTAAAGATTGGAATCACATCAAGACTTCCATTAGAGAAACTCAAAGGATTGCGCCTTTATCTGTCGATGAATTAGAGGGCACACTTCAGTCTTACAAAGTGGAGCAAATCAATGAGGATGAAGGACCAAAAGGTAAAAAATCAATTGCTTTAAAGTTTAATAATGATTCTGATGTTACAAATACCGAAGATGATATGGACGATGATGAATTGGCACTCATGATAAGGAAATTCAAAAAGTTGAACAAAAAGGGGAGAAAGTACAACTGGAGGAAGCAGTATCCTCAAAGATCTCGGAATAAAGCAACAGAAGATAATGAGTTCAACAAGGAAGTGGTTTCCTTCGAATGCAAAAAGAAAGGACACATCAGACCCAATTGTCCTCTACTGAAGAAAAAGAAAGGAAATACAGAGAAACTCAAGAAAGCTCTCAAAGCAGAGATTTGGAGCGACACAGAATGTGAAGAGAGTGATGAAGAGTATGCCAACATTTGTCTGATGGCGAACTCAGAATTAGACTCAGACTCTGAGACAGACTCAGACTCAGATTCTGATAAGGAAATTGAGGTAAGTAACTTTAAAATTCCCATTAAGGTTTCAAAGTACATTGATGAACTTTGTCTTAGCCTAAAGGTATCTCTTAAAAGGATTTCGGAACTTAAAAAGGAAAATTCAATACTAAGACAACAGGAAACTTCTTTGAAAGAAGAATTTGAAAATCCGAATAACAAGTTTAAAAATTCAAAAGAAAATGAAGAGTTTCTTTCAAAAGAAAACATTCTCTTGAAAATTGATATTATAGATATTTCAAAATGATTTTCAAATGGATTTGAAAAACTTGATAAAATTCTTTCAATTCAAAGACCTTTTTTTCATAAATCAGGTTTGGGAATGACATCATAAATCGTTAATTTAATTGATTTTCCAAAGGTAAAAGAAATAATTAAACAAAGACCTGCTAAAGCTTTTTACAGAAATCATTTTCAAAAAGTCTTTGTAAAGTCTGTTGGTCGAAGTGCTCTTAAATGTTCAAAGTGTAACAACTCGGAACATTTTGAGAAGGATTGTCCTAAAGTCTGGAAACCTGTTAAGAGAAACTGGGCAAAGACTACTTTTGGAACTAATCCCCTTGGACCCAAGAAAGTATGGGTACCAAAGAAAACTTGAAATTTTTGCATAATTGCAGGTCACTATCAAGAAAAAAGATTAAGTGGTACTTGGATAGTGGCTACTCGAGACATATGACAGGAGATTCAAATTACTTCTTAAAGCTTACCCAAATAAATGGTTGAAGAGTTTCCTTTGGAGGAAATGGCAAAGGAAGGATCACTGGTCTTGGAACTGTCAAGATTGGGAGTCTTACAATCAACAACGTTTCCCTAGTGGAAGGCTTAAACTACAATCTTCTCAGTATAAGCCAACTGTGTGACACTGGTTTCAAAATCAACTTTCAAAAAGGCACATGTTTAGGAATCAGTAAGGATTTGTCTCAATCCTTTATTGGTCAAAGGCATGGAAACATCTATCTGCTTGATATCAAATCAGAAAGCTCTCAGTGTCTAATCTCCATTCAAGATGAAGAGAATCTATGGTATAGAAAACTTGGCCATGTCAATATGAATCAGATAGCCAAGATCTCTTCCAAAAATCTTGTTCGTGGACTACCCAACCTAAGATTTCAAAAGACAGAATTATGTACACCATGTGTTATGGGCAAACAGGTAAGAAACTCCTTTAAACCTGTAAATCAAGTTTCAACTAATCATGTATTGCAGTTTCTGCATATGGATCTCTTTGGACCAACCAGAACACAAAGCATTGGTGGGAAGAAATATTGCTTGGTAATTGTAGATGACTATTCTCGCTATACTTGGGTGTTCTTCTTATCAAGTAAGTCTGAAACTTTCTCTCACTTCTCAAAATTTGCTAAGAAAATTCAAAATGAGAAGGGATACTCTATCACAAGCATTCGGATAGACCATGGAGGTGAGTTCGAAAATCAAGACTTTGCAAATTTCTATGATGAATGTGGTTTAAAGCATATTTTCTCTTCACCATACACTCTAGAACAAAATGGAGTAGTGGAAAGAAAAAATAGATCTTTGCAAGAAATGGCAAGAACTCTTTTAATAGAAAGTAACATTTCATCTTGTTTTTGGGCTGAAGCTGTGTCTACAGCATGTTATATTATTAACAGAGTATTCCTAAGACCTATTCTGGAGAAAACTCCTTATGAGTTGTTCAATAGAAAAAAGCCAATTGTGTCATATTTTCATGTGTTTGGCTGCAAATGTTTTATCGTGAAAAATGCAAATGATCGTGTTGGTAAGTTTAAAGAAAAGTCAGATGAAGCAATCTTCCTTGGATATTCAACAACCAGCAAAGCCTATAAAGTATACAACAAGAAAACTCAATTTGTGGAAGAGTCAATGAATGTCAAATTCCAAGACTTTACACAAAATCAATTGGTTCCGACTCAACCTGAAGAAGTTGAGCTCAATCCAGACTCTACAAATTCCAATTCCTCTGGAGTAGCTCAGACTATAGAAGGTCAGCAACGAACGAATCTTGAAGACTCAAATGAAGAAAAAGATGAACAAAATGTCCGACCTACCAGCAACTGGAAACACAAGTCTAGTCATCCTAAAGAACTTATCATTGGTAACATTGATGAAGGAATGCGTACAAGATCCAAAAGGCATGAAGAGTCTAGTGCTGTCGCTCTTATTTCTGAAAAAGAACACAAAAGCATAGAGGAAGCTTTATCAGATGAAAGCTGGATTGAAGCTATGCAGGAAGAACTCAGACAGTTCAGCATCAACGATATTTGGGAATTAACTCCTAAACCAAAAGGTAAATCTATTATCGGTGCTAAATGGGTTTTCAGAAACAAGATGAACGAAAAAGGTAAAGTCATAAGGAATAAAGCAAGGCTTGTGGCCAAAGGATACATGCAAGAAGAAGGAATAGACTATGATGAGACTTATGCACCAGTGGCAAGGTTAGAAGCAATTCATTTATTACTCGCTTTTGCATGCTATAAAAATTTCAAGCTGTTTCAAATGGACGTCAAAAGTGCATTCTTGAATGGATTCATTCAAGAGGAAGTTTATGTAGAACAACCGCCTGGTTTTGAAGACTCAAGAAGATCAGACTATGTATTCAGACTGAAAAAAGCTCTATATAGATTAAAGCAAGCACCTCGAGCTTGGTATGAAAGGTTAAGCAAATTTCTAATCCAGAGTGGCTTTGTGAAAGGTAAAATAGACACTACTCTTTTTATTAAAAGAGAAGGTAAAGATTTTCTACTCGTTCAAATATATGTTGATGACATTGTTTTTGGATCTACTAATGAAAATCTGTGTAAGAAATTTTCTAAGTCTATGCAGAAAGAATTCGAGATGAGCATGATGGGTGAACTATCTTTCTTTCTTGGTCTACAAGTGAAACAACTGAAGGAAGGAATATTTATTCATCAAGAAAAATATGCTAAGGAACTTGTTAAGAAATTCGGGTTGGAGAATTGCAAGAAAACTAATGTACCAATGTCAAGTTCCTCGAAGCTATACAAGGATGAAGGAGGAAAGAAAGTTGACCAGAAGCGATACATAAGCATCATTGGTTCTCTCCTCTATCTTACTACTTCTAGACCTAACATTTTGTTTAGTGCTTGTATGTGTGCCAGATTTCAATCAGATCCCAAAGAATCTCATCTAAGTGCTGCAAAACGCATCATCAAATATGTTGCAACAACCTCGTCGTTGGGTCTATGGTATCCAAAAAGGGGAGACTTTACTCTTCTTGGATACTCAAATGCAAATCTTGCTGGATGCAGAGTTGATAGAAAAAGCACCTCAGGCACTTGTCAACTACTTGGAAACAGGACGGTATCCTGGTTCTCTAGAAAGCAAAGTACGGTTGCTCTTTCAACAGCAGAAGCAGAATATGTAGCTCTTGGAAGTTGTTGTTCTCAAATCTTATGGATAAAACAATAGTTAAGAGACTTTGGAATTGAAGACTCATGCACTGAGATTAAATGTGATAACACAAGCGCAATCAACCTCACCAAGAATCCAGTACTTCATTCAAGAGCAAAGCATATAGAGATTCGATATCACTTTATAAGAGATCATGTTCAAAAAGGAGAGATACTGATTCAATTTATCGATTCAAAAAATCAACTGGCGGACATCTTTACAAAACCTCTGGAGAAAAGTCAATTTGAGTCTATTCGGTACAAGCTTAATGTTATAAAGTCTGAAGAAGCTCAGACTTAGAGATAAAGGTACCCAAAAAACGCTCAGACCCAGATGATCTTGGATCACGACTGTAAGTTGATTTGATTTATCTTTAGAAAGGTAAGCCTATATATCTGTAATTGATTGTCTTTATCTTTCTAAATTTTCTTTGAAAAAGAAGTTATTTTTTATAGCAGTTATTTGTTTTCAAAAAGGTAGTTATTTTTTGAAAAGGCAATTTTTATTGTGACGATTCGTATTCCCCCGATTCAATTGCCTTATAAATACTGTTCTTTTTCTTCTTCTTTTTACTCGCAAACCCTAAAAGCATAGAAATCCATTTTCTCACTTTTACTCTCTACTTTAATCCTCAAAGTTTTCATCTTTCTCGCGATTCAAGCTTGGAAATCCTCAAAGACTGTGACAATGTCTTTCCAAAGAAAGTCTTCAAGGATCGCAAGCAGGGGACCACAGCATATGGGTGAGGGTCCTACGCATTTTGACATTACTGAGCAAGAAGATTCTCCAAGGGAACAGTAGAGCCCACAACATTTTCAACCGCGTCAATCTCCTCAGGCTAGACCTCAGAATGTTCAGCAACGAACGGAGGAAGTTATCGAAGATGCTGAACCTGCAAGAACTCAAAAGCCTACCTTTAATTTCAAACTTTATTCAGCTTTAAAGGATGGAGGCTCTCCAATGACTATTATCGACGAATTTCTGAAAGAGAAGGGTTATAGAAATGAAACCCACTTTTTTGCAAACAATGGAACGTTTGGGATTTGCTCCTGCTGGCTCTGTAGATAGGGCCTTTGCAAATTTTCCAAGTGATCCTCGTGTCAGAGGAGTTAGTCAGCCTGATAGCAATGATGATGAAAAAATGTTTACTAATTTCAAGCCGAGAATGGGTATTGCTGCATATGTACGTCAACCAAGTTCAGATCTGTTTCATTCTGAAGAACATAAGCAGATTTATTCTAAGTTATTGAAACGAGGAGTGATGAATCCAAGGAGTGTGGATTTTGATTTTCTTGATTCCCTGAATGTGAAGTTGCGAGAGAAGTTCACTTTACTTCAGCTTGAACGTTTTTGTTCTGATTCAACAGTAGCCCATCCAGAACTCACTGCTTATTTTTATTCAAATCTAAGCTTTCTGGATGCGAACAGTTTCTCCTTCAGTGTTAAAGATAAGGACTTTGTTGTGGATATGGACATATTGGCTGATGTGATTGGAGTTGAGAGAGGTTCATTTCAATCAATTAGTGTATCTACTGGCCGTGCGACAGTGGAGCTGGTTCGAGATGGAATGGCAGAAGGTAGGATTTCTTATTCAAGGATGAATGCTTCGAATATCCTGCTTCACAAAATTGTGATCAAATGTCTTAGACCCAAGTCCACATCGAAGACCGATGTCTCCAATTCAGAAGCAACACTGATGTACGCCATCTCTCTGCCACATACCATCACGTTTCACATGTACAGATCGATGATGAAAGACAAGGGCCAGCTTCCCTACTAAGCACTTGTTATAAAGCTTCTCAGACATTTCAACATCCATCCTCCAAGAATTTTGTGTGTTCGATCGTGGGAACAAATGGTGGTAGGACTGAAGATGGTTTCTAAAATGCGTCTGAAAGAGCTGAACAAGGCTCTGGAGAAGTTCAAAGAGAAGACTCCTCAACAAATTCATCAAGACTCTGTTGCTGCAAAATGAAAAGGAAATGAGCAGGTGATAGCTCCAACTAAAAGAAGAAGAGCAATCATCTTGTAGGATGAAGAAGATGATGATGATGATGTTACTATCTTTGCCCTTGCTTTGAGAAATTTGCAGCGTACTGTTCCAGAAACAGAGTTTAGACAAAGACCAGAAGAGACCGAGGAGAGGAGTGAAGAGAAGGAAACAAGGAGGAAGGAGATAAAGGAAAAAGAAGACGAAAATCAGGAGAATCAAGGAGAACAAGATCGTCTTGTCACTGTAGAGGAAGTTGAGCAGGAAGAGTACTTTTCTCCACCTAAAGGCACGGACACAGGGGGAGCTGCAGAGAAAAGAGGTACTCCTTCTTTTGCTTTCACTAGTGATGACATTAGTCGTTCTCCTGCCAGTCCAGAAGATGTGTATGCCTCTCACTTTCCTGAAGAAGGTCATGAGGTATCTTCTCCGAATTTAGATGTGCCTTTATCTGACCATGCCGAGGCAAGTACTCAAACAGACAACTCCGCAGACTTTCGAAGACTGGTTGATATTCTCATGGAGTTGAAAGGTCAGATTTATGCCTTGGGATGCGAATTTCAGAACATGCAGAATGTTTACAAAGCCTCTTCAGAATCGTTGATCAATCAAGTCCAGGCCCTTAATCTTCAAATTCAAGCAACTGCCAAGGGTGAAGATTTAGCTCATCTGAAGGAGGATCTGAGGAAGCTGGAGGAAACAGTCAAGTCAATGGAAGATTTCCAGCTTATTCACGTTCCCAAATCATCTTAATTCATTTTCAATCAATTCTTGTTTTGTTGTTTTGTCTCTACCTTTTTAATGCTAACAAAAAGGGGGAGAGATTTGCAGATTTGTTTTGTTCTGTTTGAACAGACTTATTTCTCTGACTTTAAACTCTTATCTGGTGTGGTGTGACTTTTGAATTGCAGATTATGTTTGTTTATGTGATTGCTTTATAGTATCCTAAGCATACCTGATACGATATTGGTATGACATAGTTGTTTGTACAGGACTAACCAATTTCCTGTTGATGGAGATTTAATACTATCTCTAACTCAATTTTTGTTTATGAGATATCGTATTCTTGCTTGCTTGAGTATTGTTTTGCAGGTCAAATTTTTCCAAATCTGCAGAAAAGTTTTGTCACCAAAAAAAATGGGGAGATTGTTGGAGAAAACTTCATTATATGTTTCGATGTTGACAAAACGTTTCCATCAGTCTAGTCTGAAGACTTGAAGACTCTATCGTCAAAGTCTGAAGACCATCAGATTCAAGATTTAAAGTCTGCCCTCATTGACAGTATCTGGACCGTTGAAGAAGATCTATCCAGTATCAAGGATTTATTTTAAAGATTTATTTCAAGTGGTTAAAGTAGTCCCTTACGGCTGGAGATAGCATTTAAAGATCTTCTTATTCGCTTTTATCTTGACTCGAATAAGTTAGATTCGTTAATTGACAAGGTAAACTTGGAAGGTTCTACTTATGGAAACTTAGATCCTGATTGTATGGGCGAGCAGGATTGATGGGCTATCATCTCTTTCCTTATGTAACTCGAATATCTTCTTAATTGGTTATGTCCAACGGTTTGATGGAGGAACTTCTTTGGAAAGTGCCAACGGGTATGAAGGCATGGAGGAGTATAAATAGGAGAAGCTCTAGTTATTCAAGAGAGTGTGTGATAGATAAATTCCAAAGTCTGAAGCTCCTTGTTCTTTGTTGATTCAACTATTGAGCGAAACTTGTATTCAAAAGAGAAATTAAATACTTGTGAGACCTTGAGGAAGTGTAGCTGAGTTTCTATACTATGGAATCAAGGACGTGATACTATAACAACTCTTTTGATTCATAGTGAAATCCAGCCGGTGGGCTGTCAATGTGGGAGAGTGGACGTAGGCTTGGAATAAGCCGAACCACTATAATTTTTGTGTTCATCTTCTCTAATCCTTGAACTTCTTATTTATGCTTTCATGTTATTCATAACTGAATCTTATTTTACTATCCATCAATCATATTCTTTTAATTCCTGCGAAAAAGTTTCTTAAACACCTATTCACCCCCCTCTAGTTGTCTGTACTAGCTTTATTAATAGGTTCATTTGTTTATTGCCCTAACTCTCCCTTGGAGCAACATTTTGATAAACAAAAGCTATAGGAAGATATGTTGAAGCAATTAGATGATGGTCCTATTAAGGATGTTAGAATTGCATTGATGATAAGTTATGAAGGACTAAAGAAGAAGCAAAAAGAAGTTTTCTTTATATTGCTTGCCTTTTCACCAACGAGGACCAAATATATCTAGTTATCATGTGGGATGATTGTAATTACCATCCTCACATTGCAATTAGAGTCCTCTACCAACGGTCCTTGATAAAAATTAGACCTAACAATAAGTTTTGGATGCATGACCAAGTTTGAGATCTCAGAAGGCACATCATGCTTGAACAATATCCTCACAATAGTGGGGTGTGGATTTATGAGGATGCTACACAACTACTAGAGAGAAGAGGTAAGATGGAAGAGTATGTCACATAATTTTAATTTGGAAGAGAGACTTGTTGAATTTTTTTCTTTTATTTTCTAGTTAGCTATGTCTAACTTTCCATTTGTCTTTGAGTGAGATAGCTCTCTCTCAAACATTTGGGTCAAAAGGTCTTGTGAATTGTCGAAAAAGAGACTAGACCGATTGCCTTGTGGTCAGCTTCGGTTTATAGATTATGTAGAATAGAAAATAGTTTTCTTGAAATTCTGAAACCGCGAAGTGTCATTTCAAATGGAAGCTGAAAATTTTCCTTAATGGTGGTAAACGAAAACATTTAAGTCTACTTGTTGGGAATGGGCGTGTGCTAGGGTAGGTTTCCTATTGGAGAAATTGTTACCAATGTTCACATGCTTCTTTTCTCTATAGTTCCATAAGAGTGTTGAGTGTTGTGCTCTCAATTATTCTTGAGTCTTTGTTGGCAGAGAAATCAATACACTGAGCCTGACTTCTGATGGCCGCAGTCGGAACATTGTACCTAAGGAATTAGCTGCTCCACCAAATATAAGGTTCCTTCGAGTTACAAGCATCGATTTTTTTGGCAACTTCGAGAAACTTGTTTGGAATTTCTTGGAAAGTGCCGCATAGTAAATTTTGCACAAATAATTTTTATTTTGCTAGCTTAGTTGTGCTAAATCTTTCATGGAGCAATATTGAAGATGACTGGGGTGGATGGAGCCAAATACAGTTATGCCTTTCTCTATTCATCTTATTCTTTAAATTTAATGAGAGACCAAGAAGAGCATTGTAGGGTGGTGAATCCATGTCATGCCCCGATCCTCGAGTGCGCGCACATCCCTCGGTGGTCGACTAAATTGTGACGTTCCCAGGATACGTCGCCAACCCAGTCGATTCATGCACAAGCAGAAGCGAAATAAACAATCCCCAAACAACACAAACATGGGATAGAAAAGTAGGACAACAATCACCTCAAATCAAAACACTTTTATAAACAAGCTGAGTTTATATACACAAGGGTCTAACTCAAAAAGAAGAGTCACTAAGCTAACTAGGCACACAACTCCTCAGCCGAGACCTTCGAGACTTCCGAGGGTTCCGGGTCTACCACGGCACTATCAAGTGGGTCAGCTATCCCCTCACCCACAGCGGCGTTGACCGCAACGGCGGGGATATTGAAACCCTCCAAGGGACCTTCCCAGACCCCATTAGGCCCATGACGGAACCATGCCCTGAACTGATGAGGTACCAACTAAGGTCGGCTCTCATCGACCAAGATCATGGTCACGATGAGCTCATGGAGTTAGGGACTCCCAGGGACAGGGATGTTTGTACTCTGCTCTGTATAACCCCTCGGTTGTCCAAAACGAACTAGAGGAGCCTTAATCTACGAACCTGAAAAGTTTAAGCCCACGACGGGGTGAGACAACGTCTCAGCAAGTCTACTCCCTAAACCCCGATTAGGAAGGAAATACACCTAGAGGCAGTCTAATAACACATCACAGAAGACTCACCTCGTCTCAGTTCCTTTCTGCATGTCAGTACAGTTCATATAACAGACATGTGCAGTAATGAAACTCAATCAATTGGAACGCCTCAACTTATAACTCAACTAATTTCAGAGGTCCCGATTATAAGGCCAAATCGTTATGACACATTTCATACCACGCCACACAATTTTGTCCCATAATCAGACGCAGTTAAAACACTCATTCACGCGTTCCAATTTTATCACGGCCCAACGGGCATGGCCTACTCAATGTTCGGTGGCGTTCTGGCATAACCAGGTATCGTTTCACCCCATTGAGCACGGCAACGTCTACACTATACGGCAATCCCGAAGGAGCATCGGTCTAGCCTCTACTACGACCGGCATCCGTTGTCCAATGGCATCCCATATAGGGGCAACGTCCAACCGACGCACATCGGGGATGGGTTTTCATAACCAACACATGACCACTCAATCCTAGCCAAGGACATTGTGCTTTATACTCAAATGTCTCAATTAAAATAATGAGCTTGGCCTATTTTTTTTATATTAAAAATACTCGGTAAAATAATCGCGTGTGGGTACACGGTTAGCTTAGGCCAGAAAAGTGATATCCTTCCTTTTAAAAATCCCACGATTTTATATAGTACCTAAAAACATTTTTGGTGTCAAAACCAGACAACCAGTATTTTTTAATTAAATACCAAAATTTCATAATTTTGAAATAAATACTCAAAATTAACGATCACTACTCAATTGCACAAAATCTGAATATACCATGACAATCAGCACAAAATTCTGACTACTGGCTATCCCGATATAATTTCCAAAAAATATTAAATAATTAAATAAATGGAAATTAATTCAATAAATACCTACTTAAGCCTAAAACACTAATTTAACCACCTAATTTGGCCTAAAAAAATAATGCATCTATCTACATAAATCAAGCAACCTAATTAACCTTTAACTAGTCTAATCTAATCATATAATTAGCCTAAGTAAGCAACTAAATCACTAATTAATCTAAACTAACCACCTAAACCATACTTAAGCTAATCTAATTACCTAATAAGCATCATTAACCTCCTAAACAAGGTTTAGTGAGTAAATTCATCGGATTAGCGAGCCAGTGAGTTCACGGTGACGGCGGCGTGATGGCGAGCGACACTCAGGTCTACGGCGACGCCAAGGGATGTCTGGAAGAGGCCAGAAATGGGGCACAAAGTCTCAGCTGTAAGCTAAGATTTCAGTTTCTGCTTGTTGGCTAGAAGGGCGGTCGACGGGCTCAACAGGCGGAGCTGGGTGGCCAGGTTGCGACGACAGGACTAGGCGGCGTCAGGGATGGCTAGACGGCGATGGTGTAGCTCAGGTGGAGCTGGATGGTGACCAAGCAAGCTCGAGTAGTAGCTCAAGCAAGGACAACGCGAGCTGGATGCAGACGCACGAGCAGGGAGGTGTGACAGTGCTGGCAAGCTCGAGTGGCTTAGGCAACGCTAGACCGGTGGCCAGGGGCGATCGACGGCTGCTGCTGATTCTTGGCTAGCTTCTCTAGTTCTTGAGCTCCAAAAACAGCAACAATAGAATATAGACAGCAAGGAAGAAGAAGAGAGGAGTTGTAGCTGAAGGGGGGGACCCAAAATGCCACAAAAGTCTTAGATAAATATCCCAATCCATCATGAAAGAGGCCCCCAAAGTCCATGGCCTCATCCTCAGCCATTTTCCACACCAAAGCTTCTCCAAGAAGCCACTCTAGGTGGTCCAAAATGTTGCACCCCCCATAGCTACGAATTTTGCCATTTTCCCCTCCAATTCATCCAATTCCACTTCAAATTAATCCAAATTGGTGCCCATAAATTCCAGCTAAAGAATCCACATTAAATCCTTACAATTCCCTCGCCAAAGGATCCCACTTGAATGCCAAAAAATCCACCCAAAAATGGTCCTCCAAATTTTCCGATCCAAAAACGCCCAATTTTGATTTTTCGCTAAAAATTCAGACTCGCCGAAAATTCTTTGGAGGATGAATCGACATTCCTAAAATAAATCGTGACATGACAGAACTTTTAATTTTTGAAATTAGGTTCAATTTCGAGGTTAATTTCAACCAGGCGTGATTTTAGCATGACTTAACCTACCGATTAGCTTTTAAGAATTTTTAGCGCATTTGACCTGTGATTGATTATTTTCAAGCCACATTGTAGATCTTCAACTCATCGGCGACTCTTGGTTGCCGTGAAAATCTCGAGGTTTCAAATACAGGCATAGGGTACAGAAATGACAGAAAAATCGGTTTAGTGCCGTTTAATAAGAATTTTGCAATTAGGTGGAATCACCCACACTTTAATCACTTGCCTCTGTCGAACCGACCTATCTTCAGTCTCTGATCAATTTTGACGGTGCCGTATTGACCTTTGTAGATTAGCACGGTCGAGCAGTCGGTTTTTGGTCGAATTCTCAAGTCTATTGCGTTTAGATTCCTTAACGACTTCACTTGATAGATTAGTTATTTCGTTAGTGATTAGCTTAGAGAAAAAGACTATAGGTGCATTGATGAAAATCCCAATTCATGTAATTGAAAACAGACTCGAAAATTAGGCTGTCACAATCCATGTTCCCGTCTTTCTTTCTATCTTCACCAATTATCTATGCACTATGTATATTGGATTCATGCTCTCCTAATATCAAGTGAATGTGGGAACAATAATTATTTTGTACAAGTAACATCCGGCATTGATCTGTCCATTAAAAAAAGCCAGCATTGACAACAACTGGCCTAAATGCATATAAAAAGGAGAGGAAGCTATAGAATCACATCATTTTGACTAAACCCATTTTTTTTTAAATTTCTTCTTCAATTATCCCATTTTGAACTTCTATTTCTTCTTCTTTCTCTTTTTCCACGAACTTATCAGCAATCGCACTTATGATCTGATTCAATCTTTTACCATTTTCTTCCTCATCAAATTGTGCCATGTGGTTAGTTTTTACTAAATTATAAGAGAGAGAGAGAGAGAGAGAGAGAGAGAGAGAGAGAGAGAGAGAGAGAGGGAGGGAGGATAATTTGGTCAACTTTCCCATCCAGATATGTACCTCGGATGATTGGTGTGTTTTATTCATTTTAATTCAATTTCTTTTGGGCAAATGACAAAAAAATTGAAAGTTCTGGATTTAATGGGTTGCACGAAGTTAACAAGGACACCCAACTTCTCTAACTTCATGTCTTTGGAGGTCTACTCCATTTGGTTTGACTTTCCCAAGGGGATTTGGGCCCCCCAAGCCCCTTGTGGAAAATTTTTGTGTTTGACAAATGTTTTTGAAAGCTCATTTGCCAAATGTGGGCATTCCCAATACTGAAAGCTGAATGCTAGGAGGAGGTGATTTGGGCATTGGGCATTTTGGAAATGCAACAATGTCATTGTTCATCATCTCTTCCCTCTTCGTCTTCAAGCGTGTCACAGTTCCCTGTTCATCTTCTTCTTCACCGCCCATCGGGCTTCTCTGGCAGCCGCCACCATCGCCTGAGGGTCACGATCCCCGGTGACCACCGCCTGGGGGTGGTGCAACTCGTGACCTAGGCGATGTCGCCTGGGTCGCGCGAACCTTAGGTGACACTACCTGAGGAACTAGGTGACGCCGCTTGGGTCTATGTGGCCTTAGGCTGCCAAATCTAGTGGTCCGAAGGCCAAATCTGGCCTCTGCGACCTTAGGCGCCTGAGATCGCGCCTCCAGGTAGCGATGGCATTGCTTGAGGTCGCGACCTCAGGAGGCCAAATCTGGCCACTGTTGCGACCTCAAGCGGCCAGATCTGGCCGTCCGGCAGTTGGCTGGCGGTTAGTCGGCCGCTGGATTTGATTTTCAGATTTTAAAAAATAAAAAATAAAAGCAAAAGCCCATTACAAATATTAGTTTTGCCAAACGGTATTTATGCTAAAGTTACCTTCGAATGCTATTTGAGATTACAATTTACCAAACGGTGTAACATTTCCGAAAACCCCTTTACCTCAAAGGTATTTGCATTCTCCCAAGGGCATTTCCTCAAAGTCGAACCAAACGGGCCATACTTGCTGAGTATGTGAAGTTGATCAAGATCGACCGCTCGAGCGGTAAGCTTGAACTCCTGAAATCTTTGAATTTCGAGGGCTGTACGTCTCTCCGGATGTTGCCCACTCTGCCTTATTCGACCCACATTCTCAGGCTCATGTGGCAGCAATGAATGTGGTCCATAAGGACCATAGCGGGTGCGGGCTAAAGCCGCTACAGTTGCTGGTAGGCATACTAGAGCGTAGGGTGCTAAAAAAAGCCCATGCCAGCCCGACCAAACCCGGCCCGGCCCGGCCATAAATTTGGGGTATTTTGAATTCGGGCCTAAGTCGCTCGATCGCCTCCCCTACGATAGTCTCAATCGAATCATCACCCTTGATCCGATTGACTTGGCGTGTACTTCTGGAGTGGTATTAGCTTCTCGAAGACGCTTCTAGAACTTCAGTTCTTCTTTTGTTCATGACCATCTACTGCATCTCCAAGGTAATTTCATCTCTGCTCTATTCTGGTACATTGAGTCCGAGTTATGTGATCGAATTGGGAATATTAGGTATTGCTTTTACAGCAGTGTTAAATCTGCTTCTCTTGTTGAGAATGTTATCTGTGATTTTATTTGTTACAGATATGATTGCAGTGATTGATCTTGCCTTGTTTTTGCTTTTCATGGGTTCATGGGTTCATTTCTATACATGTTATTCCCACTTAGGAGTCAACTTTGTTGCAATCGTCCAACACTCTGTGGCACATCTGCTCCCTTCACATTCATCTGTGTTCTTTTATTCTTTTTAGTTAAAAGGCAAACAAGAGTACTTTGGGTTGTCCAGCATGGAGAAAATTTGGTCATGAAAGTGTAAGTTTTCCTAATGTGGACTAAATTAATTGATATTGTAATTTACTGTTTTTACGGTTATCGTAAAATAAGGTTGGTCTAAGGTGAGATAGAAGATTTATTAATTAGTCTAATATGGGACTGGCTAGTGTGGGCTGAGTTGAGCTTGGCCCGTAATGAGGGGGCCTGGCTGGGAACTCTATAAATAATGCTCAAGTCTCTTCTCTAACCCTAATTCTCACATGTATCCTCACCTAAGGGGTGTTTACCTAATGCTAAACGTGAGGGGGGCCGCCTCATTGAGCCAGTGATACGGAGGGCAATAGAGGAGAAGGACTTGATGCGTGGATCCCTTTGATATGTGGGTAATCCCTTTTTCTGCTTCCGCTTTATGTTCGATGGATCCCAAAACAGGTGTGTTAATCTTTCTAATCAATTATGCTTGTTCTTGTTCTAGTTATGGAGATCTTGGGGTTGCGCAATTTGCGTCCAATAGGAAGTGCTCTGAAAGATCCCGAGAGTTTTTTCTTAATTCGAACAAAAGAGGGGGAGGGGGAGAGAAAAGCAAATCAAAAGGGACAAAAGCTTGCTCAGAAAATCTTAGCTGTATAGGACAGAGAAAATCCATGTCTTCTTTTTCTCTATTTTCACCAATCATGCATGCAATGTATAAATTCGTTTCACACTCTCCTCATCTCACTTGAATCTAGGAACATAAATTATTTTGCGAGAGTATCATCTAGCATCGAAAACAACCGGCTGAATGCATTAAACAAAGGAGAGGAAGTTATAGAACACATCATTTTGATTAAAATTGCATGTCTTATTGTATGACTTCCAGATCATCTAGACTAAGTAAATCCATTTTTGTTGATAAATCTCTGCTTCAATTGTCCCATTTCAAACTTCTATTTCTTTTGCTTTTTCTTTTTCCACTAACTTGTCAACAATTGCACTCATGATCTGATTCAATCTTTCACCATTTTCTTCTTCATCAAATTGTGCTATGTGCAATTATCGCAAGATTTTATTGGATTACGAAATAGAGGGTAATTAGGTTAACTTTCCCTCTGGATATGTACCCTAGGATGATTGATGCGATTCATTCATTTTAATCCAATTTTTCCTCCAGTAGATGACAGAGAAATTGAAAGTTCTAGATTTAACGAGTTGCGCAAAGTTGACGATGACACCCGACTTTTCTAACTTTATGTCTTTGGACATCTTAATACTTACAGGGTGTGTCAAGTTGATCACAATTGACTGCTCCATCAGTAAGTTTGAGCTCCTCAAAACTTTGAATATTGAGGGGTGTCCGTATCTTTGGAAGCTGCCCGCTCTCTTTGACGCAGATTGTCAGGGACCGAGATACTCGACTTATTGAAAGGTTCCAAATGCGGCAACAAGCGAGGTTCTTTCGGCACTCTGGGGGGGGGGGTATGTGGGGTGAGCACTAGACGCCGCGACGATTCCGTCTGGGGGCAGTGTAGTGTGTGCGTGCCTCCAGCTCCTCCGAACCAAAAGAAGGGGAAAAGAAATAAAGGTGCTTCTGGAGGCACTTCACAATCTGAAATTTTGGTCAAATATTACACTAGGAGTGGCCCCTGGAATCAATTAAGCTTCCAAAGTCTATTGATCCGTTTATTTCATGGAAAACGTGATCAGTATTCAGAAGTCCCGTGTCACGTCCCGATCCTCTGAGCATGTGCCCATCCCTCACTGGTCGATTAAAAGCGACGTCGCAGGACGCATCGCCAACCCATTTATGTAGTATACGCATGCAGAAGCATATAAGTAATCCGCAGACAATAAAACAATGTGATAGGAAAGTAGGGCCAAATTTTCTCAAAAGACCTTTTTATAAACACACAGGTTTATATACAGAAACTTACAAAAATGAATCGACTTTCATTAAAATAGAATCATCCTATGACTAACTAGTCAGATAAGAACACCGATTCTTCGAGCTTCACCTTCTAAACTTCGGGCCTTGGGTCCTCCACCAACGTCTCAGCAAGTTCTATCCTATTAAGACCCGATTAGGAAGCTAATACGCCCTAAGCGCTGCCTAAGCACAACACGGGTCAGAGGACTTACCTTGACCTCGGTCTCTCCCTGCAAGTCAATTCAAACAATAAATATTGACAGATATAACACACAATCAAGTCAAATCGAATTCTCGATCAATCGATCCAGTCAATTACATATCATCATGACCATCTTTTGGTCGGCCCATTTAATACTTCTATGAATCCGATCAAAGTCCAGGATTCCTCAATCAAAGTGAAATATATATAGTACTATCCTATCTCCAGATGACATGTAGAGCCATCGAGCGGGTATGCATAACGTTCTATCTCCAAGATGACATATAGAGTCACCGAGCCGGTATACAAGCAATTCCTTCTCAAGATGGCATGAGAGTAATTGAGCTGTTAAATCATACCGTCTTATCGCTGAGATGACATATAGAGTCATCGAGCCGGTATACGTGCAATTCTTTCTCAAGATGACAGGGGAGTCATCGAGCTATAATAGTATAACGTCCATTCTCTAGATGACATACGAATCATCGAGCCATTATAGTATTTTTGTTCTGAAAACACAATCAATTTATCATTTTTATCATACTTAATAAAAGTACTCATGTGTGAGTACACGACCGGCCTTAGCCAAAATACATGGTTTTCACTTTTGAACTTCCCACTATTTTCAGCAGTCTCAAAATAGATTTTTGGCGTTGTAGATTGATGCCCGGTAATTCTCCAATTAATTACCAAAATTAATTAATTTAGGAATAAAGTCCTAAAATCACAATTAAATCAATTCAGCACAATTAAAACTCAATTAAATAAACAGAGAGCACTATTGCGATCAACATAAAATTCCGGTTGTCGGCTATCCCAACCTGATTTTCGGAAAATAAATAAATAATTAAATAATTACGAAAATGTTAAATAAATGCTAATAAATCCAATTTAGACCTGTAATGCCTAATTGGATACCGAAACAAACCCAAAAAATTTCCGAAGTTTGTTCAATAAATAATATAGTGTGTCTATTTGCTAAGTACACTAACTAACCACCTAACATGCATCGGCAGATAATTAAATTAACTAATCTAATCTAATCTATCCACCTAAACATGCTTAATTAAATCTAATCAACCCCTAAGAATCATTAAACGACTAAGTAGGGATTAGTGAATAAAACTCACTTGTTTGGTGAGCCAATCGGTTCAAATCGACAGGAACGCAACGAAGCTCGATTCTTCCCAAGGCGGGCCTAGCTTTCAGGGCCTGGAACCACCCCAAAATGGGCCAAGACTCTTGCTGGAAACCCACTGCTTTGCTCTTTGTTTTGGGCTGCAAAAGAAGAAAACAGAGGCTGGTTCGGCTTCTGCTTCTACTTGCTGGACAGAGGAGAACCAATGGCTGAACGGTGAGGAAACGAGCTGATTGGAGCTCTGGTGAGTGGATGGTCGGCAACCGGTGGCTCCTGGGGGTCAAGGGGGTCTTGTAGGTGGATGGAACGACCAAAGGAAGGGTCGGAATGGGAGAAGAACGAAGAAAATCGCGAAATAGTGCAGACGGGCAGGGGACCGACGAATCGGCGACCGGTTCCTTCTCGCCGGCGTACAGGACGGCCGGCAACTCCATTCGGGGCGAGATTGGGCTCTTTGGAACGGTCTAGATGTGCTGGTCACAGTGATTGGTGGATCGTTGGCTAATTCGTCTGGGAAGACCACTTTCAACACAGATCTTTGGTGAAAGGTCAGCTGGAGCAGATTCCGGCAGAAGTAAAAACAGAGGGGGAAAATGGTCTGGTGGGTGTGCGACGGTGGAGGGGAAGGTGCAGCTCAATTTCTTTGGTTCTTTGGAGCTTCAAGGCAGACCAAACATGGAGAAAGCAAAGCCAAAGGAATAAAAAGCAGCTGGTCAAGGATGGGGGGTCACCTTGGTTATATTTTCTCTTCCTTTGTCCCCTTAACTCATTTCCCTCCACCAGTTGCCTTCCTAGGCTGGAGTTCAGCTACCAATACTCCATTCTAGAAGCTTGAATTGGTCCAAATATTGAGGGTGGTGGGGGCATACGAATTTCATAGGTTTCTCCCTCAATTGGACACCAATTCCCTCTTAAATCAACACAAACCGGCCTCTATAAAATCAACCGACACCTCACCGATCCAATCGGTATTTTTCCTCACCAATTGATCCTACTTGCATCCAAATTTCACGATTAAAAACGATCCCCGACATTTTCTGGACAAAAACGACGCTACAACGACTTTTTCCCAAAAAGTCTCGGTTTGTAGAAAAATCTTCTGAGACTTAGTCGACGTTCCTAAAATGATCTGTGTCATGACAGAACTTCCAATTTCTGAAATCGAATTCAAATTCGTGGTTAATTTCATTTCGGCGCGATTTTAGCGTAACCTAGGTTACTGGGTAGCTTTCAAAACTTTTTAGTGCAAATGATGCATAGTCGATTTTCTTCGAGCCATAATGAACCCACTCAACGCACTGGTGACTCTCAGTTGTCGTGAAAACCTTGAGGATTCAAATACGGACGCAGGGTACCAAAATGATAAAAAAATCAGTCTAGTGTCGACCGACGAGAATTTTCCAATTTAGTGGAGTCACCCACGATCAGCCACACATCTCAGTCGAACCGACCTATCTCTTACTTCTAATCGATTTTTAACTGTGTTGTAGTGACCTCTAAAGATGAGCACGGTCGAGTAGCCGATTCCTGGTCGAATTCTCAAGTCTATTGCCTTAAAATTCCGTAATGGCTTCTCTAAATAGTCTAGTTATCTCGAGAGTGGCCAACTCCGAGGAGAACACCATAGGCGCATCGATGAAAAGCCTAACTTATCCAATCGAAATCAGAACCTGAAAATCAAGATGTCACATCCCGAGGAGCCCAATGCACATGCTCGGGCTCTAGCTCGGGGTCATAGAACTTGAAAGGCACAGCTCATGTATAGAAAGATAAACCTGTGCAAATGATATTGGAGCTTGTTTTCTCATCGATGACCACCTCGAAACCACCACCGCGGCAAGCAAAATCGGGAAATAAAAGAAAAAAAAAATGGGTCACCTGCAATCAACAGGTAAAATTCCAGAAAAGCGTATTTCATGACTAATGAGTCAAGCAGTAGCATACAAACATAACTGAAATGTCTTCGGAATGAACGAAAAATAGGCATCATCTCATTTCGTTGAACAGCTTGTGAGCATCGTGGTTGAGGATTCTATGTATGACGTCATGGTAATGTTTCCATCTAACATCTCATCAACAAAGATTCAAGCCAAAACATTAACAAAAAGCTTCAATGTCAGTTAGATTTCATCTGGTCCTGCGTTTTTTTTTTTGCCCCTCCAGTGAAAGGACACCAGTTACTGGAGAAAGACGGCAATCGACAACGGCTTCTTTCTTTCTTTCCCCACTTCGCTTCAGGTCTCCATCACCTTCAATTTCTGATTTTTAATTCACTTTGTTGATTCGAAGAAGGAAGGAACAAAACCGACCTCTCTCATCCTCATCTTGAGAGAAAAAGATATGCTCTGCGTTTAGAGGAGGAGGAAGAGGAGGAGCTGCTGTGGTTCCTACCTGCCCTTAAAAAGGGAGGCAGTCTAGCCACCCCCGCCAGGTTTGCCGGCACTTGTCCGTTTGATACCCAGTGACGGTGGGCTTCCTGGATTCTCCCAATGTAATACCTCGGGGACCAGCTTCACACCCCCAACTCCCTACCAAGCTTTTCTTCCAAGTAGAAGGGGAATACGAAGTCTGAATAGAGCAGGGTCTCTCACCCAGGGCAGATCTCCCACTTGTCTTTTCTCCTTGAGCCTTTTAAGGACCTGCTCAGATCCATGTAGAAGCGGAGCGAGAGATGAGCAAGAAGGCAGAGAGGCGGAAAGGGGAGGTGTGCAGGGCGAGGGAACGAACCAAAATTATTCTGCCCCCTATTTTAGAAAGCCAAGAACGATATTTTCCTTGCCCAATTTACTTTTCTTACGCCAAACATCTGAAAATTCCAAAAATATGTTTTTCAAAAGTTACTTTTTGCGAAATAATTGGAATCTAAGTTGCTCAGTAAAAAACAGCGGTTCTCTTTTGTGGCTAAATTTTAGAAGATTTGGAAATACATATAAAAGGAATATTTCGTCAATCACAGTAAAATTTATTATCCATTATAGGACCCCAAAAAAAAAAAACAAAAAGTAAAAGATTTGCACTTCATGTAATAGGAGTTACATTATAATTCATTCCCTAAAATTCATTTGCACCACATTTTATCAATCACTCAATGTTTTGTCTGATACTTGTTTGAACTAGTTTTAGATAGATTATCCGTGTTGTCAAGGATATCTTTTAACCACCGGAAGAGAGCACTTACGTAAGTGTGCCTAGAGAGAAAAGTAACTACTTTAGGAGAGTACATATGATCAAGGCATTTGCCTTCATTTTTTTATATCTCTTGTGATTGTGCATATATCGGGAATATATAATCTCCCTTTAATTGTGCATATCCTTGAATGATCGTAACGGATTACTTCGTTACCTTAAATAATCATATAATAAAGCTTATAAATAGGTCCATATATAGCACAGAGAACTATACAAAAATTGCACAATTCGAGTGACCCATTGAATTTCCGTAGGCAAAATGATGTGAGAGGAGATGCTAATCCAAGTGACCCAACGAGTTTTTGTATACAGGCGAATTTCATTTGGAGGTAGAGAGATACAGAATATTCGATTAAAATATATATAGATTTAAAAGTTTCATTTATCATCCCTATATTTAGGACTTAGTTGTTAGGGAATCACACACTAATGCCAAAAAAAAATAAAAAATAAAAAAAACACAAGCAGCACAGAATCAAACGAACACATCAAAAACTTTGTTATCAAAGTCACCCAGACTTGGGCCACATCTTTTTCACTAGATTTCCAAAAAAGTAGAAATATAATGATAATTTCTTCTCAAGATCAAGACACAAAGAAAATGAGAACACTTGGGTTAAAAAAAAACCACTTTTACTTATCTCTTTGCTGCTTACACCCACGTTTTTCTTCCTTTTTGCCGTCACAGCCTCTCTTCCTTTTCTCTCTATTTTCTACTCAACCCCACACAGCTGTTGCCTCAGAGTAGCTGATATATGAGGTATAGCTTTTAACCTAGGGATACGTGCACTGAAAGTCCTAAAACTTAATTGAATTTTAAAATTACAAAAAATGCGATCAAGTCATAAAACTTATTAAATTAGTGCAATCAAATCCTTTCAATTTTCTCCAACTTGGTTAACAAAAAATGTTAATGTGGCTTTATTAATATTTTTTTTCTCTCATATGTGACCATAACGTGGCTAAAACATAAAACATAAGTATAAAACGATGTCGTTTTGGTCCAACTTTGATTTTTAATGCAACTTTTATTTAAATTAAATTAAACATTAAGTTAAAATTTGAGAGAGAGAGATGGACTAGGGCGTGGCGGTGGGAAGGGCCGGCAATGGTAGGCGGGGCTTGATGAACCCCATCGATCGTAGGCGAGGGCTTGCTAGCTCTTGCGCAAATTTGGGCGAGGTCAGTGGCCCTCACCCTCACCCGATCTAGGCAAGGTTCATCAACCCCTAGCTAGAGCCTAGTGGCCCTCGCCAATCATTCGCCTCCCCCCCCCCTCCCATCGGCAACCCTTCCCGACGATCTAGGTGAGGTTCATTGACCCCTGGCTAGGGCTCAGTGGTCCCCGCCGACCATTCCCCCACCATTGCCAACCCTTCTCGACGATGGTTGCAGTCCTCACCACCTGGTCCAACTCTCCTTTTTAGTCTTTTTTTTCAATTTAATTTAAATAAAATTTGTATTAAAAATCAAATTTAGACAAAAACAATGTTATTTTAGCTATATCATCGCCACATAGAAGAGAGAAAATATTAAAAAAAGAAGAAGTCATGTCAGTATTTTTCGTTAGCAAGTTGGACGGAGTTAACGGGATGACTCGATTGCACTAATTTGACAAGTTTTAATATTCAATTGCACTTTCATATTAAGTTTTAATATTTCCAATCAACATATCCCTTTAACCTAAAAACAAAATTAAGAGAAAGACAAAAAAAGTCCTTACTAAAAGAGAGTTCACCCGCCAACATCAGTCTCTCATTGTTTGATGGTGAACGCACAAATTAATGAGTCGACTTCTGCGTCTTGTCTAAAATCATGAATAGAAGGACTTTCAGAGACGATTTTGTTATAAATAATGCACGATGAAGAAATGGAACTTATCATTATTGCCTATGGTAAACTGCTTGTGGTCAAAAAATTGTGTAGTGAAGTTATAAAAAGGAAAAATTACTGAATTGGCTCTAAACTCATTTGCGTATATCAATTTAGTCCTTTCACTTTTCAATTTTGTCAATTTAGTTTAAATGTAGTCTTTATGGTCAACTTTCGTCTCACTAACATGGTGATTGAATCACCACAGGCCATTCTACTTTGCACATCACCATGTTGGCGATTTTCGGCGAAAATTGGCCAAAAGTACTACATTTGAGTTTTACACAAAGATTTATGATTAAATTGATATTTTTTTTAAAAAAATGTAAGAATGCATTTGTGTCTGTATAATAAGTTTAGCTGATTTGATATTTTCCCCTTTATAATAACCGGCGGGTGAAAGTTATTTATTTCAACCGAGACTTTGTTACACGCATGCTAAGGTTTTTGGGCCTACTTTTTGGTCATCCTTGTACAAAATCCGATATGATTATTTGGGCAAACTTCAAACTCTAAAGAGGAACCAAATGTTGTTTGATCTGGAAAACAAAAGGAAAAGAGCAAAACAAAGAGGACTGAGACCAATCATTATTCTATTATGAAAGATGACAAGCCCAAAGAAGTTGCGCAAGGGAGCTACCAACATCGTGGTTGGGCACCTGTGGATCTCACTTAGTTGTACCTACGTGAGTTGTGTGATCCATCCAACTTTAATTATTTGATGGGATTTGTTAACGGGTGTCGAGGGTTAGGGATGTCAAAAAGGACTGCCAAAATATCAACCAAATTGAATTTGACCCGACTCGAAAACCAAAAGTTTCTCTTTTTGGGTTGGGTTTCCATTTGGTTTGATAGTGAATAAAACGACAGGCTTCTTACTGTTTAATTTTGTTTCGGGTCATAAACCTCACATATGTTGGAAGCGCGTAATAGAAGTCTGATACCTTCATTTGGAGAAATAACCAAGGAAGAGCCAAAATCCAAATCTGTCAATATATCCAAATGGAAATACCTTCACTTAAAAGCTTAAGCGGGTGAGTAATGAGCCAACTATGATATATTAACTGCTTTACACCACATTAATTCTCCAACGGGGGATTTCTCTAACACAACCCACTCATATATGCATCTTAACAATCTCCCCCTCACGTGTGAGCTTAGTGTTAGGTCTGCTCTCCCTTAATTCAGGCATCCTTGTACATCAACTTTCAATAGGCCCACATTGCTACAATAAAATGCCCATCTGCTCAAAAATTGCAACCATGAGCTACTATTCCATTTTGATGGTTTTATTTATGATGGGCCTGAGTTAGCCCATTAAGGCCCGGCCCGTGAATTGAGGGCCCATGGAGGAAAAGGTGCGATGTGAAAAGTTGCATTGTTTAGATACGATAGGTTGTGTCTTTTGGAAGGGATGTTACGTTGAAAAGTCGCGTCGTTTGGAGGAGACGCTTCGAGGGAAAATATAAAAGGAAATCCCATCCTTTTTGTGAACCCTGTGTTCGTGTAGATAGACTGAGACTAGGAAGTTGTGAATAGTTTTGTGAATATACTTTGAGTTGTGCTTTGTATAAAAGTATGGTTGTGGATTTCAATATGAAAAATATGGCATTGCTTTTCTATCCTATTATTTTATTGTTTGGGGATTTATAATTGCTTCCACATGTGCTATCTAAAATGAAAGGGTTGGCGATACACAGTCTTGGGATATCGCATTCTAAAATCGACCATGCAGAAGGATGTGTGCGTATCCAAGGATCGGGGCATGACAATATTGGAATTCCATACAAAGGTTTATGGCTAAATCAGCAAAATTAAAAAGTTAAAAATTAAATTGACATCCTTATAATAGATTTATGATTGATTGGATAATTTGTTTTCTATATGTACCTTTTTGTGTTGTCAATTTTAGTGCAAAATTATTGCATTGTTACACCAATGACTCAAGAAGGCACTTGACTGGAGCATATAATATATCAAATCTCCTATTTTTCTATGATGTTTTTTCGCTATTAGTATTGGTTGTATTTGTTTTGAAAGTTACAGCATCAATAATGAAAGTTGGTAATCCTAAATTACTATACATATCAAGAAAATTACTATTGGATAGACAAAGTTACTGTCATTAAATACTATATCGTCTTTTGTGCTACTTTTCTAGTTTGCCACATCAGCCCAATATATTCTCTTAAGCGTTTTTCCCTTTGTTCTTTCTTGCTCTGCTCACTAAGGGCCTGTTTGTTTGTGTTCTTTTTTTATTCTCCGAAACACAAATTTTGTTTTTTTGTTCCGAGGAACAAAAAAAGAACAGAAACGCGTTTGTTTACACTTTTGTTCCCGGGAACACTTCCGAGAAACAATTTTTGTCTCTCCTATTTTTTCCTTCTATTTCTTTTCTTCTTCTTTTCTTCTTCATTTTTCTTTGGCCGATCACCGACCTCGGCCATGGCTAGCGATCGGCCGTCGAGGGTCGGCAACCTCGCCGGAGCATCACCGGATCTGGGTGAGCTCGAGCTCGCCCAGCCAAGGCGAGGCCGATCTCATGCCAACCGATGAACCCCGCTTGGCTGGGCAAGGTCGCCGGCCATGGCCGAGGTCGGTGACCAACCAAAAGGAAGAAAAAAGAAAAAAGGAAAAATAAAATAAAAATATTAAAAAATTAAAAGAAATAAAAAAAATTATACAAATTTACCAAACGTGTTTCTCTTCTTTTTCTATTCCAGGAACATAAATTATACAAGTTTAGCAAACGCGTTCTTCTGTTCAAAAATTGTTCACCGGAACAGAAATAGTGTTTTATATTTCTATTCCCTAGAACAATTTTTGAACCAAAACGTTACCAAATGCACCCTAATCCTCCACTCACCTCTCTCGTTTTCTTTTCCCAACTGAGATCTTTTTGAATGCGTCCCTCAACTTTTTCTCCTCGGAGGAAACTGCCTCGTTTTAGTCACAAGCACCACATCATCTGGTCCTTTGCTCATGTTGTACTTTAATTCTTATTAGAGATGCCACATCTTACATAAGATTTCATTATAAAAAAGCCATGTAGACGAACCACCAGAATATATCTCTAGAAGCACTAAAATGATTGGTTTTTCTTCAACGTGGAACTCAAGTGGTTGAAAAAAGAAGAAGAAGTTACGACAATGAAGGAGCATCATACAGATATTATGATACTTATAATATCCTTTTCTCGATATTTCTCCACCCACCTTCATCGGCCACCAGCAGTATATCACTTTCGACCACAATCTTCAACATCACCGGACTCAACCCCTCTGTGTCTCCAAATAAACTTTCTCTTACTCTCTATGTCAAGTGTTAATGTATAGCTTAATAATAGTGAGGATACAAAGTGATGGTTTAAAAAATTAATAATGCAGAGTGAAGTTGATAGAAGGTGAGAATGATTTTTGTATTCTACCGCGGTCCATTTTAAGTTAAAAAAATTTAAGAAAGAATCCGAGATGGAGGGAAGGGTTTGCATCGCAAGCGGTGACTAATGGCTACTGTTTGTGGGGAGAAAGTACCCATCATTTTATTTCTTATGATATTGGTGAGGCTTCGACTTTTTTCCAAGAATTGCAGGTCCAAAGATAGGGTACTTTGACAGGTAAATTAAGAAAAGTTGTGAGGTTGAGTTATGACGAACGTTAAAATTTCATAATTGATTTTTTTGTCGAAATTTCGTAATTGAGTTGAAAATACATGAAATAAATTCAGAAGTAGGGAACCTGATTAGGTATTCAAATTAGAAAAAAAAAATATGGGTTTTTCTTTTTTATTTTCCTTTTCATTTGGAAGAGATATAAGACGTTAAGTTTCATAATTGAGTTTGAAAGTGTTCAAGAAAACTCCAAAGTATGGAACCAAACTGAGTTGAAAGTACTCGGAAAAGAAAAAAAAAACCTCAGAACTGGCCTTTTCTTTTTCTTTTCTTCTTATCAGGGAACTCAATCCGGTAATCCACATAAAAAAAAAAAAATGGATCTTCTTTTTCCCTTTTTAGTTTTTCCCATGCACTCTTTTCAGTCCCTTCATATATTTTTGGTATTATTAATGGATAGGTTGGTCCATTTTGTGGGGGAAGTGGGCCCAAGTCCACTAAATTAAAGTCTTTTGGGGCTCTCATTTCTTGGACTCTAAATTGGAGAGGGGAGAAATATATCTTCGTTGTACAAGGAGAAAAAGAAGGACAGGCCCTACAAACCAGCCCATGGGATTACAACCAAATCTAAAAACAAAGTCTATGATAACTAGGGGTAAGTATATCGGATTGACCGAATTGGGAATCGCTTAGATTGGACCAAATTGGCCAATTCAGCCCGTTTTTTGAGAGTGTCAGTCCAATTCTCGATTTTGGGGGAACCAAACCGGACCGACTTTGTTTATTTATTTAAATTTCTTAAAAATAGTAATAAACCTAAAAATAGAAACAACTCTAGTATTTTTTAAATATTTTTGCTAAGTGAACTAGGACCATCCAATCCGGTCCTCGGTCCAAGAAAATGGGAACCAGTCTGGTTCCTGATTCTTAGGTGGGACCGGATCGGATCGGGAACTGGTCTCCCCTAATGATAATTAGGGGTGAGCAAAAAAGCGTTCAAATTCTTAGATTGGACCATTCAGTTATGTTCAACAGTACTTTGTGGAAAAAAGATAGTTCACAAACTGAACTAGATTGTTCTTTTTTTTCTATTTAATTTGGTTTCAACTTTTTAGAAACCGAGCTGAAAGGCAATGATTATAGGAGGTAAAATCCCTCCATTTATGAAGTATTACTAATATTAGTTGTTTCATTGACTCAATTCTGCCACCACCATCTCTAGGCTCCGTCGGTGGTGGCGTAAACCTTCGCCGTCAACCGAGACTGGACTACTTAACATGTTTGCATCTAGGTAGACACGAGCCGATTTAGTTAGCGATTGCTCAAATCGATTGAGGACTGCCCTTGCCCAAATTGCTGGTGAAGGCCGCGAGAATTGACGTTTATAGAAGAATTGACAGAGAGGCATGAGTGTGGAGGGATAAGCCAATCGACGGAGGTGAAATGAATGGTGTTAGCAACAGTGGGGAACTGATGAGTAATAATTGATGGTGTCAATCCAGAACAAGTAATTATTATGACGTTGTTAAGATGTAAGTGTGAGTGGGTTGTGTTAATGAAATTCTAAATTGAATAATTGATGTGGTGTAGAGCAGTTAATATATCTTAATTAGCTCATAACTCATTAACTTAAGTTTTTTAGTGAAGGTGGATTCAGTTGAATACATTGACGGACTTGGATTCAAGCTCTCCCTTGGTTATCTCTCTGGATGAATGTACCAGGTTTCTGTTGTGCACTCATAACGAATGGTATGGTAGCTCATGGTTGTGGTTTCCGAGTAGGTGGGCAGATGAAGGTACCAAGTTTCTACCGTGCGCTCATAACAAATGTGTTGCGAATTTCCGATTCCCGGGAAACGGATTCGACACTAAACCGAATCGCTAAAACAAAGCGGAAGACGAACCCAAGAACAAACAGTCATGAATCACCGATCAAAAGCACACCACGGGATCGAGCGTACCTTTTATCCACAGACTAAATACCGACGTTGCGATTCGAGGAGGAAATCGGATACTGTTCTTCAAAATCAAATTATTTTCTTCGCTTAGGGAGAGAAGCGATGTGCAAGTGACGTTATTCTTCAAGGAATGTTGTTACGTTGATTTTGAGGAGAGTGAGAGAAGAAAAAGAAACAACGTATGTAACCTGAAAAAATACGTTCCTTTTTCCTTTTATATTTTCCCTCAAAGCGTCTCCTCCAAACGACGCGACTCCTCAACGTAACATCCCTTCCAAAAGACACAACCTATCGTATCTAAACAATGCAACTTTTCACATCGCACATTTTCCTCCATGGGCCCTCAATTCACGGGCCGGGCCCTAATAGGCTAACTCAGGCCCATCATAAATAAAACCATCATCTCCCACTCACACATGGTGGGCCAAAACCAACATGGGCGGACGGGCCCTACTGAGGCCTATCACTTAAAAAATACATCAACTCCCACTTAACATGGTGGGCCGAACAAAATCCTCTTTTCCTCACTGCAACATTCATATTGGTGAATAGTTCGTGCGACCAGCATACTTGGAGAGCTCGTTGCCATACATCTATTAGGAATATATAGCAGCTCATAATGGGCATCACTTTCTGAGTAAATTTAGTATGCAGTACCCTAGATCGATCGATCATATTTATATCTCTCTTAATCTCTTTTAAACAATGATATATATATATATATATATATATATATATATATATATTGTATTCACAATTATGATTATCCCAAAGACAATCATAATTGGTTGACTAGTGAATACAAAACTACAATGTGATTCTTCAAATCCGATCTTCCTCTTTCCTTCAAACTCTCAATTTCAGTTCAACTTGCTTTTCTAGAAATGTCCCATTATATCGAATCAACTCATGACCATTGGCAATATTCTAAGATAGCAAACACTAAATAGAAATCTTGAGAATAAGTAAAAGTCATGAGGGTACTAAATTGAGGAACTCTTTTCCTCAAGAGTCTCATACGGCATGAAAGTTGAGATCAAACTTTTGCCACTCTTATTGGTCGTCTCATGCATACGTAGTATGAAATACGTATTACGGTATTAACTCATTTCCCATGGAGCGTATGTCTACACCATCAATACCGTACAGATGATAGTTCAGACATACCCAATGTCTAACTTGAGTTCACGTATTTACTCATTCACAAAATTCATCAGAACTCACATCTGGCATCTTAGACAAATAAAGTAAAACATGTGGGGTATTTTACTTTCGGACATAGTACATATCATGTCCTCATCTTAACATTTAGTTAAGGCGACAAATTTATTTTAAGTTTGAGCTCTCGATTATCACCTAGATAATAAGCTTAAAAACCGTCTCATCTCTATTTATCACATAGTAAATAGAGGCGATTACCCGTGTGAGTGGGCTAATCTCTTATCTGTCCGACATACTTTCTCAACATAATATAATGCACTGAGCATTAAGATGCAAAAAGATCAAACAAAGATTCATAGGCATTAATGATGAAAACACAAATTCATTAAATGTGAACAACTCAAGGAAATTACAATATCCAGTATATCAGACTCTACGCAATCCTAGAGATTTTACATGACCACAAAACACATCTCTAGGTATTAGCTTTGTCATAGGATCTGCTACCATTCCATGCGTAGATATGTACTGTAAGTTCACATCCTTTCGTGCAACCATATCTTTAACAAAGTTATACTTGGTATCTATATGTTTGGTCTTGCCATGATATTTTGGATCTTTGGTGTACGCTATAACTGCTTGGCTATCACAGTTAACCAATAATGGATGTGCAGCTTTCTCAATAACACCTAAATGATCCAAAAATCTCTTAACCCAAACTCCTTCTTGTACCGCTGCTGATAATGCCACGAACTCAACTTCCATTGTGGACAAGGCTATACATGTTTGCTTCTTACTGCTCCATGATATGGCACCATTGTTCAGTAAGAAAGCAAATCCAGAGGTAGATTTCCTTTCATCTAAATCTCATCCCCAATCAGCATCTGTATAGCCTTCAAGTTGCAGATCCTTTCCTTGGTAATTCAGCTTGTAATTAGCAGTTCCCTTAAGATATCTCAGTATTCTTTTAACGGCCTTCCAATGTGCTTGACCTGGATTGGATTGGTATCTACTCACCATTCCAACTGCAAAACATATGTCGAGTCTTGTACACATCATAGCGTACATCAAGCTCCCAATAGCACTAGCATAAGGAACATGTTTCATTTGTTCCTTCTCTTGTAGAGTCCTTGGACACAGTCTATGGCTCAATCATTCACCTTTTGCAATAGGAGTATCAATGGGTTTACAATCTTACATACGAAATCGTTCAAGAACCTTATTTATGTACGTTTCTTGCGAAAGAGATAATGATCTCTTCGAACGATCTCTTGAAATCTTAATTCCAAGGATGTATGCAGCCTCACCCATATCTTTCATCTCAAAGTTGGAAGATAACCAACTCTTAACAGTATTAACAAACTCCATATTGCTTCCAGCAATTAGTATGTCATCAACATATAATGATATGATCACAAATTGATCTTTGGATCTTTTGATATATACACAATGATCCTCATCTATCTTTGTAAAATCATATGTCATTATCGCATTATGAAATCGTATATACCATTGTCTCGATGATTGCTTTAGGCCATATATCGATCTCAAAAGTCGACATACTTTTCCTTCTTGGCCTTCCATAATGAAACCAGTAGGTTGTTCCATATATATTTCTTCCTCTAATTCTCCATTGAGGAAAGCAGTCTTTACATCCATTTGATGTAACTCAAGATCCATACTAGCCACTATTGCCAGAATAATGCGAATCGAGGTAAATCTCACCACAGGAGAAAATGTTTCTTCATAATCAATTCATTCATGTTGATTATACCCCTTCGCCACAAGACGAACCTTATGCCTTTCTATCGAGCCATCAGTTTTACGCTTTATTTTGAGAACCCACTTGTTCCCAATAGCTTTGCGTCCTTTAGGAAGATCAACCAGTTCCCAAACATGGTTTGACTTCATTGACTCTATTTCTTCTCTCATTGCATGCATCCATTTTTCCTTACGAGGGCAACTTAGAGCCTCATTTATATTTCTTGGCTCATCCTCATCTTGTGGGGCAATTATAAAAGTTTCCCCTTCAATGTCCAAACGTCGACGGGGAACACTTTTGCGACTTGTTCGCCGTATGGGAGATTGTACACTTTGCACATCATTCCCCATTATGCTCCCACTAGGATTAGATAATGATGATGTCGTCTCATCTTGTGGTTGTAATTGAGAGTGAGTTGGATCAAATTCATTACCTCTCATGTTACTCCCACTTGGACGAACTCTATTATGTTCATTATCTTGATCCAAGGTTTCAAATAGGGAGTATTCTTCACCTATTTCGCCCTTCTTAGGAAATTCATTCTCTAAGAATGTGACGTCCCGTGATTCGAATTCAGTTATGCTTCCACTTTCCTGCTCACCTATGAACACATATCCTTTTGAGTGTTCAGAGTATCTTATGAAAATACTCTTCTTTTCTCTGGGACCCAATTTCCCAAACTTGTGAGAGGACTCATGTGTATAGGCAGCACAACCCCATGACTTAAGAAAACTTAAGTCCGGTTTTCTACTTGTCCATAACTCATATGGAGTGGAAGTAACTGATTTGGAAGGCACTCGGTTAAGTATATAGGCAGCAGTTAACAACGCATCACTCCAAAAAGTGATAGGTAAGTTAGCATATGCCATCATGGACCTAACCATTTCCAGTAGGGTTCTGTTTCTTCTTTCCGCAACACCATTTTGTTAAGGAGTATATGGAATAGACAACTGTCTTTCTATTCCTTTTTCATCACATAATTTTCTGAACTCATCAGATAAATATTCTCGACCTCGATCGGATCTTAATACTTTTATTTTCTTGTCTAATTGATTTTCTACCAAGTTCATAAACCTTTTGAGACAACTTAATGCTTCAGATTTATGAGAAATCAAATAGACATATCCGAATCGAGTATAATCATCTATAAAAGTGATGAAATAAACAGCCTCATGCCTTCCTCTCATATTCATTGGACCACAAACGTTAGAATGGATTAAATGTAGAGGGAATTCAGCTCTTTTACCTTTTCCAAATGGTTTCCTTGTCGTTTTCCCTACCAGGCAATGCTCACATATAGGCAAATCGACTTTTCAATGTTCCCTAACAAGCCCTCTTTGGCTAGTCTATTCATACGTTGTTGGCCAATATGACCAAGTCTAGCATGCCACACATTCACATCATTATCATATGAATTAGGAGACGTGAGAAGGGAAAAACAAACATTTGCATTAACATAGTCAATATCTAATACAATGAAACCATCCAGAAAATAACAACAACCATAGAAATTTGTATCCAAAAACAAATCCACACCTCTATTATGGAAGTTCATATTAAAACCTAGCTTGACCAACAATAAAACAGACACTAAATTTCGACGAATATCCGGAGCATACAAAACATCATGTAGGAATAAAGTGCGTCCACCATGCATGTTCAGTTGGCAGGTGTCAATTCCTTTCACTTCAGCTCTAGAGTTGTTTTCCACATAGATCCACTTAGTTCCAGTTGGTACTCGTCGAAATTCCACGAAGGATTCTCTATCCTTCGCTATATGGTTTGTCGCTCCTAAATCTACAGTCCACAAAGGATTAGACTTAGTTAAAAATACAGAACTTGACACATAGGCAAAGTTCCCAATAGTATAAGGGGTGTGTA
This sequence comes from Eucalyptus pauciflora, assembly GCA_007663325.1. Lineage (NCBI taxonomy): Eukaryota > Viridiplantae > Streptophyta > Magnoliopsida > Myrtales > Myrtaceae > Eucalyptus > Eucalyptus pauciflora. The sequence continues at coordinate 2,143,851 of VMYD01000067.1, forward strand.
CCTTTTTTGGCTCGTGACAATCGCGGGCATAGTGACCCTTCTGGTTACAGTTGTAACACTTCACCCTTGTCAGCTTCTTCATTTGAGGACGTTTTCCTCTTTCATGTTGGTCAACCTTTGGCTTCTTCCCTGAAGGACCTGCTCCGTTGCCTTTCCTTTTATCAAACCAGTTAGGACGTTTGCGCTTGGAGCTCGAAGCTCCATGTGAGCTAGAACCAGCATGATAAATTTCAGCTTCCGGCTTAGCCGCCAAGAGGCGGTCCTCTTCCAGCTCAAGATGACGCACAGCATCCTCAAAGGTTTTGATATTTTCATTATGGGTCAAGTGCACCTTCATATGCTCCCAACTTTGAGGCAAGGAACGAATCATTGCTTGCACTTGCTGCTCATCAGTCAGGACATGGCCAGCATCCTTCAACTCATTTATCATGTTTGACATCTTTCTAAGGTGTTGCTTCATGGTCTGACCATCTTATAAGAGTCAAACCTAATAGTGAGTTGTCTTAGTCTGGTTACCGAAGTATGACCAAACCTTGCTGCCAATGATTCCCACATATCCTTGGCATTCTCAAAATGCCTAAACTCCGGCATGACATAATTTTCCATGCTACTCAGCAACGTAATGCGAGCAAGGGAGTTCTTTCTTTTCCATGCAGCTAAAGCATCCTTATCTCTCTTATACTGTGCAGTGTTTCCTTCTTCAGGTTCTACCATGGTCAGGTTAAGAGCTTCTAGTGCCTCTTGCTCTTCCAGCACATATTGGATTTTCATGTGCCAGATTTCATAGTTGTCGCCATTGAGCTTTTCACCTTTGTTCAGCTCGGCAACTATACTCTTTGTGGCTGAAGCCATTGATCTGAACACATCATACATATATACACAAATAATTAATGCCTATCACTTATGCATCTATTTTGCACAAACCCATCATATTAATTAATAATTTTAAGTAAGGTTTCAGAATCAAAATGTCACTATGTTTCCAATCATCCTCCAAAAAATCCTAACTTAAAAATATCATTAATATAATTGTCCATGCAAAATAAATTCTAATGAAGCTACAAAAAACTTCTAGAAACTACCCACAGCAGTTAACAACAACATAAAGCAAATAATATTTGACATCCAACAATGATATAATAATAAAGCTTTCACATAATACAACTTATATATCAGTTGCTACATCAACAATAACCAGGTAGGAAACATTACATAAGATGTCCACAAAGCACACTTAATAAAGACCAGCCAAAAAAACAACTAACACCACTTCAAAAAGTGAACAGGGAAAGATCCTTTTTTCTTCAATTTCTTGATCTTTTCTTTTGTAACAATCAGGTAATAATCATCTATAAAAGCCATCACAATACTCCTATATGAAGCGGCTTTGTTGACATCCCATATGCGATCTATAACTCCTTTCCATTCATGTAGAAGAGTGTTCATGAAAAATCGCACCATCTCAGACTGTGGCATGGGACGACCATTCCATATGACCTTTTGTATCTTCCCGTTGACTTCAAGAACATGATCAATTAAGTCACCACTCTCCCATCGATAATCAGTTAGCTCAGCTATCAACTTAGAAAGCCTTTCCTTTTTTTTATCGGTAATTATGCGAATAGGCGTGCATAATTGAAGAGCAGCCATTGTTCCTGCAACAAATGCAGAACAAATAAGGGATTACATATAATCCACATAGACTTAATTGGGAAAAAAGAAACAAATCCTTTTTTTTTTTTTGGGTCAACGGTCAACGGTCGGACCGGTCGGCTGGTCGGGCCGGTCGCCCGGTTGGACCGGTCTCCCGATCGGGCCGGTTGGACGAACCGACCGGCACGTGCCATGCACGTGCCTGGCTGACGTCACGATAACGTCAGCCGGCTCGTGCGTAGCACGCACCAGGGGCCGAAACGGCGCGCCGTTTCGCGCGTGCGTGCATCGCACGCACGTGCACCGCACGCGCCTGGGCTGAGACGGGACATCCGACGCGCCGTTTCGCGCAGGGAACTGAGTCGGCCCGTGCGTTGCACGCGCGGATGACCCCCGTGCGTTCCGGCAGCGCGTGGCGGCGCGTCCAACGGCCTCCGGCGGCGATCCGCGACTCATTTTTCTCGTATCGACGAGAGCTTCATCCCTGCACTATCAAAAACGAATTTCGACTTGCACAAAATGACGAAACACGGCGAACAGTAGGCGGGTATCGGGTTTTTCCGTCCCCGATCGACCAAAAATGTTTTTTCTCGAATTTTTGACCAAAAATTAATCAAAAGCAATAAAAAGGGGTCGGGAAACATGGACAGGGCTCTAATACCAATGTTGGGAATTTCCGATTCCCGGGAAACAGATTCAACACTAAACCGAATCGCTAAAACAAAGCGGAAGACGAACCCAAGAACAAACAGTCATGAATCACCGATCAAAAGCACACCACGGGATCGAGCGTACCTTTTGTCCACAGACTAAACACCGACGTTGCGATTCGAGGAGGAAATCGGATACTGTTCTTCAAAATCAAATTATTTTCTTCGCTTAGGGAGATAAGCGATGTGCAAGTGACGTTGTTCTTCAAGGAATGTTGTTACGTTGATTTTGAGGAGAGTGAGAGAAGAAAAAGAAACAACGTACGTAACCTGAAAAAATACGTTCCTTCTCAATCCTCATCCGGATCATACTCAGGATCATCAAGATCCTCCACTGACTCCTCTGAATCGCACCTCGTCCTCTTCAGGTTCCTCCTCTACCGACTCCTCCTCAGCTATTCCCCACTCCTCGTCCTCCTCCGGTCCTTCCACTTCTTGTTCCACGATCTCACCTTCCTCTATCTCAAAATTTTCATCCTCTACAATGAATATTGCGGAAGTCGGCTCGCTCCCAAGTGTAGGATCTCTGGCATCATCTACGCCTCCACCATCGGGGTCTACAGTCCCCTCACCAAAAGCTTTCTCCAGGATGGGGTGAGATATATTTTCTTCAAGGATGGGACCCATTCTTCGTCCATCAAAATAGTAGTTATACCAAGACTAATACTCATGGGGCATTAGGTTGTCCTAGCCGACATCAACCCACATCGTCAACTCAATTAAAACATATTCCAACCCTATTGAATGAGGATGAACGTGGAAGTGAGTTTCTTTCTCGGTGATGTTCATTGGAATGCCAAACTGCTCTAGAGGAGGGGGAAGTACCGGTGCTGCCATCTAGGGGCCTGAAATTGGTTATACAATAACCAATGAGACTACGTCTCAGCGAGTTCTACCCCCTAAGATTCGATTAGGAAACCAATACACTACATGGTTGCCTAAGCACAGCACGAGTCAGAAGACTTACCTTGGCATTAGTCCCAACCTGCAATTCAAGGTTATACACGTACGCCTCATATATTGCATCAAACAATCAATCAATTCACGACAATCGGATCAAATCATTGATCAATCGACCTAGTCGGTTACATGTCAGTCGGACTATCTCTAGGTCATTTCCAATCACCAAATCACATGTACTCTCTCGGGCGCCATTTTTGCCAAATGACATACCATCACTGACCCCGTGCGTTCTTTAAGGCGCCGTTTTCACCAGTGATGTCCTCAATCACCGAACCACGTGTCATTTCTAGGGCGCTGTTTTTGCCAAGGTGATGTATGTAATAGACAATAATCGTGCGTTCTTTAAGGCATCGTTCTTGCCAGTGATATCTTTAATCACTGAACCACGTATGTCCATAATGATGCATGTAATAGACAGCAGTCGTGCGTTCTTTAAGGCGCCGTTTTCGCCAGTGATATCCTTAATCACCGAACCACGTATGTCCAATACATCGTACTTGATTGGTCTCAGCCAACAGTATTCCAGTTCACTCTTATGATTCTCTCCACTTTACAACTCATCAAAGCATTACTAATGCTATCTTGGCCATCTACCAATCAATCATTCAATTTCACTCAATTTAGGATAAATTCCTAAAATATCACAATCAATTCAATTCCACGCAACGTAGAGCTCAAATAATTAAATGGACTGTACCACGACAATCAGAGTCAGTCGTCGGTTATCCCCGTCTTATTTCTGAAAAATAATTAAATAATTATTAAAAATTAATTATTAAATACCAATAAATCCAACTTAGGCCCGAATTGCCTAATTGGAGCCCGAAACGGGTCAGAAAAAATACCGAGATGCATTCAATAAATAATAGCACATGTCTATTTGCTAATTGCACAATCAAATTACCTAACATGCATTACAATTAATTAATAATCACTAATATACTCTAATCTAACCACCTAACCCTACTTAATTAACACTAATCAACCCTTAAGCATCATTAATCTACTAATAAAGGATTAGTGAGTTAAACTCACCGGAATAACGCGCGAGTTGGATCTCACCGACGGGAACGACACGAGGATTGTTTCTTCCCAAAGCAGGCCTCAGGTTTGGGGCCCGAAAACTTCTCAAAGCAGCCCAAACAAGTGGCTGGAAACCCACTTCCCAGCTTCTATTTTGGGGCCGGTTGAGAGCTGAACAGCAACTAGGAGGGCGAGCAAGGGCCGGCAGCAGCGAGGTAGGGGTCTGGCGGAGTTGGACGACGGTCTACGGTGGCTGCAAGAGCTTCGGCTGGGCCTGCTGGGTGGCAAAATGGCGAGATGGAGCTGCTAGAGCGGCGAGCTGGCGAGCTGGCGAAGAGGGACAAATGGCGTGCACGGCTAGGCGGGGTGGAGGTGAACGATGGCAAGTAGCACGGCTGGTGGCGACGGTATGGCGACGGCTGCAGCTTCTTTCCCCTTTGGTTGCTAGGTGAAAATGGAGAAGTAGAGGAGAGAGAGGTGGTTAAGGGGCGGTGGTGTGTGGTTGGTGCGGGGCAGGGAGTGGCGAGGCAGTGTGGACGTGCGACGGTGGCGTCCAAGCGGCAATGGTGCTAGCTTCTCCTCTGCCAGTCTCTTGCTCTTCAAGCAGCGGTAATGGAGGGTAGGAAGGAGGCCGTTGCACAGTTGAGGGAAGAGGGAGAGGAAGAGAGAGAGAGAGAGAGAGAGATGGGCCCCTTTGGCAAGCTTTTCCACAAGATTGTCCCCCCTCAACCTCATCCATTGTAAGGCTGTCTTCCACCAATTCTTTGCAGCCTAAATTGCCCTCATCTAGAAGGTTTAAGAGGTCCAAATGTTAGGTCCTATGGGGTGCTACGAATTTCTTAGCAAAAGGCTTCAATTGCACATCAATTCTCTCTTATTCACTCTCATTTGGCCTCGATCAATTCAATCGACACTTCAATGCCTCAATTGCTATTTTTCCTCACCCAAGAATCCATCTTGCACCTCAATTTTGTGACCAAAAACACTCCCCGCCCTTGTTTGCACAAAACGGTCCTAAACCAACTTTTTCCAAAAAGTCTCGGTTGTCAGAAAAATCTTCTGAGATTGGGTCGATACTCCTATAATTATTGTGACATGACAGAGTCTTCAATTTCTGAAATTGGACTTGAATTGACGGGTAATTTCCATTCGACGCGTTTTTAGCGTGACCTAAATTACAAAGTAGTTTTCAAAACTTTTTAGGGCAATTGACCTGTGGTCGATTTTCTTCGAACCACTGTGAACCCACTCGACTCAATGGCGACTCTTGATTGTCGTGAAAATCTCGAGGATTCAATTACAAGTACATGATACCAAAACGATAGTGAAATCAAATTAGTGTCAGTCGATGAGAATTTCCCAATTTAGTGGAGTCACCCACGATTGGCCACACATTTCAGTTGAACCGACCTATCTCTGATCTCAAATCGATTTTTAACTATGCCGTAATAGCCTCTAAAGATGAGCACGGTCGAGAAGCCGATTCGTGGTTGAATTCTCTAGTCTATTTGCCTTAAAGTCCCTAATAGCTTTCCTGAATAGTCTAGTTATCTCGAGAGTGATCAGCTCTAAGAATAGCCCTATAGGAGCGTCAATGAAATACCTGATTTGTTCAGTAGAAGACATAATTGAAAATCTGGGATGTCACAAATATAGTGCCTCGGTCAATTTTTGCTAGAAATTACTGATATGGCAGTCCAATTATCACCAGTCATCCAACATGGCAAACAATAAATGCACCTCTTTTTAAATTCTAGAGGAAATGATGGATTTTGGATTTTAAAAAAGAGGCATATGTTGACACCAATAATATACCAACTGTTAAAATCAAGAAAAAGCATGCCCTCTCTATGAGAGCGATGTTTGGTCAAAGCAAAATCATCAATGAACAAGCAGTTGGCAACTAGAAGGAAATCGATAATTCACCAATAGTCATCAATAGTAAATAGTACAGAGACAATCAGCAAAAGCATTCACCAGTCTATGACTTGAAGAGGTTATCGAAGAACCATCAATAGCTATCGATACCAAACTATTGCAGATTTGGGTAAGTGCTAAAGCAATGTCATTTACAAACAAAGCAAAGGTTAGCCAAAACCTTAGTCGAACACAACTATGCATCAAGGCAAGCACATGGCTGCTAGGTGATTGTAATATAATCTAAGATTTGTAATTTTTTGTGGATAACCATTACTAAATTATGGGAGATCATGTCTAGAATTTCTAACTGCTTAGTAATAACTATAGATAGTACTAGGATGTTATTCATATATTAAAAATCCACTAACTTCTTGCAAATAATTGCTGATGGTGAGATAAACCCACGTTGTGATCATTGTACTAGCCATATGAATCAATCACAGAACATTTTGTTCTTTACATGTTTATTTTCCTCTTTTAAGTTTCCAGCCAATTTACCTTCTAGCACTTCAGATTTCCCGTACCCTTTACCTCCACGCATCTTAATTTCCAATATTTGTATTTCAATTCCTTTACTTTTATAGCCACCTACATTCCTATCCAAAATCAGTCAAGAATTCATTTTTCATTAAATTTCATAATTCCATCCTTTTTAAAGATTTTCACCTTTTTGCGAAACAATATAGTGCAAAATTCTTAACATTTAAATCCCATTGTCAATCCAACTCGGTGATATTTCAGTCCTTGCGCTCAGCCATGATAAATAAGTCTATGGAACTTCGTCCATATCTCTGTGATGTCTCCACTGTATTTCCAACTAAACAAATTAATTTTAGTCGTTCTTTTCAACCTTAAAGCTCCACCGAAAGCTCCGACCAGCTGCTGGGTGGTCGGTGGAGCTTTTTGACTCCAGTGGTTTGCATATTGCCTAACCTCTCTTTCACATAAACTCACCTTCATCCTCCCCGGTTTCTCGGTATTTTCTTCGTACTGAGAGCAATCGCAAAGCCAAATCGCCTGTCCTTGAGAAGCGGCGTTCGATCTTCTTTCATGTCAATATTTTTTGTTGGTACAGTTGGACGAGTTTAACAGAATGACTTGATTGAATCAATTTGATAAGTTTTATTATTCGATTGCACTTTTTGAAAGTTTTAAGACTCAATTATACTTTCGTGACAAACTTTAGAACTTCCAATACACTTACTTCTAATAAGTATAGATAGTACAATGATGAAATATAAAAACCCACGTTGTGATCATTGTGCTAGTGCTGTGCAATCAACATTAGAATATTTTATTCTTTACATGTTTATTTTCCTCTTTAAATTTCCTGCAAATTTACCTTGTAGCACTTTAAATTTCTCATGCCCTTTACCTATCTTGCATCTTTTAATTTCCATTAGGTGCAGTTCAATTCCTTTATGTTTATAGTCACTTAGGCGCGTATGATAACCATTCTATTTCTTTTTTTTTTTATCTATATTTTTATTTTTGGGAATAGATTTGGAACATAATTCCGTTTGGTAATGCAATTTCATTTTTTTTATTTGTAGAACAAATTTTTAGTCCATAAATACATTTGAAATAGAAATAAGAAGTAAAAATATTATACTTTTCTATTTCTGAAACAAAAATGAAAAATTAAAACTCTTCTCATCGCTCGCCCTCGCTACTAGCCCCTAGCCGCCGCTAAAGGTGATCAGTTCTCAGTCCAATCCAGTGCCACTTAAAAATCAAGAACCGGACCAAGAGAATCAATTCCCAATTTTTGGAACCGAGGACCAAACCGGACGTCTTAGGTCTGATCCCATCGAACTGATCACTTAGCAAAAAAAAATTTTAAATTTTAAAAAAAATACTAGAGTTGTTACTATTTTAGAGTTTATTGCTATTTTTAAGAAATTAAAAAATATTTTAAAAAAAAAGAGTCGGTTTGGTCCAGTCCGGTTCCCCCTATAATCGGGAACTGAACTGAAAATCATTGGTTCCATTTTTATGGAATCAGGAATCGGACCAAACTGGCCGGTCTGATCTGGACCAAGCGGTTCCCAATTTGAGCAGTTCGACATGCTCACCCCTAGTTGCCGTCGCCGACTGCCCACTAGGGAGAAACTTTCTGTCGTTATCAAACGAGTATTTTTGCTCAGAAACTTATTCAATAAATAGAAAAAAAAATCGGTTTCCAGCTAGAAATAGATTTCTGGAAGTGCAGAATGGTTATTATTCGCACTCTTACTTTCCTGTCCAAAATCAACTAAGAAATCATTTTTCATTAAAGTTCATAAATTCCATCCTTTTTATTCTTAACATTTAAATACCATTGTCAATCCCAACCTATGAAGCACAGACATGTTTTGGAACCTTCCATGTCGTGTCGGACACGTGTTGGGGTGTCCGACACGCTAGGACACGCGGTCCACACATGTAAGATTTTCCAACATGTGGTTAACTCTTCTCGACACACTACAACTCGCGTGTCCAGAATTGCAAGAGGCTGGGTTTCTGGAGTGGGTCTGCAAGTGTGAAGGGAGAGTGAATCATTGTACAAGGTGATGGAGGGTGGAGACAAGGGCAAGGGAGGGGAAGCGAGGCTATGAAGGCGAGGCTGTAGCAGTGAGGCCGTGACGGTGAGGCCGCAACTGTAAGAGAGGGCTGGAGGTAGAGAGAACGAGGCGACCGAGAGGGCCACAACTACGATGCCGCAACAGAGGGTTGGAGACAAGGCTACGACCGCAAAGGAGGGAGGGCCAAACGCAAGCAGCGAGTGACTGCGTTGAGGCAACCAAGAGAGGGTACGGATTGAGAGGAAGAGGATCGTGCAATGAGGAGGAGGAAGTGGCTAACGTTTTCTGGGGGTTTTCAAGGTTGCTCTTTTTGCTTTAGGAAGAAGAGTAGAAAAAAGATAAAGAATAGGGATGCCGTGCAAGGAGAAGGAGCCTAGAAGGAGGAGGAGGCGGCTAGGGTTTAGGTTTCCACGGAAGGGCAGGTAAAAAAAATTGGGGGTGCCATGGAGGAGGAGCCTAGGAGGAGGAGGCAGCTAGGATTTGGGTTTCCAAAGAAGGGCAGAAAAAAAATTAAAAAATGGGGTGGCGTGCAAGGAGGAGCCTAGGAGGAAGAGTAGGTGGCTAGGGTTTGGGTTTTCAAGGAAGAGCAGGAACAAAAAATTAAAAATGATAGTGCCATGAAGAGCAAAAAAAAAAATTAAATGGGGATGCCTGTCCAATTTGACGGGATTTGTCTTTTTTTTTTTCTTTTCCTTTTTGGAGGGGGGAGGGTGGAGGGTAATTTTAAGAAAAAAGATGAATAATGTTGAATAATGATAAATTCTTATCACCGTTAAAGATCACAAATTTATTTAAATAGTTGACTCTACTCTTTACTTTTGAATTATATAAAAATATTTATATATTATATAATGTGTCCCAACATGTCCCAACGTGTCAGAATTCTTTATTTTTGAGAAATGACGTGTCGACGTGTCGTGTCGTATCGTGTGTCGTGTGTCCATGTTGATGCTACATAAATCCTAGCTTGGTGATATTTGATGCTTGCGCTTGGCCACGATAGCCAAGTTTATGAAATATCGTCAATATTTCTGTGATGTTTCCGTGATATTTCCAACTTTACAAATAATTTTAGTTGGTCTTTTCAACCCCAATGCTCCGACCAGAAGCTGGGTGGTCAATGGGGCTTTTTCACTTTAGTGGTTTGCATACTTTATTTCCTAACCTCTCTTTCCCAGAAACTCACCTTCATCCTCCCCCGGTTCTTGATGTTTTCTTCATATTGAGAGTAATGTCCTTGAGAAGCGTTAGCCGATCTTCTTTCACTAAATCTTTATCTGCCGCAAACTGGACACCATCGAGGCGTCGCTTTAATCACTGTCTGAATTCCGTCGTGCTAGTCTAAGTCCCTATTTGGCTTATTTTCCAAGGTTTGTTTCATGGGTTCGTGTTTTGAACTCTCCTTAAAGGCTTGAACTCAAGTTAAGGATAATTGGCAGGGTCCTGAGACAGCCGACGAGAATGAAGAAAAGCCGGAGGAGCTCAGAGGCAATCCAGAGCGTGGAAGATGTGCCAGCAAGATATGAGTACGACGTGTTTTTGAGTTTTAGGGGACCAGACACACGCAGCAATTTTACCGATTGCCTTTACTATAGATTGAGACACGCTGGAGTCCATGTCTTCCTAGACAATGAAGAACTCCGAGTTGGCAAAGAAATCAGTGGAGAGCTTTTGAAAGCGCTCGACAAGTCTCAGATCTACATTCCTATCTTCTCTCAGAACTACGCTACCAGTTCGTGGTGTCTTCGTGAGGTTGCCCACATGGTTGAAGGCACCTCAAAGTCAAAGGGGAAGAAAGAGATACTCCCCATCTTTTATGATGTGGACCCTGACGACATTAAGCTCAAAACTAATTTGTACAGAAAAGCCTTACCCAAGCACAAGAAAAAGTTTGGCTCCGATGCATTGAAGCGGTGGGAGGATGCTCTTGTACAGGTTGCACATCTAAAGGGATGGGAACTCAAAGGGAAAGGGTAATTTCCTCAGCCTTATGGTTATCATTAATAAGCGCAATAGTTACACTTCTCATTTGAAGAAACTTTATCATTCCAAATTTTAAGAATTAAAGACATTTTTTTCATTTGAAATTTGGATTAGAAGTTATGACAGCTACAGCGGACAGAAATGATGTCGGATCCGGCAAAATAGCCAAAGAGAAAAAAAATGACAGATGACAGATGACAGATGAAATGTATACTCAGCAGTGAGGACTCACTCGAGGAAAAGAAAAGACTAGGGCAAAAAAAGGGTCCACTTTGATCCAATTTATGAAAAAATTCAGATGACTCTTACTTGAATGAACTATACCTGAATCCGGTCCGATTACCAGTCCGATAGGTCTAGGGAGAACTCACCAAATGAAATCTGTTCAGTTTCTTTCGTCAAAAATAGAACTTGTTTACTTAGAAAACAATGAAACAGTTTCACCGATCAAGAATCTGTTGCATTTTTTTAGATTTTGCTTAAGACACCGAATTTATCTTTGTTTTATCTCTGACTCAACTCCTATATGAACAGAATCCTGCAAATTTAGCTCAATAATACACGCACTTTGGATTTTATGTCACTGCATGTTGGTTGATTTAAGCATAATGAAGAAAATAGTACCTTACCAAGTTTTCTGAATCTTACTCTGTCCATTCCATCAAGAATATCTCCTTCACATGGATCAGCTCTCGCATTACCTTAAGCATCTCCAATACATCAAATTAAGACATTCCATGAAATCTCAATGCCCATATTAACTGATGATAACCCTTAATTTTTGTCATAGTAACCGAAATGATTGACTTATTTTTACCATATGGTCCCAAAAGACCCAAAGATTATCATATCTGGAAGACATTTATACCGTTTTCTCTAATGTTATTGACAAAAACAAAAATTTCCTGCTTGCTGCAGCCAAGGAGAACTAATTGAATTGGTTGTTGGAGAGGTATTGTGTAAACTTAATGCCAGAAATGTGGATGTACCTGAATATTGGGTTGAAGATCATCGTCAGATAGAAGACATATTAAAAAAGTTGGAAGTTAACTCTAATGGTGTACGTTTCCTTGGTATTCATGGAATAGGTGGCATCGGTAAAACAGTGCTTGCAAAGGTTGTGTTCAACAAAATATCTTCTCATTTTGACGGTGTTTGTTTCCTCAACGACGTTCGAGAATCATCACAACATGGTCTCATAAACGTGCAAAAAAAGTTATTATCAAGTTTTGTGGGTTCTGTGATTACTGAGCATATTAAAAACATTGGAGATGGGATGATTTTGATCAAGAGAGTATGTCATACTAAAAAAGTCCTCATTGTTCTAGATGATCTAGACAAGCAAGAGCAACTCAAAAAGCTAGCCGGAAAATCAAATTGGTTTGGTTCAGGCAGTAGGATCATCTTCACCACTAGAAACTTAGAGGTCTTGATGACTCAAGTGGAATCATATAGTGAAGAGGTCCTAAATCAACCCGAAGGAATTTTGGCTTATGAAGTTCAAGAAATGGAATTTGGTAGAGCACTTAAATTATTTTGTAAGCATGCATTCAAGAGAGACTTTCCGCTAGAAGGATGCGATCACCTTGCAAAAAAAATTGTCTGTAGAGTGGGTATGCTTCCATTGGCTGTTGAGGTGATAGGTTCATTTCTTTATTGCCATGACTCTGCCGTGGGGCAATATTTTGATAAAAGAAAGCTATGGGAAGACACGTTGAAGCAATTAGATGAAGGTCCTTTTAAGGATGTCCGAGATGCATTAATGATAAGTTATAAAGGACTGGAGGATAAGCAAAAAAAAGTATTTTTGGATATTGCTTGCTTTTTCACCAACGAGGACCAAACGTATCCATTAATCATGTGGGATGACTGTAATTACCATGCTTACAGTGCAATTAGTGTCCTCCTCCTACGGTCCTTGATAAAAATTGTGCATGATAATAAATTTTGGATGCATGATCAGGTTCGAGATCTAGGAAGAAGCATCATCCTCAAAGAGCATCCTTGCAAAATTAGTAGGGTGTGGATTCATGAGGATGCTGTAAAATTGCTCGAGAAAAAAGAGGTAAAATGGAAGATTATATCACATAATTTATTTTTTGGAGGAGAAACTTGTTGGATTTTATTCTTTTACTTTATAGTTTGCTTTGTTCAGCTTTCCATTTGTCTTGCGAGTAAGATAGCTCTCTCACAAACGTTTGGGTCAAAAGGTCTTGTAAATTGGTGGAGAGAGACTATAAAGATTGCTTTGTAGTTAGCTTCGTTTTATAGATTTTGTATAATAGAAAAAATATTCTGGAGATTCTGAAACAACGCCGTTTTCATTGGAAGCTGAAAATTTTCATTAATGGTGGTGAACGAAAACATGCAAGTCTACTTGCGGGGAAAAGGCGTTTGCCATGGGAGGTTAACTGTTGTAGAATTGTTTACTAGTGTCCATATGCCTCCTCTATGTAGAGCTCTGTAACAGTGTTAAGTATTGTGCTCTCAATTAATCTTGTGTCATGTTGGCAGAGAAATCAAGAAGTAGAAGCACTAAGCCTGATTTGCGATGGCTACAGCCAAAACATTGTACTTGATGAATTAGTTGTTCTCGCAAATAGAGGGCTCCTCCCAGTTGAAGTTGGAGGCAATGGTTTTCGGTGCAAATTGGAGAATCATCTTTTCATGCTATTTTGGTCTTTTGGGAAACTGAGTTATAGTGATTTTTTTGTGAAGAATTTTCATTTGGCTAGCTTAATCAAGCTACACCTTATAGAAAATGTTTCCTTTGATGTATGGAGCCAATTCCAGGTACGCCTTTCTCTATTTATTGTACTAAGAGACCAAGAAGAGCATTGGATGGGTTAGGAATCCATGTCTTCTTTCTTTCTATCTTCACCATCACATGAATCTAGGAACATAAAATTATTTTGCAGGGTAACATCTAGCATTGACAACAACAGGCTAGATGCATTAAAAAGGGAAGAAGAAGCTATAGAATCACATCATTTTGATTAAATCGTATATCTTACTGTATGACTTCCAAATCATCTAGACTGAATAAACCCATTTTTTGATAAATTTCTTCTTCAATTATCCCATTTCTAACTTTTGTTTCTGACATGCTTCCTTTCTTTGTTGTGCTCTCAATTAATTATAAGTGTTTTTTGGCAGAGAAATGAAGATGTAAAAGCACCAAACCTAACTTCCGATGGCTACAACCAGAATATTGTACCTGAAGAATTAGCTGCTCTACCAGATCTAAGGTTCCTCCGAGTTAAAGGCATTGAATTTTTTGGCAACTTTGAGAATCTTGTTTTGAAGTTACGCTGGCTTTCTTGGGAAGTGACACATAATAACTTTTATGCGGAGAATTTTCATTTTGCTAACTTGGTCGTGCTAGACCTTTCAAGGAGCAACATTGAAGATGACTGGGGTGGATGGAGACAACTCCAAGTACACCTTTTTATATTCTATCATACTGAAAGACCAAGAAGAGCATTGTATGGGTAGAGAATCCACGTTCTCTTTCTTTCTATCTTCACCAATCATCTATGCATTTTATATCCTCGTTTCACATTCTCCTAGTCTCACGTGAATCTAGGAACATAAATCATTTCACAGGAGTAACTTCTAGCATTGACAACAACCGGCTAGATGCATTAAAAAAAGAAGCGGAAGCCATAGAATCACATCATTTTAATTAAATTGTATGTATTATTGTATGACTTCCAAGTCATCTAGACTAAGCAAACCCACTTTTTGATATATTTTTTCTTCAATTATCCCATTTCTAACTTCTTTTCTTGAACTTTATCTTTTTTGACAAACTTGTCAGCAATTGCATCATGATCTATTTCAATCTTTTAACGTTTTCATCTTCATCAAGTAGTTCTCTTTGCAATTACATAAAATTATGTTGAGTTATGTTGGGTGATCTTGAGCTTCTCTCTCATTCCAAAAACTAACTCAAAAGGTAAGACTTTCCCTTTTCACAATCGATGTGGGATAAACTCTAACAATCTCCCCGTCGAGGCTTAGTATGAAGCATCAACAACCCTCTCTAAGTGAATGTTGGGTCTAAATTTGTTGGTAACCTAAGCTCTAATACCAGATTGGTTGATTTTGGATCTCTCTCACCCCAAAGCTTAAGGAGTGAGATTTTCCCTTATACTTATGAATTGATTACCAATCTCTTGTACAACCGATATGGGATAAACCTCAATAAATTATGAAAGTGAGGATACTTAGTTTAACATTCCCTCCAGATATGTACACTTGGATGATTGATGTGTTTCATTCTTATTAATTCAATTCCTTTTCCAGCAGATAACAAAAAAACTGAAAGTTTTGGATTTAGCGAGTTGCACAAAGTTGACAAGGACACCGGACTTCACTAACTTCATGTCTTTGGAGATCCTAAATCTTGCTGGGTGTGTCAAGTTGATCACAATTGACCACTCCATTTGTAAGCTTGAATTCCTGGAAACTTTGAATATTAAGGGGTGTAAGTCTCTTGGGAAGTTGCCCGAAGAAATTGGTTCTCTACCTTCCTTGATGCGGATCGTTACGGACCTACGTACTGGATTCAAAGGACGTACTGGATTCAAAGGACATATCGAAACGCTCGAGGAGCAGATATTTATGCTAGAGACACAAGTAACGTGTCTTACTCAAATAAACCACTTGCTCGCTGTGGGGCCCAGCCAATATAAAAATAAAAGAAAAAAAATGGAAGGCAAAGTCAAAATGCAAAAGAAGAAAGAAAGAAGGGTTGTCCTTCGTGGAGAGAGAAGGAGAAGAGACAAGAGAGTGCTCACCGAGAGAGCACGTTGAGAAGGAAAAAAGAGGGCAAAGCTTTGTGGTACCCGATTCGAAGGACAGGTGATTAGGGTTTATTGTTGTATTGTTGATGTTGAGCCTCTTATACGTGACTAGAGAAAATCATTTGTGTATCCTAATAATCTTGATCATTACTTGAAGTTTGTACGTAATCTGTGATTTTTCCCTCATTGAGTTTTCTATGTAAAATCTTAGCGTGATTGTTGCCGCATTTGTCTCCTTATTATTTTGGAATTATATTTGTAGTACTTTAGCTAGTACGTCCATGATGGGGTGCAATAGGAACGCACCGTTTGGCCTATGATGGAGTGCAATTGGAACGCACCGTTTGGACTTGATAAGCTACGATGGAAAGGCACCTCTTTTAAAGGGTATGAAGGGTGTCGTATATAAGTCTTGTGTAGACAACCATTGGCATTGGTTGGCAAATCACTTGCACCAAAATTTCTCTCCTTTTCCATCAAAGACGAAGAAGGCATTCCATTTCATGCTTTACAAGAACGGTTTGCATTTACGCTGTGGAAATCGGGTGCTTTCCTTGTGATTGCATTCAGACCAAAGTGAAGTAATTTTGTTCGTGATTCATCCGCAATTCAACGTTCGTTCCAGGGTTGATTGTTGCTTGCGCATCGGATAAATGTAAGTCGTCTTCCACCGACTTGAATTCCAACATTGGTATCAGAGCCTGGTCGTGGTTTCTACCTTGTTTTTCATTGAATTTTTTAGTTTACCATTTGATATCGAGATCAAGAGTATGATATCTACCCTGGTTGGATGTTTATTAATCGAAATTGATATATGAATCATCGAAAAATCGAACCAAAGCGAAGAACGGGTTCGGGGTCGCGTGCATCCGTGCGATTTTGGCCAATTTTCGAAATATTTTTTTGGCCAAAATCAACTTTTGAATATACAAGGTGAAAGAACTCGTCGAGACAAGTCCGACAGTGGTTCAAGCGCGACCGGAGGAGGCCGGACGCGCCCACACGCGCGACCAAAAGCCGCTGCGCATGGGCCTCACGCGCTTGACGTGCTAGGGACGCCAGCACGTGCGCAACACGCGCCGGTCGGTGAACCGACGCATGCGCGTCACGCGCGCGTCGCGCGAAGCGACGCAACGCTTCCTGACATCACAAATGACGTCATCCAACGATCGGTAACCGCTAGGATGACATCATTGATGACGTCAGCGCCGGCAGTAGTTGGCCGGCCGGCGACCCGACCCGACCTGACATGACCGGCGACCCGACCTGCCCAGTGACCCGACCTGACCCATTAACCCGACCGGCGATCCGACCCGACCTGTTGACCGGATCCGACCCGACCCATTGACCATTGACTGGTCAACGGTCGGACCGGCCAAGAGCCTTTGGGCTCGCTGGCGCGTGCGCCACACGCGTTGCACACTCAGGCGGCGCATTGGGGCGCGTGCGAGCTCCGATTGGAGCGTGGTCGGTGGCGTTTGGTTCGTATGGATGCCCTCTACACTGTGGTATAATTATTTTTCAATTTTGAATTTTATAAATGTATGAAAATGTGTAAGGAACCCTAAGTACGCGATTTTTTGGTGGTTTAATTGCACTATTCATTCCTTTTTGGCTTGTATTTTCTTATGCTTTAGGAAATACAGTAGCTAGCCTATATGGAAGTGATGTCATATATGCTGTGTAGAGTTTGGTTCGATGATAGCATGTATTTAGTTTAATATACTTGCTATTTACTAGTTCCATGAAAATTCGAACAATGGTAGGAAATCCTTATTTTTCCGTTAGATCTTGAATTGCGGATTTGATTGTAGTTGTAGCATGATTATTTTTTTTTTGTACATTGGTTTATATCATGCTATGCTTTTGTGTTAATGGAAAAATGTAGAAATTACATGAGGTCATGTAATTATTTTTCCTAGTGGGAGTTCGTAGGTTGGCAAAATTCGAAGGAGTTCTCACCTAGAACTTAAAATTTGCGCAAATTAAACTAATTAATGATAATAGAACAATTGTACATAGAAGTTGATTGGGAACATAGTGAACTTTTGTTTCTATGTCTTCTGTTGAATTATCATTAATTTAGTTTGTTTTGCTGCAAATTAAATACGTGTGTTACTCTGAAAAATGTGATAGTATTGATTATGCGTCTATTATGTCAATGTGTTATAGCAATTGATTATGGCATCGGCATCCAAGACCATTGTGGCTGACCTCAATAAGGGTGAGAAGCTGAACGGTGACAATTATGATATTTGGCACCGAAAGGTTCAGTACATCCTTGAGGAGCAAGAGGTTTTGAAAACCCTCAACCACACCATGGATGAACTTGAGCATGGAACTTCAGCTCAATACAGGAGAGATCTAGAAGCTTATCAAGCTTGGAAAAAGAAGAATAGCATTGCTCGCATCACGTTGCTGAGCTGTATGCAAGATGATCTGATGTGTGAGTTTGAAAGTTATGATAAATCTCAGACAATGTGGGTTGCCTTGAAAGATAAGTTTGGGGGTACATCTACCACTAAGCTGAGGAGACTCACCATCAAGTTTGACACATACCGAAAGCGCCCAAATATAACGATGAGGCAGCACCTTCGGGAGATGTCAAATATGATTCGTGAGCTGAAGTCGGCAAGTCACTCCCTTACTGATGAACAGCAAGTTCAGGCTGTTATAAGGTCTCTTCCTGACAATTGGGAGCATATGAAGATCAATATGACACATAATGAGAATATTGTCACTTTTGATGATATAGCGCGTCATTTGGAATTAGAGGATGAGCACTTAAAGGCTGCAAGATCCTCTACTCATGCTTATGTTGCTGAATCGAGTTCGCGCAAAGTTTCGGGCTTCAAGCGCAAAAGGAATTCTCAATTCAACAACAAAGGGAAGAAGATTGATCAGGCACCTAAAAGGGCTAAGACCTTCTAACGCAAAAAGCGTGGTGGGAAGAAGGACAAGGCCAAGATGAAGTGCTACAAATGTGGCAAGATGGGTCACTTTGCTCGTGAATGCATTGAGCCGAAAGAGGTACCCTATTACTCCATTACTTTAAGTAATAATTTTATTTCTAGTACTGTAATGCTTGCTAAATCTCATCCAATGTGGACTGTAGACTCAGGAGCAACAGACCATGTAGCTAGAGACCAAGAAGCATTTGTGGAGTATCGCCGAATACAGCCTGGAAGAAGATAGATATATGTTGGGAATAACTCAAGAGTTGAAGTGAAGGGTATTGGCACATGTAAATTAATTTTACGTGGTGGTCGAAGCCTATTCCTACATGATGTCCTCTATGCTCCGGATATTCGACGAAACTTGGTCTCCATAGTTGTTCTTCTTAGCCTTGGTTATGTATTAAATTTTCATGGTGATTGTGTTGACATTTTGTATGGAATGGTTTATTATGGTTCAGGTCATGTATCGAATGGTTTTATGGTGTTAAACATTGACTATGATCAATACAATGTTAATGTTAATGGTTGTTTTTCTTTAATTGCATCTTCTAGTAATGTTGAGATTGATGCAAGTACTTGGCATGCTAGATTAGGTCATATTGGGTTGCAAAGAATGCAAAGATTAGCTAGAGAAGGCCTTTTAGGGTCACTCACTAATGTTGATCTACCCGTATGTGAACATTGTCTAGCGGGAAAAGCAACTAGAAAACCATTCGATAAAGGAACTAGAGCTGAATTTTCATTGCAACTCATACATTTTGACATTTGTGGTCCTTTGAATGTGAGGGTGAGGCATGGAGCCTCATATTTCATTACTTCCATAGATGACTTCATGCGTTTCGGTTATGTCTTTCTGATCTCCCATAAGTCAGAAGCATTAGACTGCTTTAGATTATATATAATGATGGTAGAGAATCAGTTGAACAAAACAATAAAGGCATTGAGAACCGATCGCGGACGTGAGTATCTATCGGAGCAATTCAAGGCTCTTTGTGATGAAAAAGGAATTGTACGGCAATTGACTATTCCTAGTATTCCACAACAAAATGGGGTAGCTAAGAGAAGGAATAGAACCCTATTGGAAATGGTTAGGTCTATGATGGCGCAAGCAAATTTACCTATCTCCTTTTGGGGAGATGCGTTATTGACTGCTGCCTGTGTACTTAACCGAGTGCCCTCAAAATCGGTCACTTCCACCCCTTATGAATTATGGACTGGTAGGAAACCAGACTTGAGTATTCTACATCCATGGGGATGTGCAGCTTATGTTCATGAATCTTCCCATAAATATGGCAAATTAGGTCCTAGAGGGAAGAAATGTATCTTTATAAGATATTATAAACACTCCAAAGGATATGTGTTCATAGGTGAACAAACTGATGGGAGTGTGACCGAAATGGAGTCACGAGATGTCACATTCTTGGAGAACGATTTTCCTAGTAGAGGTGAGATTGATAAGGATTTCCAATTATATGAGATGGAAGATCCTAATAACACACCCAATAATGTTGTAGAGGGAAATGAAGATTTACCTCAACATGCAAGACCTAGTGGGAGTGTTGCATCGTTTGGCGAATTGAATTCAAGAGAAATTCAGTTGCGTAAAAGTAATCGTAAAAGCATTCCCCGTCGTCGTTTTGAGATTGAAGGGGAAGCATTTATAATTGCTCAGAAAGACGATGCCAAGCCTAAGACCGTTCAAGAAGCTCTCTTATCCTCTGATAAGGAAGAATGGAGAAAAGCTTTGGAAGATGAAATGGAGTCAATGAGAACAAATCATGTCTGGGACATGGTTGATCTACCACACAATCGTAAGGCCATTGGAAACAAATGGGTCTTTAAGATTAAGCAAAGGGCGGATGGATCCATTGAAAAGTATAAGGCCCGTCTTGTGGCGAAAGGTTATACTCAACAAGAGGGTATAGACTATGAGGAAACATTTTCACCAGTTGTAAGGTTTGCCTCCATACGCCTTATTCTAGCCATCGTTGCACATTTGGACCTTGAATTACATCAAATGGATGTAAAGACGGTATTTCTCAATGGAGAACTAGATGGGGAAATCTATATGAAACAACCAATAGGTTTCATAGCTAAAGGTCAAGAGCATAAAGTTCGCAAACTTCATTGCTCAATATATGGCCTTAAGCAATCATCTAGACAGTGGTATCTTCGTTTTCATCGAGCAATAACAACTTTTGGTTTCACGATGATCAAAGAAGATCACTGTGTATATGTCAAGCGGTCCGAAGATAAATTTGTGATTTTATCACTTTATGTGGATGATATTCTGTTGGCTGGAAATGACAAGGTTTTTGTTATCACCATAAAAAAATGGTTGTCCTCCAATTTTGAAATGAAGGACATAGGAGAAGTTGCTTATATAGTAGGAGTTAAGATCGAAAGAGATCGATCAAGGAAACTCCTTATTTTACCACAAGAGTCTTATATTATGAAGATTCTTGATCGTTTCAATATGCAACACTGAGATGTGTCCTAAGACTCCAGAAGAAATTAAAATGATGGAAACTGTTCCTTACGCTAGTGCGGTCGGAAGTTTGATGTATGCTATGATGTGTACTCGACCCGACATATGTTATGCCGTGGGATTAGTGAGCCGATATCAATCAAATCTCGATCAAGCACACTGGAAAGCAGTGAAGAGCATCTTGAGATACTTGAAGGGCACCATGGACTATCGACTTTGTTACCAAGGGAATGATTTACGCCTATCTGGCTATTCAGATGCTGATTGGGGTGGAGACCTGGATGAGCGTAAATCGACTTCTGGATATGCGTTCTTGCTCAATGGAGGTGCAATTTCTTGGAATAGCAAAAAATAGACATGCACAGCCTTGTCTACTATGGAGGCAGAATTTATTGCATGTTCTGCCGCAGTGCAAGAAGTAATATGGCTAAAACGTTTCTTGGAAAATTTAGCCACTGTCACTAATGTTCCAAGACCGGTGACAGTTTATTGCGATAGTCAAGTAGCCATTGCCTATGTGAAAGATCCCAAGTATCATGGAAGGACGAAGCACGTTGACATGAAGAATAACTTCATCAGAGATATTATAGCGCAGAAAGAAGTGATCCTACAATACATTTCAACCAATAGAATGGTTGCTGATCCATTTACGAAGGCTATTCCTAGAGACATATTCTTGACCCACAGGATGTCACTAGGATTGCGTAGAATGTGATGTGTTATTGTAGAGAATCATTGTTTTATGTATTTGTGGACATATGTATTGTACTTGTTTGTTTATTAATGACTTGATGTTTTATCAAGAAGTACAAATCCATTATGAGACTAGCACAAGCACACATATATTATTGGAAAGTATGTCAGCAGGCAATGATTGGCTCACTCACACAAGCAATCGCCTCAAGTGCTATAGTTAGCACGTTGAGATGAGACGTTATGTACAAATAAATGCTGAAGAGCAAGTCTGGTACATAAAATATGTCACCTTGATTAGAGTCAAGATGAGGTCTGTGATTTATTTATAATAAGACTGAACATGATAGTCCCACAATCATGTATGCCTGTAAGATGCCGGATATGAGTACTTAATTGGGCGCTATGGAAAGCAAGCTGATATAGCACTCGAGTTAAACATGAGTACGTGAAAAACACGTGATTATGTTTAGGTTAAGATCCGTATAGTGGATATATTTAATAAATGACATACACTTTTATAGAAAGAGAAATTCACTATAGCATATAATTCATACTACGTGTGCATTGTTTGACCGACAAGGGAAGGTGAGTAAAATTATCCCTATTTACTCATCGTGTGAGCCCTTGAGGTAATTTATAATTTACCTCAATTTGTGCCCTATGTTACTTCTTACTATGTTCTCGAAGTGAAATATCAATGTTGCTACTTTAGCATGTTACCGGCGGTCATGAATAGATATGGCCTTATGGGATGTGTCTAGGAAATCAGTTGTTCTGAAATTGAGAGAGACATGAGTGTGAAGGAAGACTATTATTATTTTACATCTATCACATGTATTTACTGGTCGACCAATTATATCGCCCTCTGTGGTTGCCGATATAATTGTAAATACATGGTGTTTTGAGAATAATCGAGTATAGCCTTTAAGGGATAGGTATACTTGAATTGATGTAACAAAATATGTCTGGGCATTGTGAGACATCAATTGTTTATTTCTTTTTCGGGGTTGTAGCCACTATGTCATCCCTAACAGGTGTATAATTTGAGCTCCCAAGTGCAGGTGTACTCACTGGTCGCACGGCTTACTTGCCGGTATGAATTGTTTTGTAAAGTTGATGAATATTAAATGTCTTATATTCTTGATAGAGCGCTATCAAGCCCATCATGTCCGAGTGGGAGATGTAATACTTTAGCTAGTACGTCCATGATGAGGTGCAATAGGAACACACCGTTTGGCCTATGATGGGGTGCAATTGGAACGCACCGTTTGGACTTGATAAGCTACAATGGAAAGGCACCTCTTTGAAAGGGTATGAAGGGTGTCGTATATAAGTCTTTTGTAGACAACTATCGGCATCGGTTGGCAAATCACTTGCACCAAAATTTCTCTCATTTTCCATCAAAGAAGAAGAAGGCATTCCATTTCATCCTTTACAAGAACGGTTTGCATTTACGCCGTGGAAATCGGGTGCTTTCCTTGTGATTGCATTCAGACCAGAGTGAAGTAATTTTGTTCGTGATTCATCCGCAATTCAATGTTCGTTCCGGGATTAATTGTTGCTTGCGCATCGGATAAAGGTAAGTCATCTTCCGCCGACTTGAATTCCAACAATATTTACTTATTTTGAGGTTGTATTGCTGGTTATGCTGGGATTAAGTCAATTTTGATTAATTTAATTTTGGGGAAGATATTGATCCTAGATTGGATTAATTCTTAATGAATCATTGTCCAGTTCTCCTAACACCTCTTGTGGTTGGAGCGTGTGCGAACCTTACCCAGTTATGTTAAATGGGTGCGTGGGAATAAAGGTGCTTTTGGAGAGACTTGACAATCTGAATTTTCAATCAAATATTACACTAGAAGTGGGCCATGAAATCAGTTAACTTCCAAAGTCTATTGCTAGGTAGGAGAGCCAAATTCCATTGATCTCCCAGGCCATTAGTGATCTTTATGGGAATTATTATGTATATTTGATCGTATAATGTGACTTTTTCAGATGCAAATTTTGATTGTACCGTAAGTTACTTCGTAAAGAATGGCTCTCTTGTGGCTAAATTTTAGAAGATGGGAAATATATAAATAAGAGGAATATTTCATCAATTGCTGTGCAAATTATTATCCATTTTAGCACCCCAAAAACAACAGAAGTCATGGAACACTTGACTTATTTTATTTCAGAGTGAAAGGTTTATAGACGTATGAGAAGACTATAGGCATGCATTGCAGTGAAAGGCAACGGTTGGCAATCCCCTTGGAAAACAAATGAATAAAAAATAAAAATACATTCATAGGCCTCATATAAAGAGTCATAGACACAAGGGGAAGAGAGAGAGAGATTTATTTTTCGTAAAGCATTGCCTTACAAAAACATTAGTGTCATTATAACTTATTCCCCAAAATTCATTTGCATTACATTTTAATAATTAGTTGATGTCTTGTCCGATTCTTGTTTAAACTATTTTTATTGATTATCCATGTTGTCAAGGATACTTTCTAACCACTAGAAGAGAGCACTTACGTAAGTGTATAGGGAAAAATAATACGAGTGTGCCTAGCGAGAAAAGTAAATTAGCATAGAAGAGATGTTAGACATAATTAGGATATATCTCCTGATTTTCCATATCTCTCATGATTGTGCATATATTTAGGAGATATAATCTCCCTTTAATTGTGTATATCGTTGACCATCGAGAACCCCTTTGTGGTCCAGCAAACTTTCCATCAACCTATATGATGGAACAACACTTATTATATTCTACCGCTTATTAGAGTATAAGCACATTTTGGACTTCACGATCAAATATTCAAGAACTTCAAACCGTAGTGGTGTAGAGTTATTTATCCTACAAATCTGAAAAATAAGGAATGAGCCGAAGCTCAGTAAATAAAATCTCTAAGTATATGGTCGAAGATCATCTTGCTACTCAACTTGACACCAATAAACAACCTAAACTCAAACAATACAAAATTTCCATGTATAACAACTACATAAGCAAATGCTCCATCTTTCCTAATATAATATGCCAACGGAAACTATTAACAAAATGCATAAGCTTATTCACTTAAATGCAAGCAGATGGCATATTATTTCATGATGCATAGATACCACATAGTAGCTCACCGATATACACACGTGAGTTCATATTCGTCACTGGCTATGTGACATCCTAGATTTTCAACCTTGTTTTCTACTGAATAAATCGGGCATTTCATTGACGCGCCTATAGGGCTGTTCTCAGAACTGATCACTCTCGAGATAACTAGACTACCTTGGGAAGCCATTAAGGATTTTAAGGCAAACAGACTTGAGAATTCGACTAGGAATCGACTTCTCGACCATGCTCATCTTTAGAGGTCAATATTGCACAATATAAAATCGATTCGAAATCAGAGATAAGCTCGTTCGACTGAGATGTGTGGCTAATCGTGGGTGACACCACTAAATTGGAAAATTCTCGTCGACCGGCACTAGACTGATTTTCCTATTGTTTTGGGACCCTGTGTCTGTATTTGAATTCTCGAGATTTTCACGACAACCGAGAGTCGCTAATGAGTCAAGTGGGTTCATAGTGGCTCGAAGAAAATCGACCACGGGTCATTTGCAATAAAAATGCCTAAAAGTTACTCGGTAGCCTAGGTCACGCTAAAAACGCATCGAATAGAAATTAACCACCAATTCGAGTCCGATTTCAGAAATTGAAGTTTCTGTCATGTCACAATAAATTCTAGAAGTGTCGACTCAGTCTCAGAAGATTTTTTAGACAACTTACACTTTTTGGGAAAAAGTCGTTGGTGGACCGGTGGACCGTTTTATGCGATTGAAGCCGGGAAATTATTTTGATGACAACATTGAGGAGCATGAGGGATTCTTGGATAAGGAAAATTGTCAATTTGATAATTGAGACGTCAATTGATTTTATTAAAGCCATTTGAGGTGGAATCAAGAAAGAATTGAATCCATTTGTGAGGGATGTGAACCAAAATTCGTTTGCCCCTCCCCCTTAGTATTTTTGGACCACTTGGAAGGTTGTTTGGAGTGTGTTGGTGGCCAATTCTCAACCATGGGTTGGAGACTTCATGGGCAAGGCAAGAGGGGACAATTTGGTGGAAATTAAGGCCCCATAAGACCCTTGTCTCCCTCCTCTCTTATCCCTTCTCCTTTCCTCCATTTTGATCAGCCCATCCTCCCTCTCCTCTCTCAATTTTCGACCAGCACAGCAAGGGAAGAAGCTGCCGCCGACCAGCCACCATGCACCACCCCACCGTCGCCGCCGTTCGCTTCCCCGCGGGCTACTCGCGCGTGTGCGCTTGGCCACGCCAGGCCGCGCCCCTCTCTGCTTCACCATGTGTCCAGCTGCTGTCCATGGTCTGTGGGAGCCTCGTCGGGGTTGGTTTTGAGTGTTTCTTCGCTGGTAAAGAACCGCCATGGCCCGGTTTGGCCTATTTCCTCCTTACCAGTCAATTCTCATGCTTAACCGAGTTGTTTGCTTCAATTTCCAGCCAAGATCAATGCAATTTTTCAGTGGGTTTCCAGCTGCCTTTAGGCCCGTCTTAGAGGAGTTACGGGCCTCGATTTCTAGGCCCGCTTTGGAGTTTATTGTTCCCCGCGCCGTTCCTGTCAGTTTGAGCCGATTTGCGCATTATTCCGGTGAGTAATCTCACTAATCCTTGCTTAGTGGACTAATTATACTTAAGGGTTGTTTAGTTTTCATTAATTAGGTTTAGGTGGTTAGATTAGTATAGATTAGTATTTATTAATCAATTGTGATGCGAATTAGACAATTTGATGGTGCAATTAGCAAGTAGATGTGGTCTACTATTTATTGAAGGTAGCTCAGGATTTTTCTCGACTCTTATCAGGCTTCAATTTGGCAATTCGGGCCTAAGTGGAATTTTTTAATAATTAAATATTAATTTTCGAAATTAATTTAATTAATTAATTATTTTCTGGAAATTCAACCAGGATGGCCGGTTACCAAAATTTTCTGCTAATGATCGTGGTGTAGTCCGTTTATTTAATTGAGCTCTATTTTGAGCTAAATTGGGTTTTTAATGTTTATTAATTAATTTTCAAAATTATTTATTTATTTATTTTTCGGAAATTAAGGCTAAGTTAGTTGACGATCGAAATTTCATGCCGACGGTCATGGCGCAGTCCGTTTTTTTATTTGAGCTCCACATTGCATGGAATTAAATTAATTGTGATATTTTAGGGATTTACCCTAAATTGATTGAAATTGAGTAGGATTGAATGATTGATTGGTAGATGGCCAAGTATGTTTATTTAGCATTTATAATGCTTTGATGAGTTGTAAAGTGAATAGAATCATGAGAGTGAATTGGAAGTACTCTGGGCTATAATCGATTAGGTACGGGTTATGGGCCTACGTGGTTCAGTGACGTCCTTAGTCACCATTATGAACCTACATGGTTCGGTAATTTGGGATATCACTGGTGAAAACGGCGCCTTAAAGAACGCACGCAATTGTCTATTGAACACATCGTTGTAGGCATGTGTGGTTCGGTGATTTGGGATATCACTAGCGAAAACGGCGCCTTAAAGAATGCACGTAATTGTCTAGTGGATACGTCACCTTCGCGAAGTTGATGCCTGAGAGCATTGATGTGGCTCTGTGACTAAGTGACTATTGGAGGTTATATGGTGTGGAATTAACGACCTAGAATGGTCCGACTGACATGTAATCGACTAGTTCGATTGATCAATGTTTTGATCTAATTGTCGTGATTTGATTGACTGTTCGATGTGATATATGAAGCATATGTATATAACCTTGAATTACAGGTTGGAATTGATGCCAAGGTAAGTCTTCTGACTCGTGCAGTGCTTAGGCAACCATGTGGTGTATTGGTTCCCTAATTGAGTCTTAGTGGGGTAGAACTCGCTGAGACGTAGTCTCATCCCGATTGTGGCACACCATTTCAGGCCCTTGGATGGCAGCACCTCCACCTCCTCGTCCTGCTATGCATTATGGTATTCCTGTGGATATCACCAAAGAAGAATACCACTTCCCGATAGACCTCCACCCCGAAGGATTAGAGTATGTCCTGATAGAGTCCAAGATTTGGGTTGATGTTGGTAGAGATGACTTGGTGCCCCATGAGTATCGATCATGGTATCGTCACTACCATGATGGTAGAAGAGAGGGTCCCATCCCAGAGGGTGATGTGCCTCTGTAAGTCCTAGAGGCAGCATTTGGGTTGGGGACGGCAGACCCTAAAGATGGGTCGGTAATGGATGTTAAAGATCCCAAGCTAAGGGGTAATCCCGAGTCATCAGTGTACTCAGCCGGGGATGAGAACTAGAACGAAGAGAACGGTGAAATCGTGGAGCAGGAGGATTGGCAGGAGGATGAACCTATGGTGGAGGAGCCTGTGGATGAACCGGCAGCTGAAGCCGAGGATAAGCCAAAAGAGGAAGAAGAAGAGATGGAAGAAGATGAAGAGTCAGAGGAGGATCAGGATGATCCTGAATATGACTCGGATGAGGACTGAGGTCCCATCCTGTTTTTGCAAACTATGAGTTTTGATCGGTGTACAGTAGATAAGACTCGTGGGTAGTATTGTATCATATACTATCTAGTTTGCCTGTATAAAACTGTGGGTGTGATTTTCAGTTATGAAAAAGATAGCCCTACTTTTCTATCACATTGTTTCATTATCTGGGGATTTTCTTTATGCTTCCGCATGCACATATTAAATGAACAGGGTCGGCGATGTGTCATGGGACGTCACTATTAAATGACCAGGTGAGGGATAGGCACGCGATCGAGGATCGGGGCGTGACATCACATTTAAGTTGTATCAGAGCGAAGTTGAAGATTGGAGTAATAAGGAGCGATGGTTCATGGGATAGTAGTAGGATGGCCTTTAAATTCATGCCGGTGCATGTCTGTGTTAGCTGAGTGCTAAATTGCTTGTTGTTTGAATCACTTTGTTTCTAATTCGGTGTTGAAATTGGAAGTAGGTGTTGGTAGTTTTAAAACAACACTATGAGCAATCAGGAGCCGAGGACTCCTACCTAGAGGACCATTAGGGCCGTAGTTCGAGGTAGAGCACCGACTAGAGTCGGTACCCAAGGAGGCCGTGGTCGAGCGCCAGCACAAGCTAGCGCGAGTGGAGTGATTCCACCTGTTGTTGGTGCCAAGGTAGCAGCCCCTAATGATCCTAGGTTGGATGGGATCTTGCATGTTCTGGAAGCAATAGGTACTAGGATGGATCAGCAAGCCGCTACTGTTGAAGCCGCCGCTCAGGCCGCCGCTACCGCCGCTGCTGCCGCCACCGCTGGAGCCGCCCTTGCAATTCCCCGTGCTGTTGCACCTGCCACTGTTGTGAATGTCAAAGGTCCACCGGGGATCGTAGTCGCTGAAAGACCAATCCACAAGCTGAGGAGCAGTTCTTGAAATTGCACCCACCTCAATTCACCGAGACAGGAGATACCGAAGCTGTTTCTTCATGGGTTCAGAAGCTAGAGAAAGCATTTACTCTGTTGAGGTGCAATGAGACAGAGAAAGTAGACTTAGCAACTTACCAACTGGAGGGAGTTGCGAACACCTGGTGGATGACTACACGAGAAACAATCTTTCCAGAAGGCGCGGTTCAGGAATGGAACACTTTCCGTGAAGCCTTCAATGACAAGTATTTTTCTGAGACTGCCAGGGAGGTGAAGGTGGCTGAATTTCAACGTCTTCGTCAGGGTTCCCTATCTGTTGATGAATATGAAGCGAAGTTCGCTGAACTTTCGCGATATGCCCCCGAGTTAATCGAGAATCCGGTGAACCGAGCGAGAAGGTTCAGAGATGGATTCAAACCGGATATGAGGAGCGCTTTAGTCCTTCTAGATCTGAAGACTTACAATGATCTATATCGAAGGGCTTAGAAAATTGAGAAGGATCAGAATGACAGAGCCGCCTCATCCGGATCAAGGTTCGATTCTCATAGAGACAACATCCGCCAAGGAAAGAGGCCGATGCTTGGAAACAGATTCCAAGGCCTGCCCAACAAGAAGGGTTGATTCAGTAGGCCGGTACCCAGTATTGTTGGTGTGTGTCATTTCTGTGGGAGAAGACACGAGACAACACCATGTCCGGCTAGGACAGGTGCGTGTTTTGAATGTGGCCAACAGGGCCACATGGCCAGAAATTGTCCGAGGAAACCAAGAGGGCACCTCAGTTTCCACCGCCACCACCGAGAGGACAAATAAGAGAGTATGCCCCTCAGAAAGTGCCACAAGGAGGACAGTTGAGACCTCCAATTCAAGGTACCGTGTATGCAATTACACGGGGTCAAACTGAAGCTGTGCCTGACATGATCACCGGTATAGTTCCGTTTAATGGACCGCCAGCTTAGAGACGAATCGAGCTATGCACTGGGAAGGAAGGGCAGTGTTCCCTGAACAATATTATCAGAGTGGCGCAGAATTTTGGTTAAGTTTATAGAGTTCCAGTTGTTGTAATGAAGTTATAGGAAGGAGAATCGCTGGGTATAGTTATACTTGAATATTCTGCCTATTAACTTTGATATCGTATATAAAAAGGTTTGGCTCGAGGAGCTTATGTTATAGTAAAGTGTTGTCACAATGTGATACAATTTGATCTGTCGATGGAGGAAAATTTCGAATATATCAGAAGTCAAGGAGGACCCTTGATTTCCCTAATCTCGTTGCAAGAAGCAACCCGTTTGTTAGACGGAGGTTGTCCAGGGTTACATGGCAATTGTCATAAGTAAGACAGATTGATAGAACCGATGGTGCAGAGGTGAGGATTGTTGAGTAAGGAGTTCACGCATATCTGTGCATTTTAAAAAAAAATGTTATATTGAAGTTGGCACTGTAAATTAAGACTTTTGAAAGACTAGGATGGTGATATCTGGTATCGCCTCGGATTGACGAATAAGTTTGCAGATGTGTTGAGTCAAGAATCTTCAGTTGCTCACGTGATGGTTAAGGAATGGACCTTACTTGTGAAAGTTCCAAATTCGGTCTTCAAATTTGAGGTAGGCTACCTTTTGAACCGAATGTTCAAGTTAGAATCAGACGCTTAGTTGACAGACCAAGATGTTCAGGCGATCCTATAAGAGGATATTGGTAAGAAAGAGACTGATTTTCAGATTTCTGAAGATGGAACACTCAAGTCCCAAGAATGATTGAGTGCACTTGACGTCGTAACACTCAAGAATGAGACCTTATTAGAAATCCATTGTAGCAGTACAATATTTGACCAAGTGGTACAAAGTAGGTCAAAATCAACGTTAGCTCGATGGGCAAACCTATAAAGATAGATACCACGAAGGAATGTTGTGTAAGGCCTACTAAGTAGTCAGAGGAATAATGACTCCAGTTGGGGTAGTGGTCGACAGAATGATGGAGTCGGCTCACTTTATCGCTGTATGGAAGGATCTTGATTGGAATAGGCATGCAAAAGTGTGTGTGTGTCAAACAATTCGTCTGCAGGGAGAATCAGTGACGAATTTACATCAGACCTAGAACCGAGGTTCCCAATTTCAGCGAAACAGTCATATAGTTCTTTTTGAAGCAAAACAGAGCAGAGTGTGCAGAACTTCAGTTTGTTGAGATGAGATCAGAGAAAGAAAGATCACAGGCCCAGAATCAGTTCAACAATCAGTGATCATAGTTGTCGTGATCAGAATCAGATTATGGACCGCTCAGAGCCGTCATAAAGGTTGTGTCATTTGGCATTGAAGGCCCTTAGAGTTCCGAATTGGTGATTGCAGCTTTTGAAGGTGTCGCCAATGAGGAATCCCTTGCACTTCAGCAAGGAGGAAAAAAAAAAACTAAGATCGAGGTACGTAGGTTCCTTAGGGATTCTAGAGAAAGAATCAGGATCCTAACGTATCGTCTTGCTTTGTCGCCAAAGTAGGCATGAGTACATGACGTCTTTCACGTGTTGAGGTTAAGAACATACGAGCCTGACCTAACACACGTGCTGAATCATTAAGAATCAAGCGTGAACGACAGAGTGTTGTACGTGGAAAGCCCGGTCCAGATTGTAGACAAAAAGGAACAACTGTTACGTACAAAGACCAATCCGTTGGTCAAAGTGGTGTGACAACACCGCGGGACTGAAGAAGCAATTGGGAAAAGTGAGACTAGATGAGATGACAACACCCCACCTTTCTGTTTAAGGATTGGTAAAGGTTTAAATTTCAAGGACGAAATTTTTATAAGAGGGGAAGAGTTGTGACATCCCAGATTTTCAACCCTATTTTCTACTGAATAAATCGGGCATTTCATTGACGCGCCTATAGGGCTATTCTCAAAACTGATCACTCTCGAGATAACTAGACTACCTGGGGAAGCTATTAAGGATTTTAAGCAAATAGACTTGAGAATTCGACTAGGAATCGACTTCTCGACCGTGCTCATCTTTAGAGGTCAATACAGCACAATATAAAATCGATTCGAAATCAGAGATAGGCTAATTCGACTGAGATGTGTGGCTAATCGTGGGTGACACCACTAAATTAGAAAATTCTCGTCGACCAACACTAAACTGATTTTCCTATTGTTTTGGGACCCTGTGTCCGTATTTGAATTCTCGAGATTTTCACGACAACCGAGAGTCGCCAATGAGTCGAGTGGGTTCATAGTGGCTCGAAGAAAATCGACCACGGGTCATTTGCAATAAAAATGCCTGAAAGTTACCCGGTAGCCTAGGTTACGCTAAAAACGCATCGAATAGAAATTAATCGTCAATTCGAGTCCGATTTCAAAAATTGAAGTTTCTGTCATGTCACAATAAATTCTAGAAGTGTCGACTCAGTCTCAGAAGATTTTTCAAACAACCGATACTTTTTTGGGAAAAAGTTGTAGGTGGACCGTTTTATGTGATTGAAGCTGGGAAATTATTTTGATGACAACATTGAGGAGCATGAGGGATTCTTGGATAAGGAAAATTGTCAATTTGATAATTGAGACATCAATTGATTTTATTAAAGCCATTTAAGGTGGAATCAAGAAAGAATTGAATCCATTTGTGAGGGATGTGAACCAAAATTCGTATGCCCCTCCCCCTTAGCATTTTTGGACCACTTGGAAGGTTGTTTGGAGTGTGTTGGTGGCCAATTCTCAACCATGGGTTGGAGACTTCATGGGCAAGGCAAGAGGGGACAATTTGGTGGAAATTAAGGCCCCATGGGACCCTTGTCTCCCTCCTCTCTTATCCCTTCTCCTTTCCTCCATTTTGATCAGCCCATCCTCCCTCTCCTCTCTCAATTTTCGACCAGCACAACAGGGGAAGAAGCTGCCGCCGACCAACCACCATGCGCCACCCCGCCGTCGCCGTCGTTTGCTTCCCCGCGGGTTGCTTGCGTGCGCGTGCGCTTGGCCACGCCAGGCCGTGCCCCTCTCCGCTTCACCGTGTGTCCAGCTGCTGTCCATGATCTGTGGGAGCCTCGCCGGGGTTGGTTTTGAGTGTTTCTTCGCCGGTAAAGAACCACCATGGCCCGGTTTGGCCTATTTCCTCCTTACCAGTCAATTCCCGTGCTTAACCGAGTTGTTTGCTTCAATTTCCAGCCAAGATCAGTGCAGTTTTTCATTGGGTTTCCAACTATCTTTGGGCCCGTTTTGGAGGAGTTCCGAGCCTCAGTTTCTAGGCCCGCTTTGGAGTTTATTGTTCCCCGCGCCGTTCCCATCGGTTTGAGCCGATTTGCGCGTTATTCCGGTGAGTAATCTCACTAATCCTTGCTTAGTGGACTAATTATACTTAAGGGTTGTTTAGTTTTCATTAATTAGGTTTATGTGGTTAGATTAGTATAGATTAGTATTTATTAATCAATTGTGATGTGAATTAGACAATTTGATGGTGCAATTAGCAAGTAGATGTGGTCTACTATTTATTGAAGGTAGCTCAAAATTTTTCTCGATCCTTATCGGGCTTCAATTTGGCAATTCGGGCCTAAGTGGAATTTTTTAATAATTAAATATTAATTTTCGAAATTAATTTAATTAATTAATTATTTTCCGGATATTCAACCGGGATGGCCGGTGACAATAATTTTATGTTGATGATCGTGGTGCAGTCCATTTATTTAATTGAGCTCTATTTTAAGCTAAATTGGATTTTTAATGTTTATTAATTTATTTTCAAAATTATTTATTTATTTATTTATTTATTTTTCGAAAATTAAGGCTGAAATAGCTGATGACTGAAATTTTGTTTTTGATGGTCATGGCATAGTCCGTTTATTTATTTGAGCTCTACGTTGCATGGAATTAAATTAATTGTGATATTTTAGGGATTTACCCTAAATTAATTGAAATTGAGTAGGACTGAATGATTGATTGGTAGATGGCCGAGTATGTTTATTTAGCATTTATAATGCTTTGAT
This sequence comes from Eucalyptus pauciflora, assembly GCA_007663325.1. Taxonomy (NCBI): domain Eukaryota; kingdom Viridiplantae; phylum Streptophyta; class Magnoliopsida; order Myrtales; family Myrtaceae; genus Eucalyptus; species Eucalyptus pauciflora. The sequence goes on from VMYD01000067.1 coordinate 2,177,984, forward strand.
GAGTTGTAAAGTGGATAGAATCATGAGAGTGAATTGGAAGTACTCTGGGTTATAACCGATCAGGTACGGTGTTATGGGCCTACGTGGTTCGGTGACTAAGAATGTCACTGGCGAAAACAACGCCTTAAAGAACACACGTATCGGTCTAGTACATATACATCATTGTGATCCTACGTGGTTCGGTGATTTGGGATATCACTGGCGAAAACGGCGCCTTAAAGAACACATGTATCGGTCTAGTACTTATGTTGTTATAGGCATGTGTGGTTCAGTGATTTGGGATATCATTGGCAAAAACAGCGCCTTAAAGAACGCACGCAATTGTCTATTGAACACATCGTTGTAGGCATGTGTGGTTCGGTGATTTGGGATATCACTGGCGAAAATGGCGTAAAAGAACGCACGCAATTGTCTAGTGGATACGTCACCTTGGCGACGTTGATGCCCGAGAGCATTGATGTGGCTCTGTGACTGAGTGTACTATTGGAGGTTATATGGTGTGGAATTAACGACTTATAATGGTCCGACTGACATGTAATCGACTAGTTCGATTGATCAATGTTTTGATCTGATTGTCGTGATTTGATTAACTGTTCGATGTGATATATGAAGCATATGTATATAACCTTGAATTGCAGGTTGGAACTGATGCCAAGGTAAGTCTTCTGACTCGTGCAGTGCTTAGGCAACCATGTGGTGTATTGGTTCCCTAATTGAGTCTTAGTGGGGTAGAACTCGCTGAGACGTAGTCTCATCCCAATTATGGGACACCATTTCAGGCCCCTGGATGGCAGCACCTCCACCTCCTCGTCCTGCTATGCATTATGGTATTCCTGTGGATATCACCGAAGAAGAATACCACTTCCCGATAGACCTCCATCCCAAAGGATTAAAGTATGTGCTGATAGAGTCCAAGGTTTGGGTTGATGTGGGTAGAGATGACTTGGTGCCCCATGAGTATCGATCATGGTATCGTCACTACCATGATGGTTGAAGAGAGGGTCCCATCCCGGAGGGTGATGTGCCTCTGTACGTCCTAGAGGCAGCAATTGGGTTGGGGACGGCAGACCCTAAAGATGGGTTGGTAGTGGATGTTAAAGATCCCAAGCTAAGGGGTAATCCCGAGTCATCAGTGTACTCAGCCGGGGATGAGAACTGGAACGAAGAGAACGGTGAAATCGTGGAGCAAGAGGATTGGCAGAAGGATGAACCTATGGAGGAGGAGCCTGTGGATGAACCGGCAGCTGAAGCCGAGGATGAGCCAAAAGAGGGAGAAGAAGAGATGGAAGAAGATGAAGAGTTAGAGGAGGATCAGGATGATCCTGAATATGACCCGGATGAGGACTGAGGTCCCATCCTGTTTTTGCAAACTATGAGTTTTGATCGGTGTACAGTAGATAAGACTCATGAGTAGTATTGTATCATATACTATCTAGTTTGCCTGTATAAAAGTGTTGGTGTGATTTTCAGTTATGAAAAAGATAGCCCTACTTTTCTATCCCATTGTTTTTTTGTCTAAGGATTTTCTTTATGCTTCCGCATGCGCATATTAAATGAACAGGGTCGGCGATGTGTCCTGGGACGTCGCTATTAAATGACCAGGTGAGGGATGAGCACGCGATCGAGGATCGAGGCATGATAGGCTAGGACCATCTTGATTCACAAGGCATCATCACCACCAACTTACAGGGTACAAAATCATATATACCATTTGCCACGCCTCAGCCCATTCATCACAAATGTCCTCTGCATTAACCAAGTTCAATACACCAATGTACATCCGTATGTGGCAATTTCTCATTATCAAACCATGGCTACACATGCCCTGTCATTACCTAACTACACAAGTTATTTTATCATAAGATTTCATGTCATCTTAACATTGTAGAAAATCATCATATACGGAAAAACATCTAGCTAACTCTAGAATTTCATGTATATACTCACACAATGGAATTTGCCATGATAAAAGTTTTAATCACATGGCTTCATTCACATGCAAATCATTATAACATAACCATTGTCATGTACATCCCAATAGTTTGTCCTTTTTTATGCCGTTATAGACAAACAAATCCTTCCATGCACTTCAACACATGTATATCATTCATTTCTCATCATGCTGATATTGACGTAATAAAAGGCCTTAATTCAAACAATCAGGACATAAATAGTAAATGGTCATTGTCGCAGCCTACCTTTTCTTTCCAAAGGGAAAGGATGTTATAGGTTTAAGGGTATTGTCTAAAGAATAGGCCTACAACCCTAGTTTTAGATGCGGGCTCTCCCAAATCCATATCCTGCACGACAATGGGTATTCAAATTGACACTATAAGAATTTTCTAATGAGGAGTCGCCACTAGCCTGTTGGGGTCAATTAGAAATCAAGTGAGGCATGGGAGTATACCTCACTTCTTACGTAACTAGAGAATCTAAAATAGGAAACTTGATTACGTTAATTAATTAATCAATGTCATTTCGGTACCAAATCTTGTTTATGTCAAAAAGATTTTTGTTAGGTAGTCTGAATTAATTTTAAACCTATCCATCAACGTATGAAATGATCATGTGAGTATGCAATCATTAAAATAATAATTAGCAACCAAGGAAACGTTAAATAAATTACATAGAAGAGCAAGAATTTAACATTAAAGGAGCGTGCCATTTCTAATTAAGCCAAAGGGAGGCCATAGTCATCATATCAAAGGTGTACACTCAAGAGCATTCATCTCTAAGGACAACCGAAACCCTATGGTAAAGCCCTAAGAGCATGTTCAATTTTTTTTCAATGATTTTCCACAACCTTTTAAGAGAAAACTACCAAAAAAAAAAAAAAACAAAAAACAAAACAAAACAAAGACATTTTTTAAGCTTTTACGAGGAATTATAACTTTTCAATTTTTTGGAATTTTTTTTGGAATTTTAGGTATTTTCCAAATTTTCTAAGATTTTTTTATGAATTTATGAACTTTCTAAAATTTTAAGAATTCTCAGATTTTTTTTGTTTTGCATTTTCGACTTTTTTCTGAATTTGCGAAAAATTTTAAAATTTGTTATATTTTTTAATATTTTTAATATTTTTTACTATTGTAAATTTGAATATTTTTTTAAATTTTTTAATATTATATTCGGGAAAAGGGGATCGGACCGGGTACCCGCTAACCTGATCGGCCTACCCGGATCCGACCCACTTCATATTAAAACCTAATTTTTAAAACTTTTTATTATTTATTTATTTTTCTAATATTCTTTTCCCCACTTTTTTTTTTTTTAATTCCTTCTTTTATTTCTCCCTGTTCTCTCCTTCCCGAAGCACGTCTCCTCTTCACGAGACCAACTTCACTGAAGCTCTCCACAGATGAACTCGACACTCACCCAAGTCTCAGTTGCTGCCGACTACCCCTCACTAGTCAGCTACTCCGAACGGTGCTAAGCCACCACCGACCACTAATTGGCCGAAGGTTACTACTATCGCCGGGCTAGATCTAGCAAGGGATTTTCGTGCTTTGAAATCTCATATGACAAAAATCTAATGATTTCAAGCATCTGCATCAGCATGAGCAAGCGACTCGATGAAGTGGAATCAAATTCGGACTATGATGATGTCAGAGAAGCCATTTCAGAATCTCACTTAGGCATTTTATCGAACATGTGGAGTGCACTACTGGGACAAGCTATTCCTGACCAAAAACAAGACTCAAACTCAAGCGACAACGCGACACATGACGGACAAGCATAACAGGACAAAGTGTAAGAGCAACGTGGCTCAGAGCTCGTGCGAATTGAATGACCGTGAGCTCCGGGACAACGCAACCAAAATAGGGGCAACTCAGGGCATTCGGTGAAAGAGACAAGGCAGTCATCGATGGGGTCCCTACATGGCTCGGAGGTGGAGAATGAGGGCGACCTCGGTAGATCGGACAACGTCCGATCGCCTCGCGCACCTCCGAGCCAAAATCCTCGGGAACTCGACGCACTTGGAAGAAGACAAGCAAGATTTGGACTAAGGCCTACCTTGGGTTCGACTTGAGGAGAATAGAGGCTGCGGCCACGAGGGTGTGGTCGGGAGCCATCGGATGAGCTTCGGGCGTGGCCGGACCGCCGGAGGGTTCTTCGTTCTCTCTCTCGCTCTCTCTCGGTTGCTGTCCCTCTCTTCGTAATTCCAGCCAAAGAAAAACCAACTCCCATTTACCCCTCTCGGCACCCCCCTCTTCCTCGCTCGCACCTATGCGTCGTCCTTTCTTCTTCGGGAAGCCAGCACTCAAAAGGAGGAGAAGAGAAAAGGTGCATGGGCCGGGCCGAAAAGAAAAGAGCTGGGCCGCACAAGGCGAAAAGAAAGAAGAGGAGGAAGAAAAAGGGCGCTGAGCCGGCCTAGCCCTGACCCGGCCTCACTTTGCTTTTTTTCTTTTCTTTTTTCAAATATTTAATAATAATTAAAAAAAAGGAAAAAAACCATGAAAAACCCTAAACTTTGCCCAAAGTGACATATTTACCCTCAACTTTTTTTGTGACGCAAAAAACCCTAAACTTTGCCAACCGTGACACATTTACCTTAAACTTTTTTTTGTGACACAAAAAACCCCGAACTTCTGTCATGTGACACATCTACCCTAGACTAAAGGGCATTTTGGTCTTTTTACTTTTACATTTTTTTCCCTTTTTATTCTTTTTTATTCTTCTCTCTTCCCTCTGCCAGCCATGGCAGATTCAGCGTAGGGAAGCCAGCATCCGACAAGGGTCCCCCCGCCTAGGTTGGCTAGGGCCGCCCTAACCGGCATCGGGCGAAGGAATCCCTCATTAGGCCCTAGCCAGCGTCAACCAACCGAGGGCTGCCCTCGCTCGACGCCAGCGAGGGCCGCCCTAGCCAGCCCAGGCAAAGGCAACCCTTGCCTGACACCGGCTTCCCTCCGCTGGCTCCACCATGGTCGGCGGAGGGAAGAAGAAGAACAGAAAAAAAAAAAAAAAAAAAAAAAAAAAAAAAAAAAAAAAAAAAAAAAAAAAAAAAAAAAAAAAAAAAAGGAATAACAGAAAAAATAAGACAAAAATGCCCTTGATGGGGTAAATGTGTCACAGTTTGAAAATTTTGGGGTTTTTCACGTCACAAAAAAAGTTTGGGGTAAATTGTCACTTTGGGCAAAGTTTAGGGTTTTTGGTGATCTTTTCCCATTAAAAAATAAAAATTTTACTGCTAATAATGCAAATGCTTCTAAAGTCTACAAGCTATGCAATTTAATAAAAATTATTTTTTGTTTAGAGGTTAGAAATTAATCCATATTTTTTTATGCGATTAAGCCCTAGGCTAAATTTTAGTTATCAACAGTTATATTCGGCAAATGGGTATCACCAGCAAATGGATATACTTAACAAGAGAATCTACTCAATTAGTGAATTTGAGCAATATATGGTTATCCTCAAGAAGTAAATATAAGTGGTAAATGGTTATGCTCAAGTGGTAATAAGTGACAGATGGAAATAAACAACGGCAGCTGAGTATAAAGTGAATATGAGCAACGATCAATAAGTATAATGTGAATATGAGTAATAGTCAGTGACTATAAGGTGAATATGAGCAGCGACCAATAAATATAAGATGAATAAGAGTAATGGCCAGTAACTATAAGATGAATATGTGCAGCAGCCAATAAGTATAAAGTGAGCATGAGTGGAATATGGCTACACATGAATATGAGCAGTATGTGGCAATGAATATGAGCGGCATGTGGCTACACATAGATATGAGCAGCAAGTGGGCATAAAAAATAATACTTTGAAGCCAAATTTCATCATTTTCATATACAATGTCGCGACCTACCCTCGAGGGGAGGGAACAGGTTTAGAGGTATTGCCTAAGAACGGGCCTATGGCCCTTGATTAGGCGCAGGCTCTCCCAAGCCCATACCCCGCGGGACATTGTGGTATTTCTAAGAATTTTACAATAAGGAGTCGCCACTAGTTTATTGGGGTCGGCTAGAAACCAAGTGAGGCGTGTGAGTATACCTTACTTTCTACACAACCAGAGAATCTAGGGTCGAGGACTTGATTACACTAATTGACCAATTAGTGCCCTTTCGGTACCTAATCTCGTTCATTTTAACAAAATAATTTTTGGCAGGCAGTTTGGGTTGATTTTATACCTATCCACTAACATGTGAGGTTGTCATGTGGGTGCACAATCATTAAAGTAACAATAATAGCTACCAAGATCCTAATTGCAATTAAACTAAACACGTGCAATTAAACATAATTAGATATGCAAATTAAACATACGATATAATCAAAATACGAGCAAATAAAGGCCTAATTACACTACGAAAGCTCGATTGATTCCCAGATATGGCCGTTGTCCAACCCTCGTCCTCGGATCTGGGTCTCTGGACCTCCTCCCTCCGATTTCCCTCCTCTCTCGACCAATAAGCATCGGGACTACATTATAGCAAATGGTGATGGCGACAGCGACTCGGCGAAGATCCGGTGCAACGACGGCGACGGTGTCGACGGCGTCTCCTTTCTCCGGTTTTCTCTTTTTCTTTTTTCTTTTTGTTTCATGCCTCCCTTGTTGCCGTTCTCTCTACCCCCCGCCGCTCTGTTTATCTCCTCCCTTTTCTTAGGGTTTCACGTGCGAAAATGGAGGAGGGAGAAGGCAGTATGGGCCGGGCCAAGGCGAGATCCGGCCCGGCCCTTTCCACGTTTTCTTTTTTTTCTCTTTTTTTTTTGTTTTCTTCTTTTTTTTGTTTGTTTTGTTTTTTTTTTTTTTTTAAAGTGACTAATTCCTAATTTTTTTACACAATTAAGTCCTAAATAAAATTATAAAATTTGGGTGTCAACAAATATCCTCTTTGAATGGGAGCTCGAAGAGGTTCTATTCAAAGACAAAAGACACATAAATTATTTTGGCGGTAAAGACATCCCAAGTGCATAGACACGTACTAGGTCGATGGAAAGAACTCATAACTATGGAAGCGCATCTTGTCAATAAGAGGAAGAAAGACTCCGGGCTACAGAAGCACGCCATGTCATAGGAAGAAGGACTTCAGGCTACAAAGCTCTCCGTGTCATAAGAAGGACTTCGGGCTACAAAGCAGTCCAGCTTATAAAGCTCTCTATGTCATAAGAAGAAGGATTATGGGCTACAAAGCACTCCGGGCTACAAAACTCTTCATGTCATAAGAAGAATAAGAGACCCCGAGCTACAGAAGCACGTAGTGTCATAAAAAGAAGAGACCCCGGGCTACGAAAGCACTCCGTGTCATAAGAAGAAAGAGAGATTAAGTCTCACCGTGTAACAATGGGTTTCGACCAGGCTGAAAATACATGGTTTGAGGAAAACTCATGAACCTTTGTAGATGAAGTGGTTTAAGGTTGGCCATGAACCTTTTGAAAAATCGTAGTTTAAAGATAGACTTATGAACATTTTAAAAGCGTGGTTTAAGGATAGACCCATGAATTGTGTGGTTTAAGGATAGAGCCACGAACCTTGTGGTTTAAGGATAGACCCATGAATCGTGTGGTTTAAGGATTGACCCACAAACTTTGTGGTTTAAGGATTGACCCACGAACCGTGTGGTTTACGGATAGACCCACGAACCTTGTGGTTTAAGGATTGACCCACGAACCGTGTGGTTTAAGGATAGACCCACAAACCTAGCGAAAATTGCATGATTGCATTGAGGAATCCTATCAAACTCAACTTGAACAAATGTCATTAGAGACGTCAAAGACGTATTAACAACATTGCCGCATTTATTGAACAAGCTAATCAAGCTAAGTCCGATTGCTTTGGAAAAACATTCGATGTCAATCAGCATCATGTGGCGCAAAATTATCTTGCTCGTGGATATATCATTAATCATCAAATTCTCGGGGAGTCAAGCTCTTGTCAAAACGGCTACGACTCGAGAAAAATGCTCATTAAGCATGCCAAACTAGAGCTTCTTAGTCAGAAAAGGTTTCTCACACACTCGATAAAATGACTGCTTGATCCCATCCATTCATGTGGGAAGTAACTAATTGCTGAGGGTATTTCACATAACCCACGTCAAAGGCTTTCAGAAACATTCGCGATGAGCACAATCTGATCGATCAAAAGGGTCTTTTAAAAGGACCGCAATATAGGCCCAGTTATGGGCTTACACAAAGGGATTATTGCTTTGAGACCAATAAAGGAACATTTGTTGCTATCTTCATCGGGTTTACAAGTCGAGAACTTGGAAGATAAGACAAGATATAATTACCTCCACTCCTTCAAGCAATAGCTTCTTTGTGGCATTCTCATTTTCACTTAAACCATCCCAATCATAAGAGACTTCGGAAGAGGGTTGTAATGTTGGCTCGGGAGAGGCTCGAAATGCTTAAACATTTCAAAAGGGTTTTTTTTTTTTTTTTAAGAGCTAGTGATCATCATGGTGTCGTGACCATGTCACTCAAACTTTCGGAATCATATGGCTTTTGAAACACAGCACATCTCGAAAGTCCATTGACTAATTATTTTTGCATGGGAGCTTTGCTCCTTTCTCTAATTTCCTTTACACTTGCGATGATTTTTTTACAGATACTTGGACTTTGATAACTTTTTTTTTTCACATAAGATGCAGCCTTTTGGCTCTTTTTTTTTTTAACGGGCATTGGCCTTGCTTTTACCAGGCACACTGCTTTTTCATGCTCCCTAATTTGTCGAACTTTTTGCTCTTTGAACTTTTGCAACTCTTATGACTTTCGAGATGCTTTTCACATTTTCTCATGACTATCAATTATATTTGGTCAATTCTTATGCCTTGCCCCAATGAAGGGAGATGATCACCACTCAGGGTTCAGAAATGAATAATCAGGCCCAAGTTGGTTAAAGCAATGTATATTAGTGTTTGGGTAGAGAAGGAAATGCTCTTCTTCACATTAGGATGAGTCAAGATCTAATGAGAATTCCTTTGAAGCTATCACCAGAAGATTGATACAAGTGAAAGTAATAGAATCTTTCTCAACCTTTCGCTTTACAACACGATCGTAACCTCCTATGCTACCCCAATGTAGGGTCATTCTTGATAGGGGTACTTTGAAGGATCATCTTTATTCTGCCCAAAGGGGTGGTAAGATGTCAGCTCGATGCTTGGGGTTGATGAAGGAAATGCCTTTATAATTTCGATCTTTGCGCTCAATGTGAATGAATCATTCGTCCTAAGAGAATGTCGCCTTTCACTCAACTCTCAAAAGTGTTTGAAGGACGTGTTTGGAAATGGCTTACCTTTCTTCATCCTAAGAACTTCTTGTTTGGCATAGTTAACGTCTCTATTTTACTCTGCCGAGATCATCTAAGTAGATCAATCTCCATAGGCAAATTTGATTCAAAATGAATGACCCACAAAACGAGAAAACAATTTTGAGATAAAAATGATGCTAAAAAAGTTTGTAGAAATTTTTTTTTCTTTATTATCCATTTTTGTGCTTGTCTCTAGAAAAGCACCAAAGGTTATTTTTTGTAATGGAAATTCTCCATTTTTTTTCTTTTTTTATTAATTTAAAAAAATTGAGAAGAAGGGTACTTATCTGCGGCATGGTGACTCGATTAACCCTATAAAGAATGTGAAAGATTATGTTAGTACAAAAATCTTTAGGGATTGAAATGTTGGAAACGATACATTATTACCCTTCATTCGCTTTCATCCTTTGGGTGCTAACATCTCTTGGATTCACCTTCGTACATATTTGGTAACTCAACAATACCATTCCCTTGCATCCGCCTTTAAGTGTTTGATGTTTTCCTGATTCCTTGGTGGAAGGCGATGCTTCTACGGTCAATGTGCAACTTTTTTTTTCTTTTTTATTTATTTATTTATCACCCTGTAAGAAGAGGAGATGAAACAGGTTATCTCCACACTTAATTAGGTTCAATTAAGGAGCGATACATCCTTTCTTGATGAATTTGACAATATTGTTCCAGCACACTTCATTGGTGAGGGAATGAGAGGATGCTTGCTCCTTAAACTCCACGAGCCCAAGAAAACGACCACGTGAAGAGAGGGCCTTAAGCAAAGTTTTTTTGAAATTCATTTTGGAAGGTGGACGTAAAGGTTTTCTTGAAATTCTTTTGAATTTGTTTTGATTTGTTTTTTGTTTTTGTTTTTTTTTTTAAAGGATGATTCTCATGAAATTGAATTCCATCATAAAAAAATTAGTCGCGTGATTTACAAAAGCATCAATTGGATTCGCAATCAAAACCCAAAATGGAAAACAAGATTCTTAACAAGAAAAAAAACAATGATAAAATACAAGAAACTCTTGTATGGATAAGAGTAAAAATCAACTCTTGTCCTAGCTCAAGAATTCACTTTTCTATGTGGTCAAACACGAGAATGTCATGGAGCATCACGCATAACCTGCAAAAAGACGACAATGTCAGTGTGTGAATGAGAGAAAATGATATCTCAATGAGGTCGCTTCTTACAATAAAATCAAGGCGACGGTACATGCCCCACAGTCCTTATTACGGGGTTTTAGTATTTCGCCAAGATTTTATCATAAGAGAAGACATCATTAAGATAATCAATCCACGGCCATCAATTGAATGTTCACTTTTATTCCAAAAGTTTAGTATGCGAAAAGGGCATTGATTTTTGAAAGATTGATTTGTGATTTTACTCCTAGAAAAATGAAGTGACTTCTATTTTGAGAAATTTGTACACAAAATGATTTGCATTTTAGTCCCAAAATGTGAGGATGAGAGAATTTGATAGAAAAAAAAAATACAATTTCAATTTTTGTACCCTAATAAAAAAAATCACAACTTGAAAGTTTTTTTTTTTTGAGCCCATAACTAGAAATTTAAACAAAAACATATGTTCAACAAGGCCAAATCAAAGTGATTAGAACTTGCATTCAATGTTCACTTATCAAAAGTGATTGCCAATTTTTTCAATTATAAGCCTACGACACCGAGGGCAATCGATTGATGTTTGCAAATTTCAAGATGGAAGTTCAATACAAAATGAGCAAATACAAAGGAAAATAAAACTTACAATGGGCGCCAACCTTTGTCTCTGTTTTCTTTTTAATCTTTTTCTTTCTTCAATTACATAGACATGCAATGGGATGTGGTTCGATTTCTACTTTATACGGCTCAAAATGGAGCCATAGGATCACAGGACTGAACCAACATGCTTGTGGCTAGGTCGTGTTACCCATGACTCCAGCTTCGTCAAAGAACCGACCCGTGTCGCGTGGTTGCAGACCGGGGTGGGTACCTTCGACGTGAAGAAAGAAATTTCGGGGTAAAGATGGGCGACTTGTATTACATGGTTGTAGTCGGAGTAGTATCCATCTCAACACCATCCTAAATGATCTTATGTGACCCAAATCCGACGGCAGGTAGTGTGTGCTATGGTGTAGTGCAATGCAGGGAACACAAGCATGACAATTTATAAGCAATCAGCACTTCATACATGAAAAGAGAACCATACATTCCTACATCTCCCTGCAAGACAAAGGTGAGCAAACACTTCCCCTTATACCTCCCATTCTGCAAAAACATTTAACACCTTTAATGTTAGGGACATACCTGGAATCCTCGCTGCCAAACAAAAATATTTTTGAACAAGATTAATATTGGCCTAAGTCCTCTAAGGTCTAAAACCAATTCCCCAATGGAGTTGCCAAGTTGTCGCAACCTACCCTCGGGGGGAGGGAACAGGTTTAGGGGTATTGCCTAAATGACGGGCCTATGGCCCTTGCTTAGACGCGAATTCTCCCAAGCCCATACCCCGCGTGATATTGGAGTATTTCTAAGAATTTTACAATAAGGAGTTGCCACTAGCCTATTAGGGTCGGCTAGAAACCAGGTGAGGCATGGGAGTATACCTCACTTCCTACGCAACCAGAGAATCTAGGGTCGGAGACTTGATTACACTAATTTACCAATTAGTGCCCTTTCGGCACCTAATCTTGTTCATTTTAACAAAATGATTTTTGGCAGGTAGTTTGGGTTGAATTTATACCTATCCACTAACATGTGAGGTTATCATGTGGGTGCGCAATCATTAAAGTACTAATCATAGCTATCAAGATCCTAATTGCAATTAAACTAAACATGTGCAATTAAACATAATTAGATATGCAAATTAAACATACGATATAATCAAAATACAAGCAAATAAATGCCTAATTACACTACGAAAGCAAGATATGTCAATTCCTAACCAAACCCCATCATTTTTGGATTTTCGAATTTTTTTTTTTAATTTTTCATTTTTTTGATCTTTAATATTTTTTAAAAAATTAATAAAATAATAAAATAATATTTTTTGGGGCCGGACCCGGGTTCGGCCTGGTCGGCGCGGGTCGGGTCCGGTCGGAGACGGGACCCGAATTCAATCCAATTTGGGGGGTGGCCGAGCCGATCAGCCCGCCCAAAAAGGGAAAGGCCCGATCGACGGGCCCAACAACCCTTTTGCAAAAGGGCCCCCGCGAGCCCACGACCTAATAGGATTTGATTTTTAAAAAAGGGGCGCAACTAAAGCCCAACAACTAAAGGGCCCATCATGATAGGCCTAAGCAAACAAAAACCCTACCCGAGAAATGCACCCGGCCTGGCTCGCGTGACCCGGTTCGTGGCCGAAACCCTAGGGTTTCTTCGCTGCATTAAAAGGGATGGCAGGGACATCGGTGGCTTGGCGCCGGAGACGCGGTGGGCAGCGGATGACGGCAGCAATAGCAGGAAGGCGGCGGTTCGGCAAGGGTTAGCAAGCAGCTCGTCGAGACGGGGGGCGGCGGCGGCTCAAGCGGCGTCGAGCAGGAGGGAGGCGACTCGGGGGCTGGTGCTGCGACGAGGTCGTTGGTGACTGAACGGCAGCAGCGACCGTCTTGGCAGCAGTCCGATGCGGTGACAGCGTCGAGGATGCCGCTCAACAGGGATCTAGTGCGACGACCGCGTCAGGGATGGCAGCGGTGCGACTCGAGGGACGGCGTCTAGCCAGGGGGTTGGGTCGCGGATGGAAATGAGTGGTCACGTTGCAAGCGGACGACGTCGTTGGTGGCGGAGGCGCCGAGCCCAATGACCTACGTTGCGATGGCGATGACGAAGATTTGGTGCGGCGACAGTGTCAGGGGGAACGGCGGTACAGCTTGAGGTGGCTGGTCGAACGGCAGCGGCGGCACCTAGGGCAACAGCGAAGCTCAATTGATTCCCAGATCTAGCCATTGTCCGACCCTCGTCCTCAGATCTAGGTCTCTGGACATCCTCCCTCCGATTTCCCTCCTCTCTCAACCGGTAAGCGTCGGGACTACATTGTAGCAGATGGTGATGGCGATAGTGACTTGGCGGAGATCCGGTGCAGCGACGGCGACGGCGACGGCATCGACGGCGTCTCCTTTCTCCAGTTTTCTCTTTCTTTCTTTCTTTCTTTCTTTCTTTTTTCCGTTCCTCCATTATTGCCATTCTCTCTACCCCCTTGCTACTCTGTCCGTCCCCTCCCTTTTCTTAGGGTTTCACACGCGAAAATGGAGGAGGGAGAAGGCGGCATGGGCCGGGCCAAGGCGAGATCTGGCCTGGCCCCTTCCACGTTTTCTTTTTTTCGCTGTTTTTGTTGTTTTGTTTTTGTTTTCTTCTCTTTTTTTTTTTTTTGTTATTTTTTTTAAAGTGACCAATTCCTAATTTTGTACACGATTAAGTCCTAAATAAAATTATAAAATTTAGGTGTCAACATACAACATGATGCTACACCTCAAGGAAATCAATCAGCGACATCTTAAACTCGTAAGAACTCATCAATACAAGCTAAATCATCACAATGTCTCAACACACCACTACCAAGACTTGCTCGCACTTACCATCAAATTCAACTAAAACCAAAATTAGTAAACAATCATCCAACTAAGTCAAGAGCACTAAGTAGAACAAACTAACTTAACACCTATAGTTTTCACTTATATCAAAGTTCAAAATAAATTAATAACATCAATCAATCAAGTCAAGAGTATTAAGTAGATCAACCCAACATAGCCCTTAGAATCTTCGCTTACATCAAATTCAAACTAAATTAACAAACACCAATCAACCAAATCAATAATACTAAGTAGATGAACCCAACTTAGCCCTTATGGTTTTCACTTACTTTCAACAAACTTGAACAATCCAAAACTTTAATCTCTTTGTAACTCTTGAAAAATGCAATCTTTTCTTTTTGATAAATCGAAGAATTGGAAAATGAGAATAGGAGAGGAAAGTGGCAGAAGATCTCTTTCTCCTTTGCAAGAAAGAGTTTGTATTCTCGTTTTGAAATTTGAAGATGGAAAGATATGGCCAAAGTATAAATGAACTTTTGATATTACCAAAATTAAAAGTAATGACTTGAAGTAAAATGTTAGATGGAGGGTTGTCCTTAAAGTAGAATTATGTGTGGCAAAATTTCACCTAGTTTATAACTAAGTGGAAATAAGAGTTGACAACTAATACTTCAACTATTGACGGCTTAATCTTATGTGTCAAGTGTTTTAATCTTAATAAAACAAGTGGCATAACATGTAAGTTTTAAAGAGACAAGTGGTTGACATGTGACTTGATAAGGATAGTTTAAAGGTGATCATGGTGAGAAAGAAGTCCTTCACCTTCGGTCATGTGAGTGGGTCACCATTAATGTAAATGAGTAATTATTAGTATTATAACTAAGGTTAAAATATATAATGTAGCCCATGACATCTCCAAGTCGCCAAAATTATTGGTAAACCATACCAAAAGCTAGGAAAATCTCAATTTAGTAAATTTAACACTCAAAGATTATTAAATATGTAATCTGAAAAATGTCCATCTACATCGATAACCAAGATAGTGGTAATGTTATTGACGTAATTACATACCATCAATGTATACATCAATATCTATTGGTTTAAGTCCAACACATCAGACTCGGGACGATTACGGTCGAAGAAATTTGTCCTTTGTGTTTTCCATATCTCGCAAAATTAACAATCTAACCAAGATTTTCTACGTGCCAACCTGAACTCCAAGCTAAATATCGTTATGAAAAATCCGGATGTTACATGATATCCCTATCAACTAGTATTGTGTTTTAATTTTTTGGGCAAAAAGTTGTTCATTAACACTCTCGTCAAAACTTAAACATAACAAATCTTCAAAAGAAATAATTTTATACATGAGTTGATGTTTATACTTTTTGAAAGGTAAAGCATTTCGCATTCAAAGAACTCAAAATACAAGAGTTGTAATGATAAAGAAAAAAGAGTAAAAAGTGAAAACTAAACCAAGTAAAGGACTAAAAATCCTACTTGTTGAAAAGTCTAGTGATGCTTAAATTTTGACTATTCCACCAAATCATTAATTAGCATTGCATAATTTCACTTCGCGAAATTTCGCATCGCATATGGGTATTTTGAAGCATGTCCACATTCAATAAATTTCATCTGAGCTAGCCTCATCATGCTAGAATTTGAGAAGCCATGAAAATACAATATCCTCGGAATATGCTTGATTATGAATCTCGCCTATGATGTGAGAAAAAGGGTATATAGATTGTGAGAGTAAAGAAGTTGGAAAGAAATCAGTTCGAGAAGAAGTGAATGATCGGCTATCTTTGTACCATGGGGTTGCAATCTCCAAAAGAAGGAAAGAGATCAATTGATCAGGAAGTCTCTGTGACATCCTGAAAACTCGGGTTTTGATTTCGATCAGATAAGTCGGGCTTTTCATTGACGTGACTATAGTACTTTTCTCTGAGATGGCCACTCACGAGATAACTAGCCTATCAGGTGAAGCCGTTAAGGAACATAAATGCAATAGACTTGAGAATTCGACCAAAATTCGACTACTCGACCGTGCTAGTCTGCAAAGGTCATTACGGCATTGTCAAAATCGATCAGAGATCAGGGATAGGTCGATTCAACTGAGATGTGTGATCAAAGTGTGGGTGATTCCACTTGATTGCAAAATTCTTGTCGATCGGCACTAAACCGATTTTCTGTCGTTTTGAGTACCCTTTGCCCATAATTGAAACCTTGAGATTTTCATGGCTACCGAGAGTCGCCAATGTGTCGAGTGAGTTCATTGTGGCTTGAAGAAAATCAACCACGAGTCATTTGCACTAAAAATTTATGAAATGTACCTAATAGCCTAGGTCACGCTAAAAACGCGCCAAATTGAAATTAACCGCGAATTTGAATCCGATTTCAGAAATTGAAGGTTCTGTCATGTCACGATAAATTCTAAGAACGTCGACTCGGTCTTAGAAGATTTTTCTACAGCTCGAGACTTTTTGGGAAAAAGTCGACATAGGACCGTTTGTTCAGAAAAAGACAGGGATCGTTTTTTATCGCAAATTTGGGAAGCAAGTGGATTGTATGGGTGGGGAAAAATACCAATTGAATCAGTGAGGCGTCAATTTAATTTATTAAGGCCGTTTTATGACAAAACAAGTAGGAACAAGTGTCCAATTAGAGGAAATGGCAAGTAAATTCGTATGCCCCCCCCCCCCCAAATTCCTATAGTTTTAGACCACTTCAAGGGTTGTGAGGTGTGCATGGGTGGAGGAATGGCAGCCAAGGAAACCATGCTTGGTGGACAAGTTCAAGGAGACAAGCTTGTGGAAGAAAATGGCTTGTGGTCCCCTCCATCTCTCTCTCTTCCTCTCCAAGCCAATCGAGCAGCCTTCCTTCCCCTCCATCCTTGTTGTTCAAACCCTTAGGAGCCAGAGGAAGTCGCCAGAAGCAGCCAGCAACTTCCCCTCCACCGTCGCACACTCACCGGACCATTTTCCCCCTCTGTTTTCTCTTCTACCGATTTCTGCTCCAGCTGACCTTTCGCCAAAAATCTGAGTTCAAAGTGGTTTTCCTAAACGAATTAGCTAACGATCCATCCATCACCGTGACCAACACATCCAAACCGTTCCAACGAGCCCGACCTCGCCTCGAATGGAGCCGCTAGCCGTATAGCCACCGTAAGCCGCCGATCACCGGTCCTTCGATCTGTTGCCCGTCTGCACTATTTTGCGTTTTTCGCGAGTTTCTCTCCATTCCGACCCTTCCTTTACCTGTTCCAACCACCAGCACATCCCCCCTTCACCCCCAGGAGTCACCGGTTGCCAACCACCCACTCACCGGAGCTCCGATCATCCCGTTTCCTCACTGTTCAGCAGCCGGTTGCCTCGCCAAGCCGTCCGCCAGTCCACCGCTAGCTTCGCCTCACCAAACCAGCTTTATTTTCCTCTATTTTGCAGCTAAAACAGAGAGCAATTTTATGGGTTTCCAACAAGCTTGTAGGCCCGTTTTGAGGTGGACCCGGGCCTCAAAAGTTTGGCCTGCCTTTGGAAAAGTCGATCCCCGTTGCGTTCACGACGTTTTGAACCGTCCGGCTCACCAAACAAGTGAGTTTTACTCACTAATCCCTACTTAGTAGGCTAATGATGCTTAGGGGTTGATTAGATTTAATGAAGTATAATTAGGTGGAGAGATTAGAGTAGAGCAATTAAATTAGTGCCTTATCAATGCATGTTAGGCAAATGATTAGTGACATTAGCAAGTAGACTCATGTTATTATTTATTGAACGAGTCTCGGAAATTTTTCGAGTCCGTTTCGGTTTCCAATCAAGCATTATGGGCCTAAATTGGATTTATTGCATTTATTTAATATTTTCCGTAATTATTTAATTATTTATTTTCCAGAAATTAGGCTAGGATAGCCGACGACCGGAATTTTATGCTGATTATTGTGGTGTAGTCCATTTATTTATTTGAGCATTGATTTGTGCTGAATTCAATTAATTATGATTTTAGGATTTTATTTTTAAATTAATTAATTTTGGTAATTAATGGGAAAATTACTAGGTGTCGGTTTACAGTGCCAAAAATATGTTATGGGTTGTTGAAACTGGTGGGATGTTTAAAAAGGGGAAATTATTATATTTTGACTAAAGCCGACCGTGTACCCACACGATCATTTTTATTGGGTACTCTTAACCCGAGGAAAATAGGCCAAGATAATGTATTAATTGAGAAATTTATTTGAGGAGTGTAATGTGGTTGGCCATGGGTGAATAATCGTATCACATTGTGGGTTAGGTCAAGAAAACCGCCGAAGTACGATTATGTCCATTGGACCGTAGGTTACCACCTAATCTAAGTTGTGCTCGCTGAGCCATAATTCAGCACCACCACCAAACTTGGAATCGGTTGTGCACGCTGAGCCGTAATGCAACATTTTCATCGAATTTGGAATCGGTTGTGCCCGTTGTGCCGTAATTCAGCATTAACCGTCGAAGATTTAGTAAGCCGTGCTCGCTGAGCCGTAATTCAGCATTGAATTTGAGTATTTGAGATGACCGTGTATGCCGTGCTTGCTGAGCCGTAATTTAGCATTGAATTTGAGTATTTGAGATAACCATGTAGGCCGTACTCGCTGAGCCATAATTCAACATTGAATTTAAGTAAATAAGATTAGCCGACCAAGAAAGGGTCGAGATGACATGTAATCGACTAGGTCGATTGATCAATGACTTGATCTGATGTTATGAATTGATTGACTGATGTGATATAAGGCATATGTAAAAAACGTTGATTTGCAGGATGGAACTGAGGCCAAGGTAAGTCCTCTGACTCGTGTTGTGCTTAGGCAGCCTTTAGGGCATATTGGCTTCCTAATCAGGTTTTAGGGGGTAGAACTTACCGAGACGTTGTCTCAGTGGTTATTGTATAACCATTTCCAGGCCCCAAGTTGAAAGCGGTGGGGAACCCAAGGCTTGAAGTTCAGAAGATGAAGCCTGGATAATCGGCGAGCATATCTGACTAGTAGGTCAAAGGACAGTTCCTTTTCGAATGAGCCGACCTTTTTGTAAATAATCTGGTCTTGTAAATAAACCTGGTTGTTTATAAAAGGTTTGTTTTGGTTTGAAAAATTGGCCCTACTTTCCTATCACATTATTTTATTGTCTGGAGATTATTTATATGCTTCCTGTCGCAACCTAAATTTTGAGTGCTCCACCTAGGTTTAGGCTAAATGGACTACTAAGTCTTTAAACTTAGAGCGGACTCTCCCAAGCCCATACCAATTTACGACTTAAGGTTCAAATATTTGGCTTGCAAATGATTATTATCTAGGTTTTGCCACTAATCGGTTTACGGTAGGTCGATTAGACACCTAAGTAAAATAATTGGAGAATTATTTTACTCCTACGAACTAGAGACTAAGGGTACGGGGACTTTGTTACACTAGATTTCTCTAATGCCCTTTTGGTACCATTTCTTTTTAATTTCAAAAATGTTTTTGCAAGCAGTTTGGATTTACTTTAACCTAAATTACTATCATGCAATGGGGTGATCACACAGATGCTCAATCATTATTAAACATTGAACAAAATAAATTGCACCAAATGAATTCAACACACTAAAGCAAGTAATTATATATATATATATATATATATATATATATATATATATATATATATATATTATTTTTTGGGTTTTCTTTTATCTCAAAATTAAAACATGCATTCTAACTACGTGACCTAATTTTGCTAGCAAACTATCTCTAATTAAATGAACCTAACATGCAAAATAATTGACATGCACCTAATATTTTTATGTTTTTTTTTATTGAAATTTGGAATTAACAAAAACCCTAATGAAATTATCTAAAATTAATAATTTTCTAATTAATTTTAGGGGTTAATTTGACTTAAACCCTATCCTATCTTAGAAAACTATTTTTTAGAAAAAAAATGAGATTATTTAAATGTGCAAACATTATCTAAAATCAATCTTAATCTATTTCAAAAAAATTATCTAAAAGTGTAATCCTAAAAATGCATTATTAATTTACTAAACTAACACACTCCGGTGCATGATTTGATTTTTTTGATATTTTTGATATTTTTTATTTTTATGTTTTTTTTTTTAGTGTTTTTCCAAGACTAGCAATTATGAAATTGCATCTAAACTAATCAAGACATGCACCAAATAAATGATTAAAATAATTGAAAAAATAACATGTTGTCTCACGGGTTAAATTAACGATTACTCTAACCGTAAACATCACAATATATAAAAAGTGGTTCGAAATAATTAAAAATCTGACCCGAAGTCTTACGGATCAAATTAATAATTATATTAATTTAACAATTAAAATACTATCAAAATGCCCAAAAAATTAATATAATTAAAAAAATGATCCGACATCTTACAAATCAAATTAATAATTACAATAATTTTGGGCCAAACCCTGCGGGTAATGCCTATAATATTCATAAAACGAAAATCAACTTCCAATGTTCCAATTTGTATAATAACAATGGAACTTAAATAAACTAAAATAGCATAAAAAAAATTTTAAAAAAATAACAAAAACCACCTAAAGAGAGACTTGGAAAAAAGCAGCAGCGGCGGTGGGTGTGGGCGTGCCAACGCAATGACAGATAGCCGGACTAGCAATGGGCAGACTAGCTGGTGTCGGGCGCAGGCTGGCGAACGGCAGCGCTGCTGGTGCTCAGGCAAAGGCCAGCGGGCTACGGGTTCAGAGCCGATGCATCGACCAGCGAGGGGCAGCTACTGGGTTTGCCAGAAGGAGGCTCGGAGATGGTGCTGTAACTGGCGATTAAGGAGCAGAGGTTGGCAGGCGCGGCGACGAGCAAGCGTCGGCGAAGCGCGAGTGAGGAGGAAACGTGAGAGAGTCACAATCGAATCAATAGGGCGGCAGTGGTGCGCAGTGGGGCTGCGCGTCGCAGCGAGACCAGCGAAAGGCAGTGACTGGCGGCTTAGCTACTGAGGCTGAGCTTGTAATCGGCGAACACGAAGACTCCGGATCTGGGGCTCGGGCAGACGCGCAGGGATGGAAACGTTGGGTCGTGAGCCAGTAGGTCGACTCGAGGTCCCACGAGCAGAGGAATCAAGTCGCAGCATGGTAGAGCCACTTAGGCGTGACGAAATATCGGAGCAGCGTAGCTCAATGGCGTCGGCGCAGCGCAGGTCGTCGGAGCAGAGGCCTGTCCGTCGAGCTCCGGTGCTGCTTGAAGGGCTAGGCTCGCAGAAAAGCTGGGTCGGCAGTGTTGGTGAGGAGGAGCTGTCAGTCTACGTGCAGCAAATTCCGACGAGTGCAAGGGGAAGAGGATGAACAGTAAACGTCCAATCCCCCTGCCACTTAAACTTTGGCTTATGCTTTTTCCTTTTAAAAAAAAATAATAATTCTCTCTCTCCTCCTACCCATCTCTTTGTACACTCTCTCTCTCTACCTTCTTTTGACTTTTTCCTCTTTACTTCTCTCACAAACCGAAGCTCTCTTCTCTTTTTTTCTCTCTCTCTTCACTTTTCACTGTTTTTTTCGACGAAGAGAAGCCCCCCCTTTCGACCTCCGTACACGCCCTTTTATAGGCAAAACAAATTGTGATCTTTTTATGAATATTTCATCTCACGAAGATTGCCTATAACCTCCCGTTCACAAAAAATCCTTATCTTATGAATATTCTCCCATGATTTCATCATCTATTGCTAAAGATAAGATTGCAATGTAAATTCCAAAAATCCACCGTAATATCACATCAAATCTCCATTTAGATAATTTTTGTCATTAAAAAAAAAGGGGCTCGGGCCAATTTGCTCGTTTCATGGGCTTAGTCCGGCCTGTTAATTTAAAATTCAAAACCACTAATTCGACCCATCCGCCACCGGTCCAATAAATAAATGCACAAAATGTAAATTAAAAATAAATGCACCTAGATTAATATGTTATGCAATTAATATTTTTTTTCAAGGATAAAATTGACCCCTAATTTTCTATACAATAAATAAATGATCAGATCGCCAAAATTTAGGTGTCAACAACTGCCCCTCTTTAAAGGTGAGCTCGTAGAGGTTGCCTTCAAAGATAAATTAAAACCTAAATTTTGACCATGCACATGCACTGAATGATTTTTTTTTTTGTTGGGAAATGTATCCCATTTTTTAAAATGCAATTCATATGAAGCATGGAAATGCTAATGCAAATGCATGATGTGAAAGGAAAGAACGTACCTATAATTACTTACTAGTCAGTGCGGTAAAGCATCTTAAGGTACATGATAAATCTCCATTTACTCCACAAGTACCCAGTTTTCACTTAGGCTCATTGAAGAGTCTAACAGGTAATAAATTAAGACATCGAGACTGAGAAGAACATTCACATCCAAAGTAAAATGTTCAACAAAAAGAATTAAGATGTCCAATTTCAGACTGAGATGTCAAGATTTTTAAAACTCAAAATACCTAGATCCAGACTAAGGTATAACGAGAAATGTCGAAAAAACATTCACGTCCAGAGTGAAATGTTTAGACGAAAATAATTAAGACATCCAGATCCAGACTGAGATGTCAAAATTTTTTAACTCGAAATACCTAGATCCAGACTAAGGTATAACGAGAATGATTGAAAAACATTCACATCCAGAATAAAATGTTTAACGAAAAGAATTAAGACATCCACATCCAAACTGAGATGTCAAAGGAACCTACCTGGAATATCAAAGGAACCTACCTAGAATATCTTACCTCGAAGGAGGTTAGAGTGATTCAAAATAGTTGGTGTTACATGTCCAAGACCCGTACCTTTCTACGATTGCCCAGAACAGTAATGAGGCTTTGTAAGGAGACTGCTTTCCTAGGACCTGTACCTTTCTACGGTCACCCAGTATGGCAGTATTTGGTTATGTCTAGGACCCGTATCTTTCTATGGTCGCCTCGACGAAGAAATTCATTTTCCAGGATCCGTACCATTCTACGGTCACCTGAATGGAGAAATAGATATTGTCTAGGACTCGTACCATTCTACGGTCGCCTAAACTAAGGTTCACCTTCCAGGACCCGTATCATTCTATGGTCGTCTAAACGGGAATTCACTTTCCAGGACCCCTACCATTCTACGATCGCCTAAACGAGGATTCACTTTCTAGGACCCGTACCATTCTACGGTCGCCTAAATAGATGTTGTCTAGGACCCGTACCATTCTACGATCGCCTAAACTGAGGTTTTGCTTGGTTAGGACCCAAACCTTTTTTCGGTCGCCCAGCCTTGCAATAGAGATCATCTGACCAGGACCCGAACCTTTCTTTGGTCGCCTTAATCAGACTGAATCTAGAAAAAAATCTTTGGGGAACACTCAATCAAGTGTCGATATACTCAAGAGGAAATACCTATGCAATGACAAGTATTTAAGGTATGGATAGAGATATACTTACTTGGTAACATCTCTGATCCATGGGGATACATTACCTGTAAAACATGGTCGTAGGAGAGGCAACATGTATTTATAGTCACAGACAAGCATTAATTCGAGTGAGGTTCATGCATGATGATTTCTATCAATCTTGCATTACCTAATTTCCAGTGGGAAAGATTTCAAAAGAATATTCCAATCTGAACACATGAATGTCATGAATGTGTCAAATGAGGGATCTCTCGGTTTGAAAGGACTTTTCTCTCATCCTCATTAAAACGGCCATTTCATTCTGACCTTTGATGTAGGATTTTGACGATCACTCTAACTCACTATTGTCATGCCAAACAAAGGTCTGAACAATCTCGCAAGTGGTACGACCTTACCAATCTAAGAAGTCTTTAACATGGTCCGTAATGTCGGCTTGGTCAACGGCTTAACAAAAGGGACTCTTTGAGTCAAAGCTATTGAAAATGACATTTCACAATTGTCTTTAAGATTTACAAGTCAAGAAACATGCGAAATGAGGTAGAAATTGCCTTACTCACACTTCTTCGAGCAATGCTTTCGAACATATGAACCTTTACGTTAATTCAAGTGCCCTAATTTGAAGAGACTTTATAAGGAACGTAACGTAGGCTTAGTTCACGGGTTGAGAAACGAAAGGATCGTTAGGCTCAAAAAGTGTTTAGGGGGTCAAAGTTGGTGATCATCTTGATATCTCCACCAATCTTCTCCTCCAATGTCGAAGATTTTCTTTACATGCATTGATTGCAACAACATTTGAGTTTTTTTAGTACCGCCTTGTTTAGTGTATGTCTCACTATATCAAGTGTTTGATTTTTTCTTTGGGCATTGGCCTTGCTTTTACCAGGTACACTGCTTTTTCATGCCCCATTTTTCTGCACTTATTTTCTTTGGACAAAGCCTCCATTTTTGTCGGCATTCTTGAATGTTTTTGTCTTGCCCCAGTGTGGGGGATGATCACCAATTGGGTTTAACATGAAATGAATTCATAGGCTCAAGTGGGCTATGCAATGGATAAAAGTGTATATGATAGAGAAATAACTGCTCTTCGTCGTCCTAAGGCACTTCAAATTATCGTACGAGTTACGCTGCGAAAACAATTCTCGAAGATTGATGCAAGTGTGAGTAAGAAGACTCTTACTATTCATTTCAAATTTGTCCCAATGTGGGATGATCCTTGACAGGGATAATTTAAAAGCTCTTCATGTATATGGGCTCAAAAGGCTAAACAATGGGTATATCTGTAGTGTTTCGGGCAGAAGAAGAAACTGCCTCTCATCACCTTAGTTGACGTACTCGTTGCAAGATCACCCTTTTTCCTCATAGGCATGGAATTTTTCCACACAACTCACTGGGGTTTAGTGTATGAAGCAGTGTGTGGAATAAGGTTTTCCTTTCATCATTCCAAAGTATCCTATTTAACACATTTAATCCATCTCACACGATTCATCAAGGAAGGAAAATGCAGATTTGCAACAAATTTGAACAATTCAATTCACTGAGGCAATTTACTCATCATAGAAATGCTTGCAGTTCAAAACATGACATAGCAAATTCTATCATGGATAATGCTTCTTGACAGCATCAGAATTCATTGGAGTGGAAAACTCACGACTATCCATTTTTGCTAGGATGGCACCTCCTGGAAGTACCTTCCTTACCACATATGGGCTGTAATTTGGAGCAAACTTGCCCCCAGGATCTTCCACCGGAGAATCATGGTCCTCTTTTACTTGCCCCAATTTTTTTTTTCATTGCAAGTATGCTCTAAGCCTATTGATCACAAGTCAAGTTTATGATCATTGTTATTTTCAGATGTCCCTTGTCATAACAAGTTATAGAATTATACTCTGAGACAAGAAGTAAATGAGTCAGACAAACAAACAAGTTTAATCTGCTACAAGCTTTGGGAAATTTTATTTTTTTAGCAGTGAAATGCTTTTGTTTTCGGAAAAAAAAAATTGAGAGGAAGCATGAGAAAGTCCAGCCCTTAGGATTTTTCCGTGGAGGATAGTTTCTTTCATGGTTGGATATCGTTATTGGACTGGTTTGGTGTACCTCATCATGCCCTCAAAATAAAACTTGTAATTTTATTGAAATTCATCAATCAATTATATTTATTGAATGGACATTGCAACACTTAATCACTAAAACAAGGAATTGAAAATATTTCTTAGAAAGCAATAAAAATTCCCACGCAGGGCAATGTGCAAAAGCAGTAAAAGAGTTACTCTTGTGGGCCAAGGCCCATTTCTTCTGGGGGTCCTTCATCAATGGCTCCAATGAGGAGGTCATCGAACAAGCTTGTGTTCTCTGTCTTCGAGGGTGTCGGATCGTCTATACCACCCCATCCATCACTTGACTGCTCCAAGGCATCCATCACATGCACCTTCAAGCTCTTGATTCGACCAACATCATGTTCGAAAATAGCATTCACCCTATCCTCATGCTCAGGTAGCGGATTTTTCTGGACATTCGGCCGAGCAATTTGAAACGAAAAGGCCTTCGTGTCCAAGAGGTTTTGGATCTTGTGCTTGAGGGTGAAACATTCATCAATTGAATGTTCCAATTCATCGCTATGGTAATCACACTTCTTCGTTGAGTTGTAACCACGAATGTTTTCGCGATTAGGCCGCTTTGGCTCGCTAGTAAGCAAACCTTTCTTCCAGAGGACTGCCAACACTTGGGATGGAGATCCAGGGAGAGGAGCAAATTGCCTTCTATTACTTGATTGAAGGCCAGTAGTTTGCTGTTGCCTTGGATTCATTTGGATAGCCGAGGCACGATTGGTACTTTCTTGGCTATAAGCCACATTCACATCCATGACAACTTCTTTCTCATTCTTGGCAGAGAATCTTTTACTTAATGGCTCAGTAAACCATCATTCCCTTATCCCCATCGATTTGTTCTCTTACGGGAATAAGCTGATTGAAGTTCTCGACGTATATGCTAGCCATTCGATTATGGAACTCAAATGGGAGAGTCTTGACGAATAGCTTCATCAACTCCTTGTTCGTAGGTTCAGGAGTGATTTGAGCCGCCAAATTTCACTATCTCACAGCATACTCTTTAAATGACTCACTTTTCTTCTTCTCCATCCGCTCAAGATCCTCTCGAGAAGGTGCAATGTCCATATTGAACTTGTATTGCTTGAGGAACGCATCAGTCACTTCATTCCAGGTGTCGAGAAGGTTTACATTCTTCATTATATACCAGTTTAGTGCAGGCCCAATCAGACTTGCATGGAATGATTGAATCATGAGGGGCTCGTTCTCGACATATTGGGCCATGCGTACATGGTACATCTGCAAATGTGCTTTTGGGCAGGAAATACCATCAAATTTCCCGAACTCCGGCATTTTAAACTTTTTGGGCACCTTAACCTTCTCATACACAAACAAGTAGAAAGGGAGTGAACTCTGCGACTCTTGCAATTGCTTCACTTTCTCCTCGAGTTTTGCAAAGCGTTCATCTTACTCCACCTTGGGGATGATGTCAAGCTTTGTCATTTCGGTGGTGATCAATGGTGGGTCATCTTCCAGCTCGGGCGTGTCATTGTCACCCATTTAAGTGTTGTTTGCTTGCTTCAAGATAACTATTTCGAGAAGAGCAGGTGCAGGAGTTGGATTCACTCGGAGAGACTAGATTTCAGTCGTTATCAGCTGCATAGAAGCGGCTAATTGTTTGAGCTAATCTTCCATGGTGGAAATACGATCGTGCATCTCGATTTGGTCGGCCATTTTAGCTCTTGATCAAGTAACAATGGGCGAGCGTGGCGGATCCATTGTCACCCAATATAATAAAAGTAATGTAAGAAGAAATGACAATATAGGAAAATGACCCATGACAATGGTCTAATCGTCTTATTTTATTTGAAATTTGAACTAAATTCCCTAACAATGAACTAAGAATTGAAATCAAAGTCCCTAAACATCGAATCTAAAAATTGAGAACATTGAACTAGAATTCGACATCAAAGTCCCTAAACATTGAACTAGGAATCAAAATTTAAAACATCTTATTTTGTATGTTTTCGGGATCCCAACGCCTTGCGAAGCTTCTTATTTTTAGCTTCAATCATTTCCACTTTCCATTTAAGATGCTCAATTTGTGCTCGCTAAGTAGGCTTCTCAGTCACATCAAGGACTACTGGACGCAAGGCAGCAGGAATCCGGTGTTGTTGGATGTAGAATGCCAACGCATGGTGAATCTCCTCCTCACCTTTCAGTCTCCTAGGCACCAAAATCTTCTTTGGGTGGCATTCATTCCATGCAGCAATGATCATCTGGATCTCGTTGAAGTAGTCATAGTTTGTTCGAATAAAACGAACTTGGAACAACTTTGTCTTAAGAGAGAATATTTTGTTTTCTCTATAGTGCATGTCGATGATTCTCGCGGATTCTCCTTCAAGGCTTCTTCAATGTGTAGACGTCCAACTTGCAGAAGAAGGATTCTCCAGTTTTTGTCTCTCACGTGTTTCCCACTCACGTCCCCTCTCTGCACTTCTTCAGAATTTCAAACAATCCCCTTTTGACTTTTTGGCTGCTCCTTCGAAAACCCCCGACGAATGAACCAAAACCAAAAGGAAAAAATCTCCTCTTCTTATGTTCAAATTTCCGACCTAAAAAAACAGAGAAGAACCCCTGGGAAAACTTTTCTTCTTTTGATTTTGACCTAAAACTCGAGAAAAGCCCCTTTAATGTGGCCGTGTATTCAATGTGTGGCCTCTGAACCCTACACGTTCCTCACCTATTTATAGGCTATTGATTAGTTCTTTTTTTTCCGAATCGATATCCGCAATATTCGTTTTGTTGAATGCAATATCACTTGCCCTATCCGAAAACAATTCATCATATCCCAGAAAATTTCAAATTTTTATTTTCTCACGAGATAATTTCCGATCACTTAAAAAATGGCTTAAGCCAATTTGCTCTTTTCATGGGCTTAGTCCGGCCTGTCAATTTAAAGCTCAGAACCACTAATTCAAATCCACCCGTCACCGGTCCAATAAATAAATGCAAACAATGCAAATTAAAAGTTAATGCACCTAAATCTATATGCTATGCAATTAAAAATTTTCCAGGGATAAAATTAACCCCTAATTTTATATGCAATAAATAAATTACCAGATCACAAAAATTTAGGTGTCAACAGCTGCCCATCTTTGAAGGTGAGCTCATAGAGGTTGCTTTCAAAGACAAATTGAAACCTAAATTTTAACCATGCACATGCACTGAATGATTTGATTTTTTATTTTTGATTTTTTTTTTTAATAATGAATCTCATTTTAAAATGCAATTTATATGATGTATGGAAATGCTAATGCAAATGCATGATGCGGAAGGAAAGAACGTACCTGCAATTACTTACCAGTCAGTACGGTAAAGTATTCTAAGGTACCTGATAAATCCCTATTTACTCCACAAGTACCCAACTCTCACTTAGGTTCCTTGAAGAGTCAAACAGGTAATAGATTGAAACATTGAGATTGGGAAGAACATTCACATCTAAAGTGAAATGTTCAACGACAAAAATTAAGACATCCAGATCCAGACTGAGATGTCAAAATTTTGGGATTTGAAATACCTAGATCCAAACTAAGGTATAACAAGAAAGATCGAAAAACATTCACATCCAGAGTGAAATGTTCAACGAAAAGAAATAGGACATCTAGATTCAGACTGAAATGTCAAGATTTTAGAATTCGAAATTCCTAGATCCAAACTAAGGCATAACGAGGAAGATCGAAAAACATTCACATCCAGAGTGAAATGTCCAACGAACAAAATTAAGACATCCAGATCCAGACTGAGATGTCAAAGGAACCTACCCGAAATATCTTACCTTCAAGGAGGGTAAAATGACTCAAGATAGATTGGTGTTACAAGTCTAGGACTCATACCATTCTACGGTCGCCCAGAATTGTAACATGGCCTTGTAAAGAAACTGCTTTCCTAGAACTCGTACCATTCTACAGTCGCCCAGTATGACAGTGTTTGATTGTGTCTAGAACCCGTACCATTCTACGGTCACCTAAACGAGGATTCCTTTTCCAAGACCCGTACCATTCTACGGTCGCCTAAACGGGGATTTACCTTCCAGGACCCGTACCATTCTACAGTCGCCTGAATAGGGAAATAAACGCTGTCTAGGACCCATATCATTCTACGGTCGCCTCGACGGGGAAATAAGTGTTGTCTAGGACTCGTACCATTCTACGGTCGCCTTGACGGGAAATTGATTTTTCAGGACCCGTACCATTCTACGGTCGCCTGAATGGGGAAATTGCTTTTCCAGGACCCGTACCATTCTACGGTCGCCTACTAAAGCAATAAATGTTGTTTATGACCCGTACCACTCTACGGTCGCCTAAACGGAGATTTTGCTTGGCTAGGACCCGAACCATTCTTCGGTCGCCTAGCATTACAATCTGGAGAAAAATCTTTGGGGACAACTCAATCGAGTGTCAATGTATTCAAAATGGGAATACTTGTGCAACAACAAATATTTAAGGTATGAAGAGATACACTTACCTGGTGACATCTCTGCCTCTGGGGGATATGTCTCCTGTAAAACTTGGTCATTGGAGAGGCAATATGCATTTAGAGTCACAGACATGCATTAATTCAAGTGAGGTTCATGCGTGATGATTTCTACCAATCTTGCATCACCTAATTTCCATTGGGGAGGATTTCAAAAGAATATTCCAATCTGAACACATGAGTGTCATGGATATGTCAAATGAGAGATCTTTTTGGTCTGAAAGGACTTTTCACTCGTCCTCATTAAAATGGCTATTTCATCCCGACCTTTGATGCAAGATCTTGACAGTCACTCTATCTCACCATCATCATGTCAAACAAGGGTCTGAGCAATCTCGCAAGTGGTACGACCTTACCAATGTGAGAGGTCTTTAACAGGGACCGTAATATAAGCTTGGTCAACGGCTTAGCAAAGGAGACTCTTTGAGTCGAGGCTACTGAAAAATGAGTGATATTTCGCAATCATTTTAGGGTTTACAAGTCAAGAAACATGCGAAATGAGGCAGAAATCATCTTACTCGCACTTCTTCAAGCGATGCTTTCAAATATATGAACTTCTACATTAATTCAAGTGCCCTAATCTGAAGAGACTTTGCAAGGGACGTAACGTAGGCTTTGTTCATGAGTTGAGAAACGAAAGGATCATTAGGCTCAAAAAGTGTTTAGGGGGTCAAAGTTGGTGATCATCTTGACATCTCCACCAACTTTCTCCTTCATCATCGAAGATTTTCTTCACATCACAACTCCATTGATTGCAACATCTCAGCATTTAAGTTTTTTTTTTTTTTTAAGTACCGCCTTGTGGGGGATACAATTCAAGTGTTTGATTTTTTCTTTTTTAGGCATTGGCCTTGCTTTTACCAGGCACACTGCTTTTTCATACCCCATTTTTTTGCACTTACTTTCTTTGGACTCGCACAGCCTTCAACTTTTATCAGCATTGTAAACCATGCTACTTGAGTGGTTTGCTTTTCTTGCCTTACCCCAGTGTGGGGGATGATCACCAACTGGGTTTAATGTGAAATGAATTCATAAGCTCAAGTGAGCTATGCAATGGATAAAGTGTATAGGATAGAGAAAGAACTGCTCTTTGTCGTCCTAAGGCACTTCAAATTATCGTACAAGTTACACTGCAAAGCAATAATCGAAGATTGATGCAAGTGTGAGTAAGAAAATTCCTATCATTCATTTCAAATTTTTCCCAATGTGGGATGATCCTTGACAGGGATAATTTGAAAAAACTCTTCATGTGTGTGGGCTCAAAGGCTAAACAATGGATATACCTGTAGTGTTTTTGGTAGAGAAAGAAATTGCCTCTCATCACCTCAGTTGACGTACCCTTTGCGAGATCACTCTTTACCTTGTGGGCATGGAATTTTTCCACACAACTTACTAGGGATTAGTGTATGAACAGTGTATGGAATAAGGCTTGCCTTTCATCATTCCAAAGTATCCCATTTGACACATTCAATTTATCTCACATAATTCATCAAGAAAAACATGCAAGATTTGTAACAAATTTGAACAATTGAACTTGCAACTCATTGAGGCAATTTATTCATTATAAAAATGCTTGCAGTTCAAAACACAGCATGGCAAATTCAATCATGGGTAATTCTTCTTGACAGCATTAGAACTAATAGGAGTGAAAAACTCACAACCATCCATCTCTGCTAGGATTAAAGCACCTCTAGGAAGTACCTTCCTCACCATATATGGGTCGCTGTCATTTGGAGCAAACTTGCCCCCAAAATTTGGAATTGATTGGACCATTTTCACACATTTGCATGCCATAAAACCATCCCCGAAACAGAATGTAGATAGATAAAAAAACAAACAAGGTAAAATAGATTTTTTTGAATTTTTTTTTTAAAAGCAATTGGAAAAGCATTTTTTTTTCAAAACATTTTGGCACGAGAAAGCATGATGAAGCCCAGGCCTCAGAGTTCTCCTTAGATTTTTCTTTTTGTTTATCGGCTGGATATCATCACCGGGCTGGTTTGGTGTACCTCATCATGCCCTCAAAGTAAAACTTGTAATTTTATTGAAATTCATCAATCAATTACAATTTATTGAATGGAAAATGCGATTCAAGCCCTAAGAAGAAAGTGAAAAAGAATAAATCGAAAACAATTCCTAGAAAGCAATAAAAATTCCCGTGCAGGGGAATGTGCAAAAGTAATAAATTACTTTTGCGAGCCAAGACCCATTTCTTCCAGAGGTCCTTCATCAATAGCATTCACCATATCCTCATGCTCAGGTAGAGGATTCTTCTTGACATTCGGTTGAGCGGTACCGAAGGCAAATGCCTTGGTGTCCAATAAGTTTTGGACCTTATGCTTCAAAGTCATGCATTCATCAGTCGAATGTCCTACTTCCCCCATATGGTACTCGCATTTTTTGGAGGGGTCATAGCTAAAAAATTTTCAGCATTGGGTCGCTTTGGTTCATAAGACAGCAATTCTTTCTTTTGAAGGACCTTCAAGACCTAAGACAGAGGGCCAGGAAGAGGAGTGAATTGCCTCTTAACAAACTGTCGAGGTGCGATCGGTCAGCCTCCGCCTTGTTGATTCTGGGGGACATAAACAATCGGAGGCTTGCTAGATTGTGCATACGCAACATTGATTTCTGTGCTAGGTTCTTGGTCCTTCTTCATGGTGAACCTTTTGCCTTGATGGGTTGGTTCATTGAACCATCCATCTCTTAGCCCAACTTCGATCTGTTCACCCATCGGGTTAAGTTGGTTGAAGTTCTCAACGTACGTGCTAGCCATCCGATTACGAAACTCAAATGGGAGAGTCTTGACGAACAACTTCATCAGCTCCTTGTTAGTAGGCTCCAGAGTGACTTGAGCGGTTAGATTTCGCCACCTTACAGCATACTCCTTGAATGACTCACTCTTCTTCTTCTCCATCCGCTCAAGATCCTCTCGGGAAGGTGCAATGTCCATGTTGAACTTATATTGCTTGAGGAATGCGTCAGTCACCTCATTCCAGGTGTCAAGGAGGTTTACATTCTTCATTATGTACCAGTTCGGTGCAGGCCCAGTCAAACTCATATGGAATGATTGAATCATGAGGAGCTCATTCTTGACATATTGGGCCATGCGTACGTGGTACATCTGCAAATGAGCTTTTGGGCAGGAAGTACCATCGTATTTCTCGAACTCCGGCATTTTAAATTTCTTCGGCATCTTGACCTTATCATACACGGACAAGTCGAACGGCAGTGAACTCTGTGACTCTTGCAATTGCTTCACTTTCTCCTCGAGTTTCGCAACGCGTTCATCTTGCTCTGTCTTAGGGACGTTGTCAAGCTTAGCCTTTTCGGTGATGATCAACGGTGGGTCATCTTCCAGCTCAGGCATGTCGTCATCAATCATTTGGGCCTTGTTTGTCGGCTTTGAAACTACTATCTCGGGGAGAGCAGGTGCAACAATCGGATTCGCTCAGAGGAATTAGAATTGATTCGTCATAAGCTGTATAGAAGCAAGCACTTGTTAGAGTTGAGTCTCCACAGCGGACATACGATCACGAATTTCAGTTTGGTTGACCATTCTAGCTCTCAATCGTGTAATGATGGGCGAACGTGAGGGATCCGTTATCACCTAATTCAAATGAATAAAAATATGTAAATATGAGGTGTAAATAGAGAGCCACTCCATGACAACAATCTATTTTTTTATTTACGAAAAGTCCACTCATAAAGAGGATTCCCTAAAAATGGACTGGGAAAAGTCAAAATTTGAAACCTCCTAACATGAATTGAAAACGAATTTTCAATTTTTATTTTCCAAATGATTCATTGCATGACAATTTCCTCATTTCATTTCTAATTGGCAAAGGAATTAGATCAAATGCCACACCTAGATTGTCATGGACGAACCAAAAGTCTGACAAAGTAAGTAAATTGCATAGTATAGGGATAGAAGACTTACTTTACCAAGGAAAATCAATGGCAATCACGTAGACATACACATGGTGGTAAGTGGCTCGATTTCTAATCTATAAGGCTTAGCAAGGTGGAGCCACAAGGATGATCGGACTAGCCAAGGGCATGTGGACTATGTCGGGTCCTCATGACTTCGGCTTGGTCAAAGAGCCGACCCAGGTTGCGGGCATGCGGACTGAGGTGGGTACTCTTGACACCATGAAAGAAACTTCGGGATTGAGATGGGCGACTCGTACCGCGAGCATGCGGTTGGAGTGGTATCCATCTCAACACCATCCTAAATGATCCTATGCGGCCCAGGTCCGGCGGCAGGTTGTGTGTGCAAAAGTGTAGTGTAAATGCAAAGCATGCACAACAGTTTATAGCAAGCAAAACTTCATATGTGCAGGTAAACCATTTATTCCTACACCTCCCTACAATACAAGGGTTAGCAAACACTTCCCCTTATACCTCACAATCTGCAAAAACATTTAACACCTTAAATGTTAGGGACGTACCTGTAATCCTCGCTGCCAAACAAAAACATTTTTCAAAAAGAAAATTGGCCTAAGTCCACTAAGAGTTTTAACTCAAGTCCCAAGCGGAGTCGCCAAGCTGTCGCGACCAAATTTTCGGATGAACCACCTAGGGTTTGGCTAATGGATTGCTAAGCTTAAACTTAGCTCGGGCTCTCCCAAGCCCATACCAACTCGCGATTTAAATTCAAATATCTAGCATGCAAAAAGGAGTCGCCACTAATCAATTTGCGGTAGGTCGATTAGACACCTAAGTAAAATAATGGGAGAATCATTTTACTCCTACGAACCAGAGATTTGTGAGTTCGGGGACTTGATTACGTTAGATTTCTCTAACGCCCTTTCGGTACCTTTTCTTTTATTTTTTGAAAAAATGTTTGGCAAGCGGCTTGAATTAATTTCATTTTCCTAACATGTGAGGTGATCATACGAGTGCGCAAACCACTAATTTAACACTCAAGAAAGCAAATAAAATAATGCAGGACTTACCTCAAAGCAACGAAAGCATCTGCATTGTTAGATCAAAATTCACATCAACAATCTTTGATATGATTTCTAATTAACAAGCAATCACTCAATTTTTGCCTTCACTTTTTAATGAGAATATAGTCCATATGCAATGCAATGCTTCTAATCTAATATGAAATAATATGGCATGGCAAAATGTCTTAAACTATATGAATGAGTAAAAGTTTTTGTGAATTTTTTTAATGAACATGCAATAATTAAATATGCAATCTAAATTAACCAAAATGACCTAATTCTAATGACGGGTAACTTCTAATTAAATGACTCTAGCAATAATCACTAAATGACGTGCATTTCATGAACCTAATTCTATATGATGTGCACATGATTTTTATTTTTTATTTAACGAAAATTCGTAATTAAAATTACCAAAAATAAAAATCTAACTCAAACGAAATACTATCTATTCTAAATGCTTTCTAAACATGCATTAAAAAAAAACTATCATGCAATTCATCTAAAGATCTATCTAGACCTAAAACGCAATTTTTATCTAATATGCAATGACGTGCAAAGAATGCCCTAATTCTAATTTTATGAAATTCGAAATTAAAATTAAACATGCAATTCACATAATAATGGAATAAAAAAAAACTAACATCCTAAATAAATGCATTTTTTCTTTTTCTTTTTTATGATTCAAAATAAAATCCCTATTCTAATCATGCAAGATAATTAAAAAAAAAAAAACAAATCTAATCCTAATTCAAACTTCTTTTGGATTTTTTCTTTTTACAAAAAAAAAATCGACTCAAACACCATGACAGCAAATCAAACAAGATAAGATTGATATCCAAAAATTGACGAACCATATCTCGCGCATGAGATCGGGTTGGCCAAATTTAAACAAAATCGCAAATCGAATCTCGGGCATGAGATCGGATTGTCGATTTTTGCAAGGGATTGAGAGTCGGATTTCGGGCGCGAAAATTGGACTGTCAATCCCTAACTTGAGAGACTCTTTCATGTCGGAATATCAATCATATATTTAAAGAACAATTCTAAAAAAACTATAAAGAAAAAATAATAAAAACTCAAGAAAGAGATAAATAAATAAATAAACTACCTAAAAGTAAAGTAAATCTCTACCTGAATTGGAATTTTTCAAAAATCTGATCGGTTCAGGTGAACGACGATGGAGACTCAGGGTAGCTCAAGGATGGGCAACCGTGGCGTCACGAAGGACTCGAGTGAGGCAATGGAACTATGTCGGCAAGGGTGGCATCCGACTTGCAGGATTCGTAGGGGTCTTGGACGCGCTGTTCCGTTGGTCACGTGAAGACAATGCAACGAAGATGGAGTCAAGGTTTTGCGGGCAGCGTCGTGGAGAGAGAATATTTCGTTCTCTCTCTAGTGCGTGTCGATGATTCTCGCAGATTCTCCTTCAAGGCTTCTTCAATGTGTAGACGTCCAACTTGCAGAAGAAGGATTCTCCAGTTTTTGTCTCTCACGTGTTTCCCACTCACGTCCCCTCTCTGCACTTCTTCAGAATTTCGAACAATCCCCTTCTGACTTTTTGGCTGCTCCTTCGAAAACCCCCGGCGAATGAACCAAAACCAAAAGGAAAAAATCTCCTCTTCTTATGTTCAAATTTCTAACCTAAAAAAAACAGAGAAGAACCCCTGGGAAAACTTTTCTTCTTTTGATTTTGACCTAAAACTCGAGAAAAGCCCCTTTAATGTGGCCGTGTATTCAATGTGTGGCCTCAGAACCCTACGCGTTCCTCACCTATTTATAGGCTATCGGTTAGTTTTTTTTTTTTAATTTTTCTGAATCGATATCCGCAATATTCGTTTTGTTGAACGCAATATCACTTGCCCTATCCGAAAACAATTCATCATATCCCAGAAAATTTCAAATTTTTATTTTCTCACGAGATAATTTCCGATCACTTAAAAAAGGGCTTAGGCCAATTTGCTCGCTTCATGGGCTTAGTCCGGCCTGTCAATTTAAAGCTCAGAACCACTAATTCAAATCCACCCGTCACCGGTCCAATAAATAAATGCAAACAATGCAAATTAAAAGTAAACGCACCTAAATCTATATGCTATGCAATTAAAAAATTTTCAGGGATAAAATTAACCCCTAATTTTCTATGCAATAAATAAATGACCAGATCACCAAAATTTAGGTGTCAACATTGTTAAATTAGGCATGATAACAAACAATGAAATGAAACAATATAGGCCGCATGTTAATTTGTTAGAACTTCATGCAAAATCATGCATAGCATGCATGCATTTCGTCTGCATATTTTTCTAAATCATAAATGTAGTAACTTTTTGATGATGAATAATAACATATTTCTTTGTTGTGTACGTTCAGATTCTTGAATCCTTTTCTACAATCTATTCATGGTTTTGATTATGGGATGTTATTTCATTATTTGTACGCTCGTGTGGTCACATCTTACACATTAGTGGCATAGTATAAAAACCGGCAAAGATTGCATGCAAAACATGTTTTAAATTTAAAAAAAAAAGTACCGAAATGGCATTAGATTAATCTAGCATAACTAAATCCTCATACCCAAAATCTCTGGTTCACAAAGGTAAAATGTACTCCCGCATTTTATTTGGGTGTCTAATTGACCCAAACTGATTAGTGGCGGCTCCATATTTAAGTTTAAATGCATGTTGAATTGAGAATCAAGTTGCGATTGGTAGGTTTAGGAGAGGTCATGCTGAATGCGAGCGATGACCTCATGAGAGAAAGCTTCATTGATGTTTAGCCAACCCCTTGGTGGTTCACCTTCAGGAAGGTTGCGATAGCCTCGCGACTCCATTGGGGACTTGAATTAAAATTCAATTTCTCTTTTTTTCGAAAATGTTTTTGCTTGGCAACCTGGAGACCAGGTACACCTTTGATTTTAGGTGTTAAATGGTTTTACATATGAGAGTTAATAAAGAGTGGAGTGTATGTTAATCCTTATTTTGTTGGGAGGTGTTGTGGATGAATGATTTAATTTATTATAGAAGCGGCGTATGCATCATATTAACTGTTGTGCCAATTTTATATCTTTTACCTTTGCACACACGTCCCGTGATCGGACCTGGTCACATGCTAGGAAAACAATTAGGATGGTGTTAAGAGGATCCAGGACACGCAGTTGAGCCACCCTCTTTGACTCACAGACACACGATAGTAAGGACAACCTTACGACTAAGCCGATATCAAGAGGATCCAATTTAGCTAGCAGACACGTTTGGCTAGTCAGTTTATCTTCTTGGACTATAGTTTCAAAGCCTTTTAGTATATCCTACCATTAGGTGTCAAACCTCACATGTACATGTGCATGTCTTTGTGTCTTGCTAAACTCCATTATCACTGTAAATATTCTATCCTCTGTCTTTATTACATCATATCTCCTAATCATTCTGTCTTGATCAATTTTATGCCCTCCATTATCGAATACAAATATTTTCGAAACAATAGGGCATTTGTTTATAAGTGAAAGGAAAGTGAAAGGAAGATCGGGAGTGAAGGTTGACGACGACTGAATTTGTCGAAAGCGAAGATAAAATAGCGAAATCCTGGGATTGTGTATTGTACCGTCTAATAGAACATGCCCAGACAATGCGACAGGACGGTTTGTTGAAGGAAATGGCAGAAAAAAGCAGGATAATGGCAGCAAAAATCTGGGACAAAATTGTGCATAAATTAAATGCTAGTCATTTTAATTCCAGAGAGAATAGTCGCTTTGAAATGAGGTTAATTTTACGAAAAATCTAGAAAATGATACATATTGAATATTTATAAGTATTGATTGATTGATAAGTAATCAATTATTGTAAAAGAGGCATATGTTTACATCAAAAATTGATTAACTGTTAAAACCGACCAAAAGCAGACTCTATCAATGAGAACATTGTTTGATCAAAGAAAAAATCATCAATAAACAAAACCGATGATAACTTGAAGAAAATGGATAGCTTACCCACAAAGTCATCAATAGCAAACAGTGCAAAGATAATCGACGAAAGCCTTGACCAGTCTATAACTTGAAGATATTATCGATAAACCATCAATAGAGTTATCGATAGCAAACTATTGTAGATTTTGCCAATTAAAGCAATGTCATTTACAAACAAAACGGAGGTTTGCCAACACCTCAGTTGAAGACAAGACAGTAAATCGACACAAGCACATGGCTACTGGGTAATTATAACTATAATCTAAGAAATGTATAACTTCTTGTGGATAACTAATATTAAATTATAAGAGACTGTGTCTAGAATTTGTAACCTCTTATTAATAACTATAGAGGTTACTAGGATGTTATTATTAGACTCAAAAATCACTAACTGCATATAGATAATTGCTGATGATGAGATATAAAAACCCCTATGCAATCAATTACTGAACATTTTGTACAGCACTTTAAATTTCCCGTACCCCTTTACCTTTCTCGCATCTTTTAATTTCCAGTACCTATATTTTAATTCATTTACTTTTACAGCCACGTACATTCCTACACTAACTCAGTCAAGAATTCATTTTTCCTTAAATTTCACCAATTCCATCCTTTTTCAAGATTTTCACTTTTTTGAGAAACAATGTAGCGAACAATTCTTAACATTTAAATACCATTGTTGATCCCAGCTCGGTGATATCTCGATTCTTGTGCTCGGCTATGGTAGCACTTTAGTGAAATTACGTCGATATTTCGGTGATATTTCGAAGGTCGGTGGAGCTTTTTGACTTCAGTGGTTTGCATATTTTATTGCCTAACCTTTCAGAGAAATTCGCCTTCGTCCTCCCCTGGTTCTTGATGTTTTCTTCATATTGAGAGCAATCGCAGAGCCAAAAATCGCCTGTCCTTAAGAAGCGTTCATCTTTTCTCACTAAATCTTGTTGCAATTAGCTCTACGCTTTGGTTCAAATGTTGGTGAATGCAGCATAGAGGATCCACCGCAAATTGGACACCATCAAGGGGTCGCTTTGGTTCAAATCTGAACTTCGCCGTGCTAGGCCTGCTGTAAGCACGTAATCTGCGTAATCACACGACCTTGGGGGGTTCAAGTGCTGGTCCTTCTGGGATTTCTCTGTGATTACAGCTCTGAGCAGGATCGGCCCCAGATAGGACTGATTCCAGGCGTTGCTTTAATTACCATCATCTTGGCCTCGATGCTGTGCGGACTGTAAGTGCTCTCTGTTCGGCTTATTTTCCACCGCTTGTTTGATGGGCTTCTGTTTTGAAGTCTCCTTAAAGGCTTACACTCAGGTTCAGGATAATTGGCAGGGTCCTGAGACAACTGACAAGAGTGAAGAAAAGCCGGAGGAGCTCAGAGGCAATGCTGAGCGTGGAAGATGTGCCACCAGGATACAAGTAAGAGGTGTTCTTGAGTTTCATTGGATTGAACACACACACAACAACTTTACCAATTGCCTTTATCATAGATTGAGACTCGCTAGAGTCCATGTTTTCCTAGACAAAGAAGAACTTTGAGTCAGCAAAGAAATTGATGGTGAGCTTTTGAAAGTGCTCAACAAGTCTCGGATCTACATTCCCATCTTCTCCCAGAATTATGCTACCAGTTCGTGGTGTCTCGATGAGGTTGTGCACATGGTAGAAGGTACCTAAAAGTCAGAGGGGAAGAAAGAGATACTTCCTATCTTCTATGACGTGGACCCTAATGATGTTAAGCTCAAAACTAAATTGTACAAAAAGGCCATACTCAAGTGCAAGAAGAAGTTCGGCTCTGATGCATTGAAGCGGTGGGAGGATGCGCTTGTGAAGGTTGCAAATCTAAAGGGATGGAAACTTAAAGGGAAAGGGTAATTTTCCTCAACCTTTGGTTATCATTAATAAGCGCAATAGTTGCACTCCTCATTTACAGAAAATTTGTCGCCCCAGAATTCAAGAGTTAAAGACATTTTTTTCATTTGAAATTTGAATTAGAAGTTATGACAGCTAGAGCAGACAAAAATGATGTAGGATCCAGTAAAACAACCAAAGAAAAAGAAATTACGATGAGAGAAGAAATGCGCACTCCGCAGTGAGGATTCACTCGAGGAAAAGAAAAGGATAGGGCAGAAAAAGGATCCGCTTTGATCCAATATATGAACAAATTCAGATGACTCTTACTTGAATGAACTATACCTGAATCCGGTCCGATTACCTGTCTGATAGGTCTAGAGAGAACTTGACAAATAAATCTATTCAGTTGTTTCCGCCAAAAATAAATATTGTTTACTTAGAAAACAATGAAACAGTTTCACCTATCATGAATCTGTTGTGCTTCTTTCAATTTTGCTTGAGACACGAATTTATTTTGGTTTAATTTCGGATTCAACTCTTATAAGAACATAATCCTATAAATTTAGCTTAATAATACACACTTTGGAATTTTTGTCACTGCATGTTACTTTGTTGATCCAAGCATTATAAAAAAAATATTACCTTACCAAGTTTTGTGAATCGTACTCTGTTCACTCCATCAAGAATATCTCCTTCAAATGGATCAGCCCCTGCATTATGTCCGATAAATCAAATTAAGCGACATTCCATAAAATATCAACGCATGCATTAACTGATTATAACGCTTAGTTTATGTCGTAGTAACCGAAATGGTTGAGTTATTTAACCATATGGTCCCAAAAGACCTAGAGATCATCATATCTGGAATGAATTTGTACCCTTTTGTTTCATGTCATTGACGAAAACAAAATTTTCCCCCTTCGCTGCAGCCATGGAGAACTAATTGAATTGGTTGTTGGAGAGGTATTGTGTAAGCTTAATGCCAGAAATGTGGATGTGCCTGAATATTGGGTCGAAGATCATCATTAGATAGGATACCAAAAAAGTTGGAAGGTGACTTTGATGGTGTAAGTTTCCTTGGTATTTATGGTATAGGTGGCATTGGTAAAACAATACTTGCAAAGGTTGTGCTCAACAGAGTATCTTCTCAATTTGACAGTGTTTGTTTCCATAACAATATTTGAGAATCATTGCAACATGGTTTTATAAACATGCATAAAAAGTTATTAGCAAGTTTTGTGGGTTATGTAATTGTTGATCATGTCACAAACATTGGAGATGGGATGACTTGGATCAAGAGAGTATGTTCTTCTAAAAAAGTCCTCATTGTTCTAGATGATCTAGACAAGCAAGAGCAACTCAAAAAGCTAGCTGGAAATCTGATTGGTTTGGTTTAGGTAGTAGGATCATCTTCACCACTAGAAACTTAGAGGTCTTGAAGAGTCAAATGGAATCATCCAGTGAAGAGGTCCTAAAT
The DNA here is from genome assembly GCA_007663325.1 of Eucalyptus pauciflora. Classification (NCBI taxonomy): domain Eukaryota; kingdom Viridiplantae; phylum Streptophyta; class Magnoliopsida; order Myrtales; family Myrtaceae; genus Eucalyptus; species Eucalyptus pauciflora. The sequence continues at coordinate 2,219,953 of VMYD01000067.1, forward strand.
CAACCTAAAGGAATTTTGGCATATGTTCATGAAATGGAATTTGATTGAGCACTTCGGTTGTTTTGTAAGCACGCATTCAGAAGAAACTCTCCCCTAGAAGGATATGATCATCTTGCAAAGAAGATTGTTCATAGAGTGGCTATGCTTCCTTTGGCTATTGAGGTCATAAGGTCATTTCTTTATTGCCACAGCTTTGCTCTAGAGCAACATTCTGATAATAGAAAGCTATGGGAAGATACGTTAAAACAATTAGATGGCAGTCCTTTTAAGGATGTTCAAGATGCATTAATAATAAGTTATGAAGGACTGGAGAATAAGCAAAAGAAGTATTTCTTGATATTGCTTGCTTTTTCACCAACGAGGACCTAATGTATCCAATTATCATGTGGTATGATTGCAATTACTATCCTCATAGTCCAATTAATGTCCTCCACCTACTATCCTTGATAAAAATTGGACATGATAATAAGTTTTGGATATATGACCAAGTTCGAGATATGGGAAGGCATATCATCCTTGAAGAATATCCTCACAAAACTAGTAGGATGTGGATTTATAAGGATGCTATAAATCTACTAAGAGAGAAAAGAGGTGAAATAGAAGAGTATGTCGCATAATTTCTCTTTTGAAGGAGAAATTTGTTGAATCTCATCCTTTTACTCTATAGTTAGCTTTGTTCAACTGTGCATTTGTCTTGTTGGTGAGATAGCTCCCTCTCGAACATTTTGGCCAAAAGGTCTTGTATATAGGTGGAGAGAGACTAGATAGATTGCCTAGCAGTTAGCTTCGTTTTCTAGAGTCTATAGAATAGGAAATAGCATAAAGAAAATTCTAAAACAACAACGTGTTGTTTCTATTGGAAGCTGAAAATTTTTGTCATTGGTGGCGATCGAAAATATTAAGTCTACTTGCCTGAGAAGGAGGGTGCCATGGTACATTTGCTGTAGAGATTATTTACCAGTGTCCACATGCTTCCTTTCTATAAAGCTCTATAAGAATGCTAAGGCCCTGTTTGTTTGTGTTCTTTTTTTTTTTTGGTCATGAACACAATTTCTGTTTTTTTTGTTCCGAGGAACAAAAAAAAGAACATAAACACGTTTATTTGCGTTTTTATTCCAAATCTATTTTTTTGTTCCCAGGAACAAATTTGGAACAGAAACAAGAAACAAAAAAAACTTATTTCTTGTTCCTAGAACACTTTCGAGAAACAATTTTTCTCTCTCCTATTTTTTTCTTCTCTTTCTTTTCTTCTTCTTTTTTCTTTGGCTAGTCGTCGGCCTTGGCCATGGTCGGTGACCGGCTATCGAGGGTCGGCGACCTCGCCGGAGCGTCGCCGGCCCCTGGCGAGACTCGACCTTGCCGAGGGCCGGCGAGCCTCGCCATGGTTGGGCGAGGCCGACCCTCATCGGCCGGTTGCCGGCCATGGCCAAGGCCGGCAACCAACCAAAAGGAAGAAAAAAGAAAAAAGAAAAAAAGGAAAAATAAAATAAAAATATTAAAAAAGTTATAAGAAACAAAAAAATTATACAAGTTTACTAAACGTGTTTCTGTTCTTTTTCTATTACAGGAACAAATTTACCAAACGCATTCTTCTATTCAAAAATTGTTCCCTAGAACAGAAATAGTTTTTTCTATTTCTGTTCACTGGAACAATTTTTGAACAGAACCGTTACCAAACGTACCCTAAGTGTCCAGCACTCAAATTAATCTTGAGTCTCTATTGACAGAGAAATGAAGATGTAAAAGCAGTGTGCCTAACTTCTGATGGCTGCAGTTGCAACATTGGACTTGAAGAATTAGCTTTTAATGGCTGCAACTACAAAACCGTACCTGAAGAATTAGCTGATCTACCAAATCTAAGGTTTCTTCGAGCTAAAAGCATTGGTTTTTTTGACAACTTCGAGAATATTGTTTCGAAGCTATGTTGGCTTTCTTGGGAGGTGACATGTAAAGTTTATGCAAAGAATTTTCATTTTGCTAGCTTGGTCATGCTAAACCTTTCATAGAGCAATATCAAAGATAACTGGGATGAATGGAGCCAATTCCAAGTACACATTTCTCTATTAATCGTACTGAGAGACTAAGAAGAGCATTGTATGGGTAGAGAATTCATGTCTTCTTTCTTTCTATCTTCACCAATCATTCATGCACTGTATATATTACTAGGAACCGAAATTATTTCACCAAAGTAACATCTACAATTTACAACGACCGGCTAGATGCATTAGAAAAAGAAGAGGAAGCTATAGAATCACATTATTTGGATTAAATCGTATGACTTCCAAGTCATCTAGACTAAGTAAACTCATTTTTATTATAAAATTTCTTCTCCAAGTATCCCATTTCTAACTTATATTTCTTCAACTTTATCTTCTTCGGCAAGCTTGTCAGCAATTGCACTCATGATATGATTCAATCTTTTACCATTTTCTCCTGCATCAAATTGCTCTATAAGATTACACTGAGCTATAAAAATAGGGTAATTAGGTTAACTTTCCATCCATATATGTATGCTGGGATGATTGGTGTGTTTCATTCATTTTAATTCAATTTCTTTTACAGCAGACAACAAAAAAAGTGAAAGCTTTGGATTTAACAGGTTGCATTAAGTTGTTGAGGACACCCAACTTCTCTAACTTCTTGTCTTTGGAGATCTTAGTACTTGCTTGGTGCCCCAAGTTAATCACAATTGACCGCTCCATCGGCAAGCCTGAACTCCTCAAAACTTTGAATATAGACGGGTGTAGTAAATCTCTTGGGAAGTTGCCCTCAGAAGTTGGTTCTCTACCTTCTTTGACGCAGGTTGTCAGAAACCGATTCATTCAAACTGCGGAAAGTATCCAGAACGTGGTACGTTTGGAATTATCATGTGTATATCTGATAGTATAATGTGACATTTTTAGATGCAAATTTTGATTATACTGTAAGTTACTTCGTATAGAATGTTTCTCTTTTGGGGCTAAATTTTAGAAGATGGGAAAATATATAATAGGAATATATTTCGCCAATCACTGCCCAAATTATTATCCATTTTAGGACCCCAAAAACAACAAAAGTCATGGACCCCTTTTTTATTTCAGGTTAAAAGAATTATACTTCATGTAATAGTAGTTACATTATAATTTATTCCTAAAACTTCATTTGCACTACATTTTAATAATCAATTGATATTTTGTATGATGGGAAAAGTACCAAAAAAGTCATAAATCTATTACATTGGTACAAATTATGTCTTAAACTTTTTAATTGGACTAATTTAGTTCTAAATATTTTCACATTAGTATAAATTCAGTCAATCCTGTCAATTTTGGCTAACCAACGCTGATGTAACATTGGCCAGTGACTAGATGCTGACGTGGCAATTAAAATGATTATTAATTTTTTTCTATTATTATTTTTCTTTTCTTTTCTTTTTCGCCGGTGATTGCAAGAAAGTCCAAGGAGAAAGAAGAAGGAAAAGAAAAGGAAAAAGAAAAGAAAAAGGGAAAAAAGAAAAAGAAAAGAAAAAATTAATAAAAAATTATTTAAAAATTGCCACATCATCGCCGATAAGGAGAAAATGTTTAGGACTATAAATGTAAAAATGTTTAAGACTAAATTGATCCGATTAAAATGTTTATAACTAAATTGACTGATGCAATAAGTTTGTAATTTTTGTGGTACTTTTCCCTTTGCCTGATTCTTGTTTGAACTATTTTCAGATGGATTATCCATGTTGGCAAGGATATCTTTTAACTGGTAGGAGAGAGCACTTACATAAGTATAGGGAAAAAGAAATAATAAGTGTGCCATAAGTGTGCCTAGAGAGAGAAGTGAATCAATTTAGGAGAGATGCTAGAGATAATTAAGATATTTTTATTTATGTTTTTTACGTCTCTAGTAATTGTTTATCTCGTTATCTGAGATAGTCATATAATAAGGCTTATAAATAAACTCATGTATTCTTCATTTTGGTTTATTAAAACACAGAGAAATATACAGACATTACACAAATTTCTATCATGCATATTTCTTATGTAGAGAAATTAAATAAATAAATGAAGACATTTTTATGCTAATTGATAATTATCTTGACTATTTTAAATTACATGTTTGTAGATTTTGTTATATCATGTCATTGTGGTATATCTTAAAAAGAACATGATATATAAAAACTTTCAGATAAAAATTTGAAGTTAAAATCCTTATTTGGATTTTCTTCATATGTAGTAGAGATTATGGAGTGAAGTTGCACGCAAGAACCACCAATGTTGGGATTGTGCACAAGTGGATCTCACCTACTTGCACGTACCTACGCATCCATTCAACTTTAATTATTTGATGGATTTTGTTAACAAGTATCGCGGGTTAGGTTTGTCAACAAGGACTGCCAAAATATAGACCAAATTGAATGACCCGGACGGAGAGCTTAAGTTTCGCTTTTCGGGTTGGGTTTCCATTTGGTTCCCGTAAATGTTCAATTCTATTTCACGTCACAAACCTTAACCGACCTGAACACAATACTGATGCCATCCATCTCACCGAAAGTAATTGCTTGTTCTAGGTTGACGCCATCAATTAGATTGGCCATCAGTTCCCCACCATCACCTCCCTCAATCTGCTTGTCCTTCCACACATGGACTCGTGTCTCTCCATCACTCCCTCTCTATAGATTTTGATTTCCACACCCTTCACCGTTAATCTGGGCAAGGGTGGCCTTTATCTATGGTGGCCCTCATCCAGATTAAGGGCCTCCATCAGTTTGCATAATCGCTAATCAAATCGACCCATGTCTGCCCAAGTACAGATAGGTTGTGCAATCCAGTCTCAATTTAGGGTGAAGGTTGACACCGACATTGACAAAGCTTGGAGATGGTGACGGCGGACCCATGAAGCAGCCTACTCCATTAAGATAAATAGAGAATTGAATCAATTAAACACAATAATCTCATTGATACTTTGTACAATATAAAGTTCTCTGAAACTGACCAAACCGCCATTGGTTTAGTTTGGTCTGACGGTTCAAACCATATTTTTGCTTACCCAGTTGTCGTAGACTTCGCTTTTCGATTTGGTTGTAATCCAATGGGCTGATTTGTAGAGCCTCTCCTTTTCTTTCTCCTTATGCCATGAAGATACATCTATCCCTGCCCCAATTTAGAGTCCAAGAAATGAGCCCAAAAAGACTTTCATTCAGTGGATTCGGGCCTATTTCCCCTCGCCCACAAAATGGACCAACCTTTCCATCCAAACCATGGAAGAGACTCAAAAGAGTGCATGAAAAAAAGAAAAGAGAAAAACAAAATCCATTCCTATTTTGATCATCTAATTAAGTTCCCTGATTAAAAAATATCCATTTTTTCTAATTCGATTACCTAATTATGTTCCCTACTTCTGAGTCTTTTCAAGTGCTTTCAACTCAATTGTGATTTAATGTCTATTGTTACTCAATAATTTATTCCCAAGTTACATCAATATGGAAAGAATAACAACTAAACTCATCTAATAAACTGAGCCAATCATATATAATGAAATAGCATAAGAATTATAAAATCAAAATAAACGTGATGAGGAGTGTTAGAATATTTAAATAATAAATTTTAAATGATAAATTACAACTTCATTTAAAAGCTTAAACTTTTAAAACAGTTGATACTAGTCCTACAAAATCTCATAATGAGATTGTCATAACTGGACATGTTGATCATGAAGATAGCAAAGCAATGCTTAAGCAACATTTCAAGGAAGGAGTCAAAAAGGAAAGAAAGAAAAAGGCAAAAGCACATGTCTATCTAGTCACTCTCAAAGATCACATTCTTAAGGGGAGCTAATATTGCTGAATGACACAACTAGTGGTAAAGAAACCAAGGAAATCGAAGCCTTCTTCAACAATCAATATCACCAACAACTGCAACAATTGGTATTGATACACGTGAATGTTATATTTGGAGGATGAAGAAAAGAGTAAAGATCAAATATAGACAAATCTTGATGATACTTGAGTTGAATGGGGCCCGGATCTTGACAATCATGTTGAGGATGGAAGAAAATGTGAGTGTACGGATGGAACTCAAATTCTATATAATACAGTTAGTCCGTCTTCTTTGAATCTTACTTTCTGTCATTTACCGAATCTCTTGTTGATATTGATGATCATAATATTAAGATGATTGTTCACTTAGGACAATAGCACTTAGACAGAAGGAGCAACATTGGTCTTATTAAAAGTTCACATCAATTATTAATATGTTATCTCTCATTGCTTGTTTTTGAACAAATTTTTATGTTACAATACTTTTATCCAATACTGTATCATCATGAATGCTAATTGTCTTGGTTATAATTATCAGAGATCAAGGACAACCAGATTAAGGGTGCGTTTGGGAAGGACTTTGCAAAGTCCTTTGAACCTCCAAAGCCCATTGGGCAAATGTGTTGGTGTTTGGCAATTGCTTTGGGAAGCCCATTTGGGAAATGCTTGCATTGTAAAGGCCCTCAGCTCAAGGCACCCTCTCCCTTGCTTTGGCTTTCTGGCTTTCTCGGCATTCAACAGTGAAGGGCTAAAAAAAAATTTTATTCCCAAATTATCCTCATTGATTTTTCGTTTTTCCGGTTTCGCCCTCACTATTCATCGTCTTCTTCTTCTTCTTGGGCGAGCGGTCGCCGGCAACGGTCTTCTTCTTCTTCTTCTTCTTCTTCCGCGAGCGGTCGCCGGCGAAGGTCTTCTTCTTCTTCTTCCACAGGAAGTCGCCGGCGACCGTCGTCGGGGGTGGCGCGACAGCCGCGCCATTTGGGTTGCGGCGAGGTCTGGGTCGCCGCGCCATTTGGGTTGCAGCGAGGTTGTCTGGGGCGCGCGCAGGGTCGCTGGTCGCGCACATACCAGATTTGCCTACGAGTCCTCGACTGGCCGATCTAGTTCGGCCGTGAGGGTCGGCGGCTGCGCCGGAGGTCGGCCTCGGCGACCGCCGCCCCAGTTCCGGGGTCGCGCGGAGGTCGCGCCGGCGTCGTGCGACCTCGGGCGGCCTTTTCCGGTGGTCTTCGGGGGTTGGGGGGTCGTCGGACGTCGCCGGAGATCGCCGGCGACAGCCTGCCCCTTGCCGGTCAATTTTTTTATTTTTCTTTTAATAATTTTTTTTTTATCACAAAAGCCATTTACAAAGTAATTCCCCCAAACACCATTTTACTCCAAGTTGCTTCACAAAGGGCTTTCAAATTACAATTTACCAAACATCATTTGCATTTTGGAAAACACCTTTAACTCAAAGGTCTTTGCATTTTTCTAAAGACTTTCCCCAAAAGTCTTTCCAAACGCACCTTAAAGTCGTCGGCAAATTTGTCGAGAAACTTCAATGCGAGTGTCCTTCTTCTGCCTTAATGACAATGAAACGAGAAATATAAAACGGGAGTCAAAAAAAGCGGTGGTCAGCTTCCACAATGGGGAGCGTTGGAATAAAGAACGAGATACAACTTGAGTAGTGTGAAATCTAGAAAGTGACCGACCAAAAAAAAAAATCTAGAAAGTGAGAGAAAGTGAAGTTAAAGCGGTGAAACACTCAATTATTGTACTGTCTGATAGGACTTGCTCAGACTGACGTGACGTGGCGGTTTGTTCAAAGAAATGACAGAAAAAGCAGGATAATGATCCCCAAACATTAGGGATAAAATTATGCAAACATTAAATGCACATCTTTTTAAATTTCAGAGGAAGTGGTGGCTTTTGAATATTTAAAAAGATTGAATGATTGTTAGCCGTTTAACTGTTTTAAAAGGGGTATATTTTTACATTAAAAATTGATCAACTGTAAAAACCGACGAAAAGCAACCTAGTTATTGAGTACAGTGTTTGATCAATGCAAAGGCCATCAATAAATAAAATAGTCAATAACAGAATTATGAATAGCAAACAATGCATATATAATTGGTGAAAACTTTGAATGATCCACAACTTGAAGAGGTTATTGATGAATCGTCAATAGAGTTATCGACAACAAATTATTGCAGATTTTACTAAATATTAAAGCAATGTCATTTATGAACAAAATGGAATTTTGCCAATATCTCGATTGAAAACAAAAACAGTGGATCGACCCAAGCACATGGATGGTGGGTAATAATGACTATAATCTAGGATTTATAACTTCTTACGGATAATCCTTACTAACTTATAGGAGATCCTGTCTAGAATTTGTAAATTCTCGTTAATAGCTATAGATTCAAAATCCATTGTCTGGTTATAAATAATTGATAATGGTGAGATATAAAAACTCACGTTGATCATTGTAGTAGCTCTATGCAATTAATTATAGAGCATTTTGTTCTTTACATGTTTATTTTCCTTTGCAAATTTATCTTTTGGCACTTTAAATTTCCCGTACCCATTACCTTTCTCGCATAATTTAATTTCCAGTTCCTGTAAATCAATTACGTTATTTTTACAGCCACTTATATTTCTGTCCAAAATCAACGAAGAATTCATTTTTCCTTAAATTTCATCAATTCTATCCTTCCCAAATATTTTCACTTTTTCGTGAAATAATATAGCACACAAATCTTAACATTTAAATTCTATAAGATAATTAAATAATAAATTATACATTCACCTTACAACTTAAGTTCTTATATCAATTGATAGTGATCCAACAAAATCTCATATTATATTAGAATTGAAAGTTCCTCTCCTATTAAATATGTCATGAAAAGATCATATTAAGCGTAAGGAGAGGTGTTAAAATAATTAAATTATAAATTATATCTTCATCTAATAACTTAAAATTTTTTAAATAATTAATAATCATCCTACTAAATCTTACAAGCAACATTATCAAGCCCAACTCGGCGATATTTCGATGCTTGCGCTCAGCCATCATAGCAACTTTACGAAATTTCGTCGGTATTTCTGTCATGTTTGCGTGACAATTCCAACTAAACAAATTAATTTTAGCCGTTCTTTTCAACCTTAAAGCTCCACCGAAAGCTCCGACCAGCAGCTGAGTGGTCGTGGAGCTTTTTCACTTCAGTGGTTTGCAGATTTTACTGCCCAGCCTCTCTTTTACAGAAACTCGCCTTCATCCTCCCGGTTTCTTGGTATTTTCTTCATATTTAGAGCAATCGCAGAGCCAAAAATCGCCTGTCTTGAGAAGCATTAGTCGATCTTCTTACAATAAATCTTGTCCCAATTAGCTCTTTTTACACGCTTTGGTTTCAAATGTTGGTGAATGCAACAAAGCGGATCTGCCGCGATTTGGACACCATCGAGGCGTCGCTCTAATCACTGTCTTTACTTCGTCGTTCTAGGCCAACTCTCTGTTCGGCTTAATTTCCGAGGCTTGTTTCATGGGTTCCTGTTTCCTTAAAGGCTTAAACTGAGGTTCAGGATAATTGGCGGGGTCCTGAGACAACCGACTAGAATGAAGAAGAGGCGGAGGAGCTCAGAGGCAATCCAGAGCGTGGAAGATGTGCCGCCAGTATATGAGTACGATGTGTTTTTGAGTTTCAGGGGACCAGACACACGCAGCACCTTCACTGATTGCCTTTACCATAGATTGAGAGATGTTGGAGTTAATGTCTTTTTAGACAACGAAGAACTCCGAGTTGGCAAAGAAATCAGTGGAGAGCTTTTGAAAGCACTCGACAAGTCTCAGATCTATATTCCCATCTTCTCCCAAGACTATGCTACCAGTTCATGGTGTCTCCGTGAGGTTGCGTACATGGTAGAACACACCTCAAATTCAGATGGAAAGAAAGAGATACTCCCCATCTTCTACGATGTGAACCCTGATGATGTTAAGCTCAAAAGTGAATTGTACAAAAAAGCCATATCCGAGCATGAGAAGAAGTTCGGGTCTGACGAATTGAAACGGTGGGAGGCTGCTCTTGTAAAGGTTGCAGGTCTCAGGGGATGGGATCTTAAAGGGAAAGGGTAATTTTCCTCAACCTTTTGGTTATCGTTTTAAAACGCAAAAGCTACACTTCTCATTTGAAAAACTTTATCTCTCAAACTATAAGAATTAAAGCCATGAGACATTCTTTTTTTTCATTTGAAATTTGCATTAGAAGTTGATGACAGCTATAGCCGACATAAATGATATCGGATCCGGCAAAATAACCAAAGGAAAAAAAATGACTGGTGACAGAAGAAATGTACACCCCACAGTGAGGACGCACTCGAGGAAAAGAAAAGAATGGGGCCGCTTTGATCCAATCTATGAACAAATTCAGATTACTCTTTACTTGAATGAACTATGCTTGAATATGGTCCGATTACCCGTCTGATAGGTCTAGGCAGAACTCACCAAATAAAATGTATTACAGTTTATTTTTGCCAAAAATAAAACTCGTTCACTTAAAAAACAACGAAACTGTTTCACTAACATGAATCTGTAGTTCTTCTTTCGATTTTTCTAAAGACCGTGAATTTTTTTATTTGTTTTATCTCAGATTCAACTCTTGTATGAAACAATCCTATAAATTTAGCTCAACAACACACTCGCTTTGGATTTTATGTCACTGTATGTTAGTTAGTCAACGCAACTATTATGCAAAAAAAAAAAAAAATACCAAGTTTTATGAATCTTACTCTGTCCATTCAAATGGATCGGCTCCTGCATTATCTTAGACATCTCCAATACATCAAATTAAGCGACCTTCCATGAGATCTCAACGCACGTATTAACTAATTATAATGCTTAATTTCTGTCATAGAAACCGAAATAGTTGACTTATTTTATCATATGGTCCCAAAAGACCTAGAGATTATCATATCCGGAAGAAAATTATACATTTTTCTTTCATGTCATTGACAAAAACAAAAATTTCCTGCTTTGCCGCAGCTATGGAGAACTAAGTGGATTGGTTGTCGAAGAGGTATTGCATAAACTTAATGCCAGAAACGTGGATGTGCCTGAATATTGGGTTGAAGATCATCGTCAGATAGAAGACGCACTAAAAAAGTTGGCAGTTGACTCTAATGATGTACGTTTCCTAGGTATTCATGGAATAGGTGGCATTGGTAAAACAGTACTTGCAAAGGTTGTGTTCAACGAAGTATCTTCTGACTTTGACAGTGTTTGTTTCCTCAACGACGTTCGAGAATCATCACAACATGGTCTTATAAACGTGCAAAAAAAGTTACTATCGAGTTTGGTGGGTTCTTTGAATGTTGACCATATCAAAGACGTTAGGGATGGGATGAATATGATCAAGAGAGTATGTCATACTAAAAAAGTCCTCATTGTTCTAGATGATCTAGACAAGCAAGAGCAACTCAAAAAACTAGCCGGAAAAATTGATTGGTTTGGTTTAGGCAGTAGGATCATTTTCACCACCAGAAATTTAGAGGTCTTGAAGACTCAAGTGGAATCTTCGGGTGAAGAGGTCTTAAATCAACCTAAAGGAATTTTGGCTTATGAAGTTCATGAAATGGAATTTGGTCGAGCACTTCAGTTGTTTTGTAAGCATGCATTCAGGAGAGACTCTCCCCTAGAAAGATATGATCGACTTGCAAAGAAGATTGTTCGTAGAGTGGGTATGCTTCCTTTAGCTGTTGAGGTTATAGGTTCATTTCTTTATTGCCACAGCTCTGTCCTGGAGCAACATTTTGATAATCGAAAGTTATGGGAAGATACGTTGAAGAAGTTAGATGATGGCCCTTTTACGGATGTCCGAGATGCATTAATGACAAGTTATGAAGGATTGGAGAATAAGCAAAAAGAAATATTTTTGGATATAGCTTGCTTCTTCACCAACAAGGACTTAACTTATCCAATTATCATGTGGGATGACTGTAATTACCATCCTCACAGTGCAATTAGTGTCCTTTGCCTACGGTCCTTGATAAAAGTTGGACAAGATAATAAGTTTTGGATGCATGACCAAGTTCGAGATTTGGGAAGGCACATCATTCTTGAAGAGTATCCTCGCAAAATTAGTAGGGTTTGGATTCATGCAAATGCTATAAAGTTGCTGGAGAGAAAAGAGGTAAAATGGAAAAGTATGTCACATAATATCTTCTTTGAAGGAGAAATATGTTGAATTTATTCTTTTACTTTATAGTTAGCTTTGTTCAACTTTCCATTTGTCTTGTGAGTGAAATAGCTCTCTCTTAAATGTTTGGATCAAAAGGTCTTGTAGATTGGAGAGAGACAAGGCAGATTGCCTAGTAGTCTAGATTTTGTAGTATAGAAAATAGTTTTATGGGAATTCTGAAGTTGCAAAGTGCCATTTCAAATCAAAGCTGAAAATTTCATTAATGATGGCAAACGAAAACATTTAAGTTTACTTGCTGGGAATAGGCGGGTGCCGAGGTAGATTTCCTAGTGGAGAAATTGTTTACCAATGTTCATCTGCTCCCCTTCTTTATGGTTTCGTAAGAGTGTTGAGTGTTGAGTGTTGGGCTCTCATTTAATCTTGAGTCTCTGTTGGCAGAGAAATGAAGATGCAGAAGCACTTAGTCTGACTTCCTATGGCTGCAGCCCGGACATTTTACATGAAAATTTATATGAACTAAGGTTCCTTCAAGTTAAAAGACATTGATTTTTTTTTTTTTTTGGCAACTTTAATAGTCTTGTTTCAAAACTATGTTGGCTTTTTTGGGAAGTGAGGCATAATAAATTTTATGTGGATGCTAGGTCAGTCAAGCCAAATCTTTCAAGGAGCAATATCGAAGATGATAGGGGTGGAAGCAGCCAATTCCAAGTATGTATTTCTCTATTCATTGTATTGAGACACCTAGAAGAGCATTGTATGGGTAGAGAATCCATGTCTTCTTTCTTTCCATCTTCATGTATATATTGGTTTCACGCTCCTTTCATCTCACGTGAATCTAGGACCAAAAAATTATTTTATAGGAGTAATATCTAGCATTGACAATAACTAACTTGACCCATTAGAAAAAGATGGAGCTATGATTACATCATTTTGATTAAATCGTATGCCTTTTTGTATGACTTCCAAGTCATCAAGACTAATTAAACCCATCTTTTGATAAATTTCTTCTTCAATGATCCCATTTCTAATTTTTGTTTCTTCAACTTTATCTTCTTCGACAAGCTTGTCAGCAATTGCACTCATGATTTGATTCAAACTTGTCAACAAAGTTGTCCCATTTTTCGATTCAATCTTTTATCATAAACTTTTTCTTCAGTCATCCCATTTCTAACTTCATCAAGTTGTGCCGTTTGCAATCACCATAAGATTTTACTAAACTATAAAATTGTTAACCAATGTTCATATGCTTCTTTTCTACATAGTTCTATAATAGTGTTGAGTGTTGTGCTCTCAATTAATCTTGAGTCTCTGTTGGCAGAGGAATGAAGATGTAATAATACCAAACTTGACTTCCGATGGCTATAGTCAGAGCATTGTACCTGAAGAATTAGATGCTTTACTAGATCCAAGGTTCCTTCAAGTTAAAGACAATGATTTTTTTTTTTTGGCAACTTCTAGAATCTTGTTTTGAAGCTATGTTGGCTTCTTTGGAAAGTGAGGCATGATAAATTTTATGTGAATGCTAGGTTAGTTAGGCCAAACCTTTCAAGGAGCAATATGGAAGATGACGTGGGTGGATGGAGACAATTTCAGGTACACCTTTCTCTATTCATCCTATAGAGAGACCAAGAAAAGCATTGTACGAGTAAAGAATCTATGTATTCTTTCTTTCTATCTTCACCAATCATTCATGAACTGTATATATTGGTTTCACACTCTCCTGATCTCACATGAATCTAGGAACAAAAAGCTATTTTGTAATAGTAACATAACATCTAGCAGTGACAACTACCGACTAGATGCATTAATAAAAAACAGAGCTATAGAACCACAACATTTTGATTAAATCGTATATTTTATTGTATGACTTCCAGGTCATTTAGATTGAGTAAACCCTTTTTTTGATAAATTTCTTCTTCAATTATCCCATTTCTAACTTATGTTTCTTCATCTTCTCCAACAAACTTGTTGGCAATTGCACTCATGATCTGACACAATCGTTTACCTATTTCATCTTCATCAAGTTGTGCCATCTGCAATTAACATAATATTTTAATGTACTATAAAATGGTTTACTAATGTTCATATGTTTTCTTTTCCTTTATTGTTATGTAAGAGTATTGAGTGTTATGCTCTCAATTAATCTTGAGTCTCTATTGGCAGATCAATGAAAATGTAATAGTACCAAACTTGACCTTCGATGACTGCAGCCGGAGCATTGTGCCTAAAGAATTAGATGCTCCTCCAAATTTAAGGTTCCTTCGAGTTAAAAGACAGTGATTTTTTTTTTTTTGGCAACTTTGAGAATCCTGTTTTGAAGCTGTGTTGGCTTCTTTACGAAGTAAGGCACAATAAATTTTATGCGGATGCTAGGTTAGTTGGGCCAGACTTTTCAAGGAGCAATATCGAAGATGACGGGGGTGGATGGAGCCAATTTCAGGTACACCTTTCTCTCTATTCATCCTATTGAGAGACCAAGAAGAGCATTGTATGAGTAGAGAGTCCATGTATTCTTTCTTTCTATCTTCACCAATCATTCATGCATTTTATATATTGGTTCCATGCTCTCTTGATCTCACTTGAATCTAGGAACAAAAAACTATTTTGTAATAGTAACATCTAGCATTGACAACTACTGACTTGATGCATTAATAAAACACGAAGTTATAGAATCACAACATTTTGATTAAATCGTATATTTTATTGTATGACTTCCAGGTCATCTAGACTAAGTAAACCCATTTTTTGATAAATTTTTTCTTCAATTATCCCATTTCTAACTTATGTTCCTTCAACTTTATCTTCTTCGACAAACTTGTCAGCATTTGTACTCATGATCTGATTCAATCTTTTTCCATTTCGTCTTCATCAATGATTTGCAATTAACGTAAGATCTTACTGAACTATAAAAATGTTTACCAATGCTCATATGCTTCTTTTCTTTGTAGTTATGTTAAAGTGTTGAGTGTTGTGCTCTCAATTAATCTTGAGTCTCTATTGGCAGAGAAATGAAAATTTAATAGTACCAGACTCGACTTCCGATGGCTGCAGCCAAAGTATTGTATCTAAAGAATCAGATGCTTTACCAAATCCAAGGTTCCTTTGAGTTAAAGGCATTGATTTTTTTGGCAACTTCAAGAATCTTGTTTCGAAGCTATGTTGGTTTCTTTGGGAAGTGAGGCATAACAATTTTTATGCAAATGCTAGGTTAGTTAGTCCAGACCTTTCAAGGAGCAATATCGAAGATGACTCAAGTGGATGGAGCCAATTCCAGGTACGCCTTTCTCTATTCATCATACTGAGAGATCAAGAAGAGCATTGTATGGGTAAAGCATCCATGTCTTCTTTCTTTCTATCTTCGCCAATCATTCATGCACTATATATATATATTGGTTTCATGCTCTCCTAATCTCACATGAATCTAAAAACATAAATTATTTTGCAGTAGTAACATAGCATTGTCAACAATAGGCTAGATGTATTAAAAAAAGACAGAGCTTTAGAATCACATCATTTTGATTAAATCATAAGTTTTTTTTTTTGTATGACTTATAGGTCATCTAGATTGAGTAAACCCAGTTTTTGATAAATTTCTTCTTCTATTATTCCATTTCTAACTTGCATCTTTTCAATTTTATTTTCTTCGACAAACTTGTTAGAAATTGCACTTATGATCTGA
Organism: Eucalyptus pauciflora; assembly: GCA_007663325.1. NCBI lineage: Eukaryota > Viridiplantae > Streptophyta > Magnoliopsida > Myrtales > Myrtaceae > Eucalyptus > Eucalyptus pauciflora. The sequence goes on from VMYD01000067.1 coordinate 2,235,596, forward strand.
TTCACTCTTTTACCATTTTCGTCTTCATTAAATTGTGTAGTTTGCAATTACTATAAGATTTTACTGAACCATAAAATTGTTTACCAATGTTCACATGCTTCTTTTTTTTTTTTTTTTTTATAGTAATGTAAGAGTGTTGAGTGTTATGCTCTCAAATAATCTTGAGACTCTGCCAGCAGAGAAATGAAGAGGTAATGGTACCAAACCTGACTTTCGATGGCTGTAGTCGAAGCAATGTAACTGAAGAATTAGATGCTCTGCCAAATCCAAGGTTCCTTCATGTTAGAGGCATTGATTATTTTGCCAACTTCAAGAATGTGTTTTGAAGTTATGTTGGCCTTCTTAGGAAGTGACGCATAATAAATTTTATGTGAATGCTAGGTTAGTTAGGCTAGACCTTTTAAGGAGCAATATCAAAGATGACGGGGGTGGATGGAGTCAATTCCAGGTATGCTTTTCTCTATTCATTATACTAAGAGACCAAGAAGAGCATTGTATGGATAGAAAGTCCATGTCTTCTTTCTTTCTATCTTCACCAACATTCATGCACTATATATATATGTTTCATCTCTCCTAATCTCACGTGAATCAAGGAACGGAAAATTATTTCTCAAGGGTAACATCTAGCGTTGACAACAACAGGCTAGATGCATTAAAAAAAGATGAGCTATAGAATCACATCATTTTGATTAAATTGTATATCTTTTTGTATGACTTCTAGGTCATCTAGACTAAGTGAATCCATTTTTTGATAAATTTCTTCGTCAATTATCCCATTTCTTACTTATGCTTCTTCAACTCTATCTTCTTCACCAAACTTGTCAACATTTGCACTCATGATCTAATTCAATCTTTTACTATTTTCATCTTCATCAAATTGTGCCGTCTGCAATTACCATAAGATTTTACCAAACTATAAAATTATTTACCAATGTTCATATGCTCCTTTTCTTTATAGTAATATAAGAGTGTTGAGTGTTGCGCTCTCAAATAATCTTGAGTCTCTGTTGGTAGACAAATGAAGAGGCAATAGTACCAAACCTGACTTCCAATGGCTGCAACCGGAGCATTATACCTGAAGAATTAAATGCTCTACCAAATCTAAGGTTCCTTCGTGTTAAAGGCATTGATTTTTCTGGCAACTTCGAGAATCTTGTTTTGAAGTTATGTTGGCTTTCTTGGAAAGTGACACATAATAAATTTTATGCGAAGAATTTTCATTTTGTTAGCTTAGTCGTGCTAGACCTTTCAAGGAGCAATATCGAAGATGACTGGGGTGGATGGAGCCAATTCCAGGTATGCCTTTCTCTAATCATCATACTAAGAGACCAAGAAGAGCATTGTATGGATAGAGAGTCCATGTCTTCTTTCTTTCTATCTTCATCAATCATGCATCCACTATATATATTGGTTTCGCACTCTCCTAATCTCACTCGAATCTAGGAACAAAACTATTTTTGCAAGAGTAACATCTAGCATACCGGCTAAATGCATTAAACAAAGGAGAGGAAGCTATAGAATCACATTGTTTTGTATTAAAATTCCAGGTCTTATTTTATGACTTCTAGATCATCTAGACCGAGTAAACCCATTTGTTGATAAATTTTTACTTCAATTATCCCATTCCGAACATCTATTTCTTCTGCTTTTTTTTACCACAAACTTGTCAACAATTGCACTCATGATCCTATTCAATCTTCTACCATTTTCTTCTTCATCAAATTGTGCTATAGCAAATATCGCAAGATTTTATTGAATTATGAAAGAGAGGGTAATTAGGTTAACCTTCCCTCCGGATATGTACCCTGAGATGCTTGATAAGACTCATTCATTTTAATTCAATTTTTTCTCCAACAGATGACCAAGAAATTAAAAGTTCTGGATTTAACGAGTTGCACGAAGTTGACGAGGACACCCGACTTATCTAACTTCATGTCTTTGGAGATCTTAATACTTGCCAGGTGTGTCAAGTTGATCACAATTGACTGCTCCATCAGTAAGCTTAAGCTCCTGAAAACTTTGAATATCGAGGGGTGTCCGCATCTCCGGAAGCTGCCTACTCCGCATTCTTTGACGCAGATTGTCAGCGACGGAGATACTCGACTTATTGAAAGGCTCCGAATGCGGCAACAAGCGAGGTTCCCACGGCACTCTGGGGGACGGGTATGTGGGCGAAGCACTAGACGCCGGACGGTTCCGCGTGGGGGTAGTTTAATGTGTGCGTCCCTCCAGCACCTCCGAACCAAAAGAAGGGGAAAAGGAAAAATGGGTGCTTCTGGAGGCACTTGACAATCTGAAAATTTGGTCAAATATTACATTCGGAGTGGACCCTGAAATTAGTTAAAGCTTCCAAAGTCTATTCATCCGTTTGTTTCATGGAAAGTCTGCGAAAAATATTTTCAGGAAGTCCCGAGAGCCCGGTGCACAGCTCATGTACAGAAAGATAAACCAGTGCAAATGAGATTGGAGCTCGTTTTCTCATCGATGACCACCCCGAAACCACCACCGCAGCAAGCAAAATCCGGAAATAAAAGAAAAAAAATGGGTCACCTGCAATCACCAGGTAAAATTCCAGAAAATCATATTTCATGACTAATGAATCAACCAGTAGCATACAAACAACACTGAAATGTCTTCGGATTGAACGAAAAATAGGCATCATCTCACTTACATTTCTCTGAGACATTTCGTCGTACAGCTTATGAGCATCTCGGTGAGGATTCTATATACAACCTAATGGTAATATTTCCATCTAACAACATCTCATCAACAAAGATTCAGGCGAAAACATTAAAAAAAAAAAAGCTTCAACATCAGTCAGATTTCATCTGGATCTTGCGTATCTTCACCCCACCCACGCCACCCCCCAGTGAAAGGACGCCGGTTATTGGAGAAAGACGGCAATCGATGACGGCTTATTCAAGGACATTTGGGATTTTTTGGGAGCAATGCAAGCTCTCTGGAGAACAACGGCTTCTCTCTCTCTCTCTCTCCCCCCCTCCCCCCCAACTTCGCTTCAGCTCTCCATCACCTTCAATTTCTGATTTTTAATTCACTTTGAGGATTCAAAGAAGGAAGGAACGAAACCGACCTCTCTCATCCTCATCTTGAGAGAAAAAGAGATCTCTGCGTCTTGAGAGAGAGAGAGAGAGAGAGAGATGAGCGAGAAGGCAGAGAGGCGGAAAGGGGAGACGTGCGGGGCGGGGGAGCGAGCCAAAATCACTTTTTCCCCCATTTTATAAAGCCATGAAAGATATTTTCCTTACCCAGTTTACTTTTACTATGCGGAGCACCACAAAATTCGAAAATTACTTTTTCTAAAAGTTACTTTTCACGAAATAATCGGAATTTAAGTTCTTCGTAAAGAACAACAACAGTTCTCTTTTGTGGCTAATTTTTTGGTAGATTTGGATATATATATAAAAGCGAAAGATTTTATCAATCGCTGTACAAATTATTATCCATTTTAGGACCAAAAAACAAAAACAAAGAAGTCGTGGACCGCTTTTTTTATTTCAGAGTAAAAGATTTGTACTTCATGTAATAGTAGTTACATTATAATTCATTCCCCAAAATTAATTTGCACCACATTTTAATAATCAGTTAATGTTTTGTCTGATACTTGTTTGAAGTAATTTTAAAGTAATTTTAGATGGATTATCCGTGCTGTCAAGGATATCTTTAAACCACCAAAAGAGAGCACTAACGGAACTGTGCCGGGAGAGAGAAGAAATTAGTTTAGGAGAGATATTAGTTTAGGAGAGATATTACATATAATAGAGGCATTTCCCTTCATTTTTTTTATATCCCTCATGATTGTGCATATCATTGAATGTTCGTAATTGATTATTTCGTTACCTTAAATAGTCGTATAATAAAGTTTATAAATATGTCCATGTATAACATAGAGAAATATATAAAAATTACACAACTCTCTCTTCATGCATATTTCTTATCTAGAGAATATAGATAAATTAAGATATTTATAATGCTATCCGATATTTATCTTTACTATATTGAACGAGTTTCTACTTTTTTTCTCATACCATGTCACTATGATATATCTTTAAAAATGACATCATATATAGAACTTTCGGATAAAAATTTGAAATTGAAATCCTTATTTGAATTTATGTAGGAGAGATAATGAGGTGAAGGATAGCGGCGCTAACTAAGAATGTCAAGCACGACAAGGAGCCGAGTACTGATGAATGATGGGAAATCTACTAAACTTTAATGAATTTTGTACAGACCTTTTAAATCTAAAGCGTTAAAATTGTTGAACTAAATATGATAAATTTACAGCTGATATCTCTATCATTAGTGCTACGTTGTTGTTGTTGTTGTTTTTTTTTTCTGCGGGGGCAAAAAGTTGTTTATTGACATCCTCGCCAAACCTTAAAACATATAATTTAGACTTTAACAAAATTTCAAAAAAAATATGATTTTATACGTCATATGCTATTTATATTTTTTGAAAGGTAAAGTGTTTCGCATTAAAAGAACTCAAATGACAAGAGTCGTGATAATAAAGAAAAAAGAGTGTAACATAAACAGAATGAAGGACTAAAAATTCTATTTATTAGAAAGTTCAGTTAAAAGAAAAAAAAAACTTAAATTATAGGTGGATGGAGATTGTGTATAAGACCCATTGAATTCCGATAGACAAAATGATTTAAGAGGCGATGCTAATCCGCGTGACCTGACGAGTTTGCAAAATGATGTGTTTCATTTTAAAAGAACTCAAATTACAAGAGTCGTCATAATAAAGAAAAAAAAAAGTGAAACATAAACAGAATGTGGGACTGAAAATTCTCATTATTAGAAAGTCTAATAAAAATATTAAATTATAGGTGGAGGGATGTTAAATACCATTGAATTTCCATAGACAAAATGATGTGAGAGGAGATGCTAATCCAAGTGACCCGACGAATTTTCGTTTATAGGTGAATTTCATTTGGAGGTGGTGAGAGATACAAAACATTCGATTAAAATATTTATACTTAAAAGTTTCATTTATCATCCCCCATACTTAAGACTCAGTTGTTAGGGAATCGCACACTAGTTCTGAAAAAAGATAACACAACCAAACAATTCACACATGCAAAATATAATAATAAAAGAACTTAATCGAAAGAACATAACAGAAACTTTGTTATTAAAGTCACCTAGACTTGGGCTACGTATCTTGGGGAATTTTAGATTTCGAAGAAAATAGGAACATAATAATAGTCTTTTCTCAATATCAAGGCACAAAAAAAATGAGCACTTCTCTTCTCTCTTTACCGCACACACTCACGTTTTTCTTCCTTCGGCCATTAGAGCCTCTCTCTTTTTCTTTTTTCTCTGTTTTCCACTCAACCCCCCCAATTGTTGCCCACAGTAACTGATATATGAGGTGTAGCTTTTAACTTAGGGATATATGCACTAAAAGTCCTAAAATTTATCACAAAAGTATAATTGAATCATAAAGTTGCAAAAAGTGTAATGAAATCATAAAACTTGTCAATAGTGCAATCGAGTCATTCCAACAACGTCCAACTTGGCTCATTCCAACTACGTCCAACTTGGCTAACGGAAAATGTTAGCGTAGCTTTTTTTAATTTTTTTTCTCTCATATGTGGCTATTGCACGGCTAAAACCCGAAAATATAAGTATAAAACGACGTCGTTTTTGTCAAAACTCTCATTTTTAATCAAATTTTATTTAGATTAAATTAAAAATTAAACTAAAATTTGAGAGAGAGAGAGAGAGAGAGAGAGAGAGAGAGAGAGATATGAACGAGGGGGTGGCAGCGGGTAGGGTCGACAATGGTAGGCGAATCTCCGCCAACCACAGGGCCTGCTCGCCCTCGCGCAAATCTAGGCAAGGTAGGCGGCCCTCACCCTCCCCCAATTTGGGGGAGTTCATTGACCCCTAGCTAGGGCTTGGTAACCCCCACCAACTATTCCCCACCAAGGGGCCAAGGATATTGGGGCTGTGGCAAAGAGGGCTGGCCCTCGTCGCCTAGTCCAACTCTTCTTCTTTTTAGGCTTATTTTTTTTAATTTAATTTAAATAAATTTTGTATTAAAAATCAGATTTTGGTCAAAATTATGTCATGGCCACATAGGAGAGAGGAAATATTAAAAAAAGTCACGTCGATATTTTTCATTAGTCAAGTTGAACAGAGTTAACGGAATGATTCGATTACACTAATTTGACAAATTTTAAGACTCAATTATATCTTTAATATCAAATTTTAAGATTGCTAGTAAACATATCCCTTTAACCTAAAAACACAATTAACAAAAAAAATCCTTATCACCCGCCAACATCAGTCTCCCATTGTTTGAAGGTGACCGCAAATTAATGAGTCGACTTCTGCATCTTGTCTAACATCATGAATAGAAGGAATTTCGTAGACGATTTTCTTATAAATAGTGCACGATGAAGAAATGGAACTTATCATTATTGCCTGTTATCAACTGTTAGTGGTCAAAAAATTGTGTAGCACGGTTATAAAAAGAAAAAATTATTCAATCAGCTCTAAACTTATTTGTATATACCAATTTAGTTTTAACTTTTCAATTTTATCAATTTAGTCATAAACATAGTCATTCCGGTCAATTTTCGTCTTGCGAACATGGCGATTGAGTCATCGCGGTTTCTAGGTGAAAATTGACCGGAAGTACTATATTCGAGTTTAACACAAAATTTTATGAATAAATTGGTAAAATTAAAAGTTTATGACTGTATTTTCATTTGTTTAATAAGTTTAGAACCGATTGGACATTTTCCCCTTTATATTAACTAGCAGGTTAAAGTTATTTATTCCAACCGAGACTTTGTTGTACGCATGCAATGGTTTTTTGGCCTAATTTTTTGTCATCCTTATACGAAATCCAACATGATTATTCGAGCAAACTTCAAATTCTAAAGAGGAACCAAATATTGTTTAATCTGAAAAACAACAGGAAAATAGCAAAACAAAGAGGAGCGAGACCAATCATTATTTATTCTATTATGAAAGACGACAACCCCAAAGGAGTTGTACGAGCTACCAACATCGGGGTAGTGCACCTGTGGATCTCACCTAGTTGTACCTAGGTGAGTTGTGTGATCCATTCAACTTCAATTATTTGATGGATTTTGTTAATGGGCGTCGAGGGCTAGGGGTATCAAAAATGACCGCCAAAATATGAACCAAAATGAATTGACCTGAACCGAAAACCAAAAGTTTCGCTTTTTGGATCGGATTTTTGTTTGGTTCGAGCAGTGAATAAAACGACGAGCTTCCAACTGTTTGATTTGTTTCAGGTCATAAACCTGAACTGACCTGAGCAGATCATAGTAATTATTTGTTTTGGATTGACAGCATCAATTATTACTCATCAGTTCCCCACCGTTGCTTACCCCATCCATCTCACCTCCCTCAATTAGCTTGTCCCTCCACACTAGTGCCTCTCCATCGGTCCTTCATCAGCGATCTAGGCAAGGGCAGCCCTCATTCAGATCGACGGCCTCCATCGATTTGGGTAATCGCTAGCCAAATTGGCTCGTGTCTACCTAGATGTGAACATGTTAAGCAATTTAGTCTCGATTGAGGGCGAGGGTTGACGCCACCATCAACGGAGCCTGGAGATGGTGGTGGCAAACACATTAGGCAGCCTGGCCAAATAGAGAATCGAGTCAATGAAAAAACTAATCTTATTAATACTTTCTAAATTGAGGGATTTTACGTCTTATAGTCATTGCCGTTTGGTTCGGTTCTAAAATGTTGAAATCAAATTAAACGGCAAAAAAAAAAAAAAAAAAACAATCTAGTTCGGTCTGTGAATTTTTTTTTTTTTTTTCAAAAAGTACTCTTGAACAGAATCGCACGGTCCAATCTAAGGGTTTGAACCGTTTTTTTAGCTCGCCCCTAATCATCGTAGACTTTGTTTTTAGATTTGGTTGTAATCCCATGGGCTGGTTTGTAGGCCCTTTCCTTTGTTTTTCACCTTGTAAAATGAAGATACATTTCTCCCTTCTCCAATTTGGAGTCCAAGAAATGAAAGCCCCAAAAGACCTTTATTTAGTGGATTCGAGCCTACTTCCCCTCGCCCACAAAATGGACCAACCTATCCATTCATAATACCAAAAATATGTGAAGGGACTGAAAAGAGTGCGTGGGAAAAACTATGAGAAAAAGAAGACCCATTATTTTTTATTTTATTTCGATAACTAAATTAAGTTCCCTGATAATAAGAAAAAAGAAAAAAGAAAAAGCCAGTTCTGAGTTTTTTTTTTCGAGTACTTTCAACTCAATGAGGTCCCATTTTTTTTTCTAATTTGATTACCTAATCAGGTTCCCTATTTTCTGAATTTATTTTATGTAGATTCAACTCAATTATGAAATTTTGACAAAAAAAATCAATTATGAAATTTTAGTGTCTGTCATAACTCAACCTCACAACTTTTCTTAATTTACCTGTCGAAGGACTCAAGTTCGAAGACTCACCAATTTCATAAGAAATAAAATGAAAGGTACTCTTCCCCACAAAGAGTTGCCATCAGTCACCACTTGTAAACCCTTCCTTTCATTTCAGATTCTTTCTTAAACTTTTCAATTTAAAATGGACTGTGGTATAATGCCAAAATTATTGTCACCTTTTATCCACTTCACTTCTGCATCATTTACTTTTAAAACCGTCACTTTGTATCCTCACTATTATTAAGCTTTACATTAACACTTGGCATAGAGAGTAAGAGAGAATTGATTGGGAGACACAGAGGGGCTGAATCTAGTTATTGTTGAAGATTGTGAGTCGGACGTGTGTACTGCTGGTGGTCGATGGAGTTGAGTGGAGAAATACTGAGAAAAGAATATCATTAGTATCATAATATTTGTATAGTGCTTCTTAAGTGTCATAACTTCTTTTTTTGTTTTTTAACAACTTGAGTCCCACATTGAAGAAAAATCAATCACTTCAGTGATTCTAGCGATATATTCCAGCAATTTGTCTCCATGTCCTTTCTATAATGAATTCTTAAGTAAGATGTGGCATATCTAATAAGAATATCATTAGTATCGTAATATTTGTATAGTGCTCCTTAAGTGTTGTAACTTCTTTTTTTGTTGTTTAACAACTTGAGTTCCACATTGAAGAAAAATCAATCACTTCAGTGATTCTAGCGATATATTCCAGCATTTTGTCTCTGTGTCCTTTCTATAATGAATTTCTTAAGTAAGATGTGGCATATGTAATAAGAATTAAAGTACAACATGGACAAAGGACGAGATGACGCAGCGCATGTGATTTAAACAAGGCAGCTTCATCCGAGAAGAAAAAGTTGAGGATTGCGTTCAAAAAGCTCTCGGTTGGGAAAAGAAAACAAGAGAGGTGAGTGGAGGATTTGTGAGCGGCGCAGGGAAAAACAAAGGGAAAAAGGCATAAGAGAAAATATTCAGCGGATGTGGTAAACTAGAAAAGGAGCACAAAACACGAGATGGTATTTAGGGTGCATTTGGCAACTTGCCAAATAGTAATAATTTCTGTTCTTTATTTTAGAGAGTAGATTTGGAACATAAATTCATTTGGTAAAATTTTTATTCTCGGAAACAAGTTTCTATCTTTTTGTTCCCGGAAGCAGATTTGGAACAAAATCGAGAAGTAAAAAAAAGTTGATTCTTTGTTCCCAGTACAATTTCATAATCAAGCCAACCCAATTTTTCTCTATTCTCTTCTTTCTTCTTGTTCTTCTTCCCTCTCTTCTCTTCTTTCTTCTTGTTCTTCTTCCCTCTCTTCTCTTCTTCAACCGCCGCCGCCATTGCCGCCGCCGTCCATCGCCATTGGTTGCCGATGACCAGTCCGGCAATCTCGGCGGAGGCTCACCCAAATCTGGTGAGGCCAAGCTCGCTCTGCTGGGTGAGGCCGATCTCGTGGTGGCCCGATGAGGTCAAGCCCTGCCAGCGGTTGGGCAAGCTCCGCCTCACCAGATCTGAGCGAGGCTGCTTGCCTAGCCAAGGCTTGGCTGAGCCTTGCCCAATTGCTAGCGAGGCTCGGTCGACGAGGCATGGCCTTGCCGAGGACCGACGACGCTCCGGTGAGGTCGTCAACCCTCGTCTAGCTAGTCATCGATCATCCCAAGGCCAACGATCGGCAACCTTTAAAGAAGAAGAAGAGAAAGAAAAGAAAAGAAAAAAAGAAGAAGAAAAAAGTAATAAATTATTAAAAAATTAAAATAAAATGATTTGGAATAGAAATTTTGAGGACGATGCCAAATGTAATTCTATTATGGGAATTGCAATTTTAGACAGTTACCAAACAGCTTAAAATGCTTAGAAATTATTCTTGAGAATAAAATAAAAAAGAATCATTTTTTATTAAAAAGTGTTCCCGAGAGCATAAGCATTACCAAACGCGTCCTTAGTGGCAATCGCTTGCCACCGGTGAGGCTGGCTGGGTGAGAGCGAGCCTACCATGTCCAATGGCTAGAACTGAGAAAGAAAGAAGAAAGAAAAAAAGAAAAGAAAAAAATATATATATTAAAATATTATTAAAAGTATTCGCATCAGCGTCAGTAGTGTCACATAGGTCGATCGGCGTCCATGTTAGCAATATTCTACCAAAATTAATAGCAATGATTAAATTGACAATAAGTAAAAAGATTTAAGATTGAATTGATACTAAATAAAAATGTTTAGGATTAAATTGTCATCAATAAAATGTTTATGACTAAATTGGCACAAATGCAATAGGTTTAGGACTTTTCTAACACTTTTCCTAGTTGTTATTCATTGATTCAAAATCCACTTACTTCTTGCAAATATTGGCTGGTGAAGAGATTTAAAAACCCGCGTTGTGATCATTGTACTAGCCCTATGCAAACAATCACAAAACATTTTGATCTTTACATGTTTATTTTCCTCTCTAAGTTTCTAGCAAATTTACACTAGCACTTTAGATTTCCGGTACCCTTTACCTTTCTTGCATCTTTTAATTTCGAGTACCTAAATTTAAATTCCTTTAATTTACAGACACTTACATGCCTGTCCAAAATCAACCTAGAATTCATTTTTCATTAACTTTCATAATTCCATCCTTCTTAAAGATTTTCAATTTTTTGCGAAACAATAAAGCGAACAATTCTTAACATTGAGGGTCCGTTCATTTCGCGGAAAATTAGCAATTTCCAGAAAATATTTTCCTAGAAGTCATTTTCCAGGAAAATGACAATATTTTCTGATGTTCGGCTAAAATCTGAAAATTTTTCAGAAAATATTTTCCGGTGTTCGGTAAAGAAAATATTTTCCGCTCACCAGATTGGTGAGTGCGAGCGTCAAGCTCGAGGCTTGCCAGATCGACGAGCGCGAGTTTGAAATCGACGAGCTTGAGGTTCACTTGGTCTGACGACTAGCCAAGAAAGAAGAAGATGGGAAAAAGAAAAAAGAAAAAGAAAAAGCAAAACATCAAAAGAAAAAGGAAATTAAAAATAATTCGAGTTAAAAAAAGAAAAAGAAAATTAAAAAATAGTTCGAATTAAAAAGAAAAAGAAGAAAAATAAAGGAAATGAAGAAGTCATGATTTATAGAGGTGTAAGATAAAAAGATGAAGTAGGAAAAATGTTTTCCACTTTTACTTTAGAAGACCTTTTTCTTTTGATGGAAAACATTTTCCTTAAAGAATTCATTTTCTGTGAAACGAACGCCGGAAAATCTAGAAAACGTTTTCCCAAAAATTATTTTCCGTAAAACGAACGGACCCTGAAATACCATTGTCAATCCCAGCTGGCTGATATTTCGGTACTTGCACTCGGCCATGATAGCAAGTTTACGAAATTTTCTTCGATGATTCTGTCATGTTTCCATTATATTTTCAACGACACAAATGAACTCAAGTTGTTCTTTTCAAACCCGAATGCTCCGACCCTCAGCAGGGCTGGTCAGGGGAACGCTTTGACTTTAGTGGCCTGCATACTTTACCGTCTAAGCTCTCTTTCACGGAAATTCACCTTCATCCTCTCCGCGTTCTTAGTATTTTCTTCATATTGAGAGCGATCGCAGAGCCAAAAATAACCTGTCCTTGAAGAGGATTAGTCGATCTTCTTTCACTAAATCCTGTTGCAATTAGCTCTGTTTACACACTTTGGTTCAAGTGTACCAGTGAAACGCAGTGGAGAATCTGCCGCATATAGGACACCACCGAGATCTTCGTGATCGCACCAGTGTGGGGTTTCAAATGCCGGTGCTTTCGGGATTTGTTGGTGATTGCACCTATGAGCAGGATCGGCCGCAAATGGGACTGATTGCAGCCGTCGCTTTGATCACCATCATCTTGGCCTCGATGCTGTGCGTACTGTAAGTGCTCTCTGTTCGGCTTATTTTCCAGCACTTGTTTGATGGGTTCCTGTTTTGAAGTCTCCTTAAAGGCTTAAACTCAGATTCAGGATAATTGGTAGGGTCCTGAGACAACTGACGACAGTGAAGAAAAGCCGGAGGAGCTCAGAGGCAATGCTGAGCGAGGAAGATGTACCGCCAGGACACGAGTACGGGGTTTTCTTGAGTTTCAGGGGATCAGACACACGCAATAACTTCACTGATTGCCTTTACCATAGATTGAGACTCGCTGGAGTCCATGTCTTCCTAGACAATGAAGAACTCCGAGTCGGCAAAGAAATCAGTGGTGAGCTTTTGAAAGCACTCGACAAGTCTCAGATCTACATTCCCATCTTCTCCCAGAACTATGCTACCAGTTCGTGGTGTCTCCGTGAAATTGCACACATGGTAGAAGGCACCTCAAAGTCAAAGGGGAAGAAAGAGATACTCCCTATCTTCTATGACGTCGACCCTGACGACGTTAAGCTCAAAACTAAATTGTACAAGAAGGCCATACCCAAGCACAAGAAGAAGTTCGGTTCTGATACATTGAAGTGGTGGGAGGATGCTCTTGCGAAGGTTGCACATCTGAAGGGATGGGAACTTAAAGGGAAAGGGTAATGTTCCTCAACCTTTGGTTATCATTAATAAGCACAACAGTTGCGCTCCTCATTTCAAGAATTTTGTCATCTCAAAATTCAAGAATTAAAGACATTTTTTTTTCATTTGAAATTCGCATAAGAAGTTATGACAGCTAGAGCCGACAGAAATGATATTGGATCTGGCAAACCAACCAAAGAAAAAAGAAATTACTGTGAGAGAACAAAAGCACACTCAACAGTGAGGACTCACTCGAGGAAAAGGAAAGAATCGGGCGTAAAAGAATCCGCTTTGATCCAATTTATGAACAAAGTCAGATGACTCTTACTTAAATGAACTATACCTGACTCCGGTCCGATTACAATCCTAGAGAGAACTTGCCAAATAAAATCTGTTCAGTTTTTTTCGCCAAAAATAAAACTTGTTTACTTAGAAAAAAATGAATGTGAATCTGTTGTGCTTCTTTTGATTTTGCTTGAGACCTGCATTTATTTCGGTTTTATCTCAGATTCAACTCCTATACGAACACAATCCTATAAATTTAGCTCAATAATACACTCACTTTGGATTTTGTCACTGCATGTTATTTAGTCAATGCAGGTATTATGAAAAAAATATTATTTTACCAAGTTTTGTGAATCTTACTCTATCCATTCCATTAAAAATATCTCCTTCACATGTATCGGCTCCTGCATTATTTTAAGCATCTCCAATACATCAAATTAAGCGACATTCCATGAAATCTCAGCGCATGTAATAACTGACCATGACGCTCAATTACTGTAACAGTAACCAAAATAATTAACTTATTTTACTGTATGGTCTTAAAAGACCTAGAGATTATCATATCCGGAAGAAATTTATACCGTTTTCTTTCATGTCATTGACGGAAACAAAAATTTCCTGATTTGCTGCAGCCATGGAAAAATAATTGAATTGGTTGTTGGAGAGGTATTGTGTAAGCTTAATGCTAGAAACGTGGATGTGCCTGAATGTTGGGTTGAAGATCATCATCAGATAGAAGGCATACTAGAAATGTTGGAAGTTGACTCTAGTGGCGTACGTTTCCTTGGTATTCATGGAATAGGTGGAATTGGTAAAACAGTACTTGCAAAGGTTGTGTTCAATAAAATATCTTCTCACTTTGAAGGTGTTTGTTTCCTCAACGAAGTTCGAGAATCATCAAAACATGGTCTTATAAACGTGCAGAAAATGTTATTAGCAAGTTTTGTGGGTCCTGTGATTGTTGATCATATCAAAAGCATTGGAGATGGGATGAATTGGATCAAGAGAGTATGTTATACTAAAAAAATCCTCATTGTTCTAGATGATCTAGAGAAGGACGAGCAACTCAAAAAGCTAGCTGGAAAATCTAATTGGTTTGGTTCAGGCAGTAGGATCATCTTCACCACTAGAAACTTAGAGATCTTGAAGACTCAAGTGGAATCATCCAATGAAGAGGTCCTAAATCAACCCGAAGGAATTTTGGCTTATGAAGTTCACAAAATGCAATTTAATCAAGCATTTCAGTTGTTTTGTAAGCATGCATTCAGAACAGACTCTCCCCAAAATGGATATGATCATATTGTAGAGAAAATTGTCCGTAGGGTGGACATGCTTCCTTTGGCTATTGAGGTGATAGGTTCATTTCTTTATTGCCACAACTCTAGCGTGGAGCAACATTTTGATAAAAGAAAGTTATGGGAAGACACATTAAAGCAGTTAGATGAAGGTCCTTTTAAGGATGTCCGAGTTGCATTAATGATAAGTTATGAAGGACTAGAGAATAAGCAAAAAGAAGTGTTTTTGGATATCGCTTGCTTTTTCACCAACGAGGACCAAACTTATCCAATTATCATGTGGGATGAGTGTAATTACCATCCTCACATTGCAATGAGCGTCCTCCACCAACGGTCCTTGATAAAAATTGGACATGACAATAAGTTTTGGATGCATGACCAAGTTCGAGATCTGGGAAAACACATCATGCTTGAAGAATATCCTCGTAGATTTAGTAGGGTGTGGATTTATGAGACTGCTGTAAAACTATTAGAGAGAAAAGAGGTAAAGTGGAAGAGTATGTCATATAATTTTAATTTGGAAGAGAAACTTGTTGAATTTTTTCTTTCATTTTCTAGTTAGCTATGTTTAACTTTCCATTTGTCTTTGAGTGAGATAAGTCTCTCTCAAACATTTGGGTCAAAAGGTCTTGTAAATTGTCGAAAAGAGACTAGACCGATTGCCTAGTGGTTAGCTCCGATTTCTAGATTCTATAGAATAGAAAATAATTTTCTGAAAATTTTGAAACCACAAAATGCCATTTCAAATGAAAATTTTCCTTAATGGCGGTATGTAAGTCTACTTGTTGGGAATAGGCGTGTGCCAAGGTAGGTTCCCTGTTGGAGAAGTTTACCAATGTTCACATGCTTCTTTTCTTTATAGTTCCATAGGAGTGTTGAGTGTTGTCCTCTCAATTAATCTTGAGTCTCTGTTGGCAGAGAAATCAAGATGTGGAAGCACTAAGCCTGACTTCTAATGGCTGCAGTCGGAACATTGTACCTGAGGAATTAGCGGCTCTACCAAATCTAAGGTTCCTTCGAGTTACAGGCATCGATTTTTTGGGCAACTTCGAGAATATTGTTTGGAAGCTATGTTGGTTTTCTTGGGAAGTGACGCATAATAAATTTCATGCGGAGAGTTTTCATTTTGCTAGCTTAATCGTGCTAAACCTTTCATGGAGCAATATCGAAGATGACTGGCGAGGATGGAGCCAAATACAGGTACACCTTCCTCTATTCATCTTATGGTTCAAATTTACTGAGAGACCAAGAAGAGCATCATTTGAGTAGAGAGTCCATGCTCCCTTGTTTCTTTCTATCTTCACCAATATTTTTGCGCTGTACGTATTGAATTCATGTTCTCCTAATATCACGTGAATCTAAGAACAGAAATTATTTTGTACAAGTAACTTCTAGCATTGATCCGTCCAAATAAACATCTAGCATTGACAACAACCGGCTAAATGCATTTAAAAATGAGAGGAAGCTATAGAATCACATCATTTTGATTAAACCCATTTTTTGAAAACATTCTTCTTCAATTATCCCACTTCGAACTCCTATTTCTTCTGCTTTCTCTTTTTCCACGAACTTGTCGGCAATCGCATTCATGATCTTATTCAATGTTGTACCATTTTCTTCTTGTTGAAATTGTGCTATGTGCTATGACCGCAAGATTTTACTGAATTATTAAAAAAACAAAAAAGAGGGTAATTAGGTTAACTTTCCCATCCAGATATGTACCTTGATATGGTCGGTGTGTTTCATTCATTTTAATTCAATTTCTTTTCCAGCAGATGACCAAAAAATTGAAAGTTTTAGATTTAACGGGTTGCACAACGTTGACAAGGACACCCGACTTCTCTGACTTCGTGTCTTTGGAGGTCCTAGTACTTGCTAGGTGTGTCAAGTTGATCACAATCGACTGCTCCATCGGTAAGCTTGAACATCTGAAAACTTTGAATATTGAGGGGTGTACGTATATCTGGAAGCTGCCCGCTCTGCCTTCTTTGACCCGGATTGTCGGGCTTCCGCGGGGGCGACTATTGTGGTCCATAATGAACCCTGGGGCACTGCCCAGACGCCGCGACGGTGGGACTCCAGCTCGTGCAAGTGGGACTCCTCCCAACCATTAAAAGAAAAAAAAAAGTAGTTCAGTGTCAAGTCTGGAGGCACTTGACAATCTGAAATTTCGGTCAAACACTACATTAGAAGTGGACCCTAAAATCTGTTACAACTTCCAAAGTCTATTGCCAGATGGGAGAGCCAAATTCCACCCGTCTCCCGGGCCATTAGTGTTCTTTATGGAATTATTATGTATATTTGACCGTATAACATGACATTTTCAGATGCAAAATTTCGATTCGTAAAAGAATGGCTCTTTTTTTGTGGTTAAATTTTAGAAGATGGGAAATATATATGAGAGGAATATTTCGTCAACCACTGTGCAAATTATTATCCATTCTAGGACCCCAAAAACGACAAATGTCATGGACCCCCTTTTTTTTCATTTCAGATTAAAAGATTTATACTTTATGCAATATGGGTACATTATAGTTTTTCCCCAAAATTCATTTGCACCGCATTTCAATAATCAGTTGATGTTTTGTTTGGTTCTTGTTTAAACTATTTTAAGATGGATTATCCATGTTGTCAAGAATACCTTTTAACTAGTAGAAGAGAGCACTTACGTAAGTGCATAGGGATAAACAAATAATAAGTGTGCCTAGAGAGAGAAGTAAATTAGTTTAGGAGAGAAGTTGGAGATAATTAGTATATTTTCTTTGATTTTTTTTTAATCTTTTTATCTTTATCGCGATTGTACATATATCTGAGAGATATAATTGCCCTTTAGTCGTATATATCGTTGATGGATCATAATTGATTATCTCCTAATATAATTATGTTATAACATCTATAGATAAACTCATGTATTCTTCATTTTGGTTTAATGAAACATAGAGAAATATACAAAAATTACACAATTCTCTCTTCTACATATTTTTTATCTAGAGAAAATAAATAAATAATTTTTTATGCTAATCGATAATTATCTTGACTATTTTTTAAATTACATATTTGTGGATTTTGTTATATCATGTCGGTGTGATATATCTTTAAAAGAAGATGATATTAAAAACTTTCGGATAAAAATTCGAAGTTGAAATCCTTTTCTGGATTTTCTGTTTAAATAGTATAGATTATGGAGTGAAGGATAGCGGCATGTACTAGGAATGTCAACCAAAGCAAGGAGCCGAGTACTATTACCGATGGTGATTCAGGATTGAAAGCGTTTATCAATGATCTTTTTCGGACCTTCCGGTACTGATGAATGAAGAGAAATCTACTACACTTCAATGAATTTTTGTACCGACCTTCTAATCTAAAGTGTAAATTTGCAGCTGATTTCTTTATCAGCTAGTACAATGGTTTATTTTTTTTGGGCAAAAAGTTGTTTATTGACATTCTCGCCAAACCTTAAAACATATAATTTAAACTTCAACAACTTATTAAGAAAAATTATATTATACGTTACATGCTATTTATACTTTTTGGGAGGCATCAAGTGTTTTACATTAAAAGAACTCAAATCACAAGAGTCGTGATAATAATAAAAAATAATGAAAAGTGAAAAATTTACGGAGGGAAGGACTAAAAATCCTAATTGTCGAAAATTTCAATCAAAAAGCTTATATTATAAGTGGAGGGAGACTAAGACCCATTGAATTCCCATAGACAAAATGATGTGTGTGGGGGATGCTATCCGGGTGACCCAACGAGTTTTCATGTAGAGGTGAACTTGGTTCGTAGATATTGAGAGATTTAGAATATTCGATTAAAATATTTATAGTTAAAAGTTTCATTTACCAAACGGGGCTTGAAAAGAGTGCATGGGAAAAAAATAAATGAGAAAAAGAAGACTCATTGGTTTTTTTCTTTTTTTTCGATTACTAAATTAAGTTCCCTGATAAAAAGAAAAAAGAAAAAGTCAGTTCTGAGTTTTTTTTTTCCCGAGTACTTTCAACTCAATGAGGTTCCCTGCTTCTGAGTTTTTTTTAACACTTTCAAACTCAATTATGAAGCTTAACATCTGTTATATCTCTTCTTAATGAAAAGGAAAATAGAAAATAAAAACTCGATTTTTTTTTTTCTAATTTGATTACCTAATCAGATTCCCTATTTCTGAATCTATTTTATGTATATCCAACTCACTTATGAAATTTCGACAAAAAAATTAAATTATGAAATTTCAATATTTGTCATAACTCAACCTCACAACTTTTCTTAATTTACTTGTCAAAGGACCCAAGTTGGAAGACTCACCAATTTCATAAGCAATAAATCGAAGGGTACTCTCCCCCACAAACAGTTGCCTCCAGTCACCGCTTGGAAATCCTTCCTTCCATCTCAGATTCTTTCTTAAAATTTTCAATTTAAAATGGACTGTGGTATAATACCAAAATCATTCTCACCTTTTATCCACTTCACATACGCATCATTTGCATTTAAAACCATCACTTTGTATCCTCACTATTATTAAGCTATAAATTAACACTTGGCATAGAGAGTAAGAGAGAATTGATTTGGAGACACAGAGGGGCTGAATCCAATTGTGTTGAAGATTATGGTCTGACGTGGTACACTGCTAGTGGCCGATGAAGATGGGTAGAGAAATACTGAGAAAAGAATATCAAGAGTATCATAATAATCGTATGATGCTCCTTCAGTGTTGTAACTTTTTTTTTTAACCACTTGAGTTCCGCATCGAAAAAAAAACCAATTAATTTCAGTGTTTCTAGCAATATATTCCAACCATTCGTCTACATGACTTTTTTATAATGAATTCTTAAGTAAGATGTGGCATATCTAATAAGAATTAAAGTACAACATGGGCAAATGACGAGATGACGTGGCGCTTGTGACTAAAACGAGGCAGGTTCCTCCAAGGAGAAAAAGTTGAGGAACACGTTCAAAAAGCTCTCGGTTGGGAAAAGAAAACAAGAGAGGTGAGTGGAGGACTTGTGAGCGGAGCAAGAATGAACAGAGAGGAAAAAACACGTAAGAGAAAATATTCAGCCGACGTGACAAACTAGAAAAGGAGAACAAAATACGATCAAGTATTTAGTGACATTAACTTTGTCTATCCAATAGTAATTTTATCGATATGTATAGTAATTTAGAATTACCAACTTTCATTATCGATGTTGTAACTTTCAAAACAAATATAGCGAATATTTGTTGCAAAAAAAAAAAGTCATAGAGGAATAGGAGATTGGATATAACATATGCTCTCCAAGCAAGTACCTTCTTCGGTCATTGGCCTCGCCTAGGTGAGGTCGTCGTCACCTACCACTGACAAGGCCGGCCAAGCGAGGGCAAGCCTATCATGTCCAATGGCCGGCACCAAAAAAGAAAGAAAAAAGAAAAAAAGAAAAGATAATTAAAAAATCAAAAAAATATTAAAAGTATATATGTCACATCAATATCAGTAGTGCCATATAAACCAGCGACATCCATGTTGGCAATATTCTGCCAAAATTAGTATGAATGATTAATTGGCACTAAATAAAAATGTTTAATACTAAATTGACACTAAATAAAAAGGTTTATGATTAAATTGACACTGATAAAATATTTAGGATTAGACTGACACAAATGCAATAAGTTTAGAAATTTTTAAATACTTTTCCTAGATGTTATTCATTGATTCAAAACCGACTTCTTGCAAATAATTGCTGGTGGTGAGATCTAAAAACCCACATTGTAATCATTGTTACTAGCCCTCTGCAATCAATCACAAAACATTTTGTTCTTTACAAGTTTTTTTTTTTTTTATGACCCAGGGAAGCCCCGTACACCATGGGCGGCTGGAGTAAATCCTGAGGCCCCACGGGAGGACCCACCACCCACGTGGAACAAGTAAGACGCCAAGCATCTCCGTGGCGAGTCGAACCCTCGCCCTCCTAGAAGGGGTTAGTGGGTCCCCCCATGATGAGGAAGACTTGCCAGTGGAGCCACTGCGGCCGATAGTTTTACAAGTTTATTTTCATCTCTAAGTTTCTAGCAAATTTACATTCTGGCACTTTCGATTTCCAATACCCTTTACCTTTCTCGCATCTTTTAATTTCAAGTACTTGTATTTCAAATCCTTTAATTTACAACCACTTACATGCCTATCCAAAATCAACCAAAAATTCAATTTTTTGTTAAATTTCATAATTCCATCATTTTTAAAGATTTTCAATTTTTTGTGAAACAGTATAGCAAATAATTCTCAACATTTAAATATCATTGTCAATGCTAACTGGGTGATATTTCGGTGCTTGAGCTCGGCCATGATAACAAGTTTATGAAGAAAACGAAACAAATAAATTTAAATTGTTCTTTTCAAACCCTAATGCTCTTATCAGCTCAACACGAGAAAATATTAAGGGCACGTTTGGTAACGCTTTTATTCTCGAGAAGAACTTCTAAGTATTTTAAGCCATTTGTTAACTGTCTAAAATTTTAATTCCCGGAATAGAATTGTGTTTAGTATTGTGCTCAAAATTTCTACTTCAAATCATTTTATTTTAATTTTTAAATAATTTTATTACTTTTTTCTTTTTCTTTTTTATTCTTATTTTCTCTTTTTTTTCTTCTTCAAGTTGCCAATCGCCAACCTTGGGATGACCGGCAATCGGCCAGACGAGGACCGGCAACCTCACCGAAATGTCACTGGTCCTCGGCGAGGTTGTGCCTCGTTGGCCGAGCAAGCGACCTCCCCAAATCTTGGCGAGGTCAAGCCTTGCCCAGCCATGGCTTGGCCAAGCCTTGGCAGGGCTGGGCGAGCCTCGCCCAGTCAAGCGACTGTGGCCAGGGGAAGCATGGGCGAGGCTCGCCTGGCCACCAGTAAGGTCCTCGAGCCTCGCGAGACTAGTTGCCGGCGATCGGCGGTGGTGGACGGTAGACGGCAGATGGCGGACGACGATGGATGGCAACAGTGGCGGTGGCAGTAGATAAAGAAGAAGAAAGAGGAAAGAAGAACAAGAAAAAAGAAAAGAAAAGAAAGAAAATAGGTTGCTTGATTTTAGAATTGTTTCCGGAAACAAAGAATCAATTTTTTTTTACTTCTCGATTATGTTCCAAATCTACTTCCAGGAACAAAAAAATAAAAATTCATTTCCGGGAACAAAAATTTTACCAAACGAATTTCCGTTTCAAACCTACTCGCGAAAATAAAAGAATAAAAATTGTTACTGTTCGGTAAGTTACCAAACAAAGCCTAAGTGGTTTGACACTACCGCATCAACATAATATCTGTTCACATGTTCATGGAAGTGATTGATGTGGAAATTAATTGAAAATTTTCTCTCCTCCACTTCTGCTCTCTCTTCCTCCTCCATCCATAGCCACCGACCTCCGCTCCTCTCTGGCCATTGCCACCAGCGGAGTCGCCAGCGCCGTGAACAAGCCGACCACTACTGCGTTCAAGCCAAGCCTGTTTTCTCCATCTCGTTGTTCTCCAGGTCTCGAATCTGGCCATTCCATGGCGAAATCGTCTGCGCTGGTCCATCCATGGTCGAACACGATCAATCATCCATGGCCGTTGGGCTATGTGAGCTCCATCCATGGCCCGATAACCATGGACGCCTACTTCCTCCACTTTTCTTCTTGATATGTGAGCTCTGTCCTTGGCCATCGGGATCTCAACCTTGCCCATTATAGCCATGGACGAGCAGTCATGGCCAAATCTGAAGGCGGCTTCAGATCTGGAAGCCGTGCCTTCAGTGGCCCCATCCACTATTGAAGAAAGCACGACTTCAGTTCAAATCTAAAGCAGAGGGAGCGGAAGCCATGCTTTCTTCTCGAGCATGACCCCATCAATCCAAATCTGAAGCTCTGCTGACGACCGAGTGCAGTTCATGGCCGTTTGGACCTTGAGCTTGCTGCGAAGGCTCACGGCCATGGACAAGCCTTGCAAGCCATGGACGAGCTAGGCTTGCGGATCTGGAGGCACGACTCTAGTCCATATCTGAACGAGCAAAGGATTGAGCCGACTGCGAGCATGACGAAGGGGTGGCTTGGGTCGACTGCATGTGACGCCGGAATCGATGGGGATGCTAGCCAAACGGGGCGGTGCTCTATGATGGAGGAGGAAGAGCCGGCAGCCACGGAGGACAACCAAATCGGCGGAGAAAGGAGGAAGAAGAAAAATAATAATTTTTTTATCCAAGTTAGCTTACACTTGTCAACTTATTATTGGGCATAAGTGAAAAAGCATGCCATGTCAATTGCTGATGTGGCGGTTGGCAAACGTTGAATATTTCCTCAGCAAGAGCAAGCGTGGTCAGGGGAGCGTTTTGACTTGGTTTGCATACTTTATTGTCGGGAGAAGTACGCTATCAATGCCATAAGTTGTGTATGGCGCTCACTTTGGTGCCAAAAGTTTCTATTGGATCACTTAAGTGCCAAATCGAAAGAAAAACGATCACTTTGGTGCCACCGGCGAAAGATTCCGACCAAAATGATTACGTGATTTAAAAAAAAAAAAGTGACAAGGCCTTCAAACGACGTTGTTTTCAATCCTCCTTAAGAAAACGATGTTGTTTTGCCGTCCTACATGGATGGCCTCACAAAAATGACATCGTTTAACTCATTTGGGGATTTTTTTTTTTTTTTGGGATTGAAATTAGGGTTTTTCCGACCTAGCTCGCTTGGCCGTCATCACTCGGCCTTCGCCGTCGCTGGGCCGCCATTGCTTGGCGCTGTTTGGACGCCCTCGACGGCACATGAGGGAGCACCAGCCCTTGTCGCCGGAGCCTAGGTATTGGAAGACGCAGGCCAGGCACTCGTCGGGGAGATCGGAGATGGAGAGGGAGACATCAATGGCGGCGCACTCGTTGGCGGCCTCCCCGAGCACCGGTTAGATCACGGCCTTCGACTTGGCCACTGAGTGGCCGTCGTCGAGGTTGGGGTTGAGGTCGGGGTCGGGGTCGAAGCCGTGGCCGCCAAGTGGCCATCGTCGCGGTCAATGTCGGGGTCGGAGCCGCGGCCACCGAGTGGCCATTGTCGCAGTCGGGGTCGAGGTCGAAGCTGCGGCCGCTGAGTGGCCATCGTCGGGGTTGGAGCAGCGGCTGCCGAGCGCGGGGGCCGTCGAGAACGACGACTGGCTGGAGATTTAGGGTTTTGAATTGGGGGAGACACCAAATGACGTCGTTTTGGTGTTAGGATGCTGAATGTACTCTCTAGCGAGCCACATCAGCTTCAAAAATTAATAAAAAAAGTGCCACGTCAGATTTCCGGCCAATCATATCAGAGTTAGCACCAAATTGAACGTTTTTCAAACTTTTTGGCACTTAAGTGATCCGACATAAACTTTTGGCACTAAAGTGAGTGCCGTACACAACTTATGGCACTGATAGTGTACTTATCCCATTTATTGTCTACCCTCTCTCTCTCAGAAATTCACCTTCATCCTCTCTGCTTTCTTGGTATTTTCTTCATATTGAGAGCGATTGAGAGCCAAAAATCGCCTGTCCTTGATAAGCATTAGTCGACTTCTTTCACTAAATCCTGTCGCAATTAGCTCCTTTTACACGCTTTGGTTCAAATGTTGGCTAACGCAGTGGAGGATCTGCCACAAATTGGACACCACAGAGATCTGCGTGATCGCACGGGATTAGGGTTTCAAATGCTGGTCCTTTCGGGATTTGGTGATTGCAGCTCTGAGCAGGATCGGCCGCAAATGGGACTGATTGCAGCATCATCATCTTGGCCTCGATGATGTGCGTTCTGCAAGTGCTCTCTGTTCGGCTTATTTTCCAACGCTTGTTTCATCGGTTCCTGTTTCGAAGTCTCCTTAAAGGCTTAAAGTGAAGTTCATCATTATTGGCAGGGTCCTCAGACAATTAACGAGAACGAAGAAAAGCCAGAGGAGCCCGGAGGCAATGCTGAGCGAGGAAGATGTGCTGCCAGAATACTACGAGAGGTGTTCTTGAGTTTCAGGGGATCGGACACACGCAATAACTTCCCCGATTGCCTTTACCATAGATTGAGACTCGCTGGAGTCCATGTCTTCCTAGACAACGAAGAACTCTGAGTTGGCAAAGAAATCAGTGGTGACCTTTTGAAAGTGCTCGACAAGTCTGAGATCTACATACCTATCTTCTCCCAGAACTACGATACCAGTTCATGGTGTCTCCATGAGGTTGCGCACATGAACGAATGCACCTCAAAATTAGATTGGAAGAAAGAGATACTCCCCATCTTCTTTCACGTGGACCCTGACGACGTCTAGCTCAAACTGAATTGTACAAGAAGGCCATACCCAAGCACAAGAAGAAGTTCGGCTCTGATGCATTGAGGCAGTGGGAAGATGCTCTTGTAAAGGTTGCACATCTAAAGGGATGGGAACTTAAAGGAAAGCGGTAATTTTCCTCAACCTTTTGGTTATCATTCATAAGCGCAATAGTTACACTACTCGATTGGAGAAACTTTGTCATTCCAAAATTCAAGAATTGAAGACATTTTTTGCATTAGAAGTTATGACAGCCAGAGCCGACATAAATGATACTAGATTCGGCTACCAACGAAATGTTTAGACTGATTGGGTAAATTTTCGAAATTATAAGTGCGCCACATAATCTTTTGTCCATGAACAGTTGACAACAGACCATACTAATAAGTTTCATTTCTTCATCTTGCGCTTTTTTAACAAAATCCTATATCTTCAACTTAAATTCATGAAATTCCATTTATTCATGATTCTAGGCACGATTCTAAATTTCTTCGTTCTTACCAAACTGCTTGCAGAATCGAACCCTGTTCCACAAGATCCTATATCAGCTATACATGCACCTTGCATTTATGCCGGAGACATCGTTAGTGCTATGGGCTTTGGCTTATGTAGATAAAAAATTATGAATGGGATTGTGGCCCTCCGTCTTTTAGAGGCTAAAGGCCTGTTTGGCCACTTGCCAAACGGTGCTTGTTTTTGTTTTTTTGTTCCTGAGAGTAGATTTGGAATCGTTTGGTAAAATTTTTGTTCCCAATAACAAATTTCTACTTTTTTTGTTTCCAGAAGTAGATTTGGAACAGAATCAAGAATAAAAAAAAGCTTATTCGTGTTCCCATGAACAATTCTAGAATCAAGCACCTATTTTCTCTTTTTCTTTTCTTTTTTCTTGTTCTTCTTCCATCTTCTTCATCTGCTGCCACCGCCACGGTTGTCGTCCGCCGTCCATCGCCCACAGCCACCGATCACCGGCAACTGGTCCGGTGAGGCTCGACCGAGCTTGCCCAGCCGCCAGCGGGGCTTGACCTTGCCAAATCTGGGCGAGGCCGCTCGCCTAGCCATGGCTCGACCGAGCCTCGCCGAGGGCTGGCAACGCTACGGTGAGGTCGCCGACCCTCATCTGACTAGTCGTTGATTATCCCAAGGCCGGCAACCGGCGACTTGAAGAAGAAGAATAGGAGAAAGAAAGGAAAATAACAAAAAAAGTAATAAAATTATTTAAAAATTAAAAAAAATGATTAGGAGTAGAAATTTTGAGCACGATATTAAGTACAATTCTATTCCGAGAATTAAAATTTTGGACAGTTACCAAACGACTTAAAATGCTTAAAAATTATTCTCAGGAACAGAATAAAAAATAATCATTTTTTATCAGAAATTATTTATAAGAACAGAAACGTTACCAAATGCGCCCTAAGCCTTCTAAATTGGTCACAACAGGAAACCCACGTGGAAGTCAACTATTGCATTCACCTTCAAACAATGGAAGACTGAGTCTCAAGCGTGGGAGATGGTAAACGGAACTTTTACATATATATTCATTCGTAGATAGTGAGACATTTAGAATATTCGATTATGCGTGGGAGATGGTAAACGAAACTTATATATTAATCGAATATTCTAAATCTCTCACTATCTAAAAAAATTCGATCATGCGTGGGAGATGGTAAACGAAACTTATATATTAATCGAATATTTAAATCTCTCACTATCTACGAATGAAATTGACCTCCAACTGAAAATTGTCGCCCGGCTCCATCAATGTTAATTTTCAATTCCAGCCAGGTAAGCTCCATCAATGTTAATTTTCAATTCCCCCCCCGGCTCTGGTGGCCGCCATTGATGGAGGCGGAAGCCTGCTGCAATTTTGGTTTCCTTCTTCCCAGGGAGCCACCGATCGAGATGCTTCATCGACTACCTGTGCTGGGTCGGTTTTTGCGCTACAAGGACAGAGTGAGTTTCGAGCTTTCCAAATTTGCCGAAGAACAAACCGCGAGAAGCTCAAAGGTGACTGAGGTATGTTCAAATTCAGCTAACCAAATTTCGAATCGCGAAGAACCCTGAGCGGAGATATTGATGTTCAGAGTTGTATCTTTCCAGATCTTCCTCGTCCACGGACAAAGAAGGAGAGCGTGTTCTACCGTTTCGGGGCTTCGATTACAGAGACTGCAAAGGTGATGAGGTAAGATTTGCCTTCGGAATAGTTTATCCTTGGGAGCGAGGGCATATTGGCAAGCGCTCCATATAAAAAATTTTCTTTTGGAGTAGGTGTGGGATTGCCATATTTTCTTCCACAGTGATTTTGGGGTCTGATAAGATTCTCGTTTTCACGAAACAATATAGCGAACAATTCTTAACATTCGAATACCATTGTCAATACCAGCTGGGTGATATTTCGGTGCTTGCGCTCGGCGATGATAGCAAGTTTATGAAATTTTCGTCAAAAATTCTGTTTTGTTTCCATGATATTTCCAACCACAAAAATAAATTTGAGTTGTGCTATTCAACCCCGATGCTTCGACCAGCAGCAGGGTGGTCTGTGGAACTTTTTCACTTTAGCGGTTTGCATACTTTACTGTCTAACCTCTCTCTCACGGAAATTCACCTTCATCGTCTCTGCGATATTGGTATTTTCTCCATATTGTGACCAATCGCAAAGCCAAAAATCGCCTGTCCTTGAGAAGCATTAGTCGATCTTCTTTCACTAAATCCTGTTGTAATTATCTCTTTTTACACACTTTGGTTCAAATGTTAGTGAGCGCAGTAGAGGATCTGCTGCAAATTGGACACCACCAAGATCTGCGTAATCGCACGGCATTAGGGGTTCAAACGCTGGTCCTTTCGGGATTTGTTTGTGATGACAGCTCTGAGCAGGGTCGGCCACGGGTGGGAGTGATTGCAGCCTTTGCTTTAATCACCATCATGTTGGACTTGATGTTGTGCGGATTGTAAGTGGTCTGTATTTGGCTTATTTTCTTACGCTTGATGGATTCTTGTTTTGAAGTCTCCTTAAAGGCTTAAACTCGGGTTCAGGATAAGTGGCAGGGTCCTGAGACGACCGACAAGAATGAAGAGAAGCCAGAAGAGCTCAGAGACAATCCGGAGCGTGGAAGATGTGTCGCAAGGATATGAGTACGACGTGTTTTTGAGTTTTAGGGGACCAGACACACGCAGAAACTTCACCGATTGCCTTTACCGTACCTTGCGATGCAATGGCATCCATGTCTTCCTAGACGACGAAGAACTCCGAGTCGGCAAAGAAATCGATGGAGAGCTTTTGAAAGCGCTTGACAAGTCACGAATCTACATTCCAATTTTCTCCAAGAATTACGCCGCCAGTTCGTGGTGTCTTCGTGAGGTTGCACACATGGTAGAATGCACCTCAAAGTCAGATGGGAAGAAAGAGATACTCCCCATCTTCTTTGACGTGTACCCTAATGATGTTAAGCTCAAAACCAAGTTGTACAAAAAAGCCATACCCAAGCACAAGAAGTTCAGCTCTGATGAGTTGAAGCAGTGGGAGGATGCTCTTGTAAAGGTTGCACATCTAAAGGGGTGGGAACTTGAAGGAAAAGGGTAAATTTCCTCAACCTTTCATTTATCATTATTAAGCACAATAGTTACACTACTCGTTGGAAGAAACTTTGTCATCCCAAAATTCTAGAATTGAAGACATTTTTTGCATTAGAAGTTATGGCAGCTATAGCCGACAGAAATGATATCGGATCCGGCAAACCAACCAAACCAACCAAAGAGAAACCAAAAAAAAAGGACCGTAACAGAAGATATGTACGCTCCGCAGTGAGGACTCACTGGAGGAAAAGGAAAGAATAGGGCAAAAGAAGGATTTGCTTTGATCCAATTTATGAACAATTTCAGATGACTCTTACTTGAATGAACCACACCTGAATCCGGTCCGGTTACCTGTCTGATAGGTCTAGGGAGAACTCACCAAATAAAATCTGTTCATTTGTTTTTCACCAAAAATAAAACTTCTTTACTTAGAAAACAATGAAACAGTTTCCCCTATCACGGATCTGTCGTGCTTCTTTCGATTTTGCTTGAGACCCCGAATTTATTTAGGTTTTATCTCAGATTCAACTATTATATGAATGCAATCCTATATATTTAGCTCAATAATACACAAACTTTGGAATTTATGTCACTGCATATTAGTTAGTCGATCCAAGCATTATTGAATAAAAAATTACCTGTCCATTCCATCAAGAATATCTCCTTCACATGCATCGGCTCTTGCGTTATCTTACTCATCTCAAATACATTAAATTAATTGACATTCCATGAAATATCAACGCACGCATCAACTGATTATAACGCTTAACTTCTGTCATAGTAACCGAAATGGTTGAGTTATTTAACCATATGCTCCCTAGACACCTAGAGATCGTCATATCTGGAAGAAATTTGTACTCTTTTCTTTCATGTCACTGATGAAAACAAAAATCTCCCGCTTTGCTGCAGCCATGGAGAACTAATTGAATTGGTTGTTGGGGAGATATCATGTAAGCTTAATGCCAGAAACGTGGATGTGCCTGAATATTTGGTTGAAGATCATCATCAGATAAAAGCCATAATAGAGAAGTTGGATGTTGACACTGATGGTGTACGTTTCCTTGGTATTCATGGAACAGGTGGCATTGGTAAAACAGTACTTGCAAAGGTTGTGTTCAACAAAGTATCTTCTCACTTTGATGGTGTTTGTTTCCTCAACAATGTCCGAGAATCATCGCAACATGGTCTTATAAGCGTGCAAAAAAAGTTATTAGCAAGTTTTGTGGGTCCTGAGAATGTTGATCATATCAAAGACATTGGAGATGGGATGAATCAGATCAAGAGAGTATGCCATACTAAAAAAGTCCTCATTGTTCTAGATGATCTAGACAAACAAGAGCAACTCAAAAAACTAGCTGGAAAATTAGATTGGTTTGGTTCAGGCAGTAGGATCCTCTTCACCACTAGAAACTTAGAGGTCTTGATGACTCAAGTGGAATCATCCAGTGAAGAGGTCCTAAATCAACCCAAAGGAATTTTGTCTTATGAAGTTCATGAAATGGAATTTGGTCGAGTACTTAAGTTGTTTTGTAAGCACGCATTCGAAAGAGATTCTCCCCTAGAAGGATATGATCATCTTGCAGAGAAAATTGTTCGCAAAGTGGGTATGCTTCCTTTGGCAGTTGAGGTCATAGGTTCCTTTCTTTCTTGCCACGACTCTGCCTTGGAGCAACATTTTGATAAACAAGAGCTATGGGAAGATGTGTTGAAGCAATTAGATGACGGTCCTTTTAAGGATGTCCGAGATGCATTAATGATAAGTTATGAAGGACTAGAGAATAAGCAAAAAGAAGTATTTTTGGATATTACTTGCTTTTTCACCAATGAGGACCAAACATATCCAATTATCATGTGGGATGACTATAATTACCATCCTCACAGTGCAATTGCTGTCCTCCGCCTACGGTCCTTGATAAAAATTGGACATGATAATAAATTTTGGATGCATGACCAAGTTCGAGATCTAGGAAGGCACATCATGTCTGAAGAATATTCTCGCAAAATTAGTAGGGTGTGGAGTTATAAAGATGCTGTAAAACTTTTGGAGAGGAAAGAGGTAAAATGGAAGAGTGTGTTGCATAATTTCCTTTTTGAAGGAGAAATTTGTTGAATTTGTTCTTTTTACTTTATACTTAGGTTTGTTCAACTATCCATTTGTCTTGTGAGTGAGATAGCTTTCTCTCAAACATTCAAGTCAAAAGGTCTTGTAAATTGATGGAGAGAGACTAGATAGATTGCCTAGTAGTTAGTTTCATTTTCTAGATTCTGTAGAATAGAGAATAATATAAAGAAAATTCCGAAATGACAACACGCCATTTCAATTGGAAGCTGAAAATTTTCTTTAATGGTGGTGATCGAAAATATGTAAGTCTACTTGTCCCGTAAAGGAGTTCGCCATGATATGTTTCCTGTTGTAGAAATTGTTTATCAGTGTCCATATGCTTCCTTTCTACATAGCTCTGTAAGGATTTTAAGTGTTATGCACTCAATTAATCTTGAGTCTCTATTGGCAGAAAAATGTAGATGTAAAAGCACTAAGCCTGACTTCCGATGGTTGCAGCCGCAACATGGTACCTAAAGAATTAGCTGCTAAGCCTGACTTCCAATGGCAGAAAAATGTAGATGTAAAAGCACCAAGCCAGAATTCCGGTGGTTGCAGCCGCAACATGGTACCTGACGAATTAGCTGCTTTGCCAAATCTAACGTTCCTTCGAGTTAAAGGCATTGATTTTTCTGGCAACTTCGAGAATGTTGTTTCGAAGCTATGTTGGCTTTCTTGGGAAGTGACACATAATGAATTTTATGTGGAGAATTTTTATTTTGCTAGCTTAGTCGTGCTAGACCTTTCAAGGAGCAATATCAAAGATGACTGGGATGGATGGAGCCAATTCCAGGTATGCCTTTCTCTATTCATCATACTAAGAGACCAAGAAGAGCATTGTATGAGTAGAGAATCCATGTTTTCTTTCTTTCTATTGTCACCAATCATTCATGCACTGTAAATATTACTGGGAACAGAAATTATTTCGCCGAAGTAACATCTTGCATCGATAACAACCGACTAGATGCATTAGAAAAAGAAGAGGAAGCTATAGAATCACATTATATTTTATTAAATCGTACGTCTTATCGGATGACCTCCAAGTCATCTAGACTAAGTAAACCCATTTTGGATAAAATTTCTTCTTTGATTATCCCATTTCTAACTTTTGTTTCCTCAACTTTGTCTTCTTCAATTGCACTCTGCGATCTGATTCAATCTTTTACCATTTTCTTCTTCATCAAATTGTGCCATGTGCAATTGCCGCAAGATTTTACTGAACTATAAAAATGAGGGTAATTAAATTGACTTTCCATCCGGATATGTATCCCAAGGATGATTGATGTGTTTCATTCATTTTAATTCAATTTCTTTTTCAGCAGATGACTAAGAAACTGAAAGTTTTGGATCTATCGTGTTGCGCATGTTTGACGAGGACGCCTGACTTCTCTAACTTCTTGTCTTTGGAGATCTTAAGACTTGATTGGTGTATCAGGTTGACCACAATCTCCATCGGTAAGCTTGAACACCTGAAAACTTTGAGTATAAAGGGTTGTAGAAATCTTGGGGCGTTGCCCCCAGAAGTTGCTTCTCTACCTTCTTTGACGCAGATTGTAAGGTACGCTCCATACTTGGAAAGGATGCAGATGGACGCAAGTTTGATAGGTTTGAAAGAAGTACAAGACCAATCAATAAAACATTTTCCGTCGATTCATGTTCCTAAGTGAACTAGACACCACAGTATGAGGAAAATGTAATCTCCAGAAAATGTTTTTCACGAAATAAATGCACCTTAAGGAATGTCTCCAGAAGCTGCGTTTGGAAGAGGAAATAGAATGGCGCCCGGAGATACTTTCAAAGCCTCTTGTAGCTGGAGTTTGGGCGAACCTTACCCGATTATGTTTGTATTGGTGTGGGGAAACAAAGGCGCTTCTGGAGAGACTTGACAACCTGAATTTTCGGCTAGATAGGTGAGCCAGATTCCATCCATCTCCCAGGCCATCGGTGCTCTTTATGGGAATTATCATCCATATATTTGATCGTATAATGTGACATTTTCAGACACAAATTTTGATTTTACTGTAAGTTACTTTGTATATAATGTTAGTCTTTCGGGGCTAAATTCTAGAAGATGGGGAAATATGTAATAGGAATATTTTGCCAATCACTGTGCAAATTGCTAAATGAAAAGGAGCGGACTGGCAAGGTTGGCCGCCTGGAAAAGTATTATATATAAGAGGAATATTTCCAGTACTGATGAATGAAGAGAAATTGACTAAACTTGAATGAATTTTGTTTTTGTACTGAATCTTTTAGATCTGAAGCGTAAAAACTTCTGAAATAAATAAATATGGTGAAAAGTTGTTTTGGGCAAGAAGTTGTTTTTTGTCATTCTCGTCGAAACTTAAACATATCATTTAAAATTTAATAAATCATTAAAAAAATGATTTTGTACGTCACATGATATTTATTCCTTTTGAAAGTTAAAGCGTTTCACATTAGAACTCAAATTACAGGAGTTGTGATAATAAAGAAAAAAGAGTAAAAATTGAAAACAAACCGAGCGATGGATTAAAAATCCTTCTGGTTGGAAAGTCAGTAAAAAAATTATGTATGGAGTTCCAATAGACAAAATGAAGTGAGAGGGGATGCTAATCTGGTTGATCCGACGAGTTTTCTTTTTGAGGTGAATTTCGTGCAGAGGCAATGAGAGATTCATATTATTCGATTAAAATATATATCGTTAAAATTTCATTTACCATCACCTATACACTTAAGACTCAGTCTACCATTGCTTGAAGGTGAACTCAAATTACTATGTCGACTTCTGTGTCGTGTCTAGACCCAAGAATAAAAAGAAATTTCATGAATTTAAGTTGAACATAGAGGATTTTGTTAAAAAATAGCACAAGATGAAGAAATGGAACTTTATCATTATTGTCTGTAGTCAACTGTCAGTGGACATCTGTTCAAAAAAAAAAAAAAACTGTTAGTGGACAAAAGATTATGTAGCACATGTTATGATATGGGAAAATTACACAATTAGTCCTAAACTAATTGTATAGATACTACTTCGATATTAAAATTTTCAATTTTGTCAATGTAATTCAAAACCTTTGTACAAATTTTCCATACAGTCATTCCGGTCAATAATATGCTGAAAAATTAGTTAGGACTACCATTGAAATTTTGGATGAAGATTTTATTGTTACAATTGAAAAGTTTATGATTAAATCGGTATTTGTATAATAAATTTAGAACTGATATGATTATTTTTATATTATGATAACTAGCTTATTAAAATTAATTATTTCAACCAAGACTTTGTTATACTCGTAAGAAGGTTTTTGGGGCTAGTTTTGGTCATCCATCCTTATATGAAATCTGACATGAATATTTGGGCAAAATTCAATGCTCCGAAGAGGAAAAACTATTGGGTAATCTAAAAACAAAAGGAAAAGAGCAACACAAAGAGGGCAGAGACCAATTATTATTCTATTATGAAACAAGACAGGCCCAAAGAAGTTGGCCGCGAGAACTACCTACGTGAGTTGGGTAATCCATTCAGCTCAAATTATTAGACGGATTTTGTTAACGAGTGTTCAAGATTAGGGATGTCAAAAAGGATCACCAAAATGTGAACCAAACTGAACTAACCTGAATTGTTCAAGTAGTGAGTAAAAACGACATCCTTCTAATTGTTCGATTTGTATTTCTAGTCATATACTCGAACTAACCCGAATACAATATAGTAATTGCTTATCTTGGATTAACGCCATCAATCATTGCTCATCAACTCCCTCAATCGGCTCATCCCTTCACACTCAGAACTTGTGCCTCTCCGTCAATCCTTCTACAAACGTCAATTCTCACAGCCTTCATCAGTGATCTGGGCAAGGGCGGCCTTCAATCGGTGGCAGCCCTCAGCCAAATCGAGGGCCTCCACCGATTTGGGCAATCGCTAATCAAATCGGCTCATGTCTACCTAGATGGGAACATGTTAAGCAGTCTAATCTCAGTTGAGGGTGAAGGTTGACGCCACCATCGACGGAGCCTGGAGATGGTGATGGCGGACACATGAGGCGGCCCGGCCAAATAGAGAATTGAGTCAATGAAACAACTAATCTTATTAATACTTTCTAAATAGAGGGATTTTACATCCTATCGTCATTGCCGTTCGGTTCGGTTTCTAATGAGTTGAAACGAAATTAAACATGAAAAAAAAAAATCTAGTTCGGTCTGTGATTTTTTTTTTTTTAAGTATTCTTGAGCAGAACCCCACCGTCCCATCTATGGGTTTGAATCGTTTCTTTTACTCGCCCCTAATCATCATATACTTTGTTTTTAGATTTGGTTGTAATCCCATGGGCTGGTTTGTACTCTGTAGGCCCTGTCCTTTGTTTTTCTCCTTGTAAAATGAAGATACATTTCTCCCTTCTCCGATTTGGAGTCCAAGAAATGAGAGCCCAAAAAGACCTTTATTTAGTGGATTCGGGCCTACTTCCCCTTGCCCACAAAATGGGCCAACCTATCCATTCATAATACCTAAAATATACGAAGGGACCGAGGCCAGTTTGATTCAACTTTGGGAAAATGGCTTTACATTTCTCCAAGTATCTTTGAATGAATGGGCATTTAGTAAATGTAAGAGTGTTTTGATACTCATTTTTGTGCATATTTTGTAAAGCAATTTGAGGTGAAAAGAAGAAAAGAAAAAAGAAAAGAAAAGAAAAACAGAAGAGGAGATGCAGAGTGTCGAAAAGGGCGAAATTGTGGGAGAGGCGATTTGAGCTATTGTTGTGGGTGGTGCTGCTGCTGCTGGCTAGTGGCGGCGGCGGCGGCGATGGCGGGGAGGCGGCTTGGGAATTTTCATAGTATTAAACTTTTTAAATAGTTAAAAGTATTGAATGATTTCAATTATTTTAAAAGAGACGTATGTCTACATCATAAATTGACTAATTATTAAAACCAATTAAAAATAAACTCTATCAATGAGAATAATGTTTGACCAAAGCAAAAGTTATCCATAAACAAAACAGTCGATAACTTTGAAGAAAATTGATAGCTCACCAATAGAGTTGTGAATAGCAAACAGTGCAGAGATGCTTGCCAAAAGCTTTAACAAGTTCATAACTTGAGGAGGTTACCGATAAATCCCCAATAGAGTTATCCACAGCAAACTGCGGTAGATTTTGATAAGTGTTAAAACTAGGGGTGCCCAAAAACCTGACCCAACTCGATCCGAACACAACTCAGACACAAATTGAACACAAAACAAGTTAAATATATATTTTGGGTCTAAATATTATTTGGGTAACGACTACAAAACAAGTAAATATATATTGGATCGGATTACGGCGGATACATTGTTTGACCGTGAACACATTATTGACATTAAACAATGAAACAAACACATGTCACCCAAACACAAGACACTACACACCCAAAGCCAAATGCATCAGACCTTGACGACTCCGCCTTCTCGCCATCTACTCTCGTCGACTCCGCTGCCGTCGATGCTGCGCCTTCTCCGGTCATCAACTCGGCGGCGGCCGCCGTCGACGACTACGTCTCCTCGTCGACTCCGCCGCCACCCTCTTCTTTGCTCCTTGGGGTTTCGCTTCGCGGTAAGATCTCCGCCTGTCACTCCTCTTTGGACCCATCTTCGTCCCCAATTTGCCGCCGGGGAATCAAGCTATGGTGGTTCATCAAGTCAAGAAATCATTTTTCCTTAAATTTCAGCAATTCCATCCTTTTTAAAGATTTTCACTTTTTTGTGAAACGATATAGCGAACAATTCTTAATATTTAAATACCGTTGTCAATCCCAGCTCGGTGATTTCTCGGTGCTTGCGGCCGGCCATGGTAGCACTTTCATGAAATTTCGTCGATATTTCTGTGCTATTTCGGAGGTCAGTGGAGCTTCTCGACTTCAGTGCTTTGCATATTTTATTGCCTGACCTCTCTTTCACAGAAATACACCTTCGTTCTCCCCTGGTTCTTGATGTTTTCTTCGTATTGAGAGTAATCGCAGAGCCAAAAATCGCCTGTCCTTGGGAAGCGTTGGTCCATCTTCTTTCACTAAATCTTGTCGTTATCTCTCTGCTTTGTTTCAGATGTTGGTGAACGCAGCATACAGGATCCACCACAAATTGGACACTATCGAGGCGTCGCTTTAATCAGGGTCTGAACTTCGTCGTGCTGGGCCGGCTGTAAGCACGTAATCTGCATAATTGCACAAACGCTGGTCCTTTCGGGATTTTTTTGTGATTACAGCTCTGAGCAGGGTCGGCCGCAGATGGGACTGATTCCAGGCGTTCCTTTAATCTCCATCATCTTGGCCTCGATGCTGTGAGGACCGCAAGTTCTCTGTATTCGGTTTATTTTCCGACGCTTGTTTGATGGGTTCCTCTTTTGAAGTCTCCCTGAAGGCTTAAAACTCCCGTTCATAATTATTGGCAGGGTCCTGAGACAACTGACGAGGGCGAAGAAAAGCCGGAAGAGCCCGGAGGCAATGCTCAGCGTGGAAGATGTGCCGCCAGGAGATGAGCACGAGGTATTCTTGAGTTTCAGGGGATCAGACACACGGAACAACTTTACCGATTGCCTTTACCGAGACGTGTTGGAGTCCATGTCTTCCAAGACAACGAAGAACTCCGAATTGGCGAAAAAATCAGTGAGGAGATTTTTAAAGCACTTGACAAATCTCAAATCTACATACCAATTTTCTCCAAGAACTACGTTAACAGTTCATGGTGTCTCCGTGAGTTGGCATACATGGTAGAATGCACCTTAGATGAGAAGAAAAAGAAGAAGATACTCCCCATCTTCTTTGACGTGGACCCTAATGACGTTAAGCTCAAAACTAGATTGTACAGGAAAGCCATACCCAAGCACAAGAAGAAGTTCGGCTCTGATGCATTGAAGCGGTGGGAGGATGCTCTTGTAAAGGTTGCACATCTAAAGGGATGGGAAGTCAAAGGGAAAGGGTAATTTTCCTCGACCTTTCGTTATGATTAATAAGCGCAACAGTTGCACTCTTCATTTGACAAAACTTTGTCATCCCAGAATACGAGAATAAAAGCCACTTTTTCATTTGAAATTTGCATTAGAAATTATGACAGCTATAGCGGACAGAAATAATATCGGATCCGGCAAAATAGCAAAATATATATATGACGACGAGAGAAGATATGTACACTCAGCAGTGAGGACTCAACTGGAGGAAAAGGAAAGAATAGGGTATCCGCTTTCATCCAATTTATGAATAAATTCAGATGACTCTTGCTTGAATGAACTATACCTGAATCCGGTCCGATTATCCGTGTGATAGCTCTAGAGAGAACTTGCCAAATAAAATCTGTTCAGTTTTTTTCACCAAAAATAGAAGTTGCTTACTTAGAAAATAATGAAACGCCTATCATGAATCTGTTGTGCTTCTTTCAATTTTGCTTGAGACCCCGAATTTATTTTGGTTTTATCTCAGATTCAACTCTTATATGAACCCAATCCTATACATTTAGCTCAATAATAAACACACTTTGGAATTTATGTCACTGCATGTTAGTTAGTCGATCCAAGCATTATCAAAAAAAAAAAAAAAGTTACCTTACCAAGATTTGTGAATTTTACTCTGTCCATTCCATCAAGAACATCTTCTTCACATGGATCGGCCCTGCATTATCTTAAGCATCTCTGATACGTCAAATTAACCGACATTCCATGAAATCTCAACGCACACATTAACTGATTTTAACGCTTAATTTCTGTCATTAGTTAACTTATTTTGCCATATGGTCCCAAAAGACCCAGAGATTATCAGATCTGGAAGAAATTTATACGGTTTTCTTTCATGTCATTGATGAAAACAAAATTTCCTGCTTTGCTGTAGCTATGGAGAACAAATTGAATCAGTTGTTGGAGAGGTATTGTGTAGACTTTGTTGCGATTAAGCGAGCGATCGAACAATAATATAGATGGAAGAAGAAAAATAAATCGAACACCAGATTTACGTGGTTCAGTCGTAAAGACCTACGTCCACGGGGAGAGCAGCAGCGAATTTCACTATAGATCAAGCGATACAAGGAGATTACACACTCAAGTCACTCAAACACTCTCTTGGTGTTTCCCAAGCCCCAATTACAACCAATAACTCACACAGTGTTTAGCCCCGAAAATTCCTCGAAAATAATCTCTCAATCTCACGAAGGAATTACACGCAAATCTTACCTCAAGATTTAATCGGCTACAAACACTAAACTTCTTGGATGTAATTCACGAGTAAGAACAACAAAGAAAATCCCTCACAAGCACTCGACAACTTGACGGCGCTTCAAGACCAACT
Organism: Eucalyptus pauciflora; assembly: GCA_007663325.1. NCBI lineage: Eukaryota > Viridiplantae > Streptophyta > Magnoliopsida > Myrtales > Myrtaceae > Eucalyptus > Eucalyptus pauciflora. The sequence goes on from VMYD01000067.1 coordinate 2,274,327, forward strand.
CTTCATGATCAACGGCGGAACACCAAGCACTCACGCGGCGCTTCAAGACAATTTGTGATCCACGTCTACCACCCACGGCCACAAGTATATATATAAGTAAAACCCTTATTATTATGCCAACTTCTAATAGGATTATGTTTCCTATCTAAAACGATTTTATCCAAAACATATCTCTATATATTTTAAACAAAATCCAAATCCAAGTCAAAGTTGAACTTTCCTATTTTAGTGGCCGAATTCTCCAATGTAGATTCAAACTTTAGGAAGTTGATCTTCGGATCTTCTTTACTCAATTTCGAACGTCTGCAACATATTCAATTCGAAATATTCTGAATTTCATATTGGACTCAAACTCGAGACATATTTTAACAATCTCCACCTTGGCTTGACGTTTGAGCCAAGTTGCAATCGCTTCGCAAAAATTCAAACTCTGCTGCTACTTTCCCATAGCCCCCAATGGGCTCAACCACCACAGATATTATCCAAGTCCAAGCCTCGCTTGAACTTCGCCATAACCGAGGACCTCATCAGAATACCAACTCCACATGCACCTTTAACTGCTCTGCAAGGATTTTCTGACACAACCTCCTCAACCGCAGATAAAGTAAAACCATTATTGCATCCATATCTGTCAGGAGATCGAATACATACCTTGTCAATATCAGCAGTTACAGCAACCATTGGCTCTATAGGCTCCACCTCGCTATGAGCACCATCTGTGTCAATTACTTTGCTAGTACCTGTATACGCTACCTCAGGAGTTTCTGGTCGCAACTCCACCTCAAGCTGAACACCGTTCAGATCCGTTTGAACACTGCTATAATCACTCCTAGCCAAAAGTACTGGAGACTCATCAAGGGTAACTTTTCTGCTGTCAACAGGTGAATTTATATCCGGGCACCACAACTGATTGCCCCACTCACCTTGTGCATAGCCATGGAATATGCACCTTGCCCTCCAATCAAGCTTACTATCATTCACTTGAAAATAACACGTGCAACCAAACATTCTAATAATAGAATAATCAGCAACGTTACCTGACCACACTTCTTCAGGAGTCTGCCATTCAATAGTAGTTGATGGGGATCTATTCACCAGGTAGCTTACCGTACTTAGCACATCAGCTAGAATTCTTCTAGCAATACCAGCACTAGAGATAATTTTACGGGTCATCTCTAGTAATGTTCTTCTTGTCAATTCTGCAAATTGTTGTGATTTATTAGCACTAGTGCGGTGTTTCACTATGCTCTCTTTCATGCATAATTTATTTGCCAGCTCCGAGCAGAACTCCATGCTATTGTCAATCTGCACATGTTTGATCGACTTACCAGTCTCCATCTCGATCAAATCTCTTGACTGCGTGATCCTGACACCAGCATCAAACTTGTGCCTTGGCACAAACACCAAACCCTTCCTCGAGCAGTCAAAAGACTCTCGAACAGATGCATCCGACGTCTCCGCAGCGAAATTTTTCATTGTCTCACCTTGAAGTTTATACAAGCCTCCATGCTTGATTCCTTTCATTATTACCAAGGCACCTCGAACAACCTTTAGAACTCCACCTTTTGAAGAATACCTACAACCAGCTGAATCTAGGGCACCCAAGGAAATTAAGTTCTTTTTTAACTCTGGAACATGCCTTACTCCAGTCAATGTCCTCACAATACCATCATGCATTCTGATTTTAACATCACCAACACCCACAACATCGCACTCAGCGTTGTTCCCTAACTGGACTTTATCACTACCCGTGCACTGATAAGTGATAAACCAATTTCTATTTGATGTGACATGAAAAGAACAACCAGAATCCAAAATCCATCCATCAAGCGATGAATCATTAGTGACAGACAAGACATAATCGGCACTATCTGCTACAGCTACAACATTATCTGCAGAATCAACCATAACTCCTTTACCATTCTCATTCTTCAGCTTAATGCAATCCCTTCTAAGATGCCCCCTCTTGCCACAACTCCAACAGACAACATTAGCAGTTCTAGATTGACTACGCCTGTTCATATTAGTACTACTATTACCCACACGTGTTATAGATCTTCCTCTATTTTCACCTACTAAAGCAGTAGATACATGTTCGCCAGATTCTCTTCTACGAATGTCCTCGCTCAGAATTAAATCTCGAACCCCATCAAACGTCAAACTTGTTGACCCAGAGGAATTACTAACAGCAGTAACAGTAGTATTCCAACTATTAGGTAATGAGGATAACAGAATCAAAGCACATACCTCATCTTCAAAATCAATCTCAACTGAACTCAATTGACTAACAATCACATTGAATTCATTGATATGATTTGCAACTGACGCACCTTCGCTCATCTTCAAATTAAACAAACGTCGCATCAAATGGACCTTGTTGATCGCAGAGGGCTTCTCGTACATATCTGACAGGGCTTGCATTAGGTCAACAGTGGTCTTCTCCTTCAGGATGTTAAACGCGACATTACGAGCCAACGTCAGTCGAATAACACCCATAGCTCGTCTATCCAGCAAATCCCAATCAGCTTGCTTCATCGTCTCTGCCCTCTCCCCAGATAAGGGCAAGTGCAGTTTCATCTGATAAAGATAATCTTCAATCTGCATCTTCCAGAAACTAAAATCCTTCCCATCAAATCTGTCGATTCTCACTTTTACTTCTTCTGTCGTCATCGATTCGCTTCAACTCAGCCAAGCCTGGCTCTGATACCAATTATTGCGATTAAGCGAGCGATCGAACAATAATATAGACAGAAAAAGAAAAATAAATCGGACACCAGATTTACGTGGTTCAGTCGTAAAGACCTACGTCCACGGGGAGAGCAGCAGCGAATTTCACTATAGATCAAGCGATACAAGGAGATTACACACTCAAGTCACTCAAACGCTCTCTTGGTGTTTGCCAAGCCCCAATTACAACCAATAACTCACACAGTGTTTAGCCCCGAAAATTCCTCGAAAATAATCTCTCAATCTCACGAAGGAATTACACGCAAATCTTACCTCGAGATTTAATTGGCTACAAACACTAAACTTCTTGGATGTAATTCATGAGTAAGAACGACAAAGAAAATCCCTCACAAGCACTCGACAACTAGACGGCGCTTCAAGACCAACTCTTCATGATCAATGGCGGAACACCAAGCACTCACGCGGTGCTTCAAGACAATTTGTGATCCACTTTTACCACCCACGGCCACATGTCTATATATAAGTAAAACCCTTATTATTATGCCAACTTCTAATAGGATTTTGTTTCCTATCTAAAACGATTTTATCCAAAACATATCTCTATATATTTTAAACAAAATCCAAATCCAAGTCAAAGTTGAACTTTCCTATTTTAGCGGCCGAATTCTCAAATGTGGATTCAAACTTTCGGAAGTTGATCTTTAGATCTTCTTTACTCAATTTCGAACGTCCGCAACATATCTAATTCGGAATATTTTGAATTTCACATTGGACTCAAACTCGAGACATATTTTAACAATCTCCACATTGGCTTGACGTTTGAGCCAAGTTGCAATCGCTTCGCAAAAATTCAAACTCTGCCGCTACTTTCCCATAGCCCCCAATGGGCTCAACCGCCACAGATATTATCCAAGTCCAAGCCTCGCTTGAACTTCGCTATAACCGAGGACCTCATCAGAATACCAACTTCACATGCACCTTTAACTGCTCCGCAAGGATTTTCCGACACAACCTCCTTAACCGCAGATAAAGCAAAACCATTGTTGCATCCATATCTGTCAGGAGATCGAATACGCACCTTGTTAATTTCAGCAGTTACAGCAACCATTGGCTCTATAGGCTCCACCTCGCTATGAGCACCATCTATGTCAATTACTTTGCTAGTACATGTATACGCTACCTCAGGAGTTTATGGTCGCAACTCCACCTCAAACTGAACACCGTTCAAATCCGTTTGAATACTGCTATAACCACTCATAGCCAAAAGTACTGGAGACTCACCAAGGGTAACTTCTCTGCTGTCAACAGGTGAATTTATATCCGGGCACCACAACTGATTGCCCCACTCACCTTGTGCATAGCCATGGAATATGCACATTGCCCTCCAATCAAGCTTACCATCACTCACTTGAAAATAACACGGGCAACCAAACATTCTAAGAATAGAATAATCAGCAACGTTACCTAACCACACTTCTTCAGGAGTCTGTCATTCAATAGCAATTGATGGGGATCTATTCACCAGGTAGCTTACCGTACTTAGCACATCAGCTAGAATTCTCCTAGCAATACCAGCACTAGAGATAATTTTATGGGCCATCTCTAGTAATGTTCTTCTTGTCAATTATGCAAATCGTTGTGATTTATTGGCACTAGTGCGGCGTTTCACTATGCTCTCTTTCATGCATAATTTATTTGTCAACTCCAAGCAGAACTCCATGCTATTGTCAGTCCGCACATGCTTGATCGACTTACTAGTCTCCTTCTCGATCAAAGCTTTTGACTGCGAGATCCTGACACCAGCATCAAACTTGTGCCTTGGCACAAACACCCAGGTCTTCCTCGAGCAGTCAAAAGACTCTCGAACAGATGCATCCGACGTCTCCGCAACGAAATTTGTCACTGTCTTACCTTGAAGTTTATACAAGCCTCCATGCTTGATTCCTTTCATTATCGCCAAGGCACCTCGAACAACCTTCAAAACTCCACCTTTTGAAGAATACCTGCAACCAGCTGAATCTAGGGCACCCAAGGAAATTAACTTCTTTTTCAACTCTGGAACATGCCTTACTCCAGTCAATGTCCTCACAATACCATCATGCATTCTGATTTTAACATCACCAACACCCACAACATCGCACTCAGCGTTGTTCCCTAACTGGACTTTATCACTACCCGTGCACTGATAAGTGATAAACCAATTTTTATTTGGTGTGACATGAAAAGAACAACCAGAATCCAAAATCCATCCATCAAGCGATGAATCATTAGTGACAGACAAGACATAATCAGCACTATCTGCTACAGCTGCAACATTATCTGCAGAATCAACCATAACTCCTTTAGCCTTCTCATTCTTCAGCTTAAGGCAATCCCTTCTAAGATGTCCCCTCTTGCCACAGTTCCAACAGACAACATTAGCAGTCCTAGACTGACTACGCCTGTTTATATTAGTACTACTATTACCCACACGTGTTATAGATCTTCCTATATTTTCACCTACTAAAGCAGCAGATACAGGTTCGCCAGATTCTCTTCTACGAATGTCCTCACCTAGAATTAAATCTCGAACCCCATCAAACGTCAAACTTGTTGACCCAGAGGAATTACTAACAGCAGTAACAGTAGTATTCCAACTATTAGGCAATGAGGATAACAGAATCAAAGCACATACCTCATCTTCAAAATCAATCTCAACTGAACTCAATTGACTAACAATCACATTGAATTCATTGATATGATTTGCAACTGACGCACCTTCGCTCATCTTCAAATTAAACAAACGTCGCATCAAACAGACCTTGTTGATCGCAGAGGGCTTCTCGTACATATCTAACAGGGCTTGCATTAGGTCAACAGTGGTCTTCTCCTTCAGGATGTTAAACGCGACATTACGAGCCAACGTCAGTCGAATAACACCCATAGCTCGTCTATCCAGCAAATCCCAATCAGCTTGCTTCATCATCTCTGGCCTCTCCCCAGATAAGGGCAAGTGCAGTTTCATCTGATAAAGATAATCTTCAATCTGCATCTTCCAGAAACTAAAATCCTTCCCATCAAATCTGTCGATTCTCACTTTTACTTCTTCTGTCGTCATCGATTCGCTTCAACTCAGCCAAGCCTGGCTCTGATACCAATTGTTGCGATTAAGCGAGCGATCGAACAATAATATAGATGGAAGAAGAAAAATAAATCGAACACCAGATTTACGTGGTTCAGTCGTAAAGACCTACGTCCACGGGGAGAGCAGCAGCGAATTTCACTATAGATCAAGCGATACAAGGAGATTACACACTCAAGTCACTCAAACACTCTCTTGGTGTTTCCCAAGCCCCAATTACAACCAATAACTCACACAGTGTTTAGCCCCGAAAATTCCTCGAAAATAATCTCTCAATCTCACGAAGGAATTACACGCAAATCTTACCTCAAGATTTAATCGGCTACAAACACTAAACTTCTTGGATGTAATTCACGAGTAAGAACGACAAAGAAAATCCCTCACAAGCACTCGACAACTAGACGGCGCTTCAAGACCAACTCTTCATGATCAACGGCGGAACACCAAGCACTCACGTGGCGCTTCAAGACAATTTGTGATCCACCTCTATCACCCACGGCCACAAGTCTATATATAAGTGAAACCCTTATTCTTTTGCCAACTTCTCATAGAATTATGTTTCATATCTAAAACGATTTTATCTAAAACATATCTCTATATATTTTAAACAAAATCCAAATCCAAGTCAAAGTTGAACTTTCCTATTTCAGCGGCCGAATTCTCCAATGCATATTCAAACTTTGGGAAGTTGATCTTCGGATCTTCTTTGCTCGATTTCGAACGTCCGCAACATATCCAATTTGAAATATTTTGAATTTCATATTGGACTCAAACTCGAGACATATTTTAACAATCTCCACATTGGCTCGACGTTTGAGCCAAGTTGCAATCGCTTCGCAAAAATTCAAACTCTGCCGCTACTTTCCCATAGCCCCCGATGGGCTCAACCGCTACAGATATTATTCAAGTCCAAGCCTCGCTTGAACTTCGCCATAACTGAGGACCTCATTAGAATACCAACTCCACATGCACCTTTAACTGCTCCGCAAGGATTTTCTGACACAACCTCTCCAACCGCAGATAAAGTAAAACCATTGTTGCATACATATCTATCAGGAGATCGAATATGTACCTTGTTAATTTCAGCAGTTACAGCAACCATTGGCTCTATAGGCTCCACCTCGCTATGAGCACCATCTGTGTCAATTACTTTGCTAGTACTCGTACTCGCTACCTCAGGAGTTTCTGGTCGCAACTCCACCTCAAGCTGAACACCGTTCAGATCTGTCTGAACACTGCTATAATCACTCCTAGCCAAAAGTACTGGAGACCCATCAAGGGTAACTTTTCTGCTGTCAACAGGTGAATTTATATCCGGGCACCACAACTGATTGCCCCACTCACCTTGTGCATAGCCATGGAATATGCACCTTGCCCTCCAATCAAGCTTACCATCACTCACTCGAAAATAACATGGGCAATCAAACATTCTAATAATAGAATAATCAGCAACGTTACCTGACCATACTTCTTTAGGAGTCCACCATTCAATAGCAGTTGATGGGGATCTATTCACTAGATAGTTTACTGTACTAAGCACATCAGCTAGGATTCTCCTAGCAATACCAGCACTAGAGATAATTTTACGGGCCATCTCTAGTAATGTTCTTCTCGTCAATTCTGCAAATTGTTGTGATTTATTGGCACTAGTGCGGTGTTTCACTATGCTCTCTTTCATGCAGAATTTATTTGCCAGCTTCGAGCAGAACTCCATGCTATTGTCAGTCCGCACATGCTTGATCGACTTACCAGTCTCCGTCTTGATAAAAGCTCTTGACTGCGAGATCCTAACACCAGCATCAAACTTGTGCATTGGCACAAACACCCAGGTCTTCCTCGAGCAATCAAAAGACTCTCGAACAGATGCATCCGACGTCTCTGCAGCGAAATTTTTCACTGTCTCACCTTGAAGTTTATACAGGCCTCCATGCTTGATTCCTTTCATTATCACCAAGGCACCTTGTACAACCTTCAGAACTCCACCTTTTGAAGAATACCTACAACCAGCTGAATCTAGGGCACCCAAGGAAATTAAGTTCTTTTTCAACTCTTGAACATGCGTTACTCCAGTCAATGTCCTCACAATACCATCATGCATTCTGATTTTAACATCACCAACACCCACAACATCGCACTTAGCGTTGTTCCCTAACTGGACTTTATCACTACTCGTGCACTGATAAGTGATAAACTTCTTTTTCAACTCTGGAACATGCCTTACTCCAGTCAATGTCCTCACAATACCATCATGCATTCTGATTTTAACATCACCAACACCCACAACATCGCACTCAGCGTTGTTCCCTAACTGGACTTTATCACTACCCGTGCACTGATAAGTGATAAACCAATTTTTATTTGGTGTGACATGAAAAGAACAACCAGAATCCAAAATCCATCCATCAAGCGATGAATCATTAGTGACAGACAAGACATAATCGGCACTATCTGCTACAGCTGCAACATTATCTGCAGAATCAACCATAACTCCTTTACCCTTCTCATTCTTCAGCTTAATGCAATCCCTTCTAAGATGCCCCCTCTTGCCACAGCTCCAACAGACAACATTAGCAGTCCTAGACTGACTACGCCTGTTTATATTAGTACTACTATTACCCACACGTGTTATAGATCTTCCTCTATTTTCACCTACTAAAGCAGTAGATACAGGTTCGCCAGATTCTCTTCTACGAATGTCCTCGCTCAGAATTAAATCTCGAACCCCATCAAACGTCAAACTTGTTGACCCAGAGGAATTACTAACAGCAGTAACAGTAGTATTCCAACTATTAGGCAATGAGGATAACATAATCAAAGCACATACCTCATCTTCAAAATCAATCTCAACTGAACTCAATTGACTAACAATCACATTGAATTCATTGATATGATTTGCAACTGACGCACCTTCGCTCATCTTCAAATTAAACAAACGTCGCATCAAATGGACCTTGTTGATCGCAGAGGGCTTCTCATACATATCCGACATGGCTTGCATCAGGTCAGCAGTGGTCTTCTCCTTCAGGATGTTAAACGCGACGTTACGAGCCAACGTCAGCCGAATAACACCCATAACTCGTCTATCCAGCAAATCCCAATCAGCTTGCTTCCTCGTCTTTGGTCTCTCCCCAGATAAGGGCAAGTGCAATTTCATCTGGTAAAGATAATCTTCAATCTGCATCTTCCAGAAACTAAAATCCTTCCCATCAAATCTGTCGATTCTCACTTTTACTTCTTCTGTCGCCATCGATTCGCTTCAACTTAGCCAAGCCTGGCTTTGATACCAATTGTTGCGATAGGGCGAGCGATCGAACAATAATATAGACAGAAAAAGAAAAATAAATCGGACACCAGATTTACGTGGTTAAGTCGTAAAGATCTACGTCCACGGGGAGAGCAGCAGCGAATTTCACTATAGATCAAGCGATACAAGGAGATTACACACTCAAGTCACTCAAACACTCTCTTGGTGTTTCCCAAGCCCCAATTACAACCAATAACTCACACAGTGTTTAGCCCCGAAAATTCCTCGAAAATAATCTCTCAATCTCACGAAGGAATTACACGCAAATCTTACCTCAAGATTTAATCGGCTACAAACACTAAACTTCTTGGATGTAATTCACGAGTAAGAACAACAAAGAAAATCCCTCACAAGCACTCGACAACTTGACGGCGCTTCAAGACCAACTCTTCATGATCAACGGCGGAACACCAAGCACTCACGCGGCGCTTCAAGACCAACTCTTCATGATCAACGGCGGAACACCAAGCACTCACGCGGCGCTTCAAGACAATTTGTGATCCACGTCTACCACCCACGGCCACAAGTATATATATAAGTAAAACCCTTATTATTATGCCAACTTCTAATAGGATTATGTTTCCTATCTAAAACGATTTTATCCAAAACATATCTCTATATATTTTAAACAAAATCCAAATCCAAGTCAAAGTTGAACTTTCCTATTTTAGTGGCCGAATTCTCCAATGTAGATTCAAACTTTAGGAAGTTGATCTTCGGATCTTCTTTACTCAATTTCGAACGTCTGCAACATATTCAATTCGAAATATTCTGAATTTCATATTGGACTCAAACTCGAGACATATTTTAACAGACTTAATGCCAGAAACATTGATGTGCCTGAATATTGGGTTGAAGATAATCGTCAGATACAAGGCATACTAGAAAAGTTGGAAGTTGACTCTAATGGAGTACGTTTCCTTGGTATTCATGGAATTGGTGGCATTGGTAAAACAGTACTTGCAAAGGTTGTGTTCAACAAAGTATCTTCTCTCTTTGAAGGTATTTGTTTCCTCAACGATGTTCGAGAATCATCGCAACATGGTCTTCTAAACGTGCAGAAAAAGTTATTAAGAAGTTTTGTAGGTCCTGTGATTGCTGAGAATATTAAAGACATTGGAGAGGGGATGAATTTGATCAAGAAAGTATGTCGTACTAAAAAAGTCCTCATTGTTCTAGATGATCTAGACAAGCAAGAGCAGCTCAAAAAGCTAGCCGGAAAATCTGATTGGTTTGGTTCACGCAGTAGGATCATCTTCACGACTAGAAACTTAGAGATCTTGTACACTCAAGTGGAATCATCCAGTGAAGAGGTCCCAAATCAACCCAAAAGAATTTTGGACTATGAAGTTCACAATATGCAATTCAGTCAAGCACTTGAGTTGTTTTATAAGCATGCATTCAGGAGAGACTCTCCCCTAGATGGATGTGGTCATCTTGCAGAGAAAATTGTCCATAGAGTGGCTATGCTTCCTTTGGCTGTTGAGAAGATAGGATCATACCTTTATAGCCATGGCCATGCCGTGGAGCAACTTTTCAATAAAAGAAAGTTATGGGAAGAGACATTAGAGCAGTTAGATGAAGGTCCTATTGAGGATGTCCAACGTACATTCATGAAAAGTTATGAAGGACTGCAAAAAAAGGAAAAAGAAGTATTTTTGGATATTGCTTGCTTTTTCACCAATGAGGACCACACATATCCAGTTATAATGTGGAGTGAATGCAATTACTATGCTCACAGTGCAATTGGGGTCCTCCTCCTACAGTCCTTGATAAAAGTTAACAATGATAAAAAGTTCCAGATGCATGATCAAGTTCGAGATTTTGGAAGAGACATCATCCGTAAAGAATATCCTCATAGATTTAGTAGAGTGTGGAATTATGAGACTGCTGTACAACTGCTAGAGAGAACAGAGGTAAAGTGGAGGAGCACGTGACATAATTTTAATTTGGACGAGAAACTTCTTGAATTTTTTCTTTTATTTTCTAGTGAGCTATGTTTAACTTTCCACTTTTCTTTGAGTGAGATAGCTCTCTCAAAAACATTTGGGTTGAAAGGTCTTGTAAATTGTCGAAAAGAGACTAGACCGATTGCTAGTGGCTAGCTTCGGTTTCTAGATACTATAGAGAAGAAAATAGTTTTCTGTAAATTCTGAAACCGCAAAGTGCCATTTCAAATGGAAGCTAAAAATTTTCCCTAATGGTGGTAAACGAAAACATGTAAATCTACTTGTTGGGAACAAGCGTGTGCCAGGGTAGGTTCCCTGTTGGAGAAATTGTTTACCAATGTTCACATGCTTCTTTTCTTTATAGTTTTGTAAGAGTGATGAGTGTTGTGCTCTCAATTAATCTTGAGTTTCTGTTGGCAGACAAAAAAAGATGTAGAAGCACTAAGCCTGACTTCCAATGGCTGCAGCCGGAATATTGTACCAAAAGAATTAGCTGCTCTACCAAATCTAAGGTTCCTTCGAGTTAAAGGCATTGATTTTTTTGGCAACTTCGAGAATCTTGTTTTGAAGCTATGTTGGCTTTCTTGGGAAGTGACGCATAATAAATTTTGTGCGAAGAATTTTCAATTTGTTAGCTTAGCCGTGCTAGACCTTTCAAGGAGCAATATCGAAGATGATTGGGATGGATGGCGCCAATTCCAGGTATGCCTTTTTCTATTCATCGTACCGAGAGACCAAGAAGAGCATTGTATGGATAGAGAATCCATGTCTTCTTTTTATATTCACCGATCATTCATGCATTGTATATATTGGTGTCACACTTTCCTGATCCCACATGAATTTATGGACAGAAATTATTTCGCGAGAGCAACATCTAGCATTGACAACAACCGCCTAAATGCATTTAAGAAAAGAGAGAGGAAGCTATAGAATCACATCATTTTGATAAAAATTGCATGCCTTATCGTATGACTTCCAAATCATCTTGACCGAGTAAACCCATTTGTTGATAGATTTCTACTTGAATGTTCCCATTTCGAACTTCTATTTCTTCTACTTTCTCTTTTTCCACTCTTTTTCTACATACATGTTAGCGATCGTACTCATGATCTGATTCAATCTTTTACTGTTTCTTCTTCATCAAATTGTGCTATGTGCAATTACTGCAAGATTTTGCTAAATTATTAAAAAAAAGAGTAATTATATTAACTTTCCCATTTAGATATGCACCACGGGATGATCGATGCGATTCATTCATTTTAATTCAATTTCTTTTCCAGCAGATGACAAAGAAATTGAAGGTTTTGGATTTGACGGAGTGCACGAAATTGACGAGGACACCCGACTGCTCTAACTTCGTGTCTTTGGAGGTGTTAATAGTTTATGGTTGTGTCAATTTGATCACGATTGATGACTCCATCATGAGGCTCCAGCTCTTTCTGATATGGTCCTTTTTTATTTTATGGGAGGAGGTTGCTGAAAATCGTAAATCTCTTTGGAGGTCTGTAACGCCATGAGTATCCACTGTACACATATTAACACATATTATCTGCTTTGGACACACAGTCATCACGGTCTTGCTGCGTACAATTAAAAGGCGCGTTGCCTTATAAGGCAGCCCAAAACTCCCTCCCTAGACGATGTGGGATAAGAGACACACGTTCGGGGACCGAGGTGTAGATGCACTGCCATCCCTCCTCCCCGCGCACTACCGCTTGGGCCGTCACACATCCAACTCCTCCAAGTGGCGCTCCTCCAATCGGAGCCAAAAGGCAAAAGAAAAGGAAGGGTGCTTCTGGAGGCACTTGACAATATGAAATTTTGGTCAAAAATTACATTAGAAGTGAACCCTGAAATCAGTTATATAACTTCCAATGTCTATTGCTAGGTAGGAGAGCCAGATTCCACCCATCTCCCGGGCCATTAGTGTTCTTCATGGGAATTATTATGTATATTTGATCGTATAATGTGATATCTTCATATGCCAATTTCAATTCGTAAAAGAAAGGCTCTCTTTTGTGGCTAAATTTTAGAAGATGGGAAATATATATGAGAGGAATATTTCATCGACCACAGTGCAAATTATTATCCATTTTAGGACCCCCAAAAAAAAAGCGTCACTGGCCACTTTTTTTTGTTATTTCGGATGAAAAGATATGTACTCGGTGCCATAGTAGTTATGTTATAATTTATTCCCCAAAATTCAATTTTTGCTGCATTTTAATAATCAGTTGATGTTTGGTCCGATTCTTGTTTGAACTATTTTTAGATGGATTATCCATGTTGTCAAGGATATCTTTTGACCAGTAGAAGAGAACACTTGCGCAAGTGTATAGGGACAAAGAAATCATAAGTGTGCCTAGAGAGAGAGGTAAACTAGTTTAGGAGAGATGTTAGAAATAATTTGAACTTTTCCCTTGATTTTTTATATCTCTTGTGATTGTGCATATATCTAAAAGATATAATCACCCTTTAAATGTATATATCATTGATGGATCATAGTTGATTATCTCGGTATCTCATGTAATAAAGCCAATAAATAAACTCATGTATTCTTCATTTTTATCTAGAGAAAATAAATAAATAAAGACATTTTTTTTATGCTGATTGTTAATTATCTTGACTATTTTAAATTACATGTTTGTAGACTATGTTATAACATGTCGCTATTATATGTCTTAAAAAAAACATAATATACAAAAACTTTTGGATAAAAATTTGAAGTTGAAATCCTTATTTGGATTTTCTTCATATGTACTAGATATTATGGAGTGAAGTTGCACGAGAGAACCTCCAACGTCGGGATTGTGCACCAGTGAGTCTCACCTAGTTGTCCATACCGATGTGAGTTATGTGGTCCATTCAACTTTAATTATCTCATAAATCTTGTTAACGATTATCGTGGCTTAGGGCTATCAATGAGGACTATTGAAATCTATTGAAATATGAACCAAATTGAATTGATCCGAATATAAAACTTAAGTTTTGCTTTTCAGGTCAGGTTTCCATTTGGTTCGAGTAATAAATAAAACGACGGGCTTGTAAATGTTTGATTCTAATTTGGGTCATGAACCAGAACCAACCTAAACACGATACCGACGCCATTCATCTCACCTAAAGTAACTGCTTGTTTTGGGTTGACGCCATCAATTACATTGGCCATCAGTTCCTCACCATCGCAAACACCATCCATCTCACCTCCCTCGATCGGCTTGTCCCTCCGCACATGGACTCGTGCCTCTCCATCACTCCTTCTCTATAGATGTCGATTCCCGCAGCCTTCATCGTTAATTTGGGCAAGGGCAGACTTCATCGGTGGTGGCCCTCATCCACATCGAGGGCCTCCATCGGTTTGGCACAATCACTAACCAAATTGGCTCATGTCTGCCTAGATGCAAAGAGGTTGCACAGTCCAGGCTCAATTCACGGTGAAGGTTGCCACCAACATCAATAGAGCTTGAAGATCGTGATGGCAAAACCCATGAGGTAGCCTACTCCATTAAGATAAATAGGGAATTGAATCAATTAAGACAAATTAATGGTGAATAGAATAAGTCAAGATCAAAGTCTGTACAAGGATCAGATTCTGGAATAAGATTCAGAATATGTTATGTGGTCAAACAAACTTTAGAAGCACTTAGCGAGTGTGCAATAGACTTTAACAAAAATAACAAAATAATAATAATAATAATAATAATAATAATAATAATAATAATAATAATAATAATAATAATAATAATAGAAATTGCATACAAAATTTATAGTGGTTTGGTTTAGATTAAGTCTACGCTCACTCTTCCACGTTAACAGCATACTAGCTAAATTCCACTATATAATCAATAAGATATTACAACTTTGAGTACAAACACTCGATGATAGATCATACTATCTCACTTAATCATTCATTATGTATTTCTCTCACAATCATAAACTTTTAAGCTCACGAAGAACAATTGTATATTCAAAGTTTGCTCGAACTTTAGAATTATAGATTCTTGGCCTCGTCTCACTTTCTCTCCTTAGCACCTTAGTCTCTTTATACACTCTTCCACTTCCAAACTAGCTTTTGGATAATATCCAGAGGATCGTCTTCCATTATAACGTTGGTCTCGTTCTACTTCCTTCTAAACTTCGTCAGGATGAGAATGAGAGTAATTCTCTTAGTCTTTGTCTTCAATATAATATCTAGATTCAAGTCTGAGTTTATTTCGTTTGAAGTAGACTTTGTAATTCATGTGAAATTTATTTCCTGGATCAACATACTTCAAGACAATTATCAAATTTACTAAAATCTCAAGGACAATCTTGTTATCATCAAAATCTACTGTGAGTTTGCTCAACAAATTAAACACACTAATCTCATTGATATTTTGTACAGTATAAAGTACTCTTAAACCGGTCAAACCGTCAGAAACTGTTTGGTTTGGTCTGGCGGTTCCAACCATATTTGTCGTCACCCCTAGTTATCATGGACTTCGTTTTCGATTTAATGGGAATCCAATGGGCTGATTTGTAGGCCCCGTCCTTTTGTTTTTCTCCTTATACAATAAAGGTACATCTCTCCCTTCTCCAATTTAGAGTCCAGGAAAAGAGCCCAAAAAGACCTTTCTTTAGTGGATTCCGGCCTATTTGTCCTCGCCCACAAAATGGACCAACCTATCCATACAAACCATGGAAGGGACTCAATAGAGTGCATGATAAAAGGAAAAGAGGAAAAAAAAAACCCATTCCTATTTCGATTATCTAATTAAGTACCCTGATAATAATAATAAATAAATAAACCATTTTTTCTAATTCAATTACCTGACTATATTCCCTATTTCCAAGTCTTTTCGAGTGCTTTCAACTCTGTTTTGATTTAATGTCTATTGTTACTCAACAAATTATTCTCGGATCGCATCAATATGGAGAGAACACACTAAACTCATTCTAATAAATCGAACCAATCATATATAATGAAATAGCACTGAGAATTATTAGGGCTCCACTTTTGATAATATGGACCGTACACTAAAATCTCTAATTTACATCTAGCCCTATCTAATAAAACGAGTCTATGTTATGTCTTTTCATGACAATGGACATGATTTTGCACAGAATTTTCCCAATGTTTAGAGAGAGAGAGAGAGAGGAGCATGGGTCCAACCCAATCTTTGTCACGGCATGGCCTAGGGAGGAAAGGAAAAGGATGGGCGGCTCGGACCATGTGGATGTCCTCACATGCACATGGACATCCATGTGAAAAAGGATGGGAGGAGAGACATTGCCTCATGGAACTGCTCTACCCTTTTTTCTAAATTCATCCCGGATTCATCCCCGTACGTGCCATGTTCCCAGTCCCTACCATTGAAAAAACATCACTTTCCCCCGCTCAACTAAATCTCAAAAAAGAGAAAAGAAAAAAAAATTGATAAAAAGGAAAGGATCATGCTGCAAAATGGGTTGAAAGAGATTTTGGCTTCTTCTGGGTATTAGGCCACCAACCTTTTCTGCTTCCCTCCCAAACCCAACTTAAAAAAACCCATTTTCCTTATTGCCCCCCTTTTGGCTTCTTGCATGACTCGCTAGATCCGAGGCATCTAAACCTAATGATGAAACCCCAATTGATAGGACAAGTGAAAAACGTAGAACATTTTATTCATGCTCTCTGATTAAAGTTGATTAGCAGGGGGTCGCATGATTGTCCCTCACCCCCAACACCTCCACATGAAATTCTCTAGGCCATGATTGGCTTTGACTGCTTTTTTCTCTTTCCCCCTTTCTTCAGCCTCTCCTTTTTCTGTTGGAAGATCTACTCCTTCTGACTCCGAGTTAAAAAAATCTACCCTCTTTTTCACCCCCTCTGCTTTGCAATTTGCTAATTGCTAGGATGGATGCCTTTGCCATATGGGCAATTTTGTGCCACCACTTTGTATACTGCCCTTTTATCTTCTTGAAAGATTTACAGCAGAGTTGATCTGCCACTCGTAAGATCCGTTTTTTTACATGCCTGTGTAGTTTCTCCTCAGGAAGTGCAATTCTCACAAGTTGCAATGCTTTGGGACTGTTAACAGGATTTCAGACTTTCATCAAAATGGACATACTTTCACTCTGGACATGAATGCGATGCACACTTCTTGTCGAGGGTTGCTCACTCAGGGGGCATGTTCACTGAGATAAGGGAAGGTTGGTGGTTGATTGCTTGAACCCTGCAGCCCCCGCTATGGAAATTCAAAATACCAACGATGGTAACTCACTAAAATGCAATGATTTTACCTAACCCGCTTTCACAGAAATTCACCTTCATCCTCACCACGTTCTTGGTATTTTCTTCTTATTGAGAGCGATTGCAGAGCCAAAATCGCCTGTCCGTGAGAAGCACTAGTCGATCTTCTTTCACTAAATCCCGTCACAATTAGCTCCTCTTACACGCTTCGGTTCAAACGTTGGTGAACGCAGCAGAGGATCTGCCGCAAATTGGACACCACTGAGATCTGCGTGATCGCACGAGTTTGGGGTTTCGAATGCTGGTCCTGTCGGGATTTGTTGGTGATTGCAGCTCTGAGCAGGATCGGCCGCAAATGGGACTGATTGCAGCCGTTGTTTCAATCACCATCATCTTGGCCTCGATGCTGTGCGTTCTATAAGTGTTCTCCTCTGTTCGACTTATTTTCCAACGCTTGTTTCATGGGTTCCTGTTTCGAAGTCTCCTTGAAGGCTTAAACTCAGTATCATGATAATTGGCAGGGTCCTGAGACAACTGACGAGAATGAAGAAAAGCCGGAGGAGCCCGGAGGCAATGCTGAGCGTGGAAGATGCGCTGCCGGGATATAAGTACGATGTGTTCTTGAGTTTCAAGGGATCAGACACACGCAACAACTTCACCGAATGCCTTTACCATAGATTGAGACTCGCTGGAGTCCATATCTTCCAAGACAATGAAGAACTCCGAGTCGACAAAGAAATTGGTGGTGAGCTTTTGAAAGCACTCAACAAGTCTCGGATCTACATAACTATTTTCTCTCAGAACTACGCTATCAGTTCATGGTGTCTCCGTGAGATTGGGCACATGAACAAATGCACCTCAAAATCAGATGGGAAGAAAGAGATACTCCCCATCTTTTTTGACGTGGACCCTGACAACATTAAGCTTAAAACTGAATTGTACAAGAAGGTTATACCCAAGCACAAGAAGAAGTTCGACTCTAATGCATTGAGGTGGTGGGAGGATGCTCTTGTAAAGGTTGCACATCTAAAGAGATGGGAACTTAAAGGACAACGGTAATTTTCCTCAACCTTTTGTTTATCATTCATAAGTGCAATAGTTACACTACTCGATTGGAGAAACTTTGTCATTCTCAAATTCAAGAATTGAAAACATCTTTTGCATTAGAAGTTATGACAACCAGAGCCGACAGAAATGATATCAGATTCGGCTACCAACGAAAGGTTTAGATTGATTGGGTAAATTTTCCAAATTATAAGTGCGCCACATAATCTTTTGTCCATAAACAGTTGACAACAGACCATACTGATAAGTTTCATTTCTTCAACTTAAATTCATGAAATTCCTTTTATTCATGATTCTAGGCACCATTCTAAATTTCTTCATTCTTACCGAACTGCTTGTAGAATCAAATCCTGTTCCACAAGATCCTATATCAGCTATACATCCACCTTGCATTTATTTTAGACGTCGCTAGTGCTATGGGCTTTGGCTTATGTAGATAAAAAATGATGAATGGGATTGTGGCCCACTGGCCCTCCGTCTTTCAGAGAGGCTAAGCCTTCTAAATTGGGCACAGCAGGAAACCCACGTAGAAGTCAACTATTGCATTCACCTTCAAACAATGGAAGACTGAGTCTTAAGCGTGGGAGATGGTAAACGAAACTTATATATATATTCATTCGTAGAGAGTGAGAGATTTAGAATATTCGATTATGCGCGGGAGATGGTAAACGAAACTTATGTATTAATCGAATATTCTAAATCTCTCACTATCTACGAATGAAATTGACCTCTAACTGAAAACTGTCTACCGGATTAGCATCGCCTCTTAAGACCAGAGTGATCCGATCCCACTTTGAATCTTCTCTTGAATATTTTCTCCACTTCAAGTGACGCTTCGGTTCCGGTGGAGAAGTTCATGAGGGTTTCCACTATGGGTTGCACCTCCGCCTGAGCTGCTGAAGACGCCTTGATCGACCGCGCGAAACCGTCAGACCAGCCTCCCAGAGCTGTCGCGGCGAACACTCAACACCGCACCTTCGTTCGTTCCAGCCAGGTAAGCTCCATCAATGTTAATTTTCAATTCCCCCCCGGCTCTGGTGGCCGCCATTGATGGAGGCGGAAGCCTGCTGCAATTTTGGTTTCCTTCTTCCCAGGGAGCCACCGATCGAGATGCTTCATCGACTACCTGTGCTGGGTCAGTTTTTGCGCTCCAAGGACAGAGTGGTTTCGAGCTTTCCAAATTTGCCGAAGAACAAACCGCAAGAAGCTCAAAGGTGACTGAGGTATGTTCAAATTCAGCTAACCAAATTTCGAAGCGCGAAGAACCCTGAGCGGAGATATTGATGTTCAGAGTTGTATCTTTCCAGATCTTCCTCGTCCACGAAAAAAGAAGGAGAGCGTGTTCTACCGTTTCGGGGCTTCGATTACAGAGACTGCAAAGGTGATGAGGTAAGATTTGCCTTCTGAATAGTTTATCCTTGGGAGCGAGGGCATCTTGGCAAGCGCTCCATATAAAAAATTTTCTTTTGGGGTAGGTGTGGGATTGCCATATTTTCTTCCACAGTGATTTTGGGGTCTGATAAGATTCTCGTTTTCATGAAACAATATAGCGAACAATTCTTAACATTCGAATACCATTGTCAATACCAGCTGGGTGATATTTCGGTGCTTGCGCTCGGCAATGATAGCAAGTTTATGAAATTTTCGTCAAAAACTCTGTTTTGTTTCCATGATATTTCCAACCACAAAAATAAATTTGAGTTATACTTTTCAACCCCGATGCTTCAACCAGCAGCAGGGTGGTCTGTGGAACTTTTTCACTTTAGTGGTTTGCATACTTTACTATCTAACCTCTCTCTCACGGAAATTCACCTTCATCCTCTCTGCGATCTTGGTATTTTCTCCATATTGTGACCAATCGCAAACCAAAAATCGCCTGTCCTTGAGAAGCATTAGTCGATCTTCTTTCACTAAATCCTGTTGCTATTATCTCTTTTTACACACTTTGGTTCAAATGTTGGTGAGCGCAGTAGAAGATCTGCTGCAAATTGGACACCACCAAGATCTGCGTAATCGCACGGCGTTAGGGGTTCAAACGCTGGTCCTTTCGGGATTTGTTTGTGATGACAGCTCTGCGCAGGGTCGGCCGCGGGTGGGAGTGATTGCAGCCTTTGCTTTAATTGCCATCATGTTGGCCTTGACGTTGTGCGGATTGTAAGTGGTCTGTTTTCAGCTTATTTTCTAACGCCTGTTTGATGGATTCCTGTTTTGAAGTCTCCTTAAAGGCTTAAACTCGGGTTCAGGATAAGTGGCAGGGTCCTGAGACGACCGACAAGAATGAAGAGAAGCCGAAAGAGCTCAGAGGCAATCCGGAGCGTGGAAGATGTGTCGCCAGGATATGAGTACGACGTGTTTTTGAGTTTTAGGGGACCAGACATGCGCAGAAACTTCACTGATTGCCTTTACCGTAGCTTGCAACGCAATGGCATCCGTGTCTTCCTAGACGACGAAGAACTCCGAGTCGGCAAAGAAATCGATGGAGAGCTTTTGAAAGCGCTTGACAAGTCACGAATCTACATTCCAATTTTCTTCAAGAATTACGCCACCAGTTCGTGGTGTCTTCGTGAGGTTGCGCACATGGTAGAATGCACCTCAAAGTCAGATGGGAACAAAGAGATACTCCCCATCTTCTTTGACGTGTACCCTAATGATGTTAAGCTGAAAACCAAGTTGTACAAAAAAGTCATACCCAAGCACATGAAGAAGTTCAGCTCTGATGCGTTGAAGCAGTGGGAGGATGCTCTTGTGAAGGTTGCACATCTAAAGGGGTGGGAACTTGAAGGAAAAGGGTAAATTTCCTCAACCTTTTATTTATCATTAATAAGCGCAATAGTTACACTACTCGTTTGAAGAAACTTTGTCATCCCAAAATTCTAGAATTGAAGACATTTTTTGCATTAGAAGTTATGGCAGCTAGAGCCGACAGAAATGATATCAGATTCGGCAAACCTACCAAAGAGAAAAAAAAAAAAAAAAGGGACCGATGACAGAAGAAATGTACACTCAGCAGTGAGGACTCACTGGAGGAAAAGGAAAGAATAGGGCACAAGAAGGATTTGCCTTGATCCAATTTATGAACAAATTCAGATGACTCTTACTTGAATGAACCACACCTGAATCCGGTCCGGTTACCTGTCTGATAGGTCTAGGGAGAACTCACCAAATAAAATCTGTTCAGTTGTTTTTCACCAAAAATAAAACTTTTTTACTTAGAAAACAATGAAACAGTTTCACCTATCATGGATCTGTCATGCTTCTTTCGATTTGGCTTGAGACCCCGAATTTATTTAGGTTTTATCTCAGATTCAACTATTATATGAACGCAGTCCTATATATTTAGCTCAATAATACACAAACTTTGGAATTTATGTCACTGCATGTTAGTTAGTCGATCCAAGCATTATTAAATAAAAAATTACCTTACCAAGTTTTGCGAATCTTACTCTGTCCATTCCATCAAGAATATCTCCTTCACATGCGTCAACTCTTGCATTATCTTACTCATCTCAAATGCATCAAATTCTTTGACATTCCATGAAATATCAACGCACGCATCAACTGATTATAACACTTCTGTCATGGTAACCGAAATGGTTGAGTCATTTAACCATATGCTCCCTAGACACCTAGAGATCGTCATATCTGGAAGAAATTTGTACCCTTTTCTTTCATGTCATTGATGAAAACAAACTTTTCCCGCTTTGCTGCAGCTATGGAGAACTAATTGAATTGGTTGTTGGAGAGGTATCGTGTAAGCTCAATGCCAAAAATGTGGATGTCCCTGACTATTTGGTTGAAGATCATCATCAAATAAAAGCCATAATAGAGAAGTTGGATGTTGACACTGATGGTGTCCGTTTCCTTGGTATTCATGGAACAGGAGGCATTGGTAAAACGGTACTTGCAAAGGTTGTGTTCAACAAAGTATCTACTCACTTTGATGGTGTTTGTTTCCTCAACGATGTCCGAGAATCGTCGCAACATGGTCTTATAAGCGTGCAAAAAAAGTTATTAGCAAGTTTTGTGGGTCCTGAGAATGCTGACCATATCAAAGACATTGGAGATGGGATGAATCGGATCAAGAGAGTATGCCATACTAAAAAAGTCCTCATTGTTCTAGATGATCTAGACAAGCAAGAGCAACTCAAAAAACTAGCCGGAAAATTAGATTGGTTTGGTTCAGGCAGTAGGATCCTCTTCACCACTAGAAACTTAGAGGTCTTGAAGACTCAAGTGGGATCATCCAGTGAAGAGGTCCTAAATCAATCCAAAGGAATTTTGTCTCATGAAGTTCGTGAAATGGAATTTGGTCAAGTACTTAAGTTGTTTTGTAAGCATGCATTCGAAAGAGACTCTCCCCTACAAGGATATGATCATCTTGCAGAGAAAATTGTTCGCAAAGTGGGTATGCTTCCTCTGGCAATTGAGGTCATAGGTTCATTTCTTTCTTACCATGGCTCTACCCCAGAGCAACATTTTGATAAACAACATTTTGATAAACGAGAGCTATGGGAAGATGTGTTGAAGCAGTTAGATGATGGTCCTTTTAAGGATGTCCGAGATGCATTAATGATAAGTTACGAAGGACTTGAGAATAAGCAAAAAGAAGTGTTTCTAGATATCGCTTGCTTTTTCACCAACGAGGACCAAACATATCCAGTTATCATGTGGGATGAGTGTAATTACCATCCTCACATTGCAATGAGCGTCTTCCAACAACGGTCCTTGATAAAAATTGGACACGACAATAAGTTTTGAATGCATGACCAAGTTCGAGATCTGGGAAAGCACATCATGCTTGAAGAATATCCTCGTAGATTTAGTAGGGTATGGATTTATGAGACTGCTGTAAAACTTCTGGAGAGGAAAAAGGTAAATTGGAAGAGTGTGTCACATAATGTCCTTTTTGAAGGAGAAATTTGTTGAATTTGTTCTTTTTACTATATAGTTAGCTTTGTTCAACTGTCCATTTGCCTTGTGAGTGAGATAGCTTTCTCTCAAACGTTCAAGTCAAAAGGTCTTGTAAATTGGTGGAGAGAGACTAGACAGATTGCCTAGTAGTAGTTAGTTTCATTTTCTAGATTCTGTAGAATAGAAAATAATATAAAGAATATTCTGAAATGACAACATGCCATTTGAATTGGAAGCTGAAAATTTTCTTTAATGGTGGTGATCGAAAAATATGTAAGTCTACTTGTCCGGAAAAGGAGTGCACCATGATATGTTTCCTGTTGTAGAAATTGTTTATCAGTGTCCATATGCTTCCTTTCTACATAGCTCTGTAAGAATTTTAAGTGTTCTGCACTCAATTAATCTTGAGTCTCTGTTGGCAGAAATATGTAGATGTAAAAGCACTTAGCCTAACTTCCGATGGTTGCAACCGCAACATGGTACCTAAAGAATTAGCTGCTAAGCCTGACTTCCAGTGGTTGCAGCCGCAACATGGTACCTGACGAATTGGATGCTTTGCCAAATCTAACGTTCCTTCGAGTTGAAGGCATTGATTTTTCTGGCAACTTTAAGAATGTTGTTTCGAAGCTACGTTGGCTTTCTTGGGAAGTGACACATAATGAATTTTATGTGGAGAATTTTCATTTTGCTGGCTTGGTCGTGCTAGACCTTTCAAGGAGCAATATCAAAGATGACTGGGGTGGATGGAGCCAATTTCAGGTATGCCTTTCTCTATTTATCATAGTAAGAGACCAAGAAGAGCATTGTTTGGGTAGAGAATCCATGTTTTCTTTCTTTCTATCATCACCAATCATTCATGCACTGTAAATGACATCTCGCATCGATAAGAACCGACTAGATGCATTAGAAAAAGTAGAGGAAGCTATAGAATCACATTATTTTTTATTAAATCGTATGTCTTATCGGATGACTTCCAAGTCATCTAGACTGAGTAAACCCACTTTGGATAAAATTTCTTCTTCGATGATCCCATTTCTAACTTCTGTTTCCTCAACCTTGTCTTCTTCGACAAACTTGTGGGCAATTGCACTCTGTGATCTGATTCAATCTTTTGCCATTTTCTTCTTCATCAAATTGTGCCATGTGCAATTGCCGCAAGATTTTACTGAACTATAAAAATGAGGGTAATTAGATTGACTTTCCATCCGGATATGTATCTCAAGGATAATTGATGTGTTTCATTCATTTTAATTCAATTTCTTTTTCAACAGATGACTAAGAAACTGAAAGTTTTGGATCTATCGTGTTGCGCATGTTTGACGAGGACGCCCGACTTCTCTAACTTCTTGTCTTTGGAGATCTTAAGACTTGATTGGTGTATCAGGTTGACCACAATCTCCATCGGTAAGCTTGAATACCTGAAAATTTTTAGTGTAAAGGGGTGTAGAAATCTTGGGGCGTTGCCCCCAGAAGTTGCTTCTCTACCTTCTTTGACGCAGATTGTAAGATACGCTCCATACTTGGAAAGGATGCAGATGGACGCAAGTTTGATAGGTTTGAAAGAAGTACAAGACCAATCAATAAAACATTTTCCGTTGATTCATGTTCCTAAGCGAACTAGACACCACAGTATGAGGAAAATGTAATCTCTAGAAAATGTTTTTTCAAGAAATAAACGCACCTTAAGGAACGTCTCCAGAAGCTGCGTTTGGAAGAGGAAATAGAATGGCACCCGGAGATACTTCCAAAGCCTCTTGTAGCTGGAGTGTGGGCGAACCTTACCCGATTATGTTTGCATTGGTGTGGGGGAAACAAAGGCGCTTCTGGAGAGACTTGACAACCTGAATTTTCGGCTAGATAGGTGAGCCAGATTCCATCCATCTCCCAGGCCATCGGTGCTCTTTATGGGAATTATCATCCATATATTTGATCGTATAATGTGACATTTTCAGACACAAATTTTGATTTTACTGTAAGTTACTTTGTATATAATGTTAGTCTTTCGGGCTAAATTCTAGAAGATGGGGAAATATGTAATAGGAATATTTTGCCAATCAGTGCGCAAATTGCTAAATGAAAAGGAGCGGACTGGCTAGGTTGGACGCCTGGAAAAATATCATATATATATATAAGAGGAATATTTCCAGTACTGATGAATGAAAAGAAATCGACTAAACTTGAATGAATTTTTTTTTGGTACTGAATCTTTTAGATCTGAAGCGTAAAAACTTCTGAAATAAATATGGTGAAAAGTTGTTTCGGGCAAGAAGCTTTTTGTCATTCTCGTCAAAACTTAAACATATCATTTAAACTTTAATAAATCATTAAAAAACTGATTTTGTACGTCACATGATATTTATTCCTTTTGAAAGTTGAAGCGTTTCACATTAGAACTCAAATTACAAGAGTTGTGATAATAAAGAAAAAAGAGTATAAAGTAAAAAACAAATTGGGCGATGGATTAAAAATCCTTCTGGTTGGAAAGTCCAGTAAAAAAATTATGTATGGAGTGACATTAAATATAAGACCAATTGAATTCCCATAGACAAAATGAAGTGAGAGGGGATGCTAATCTGGTTGATCCGACGAGTTTTCTTTTTGAGGTGAATTTCATGCAGAGGCAATGAGAGATTCATATTATTCGATTAAAATATATATCGTTAAAATTTCATTTACCATCACCTATATACTTAAGACTCAGTCTACCATTGCTTGAAGGTGAACTCAAATTACTATGTCGACTTCTGTGTCGTGTCTAGACCCAAGAATAAAAAGAAATTTCATGAATTTGAACATAGAGGATTTTATTAAAAAAATAGCATAAGATGAAGAAATGGAACTTTATCATTATTGTCTGTAGTCAACTGTCAGTGGACATCTGTTCAAAAAAAAAAAAAAACTGTTAGTGGACAAAAGATTATGTAGCACAAGTTATGATATGGGAAAATTACACAATTAGTCCTAAACTAATTGTACGGATACCATTTCGATATTAAATTTTTCAATTTTGTCAATGTAATTCAAAACCTTTGTACAAATTTTCAATATAGTCCTTCTGGTCAATATTTGTCGAAAATCTTTAACATGGTGGTGTGCCATATGCTGAAAAGTTAGTTAGAAGGACTACCATTGAAATTTGGATAAAGATTTTAAGGGCACAATTGAAAAGTTTAAGATTAAATTGATATTTGTATAATAAATTTAGAACTGATTTGATTATTTTTATATTATGATAACTGACTAATTAAAATTAATTATTTCACCCAAGACTTTGTTATACTCATACGAAGGTTTTTCGGGCTAGTTTTGGTCATCCATCCTTATACGAAATCTGACATGAATATTTGGGCAAAATTCAATGCTCCGAAGAGGAACAAATATTGTGTAATCTAAAAACAAAAGGAAAAGAGCAACACAAAGAGGGCAGAGACCAATTATTATTCTATTATGAAACAAGACAGGCCTAAAGAAGTTGGCCGCGAGAACTACCTACGTGAGTTGGGTAATCCATTCAGCTTAAATTATTAGACGGAATTTGTTAACGAGGGTTCAAGATTAGGGATGTCAAAAAGGATCACCAAAATGTGAACCAAACTGAACTGACCTAAATCGAAAATCAAAAGTTTCGTTTTTCAGGTCGAGTTCTATTTGATTCAAGTAGTGAGTAAAACGACATATTTCTAATTGTTCAATTCTATTTCTTGTCATAAACTCGAACTAACCCGAACACAATATAGTAATTGCTTATTTTGGACTGACGCCGTCAATCATTGCTCATCGACTCCCTCAATCGACTCATCCCTTCACACTCACAACCCGTGCCTCTTCCTCAATCCTTCTATAAACGTCAATTCTCATGGCCTTCATCAGTGATCTGGGCAAGGGCGGCCTTCAATCGGTGGCAGCCCTCAGCCAAATCGAGGGCCTCCACTGATTTGGGCAATTGCTAATAAAATCGGCTCATGTCTACCTAGATGCGAACATGTTAAGCAGTCTAACAGAGCCTGGAGATGATGATGGCAGACACATGAGGCGGCCCGGCCAAATAGAGAATTGAGTCAATAAAACAACTTATCTTATTAATACTTTCTAAATTGAGGGATTGTACATCCTATAGTCATTGCCGTTCGGTTCGGTTTTTAAAGAGTTGAAACGAAGTTAAACAGGAAGAAAAAAAAAAAAAAACAATCTCGTTCGGTCTGTGAATTATTATTTTTTTAAAAGTTACTCTTGAACGGAACCGCACCGTCCAATATATGGGTTTGAATCGTTTTTTCTACTCGCCCCTAATCATCATAGACTTTGTTTTTAGATTTGCTTGTAATCCCATGGGCTGGTTTGTACTTTGTAGGCCCCGTCCTTTGTTTTTCTCCTTGTAAGATGAAGATACATTTCCCCCTTCTCCAATTTAGAGTCCAAGAAATGAGAGCCCAAAAAGACCTTTATTTAGTGGATTCGGGCCTACTTCCCCTTGCCCACAAAATGGACCAACCTATCCATTCATGATACCAAAAGTATATGAAGGGACTAAGGCCCGTTTGGTTCAACTTTGGGAAAATGGCTTTACATTTCTCCATGTATCTTTGAATGAATGGGCATTTAGTGAATGCCTATTTGGATACTCATTTTTGTGCATATTTTGTAAAGCAATTTGAGGTGAAAAGAAAAGAAAAACAGAAGAGGAGATGCAAAGTGTCGAAAAGGGCAAAATTGTGGGGGAGGTGGCTCGAGCTACTGTTGTCGGTGGTGTTTCTGGTGGCAACATCGGTGGTGGTGGTGGGGAGGTGGCTCACCTGAGGTCGTACGACCTCAGGCAATGCCCTATGTCGTATATGTAGATGCATAGAAGAGGGAAAAATTGTGAGGAGGCGGCTTGAGCTGTTGCCAATGGTGGTGCTGGTGGTGGTGGGAGGCTACTCGCCTGAGGTTGTGCAACCTCAAGCGACGCTACTTGGGTTGCACGACTCAAGCAACTCCTGAGGTCGCGTGACCCCAGGCGAGGCTTCTTAGCGCTAGATCTAGCCCCCCAGTGGCTATATCTCGCCAACTAAGCTCTGCCGACTAAGCTTCACTGATGGAGCAACAAGTCCAAGAAAGAATACGATGAACAATATTTTTTAGGGTAAAAGAGGAAAACACGATTATCAGCGAGGGCAATATTGGAAATTAAAAAAAAAATCATTAAACCCCTACTTAACATTATGAAAATGATGATAGCCCAAAACAGATCCATACTTACTTTGGACTTCAAGCATTCTAAATGCTAGCATTTGGCCAATAAGACCTCAAAATGCTAAACCAAACATATAATATATTTTTCAACGGGCTTTGGGGGCTTTAAAACCTCTTGCGAATGCTGAACTAAATGGGACTTCAAAAGAGTGCATGGGAAAAAACTAAATGAGAAAAAGAAGACCCGTTGTTTTTTTTTTTTTTTAATTTCGATTACTAAATTAAGTTCCCTAATAAAAAGAAAAAGCTAGTTCTGTGGTTTTTTTTTTTTTTGGAGTACTTTCAACTCAATGGTTTCCCTACTTTTGAGTTTTTTTTTCACACTTTCAAACTCAATTACGAAACTCAACATATGTGATATCTCTTCCTAACGAAAAGGAAAATAGAAAAGAAAACCCCAATCTTTTTTTCTAATTTGATTACCTAATCAGATTCCCTATTTCTAAATTTATTTTACGTATATTCAACTCAATTATGAAATTTCAACAAAAAAATTAATTATGAAATTTCAATATCTGTCATAACTCAACCTCACAACTTTTATTGATTTACTTGTCAAAAGGACCCAAGTTGGAAGACTCACGAATTTCATAAGAAATATATTGAAGGGTACTCTCCCCCACAAACAGTTGCCATCAGTCACCGCTTGGAAACCCTTCCTTCCATCTCAGATTTTTTCTTAAAACTTTTCAATATAAAATGGACTGTGGTATAATACCAAAATCATTCTCACCTTTTATCCACCTCACCTCTGCATTATTTGCTTTTAAAACCATCACTTTGTATCCTCACTATTATTAAGCTACACATTAACACTTGGCATAGAGAGTAAGAAAGAAATTGATTTGGAGACCCAGAGGGGCTGAATCCAGTTATGTTGAAGATTGTGGTCGGAAGTGGTGCACTACAAGTGGCCGATGAAGGCGGGCAGAGAAATACTAA
This sequence comes from Eucalyptus pauciflora, assembly GCA_007663325.1. Lineage (NCBI taxonomy): Eukaryota > Viridiplantae > Streptophyta > Magnoliopsida > Myrtales > Myrtaceae > Eucalyptus > Eucalyptus pauciflora. The sequence goes on from VMYD01000067.1 coordinate 2,303,744, forward strand.
GAAAAGAATATCATGTGTATCTTAATAATTGTATGGTGATCCTTCAATGTCGTCGCTCTTTTTTTAACCACTTGAATTCCATATAAAAAAAAAAATCAATTCATTTCAGTGCTTCTAGCGATATATTCAGGCCATTCGTCCACATGACTTCTTTGTAATGAATTTTTAAGTAAGATGTGGCATATCTAATAAGAATTAAAGTACAACATGGGCAAAGGACGAGATGACGTGGCGCTTGTCACTAAAACAAGGCAGCTTCCTCCAAGGAAAAAAAGTTGAGGAACGCGTTCAAAAAGCTCTCGGTTGGGAAAAGAAAACAAGAGAGGTGAGTGGAGGATTTGTGAGCGGAGCAAGAACGAATGAAGAGGAAAAAACGCGTAAGAGAAAATATTCGGCCGACATGACAAACTAGAAAAGGAGCACAAAATACGATTAAGTATTTAGTGACAATAACTTTGTCTATCCAATAGTAATTTTCTCGATATGTATAGTAATTTAGAATTACCAATTTTTATTATCAAAACAAATATAGCAAATATTCATAGCAAATAAAAAAAAATCATAGAGAAATAGGAGATCGGATATATCATATGCTCTCCAAGCAAGTACCTTCTTCAGTCGTTGGCCTCGCCTAGGCAAGGTCATCGTCGCTCGCCACCAGTGAGGCTAGCCAAGCGAGGGCAAGCCTACCATGTCCGATGGCTAGCATCGGAAAAGAAAGAAGAAAGAAAGAAAAATTATTAAAAAATTATTAAAAAATTATCGAAAGTATCTATTCAATGTCAACATATAGTGCCATATAAATTAGCCGACATCCTTGTCGGCAATATTCGGTCAAAATTAGTAAGAATGATTGAATTGGCACTAAGTAAAAATGTTTAAGATTGAAGTGACACTAAATAAAAAGGTTTAAGATTAAATTGACACTAATAAAATATTTAAGATTAAACTAACACAAATGTAATAAATTTATGGCTTTTTTAATACTTTTCTTGGATGTTTTTCATTGATTCAAAACCGACTTCTTGCAAATAATTGCTGGTGGTGAGATCTAAAAACCCACGTTGTGATCATTGTTACTAGCCCTCTGCAATCAATCACAAAACATTTTGTTCTTTACAAGTTTATTTTCCTCTCTAAGTTTCTAGCAAATTTACATTCTAGCACTTTAGATTTCCGATACCCTTTACCTTTCTCGCATCTTTTAATTTCGAGTACTTGTATTTCAAATCCTCTTATTTACAGCCACTTACATGCCTATCCAAAATCAATCAAAAATTCATTTTTCGTTAAATTTCCTAATTCCATCATTTTTAAAGATTTTCATTTTTTTGCGAAACAATATAGCAAATAACTCCAAGGATGAATCGAAAAAGAAATTTTTATTTTCAACATTTAAAATACCATTGTCAATGCTAACCGGGCGATATTTCGGTGCTTGCACTTAGCCATAATAGCAAGTTTATGAAATTTTCTTGTATAATTCTCTCATGATTTTGTGATATTTTCAACTACACAAATAAATTTAAATTGTTCTCTTCAAACCCTAATGCTCTTATTAGTTGAAAATTAATTAAAATTTCTCTCTCCTCCACCTCTGCTCTCTCTTCCTCCTCCATCCATAGCCGCCGACCTCAGCTCCTCTGCGGCCATTGCCACCAGCGGAGTCGCCGACGCCGTGAACAGGCCGACCACCACTGCGTTCAAGCCAAGCCTGTTTTCTCCGTCTCGTCATTCTCCAGGTCTCGAATCTGGCCATTCCATGGCAGAAATCGTCTGCGCCGATCCGTCCATGGCCAACCGCGTTCAGGCGTCCATGGCCGTCGGGAAATGTGAGCTCCGTCCATGGCCCAACGGCCATGGACGCCTACTTCCTCCGCTTTTCTTCTTGATATGTGAGCTCCGTCCATGGCCGTCGGGATATCGACCTTGCCTATCACGGCCATTGGACGAGCAGTCATGGCCAAATCTGAAGGTGGCTTCAGATTTGGAAGCCGTGCCTTCAGTGTCCCCATCCACTGTTGGGTTTCATGAATCATGTATAGGTAAAATTTAATAAGAGTACGCAGCGAAAGCGAAGATGATATATATTTTACATGATTCTCCGAAGGTGTTGTTCGTGCGTTTTAATCAAAAATCTTAATGTAAAAGAGAGTTAAATGAATTACCTCTCGAAGCGTGCTTTATATAAATTGGTTCGGATGTTCCACAGTTCGAGCCCCACAAACGTCATACCTCTAGTTCAGACACACCAACGACGAACGTCGAACGGAAGAGAGAACTTTCAGATATTCACCATTATGATCGTGCTAGCAATCTCGTGGAGACAATCCGTCGTATCCTTAATGTATTATAGTCACAGCCCGAACGAGAAAGAATCCCTCTTATTTCTCGTGTTTTGAAGACACAAAACACACGCACGTTTCTCTCTATTTTGCAACGATTATAGTCACAGCCCGAACGAGAAAGAATCCCTCTTATTTCTCGTGTTTTGAAGACACAAAACACACGCACGTTTCTCTCTATTTTGCAACGATCACTTATCCTCAATACAGCATTTTAAAAATGACAAATGCTTTAATCAGCAACGGTTGCTGATGGTGGGATCAGCAACCGCACCTCTCGAAGCACGATCGTGCGTGAACGGTTTGACCGTTTCATGCACGATGCTTCATGCATGAACGGTCAACCGTTCATGCATGAAGCTTCCCAATTAAACGGTCAACGGTTGCTGATCCCCACCTCTCGAAGCACGATCGTGCATGAACGGTCAAACCGTTCACGCACGATAATTTTGACCGTTTCATGCACGATGCTTCATGCTTCGTGCATGAACGGTTTGACCGTTCATGCATGAAGCTTCCCAATTAAAATAAAATTAAATATTAATTAATTAATTAATCAAATGAATAAATAAATAATTAATCAATTCCCTTAAAGAAAAATAAAAAGAACATAATTTTTATATGTACATTTGGGGTACATCAATATGTATCCACTTTGGGATGTGTGTGCATCATATGCAAATAGGTTCGTGACATTAATACAAATTGAATTAAATATCATTTAATTTAATTTCAAATCGACTCAATTCGATTGCAGTAATTGCAAACACATTCGCAACAATATTTCTCTCTTGTTCCACGTTATCCTAATTGTTTATGGTGTGTGACATTCCTAGGTTTATCACTAAGCTAGTAGTAAGACTTGTACTAACACATTAGTACTCCCAAAAGAATTAATTGTCCCGATTAATCTTTGGGTCCTACAAGCCATAATTGACATATAGCAATATGTCATGGCTATCCAGATAGTGTGAATGTTTTAAGAACATAATGAACCTGTCAGTTTTGACTATAGTGTAATTCAATCCCTCTGTCTTACTATGTCCTGATCAAACAAAGACCATGGAATATTTATCAATTCATTAATTCAATCATATGCACAAATCTAATTGACATGCATTTTATTCGAGACATAAACAATTTATTCTCGGTTACAACCCCGGCCAAGGATTTCAATGCAGTGTCACATTAGATCGCATAGGACATCATTATTATGCAAGGAGACAGATTCCATATTGCGTATACGTGCAACTTCGTATATGAACAAACTACGATCATCAGGTATAAAGAAGGATCAACGACCTGGCATTACGTGCACCTGTGAATCATAGTTGTTCGACACACAAGTTAACACTGTGCCTCAGGTCTAAGGATTATTTACACAAGACCAAAGCATGAACAATTAGACATTGACCACACTAAAAGCTTCCATGTCGCTAATCGTTCCATATGCGTCACGTTCAGTGAACTTGTCTAATACAAACACTTGTGTTCTTAACTCAGGCATCACAATACCTAATGACTTGTGACTCATCATTCCCTTAAGTATCCAATACTTAATGGTGAAGTTAAGAACACACCAGTCTCAACAAGATTATTAATATCCACTCAATAATCCATCGACCGGGAACGATTTAAAGATTCAGTTTAACTATGAACCCGTCACATATATTATTGACGTCTCAAGAATAGGTCTAGTTGCAACTGATATTATGGAATCATTCATAAATATAAAATAATTTGACAAATGAATGAATACGTCATTGCCATTAATTAAATAATAATAACGATAGTACAACTGAAATCTCTAATATGTAACTATTACGTAGTAGCTTTAGGGCATACATCCAACATCCACTATTGAAGAAAGCACGACTTCAGTTCAAATCTGAAGCAGAGAGAACGGAAGCCATGCTTTCTTCCCGAGCATGACCCAATTAGTCCAGATCTGAAGCCGTGCTGACGACCGAGCGCAGTTCATGGCCATCTGGACTGTTGGGATATAATATGCGGAATTACCAGGATCTTGCAATTTACGTCAACGTGAAATCACCCCAGAGAAATAAGTGAGAAAAATAAGAACACCAGAAATTTACGTGGTTCAGTCCGAGTATCGGTACCTACATCCACGGGGAGAGCCAGCAGCAAATAATCCACTAAAATCGGAGAATCAGAGTTTACAATCGCTCAATCGCTCAAGTGTTTCCCACACCTAGATTTAACCCAAAACCCTAAGTGTTTATAAATAACAACTCAATTGGGTATAAACTCACAGCGCAAAATTACCGCGCATTCAACCTCCAGATACAACGCTCTACGTACGCCTGATTCGCGTACGTACGAAATCGCGTATCAAAGTTTCACGCGGAATTTTCACTCGGCGGACGTGCGGCTTCACTTTCTTCTCGACAGCGTGCGGCCTCTTTCTTTCGTAGGTCTTCGGCGGCTACCAACAGGAGCTAAAGAAAACCTGCAGTTTTCTTTTGCTTTTATACGTGTGCGCCCAAGGGAGGGCCCACCACGCTTCCACTGCAACTTCACGCTAAACTTGCGTGTGTGCCCTAAAAGTCAAATCTTGACTTTTGGGCCCCACCTGCGTAAACAAATTTCGGCCAAACTTCCGCAGGTAAAGAAAAATTTCGTATCTTCCTTTTATTTTGTAATCCTTCGGAGACCGACGGAATTTCTTCTTGGCTTGTGAAACCTTTATCGATAAAATTCGGTATAATAAATCGTCATCCGAATTCAAATTCGAGACATTAATTTTAACAATTCTCCACATTGGCTCGAAGTTTGAAACCAAGTTATAGTGCTCATTATCCATGCTGCTCTCCCAACGCCCCGACGGGTGCTCACTCTCCACAGACGCCAATAGAGCTCAAGCAGAGCTTGAGCTTCGCCAAAGGAACAGACTTAGTCATCATGTCTGCCGAGTTATCTGCTGTAGCAATCTTTTTGACAATAACAATACCCTTAGCTAAGACATCTCGGATGAAGTGGTACCTGATGTTGATATGCTTCGTTCGCTCGTGATAAACTGGATTATACGCCAAATATATCGCACCTTGGTTATCACAGTGTATATCCACACTTTTCTGTTCTAACCTAAAGTCCGAGAGCAAACTTTGTAACCATATCGCCTCCTTTGCTACAAAGGTTAGTGCCATGTACTCTACCTCAGTCGAAGACAAGGTAATGTGATCCTGTAAGGACGCCTTCCAACTAACTGCACCACCCGCTAGCGTAAACACATACCCTGCTAAAGATCTGCAATCATCCAAGTCACTGGCGTGATCCGAATCCACAAAACCAGTGGTCTCACTGCCATTGTTGTCCCTCCGGTATACTATACCCACGTCTGTTGTCCCCTTCAAATATCTAAGGATCCACTTCACAGCTTCCCAATGAGCTTTACCAGGGTGCTTCATATAGCGACTAACCACGCTCACAGCTTGTCAAATATCAGGCCTAGTGCACACCATAGCATACATAATACTACCCATTGCACTAGAATAAGGAACACGGGACATATGCTCCTCCTCCTCCTCAGTCTGCGGTGATAATTTATCTGAAAGTTTAAAGTGCTTCGCTAAAGGTGTACTTACAGATTTTGCCGACTGCATATTAAAACGTGCTACGATCTTCTCAATATATTTCTTTTGAGATAGACGTAAAACTCCTGCAACCCTGTCACGCAAAATCTCCATACCCAAAATTTTCTTTGCAGCACCTAAATCTTTCATCTCAAATTCAGCATTTAACTGCCTCTTCAGCACATCAATATCAAACATATTCTTAGCTGCTATCAGCATATCATCAACATATAAGAGTAGATAAATCAAAGAACCATTCTCCAATCTCCTATAGTAAACACAGCTGTCCATCTGACTTTTTGAATAGTCTTGACTAGCCATGAAAGTATCAAAACGTTTATACCACTGTCTAGGAGATTGTTTCAGCCCATACAAAGATTTCTTTAACAAGCAAACATGATCTTCCTTACCCGGAATAGCAAATCCCTCTGGTTGCCTCATGTAAATCTGCTCCTCCAATTCACCATGAAGAAACGCAGTTTTTACATCTAGCTGTTCTAACTCGAGATCCTGCGAAGCAACTAAGGCAAGTAAAACACGAATAGAAGTATGTCTTACCACAGGAGAGAACACCTCATTGTAGTCAATGCCCTCACGCTGTGTATACCCCTTCGCCACAAGTCTCGCCTTATACCTCGCTGGCTCAACACCGGGAATGCCCTCTTTCCGTTTGAAAACCCATTTACTTCCAACAATCTTTTGGCTCTTGAGTACTTTGACCAACTCCCATGTCTGATTTCGATGGAGAGATTCCATCTCTTCACTCATAGCCCCTAGCCACTGCGACGACCTAGGAAGCACGGACACATGCAACGTGCCTCCGTGTCGTGTCCGACACGTGTCCGAGCGTGTCGGACACGTCGACACGTTCGGACACGCTTGGACACGCGGTCAACGCGTGTCGGATTTTCCGACACGTGGTCAATTTTTTTGGACACGTTTCGACACGCGTGTCGAAGAGAAGTGAGGGCGAGGGAGTAGAGACAAGGCCACGACCGACGGCGAGCCCGCGACGGCGAGAAACCACCAGAGAAAGAGTAGAGACCGAGAGCGGCCACTGCGATGCTGATCGGCGACGAGGCGCAAATGAGGAAGGGCCGAAGGCGAGGCAGAGGAGGAGGAGAAGGATCGAGAAGAAGAGGAGAGGAAGGGGGTCGTACGGAGAGGGAGGGGGTCGTGCGGCGAGGAGGCGGAGAAGGATCGAGAGGAAGAGGAGAGGAAGGGGTCGTGCAGCAAGCGGCGAGCGGCGAGAAGGAGAAGGAGAAGGGGGCGCTGGTTAGGGTTTTCGAAACTCAAAAAGATTAAAAAAAAGGGACTCTGGGGTGAAGTGACAACCTGTCACGTGGGAAGAGGAAAAAAGTGAAATAAATGTGGGGTGGAGGAAAGAGTCTGACGTGGGGAAGGGAGGGAAAAAATATTGAAATAAATTTGGGGGTGGGGGGGAAGTTTGACGTGGGGGAGGGAGGGAAAAAAATTGAAACAAATTTGGGGGGTGGGGGAAATAAACGAGGGAAAGAAGGGAGTGGGGGTTGGCGGTGGACCCTCGGGGAGACTTTTTGAATAAATGAGATTAAAAAATAAAAGAACCAAATTTTAAATGATTATAAATTTTGATCATTGTAAAAGATCATTCATTTATTTAAAGAAGTTGATTCTAATTTTTTGTTAGTCATAGATTTTATCAATAACTTTTGTTAAAGTTAAAAACATATTTCCAATGAATTGATTTATTAATATTATTAGTGTAAATTCATTGTAGGAATTATTTATGAATTTGAATCAAATTAATTAAAAATAAAAATAATTATTTAATATTTAACGTGTCGGAACGTGTCGAAATTCTCTAGTTTTTGAGAAATGACGTGTCACGTGTCGTGTCGTGTCGTGTCGCGTGTCATGTCGCCGTGTCCGTGCTACTTAGGCGACGACTCCGAACTAGCCATCGCCTCAGAGTAAGACGAAGGCTCATCTGTCTCCACCTCATCACCTACAGTCAATGCATAAGCAATATCTGTATAACCATAACATACCGGTGATTTAATGTGCCTTCTCTGTCTATTTGCGGCTATAGTTTGCTGCGGCTTTTCTGGTTGTTCACTATCACCGACTTCAGGAACTGCGGCTTCATCTACAGTCTCAACTTCTGTTACCTTCAAGGTCTCTGGAGTCTCCACCTGAAGCTCCACCTCACTAATGACACCATGATCTGTCTTCTTTGCTGGTTGTGTCTCAGAACTCCTCCGTTGAAGCATTACAGTCTCGTCGAAGATCACATCTCTACTGATTAGAAAATCGGGTGATCTGGGATCAGTGCACCACAGCTGGTAGCCTTTCACCCCATGTGCATAACCCAGAAATATGCACTTCTTCGACGTCGGCTTAAGCTTACCATCACTCGTATGAGCATACGCAGGACATCCGAATATACGTAATCCGAAGTAATCAACAGGTTTCTCCGACCATACTTCCTCAGGAGTCTTCCACTCGATAGCAGACGATGGAGATCGATTTACCAGGTAACATGACATGTTTACTGCTTCGGCCCAAAATTCCTTGCCAAGTCCTGCATGCGAAAGCATGCATTGAGCTCGCTCAAGCAAAGTTCTGTTTTTCCGTTATGCAACGCCATTCTGCTGTGGTGTCCCAGGTACTGTGCAGTGTCTTACAATACCTTCTTTCTCGCAGAACTCAGTAAAATCTTTACCACAGAACTCCATGCCATTATCGGTTCTCAGGCACTTGATTTGTTTATCTGACTGCTTCTCAATCAATACCTTAAATTTCTTGAACCGATCAAACACATCATATTTGTGCTTCAGAAAATATACCCATACCTTCCTCGAATAATCGTCGATAAATGTCAGCATATATCGGGCACCTCCTTTCGAAGGAACCGAAGACGGGCCCCAGACGTCTGAGTGAATATATTCAACTGGTCGTTTGGTCGAATGAATAGCTGTAGTAAACTTAACACGATGTTGCTTCCCATAGATGCAGTGCTCACATAAGTCCAGCTTCCCTGTTTTCTGACCTTTCAACAACCCTTTTTCACTCCACATCATCATACCTGCCTCACTCATGTGCCCTAAACGCATATGCCATAATTGAGTCAAGTCAGAATCTGACTCACCTGATGAAACTGCAGCGGTTCCGGTCACGGTTTCTCCTAGTAGATGATAGAGAGTATTTATTTTCTTCCCCTTCATCACTGTCATGGCACCTCGAGAGATCTTCAGTACTCCACCTTCAGCGGTGTACCTACACCCGATATCATCGAGTGTCCCTAGAGAAATAAGGTTCTTCTTGAGCTCCGGTACATGCCTCACATCTGTCAATGTGCGAACCACCCCATCGTGCATCCGGATCCGAATTGTCCCTATCCCCACAGCCTTACAGACTGCATTATTCCCCAAAAGAACCCTACCACCATCTGCAGTCTGGTAAGTAGTAAACCAGTTCTTATGAGGCGTCATGTGATAAGAACACCCCGAATCTAGCACCCATTCGTCTCCTGACGAAGTAGTAGTCACACATAAGACAGCTTTTGCATCACTAGTGCTCCCCTCAGCAACGTTTGCCACATTGTTTGTGGCATTCTGCCTATCAACTTTATTCCTCCTCTTTGGACAATCTCTCCTGATGTGCCCCTCCTCGTGACACTCAAAGCACTTCACGCGTCCCTTGGACTTTCTATGGCGTGATTTTGATATGCTTTTACCTCTACTGCTACTAGGCTCTCGATGTTGTTCTCTACCCCGAATCGTTAGTGCTTGTGCTGCTCCTTTGGCCAGACCGTCATCTCGCAACTTTCTCTGCCACTCCTTAGAGAATAAGGCAGACTTTACCTCCTTTGAGGTAATTGTAGTACGCCCCTGCAACAGTGAATCAGTAAAGTGCTCCCATGACTCTGGTAAAGAGGCTAACAACATCATGCCCTGTTCTTCATCATCAAGTATCTTACCGACGTTCTTTAGATCCAACATGAGTTTATTAAATTCATCTAGGTGGGTTCTGATAGACGTACCTTCAGTATATCTAAATTGAAACATCTTTTTCAGCATGTACAAGCGATTGTTCAAACCTTTCTTCACATAAAGTGCTTGAAGTTTTGCCCATAATTCTGCGGCATCCTTCTCCTCAATAACCTCTAATAAGACCTCATCCGACAAATTTAATAGGATTATGCTCTTTGCTTTTTCCATAAGCTCTACCCTCTCTGAAGCTTTCATTATAATTGGCAACTCATCTTCACCATCTAGTGCCTTGGCCAAACCTTGTGTTGTCAATAAAGCCCGCATCTTGATGCTCCATAACACAAAGTTATTTCTTCCATCAAACTTCTCAATCTCAGATTTCCTCTCAGACATAATTGCAATAATATAATTTCCAGATAATAATCAGACAAGCAAAAGCCCCAAATCACAATCAAGAAATCCAAACCCAAGCTCTGATACCAATTGTTGGGATATAATATTCGGAATTACCAGGATCTTGCAATTTACGTCAACGCGAAATCACCTCAGAGAAATAAGCGAGAAAAATAAGAACACCAGAAATTTACGTGGTTCGGTCCGAGTATCGGTACCTACATCCACGGGGAGAGCCAGCAGCAAATAATCCACTAAAATTGGAGAATCAGAGTTTACAATCGCTCAATCGCTCAAGTGTTTCCCACACCTAGATTTAACCCCAAACCCTAAGTGTTTATAAATAACAACTCAATTTGGTATAAACTCACAGCGCAAAATTACCGCGCGTTCAACCTCCAGATACAACGCTCTACATACGCCTGATTCGCGTACGTACGAAATCGCGTATCAAAGTTTCACGCGGAATTTTCACTCGGCGGACGTGCGGCTTCACTTTCTTCTCGGCAGCGTGCGGCCTCTTTCTTTCGTAGGTCTTCGGCGGCTACCAACAGGAGCTAAAGAAAACCTGCAGTTTTCTTTTGCTTTTATACGTTTGCGCCCAAGGGAGGGCCCACCACGCTTCCACTGCAACTTCACGCTAAACTTGCGTGTGTGCCCTAAAAGTCAAATCTTGACTTTTGGGCCCCACCTGCGTAAACAAATTTCGGCCAAACTTCCGCAGGTAAAGAAAAATTCCGTATCTTCCTTTTATTTTGTAATCCTTCGGAGATCGACGAAATTTCTTCTTGGCTTGGGAAACCTTTATCGATAAAATTCGGTATAATAAATCGTCATCTGAATTCAAATTCGAGACATTAATTTTAACATGGACCTCGAGCTTGCCATCAAGGCTCACAGCCATGGACAAGCCTTGCAAGCCATGGACGAGCTAGGCTTGCGGATCTGGATGGAGGCACGACTCCAGTCCAGATTTGAATGAGCAAAGGACTGAGCCGACCACAAGCATGACGAAGGGGTGGCTTGGGTCGACTGCACGTGACGCCGGAAGCAGTGGCGATGCTGGCCGAACAGGGTGGTGCTCTATGACGGAGGAGGAAGCGCCGGCGGCCACGGAGGATAACCAGTTCGGCAGAGAAAGGAGGAAGAAGAAAATAATATTTTTTATTATTTTTTTCTTCCACCTCAGCTTACACTTTTCGATTTATTATTGCGCATAAGTAAAAAAGCATGCCGCGTCAATTGCTGACGGGGCGGTTGGCAACTGATGGATATTTCCTCACCAGGAGCAGGGGTATTCTGGTCAGAGGAGCGCTTTTTGACTTGGTTTGCATACTTTTCTGTCTATCCTCTCTTTCACGGAAATTCACCTTCATCCTCTCCGCGTTCTTGGTATTTCCTTCAAATTGAGAGCGATCCAAAGCCCAAAATCGCCTGTCCTTGAGAAGCATTAGTCGATCTTCTTTCACTAAATCCTGTCGCAGTTAGCTCTGTTTACACGCTTTGGTTCAAGTGTACCAGTGAACGCATTGGAGGATCTGCCGCATATTGGACACCACCGAGATCTGCGTGATCGCACTAGTGTGGGGATTTGTTGGTGATTGCAGCTCTGAGCAGGATCGGCCGCCGTTGCTTTAATCAATATCATCTTGGCCACGATGCTGTGCGTTCCGTAAGTGCTCTCTGTTCGGCTTATTTTCCAAAGCTTGTTTGATGGGTTCCTGTTTTGAAGTCTCTCTTAAAGGCTGGAACTCGGATTACGAATAATTGGCAGGGTCCTGAGACAACTGACGAGAGTGAAGAAAAGCCGGAGGAGCTCAGAGGCAACGCTGAGCGTGGAAGATGTACCACCAGGATACGAGTACGAGGTTTTCTTGAGTTTCAGGGGATCAGACACACGCAACAACTTCACTAATTGCCTTTACCGTAGATTGAGAAACGCTGGAGTCCATGTCTTCCTAGACAATGAAGAACTCCGAGTTGGCAAAGAAATCGGTGGTGAGCTTTTGAAAGCACTCAACAAGTCTCAGATCTACATACCCATCTTCTCCCAAAACTATGCTACCAGTTCGTGGTGTCTCCGTGAGGTCGCACACATGGTCGAATGCACCTCAAAATCAAATGGGAAGAAAGAGATTCTTCCCATCTTCTATGACGTGTCCCCCGATGATGTTAAGCTCAAAACCAAGTTATACCAAAAAGCCATACTGAGGCACAAGAAAAAATTCGGCTCCGATGCATTGAAGTGGTGGGAGGAGGCTCTTGTAAAGGTTGCACATCTAAAGGGGTGGAATCTTAAAGGGAAAGGGTAAATTTCCTCAACCTTTTGGTTACCATTAATAAGCGCAATAGTTACACTCCTCATTTGAAGAAACTCTGCTATCCCAAAATTCAAGAATTGAAGAATTTTTTCATTTGAAATTTGCCCATACAAATTATCTTGGATCGGCAAAAGAACCAAAGGAAAAAAAAATGACGATGAGAGAAGAAATGTACAATCGGCAGTGAGGACTCACTCAAGGAAAATGATTAAATAGGGCAAAAAAAGGATCCGCTTTGATCCAATTTATGAACAAATTCAGATGACTCTTACTTGAATGAACTATACCGATCATGTTTCACTGTTTGCACTTAGAAAACAATGAAACAGTTTCACCGATCATGATTCTGTTCTGCTTCTTTTGATTTTGCTTGAGACCCCGAATTTATGTTGGTTTTATCTCAGATTCCACTCCTATACGAACACAATCCTGTAAATTTAGCTCAATAATACACTCACTTTGGATTTCGTGTCACTATATATTGGTTAGTCGATGCAAGCATTATGCAAAAAAATATTACCTTATCAAGTTTTGTGAATCTTACTTTGTCCATTCCATCAAGAATAATATCTCCTTCACATGTATCGGCTCCTGCATTATCTTAAGCATCTGCAATACATCAAATTAAGCGACATTCCATGATATCTCAACACATGTATTAACTGAATCGAAATAGTTAACTTATTTTACCATATGGTCCCACATGACCCAGAGATTATCATATCTGGAAGAAATTTATATCGTTTTTTTTCATGTCATTGACGAAAACAAAAAATTTCCTATTTTGCTGTAGCCATGGAGAACTAATTGAATTGGTTGTTGGAGAGGTATTGTGTAAGCTTAATGCCAGAAACATGGATGTGCCTGAATACTGGGTTGAAGATCATCGTCAAATAGAAGACATACTAGAAAAGTTGGAAGTTGACTCTTATGATGTACGTTTCCTTGGTATTCATGGAATAGGTGGCATTGGTAAAATAGTACTTGCAAAGGTTGTGTTCAACAAAATATCTTCTCACTTTGAAGGTGTTTGTTTCCTCAACGACGTTCGAGAATCATCGCGACATGGTCTTATAAACGTGCAGAAAAAGTTATTAGCAAGTTTTGTGGGTTCTGTGATTGCTGATCTTATCAAAGACATTGGAGATGGGATGAAATGGATCAAGAGAGTATGTCATACTAAAAAAGTCCTCATTGTTCTAGATGATTTAGATAAGCAAGAGCAACTCAAAAAGCTAGCTAGAAAATCAGATTGGTTTGGTTTAGGCAGTAGGATCATCTTCACCACTAGGAACTTAGAGGTCTTGATAACTCAAGTGGAACCATCTGGTGAAGAGGTCCTAAATCAACCCAAAGGAATTTTGGCTTATGAAGCTCATGCAATGGAACACGGTCGAGCACTTCAATTGTTTTGTAAGCACGCATTTAGGAGAGACTCTCCCCTAGAAGGATATGATAATCTTACAGAGAAAATTGTTCGTAGAGTGGGTATGCTTCCTTTGGCAGTTGAGGTCATAGGTTCATTTCTTTATTGCCAAAGCTTTGCCTTGGGGCAACATTTTGATAAACGAAAGCTATGGGAAGGTATGTTGAAGCAGTTAGATGATGGTCCTTTTAAGGATGTTCGAGATGCATTAATGATAAGTTATGAAGGATTAGAGAATAAGCAAAAAGAAGTATTTCTTGATATTGCTTGTCTTTTCACCAACGAGGACCAAACATATCCAATTATCATGTGGGATGACTGTAATTACCATCCTCACCTTGCAATTGGAGTCCTCTGCCAACGGTCCTTAATAAAAATTGGACATGACGATAAGTTTTGGATGCATGACCAAGTTCGAGATCTGGGAAGGCACATCATGCGTGAAGAATATGCTCGCAAATTTAGTAGGGTGTGGATTTATAATGATGCTATAGAACTACTGGAGAGAAAAGAGGTAAATTGGAAGAGTATGTTTCCGTTTTGAAGGAGAAATTTGTTGAATTTGTTCTTTTTTACTTTATAGTTGGCTTTATTGAACTTTCCATTTGTCTTGTGAGTGAGATAGCTCTCTCTCAAACATATGGGTCAAAAGGTCTTGTAAATTGTTGGAGAGAGACTAGACCGATTGCCTGATAGTTAGCTTCATTTTCTAGATTCTGTAAAATAGAAAATAGTTTTCTAGAAATTCTGAAACCGCATAGTGCTGTTTCGAATGGAAGCTGACAATTTTCGTTAATGGTGGTAAATGAAAACGTGTAAGTCTACTTGTTGGGAATAGGCATGTGCCAGGGTAGGTTCCCTCTTGCAGAAATTGTTTACCAATGTTCACATGCTTTGTTTCTTTATAGTTCTGTAAGAGTGCTGAGTGTTGTATTCTCAATTAATCTAGACTTCTCTGTTGGCAGACAAATCGAGATGTAGAAGTACTAAGCCTGACTTCTAATGGCTGCAGCCGGAATATTGTACCAGAAGAATTAGCTGCTCTACCAAATCTAAGGTTCCTTCGAGTTAAAGGCATTGATTTTTTGGGCAACTTCGAGAATCTTGTTTTGAAGCTATGTTGGCTTTCTTGGAAAGTGACACATAATAAATTTTGTGCAAAGAATTTTCATTTTGTTAACTTAGTTGTGCTAGACCTTTCAAGGAGCAATATCAAAGATGATTGGGATGGATGGCGCCAATTCCAGGTATGCCTTTTTTCTGTTCATCGTACCGAGAGACCAAGAAGAGCATTGTATGGATAGAGAATCCGTGTCTTCTTTTTATATTCACCGATCATTCATGCATTGTATATATTGGTGTCACGCTTTCCTGATCCCACATGAATTTATGGACAGAAATTATTTCGCGAGAGTAGCATCTAGCATTGACAACAACCGCCTAAATGCATTTAAGAAAAGAGAGAGGAAGCTATAGAATCACATCATTTTGATAAAAATTGCATGCCTTATCGTATGACTTCCAAATCATCTTGACCGAGTAAACCCATTTGTTGATAGATTTCTACTTGAATGTTCCCATTTCAAACTTCTATTTCTTCTGCTTTCTCTTTTTCCACTATTTTTCTACATACATGTCAGCAATTGTACTCATGATCTGATTCAATCTTTTACTATTTCTTCTTCATCAAATTGTGCTATGTGCAATTACTGCAAGATTTTGCTGAATTATTAAAAAAAGAGAGTAATTATGTTAACTTTCCCATTCAGATACGTACCCCGGTGTTAAATTATGTCTCGAGTTTGGATAAAAAAATTATTATTTGATCGAGGGACGGATTTATAAAATAGGAAATAATTAAAAGAGGAATTTTTTCTCTTTTAATTAATCTGCCGAAGACGTCTCCTTTCACGCGGAAGCCTACACTTTGAAGATTTGTTAATTGGTGAAGATTTGTTAATTGGTGGGACCTGTTAAATATGACTCGAGTTTGAGCGTTTGCTAAAGTGCGAAATTTGGTGAACTCGCGAAGGAATTACAAAAAGAGGAAATAAAATTAAAAGGAGCAAGTTTCCTCATCCAATCCACGCCGAAGGAGTTTGCGCGTGAAGTCCTTCTGCATGAAGAATTGCAAGTGGTGGGCCCAAGGTCAAAAGTTTGACCTTGGGCACGCACACTCCACGCTTAATGAAGAAGTCCCTGCATGTAGACAAAATCGGTGGGCCCAAGTCAAGAATTTGACTTTTCTTGGGCACACACGTATTTCCTTTTTCGGTGTGCACAAAGACCTATGTAAAAGAACCCTACGTAGAGAGGGGCCGCACGTCAGAGTAGCTTTTTCGTACGTCCGCTCTCCTTGCAGAAAACCCAACGACGCCTCACACAATCTTTGAAGCCGAGAGCCGCGAGAAGCTTTGAAGAAATACGCGAAGCCGTACGTCCTGATTTTGGTGTACGTAGAGCGTATTGTTTTGAGCTTGAACGTGCGGTAACTTTTGTGCCGTGAGTTGGGTTTTGGGTTAAATTAGGGTTTGGGAAACACCGAGAGAGTGTTTGAGTGACTTGAGTGTGTAATCTTCTTGTATCGCTTGATCTATAGTGAAATTTGCTGCTGCTCTCCCCGTGGACGTAGGTCTTTACGACTGAACCACGTAAATCTGGTGTCCGATTTATTTTTCGTTTTCTGTCTATATTATTGTTCGATCGCTCGCCCTATCGCAACAATTGGTATCAAAGCCAAGCTTGGTTGAGTTGAAGCGAATCGATGGCGACAGAAGAAGTAAAAGTGAGAATCGACAGATTTGATGGGAAGGATTTTAGTTTCTGGAAGATGCAGATTGAAGATTATCTTTATCAGATGAAACTGCACTTGCCTTTATCTGGGGAGAGACCAGAGACGATGAAGCAAGCTGATTGGGATTTGCTGGAGAGACGAGCTATGGGTGTTATTCGGCTGACGTTGGCTCGTAACGTCGCGTTTACATCTTGAAGGAGAAAACCACTGCTGACCTGATGCAAGCCCTGTCGGATATGTATGAGAAGCCCTCTGCGATCAACAAGGTCTGTTTGATGCGACGTTTGTTTAATTTGAAGATGAGAGAAGGTGCGTCAGTTGCAAATCATATCAATGAATTCAATGTGATTGTTAGTCAATTGAGTTCAGTTGAGATTGATTTTGAAGATGAGGTATGTGCTTTGATTCTGTTATCCTCATTGCCTAATAGTTGGAATACTATTGTTACTGCTGTTAGTAATTCCTCTGGGTCAACAAGTTTGACGTTTGATGGGGTTCGAGATTTAATTCTGAGTGAGGACATTCGTAGAAGAGAATCTGGTGAACCTATATTTGCTGCTTTAGTAGGTGAAAATAGAGGAAGATCTATAACACGTGTGGGTAATAGTAGTACTAATATAAACAGGTGTAGTCAGTCTAGAACTGCAAATGTTGTCTGTTGGAGCTGTGGCAAGAGGGGGCATCTTAGAAGGGATTGCCTTAAGCTGAAGAATGAGAAGGGTAAGAGAACTATGGTTGATTCTGCAGATAATGTTGCAGCTGTAGCAGATAATGCCGATTATGTCTTGTCTGTCACTAATGATTCATCGCTTGATGGATGGATTTTGGATTCTGGTTGTTCTTTTCATGTCACACCAAATAGAAATTGGTTTATCACTTATCAGTGCACGGGTAGTGATAAAGTCCAGTTAGGGAACAACGCTGAGTGCGATGTTGTGGGTGTTGGTGATGTTAAAATCAGAATGCATGATGGTATTGTGAGGACATTGACTGGAGTAAGGCATGTTCCAGAGTTGAAAAAGAACTTAATTTCCTTAGGTGCCCTAGATTCAGCTGGTTGCAGGTATTCTTCAAAAGGTGGAGTTCTGAAGGTTGTTCGAGGTGCCTTGGTGATAATGAAAGGAATCAAGCATGGAGGCCTGTATAAACTTCAAGGTGAGACAGTGAAAAATTTTGCTGCAAAGACGTCGGATGCATCTGTTCGAGAGTCTTTTGACTGCTCGAGGAAGACCTGGGTGTTTGTGCCAAGGCACAAGTTTAATGCTGGTGTCAGGATCTTGCAGTCAAGAGCTTTGATCGAGATGGAGACTGGTAAGTTGATCAAACATGTGCAAACTGACAATAGCATGGAGTTCTGCTCGGAGCTGGCAAATAAATTCTGCATGAAAGAGAGCATAGTGAAACACCGCACTAGTGCCAATAAATCACAACAATTTGCAGAATTGACGAGAAGAACATTACTAGAGATGGCCCGTAAAATTATCTCTAGTGCTGGTATTGCTAGGAGAGTTCTAGCTTATGTGCTAAGTACGGTAAGCTACCTGGTGAATAGATCCCCATCAACTGCTATTGAATGGCAGACTCCTGAAGAAGTATGGTCAGGTAATGTTGCTAATTATTCTATTCTTAGAATGTTTGGTTGCCCGTGTTATTTTCGAGTGAGTGATGGTAAGCTTGATTGGAGGGCAAGGTGCATATTCCATGGCTATGCACAAGGTGAGTGGGGCAATCAGTTGTGGTGCCCGGATATAAATTCACCTGTTAACAGCAGAGAAGTTACCCTTGATGAGTCTCCAATATTTTTGGTTAGGAGTGATTATAGCAGTATTCAAACGGATCTGAACGGTGTTCAGCTTGAGGTGGAGTTGCGACCAGAAACTCCTGAGGTAGCGTATACGGGTACTAGCAAAGTAATTGACACAGATGGTGCTCATAGTGAGGTGGAGCCTATAGAGCCAACGGTTGCTGTAACTGCTGATATTGACAAGGTACGTATTCGATCTCCTGATAGATATGGATGCAACAATGGTTTTGCTTTATCTGCGATTGAGGAGGTTATGTCAGAAAATTCTTGCGAAGCAGTTAAAGGTGCATGTAGAGTTGGTATTCTGATGAGATCCTCGGTTATGGCGAAGTTCAAGCGAGGCTTGGACTTGGATAATATCTATGGCGGTTGAGCCCATCGGGGGCTATGGGAAAGTAGTAGCAGAGTTTGAATTTTTGCGAAGCGATTGCGACTTGGCTCAAACGTCGAGCCAAGGTGGAGATTGTTAAATATGACTCGAGTTTGAGCGTTTGCTAAAGTGCGAAATTTGGTGAACTCGCGAAGGAATTACAAAAAGAGGAAATAAAATTAAAAGGAGCAAGTTTCCTCATCCAATCCACGCCGAAGGAGTTTGCGCGTGAAGTCCTTATGCATGAAGAATTGCAAGTGGTGGGCCCAAGGTCAAAAGTTTGACCTTGGGCACGCACACTCCACGCTTAATGAAGAAGTCCCTGCATGTAGACAAAATCGGTGGGCCCAAGTCAAGAATTTGACTTTTCTTGGGCACACACGTATTTCCTTTTTCGGTGTGCACAAAAGACCTATGTAAAAGAACCCTACGTAGAGAGGGGCCGCACGTCAGAGTAGTTTTTCGTACGTCCGCACTCCTTGCAGAAAACCCAACGATGCCTCACACAATCTTTGAAGCCGAGAGCCGCGAGAAGCTTTGAAGAAATACGCGAAGCCGTACGTCCTGATTTTGGTGTACGTAGAGCGTATTGTTTTGAGCTTGAACACGCGGTAACTTTTGTGCCGTGAGTTGGGTTTTGGGTTAAATTAGGGTTTGGGAAACACCGAGAGAGTGTTTGAGTGACTTGAGTGTGTAATCTTCTTGTATCGCTTGATCTATAGTGAAATTCGCTGCTGCTCTCCCCGTGGACGTAGGTCTTTACGACTGAACCACGTAAATCTGGTGTCCGATTTATTTTTCGTTTTCTGTCTATATTATTGTTCGATCGCTCGCCCTATCGCAACAGGACCCAAGGTCAAAAGTTTGACCTTGGGCCCACATGCCCACACACTCTCACGTATAAAAGCATCGAGCAGGTCTTCTTTGCGATTCTTCCAAAAATTGCCGTTGAATCCCTACGTACGTGAGAAGCCGCGCACGTTCACGCCGCTCGAAGAAAAGCCGCAAGATCTCGAAGCCTTGCGAAGCCGTACGTAGAGTTTTGTCGCGCGGTAATTTTGCGCTGTGAGTTTATACCCAATTGAGTTGTTATTTATAAACACTTAGGGTTTGGGGTTAAATCTAGGTTTGGGAAACACTTGAGTGATTGAGCGATTGTAAACTCTGATTCTCCGTTTTTAGTGGATTATTTGCTGCTGGCTTTCCCCGTGGACGTAGGTACCGATACTCGGACCAAACCACGTAAATTTCTGGTGTCCTTATTTTTCTCGTTTAATTTCTCTGGGGTGATTTCGCGTTGACGTAAATTGCAAGATCCTGGTAATTCCGCATATTATATCCCAACAATTGGTATCAGAGCTTGGGGTTGAATTTATTGATTGTAATTTGGGGCTTTTGCTTGTCTGATTATTATCTGGAAATTATATTATTGCAATTATGTCTGAGAGGAAATCTGAGATTGAGAAGTTTGATGGAAGAAATAACTTTGTGTTATGGAGCATCAAGATGCGGGCTTTATTGACAACACAAGGTTTGGCCAAGGCACTAGATGGTGAAGATGAGTTGCCAATTATAATGAAAGCTTCAGAGAGGGTAGAGCTTATGAAAAAAGCAAAGAGCATAATCCTATTAAATTTGTCGGATGAGGTCTTATTAGAGGTTATTGAGGAGAAGGATGCCGCAGAATTATGGGCAAAACTTCAAGCACTCTATGTGAAGAAAGGTTTGAACAATCGCTTGTACATGCTGAAGAAGATGTTTCAATTTAGATATACTGAAAGTACGTCTATTAGAACTCACCTAGATGAATTTAATAAACTCATGTTGGATCTGAAGAACGTCGGTAAGATACTTGATGATGAAGAACAGGGCATGATGTTGTTAGCCTCTTTACCAAAGTCATGGGAGCACTTTACTGATTCACTGTTGCAGGGGCGTACTACAATTACCTCAGAGGAGGTAAAGTCCGCCTTATTCTCTAAGGAGTGGCAAAGAAAGTTGCGAGATGACGGTCTGGTCAAAGGAGCAGCACAAGCACTAACGATTCGGGGTAGAGAACAACATCGAGAGCCTAGTAGCAGCAAAGGTAAAAGCATATCAAAATCACGCCATAGAAAGTCCAAAGGACGCGTGAAGTGCTTTGAGTGTCACGAGGAGGGGCACATCAGGAGAGATTGTCCAAAGCGGAGGAATAAAGTTGATAAGCAGAATGCCACAAGCAGTGTGGCAAACGTTGCTGAGGGGAGCACTAATGATGCAGAAGCTGTCTTATGCGTGACTGCTACTTCGTCAGGAGATGAATGGGTGCTAGATTCGGGGTGTTCCTATCACATGACGCCTCATAAGAACTGGTTTACTACTTACCATGCTGCAGATGGTGGTAGGGTTCTTTTGGGGAATAATGCAGTCTGTAAGGCTGTGGGGATAGGGACAATTCGGATCCGGATGCACGATGGGGTGGTTCCCACATTGACAGATGTGAGGCATGTACCGGAGCTCAAGAAGAACCTTATTTCTCTGGGGACACTCGATGATATCGGGTGTAGGTACACCGCTGAAGGTGGAGTATTGAAGATCTCTCGAGGTGCCATGACAGTGATGAAGGGGAAGAAAATAAATACTCTCTATCATCTACTAGGAGAAACCGTGACCGGAACCGCTGCAGTTTCATCAGGTGAGTCAGATTCTGACTTGACTCAATTATGGCATATGTTTTTGGGGCACATGAGTGAGGCAGGTATGACGATGCTGAGTGAAAAGGGGTTGTTGAAGGGTCAGAAGACAGGGAAGCTGGACTTATGTGAGCACTGCATCTATGGGAAGCAGCATCGAGTTAAGTTTACTACAGCTATTCATTCGACCAAACGACCAGTTGAATATATTCACTCAGACGTCTGGGGCCCGTCTTCGGTTCCTTCGAAAGGAGGTGCCCGATATATGCTGACATTTATCGACGATTATTCGAGGAAGGTATGGGTATATTTTCTGAAGCACAACTATGATGTGTTTGATCGGTTCAAGAAATTTAAGGTATTGATTAAGAAGCAGTCAGATAAACAAATCAAGTGCCTGAGAACCGATAATGGCATGGAGTTCTGTGGTAAAGATTTTACTGAGTTCTGCGAGAAAGAAGGTATTGTAAGACACCGCACAGTACCTGGGACACCACAGCAGAATGGCGTTGCAGAACGGAAAAACAAAACTTTGCTTGAGCGAGCTCGATGCATGCTTTCGCATGCAGGACTTGGCAAGGAATTTTGGGCCGAAGCAGTAAACATGTCATGTTACCTGGTAAATCGATCTCCATCGTCTGCTATCGAGTGGAAGACTCCTGAGGAAGTATGGTCGAAGAAACCTGTTGATTACTCCGGATTACGTATATTTGGATGTCCTGCGTATGCTCATGCGAGTGATGGTAAGCTTGAGCCGAGGTCGAAGAAGTGCATATTTCTGGGTTATGCACATGGGGTGAAAGGCTACCGGCTATGGTACACTGATCCCAGATCACTCGGTTTTCTAATCAGCAGAGATGTGATCTTTGACGAGACTGTAATGCTTCAACGGAGGAGTTCTGAGACACAACCAGCAGAGAAGACAGATCATGGTGTTAGTAGTGAGGTGGAGCTTCAAGTGGAGACTCCGGAGACCTCGAAGGTAACAGAAGTTGAGACTGCAGATGAAGCCGCAGTTCCTGAAGTCGGTGATAGTGAACAACCAGCAAAGCCACAGCAAACTATAGCCACAGATAGACAAAGAAGAAAAATTAAATCACCGGTACGTTATGGTTATACAGATATTGCTTATGCATTGACTGTAGGTGATGAGGTGGAGACAGATGAGCCTTCGTCTTACTCTGAGGCGATGGCTAGTTTGGAGTCATCGCAGTGGCTAGGGGCTATGAGTGAAGAGATGGAATCTCTCCATCGAAATCAGACATGGGAGCTGGTCAAAGTACCTAAGAGCCAAAAGATTTTCGGAAGTAAATGGGTTTTCAAACGGAAAGAGGGCATTCCTGATGTCGAGGCAGCGAGGTATAAGGCGAGACTTGTGGTGAAGGGGTATACACAACATGAGGGCATTGACTACAATGAAGTGTTCTCTCCTGTGGTAAGACATACTTCTATTCGTGTTTTACTTGCCTTAGTTGCTTCGCAGGATCTCGAGTTAGAACAGCTAGATGTAAAAACTGTGTTTCTTCATGGTGAATTGGAGGAGCAGATTTACATGAGGCAACCAGAGGGATTTGCTATTCCGGGTAAGGAAGATCATGTTTGCTTGTTAAAAAAAATCTTTGTATGGGCTGAAACAATCTCCTAGACAGTGGTATAAACGTTTTGATACTTTCATGGCTAGTCAAGACTATTCAAAAAGTCAGATGGACAGCTGTGTTTACTATAGGAGATTGGAGAATGGTTCTTTGATTTATCTACTCTTATATGTTGATGATATGCTGATAGCAGCTAAGAATATGTCTGATATTGATGTGCTGAAGAGGCAGTTAAATGCTGAATTTGAGATGAAAGATTTAGGTGCTGCAAAGAAAATTTTTGGGTATGGAGATTTTGCGTGACAGGGCTGCAGGAGTTTTACGTCTATCTCAAAAGAAATATATTGAGAAGATTGTAGCACGTTTTAATATGCAGTCGGCAAAATCTGTAAGTACACCTTTAGCAAAGCACTTTAAACTTTCAGATAAATTATCACCGCAGACTGAGGAGGAGGAGGAGCATATGTCCCGTGTTCCTTATTCTAGTGCAGTGGGTAGTATTATGTATGCTATGGTGTGCACTAGGCCTGATATTTCACAAGCTGTGAGCATGGTTAGTTGCTATATGAAGCACCCTGGTAAAGCTCATTGGGAAGCTGTGAAGTGGATTCTCAGATATCTGAAGGGGACAACAGACATGGGTATAGTATACCAGAGGGACAGCAATGGCAGTGAGACCATTGGTTTTGTGGATTCGGATCACGCCGGTGACTTGGATGATTGCAGATCTTTAGCAGGGTACGTGTTTACGCTAGCGGGTCGTGCAGTTAGTTGGAAAGCATCCTTACAGGATCACATTGCCTTGTCTTCGATTGAGGCAGAGTACATGGCACTAACCTTTGTAGCGAAGGAGGCGATATGGTTACAAAGTTTGCTCTCGGACTTTGGATTAGAACAGAAAAGTGTGGATATACACTGTGATAACCAAGGTGCGATATATTTGGCGTATAATCCAATTTATCACGAGCGAACGAAGCATATTAACATCAGGTACCACTTCATCCGAGATGTCTTAGCTAAGAGTATTGTTATTGTTAAAAAGATTGCTACAACGGATAACCCGGCAGACATGATGACTAAGTCTGTTCCTTTGGCGAAGCTCAAGCTCTGCTTGAGCTCTATTGGCGTCTGTGGAGAGTGAGCGCCCGTCGGGGCGTTGGGAGAGCAGCATGGATGATGAGCACTATAACTTGGTTTCAAACATCGAGCCAAGGTGGAGAATTGTTAAATTATGTCTTGAGTTTGGATAAAAATTTTATTATTTGATCGAGGGACGGATTTATAAAATAGGAAATAATTAAAAGAGGAATTTTTTCTCTTTTAATTAATCTGCCGAAGACGTCTCCTTTCACACGGAAGCCCTACACTTTGAAGATTTGTTAATTGGTGAAGATTTGTTAATTGGTGGGGCCCAAGGTCAAAAGTTTGACCTTGGGCCCACATGCCCACACACTCACGTATAAAAGCATCGAGCAGGTCTTCTTTGCGATTCTTCCGAAAATTGCCGCTAAATCCCTACGTACGTGAGAAGCCGCGCACGTTCACGCTGCTTGAAGAAAAGCCGCAAGATCTCGAAGCCTTGCGAAGCCGTACGTAGAGTTTTGTCGCGCGGTAATTTTGCGCTATGAGTTTATACCCAATTGAGTTGTTATTTATAAACACTTAGGGTTTGGGGTTAAATCTAGGTTTGGGAAACACTTGAGCGATTGAGCGATTGTAAACTCTGATTCTCCGTTTTTAGTGGATTATTTGCTGCTGGCTTTCCCCATGGACGTAGGTACCGATACTCGGACCGAACCACGTAAATTTCTAGTGTCCTTATTTTTCTCGTTTAATTTCTCTGGGGTGATTTCGCGTTGACGTAAATTGCAAGATCCTGGTAATTCCGCATATTATATCCCAACACCCAGGATGATCGATGCGATTCATTCAATTTAAATCAATTTCTTTTCCGGCAGATGACAAAGAATTTGAAAGTTTTGGATTTAACGGGGTGCACGAAACTGACGAGGACACCCGACTTCTCTGACTTCGTGTCTTTGGAGTTGTTAATACTTTCTGGTTGTGTCAAGTTGATCACGATCGACGGCTCCGTCAGTAAGCTCGAGCTCCTGAAAACTTTGAATATCGAGGGATGTTTGTATCTCGAGCAGCTGCCCGCTCTGCATTCTTCGACGCAAATTGTCAGGGACCAAATTACTGGACTTGTTGAGAGCCTCAAGAGGAAGCTGACAGAGACTTTCATGAGGCAAATAACCGAGAAATTGAATTTGACCTGCTCTGCAGAGAATTTGAAGACCTTTGCAGAGAATTTGAAGACCTTGAAGACCTTTGTAGAGAAGTTGAAGACCTGCGTTGAGGTGTCATTGAAGACCTTCCTTGCAGAGAAACCTGATTTGAGGTGTCGCCGGGTGTCATTGAAGATCTTCTCTGTAGAGAAACCTGAGAATTTGAAGACCTTGAAGACCTTTGCAGAGAAGTTGAAGACCTGCGTTGATGTGTCATTGAAGACCTTCCTTGCAGAGAAACCTGATTTGAGGTGTCCCCGGGTGTCATTGAAGATCTTCTCTGTAGAGAAACCTAAGAATTCGAAGATCTTGAAGACCTTTGCAGAGAAGTTGAAGACCTGCGTTGAGGTGTTTGAAGACCTTCCTTGCAGAGAAACCTGATTTGAGGTGTCGCCGGGTGTCATTGAAGATCTTCTCTGTAGAGAAACCTGCTTTGAGGTTGTAGTGCATCCTGTAATGCCATGGGTCTCCACGTCTCCACTGTACACATATTAACACAATACATATTAACACATATTATTCACTTTGGACACTAAGTCATCGCGGTTTTGTTCCTCTCGGGGCAAGATTAACTACCACATGAAAGTGCTAGTACCAACACCTAGAGGGGGGTGAATAGGTGTAAAAACAGATTCTGCAAAATACAGTGAAAACCTTTACTTTTAACCTGAGTCTGAATAACAGCAGACTTTGAGTGAGATCAGACTTTAACAGTTAAATATAATTACGAACAAAATAAGGAGATTTAAGGAAGAGAATAGGAACACAAGGTTTATAGTGGTTCGGCTTAATCCAAGCCTACGTCCACTCTCCCATGCTAACAGCCTTCTTGGCTGGATTCCACTATGCAATCAACAAGAGATTATAACTTTGAGTGCAAACACTTAGTAGTAGATCGCACCATTTCACTAAGTCACTCTTTTGGTATTTCTCTCGAGATCACAAACGTTTAAGCTCACAAGAGACAAGTGTATGATCGAAGGTCGCTCAGACTTTGGAATTATAAATTCTACGTTTCGTCTCTTACTTGCTCATCGGTCCTTCATCTCCTTAAATACTCCACCACTTCCAAACTAGCCGTTGGACAGCATATTGAGGATCGTCTTCCAATATACCCATTGGACAGCTCTATATCTAGAAGATTTGGTAGCTGTTGAGTGACAAAAGTAGAATCTCAAATTGATTCCGATCGCCCATATAAACGAAATCTTGGTTTCTATAAGTAAAGCTTCTTCATATAGAAAGTTCTTGTCTTCAAGATCTAATTGTCAATCAATTGGATCGAGTCAATCAAATCAATCTTGATGTGGAATCTAAACCAGATCACTAGCCATTATATCTTCGGGGCTTGTGTTACGTTTTGTCGAATCTGGATGTAAAGTCTGAGAGCAATAGACTTTACAATCTAAGTCTGAACAAATTCTGCTTCTGAACAGATTTAGCTTTAAGGTCTGAACACAGTCTGAATAAGTTCAGCTTCAGCATAGAGTCTGTCTTCTAGTTCTTCATTCACGTTCAGTTTGGAATTTGTCAGAGTGTGCAGACTTCTGATATAGAACAGACTTTGACACTAAAGTCTGGTAGTCATCAGACTTTGACACAGAAGTCTGGAAATCTTCAAAATATACTTTGGACATGTATTACGTTCAGTCTTCTGGCCGTCTTCAGACTTTGACAATATCCTTTACATGTTCAATCATTTGCATGGTCTATTACTTAACCATTAAACACGTTAGTAGCCTTTGATTTATTTTGTCATCTTCAAAACATCATAAGGGATTTCCCTAACACCACATACAATTAAAAGGCGCATTGGCTTATAAGGCAGCCCAAAACTCCCTCCCTAGGTAATGTGGGACAAGATACACACGCCCGAAGATTGAGGCACGGATGCACCGCCATCCCTCCTCCCCGCACACCGCCGCTTGGGTCGTCACACATCCAGCTCCTCCAGCCGGAGCCAAAAGGCAAAACAAAAGGAAGGGTGCTTCTAGAGGGACTTGACAATCTGAAATTTTGGTCAAAAATTACATTAGAAGTGGACCCTGAAATCAGTTATATAACTTCCAAAGTCTATTGATAGGTAGGAGAGCCAGATTTTACCCATCTCCCGGGCCATTAGTGTTCTTCATGGGAATTGTTATGTATATTTGATCGTATAATGTGACATCTTCAGATGCCAATTTCGATTCGTAAAAGAAAGGCTCTCTTTTGTGGCTAAATTTTAGAAGGGAAATATATATGAGAGGAATATTTCATCGACCACGGTGCAAATTATTATCCATTTTAGGACCCCCCCATCCAAAAAAAAAAAAGCGTCCCGGACCACTTTTTTTTGTTATTTCGGATGAAAAGACATGTACTTCGTGCCATGGTAGTTATGTTATAATTTATTCCCCAAATTCAATTTTTGCTGCATTTTAATAATCAGTTGATGTTTTGTCCGATTCTTGTTTGAACTATTTTTAGATGGATTATCCATGTTGTCAAGGATATCTTTTAACCAGTAGAAGAGAACAATTACGTAAGTGTATAGGGACAAAGAAATCATAAGTGTGCCTAGAGAGAGAGGTAAACTAGTTTAGGAGAGATGTTAGAAATAATTTGAACTTTTCCCTTGATTTTTTATATCTCTTGTGATTGTGCATATATCTAGAAGATATAATCACCCTTTAAATGTATCTATCATTGATGGATCGTAATTGATTATCTCAGTACCTCATGTATAAAGCCAATAAATAAACTCATGTATTCTTCATTTTTATCTAGAGAAAATAAATAAATAAAGACATTTTTTTATGTCGATTGTTAATTATCTTGACTATTTTAAACTACATGTCCGTAGACTCTGTTATAACATGTCGCTGTTATATGTCTTAGAAAGAAAAAACATGATATGTAAAAGCTTTTGGATAAAAATTTGAAATTGAAATCCTTATTTGGATTTTCTTCACATGTAGTAGATATTATGGAGTGAAGTTGCACGAGAGAACCTCCAACATCGGGATTGTGCACCAATGAATCTCACCTAGTTGTCCATACCGACGTGAGATGTGGTCCATTCAACTTTAATTATCACATGGATCTTGTTAATAATTATTGTGGCTTAGGGCTATCAATAAGGACTATTAAAATCTATTGAAATATGAACCAAACTGAATTTATCCGAATCTAAAACTTAAGTTTTGCTTTTCAGGTCAGGTTTCCATTTGGTTCAAGTAATAAATAAAGCGACGGGCTTCTGAATGTTCGATTCTAATTTGGGTCATAAACCAGAACCAACCTAAACACAATACCGACGCCATCCATCTCACCTAAAGTAATTGCTTGTTTTGGGTTGACGCCATCAATTACATTGGCCATCAGTTCCTCACCATGGCAAACACCATCCATCTCACCTCCCTCGATCGGCTTGTCCCTCCGCACATGGACTCGTGCCTCTCCATCACTCCTTCTCTATAGATGTCGATTCCCGCAGCCTTCATCGTTAATTTGGGCAAGGGCAGACTTCATCGGTGGTGGCCCTCATCCACATCGGGGGCCTCCATCGGTTTGGCACAATCACTAACCAAATTGGCTCATGTCTGCCTAGATGCAAAGAGGTTGCACAGTCCAATCTCAATTCAAGGTGAAGGTTGCCACCTACATCAATAGAGCTTAAAGATCGTGATGGCAAAACCCATGAGGTAGCCTACTCCATTAAGATAAATAGAGAATTTAATCAAATAAGACAAATTAATGTTGAATAGAATAAGTCAAGATCAAAGTCTGCAAAAGGATCAAATTCTAGAACAAGATTTAGAATATGGTATGTGGTAGAACAAACTTTAGAAGCACTCAGCGAGTGTGCAATAGACTTTAACAAAAAATAATAATAATAAGAATTAAGGGTTAAGAGAAATTGAATACAAAATTTATAGTGGTTTGACTTAGATCAAGTCTATGTTCATTTTCCACGTTGACAGCCGACTAGCTAAATTCTAATATATGATCAACAAGATCTTACAACTTTGAGTATAAACACTCGATGATAGATCATACCATCTCACTTAATCATTCATTTTGTACTTCTCTCACGATCATAAACTTTTAAGCTCACGAAGAACAAGTGTATATTCAAAGTTTGCTTGGACTTTAAAATTATAGATTCTTGGCCTCGTCTCACTTTCTCTCCTTAGCACCTCAGTCTCTTTATACACTCTTCCACTTCCAAACTAGCTTTTGGATAATATCAAGAGGATCGTCTTCCATTCTACCATTGGACAGACCTATATCAAGAAGATTTGGTGACCGTTGAGTGACAAAAATAGAATCTCTACTTGATTTTGCTTGCCCATACAATTTGAATCTGGTTTTTTATAAATAGAGCTTCTACGTTTGGAAAGTACTTGTCTCGGGATTAATTTGCCAATCAAATAAGATTGAATGAATCAGATCTCTAAAGGTGTGAAACAAACCAGATTACTAGTCGTTATTCGTCCTAGACTGGTCTCATTCTGCTTCCTTCTAAACTTCGTCAGGATGAGAATGAGAGTAATTCTCTTAACCTTTATTTTCAATATAAGATCTAGATTCAAGTCTGAGTTTATTCCGTCTGAAGTAGACTTTGTAATTCGTGTTATATTTATTTTTTGGATCAACATACTTCAAGACAATTATCAAATTTACTAAAATCTCATGGATAGTCTTGTTATCATCAAAATCTACTAGGAGTTTTATCAACAAATTAAACACACTAATCTCATTGATATTTTGTACATTATTAAGTACTCTTAAACCCATCAAATTGTCAAAAACGGTTTGGTTTGGTCTGACGGTTCGAACCATATTTGTCGTCACCCCTAGTTACCATGGACTTCGTTTTTCAATTTAATTGTAACCCAATGGGCTGATTTGTAGGCCCCGACCTTTTGTCTTTCTCCTTATACAATAAAGGTACATCCCTCCGTTCTCCAATTTAGAGTCCAGGAAATGAGCCCAAAAAGACCTTTATTTAGTGGATTCCGGCCTATTTGTCCTCGCCCACAAAATGGACCAACCTATCCATCCAAACCATGGAAGGGACTCAAAAGAGTGCATGATTAAAGGAAAAGAGGAAAAAAAAAAAAAAAACCAGTCCTATTTCGATTATCTAATTAAGTTCCCTGAAATTAAAATTAAAAAAAAATACATTTTTTCTAATTCAATTACCTAACTATTTTCCCTATTTCCAAGTCTTTTCGAGTGCTTCAACTCAGTTTTGATTTAATGTCTATTGTTATTCAACAATTTATTCTTGAATCACATCAATATGGAGAGAACACAACTAAATTCATTCTAATAAATCGAACCAATCATATATAATAAAATAGCACTGAGAATTATTACAATTGTATAGAATGTTTCTCTTTCGGGGCTAAATTTTAGAAGATGGGGAAATATAATAACAGGAACATTTCGCTAATCACTGTGCAAATTATTATCCATACCCCAAAAACAACGAAAGTCACGGTCCCCCTTTTTTTTCAGATTAAATGAATTATACTTCGTTTAATACTAGATACAATATAATTTATTCCCCAAAATTCATTTGCACTGCATTTTAATAATCAGTTGACGTTTTGTCTGATTCTTGTTTGAACTATTTTTTAGATGGATTATCCATGTTGTCAAGGATATGTTTTAACCAGTAGAAGAGAGCACTTACGTAAGCGTGTAGGGAAAAAGAAATAATAACTGTGCCTAGAGAGAGAAGGAAATTAGTTTAAGAGAGAGTTAGAGATATTTAGGATATTTTCCTTGATTTTTCACATGTCTTGTGATTGTGCATATATCTAGGAGATATAATCATCCTTTAAATGTATACAACAGTAGTGATCGTAATTGATTATCTCGTTACCTGAAATAGACATGTAATAAAGCTTATAAATAGACTCATGTATTCTTCATTTTGGTTTATCAAACACACAGAAACATACAGAAACATACAGAAACATACAGAAATTACACAATTTTCTGTCTGGCATATTTCTTATCTAGATTAAATAAATAAATAAATAAAGACAGTTTTTATGCTAATCAATAATCATATCGACTATTTTAAATTACATGTTTGTAGATTTTGTTATATCATGTCACTGTGAAATATCTTAAAAAGAACATCATATATATATGACTTTCAAATAAAAATTTAAATTTGAAATCTTTATTTAGATTTTTTTTATGGGTAGTCGACATTATGGAGCGAAGTTGCACACAAGAGAACCACCAACTTCAGGACTGTGCGCCAGTGGATCTCACCTAATTGTACGTACCTACGCGATTTATGTGTTCCATTCAACTTTAATTTTGTGATGAATTTTGTTAACGAATATCATGGCTTAAGCTATCAATAAGGACCGCCAAAATTTGAACCAAATTGAATTGACACGAACCGAGAATTTAAGTTTCACCTTTCGGGTTTGGTTTCCATTTGGTTCCGGTAATAAGTAAAATGACGGGCTTCTATATGTTTTTTTTTTTGGGTAAAGACGGGCTTCTATATGTTCAATTCTATTTTAGGTCATAAATCTGAACCAATCCGAACACAATACCAATGCCATCCATCTCACCTAAAGTAATTGCTTGTTTTGGGTTGACGCCAACAATTATATTGGCCATCAGCTCCTCACCATCGCTAACACCATCCATCACACTTCCCTTGATCGTCTTGTCCCTCAACAAACGTACTCGTCCCTCTCCATCACTCCCTCTCTATAGATTTCAATTCCCGCAACTGTCATCGTTAATTTAGGCAAGGGCGCCCTTCATAGGGGGTGGCCCTTGTCCAGACCGAGGGCCTCCATCGGTTTGCACAATCACTAACCAAATTGGCTAATGTCTGTCTAGATATAGCTAGGTTGAATAGTCCAATCTCAATTTAGGGTGAAGGTAGATGGCGGACCCATGAGCCAGCCTACTCCATTAAGATAAATAGATAATTGAATCAATTTACACACTAATCTCATCGATACTTTGTGTAGTATAAAGTACTCTTAAACTAAACTGCCAAAAACTGTTTGGTTTGGTTTGACGATTCGAACCATGTTTTCGCTTACCGCTAGTTATCATAGACTTGTTTTTTCGATTTGGTTGTAATCCAACGGGCCGATTTGTAGGCCCTATCCTTTTTATACACGTCTCCCTTCTCCAATTTATAGTCCAAGAAACGAGCCCAAAAAGACCTTCATTCCTATTTCCCCTCACCCACGAAATGGACCATCCTATCCATCCAAACAATGGAAGGGACTCAAAAGAGTGCATTAAAAAAAAAAAAAACATTCCTATTTCGATTACCTAATTAAGTTCCCTGATCCCAGTGGCCATCCTTCCAACATGGAAGGGGGAGGTGGGAGGTTCAAATCCCCACATTCTCAGAGGGGTTAGGGTGGAGACGAATTAGTTTCAAGAGTGGGCTTTGACTCCCATACCTTGCAAGGAGGCAGGGCAAAAGTCGAGAGTTAGAATAGGAGTAGAGAATGACCAACAAAAAAAAATTAAGTTCCCTGATAAATAAATAAAAAGAAAAAAATATATTTTATTGTAATTTGATTATCTAATTATGTTCCCTACTTCAAAGTCTTTCCGAGTGCTTTCAACTCAATTATAATTTAATGTCTATTGTTACTCAACAATTTATTCTCAAATCACATCAATACAGAGAGAATAATAAATAAACCTATTCTAATAAACCAAGCCAATCATATATAATGAAATAGCACAACAATTATTAGGGCTCCCCTTTTGAGAATATGGACCGTACATTAAAAATTTGTAATTTACATCTAGCTCTGTCTAATAGAACAAGTCTATGTTATGTCTTTTCATGACAATGGACATGATTTTGCACAGAATTTTCCCGATGTTTAGAGAGAGAGAGAGAGAAGAGCATGGGTCCAACCCAATCTTTGTCACGGCATGGCCTAGGGAGGAAAGGAAGAGGATGGGCGGCTCGGACCATGTGGATGTCCTCACATGCACATGGACATCCATGTGAAAAAGGATGGGAGGAGAGACATTGCCTCATGGAACTGCTCTTCCCTTTTTTTCTAAATTCATCCCGGATTCATCCCCGTACGTACCATGTTCCCAGTCCCTACCATTGAAAAAACATCACTTTCCCTCCTTAACTAAATCTCGAAAAAGAGAAAAGAAAAAAAAAATATTGATAAAAAGGAAAGGATCATGCTGCAAAATGGGTTGAAATAGATTTTGGCTTCTTCTGGGTATTAGGCCACCAACCTTTTCTGCTTCCCTCCCAAACCCAACTTAAAAAAACCCATTTTCCTTATTGCCCCCCTTTTGGCTTCTTGCATGACTCGCTAGATCCGAGGCATCTAAACCTAATGATGAAACCCCAATTGATAGGACAAGTGAAAAACGTAGAACATTTTATTCATGCTCTCTGATTAAAGTTGATTAGCAGGGGGTCGCATGATTGTCCCTCACCCCCAACACCTCCAAATGAAATTCTCTAGGCCATGATTGGCTTTGACTGCTTTTTTCTCTTTCCCCCTTTCTTCAGCCTCTCCTTTTTCTGTTGGAAGATCTACTCCTTCTGACTCCGAGTTAAAAAATCTACCCTCTTTTTCACCCCCTCTGCTTTGCAATTTGCTAATTGCTAGGATGGATGCCTTTGCCATATGTGCAATTTTGTGCCACCACTTTGTATACTGCCCTTTTATCTTCTTGAAAGATTTACAGCAGAGTTGATCTGCCACTCACAAGATCCGTTTTTGACATGCCTGTGTAGTTTCTCCTCAGGAAGTGCCACTCTCACAAGTTGCAATGCTTTGGGAGTGTTGACAGGATTTCAGACTTTCATCAAAATGGACATACTTTCACTCTGGACATGAATGCGATGCACACTTCTTGTCAAGGGTTGCTCACTTGGGGGCATGTTCGGTGAGATAAGGGAAGGTTGGTGGTTGATCGCTTGAACCTTGCAGCCCCCAACCCCAATGGAAATTCAAAATATCAATGATGGTAACTCACTAAAATGCAATGATTTTACCTAACCCGCTTTCACAGAAATTCACCTTCATCCTCACCGCGTTCTTGGTATTTTCTTCTTATTGAGAGCGATTGCCGAGCCAAAATCGCATGTCCGTGAGAAGCACTAGTCGATCTTCTTTCACTAAATCCCGTCACAATTAGCTCCTCTTACACGCTTTGGTTCAAACGTTGGTAAACGCAGCAAAGGATCTGCCGCAAATTAGACACCACCAAGATCTGCGTGATCGCACGAGTTTGGGGTTTCGAATGCTGGTCCTGTCGGGATTTGTTGGCGATTGCAGCTCTGAGCAGGATCGGCCATGATGGTTTTATTGGGCTTGAGTTAGCCCATTAGGGCCCGGCCCGTGAGTTGAGGGCCCATGGAGGAAAAGGTGCAAAGTGAAAGGTTGTATCTTTTGGAAGAGATGTTACATTTGAGGAGTCGCGTCGTTTGGAGGAGACGCTTCGAGGGAAAATATAAAAGGAAAAGGAACGTAATTTTTTGGGCATACGTAAGTTGTTTCCTTTTCTACTCTCACTCTCCTAAAAAAACGAACGTAATAATATTCCTTGAATAATAACATCGCTTGCACATCGCTTCCCTCCCTAAGCGAAGATCAAGAATTCCCCTTTTGAAGAACAGTATTCGGTTTCCTCCTCGAATCGCAACGTCTGTGGATACAAGGTACGCTCGATTCTGTGGCGTGCTTTTGATCGGTGATTCATGACTGTTTTGTTTTTGGGTTCGCTTCCGCTTCATCCTTTTAGGGGGATCGATTTAGTGTCGAAAACCTTTTCTGGGAATCGTTTTTTACCTAACATTGGTATCAGAGCCCCGGTTTCATGCTTTCCCAATCCTTTTTCATGTTTTTTGAATGATTTTTATTGGATTTTCGAGAAAAATCAATTTTGGTCGATCGGAGACGAAAAAAACCCGACACCCGCGTACTGTTCGCCTTTTTTCGAGTTTTTGTGCAAGTCGAAATTCGTTTTTGATAGTGCAGGGATGAAGCTCTCGTCGATACGAGAAAACGAGTTGCGGATCGAAGCTGGAGGCCGCCGGACGCGCCGCCACGCGCGGCCGGAACACACGGGGGTCATCGGCGCGTGCAACGCACGCGCCGACTCTGTTCCCTGCGTGAAACACACCATTTCACCCAGGCGCGTTCAACGCACGCACGCGTGAAACGGTGCGTCGAACGCACCGTTCCGGCCCGGGCGCGTGCGACGCACGCGCGAACGAAACGGCACGCCGTTTCGGCTCAGGCGCGTCGTTCGGCCCCTAGCGCGTGCCACGCCCATGCCGGATGACGTCATCGTGACGTCATCCTGGCAGGTGCCGGTCGGTTCGTCCGACCGGCCCGACCGGGAGACCGGTCCGACCGGGCGACCGGGAGACCGGTCCGACCGGGCGACCGGCCCGACCGTCTGACCGGCCAGACCGTTGACTTGACCGTTGACCGTTGACTTCCGTTGACCGACGACCGTTGACCGTTGACCCCAAAAAAAAAGAATTCGTTTCTTTTTTTTTTTTTTCAATTATGTCTATGTGGATTATATGTAATCCATTTTTTTTTTGTTCTGCATTTGTTGCAGGAACAATGCCTCCCCTTCAGTTACGTACGCATATTCGCGTGATTACCGATAAACAAAAGGCAAAGCTTTCTATGTTGATAGCTGAGTTGACTGATTATCGATGGGAGAATGGTGACTTAATTGATCATGTTCTTGAAGTCAACGGGAAGATTCAACAGGTCATATGGAATGGTCATCCCATGTCGCAGTCAGAGATGGTGCGATTTTTCATTAACACTCTTCCACCTGAATGGCAAGATGTGTTGAATCGCATATGGGATGTCAACGGTGCTGCTTCATATAAGAAAATTGTGATAGATTTTGTAAACGAATATTACTGCATTGTTACAAGGGAAAATGTCATGAAATTGAACAAAATAGGATCTTTCCAAGTTCGTGTGAAGGTTATTTGTAAGATGTTTTAGCTGTTTTTTTGTTGAGTGTGCTAAGTGGACATCCTATGTAATGTTATCTGCCTGATTGTTGTTATTGTAGCGACCTATATGTTTGTTGTATTAACTGAAAGTATTATCATATTGTTGTATATCAATTATCTGTTGCTTTATGTTGATTGCTGGTTGCTGTGGGTAGTTAGCTGTGGGTAGTAATAG
Organism: Eucalyptus pauciflora; assembly: GCA_007663325.1. Classification (NCBI taxonomy): domain Eukaryota; kingdom Viridiplantae; phylum Streptophyta; class Magnoliopsida; order Myrtales; family Myrtaceae; genus Eucalyptus; species Eucalyptus pauciflora. The sequence goes on from VMYD01000067.1 coordinate 2,340,517, forward strand.
AAGTTTTTGTAGCTTCATAGAATTGATTTTGCATAAGACAATCATATTAATGATAGTTTTAAGTTAGGATTTTTGGAGGATGATTGGAAACATAGTGACATTTTGATTCTGAAACCTTACTTAAAATTATTAATTAATATGATAGGTTTGTGCAAAATAGGTGCATAAATGATAGGCATTAATAACTCGTGCATATATGTCTGATGTGTTCAGATCAATGGCTTCAGCCACAAAGAGCATAGTTGCCGAGCTGAACAAAGGTGAAAAGCTCAATGGTGACAACTATGAAATTTGGCAAATGAAAATCCAATATGTGCTGGAAGAGCAAGAAGCACTTGAGGCTCTTAACCTGACCATGGTAGAACCTGAAGATGGAACCACTGCACAGCATAAAAGAGACAAAGAAGCATTTGCTGCGTGGAAAAGAAAGAACTCTCTTGCTCGCATCACGTTGCTGAGCAGCATGGAAAATGACGTCATGCGAGAGTTTAGGCGTTTTGATAATGCCAAAGATATGTGGGAAGCATTGGCGGCAAGATTTGGTCATACTTCGGTGACCAGACTGAGGCAGCTCACTATTAGGTTTGACTCTTATAAGAAGCCTCATGGTCAAACCATGAAGCAACATCTTAGAAAGATGTCAAACATGATAAATGAGCTTAAAGATGCTGGCCATGTCTTGACAGATGAGCAGCAAGTGCAAGCAGTGATTCGTTCCTTGCCTCAGAGTTGGGAGCATATGAAGGTGCACCTGACTCATAATGAAAATATCAAAACCTTTGAGGATGCAATGCGTCATCTTGAGCTAGAAGAGGACCGCCTGTTGGCGGCTAAGCCGGATGCTGAACTCTATCATGCTAGTTCTAGCTCAAATGGAGCTTCGGGCTCCAAGCGCAAGCGCCCTAACTGGTTTAATAAAGGGAAAGGCAAGGAAGCAGGTCCTTCAGGGAAGAAACCCAAGTTTAACCAACATGAAAGAGGAAAGCGTCCTCGCATGAAAAAGCTTACAAGGGTGAAATGCTACAACTGTGACAAGAAGGGTCACTATGCTCGCGACTGTCGTGAGCCAAAGAAGGTATGCACCCCTTGTATTTTTCAGAACTTAGCTTTTGTGTCGATTTCTGTATTCTTAACTGAATCTAATCCTTTGTGGACTGTGGATTCAGGAGCGACAGACCATGTAGCGAAAGATAGAGGATCCTTCGTGGAATTCCGACAAGTACCAACTAGAACTAAGTGGATCTATATGGGAAACAACTCTAGAGCTAAAGTGAAAGGAATTGGCACATGCCAACTGAATATGCGTGGTGGACGCACTTTGTTCCTTCATGATGTGTTGTATGCTCCGGAGATTCGTCGGAATTTAGTATCTGTTTTAGTGTTGGTTAAATTAGGTTTTAATATGAACTTCTATGATAGAGGTGTGGATTTGTTTTTGAATACAAAATACTATGGTTGTGGTTATTTTTTGGATGGTTTCATTGTATTGGATATTGATTATGTTAATGCAAATGTTTGTTATTCCCTTCTCACGTCTCCCAATACATATGATAATGATGTGAACGTATGGCATGCTAGACTTGGTCACATTGGCCAACAACGTATGAATAGACTAGCCAAAGAGGGCTTGTTGGGCAACATTAAAAAAGTCGATTTGCCCATATGTAAGCATTGCCTGGAGGGGAAAACAACAAGGAAACCATTTGGAAAAGGTAAAAGAGCTGAATTCCCTCTACATTTAATCCATTCTGATGTCTGTGGTCCAATGAATTTGAGAGGAAGGCATGGGGCTGTTTATTTCATCACTTTTATAGATGATTATACTCGATTCAGATATGTCTATTTGATTTCTCACAAATCTGAAGCAATAAGTTGTTTCAAAAGGTTTATGAACCTGGTAGAGAATCAATTAGACAAGAAAATAAAAGCATTGAGATCTGATCGAGGTCGAGAATATTTATCTGATGAGTTCAGAAAATTATGTGATGAAAAAGGAATAGAAAGACAATTATCTATTCCTTATACTCCTCAACAAAATGGTGTTGCGGAGAGAAGAAACAGAACCCTACTGGAAATGGTTAGGTCCATGATGGCGCATGCTAACTTACCTATCACCTTTTGGAGTGATGCGTTGTTAACTGCTGCCTATATACTTAACCGAGTGCCTTCCAAATCAGTTACTTCCACTCCATATGAGTTATGGACAGGTAGAAAACCGGACTTAAGTTTTCTTAAGCCATGGGGTTGTGCTGCCTATACACATGAGTCCTCTCACAAGTTTGGGAAATTGGGTCCCAGAGGAAAGAAGAGTATTTTCATAAGATACTCGGAACACTCAAAAGGGTATGTGTTCATAGGTGAGCAGGAAAGTGGGAGTATAACTGAATTTGAATCACGGGATGTCACATTCTTAGAGGATGAATTTCCTAAGAAGGGCGAAATAGGGGAAGACAACTCCCTATTTGAAACCTCGGATCAAGATAATGACCTTGGTGGAGTTCGTCCAAGTGGGAGTAATATGAGAAGTGATGAATTGAATTCAACTCATTCCCAATTGCAACCACATAATGAGACGACATCATCATTATCTAATCCTAGTGGGAGCATAATGGGGAATGATGTGCAAAGTGTACAAACTCCCATACGGCGAACAAGTCGCCAAAGTATTCCCCGTCGACGTTTTGACATTGAAGGGGAAACTTTTATGATTGCTCCACAAGATGAGGATGAGCCAAGAAATATTAATGAGGCTCTGAATTGCCCTAGTAAGGAAAAATGGATTCATGCAATGGAAGAGGAAATTGAGTCAATGAAATCAAACCAAGTCTGGGAACTGGTTGATCTTCCAAAAGGACGCAGAGCTATTGGGAACAAGTGGGTTCTCAAAATAAAGCGAAAGGCTGATGGCTCGATAGAAAGGCATAAGGCTCGCCTTGTTGCGAAGGGGTATAATCAACAGGAAGGAATTGATTATGAAGATACGTTTTCTCCTGTAGTGAGATTTACCTCGATTCGCATTATTCTGGCAATAGTATCTAGTATGGATCTTGAGTTACATCAGATGGATGTAAAGACTGCTTTCCTCAATGGAGAATTAGAGGAAGAAATATACATGGAACAACCTACTGGTTTCATAGTGAAAGGCCAAGAAGAAAAGGTATGTCGACTTTTGAGATCGATATACGGCCTTAAGCAGTCATCAAGACAATGGTATATACGTTTTCACAATGCCATAATGGCATATGATTTTACAATGATTAATGAGGATCATTGCGTATATATCAAAAGATCCAAGGATCAATTTGTGATCATATCATTATATGTTGATGACATACTGATTGCCGGAAGCAATATGGAGTTTGTTCATACTATCAAGAGTTGGTTATCTTCCAACTTTGAGATGAAGGATATGGGTGAGGCTGCATACATTCTTGGAGTTAAGATTTCAAGAGATCGTTCGAAGAGATCGTTGTCTCTTTCGCAAGAAACATATATAAATAAAGTTCTTGAACGATTTCGTATGCAATATTGTAAACCCATAGACACTCCTATTGCAAAAGGTGAAGGATTGAGCTATAGACTGTGTCCGATGACTCCACAAGAAAAGGAACATATGAAACATGTTCCTTATGCTAGTGCAGTTGGGAGCTTGATGTACGCTATGATGTGTACAAGACCCGACATATGTTTTGCAGTTGGAATGGTGAGTAGATACCAATCCAATCCAGGTCCAGCACATTGGAAAGCCGTAAAGAGAATACTGAGGTATCTGAAGGGAACTGCTGATTTCAAGTTGAGTTACCAAGGAAAGGATCTGCGACTCGAAGATTATTCTGATGCTGATTGGGGAGGAGATTTAGATGAAAGGAAATCTACCTCTGGTTTTGTTTTCTTACTGAACAATGGCGCCATATCATGGAGCAGTAAGAAGCAAACGTGTATAGCCTTATCCACGATGGAAGCTGAGTTCGTGGCATTATCAGCAGCGGTGCAAGAAGGAGTTTGGCTTAAGAGATTTTTGGATCATTTAGGTGTTATTGAGAAAGCTGCACATCCGTTGTTGGTTAACTGTGATAGCCAAGCAGCTATAGCGTACACTAAAGATCCAAAATATCATGGCAAGACCAAACATATAGATACCAAGTATAACTTTGTAAAAGATATGGTTGCACGAAATGATGTGAACTTGCAGTACATATCTACGCATAGAATGGTAGCAGATCCTATGACAAAGCCAATACCTAGAAATGTGTTTTGTGGTCATGTAAAATCTCTAGGATTGCGTAGAGTCTGATGTACTGGATTGTATTTTCCCTGAGTTGTTCACATGTATGAACTAGTGTTGTTTTATTATTAATGCCTATGAATCTTTTGTTTGATCTTTATGCATCTTAATGCTTAGTGCATTATATTATGTTGAGAAAGTATGTCAGACAGATAAGAGATTAGCACACTCACACGGGTGATCACCTCTATTTACTATGTGATAGATAGAGATGAGACTGTTTTTTTAAGCTTATTATCTAGGTGATAATCGAGAGCTCAAGCTTAAAATAAATATGTCGCCTTAACTGAGTGTTAAGATGAGGACATAATGCTTACGATGTCCGAAAGTAAAATAACCCACACATTTTACTTTATCTGTCTAAGATGCCAGATGTGAGTTCTGATGAATTTTGTGAATGAGTAAATACGTGAACTCAAGTTAGACATTAGGTATGTCTGAACTATCATCTGTACGGTATTGATTGTGTAGACATACGCTCCATGGGAAATGAGTTAATACCGTAATACGTATTTCATACTACGTATGCATGAGACGACCTATAAGAGTGGCAAAAGTTATAATCTCAACTTTTATGACGTGTGAGACTCTTGAGAAATAGAGTTCTTCATTTTTTAGTGCCCTCATGACTCTTACTTATTCTCAAGATTTCTATTTAGTGTTTGCTATCTTAGAATGTTGCCAATGGTCATGAGATGATTCGATCTAATGGGACATTTCTAGAAAAGCAAGTTGAACTGAAATTGAGAGTTTGAAGGAAAGAGGAAGATCGGATTTGTAGAATCACATTGTGGTTTTGTATTCACAGGTCGACCAATTATGACTGTCTTTGGGATAATCATAATTGTGAATACAATATATATATATATATATATATATCATTGTTTAAATGAGATTAAGAGAGATATAAATGTGATCGATCGATCTAGGGTACTGCATACTAAATTTACTCGGAATGTGACACCCATTATGAGCTGCTATATATTCCTAACAGATGTATGGCAACGAGCTCTCCAAGTATGCTGGTCGCACGGACTATTCACCAGTATAAATGTTGCAGTGAGGAAAAAGAGGATTCTGTTCGGGCCACCATGTCAAGTGGGAGTTGATGTATTTTTCAATTGATAGGCCTCAGTAGAGCCTGTCCGCCCATGTTGGTTTTGGCCCACCATGTGCGAGTGGGAGATGATGGTTTTATTGGGCTTGAGTTAGCCCATTAGGGCCCGGCCCGTGAGTTGAGGGCCCATGGAGGAAAAGGTGCAAAGTGAAAGGTTGTATCTTTTGGAAGAGGTGTTACGTTTGAGGAGTCGCGTCGTTTGGAGGAGACACTTCGAGGGAAAATATAAAAGGAAAAGGAACGTAATTTTTTGGGCATACGCAAGTTGTTTCCTTTTCTACTCTCACTCTCCTAAAAAAACGAACGTAATAATATTCCTTGAAGAATAACGTCGCTTGCACATTGCTTCCCTCCCTAAGCGAAGATCAAGAATTCCTCTTTTGAAGAACAGTATCCGGTTTCCTCCTCGATTCGCAACGTCGGTGTTTAGTCTGTGGATACAAGGTACGCTCGATTCTGTGGCGTGCTTTTGATCGGTGATTCATGACTGTTTTGTTTTTGGGTTCGCTTCCACTTCGTCCTTTTAGGGGGATCGATTTAGTGTCGAAAACCTTTTATGGGAATCGTTTTTTACCTAACAGGCCGCAAATGGGACTGATTGCAGCCGTTGTTTCAATCACCATCATCTTGGCCTCGATGATGTGCGTTCTGTAAGTGTTCTCCTCTGTTCGGCTTATTTTCCGACGCTTGTTTCATGGGTTCCTGTTTCGAAGTCTCCTTGACGGCTTAAACTCAGATTCATGATAATTGGCAGGGTCCTGAGACAACTGACGAGAATGAAGAAAAGCCGGAGGAGCCCAGAGGCAATGCTGAGCATAGAAGATACACCGCCAGAATATAAGTACGATGTGTTCTTGAGTTTCAAGGGATCAGACACACGCAACAACTTCACCGATTGCCTTTACCATAGATTGAGACTCGCTGGAGTCCATATCTTCCTAGACAACGAAGAACTCGGAGTCGGCAAAGAAATTGGTGGTGAGCTTTTGAAAGCGCTCAACAAGTCTCGGATCTACATAACTATTTTCTCACAGAACTACGCTATTAGTTCATGGTGTCTCCGTGAGATTGTGCACATGAACAAATATACCTCAAAATCAGATGGGAAGAAAGAGATACTCCCCATCTTTTTTGACGTGGACCTGACAACATTAAGCTTAAAACTGAATTGTACAAGAAGGCTATACCCAAGCACAAGAAGAAGTTCGACTCTGATGCATTGAGGTGGTGGGAGGATGTTCTTGTAAAGGTTGCACATCTAAAGAGATGGGAACTTAAAGGACAACGGTAATTTTCCTCAACCTCTTGTTTATCATTCATAAGTGCAATAGTTACACTACTCGATTGGAGAAACTTTGTCATTCTCAAATTCAAGAAGTGAAGACATTTTTTGCATTAGAAGTTATGACAGCCAGAGCCGATAGAAATGATATCAGATTCGGCTACCAACGAAAGGTTTAGATTGATTGGGTAAATTTTCCAAATTATAAGTGCGCCACATAATCTTTTGTCCATAAACATACTGATAAGTTTCATTTCTTCATCTTGTGCTATTTTAACAAAATCCTATATCTTCAACTTAAATTCATGAAATTCCTTTTATTCATGATTCTAGGCACGATTCTAAATTTCTTCATTCTTACCGAACTGCTTGCAGAATCAAATCTTGTTCCACAAGATCCTATATCAGCTATACATCCACCTTGCATTTATGCCGGAGACGTCGCTAGTGCTATGGGCTTTGGCTTATGTAGATAAAAAATGATGAATGGGATTGTGGCCCACTGGCCCTCCGTCTTTCAGAGAGGCTAAGCCTTCTAAATTGGGCATAGCAGGAAACCCACGTAGAAGTCAACTATTGCATTCACCTTCAAACAATGGAAGACTGAGTCTTAAGCGTGGGAGATGGTAAACGAAACTTATATATATTCATTCGTAGAGAGTGAGAGATTTAGAATATTCGATTATGCGCGGGAGATGGTAAACGAAACTTATGTATTAATCGAATATTCTAAATCTCTCACTATCTACGAATGAAATTGACCTCTAACTGAAAACTCTCTCCCGGATTAGCATCGCCTCTTAAGACCAGAGTGATCCGATCCCACTTTGAATCTTCTCTTGAATATTTTCTCCACTTCAAGTGACGCTTCGGTTCCCGTGGAGAAGTTCATGAGGGTTTCCACTATGGGTTGCACCTCCGCCTGAGCTGCTGAAGACGCCTTGATCGACCGGGCGAAACCGTCAGACCAGCCTCCCAAAGCTATCGCGGCGAACTCTCGACACCGCACCTTCGTTCGTTCCAGCCAGGTAAGCTCCATCAATGTTTATTTTCAATTCCACAACCCCCGATGAGGTAAGATTTGCCTTCTGAATAGTTTATCCTTGGGAGCGAGGGCATCTTGGCAAGCGCTCCATATAAAAAATTTTCTTTTGGGGTAGGTGTGGGATTGCCATATTTTCTTCCACGGTCATTTTGGGGTCTGATAAGATTCTCGTTCAAAACAATATAGCGAACAATTCTTAACATTCGAATACTGTCAGGAATTGAAGGCAAGCAAGAAACGAATGTTGAAGAGAAGAAGAACAAGTGGAAGATTTTCTTGTATTCAATGTATTGAAATGTACATGACTTCTCTGTTTATAATAAAAAGTGTATATACAAAGAAAGGCAATGTAATATTCTACAAATCAATCTAATATCTAATTGATTTTCTATAATCAGAATATGTATCAATCAAGTTCTCGATATATCACAAGAATAATTTGCATATCTTCCAACACTCTCCCTCAAGCTGGTGGCTTGTAGATGTCCAAGACACCTAGCTTGCTCAGTAGATATGCATGTTGTTTTTGACATAGGGCTTTGGTAAATACATCTGCAGGTTGTTCAGTAGTTCCAATCCCTCTTGTCTCGACTGTCCCTTCTTGAATCTTCTCTCGAGTGAAATGACAATCCACTTCTATGTGCTTGGTCCTTTCGTGCATTAAGGGATTCGCTGCAAGTTTCAAGGCTGATTCATTGTCACAGAATAATCTCGTCGGCCCCTTTAGCTGTATTCCAAGATCACCAAGTAAACCTCGTATCCACATAATTTCACACGTGGTCTTTGCCATAGCCCGATATTCTGCTTCAGCTGAGGATAGAGAAACCGTCGCTTGCTTCTTGGTTTTCCATGAAAGAAGAGAATCTCCCAACTTAATGCAAAACCCAGTTATAGATCTTCGACTCATAGGACATGTTGCATAGTCTGCATCGCAATATGCTGTCATTTCCATGTTGCATCTTCTAGACAGAAGTATCTCGAGTCCTGGACATCCCTTCAAATACTTCACCACTTTTAGAGCGGCATTCATATGAGATTCCTTTGTTTGTGCATAAATTGACTAAGATTTTGCACTGCATATGATATATCCGGTCTGGTCATAGTCAGATAAATAAGTTTTCCAACAAGCTTTTGATAACTTGTCGGATCCTGTAATATGGGATCATCCCAAGAACTTCCTTCAGTGTGATCCGCTGTAGTTAACCTGATATTCTGCTCGATTGGGATGACATATGGCCTGCATCCTGATAAACTGGCCTCTGATATAATTTCCAACACAAACTTCCTCTGACTGAGTGAAATTTCTTGATGAGATCGAGCGATCTCAATCCCAAGAAAATATTTTGGCGCTCCCAGATCTTTTATATGAAATGTAGTGTGCAAATATTTCTTCAGGCTCTTTATTGCAACTTCATCATTTCCCATAATAAGAATATCATCTACATATATCATCAAGTAAATAGATGACGTACCTCTAGTCCACGTAAACAAAGCATAATCATACTTGGATTGTTTGAAGTTTGCACTGGTAAGAGCATTAGCAAATTTAGCATACCACTTTCGGGAAGCTTGTTTCAACCCATAAAGGGATTTGCGGAGACGACATACTCTATTCTCCCCCTGTCTCCGTAATCCCTGAGGAATATCCATGTAAATTTCTTCATCTAGATCACCATGAAGAAAGGCGTTATGAACGTCCATTTGGTGCAACGGCCAATCATGGATGGCTGCAACTGACAAGAATGAGCGGACGGTGACATCTTTAGCAACAGGGGAGAAAGTTTCGTGATAGTCGAAACCTTCTCGTTGCGTATATCCCTTCGCCACTAATCGACCTTTGTATCGTTTGATTGATCCATCAGCTCTATACTTAACTTTATAGACCCATTTACACCCTATGGACTTCCTGTTTGTTGGCAAGGGAACTATCTCCCAAGTGTGGTTATCAGTTAAGGCCTGTAATTTTGCTTCCATGGCCTTTTGCCAACGTGGGTCATTGCATGCCTCATCATAACTAGATGGTTCTTTCTCATCTGATATACGACTAATGCAACATCTATGCTCCGACGAAAGTTTGTCAAAGGAGACATAAGAAGATATTGGATAGTGAATACCTGGTCCGTTAAGTAAGGCACAGACATAGTCCTTTGTCCATGTGGGCGGTTTCGTAGCTCGCCCCGAATGTCGTGGGTGATCCATTGGTGGTGGAGGTGGAGAAAGTTCCGTTGTTGTGTGATTGCCAGAATCATCTTCAACGTTCATTGGAATAACAGGGTCATTGGCCAATGTTGCTGGCGTGGTTGATTGATCAATGGAAGAAGATGGAATATCTTGGCCTGGTGATACTACAAGAAAATATTCAGGGGATACATTCTCCTCAATGGAGGAGCGATGAGGACTGGTGGAGACATCCAAATCCTCTGGAGATTCACGAAATGGGAAGATAGTTTCGTGAAAAATGATATCCCTGCTTACAAAAAATTCTCCTGTAGATGGATCTAGGACATAATAACCCTTCTGGAGGGTAGGATAACCCATGAAAATACACTTCCTGGCATGTGGACTCATTTTGTCTCGAGGCCCCACAGTTGCAGTATAGCAAAGACAACCGAAAACTCGTAGATGATCTATTGCTGGTTTTTTTTCATAAAGTAATTCGAAGGGTGATTTACCAGCTAATATTCGAGTAGGCATACGGTTGATGAGATAGGCTGCAGTGAGGACACAATCTCCCCAATATATTGCCGGAATAGATCCTTGAAACTTCAAAGCTCGGGCAACCTCCAGCAAATGACGATGTTTGCGTTCTACCACTCCATTATGTTGTGGAGTATAAATACAGGAGCTTTCATGTAAAATGCCATGAAGCGAGAAAAGTGATCTGCAATTGTGACTAAAAAATTCCTTCCCATTGTCAGTTCGTATTCGCTGGATCGACTTCCCAAACTGATTTTTAGTCAGGGTGATGAACGTTTTCAATTGAGATGGAACCTGTGCCTTTGATTGCATCAAGAACACCCATGTGGCCCGGGAGTGATCATCCACAATTGTTAGAAAATATCGGGAACTATCACGATGTGGTGTGTGATATGGTCCCCAGACATCCACATGAATTAAAGAAAAGATAGTGGTGGAACGCGTTGTATGCAAAGGGAAAGATGTGCGAGACTGTTTTGCAAGTGGACAAATAGGACATTTAGAATAAGGAAAGAAAATACTATGTCCCATTCTCGAATGTAAAAGAAAGTCTTTATCATTGGCAATGGCGTTACACAATGACAATTTATTGAAACGAATTGAATTCAAATCTAGATGACTTGGAATACTGGTCCAGAAATATAAACCTTCAGAAAGACTACCCAAGCCCATCAGTTTCCCAGTCGAAAGGGCCTGAAAAAAACATGTGTCAGCATTGAAGAGAATTTGACAGGAATTTTCCTTGCAGACTTTGGATACGGAAATGAGATTGAATTGAAATTGTGGGACATAAAGGACATTTTTCAGGATGATTTGAGGACTAAGTTGAACAGTCCCTGTCAATGTGACATGAGTAATATTCCCATTTGGAAGCTACACAGAAATAGGCGTGGCCAATTGCCTATGCATTTTTGAAAAAAACTTTATATCACAAATGATATGATCACTAGCTCCAGAGTCAACTATCCATGCCTTTTTTGAAATTGAATTAATCAGGCAATGAGATATACCTGAAAAACTTGCTCCCTTATTTCCAATATCTGTTTTCTGCAATGCCTGCATCAATTGCTGATATTGCCCATAAGTAATTGGTCGTTCAGTGCTTGATCCAGTAGGTCCAGTTACCTGGTAAGCTGCAGAATATTCTTTCTTTTTGCCTTTTTCTCCTGGCTTTCCATGTAATTTCCAGCAATTATCTATGGTATGATGTGGACGTTTGCAATGCTCACAGTATAATTTACCTCGCCCCTTGGAATTTTGACCAAAATTCCTAATTGATGCGGAATAAATCTAGCCGTCAGATGATTTGATCGTGGAATAATCTCCACCGTCCGATGCAGCGTATGGATCAACTCCTTGCGGACCGTCAGATCTCCACGTGAAATCAAGACCGTCAGATCTCCGCGAGTAATCGAGACCGTCGGATCTTCGCGTGAAATCGAGACCGTCGGATCTTCGCGAGAAATCCGAGCCGTCAGATCGCCGGATTGCATCTCCGCCGTTGGTTCCTTCCCTTTTAAAGGCTCTTTCTCCATTTGCGAACCCTAGCCCCTCACGAATTTCTCTCTCGCGGGCTAGGGTTCTTGCCCCCGATTCTCGTCCGTGGCGTTCTCCGCGAAGGGCGAGAGCAACAGACTCGCTCCCTCGTGTCGTCTCCGGTGCTGTGAGCCGTTGGCTCTCTTCTTGGACGGCCAACTGGAAAATCCGGCTGAGAGGCGACATGGGGTCCATCGCTAGGATCTGCAAACGAAAGGTTAGGTACATTTCGTTCAATATCAAAAGAAATCGAGTGGATTTCTCCCTCTCCTTCATGGATCTGTACTGCCTGAGGGTTTCTGGGGTTCCCTCGAGTTTCTCTTCTGTAGCCTCGAGCTCGTTCCAGAGCGATGACAGTTTATTGTATACTGTTGTGACGGATAGATTCCCTTCCTTGAGATCCGTGAGTTCCTGCATGAGACAAAAAAATTTTGCTCTATCGAGCTTCCCATACATTTCTTTTATGTTGTCCCACATGGTTTTTGAATCTTCTGTCGGTGGGAGGCCTGCTGCGACGTCTGGTGAGACGCAGTTGCTGATCCATGTGCAATCAGGTGATTGCACTTTCGCCAGTGCCTTGCCAGCCTCTCATCCGATGGAATGGGTATCGTTCCGTCAAGAAAACCGTCTTTATCTTTGGTCACCAGGGCTCGCCGGAAGTCTTGCGACCATTTGTTGTATTTTTCTAGCCCGGTTAGTTGCAGGCTGATCAGTCGCAACTCTGAACCGTCGGCAATTGATACGTGCAAGGGATCGCCTGGCTCCGGTCGGCTGGTGATGGCCGCAATTGGAAACGGTAAGAATCCGGGTGACGGGTTCGGGTAGGGATTCGTCCCTGTACCCGACCCATTGAATCCGATCCCAAGACCCGCATTGAAAAATCCCGGATGAGGGTTTGTTCCCGAACCCGCTTCTCCAGACTCGTTTGTTCGTTCTGCCTCGGCGGCTGAGTTTGCCCCGCTTGCGGCTGGTAGACTCCTGTCAGGTTGAACGTTGCTTTGGTAACTCGTTACCCCCGGCAATGATGGATTTGGGCCTTGCCCGACGTACCATGGATAAGGTACCCATTGGTAAGAATGGCCCGGAATGGGCTGCCCCATATTCGCCTGAGCCGGTAATATCTGCCATTGAGTCTAGATTGGTTGCTGGGTTGTGGAAATTGTAGGTATTGCAGGGGCATTGTGACCTTGTGTCTCTTATGTTGGCGTGGCTTCGCCTGTGGGAGGAGGGGCAGATGTTCCAGAGAGCAGATTCTCTGGATTCATGGTAAAATTATGTTTCTTCTTCCTTCAGAATTTGATTCTTTCGTTAATCAAGACTTTGATCTGTCTTGCAGCTTCGAAAGCAATCAATTGTGGAAGATGGAGCTTAAAGCCTTGGCTCTGATACCATGTCAGGAATTGAAGGCAAGCAAGAAACGAATGTTGAAGAGAAGAAGAACAAGTGGAAGATTTTCTTGTATTCAATGTATTGAAATGTACATGACTTCTCTGTTTATAATACAAAGTGTATATACAAAGAAAGGCAATGTAATATTCTACAAATCAATCTAATATCTAATTGATTTTCTATAATCAGAATATGTATCAATCAAGTTCTCGATATATCACAAGAATAATTTGCATATCTTCCAACAAATACCATTGTCAATCCCAGCTGGGTGATATTTCGGTGCTTGCGCTCAGCAATGATAGCAAGTTTATGAAATTTTGGTCGAAAATTCTGTTTTGTTTCCATGATATTTCCAACCACAAAAATAAATTTGAGTTGTGCTTTTCAACCCCGATGCTTCGACCAGCAGCAGGGTGGTCTGTGGAACTTTTTCACTTTAGTGGTTTGCATACTTTACTGTCTAACCTCTCTCTCACGGAAATTCACCTTCATCCTCTCTGCGATCTTGGTATTTTCTCCGTATTGTGACCAATCGCAAAGCCAAAAATCGCCTGTCCTTGAGAAGCATTAGTCGATCTTCTTTCACTAAATCCTGTTGCTATTATCTCTTTTTACACACTTTGGTTCAAATGTTGGTGAGCGCAGTAGAAGATCTGCTGCAAATTGGACACCACCAAGATCTGCGTAATCGCACGGCGTTAGGGGTTCAAACGCTGGTCCTTTCGGGATTTGTTTGTGATGACTGCTCTGCGCAGGGTCGGCCGCGGGTGGGAGTGATTGCAGCCTTTGCTTTAATTGCCATCATGTTGGCCTTGACGTTGTGCGGATTGTAAGTGGTCTGTTTTCAGCTTATTTTCTAACACCTGTTTGATGGATTCCTGTTTTGAAGTCTCCTTAAAGGCTTAAACTCGGGTTCAGGATAAGTGGCAGGGTCCTGAGACGACCGACAAGAATGAAGAGAAGCCGAAAGAACTCAGAGGCAATCCGGAGCGTGGAAGATGTGTCGCCAGGATATGAGTACTGTTGCGATAGGGCGAGCGATCGAACAATAATATAGATGGAAGAAGAAAAAATAAATCGAACACCAGATTTACGTGGTTCAGTCGTAAAGACCTACGTCCACGGGGAGAGCAGCAGCGGATTTCACTATAGATCAAGCGATACAAGGAGATTACACACTCAAGTCACTCAAACACTCTTTCGGTGTTTCCCAAACCCCAATTACAACCAATAACTCACACAGTGTTTAGCCCCGAAAATTCCTCGAAAATAATCTCTCAATCTCACGAAGGAATTACACGCAAATCTTACCTCAAGATTTAATCGGCTACAAACACTAAACTTCTTGGATGTAATTCACGAGTAAGAATGACAAAGAAAATCCCTCACAAGCACTCGACAACTTGACGGCGCTTCAAGACCAACTCTTCATGATCAACGGCGGAACACCAAGCACTCACGCGGCGCTTCAAGACAATTTGTGATCCACACCTACCACCCACGGCCACAAGTCTATATATAAGTAAAACCCTTATTCTTTTGCCAACTTCTAATAGGATTCTGATTCCTATCTAAAACGATTTTATCCAAAACATATCTCTATATATTTTAAACAAAATCCAAATCCAAGTCAAAGTTGAACTTTCCTATTTCAGTGGCCGAATTCTCCAATGCAGATTCAAACTTTGGGAAGTTGATCTTCGGATATTCTTTGCTCAATTTCGAACGTCCGCAACATATCCAATTTGGAATATTCTGAATTTCACATTGGATTCAAACTCGAGACATATTTTAACAATCTCCACCTTGGCTTGACGTTTGAGCCAAGTTGCAATCGCTTCGCAAAAATTCAAACTCTGCTGCTACTTTCCCATAGCCCCCAATGGGCTCAACCACCACAGATATTATCCAAGTCCAAGCCTCGCTTGAACTTCACCATAACCGAGGACCTCATCAGAATACCAACTCCACATGCACCTTTAACTGCTCCGCAAGGATTTTCTGACATAACCTCCTCAACCGCAGATAAAGTAAAACCATTATTGCATCCATATCTGTCAGGAGATCGAATACGTACCTTGTCAATATCAGCAGTTACAGCAACCATTGGCTCTATAGGCTCCACCTCGCTATGAGCACCATCTGTGTCAATTACTTTGCTAGTACCTGTATTCGCTACCTCAGGAGTTTCTGGTCGCAACTCCACCTCAAGCTGAACACCGTTCAGATCTGTCTGAACACTGCTATAATCACTCCTAGCCAAAAGTACTGGAGACTCATCAAGGGTAACTTTTCTGCTGTCAACAGGTGAATTTATATCCGGGCACCACAACTGATTGCCCCACTCACCTTGTGCATAGCCATGGAATATGCACCTTGCCCTCCAATCAAGCTTACCATCACTCACTTGAAAATAACACGGGCAACCAAACATTCTAAGAATAGAATAATCAGCAACGTTACCTGACAACACTTCTTTAGGAGTCCGATATTCAATCGCAGTCGATGGGGATCTATTCACCAAGTAGCTTACCGTACTTAGCACATCAGCTAGAATTCTCCTAGCAATACCAGCACTAGAGATAATTTTACGAGCCATCTCTAGTAATGTTCTGCTTGTCAATTTTGCAAATTGTTGTGATTTATTGGCACTAGTGCGGTGTTTCACTATGCCTTCTTTCATGCAAAATTTATTTGCCAGCTCCAAGCAGAACTTCATGCTATTGTCAGTCCGCACATGCTTGATCGACTTACCAGTCTCCATCTCGATCAAAGCTCTTGACTGCGTGATCCTGACATTAGCATCAAACTTGTGCCTTGGCACAAACACCCAGGTCTTCCTCGAGCAGTCAAAAGACTCTCGAACAGATGCATCCGACGTCTCAGTAGCGAAATTTGTCACTGTCTTACCTTGAAGTTTATACAGGCCTCCGTGCTTGATTCCTTTCATTATTACCAGGGCACCTCGAATAACCTTCAAAACTCCACCTTTTGAAGAATACCTGCAACCAGCTGAATCTAGGGCACCCAAGGAAATTAAGTTCTTTTTCAATTCTGGAACATGCCTTACTCCAGTCAATGTCCTCACAATACCATCATGCATTCTGATTTTAACATCACCAACACCCACAACATCGCACTCAGCGTTGTTCCCTAACTGGACTTTATCACTACCCGTGCACTGATAAGTGATAAACCAATTTTTATTTGGTGTGACATGAAAAGAACAACCAGAATCCAAAATCCATCCATCAAGCGATGAATCATTAGTGACAGACAAGACATAATCGGCACTATCTGCTACAGCTACAACATTATCTGCAGAATCAACCATAACTCCTTTACCCTTCTCATTCTTCAGCTTAATGCAATCCCTTCTAAGATGTCCCCTCTTGCCACAGCTCCAACAGACAACATTAGCAGTTCTAGACTGACTACGCCTGTTTATATTAGTACTACTATTACCCACACGTGTTATAGATCTTCCTCTATTTTCACCTACTAAAGCAGCAGATACATGTTCGCCAGATTCTCTTCTACGAATATCCTCGCTCAGAATTAAATCTCGAACCCCATCAAACGTCAAACTTGTTGACCCAGAGGAATTACTAACAGCAGTAACAGTAGTATTCCAACTATTAGGCAATGAGGATAACAGAATCAAAGCACATACCTCATCTTCAAAATCAATCTCAACTGAACTCAATTGACTAACAATCACATTGAATTCATTGATATGATTTGCAACTGACGCACCTTCGCTCATCTTCAAATTAAACAAACGTCGCATCAAATGGACCTTGTTGATCGCAGAGGGCTTCTCGTACATATCTGACAGGGCTTGCATTAGGTCAACAGTGGTCTTCTCCTTCAGGATGTTAAACGCGACATTACGAGCCAACGTCAGTCGAATAACACCCATAGCTCGTCTATCCAGCAAATCCCAATCAGCTTGCTTCATCGTCTCTGGCCTCTCCCCAGATAAGGGCAAGTGCAGTTTCATCTGATAAAGATAATCTTCAATCTGCATCTTCCAGAAACTAAAATCCTTCCCATCAAATCTGTCGATTCTCACTTTTACTTCTTCTGTCGTCATCGATTCGCTTCAACTCAGCCAAGCCTGGCTCTGATACCAATTGTTGCGATTAAGGGCGAGCGATCGAACAATAATATAGATGAAGAAGAAAATAAATCGAACACCAGATTTACGTGGTTCAGTCGTAAAGACCTACGTCCACGGGGAGAGCAGCAGCGAATTTCACTATAGATCAAGCGATACAAGGAGATTACACACTCAAGTCACTCAAACACTCTCTTGGTGTTTCCCAAACCCCAATTACAACCAATAACTCACACAGTGTTTAGCCCCGAAAATTCCTCGAAAATAATCTCTCAATCTCACGAAGGAATTACACGCAAATCTTACCTCAAGATTTAATCGGCTACAAACACTAAACTTCTTGGATGTAATTCACGAGTAAGAATGACAAAGAAAATCCCTCACAAGCACTCGACAACTTGACGGCGCTTCAAGACCAACTCTTCATGATCAACGGCGGAACACCAAGCACTCACGCGGCGCTTCAAGACAATTTGTGATCCACACCTACCACCCACGGCCACAAGTCTATATATAAGTAAAACCCTTATTCTTTTGCCAACTTCTAATAGGATTCTGATTCCTATCTAAAACGATTTTATCCAAAACATATCTCTATATATTTTAAACAAAATCCAAATCCAAGTCAAAGTTGAACTTTCCTATTTCAGTGGCCGAATTCTCCAATGCAGATTCAAACTTTGGGAAGTTGATCTTCGGATATTCTTTGCTCAATTTCGAACGTCCGCAACATATCCAATTTGGAATATTCTGAATTTCACATTGGATTCAAACTCGAGACATATTTTAACAAGTACGACGTGTTTTTGAGTTTTAGGGGACCAGACACATGCAGAAACTTCACCGATTGCCTTTACCATAGCTTGCGACGCAATGGCATCCGTGTCTTCCTAGACGACGAAGAACTCCGAGTTGGCAAAGAAATCGATGGAGAGCTTTTGAAAGTGCTTGACAAGTCACGAATCTACATTCCAATTTTCTCCAAGAATTACGCCACGAGTTCGTGGTGTCTTTGTGAGGTTGCGCACATGGTAGAATGCACCTCAATGTCAGATGGGAAGAAAGAGATACTCCCCATCTTCTTTGACGTGTACCCTAATGATGTTAAGCTCAAAACCAAGTTGTACAAAAAAGCCATACCCAAGCACAAGAAGAAGTTCAGCTCTAATGCGTTGAAGCAGTGGGAGGATGCTCTTGTCAAGGTTGCACATCTAAAGGGGTGGGAACTTCAAGGAAAGGGGTAAATTTCCTCAACCTTTTATTTATCATTAATAAGCGCAATAGTTACACTACTCGTTTGAAGAAACTGTCATCCCAAAATTCTAGAATTGAAGACATTTTTTGCATTAGAAGTTATGGCAGCTAGAGCCGACAGAAATGATATCAGATCCGGCAAACCAACCAAAGACAAAAATAAAAAATAGGACCAATGACAGAAGAAATGTACACTCAGCAGTGAGGACTCACTGGAGGAAAAGGAAAGAATAGGGCAAAAGAAGGATCCGCTTTGATCCAATTTATGAACAAATTCGGATGACTCTTACTTGAATGAACCACACCTGAATCTGGTCCGATTACCTGTCTGATAGGTCTAGGGAGAACTCACCAAATAAAATCTGTTCAGTTGTTTTTCGCCAAAAATAAAACTTGTTTACTTAGAAAACAATGAAACAGTTTCACCTATCATGGATCTGTCATGCTTCTTTCGATTTTGCTTGAGACCCCGAATTTATTTAGGTTTTATCTCAGATTCAACTATTATATGAACGCAATCCTATATATTTAGCTCAACAATACACAAACTTTGGAATTTATGTCACTGCATGTTAGTTAGTCGATCTAAGCATTATTAAATAAAAAATTACCTTACCAAGTTTTGCGAATCTTACTCTGTCCATTCCGTCAAGAATATCCCCTTCACATGCATCAACTCTTGCATTATCTTACTCATCTCAAATACATCAAATTAATTGACATTCCATGAAATATCAACGCACGCATCAACTGATTATAACACTTCTGTCATAGTAACCGAAATGGTTGAGTCATTTAACCATATGGTCCCTAGACACCTAGAGATCGTCATATCTGGAAGAAATTTGTACCCTTTTCTTTCATGTCATTGATGAAAACAAAATTTTCCCGCTTTGCTGCAGCTATGGAGAACTAATTGAATTGGTTGTTGGAGAGGTATCGTGTAAGCTCAATGCCAAAAATGTGGATGTCCCTGACTATTTGGTTGAAGATCATCGTCAAATAAAAGCCATAATAGAGAAGTTGGATGTTGACACTGATGGTGTCCGTTTCCTTGGTATTCATGGAACAAGTGGCATTGGTAAAATAGTACTTGCAAAGGTTGTGTTCAACAAAGTATCTTCTCACTTTGATGGTGTTTGTTTCCTCAACGATGTCCGAGAATCGTCGCAACATGGTCTTATAAGCGTGCAAAAAAAGTTATTAGCAAGTTTTGTGGGTCCTGAGAATGCTGACCATATCAAAGACATTGGAGATGGGATGAATCGGATCAAGAGAGTATGCCATACTAAAAAAGTCCTCATTGTTCTAGATGATCTAGACAAGCAAGAGCAACTCAAAAAACTAGCCGGAAAATTAGATTGGTTTGGTTCAGGCAGTAGGATCCTCTTCACCACTAGAAACTTAAAAGTCTTGAAGACTCAGGTGGAATCATCCAGTGAAGAGGTCCTAAATCAATCCAAAGGAATTTTGTCTTATGAAGTTCAAAAAATGGAATTTGGTCAAGTACTTAAGTTGCTTTGTAAGCATGCATTCGAAAGAGACTCTCCCCTAGAAGGATATGATCATCTTTCTTACCATGGCTCTACCCCGGAGCAACATTTTGATAAATGAGAGCTATGGGAAGATGTGTTGAAGCAGTTAGATGATGGTCCTTTTAAGCATGTCCGAGATGCATTAATGATAAGCTACGAAGGACTTGAGAATAAGCAAAAAGAAGTGTTTCTGGATATCGCTTGCTTTTTCACCAACGAGGACCAAACATATCCAGTTATCATGTGGGATGAGTGTAATTACCATCCTCACATTGCAATGAGCGTCCTCCAACAACGGTCCTTGATAAAAATTGGACACGACAATAAGTTTTGGATGCATGACCAAGTTCGAGATCTGGGAAAACACATCATACTTGAAGAATATCCTCGCAGATTTAGTAGGGTGTGGATTTATGAGACTGCTGTAAAACTTCTGGAGAGGAAAGAGGTAAATTGGAAGAGTGTGTCACATAATATGTCCTTTTTGAAGGAGAAATTTGTTGAATTTGTTCTTTTTACTATATAGTTAGCTTTGTTCAACTGTCCATTTGTCTTGTGAGTGAGATAGCTTTCTCTCAAACGTTCAAGTCAAAAGGTCTTGTAAATTGGTGGAGAGAGACTAGACAGATTGCCTAGTAGTAGTTAGTTTCATTTTCTAGATTCTGTAGAATAGAAAATAATATAAAGAATATTCTGAAATGACAACACGCCATTTCAATTGGAAGCTGAAAATTTTCTTTAATGGTGGTGATCGAAAAATATGTAAGTCTACTTGTCCGGAAAAGGAGTGCGCCATGATATGTTTCCTGTTGTAGAAATTGTTTATCAGTGTCCATATGCTTCCTTTCGACATAGCTCTGTAAGAATTTTAAGTGTTCTGCACTCAATTAATCTTGAGTCTCTATTGGCAGAAAAATGTAGATGTAAAGCACTAAGCCTAACTTCCGATGGTTGCAGCCGCAACATGGTACCTAAAGAATTAGCTGCTAAGCCTGACTTCCGATGGCAGAAAAATGTAGATGTAAAAGCACCAAGCCTGACTTTCGGTGGTTGCAGCCACAACATGGTACCTGACGAATTAGCTGCTTTGCCAAATCTAACGTTCTTTCGAGTTAAAGGCATTGATTTTTCTGGCAACTTCGAGAATGTTGTTTCAAAGCTATGTTGGCTTTCTTGGGAAGTGACACATAATGAATTTTATGAGGAGAATTTTCATTTTGCTAGCTTAGTCGTGCTAGACCTTTCAAGGAGAAATATCAAAGATGACTGGGGTGGATGGAGCCAATTCCAGGTATGCCTTTCTCTATTCATCATACTAAGACACCAAGAAGAGCATTGTATGGGTAGAGAATCCATGTTTTCTTTCTTTCTATTGTCACCAATTATTCATGCACTGTAAATATTACTGGGAACAGAAATTATTTCGCCGAAGTAACATCTCGCATCGATAACAACCGACTAGATGCATTAGAAAAAGAAGAGGAAGCTATAGAATCACATTATTTTTTATTAAATTGTACGTCTTATCGGATGACTTCCAAGTCATCTAGACTGAGTAAACCCATTTTGGATAAAAATTTCTTCTTCAATTATCCCATTTCTAACTTCTGTTTCCTCAACTTTGTCAATTGCTGACGTGGCGGTTGGCAACTGTTTCCTCACCAGGAGCAGGGGTGGTCAGAGGACCGTTTTCACTTGTTTGCAGACTTTATTGTCTATCCTAACAGGAGCAGGGGTGGTCAGAGGAGCGTTTTGACTTGTTTGCAGACTTTATTGTCTATCCTCTCTTTCGCGGAAATTCACCTTCATCCTCTCCGAGTTCTTGGTATTTTCTTCATATTGAGAGTGATCCAGAGCCCAAAATCGCCTGTCCTTGAGAAGCATTAGTCCATCTTCTTTCATTAAATCCTGTCGCAATTAGCTCTGTTTACACGCAGTGGAGGATCTGCCGCATATTGGACACCACCGAGATCTGCGTGATCGCACCAGTGTGGGGTTTCAAATGCCGGTGCTTTCGGGATTTGTTTGTGATTGCAGCTCTGAGCAGGATCGGCCGCAAATGGGACTGACTGCAGCCGTTGCTTTAATCACCATCATCTCGGCCTCGATGCTGTGCGTTCCGTAAGTGCTCTCTGTTCGGCTTTATTTTCCAAAGCTTGTTTGATGGGTTCCTGTTTTGAAGTCTCCTTAAAGGCTTGAACTCAGATTCAGGATAATTGGCAGGGTCCTGAGACAACTGACGCGAGTGAAGAAAAGCCAGAGGAGCTCAGAGGCAACGCTGAGCGAGGAAGATGTACCGTCAGGATACAAGTACGAGGTTTTCTTGAGTTTCAGGGGATCAGACACACGCAACGATTTCACCGATTGCCTTTACCGTGGATTGAGAAACGCTGGAGTCCATGTCTTCCTAGACAACGAAGAACTCCGAGTTGGCAAAGAAATCGGTGGTGAGCTTTTGAAAGCGCTCGACAAGTCTCAGATCTACATACCCATCTTCTCCTAGAACTATGCTACCAGTTCGTGGTGTCTCCGTGAGGTTGCGCACATGGTCGAATGCACCTCAAAATCAAATGGGAAGAAAGAGATACTCCCTATCTTCTATGACGTGTACCCAGATGATGTTAAGCTCAAAACCAAGTTATACCAAAAAGCCATACTGAGGCACAAGAAAAAATTCGGCTCCGATGCATTGAAGTGGTGGGAGGAGGCTCTTGTAAAGGTTGCACATCTAAAGGGGTGGAATCTTAAAGGGAAACGGTAAATTTCCTCGACCTTTTGGTTACCATTAATAAGCGCAATAGTTACACTCCTCATTTGAAGAAACTCTGCTATCCCAAAATTCAAGAATTGAAGAATTTTTTCATTTGAAATTTGCCCATACAAATTATCTTGGATCGGCAAAAGAACCAAAGGAAAAAAAAAATGACGATGAGAGAAGAAATGTACAATCGGCAGTGAGGACTCACTCAAGGAAAATGATTAAATAGGGCAAAAAAAGGATCCGCTTTGATCCAATTTATGAACAAATTCAGATGACTCTTACTTGAGTGAACTATACCGATCATGTTTCACTGTTTGCACTTAGAAAACAATGAAACAGTTTCACCGATCATGATTCTGTTCTGCTTCTTTTGATTTTGCTTGAGACCCCGAATTTATGTTGGTTTTATCTCAGATTCCACTCCTATACGAACACAATCCTGTAAATTTAGCTCAATAATACACTCACTTTGGATTTCGTGTCACTATATATTGGTTAGTCGATGCAAGCATTATGCAAAAAAATATTACCTTATCAAGTTTTGTGAATCTTACTTTGTCCATTCCATCAAGAATAATATCTCCTTCACATGTATCGGCTCTTGTGTTATCTTAAGCATCTGCAATACATCAAATTAAGCGACATTCCATGATATCTCAACACATGTATTAACTGAATCGAAATAGTTAACTTATTTTACCATATGGTCCCACATGACCCAGAGATTATCATATCTGGAAGAAATTTATATCGTTTTTTTTCATGTCATTGACGAAAACAAAAAATTTCCTATTTTGCTGTAGCCATGGAGAACTAATTGAATTGGTTGTTGGAGAGGTATTGTGTAAGCTTAATGCCAGAAACGTGGATGTGCCTGAATACTGGGTTGAAGATCATCGTCAAATAGAAGACATACTAGAAAAGTTGGAAGTTGACTCTTATGATGTACGTTTCCTTGGTATTCATGGAATAGGTGGCATTGGTAAAACAGTACTTGCAAAGGTTGTGTTCAACAAAATATCTTCTCACTTTGAAGGTGTTTGTTTCCTCAACGACGTTCGAGAATCATCGCGACATGGTCTTATAAACGTGCAGAAAAAGTTATTAGCAAGTTTTGTGGGTCCTGTGATTGATGATCTTATCAAAGACATTGGAGATGGGATGAAATGGATCAAGAGAGTATGTCATACTAAAAAAGTCCTCATTGTTCTAGATGATTTAGATAAGCAAGAGCAACTCAAAAAGCTAGCTGGAAAATCAGATTGGTTTGGTTTAGGCAGTAGGATCATCTTCACCACTAGGAACTTAGAGGTCTTGATAACTCAAGTGGAACCATCTGGTGAAGAGGTCCTAAATCAACCCAAAGGAATTTTGGCTTATGAAGCTCATGCAATGGAACACGGTCGAGCACTTCAATTGTTTTGTAAGCACGCATTTAGGAGAGACGCTCCCCTAGAAGGATATGATAATCTTACAGAGAAAATTGTTCGTAGAGTGGGTATGCTTCCTTTGGCAGTTGAGGTCATAGGTTCATTTCTTTATTGCCAAAACTTTGCCTTGGGGCAACATTTTGATAAACGAAAGCTATGGGAAGGTATGTTGAAGCAGTTAGATGATGGTCCTTTTAAGGATGTTCGAGATGCATTAATGATAAGTTATGAAGGATTAGAGAATAAGCAAAAAGAAGTATTTCTTGATATTGCTTGTCTTTTCACCAACGAGGACCAAACATATCCAGTTATCATGTGGGATGACTGTAATTACCATCCTCACCTTGCAATTGGAGTCCTCTGCCAATGGTCCTTAATAAAAATTGGACATGACAATAAGTTTTGGATGCATGACCAAGTTCGAGATCTGGGAAGGCACATCATGCGTGAAGAATATCCTCGCAAATTTAGTAGGGTGTGGATTTATAATGATGCTATAGAACTACTGCAGAGAAAAGAGGTAAATTGGAAGAGTATGTTTCTGTTTTGAAGGAGAAATTTGTTGAATTTATTCTTTTTTACTTTATAGTTGGCTTTATTGAACTTTCCATTTGTCTTGTGAGTGAGATAGCTCTCTCTCAAACATATGGGTCAAAAGGTCTTGTAAATTGTTGGAGAGAGACTAGACCGATTGCCTGATAGTTAGCTTCATTTTCTAGATTCTGTAGAATAGAAAATAGTTTTCTAGAAATTCTGAAACCGCATAGTGCTGTTTCGAATGGAAGCTGACAATTTTTGTTAATGGTGGTAAACGAAAACATGTAAGTCTACTTGTTGGGAATAGGCATGTGCCAGGGTAGGTTCCCTATTGCAGAAATTGTTTACCAATGTTCACATGCTTCATTTCTTTATAGTTCTGTAAGAGTGCTGAGTGTTGTGCTCTCAATTAATCTAGACTTCTCTATTGGCAGACAAATCAAGATGTAGAAGTACTAAGCCTGACTTCCGATGGCTACAGCCGGGATATTGTACCAGAAGAATTAGCTGCTCTACCAAATCTAAGGTTCCTTCAAGTTGAAGGCATCGAATTTATTGGCAACTTCGAGAATCTTGTTTTGAAGTTATGTTGGCTTTCTTGGGAAGTGATGCATAATAAATTTTGTGCGGAGAATATTCATTTCGTTGGCTTAGTTGTGCTAGACCTTTCACGGAGCAATATCGAAGACAATTGGGATGGATGGAACCAATTCCAGGTATGCCTTTTTCTATTCATCGTACCAAGAGACCAAGAAGAGCATTGTATGGATAGAGAATCCACATCTTCTTTCTATATTCACTGACCATTCATGTACTATATATATTGGTTTCACGCTTTTCTGAGCTCACATGAATTTGTGAACATAAATTATTTCGCAAAAGTAACACCTAGCATTGACAACAACCAGCTCAATGCATTTATTAAAAAAAAAAAGAGAGAGGAAGCTATAGAATGCCATCATTTTGATAAAATTGTATGTCTTATTGTATGACTTCCAAATCATCTTGACCAAGTCAACCCATTTATTGATAAATTTCTACTTGAATGTTCCCATTTCGAACTTCTATTTCTTCTGCTTTCTCTTTTTCCACTCTTTTTTCTACTTACATGTCAGCGATTGTGCTCATGATCTGATTCAATCTTTTACTATTTCTTCTTCATCAAATTGTGCTAGGTGCAATTACTACAAGATTTTGCTGAATTATTAAAAAAAGAGAGTAATTATGTTAACTTTCCCATTTAGATATGCGCCCCGGGATGATCGATGCGATTCATTCATTTTAATTCAATTTCTTTTCTGGCAGATGACAAAGAATTTGAAAGTTTTGGATTTAACGAGGTGCACGAAACTGATGAGGACACCCGACTTCTCTAACTTCGTGTCTTTGGAGTTGTTATTACTTTCTGGTTGTGTCAAGTTGATAACGATCGATGGCTCCGTCGGTAAGCTCGAGCTCCTGAAAACTTTGAATATCAAGGGATGTGTGTGTCTTGAGCAGCTGCCCGCTCTGCATTCTTCGACGCAAATTGTCAGGGACCGAAATACTGGACTCAAGAGGCAGATGACAGAGACTTTCATGACGCATATAATAGAGAATGAGGCTTCACTAGTAGACCTTCTTTGCAGAGTGGTGCAGAGTGGTAGGACTGCATTCTTCGACACAGAATGTCAAGGACCGAAATACTGGACTCAAGAGGCAGATGACAGAGACTTTCATGACGCAGATAACAGAGAATGAGGCTTCACTGGTAGACCTTCTTTGCAGAGTGGTGCAGAGTGGTAGGTGTGGCAGATAATAGAGAATGAGGTGTCACTGGTAGACGTTCTTTGCAGAGTGGTAGGTGTAATGTAGTGCATCCTGTAACACCATGGGTCTCCACTGTACACATATTAACACAACATATATTAACACATATTATTCGCTTTGGACACTAAGTCATCGCGGTTTTGTTCCTCTCAAGGCAAGATAATTGGCACATACAATTGAAAGACGCATTGGCTTATAAGGCAGCCCAAAACTCCCTTCCTAGGTAATGTGGGACAAGAGACACACGTCCGGGGACCAAGGCACAGATGCACCGTCATCCCTCCTCCCCGCGCACTACCACTTGGGCTGTCACACATCCAGCTCCTCCAGCCGGAGCCAAAAGGCAAAACAAAAGGAAGGGTGCTTCTAGAGGCACTTGACAATCTGAAATTTTGGTCAAAAATTACATTAGAAGTGGACCCTGAAATCAGTTATATAAGTTCCAAAGTCTATTGCTAGGTAGGAGAGCCAGATTCCAACCATCTCCCGGGCGTTCTTCATGGGAATTATTATGTATATTTGATTGTACAATGTGACATCTTCAGATGTCAATTTGGATTCATTAAAGAAAGGCTCTCTTTTGTGGCTAAATTTTAGAAGATGGGAAATATATACGAGAGGAATATTTCATCGACCACAGTGCAAATTATTATCCATTTTAGGACCCCCAAAAAAAAAGCGTCATGGACCACCTTTTTTTTTTTTTTGGTTATTTCGGATGAAAAGACATGTACTTCGTGCCATAGTAGTTATGTTATTATTTATTCCCCAAAATTCAATTTTTGCTGCGTTTCAATAATCAGTTGATGTTTTGTCCGATTCTTGTTTGAACTATTTTTAGATAAATTATCCATGTTTTCAAGGATATCTTTTGACCAGTAGAAGAGAACACTTACGTAAGTGTATAGGGACAAAGAAATCAAAAGTGTGCCTAGAGAGAGGTAAACTAGTTTAGGAGAGATGTTAGAAATAATTTGAACTTTTCCCTTGATTTTTTATATCTCTTGTGATTGTGCATATATCTAGAAAATATAATCACCCTTTAAATGTATATATCATTGATGGATCGTAATTGATTATCTTGGTACCTCATGTAGCACTTTAGGGGGAAATACTGATTTCTTTTTCAATGTAATAAAGCCAATAAATAAACTCATGTATCCTTCATTTTTATCTAGAGAAAATAAATACATAAAGTCATTTTTTATGTTGATTGTTAATTATCTTGACTATTTTAAATTACATGTTTGTAGACTTTGTTATAACATGTCGCTGTTATATGTCTTACAAAAAAACATGATATGTAAAAACTTTTGGATAAAAATTTGAAGTTGAAATCCTTATTTGAATTTTCTTCATATGTAGTAGATATTATGAAGTGAAGTTGCACGAGAGAACCTCCAACGTCGGGATTGTGCACTAGTGAATCTCACCTAGTTGTCCGTACCAACGTGAGTTATGTGGTCCATTCAACTTTAATCATATCATGGATCTTGTTAACAATTATCGTGGCTTAGGGCTATCAATAAGGACTATTAAAATCTATTGTAATATGAACCAAACTGAATTGATCCGAATTTAAAACTTAAGTTTTGCTTTTTAGGTCAGGTTTCCATTTGGTTCGAGTAATAAGTAAAACGATGGGCTTCTAAATGTTTGATTCTAATAGGGCAAAATTTAGTATGAACCTAATTCTAATTCCTTAAATTGGGGCAATTACCTTCTGAAATTTTTGGGGGAATCGACAGATGAAGAGTGAAAAACAATCGTTTTGCTCTTGATTTCTTCTTTTCTTCTTCAATTTTTCGCTCATTCTTTTTAAAGAAAAGGAATTTCAATGTCGTAGTAACCGGGCTTCGTCGAAGCCCAATTTCGTCGTGGACCGCTGCCGACCCTTGGGCAATGAGGACCACGCGCTTGTGCGTCGGGCTATTGATATTTCGTCCAAGAGCTCCTCAAGCTGGTGCACGAGTTTGATGAGAAACTGACCACGCACGGATTCAATCCCTTGCACATCGCTTCAGCTAGAGGCGATGTTGAGATAGCGAGGGAAATTCTGAGGACGGGTCAGCCTTTACGCCGATTGCCTCTCGAAGGGACGGGAGAGAAGAATCCCTTTACATTCTGCCGCTGCAAACGGGGAGGTTGGTGTTGTTAGGGAAATCCCTTATGATGTTTTGAAGATGACAAAATAAATCAAAGGCTACTAACATGTTTGATGGTTGAGTAATAGACTATGCAAATGATTGAACATGTAAAGGATATTGTCAAAGTCTGAAGACGACCAGAAGACTGAACAGAACACATGTCCAAAGTATATTCTGAAGATTTCCAGATTTCTGTCAAAGTCTGAAGACTGTCAGACTTTAGTGTCAAAGTCTGTTCTGACAAATTCCAGACTGAACGTGAATGAAGAACCAGAAGACAGATTCTATGCTGAAGCTGAACCAGAAGATAGACTCTATGCTGAAGCAGAACATAACAGACTGTGTTTAGACCTTAAAGCTAAATCTGTTCAGACCCAGATTGCAAAGTCTATC
The DNA here is from genome assembly GCA_007663325.1 of Eucalyptus pauciflora. Taxonomy (NCBI): domain Eukaryota; kingdom Viridiplantae; phylum Streptophyta; class Magnoliopsida; order Myrtales; family Myrtaceae; genus Eucalyptus; species Eucalyptus pauciflora. The sequence goes on from VMYD01000067.1 coordinate 2,369,857, forward strand.
GCAGTCAGACTCAGATTGTAAAGTCTATTGCTCTCAGACTTTACATCCAGATTCGACCGAATGTAACTCAACCCCGAAGATATAATGGCTAGTGATCTGGTTTGGATTCCACATCAAGATTGATTTGATTGACTCAATCTAATTGATTGACAATTAGATCTTGAAGACAATAACTTTCTATACGAAGAAGCTTTACTTATGGAAACCAAGATTTCGTTTGTATGGGCGATCGGAACCAATTTGGGATTCTATCTTTGTCACTCAACGGCTACCAAATCTTTTTGATACAGGGCTGTCCAATGGGTATATTGGAAGACGATCCTCGGGATACTGTCCAACGGCTAGTTTTGGAAGTGGAGGAGTATTTAAGGAGATGAAGGACCGATGAGCAAGTAAGAGACAGAGCGTAGAATTTATAATTCCAAAGTCTGAGCGATCTTCTATCATACACTTGTCTCTCGTGAGCTTAAACGTTTGTGATCTTGAGAGAAATACCAAAAGAGTGACTTAGTGAGATAGTGTGATCTACTACTAAGTGTTTGCACTCAAAGTTGTAATCTCTTGTTGATTGCATAGTGGAATCCAGCCAAGAAGGCTGTTAGCGTGGGAGAGTGGACGTAGGCTTGGATTAAGCCGAACCACTATAAACCTTGTGTTCTTATTCTCTTCTCTAAACTCTTTATTGTGTTAAAGTCTGATCTCGCTCAAAGTCTGCTGTTCTTCAGACTTTGCTCACAACTTATTTTATTCCGCATGCTTTTGCCAAGGTTTTGTTTAAACACCTATTCATCCCCCTCTAGGTGCTAATTCTAGTCCTAATAGGTGTTCTCAGAGAATTGCTTTCGGCTTTGGCGGAGTTCGTCAAAGAAACGACTGCTCGGGAGGAGACGGCGCTTCAACCTTTTCTTTTTTCAATGTCGATTTGGTGTAGTTGGTCGCCTTTGAATTGGTTAAGAAAATAATTGAAGAAGAACAAATGTAAAATTTTTGTCTGAAGATGAAGATGAAGATGAACGAAGAAGTTGAAGACGAAGACAAATATGAAGAATTTTTTGTATTGGAATTCAAATTTAAAAAAAAAAAACCACGCCAGACATAAAAAAAAATATAATAAAAAAGCCACATAGGACGAATAATCGAAATTTGTTACCAGAAGTACTTAAGCAATCATTTTTTCACTATCTTGACATGTAGGTGATCACTCAAAAAGTTTTAAAATTGAAATGAGCGTCATACAAAAATTAACAACTTTTATATATCATAATTAACAACCCCTTCCGTTTTCTTTGTCAAAGGAACTCTCTCTCTCTCTCATGTTCACAGACCATTCTCATAAGAGTATAAGACACAAGCTGATGCCTGAATCAGCTAGAAAGGGCCGAAAAAAGGACTCCAGGTTTTCTCTCGTGCATCGGTAGTATAGTTGTGCATTCAAGATGACCCTTTAGAGAGTGGCAAAAATGACTCGGCATGATGCCACAACCTTCCTTGGGAGAGGAAGTAAGCTAAGTCGATCGACTCCTCGAAATTTTTATTGAAGGGTGAAATAAAATGAATCGAGAAAGCCAATATAAAAGAAAAGCAGTGTGTTCCCAGGGATAAACATTACTAGACTCTTGACAAAATCTTTCAAGGAATGGACTGTAGGAAAGCTCATTATCGATTTAATCATCCAAAAACTTACCCTTGCCAGACTCCCATAAGGAACAAGACCAGCAATGGCTAAGACATCAAAGAGAGTAATTGCTGGGATGTAGTTCATACTTCCTATTTATAGAAAGGTAATGGGATGTAGTCCTAATTTGGACTTGGATTCATGACTAGTTACTAGGTATATAATTCATTTCTTCTGTAATTGAAGAATGTAATAAAAAGATGCTATGTGCTAATTGGACATAATACTAGGGTTGAATCAAGATAAAAATCTTGTATCTCAAATTTTCTTTCTCGCTTTTACTCTCTATTTCTTTGTAATTATGCACTGAATTCTAATTATAATCACGGGAGCCTCGGGGAAGAAAAAGGCAGTTGAAGGTGACTAAAAGGTGAGTAAGGTACCTGTCAAATTGAAACAAGAAAATTCTAAACCAATGGCCCTGTTTGGTTCAGCATTTGGAATGCTCATTTGGACTCTAAAGTCCCTTGGCCAAATGCAAACGCGTTTGGTTCGTATTTTTGCGCGACTTTGGCAAGATGTAATTGCATCTCCAAAGGAGTCTAAAGGCCTTTAGCCCAATGGAGCTCTTGAGGTGTATTGGCAAGTTGCATCTTGGGAATGCAAGTTGGTACTGTTCATCTTCTCCAAGCCACCACCGATTGGAGGCCGGTGGTCACGCCGATTAGAGGCCGACGACCGCTGGCCAAGGGGTCGTGCGCGCCGGCAACTGCCGCCTGAGGGTCACCCGACCCTGACGACCATCGCCAGACCTTAGGCGACGCCTAGGTTGCGCGATTCAGGCCACTAATGGCCTGAATCGCGCGACCCAGGCGGCCGCCTGAGGTCACATGACCTCAGGCGACCTCAGGCGATGGTCGCCAAGGTCAAGCGATCCCAAGCAACGGCCGCCTGGGTTTTCCCGACCTCAGGCGATCGTCACGCGACCCAGGCGACTAGATATGGCCATTCGACCGCCAGATCCGGCAGTCCGGTCGCCTGGGTCGTGTGCGACCATTGCCTAGGTCGTGCAACCTCAGGCGGCCGTCGCCTGGGGTCGCCCGACCCTAGCGACCGTCGCTTGGGGTAGCGCGACCCCAAGCGACAGTCGCCTAAGGTCGCGCGACCCAGGCGACCAGATCTGGCCATCCGGCTGCCGGATCCGGCGGTCCAATGGCTGGACTTCAAAAAAGAAAATATAATTTTTTTTATTATTTTAATTTAATAAAAGTCATTTACAAATGCAAAGTTTATCAAATGGTATTTTGGCCAAAGTTGAATCACAATGCAAATTTTACCAAACGATATTTGCATTTCGCAAATCCTCATTCACCCAAAGGTATTTGCATTTTGACAAGTGTATTCCCCAAAAGCCAAACCAAACGGGCCCATTGATTTGGGCTTGTTACCGAAAACGACACATGGGATTTTGTCCTCATATACCATTGAAAGAACTAGGCGTCGAAAACAGCAAACGCCCTAAATGTACGATTTTTTCCGACCAGACAGATTCCATCATGGAGTCCTGGTTAGTAGATTCTTTTTTTTTCTTTTTGGCGAGGGAAAGAGCAGAGAAAGACACGAGGAATAAGAATAGACTTAACGACGAGCGGATCGAGAACGACCAGATCATAGTCGTCGGCGAATTCCCTGAGAAACTTCAGCGGGAGTTCTTCTTCTGCCTTAAGGTCAATGAGGCGAGAAATACGTGTTTAAGAACAGTAGTAAAAAAAGCGGTCAGCTTTCACAATGGGGGCCATTACAATAAAGGAGGATATAACACTTAGTGCAATCTGGAAAGTGAAAGGAAGATGGGGAGTGGAGGTTGACAATGGCGAAATCCTGGGATTGTGCATTATACTACGGGACGGTTTGTTCAAGGAAATGCCAGAAAAAAGCAGGATAATGGCCGCCAAAAATCAGGGACAAACTTTTGTGAAAATTAAAGGCACGTTTTTTTAATTCCAGAGAAAATGATGGTTTTCACCAAAAATCTCAAACTTGTACACTCATAATATATTCACCTCCCATTTAACTTCCATCAATAAAATATTGCTGAGCTTGGTAATACATACCCATAACTCAATTGACATGGTAAGTACACGCGAAAATTCATATCAATTTGAAAAAAATTTATTATAGGTATACTAGTTTGAGAGTTTTCGTAGTATTAAACTTTTTAAATAGTTAAAAGTATTGAATGATTTCAATTATTTTAAAGAGGCGTACGTTTACATCATAAATTGACTAATTATTAAAACCAATGAAAAGCAAACTCTATCAATGAGAATAATGTTTGATCAAAGCAAAAGTTATCAATAAACAAAACAGTTGATAAATTGAAGAAAATTTATAGCTCACCAATAGAGTTGTGAATAGCAAACAGTGCATAGATGCTTGACGAAAGCTTTCACAAGTTCATAACTTGAAGAGGTTACCGATAAATGCCCAATAGAGTTATCCACAACAAACTATGCTAGATTTTAGGGAAAAGTACCAAAATAGTCATAAATCTTTTATATTGGTACCAATTCAGTCTTAAACTTTTCAATTGGATCAATTTAGTCCATCCGGCTAATTTAAGCTGGAAATTGCTGATGTGGCCATCGGCGGTCATATTTGGTGCCACGTGAATAAATTTTATATTTTTTTAATTATTTTTTTTCTTTTTTTTATTCTCTCTCTCTTTTTTTTTTCTTTTCTCCTTACCCTTGGCCGGCGAGGTCACTGGCCAACCAACCATCACCGACCACGGGCTGGTTGGGGCGAGGGGCCCCGCACCCTCGCAGGCCATAGGCGAGGGCGCAAGGCTGCCACGCCCTCACCTGGATTTGGGCGAGGGCTGCCGTGCCCTCGCCTATGGCCGACGAGGGCGTAGAGGCCCTCGCCGGCCAACAGGGGAGGGTTTCGGCCCTCGCCTAGATTTGGGCAGGGGCCAACGCCCTCGCCTATGGTTGGCGAGGGAGCGGCGGCCCTCGCTAGTGGCCGACGAGGGCATGGGGCCCCTCGCCCTGACCAACTTGTGGCCGGCGATGGTCGGCCGACCGGCGACCTCGCCGGCCAAGGGTAAGGAGAAAAAAAATTAAAAAATAAAAAAATATGAAAAAAATAAAAAAAATATATATAAAATTTGTCCACATGATGCCACATAAGACCGCCGCCAGCCATGTCAGCAATTTCCGGCTTAAATTAGCTGGATAAACTGAATATGTACCAATGTAAAAAAGTTTAGGACTAATAATTTTATTATATTGGACAATAATTTCATTAGGGATTTGTAGGAGGATGGGTCTTCTATTCATAGAACTATAACAAGGAGTGAGAGGAAGTGATTCAACAATCGCACCATTCGACAAAGCTAATACTAGAAAGGTACATGTTCCAAAACCGTAACCGCCAACATACACGGCAGGAAATTTCAAGAGAATAGTAAGTTAGAAAGTACGACTGGAATCGTTTTGCTCTTGAAAACGTACATGAACTTATGTTTGAATTTTTCTAACCAAATTTTGGGGGGTCAAATTAAGGAAAAGTAACTCCTCTCGAATTGTCTAATCCAGTGACGCATTATACATCTTTTTTGAGAGTAGATAGATCGACTTAGGCTCATTGGATATGACTCGAGCTATGTATGTCAATTTTGTTGGAGCACGTGTGACGTCTCAATAGGATTGACAAGGGCAAAGTTCCCAAATGAGTACTGTGGGCGGGGCTTGCAATATGCTACCTATCGATCCACTCACGGTGCCGAGGTCTTACTCATCATCGTCGCTTAGAGCCCAGTGACACGATGGTTCAATAGGCAATTTAATACATTCCCTCTTCTGTTATCGTCCCATAAACTTGCCAAGAGCTATACCCTCTTAGAACCCGATTATTTAATAACCTAAAAAGACGGGGTTGTTAGAGTACCTCCATCTTGCGACAAAATTTCAAAACTATAGCATCTAGATGCTTGAGATATAGAAAAAATATTAAATGAAATTTCAGTATGTGTCGGCTAGGGAGGTCTCTCTCCATGAATCTAGTTTATATAATCCCACAAGGGACAATAGGACCGGTATGGAAAGGCTCGTATCACGGCACAAATTTAGCGGCCAGACTGGATAAAAGAAATAAATCGTCGTAGGTCCAAGGTTCTCTTTTATTTATCTTATTCTTTTTATTTTCTCATGAATTGAAAATTCAAGGGTTTAGGTGTAACAATAGCCAAAAGGTCTCGAAATTCTTCTCTCTTTCTTAAAGTTCAAATGCGCGTTTTTGAAGCTTCTAAGCTTACATCAAATCCCAGCACAGTTTGAAAATGGGTTAACGGGCACAACGCACACTCACACTAGAATGTCAATGATAAAATAGTATACTAATTAGCAGCTTGGTGATGACTAATTTGTTGTTATATAAATGAAAAATTGATGATTTCGTCTGGTGGTATTTGCTGGCAAGGGACAAGAGCCACAGGCCAAGCAAGTCTATTTCGTGCGTGAAGCTGAAGTTAGCAAGGGTATCAATGCACATGGTGGGCCTCTTTGGGGACTCTTATGAGATAGCAAGCTTTCGGCTTTTTAAAAGAGGGTCTGGACAAGACAGAAGCTGGCAATTTCCCCCCTTTTTTTTAAGTTCACATTGGTTCAGACACGCGAAATCGAATTTTAAAATTACGTGCAAATCATTGGATGAGCTAATCTACAATGGTACTTAGGCGCATGGAATGATTTAGTTGAGCTAGATTGTCGTCCAATTAAGTGTAACCATAGTAGACTCAACTAATCATTATGTGATAAAGAAGGTGTTCTAGACCCATAAACTGAAACCCTAGAAAGAACGACCTGTGCCATGACAATGTCCACCCCTCGCGGAGTCGAACATAAACTGATTTGACAACTGTAGACTTTGCATATGGTATAATGTCGTAAGCTGTCGAAATTCATGTGGGTATTATTAACGCATGCTTTCGGAACAATTCGTGAGTAGTCAAATACCCGAAACTCGGAAGGTTACAATGTTCAAAGAGCTGACTCTTCTTTTTCTGTTTTTTTTCCCCTTTTCCGGTAGAAATTGGCATTTCATTAAACAACAATAGAACGAGGTTTCATAAACGAAACGGCGGGCGTACACCCTGGAGAATCATTGCCCAAAGTAGCGCCAACAGAATTACTAACGTATAAAGGTTATTGTCTTTAGCCAAAAAGCCCCTAACACAAATAGGGGCAGAATTAAAAAATAAAAATAAAATAAAAAAATGAAGATGTCTTCATGCATCTCCTCCAATTCGTAGAGATGGAATTCATCTTGTCGTCCATCTATCTAGCTGCTTTTGTAATCGATGGTGATGGCGCATTGCCGGCCGCGGCGAGTGCAGCGTGGTGAATCGGAGAAGGGAATGGAAAGGTAGCTGCTTCGGAGAGGAGAGCAGAGGTGGGTTTGTGAGTCATTCTTTCTCAAACTAATTTGAGGTTATTTTGGCCATTGCACTAAGAAAATGCTGTGCTTAAGCCATTTTCGGCAGGGTTGAGAATGGGTCTAAGGTAGAATCAAGAATTCAGACTGAACTGACCATAAGGATAGGTCCTAATCCAAGTTCCCGTAATTACTGGTACTGTGGCTCAGTAGATTCCTAGGTAAAAACTGAACTGGGAATCGATGAACTGTAGTTACATGTTTTGTACTTTTTATTATTTATTTTATTTTACGTGTTCATGTTTTATGGGATTGTCGTTATTGATAAATGAGGATTTTATTATTGTATTTGCCTTCATTTTGCTTTACTAAAAATGAAAAAAAGAAAAAAGGAAGGGAAAAAAGAAACAGAAATTGGACGGTTCTAAGGTAAACCTTAGAATTGATTAATAAGCTAGATTTCAAATTTCAAGGTACTTGAAGTAAATTTTAGATTCCAAAAATTAGGAAATCAATTGGACGAGCCTTTATTAAATATGCTCAACTAACGTGCCCGTGTGCCCGAACCCGAATTCAACGATGCAACAAGGGATGGGAGTTAGTCCATCAATTTCAGAACCATCACTGAAAATCACAGATTCAAAGGAGGACAAGGAGGACTCCGCTCTGAAATTCGTACCAAATTTCTTCTGCAAATAAAAAAAGAAAAAGAAAATTGCTCTATAATTCTATCTAGTGACGTGTACAGATCGTTCTCCATGTATTTATTTTCGGCGAGGCGAAGACACGTTCCAAGTTTTCTGCATGAAGGTTTCGGAAGTCTAAGCAAACCACGTGGAACGTAGTTACATCCATGTCGACTCTTGTCTGCAGACACCCCTCGACGACGGTCGTGTGTCATAAATTGGACTTTTTATGCCGTTAGAAACCACTTATTACGTCATATCAAACATATGTTTATTTAAATTCTTATTTGCCTCTGATGCTGAAAACAAGGTCAAAAATTATTTCCCTTGTTGTCACGTTGTCTGCCCGTTCACAATCCCCTTGCATTCCCTTCCCAAAGCTTGCCGATAATTATAGAAACATCCCCAGTTCCCTAAAATGAATCCCAAAATCATGACAAGGAATCCGATTTTATTTTCTCGAAACTTCTGCAATCCCATTATTTACGAATACGAATGTTCTTAATTAGGGCCATGCATACAAAATATAGAATTCTATTTAATAACATCAATTAATTTTTCAATTCCCAAAATAGGAAAGTGGCCAAAGAATAAAATTAGAATAGAAAGAAGAGGTAAAAAAGAATCTACTTCTTTGTTCTTAGGAAATAGAAATGAAAAAAAAATTATTTCTAAATAGAAATTATTCCTAAGAACAAAAATGTTACCAGACGCAACGAAAAAATCCTTACCTATTCTTTCCATGTATGATGATAAAGTTAAACATGCGACACGTCACGAGTGCCTCCAAAGTACCAAGATCGGTGCATTTCCTCTTAGACCAATACCGAACTTAGTTGGCATGCAAAGACAATAATAGACCGATAAAGGAATGGCTAGGGTTTTTGCCTTTTGGGGCTGTAAGGTTGTCTACTTAGCGTGTTGACGATTTGAGGAAATGGGACATGCTTGTGTCACGGGCTGATCGATTGGGATCGTGACCGCACGACGACTCGGGCACTTTAGGATTGGATTGGATCGCCGAAGCACCTAAGCCAAGCCTTGCTCGATCGAACGCTCACTCGCTCGCTTACCCGGATCGTAGAGAGAGAAAGAATCTAGAGAGAGGAGCTCTGGAAAGAAGATAGCTTTGTATTGCGGAAGTAGTGGATGATTACAAATGAAGGATGACACCCCTTCTTATAGTCGAGGGCCTCGGATTACAGCCATAGATCTAGATTTTAACCGGCGGACGAGATCGCACCGCCTTAACTACCGACACTAATGGCGGCTACTAACCACCGACACTCATGACAACTATCAACTACTGGATACCGACATAAATGAGGCTAAGGCCTTCTAGAAGCTTCGGGGAGAAGGCTCGTCGGGAATCCGAGCGAGCACAGGAACTCGACCACGGACGAGTCAGGGTCGTGCTCGGGGAACCTCTTGGATCGGCCTTCAATCGGCCCGTGACACTTGTCTGTTAGTGGATCCGAAGGGGCACATAATTCCGCTCAGGATTCTAATCCAGAGGCTTCGTATTCTTCGGGTGTCTGAAGATTGCTGGATGGAATTATGCCCGATTTGATGGATTCCAGTTGTGCTTCTTTGCTTTTTTGTTCCGTTGTTCCCGCGAATGGCGGCCATGAAATTGAACATATCGCCGCCGCGATGACACCTTGTTTGGCTTCCTCTATTAGGTGAAAGTTCCGATATAAATTATAAAGTGATTTGTCAACTTTTTGTTTCAAGTGCTAACTATGATTCGGGTTACTTACAAATGTTTAATTTTTTGTTTTTTTATGTCATCAACTTTTCTTTCAGGAAAAATGAAACTAAGAATGTTATAAATTCCGTACGACATTCACTTTAGTGTCGTTGGCCACCTATTTACCTCATGTTAACAAAATGGGGGAAATTTAGTATGAACCCTAACTCTAATTCTTTAAATCAGGGCAATCGCCTTCTGAATTTTTGGGGCTATCGACAGACGAAGAGTGAAAAACAATCGTTTTTCTCTCTCTTTTTTTTCCCTTCATTTTTTCACTCGTTCTTTTTAGGAAAACGAATTTCAATGTTGTAGTAACCGGGCTTCTTCGAAGCCATATTTCTTCGCAAACCGCCCCTTGTAGATTGAGGCCCATATGCTTGTGTGTCAGGCTATTTGAATTTCGTCCAAGAGCTCCTCAAACTCTACTAGTTTTGGGTCAATCTTTGGTCCTTAGACCCCCTTAAACCTGTACGATGCCGGTTGGTCATTAGTGATGAGGCTTTAGCATTGGTCCAATTCAAACCAACACTATAATTTTTCTTTTTAATACTACGTATATAGCCAAAGTGCCCAACCCCTCGTCTTCTTTCTCCTTTTAGGTCTCCCTTAGAATCTCTCTCACTCTCTCCCTCAATCTCATATTCTTCTCAACCTCTCGGCGGCTCGATCTCTTTCTCTCTCGCTTTAGCAACGACTCTCCCTGCTCGTTTATCCTTCACCAGTGCCGATCATTAGCAACAAAGACTCCAAGATCTCAGCAATTTAAATTGATCATAGTTCACAGTCAACATTTGCATCTTAAAGGTAAGTACCTCCCTACTTGGTTCTAAGAAAGAAAAAGGCCAAGAATCTTAACTTTAATGACCACATTCATTTTGCATCTCGACAGTCACAGTAACAATTTCTTTTTATTAATGTTTGACACTTCGACATGAATACCATTAACTTGAACAAACATATTACCATTTGAAAAAAGAAATAACAAAACGGGGCTGTAACTAGGGTCCTCATCAAATCTATAGTATCAAAATCTGCCTTCTCATGCTCGAAACAAAGATGATAAATTTGTGGATCTAATCATGTGGCATTATGGATTCTTAATTTAACTCAACATATGATATAAATAGCGAGATGTCCTATCAATTTCACTAACAATAATTTCAATTTAAAACTAAGTATTATTTATGTTTGCTGTTTATTTTGTTTTTGTGTCGATAACTCGAAGTAATCTTTTAAGAATGAACAATATATAAATTTGTATAATTTAAGGTTTATATTATGTATTTTGAACTTTTTTTTATTTGTACCACTATTCAATTTGGTTACTTAATGTCACATTGTTGATAGATATATAATTTCAAATAGTTTGTTTGTTCTTTGACAAAATACATAAATGAAACAAAAAAAAAAAAAATCAATTGGTCCATAGGATCAATTTGGTCCTCGATCCTAAGCTCAACAAAGTCGGTCCTCTATCCCAAAAACTGAGGACCAAACTGTGCAGGTTGGTCCCAAAGTTAGGTACTAGACCGGTCTAAATCGGATCATGCTCACCCCTACTATTTATGTTAAAGCATAAAGAATTAACAAAAATAAATTGTGATTGTGATTGTCAATGAAGATGCAAAATGAATGTCACCATTAAATTTAAGATTTTTTTGCCTTTTGTTTCTCTTACAACCGAGTACGAAGGTGCTGTTGACACCTAAACTTTAGATTTTTATTAGACTTAATCGTTTACAAAATTAGGAATTAGTCACTAAAAAAAGAACAAAAAAAGAACAAAACAACAAACAAAAACAAAGCAACAAAAAAAAAAAAATCCTAGAGGCCCGGCCCACGCGAGCTTCTTCCTCTTCGACCAATCTTCATGCAAGAAAGAGAGGCCTAGAGAAGGGAACAGGGGGGAAAAACGAAAACAAGAGGAGGAGAATAGAGGAGGCATGTTCGACCCAAAAAAAAAAGCACTGTTCATCTTCCCCGCAGTTGCTTCGCCCCATGGCGGCTTGAAGCCTTCGCTGCGGCCGCCGTGCGACATTGCCACTCGTCCGCGAGCACCGCGTCACCACCACCGCGCCCCAACTCACTGGCAGCTCGCGCGTTCGAGACCCCTTGCTGCAACTCCGACGACTCGTCGCTTGCACCACCTCCGCCCGATGCTCGATGCCCCCTCTGCTCGAGACGCCCCCCTGCAGCCTGAAGTTGCGACGCCGCCCCCTGTAGCCCGAAGCTGCGACGCCGCCGTTGCCATCGGACGCCGAATCTGGGGGGAAGATTTGCGGTTGCTGTGCCGAACTTTCGCCACGTCGCTAATGCCCAATGAGTCGAACCCCTGCTGCCATGTTGTTCCGGCCACCCTCGACGTTGTTGTTGCATTGGATTTCTGCGGTGTCGCTGCCGTTCAACCACCAACGACGTCAACAGATCGCATCTGGTTGCCGCACTTCCACCCTTTGATCGATCGCTCCTCTACTTCGCCTGAGACCTGCAGCTCGACCTATTCGAGTCGCTGCTCCGCCAGAGCCCGAGTCGACGTCGAACTTCCCTTGCCAAGCCGCCGCTCGTCCCCGCAGCGATGCTATTGCACTGCCACCGTTTCTGCTCGATGCCAACAGCCCGCGCCAGTCACCGCACCTCAGCCGCAACCCGACGCAATCTCTATAGTGCCTCCATCCGCGATGTAGTCGCGGTCCTTGTTGTTGCTGCTGTCATCCGCCGCCCGCTGCGTTGCAGTCACCGAGTCGCCAGTATCCCGAGCGTCCTTCGGCGCCGCAAAATAGCAGGGGTGAGAGGAAGAGAATCGGATCTTGGCCGAGTCAGGCGAAAGTGAAACGGGTAGGGTTTTTGTTCTTATTCAGGCTGGGTTTAGGCTGTTTTGCTCGTGGGCTTAGGGATATATGGACTTGTGGGCCTGTTTGTTTTTAAAGAGAGAGAGAGAGACTTCTTGGGCTGGGCCCACGTTTCGGGCCCACCGGGCTTGCCGGACCAAACTCGAGTTCGGTCTCTGACCGGACCCAACTCGCGCCGACCGGGCCGAACCCGGGTCGGGTCAGACCAGACCCGACCCGGTTCGCCCATTTTATTTTATTTTATTTTTTAAAAAAATTAAAAAATTAAAAAAATTAAAAAAATTAAAAAAATTTCCGAAAATTAAAAAATGTAGGTTTTGGTTAGGAATTGGCATATCTTGCATTCTTAGTGTAATTAGGCTTTTTATTTGCTCATATTTTGATTATATTGTATGTATAATTTGCATATCTAATTATGTTTAATTGCATGTGTTTAATTTTATAGTAATTAGGATATTGGTAGCTATAATTATTATGTTAATGTTTGCGTATCCGTATGATCACCTTACATGTTAGTGGATAGGTATAAAATCAATCCAAACTACTTGCCACAACAAAAAATCCTTTTTGAAAATGAACAATATTAGGTACCGAAAGGGCACTAATTGGTCAATTAGTGTAATTAAGTCCCCGATCCTAGATTTCTCTGGTTGCGTAGGAAGTGAGGTAAACTCTCATGCCTCACTTGGTTTCTAGCCGACCCTAATAGGCTAGTGGCGACTCTTTTTGTGCAAATTTTCTTAAAAATATCCCAACGTCACGCGGGGTATGAGCTTGGGAGAGCCCGCACCTAATCATGGGCTTTAAGCCCGTCCTTTAGGCAATACCCCTAAACCTGCTCCCTCCCCCCGAGGGTAGGTCGCGACAGCTTGGCGACTCCACTAGGGACTGGTTTTAGACCTTAGAGGACTTAGGCCGAAATTAATCTTGTTCAAAAATATTTTTTATTTGGCAGCAAGAATTCCAAGTACGCTCCTAACATTAAATGTGTTAAATGTTTTTGCAAAATGGGAGATATAAGGGGGAAGTGTTTACTCACATTTGTCTTGCAGGAATGTATAGGAATGCATGGTTTATTTTTTATGTATGGAGTGTTGTTTGCCTATAAATTATTGTGCATGTATCATTTGTATTGCATTACACCATGGCACACACTACCTGCCGCTGGACCTAGGCAGCGTAGGATCACTTAGGATGGTGTTGAGGTGGATACCACTCCGACTACAAGCATGTAGTACGAGTTGCCCATCTCAACTCTGAAATTTCTTTATTGATGTTAGAGGTTCCCACCTTGGTCTACGAGCATACGACACGGGTCGGTCCTTTGACAAAGCCGGAGTCATGAGTAACACGACCCAGCTGCGAGCTTGTTGGTTTAGTCTTGTGATCCCATGGCTCTATTTTGAGTCGGATAGAGTAAAAATTGAACCATATCCCATGTGCATGTCTATGTAATTGAAAAAAAAAAAAAACAAAGACAAAGGTCGGCATCCATTGTAAATGTCATTTTCCTTTTTATTTGCTCATTTTGTATTGTTTTCATCTTGAAATTCGCGGAAATCAATCGAATGTCCTTGGTGATGTAAGCTTATGATTGAAAAATTGGCAATCACTTTTGACAAGTGAACATTTGAATGGAAGTTCTAAGCATTTTGATTTGGCCTTGTTGAACACATGATTTTATTTAAATTCCTAGTTATATGCTCAAAATCACATTTTGAAAAAAAATGCCCAAAAAAAAGGGGCTTGCAAGTTGCGATTATATATTGGGGCACAAAAATTTAGATTGTATCTTTGATAAAACTCTTTCCTTTTCACATTTTGGGACTGAAATGCAAATCACATTTTGTATAGATTTCTCAAAATAGAAGTCATTTAATCTTTCTAGGAGTAAAAATCACAAATCAATTTTTTCAAAAATCAATGACACTTTTGCATACAAAAATTTTGGAATAAAAGTGGACATTTGATTGATGGCCGTGGATTGATTATTTTAATGTTGTCTTCTCTTATGATAAAATCTTGGCGAAATACTAAAACCCCGTGATGAGGACTTTGGGGCATGTGTCGTCGCATCGATTTTATTGTAAGAAGCAACCTCATCAAGATATCATTTTCTCTCATTCACATACTGACATTATCGTCTGTTTGCAGGTTATGCGCGATACTCCTTGACATTCTCGTGGTGACCACATAAAGAAGTGAATTCTAGAGTTAGGACAAGAGTTGATTTTTACTTTCATCTGTGCAAGAGTTTCTTGTATTTTATCATTGTCCTTATTCTTGTTAAGAATCTTGTTTTCCATTCTAGGTTTTGATTGCGCATTCAATTGATGATTTTGTAAATCACGTGACTCATTTTTTTATGATGGAATTCAATTTCATGAAAATCATTTTTTTATTATTTAAAAAAAACTAAAAAAGATTCAGAAGTGTTTCAAGTGAACCTATACGTTTACCTTCCAAACTGAATTTCAAGAAAACTCGACTTAAGGCCCTCTCTTCGCATGGTCGCTTTCTTGGGTAGAATGAGGAGTTTATTTGAGATTGGCATCGGCCATTCTAAAAGATAAAATTGTAAGCTCATGGAACTTGAGGAGTAAGCATGTGTCGAGGCATCGTCGGCGCCAATTTTCCATAGAGGCGGAACGAAGTGAATTCTATTATGAGAAGTTTCGTTATTCGCAAATACCTTAGGTGCCAAAATAGCCCATCTATCTCATTCATTTTGTATGATGAACAAATGAAGAGAGTTGCCAAGCATCCAAAAAGACGAATTCAAAGGAAGAGCAAACTGTATAGATTCCAGCTATTTATTTCTGATACCGTTTCTGACATGACTTTCTTTTCATTGTCAAGGAGACATCAAGAGTGCCAAGTTTTGTAATACTCCCAACAAACGCGATGTGGCAATTTTAAGTCATGTTCATCTTAAACAAAGAAAGATTCAAATGAAACAGAGGGGCAACATTATCCATTCCACCATGAGAGATACCTTGGGATGTTGATCGCCCGACTTTAAAATGATGTATCTCGTTCCTAAACTTGATTCTCTTCAGCATAAAAAATGACATGTCATTTTCTTTGATACATGACGAATTCGAACAGAACAAAGGTTTGTCAAACAAAAAGTGGGAGAGCAACATTTGATTTAGAAAAGAAAAATCTCTTATCTCCCCACCAATGAAGTGTGCTGGAACAACATTGTCAAATTCATCAAGAAGGATGTATCGTTCCTCAATTGAATCTAACTAAGAATGGAGATAACTCGTTTCATCTTCCCTTCTTACAGGGTGATAAATGAAAAAAGAAGAAGTTGTACCCTGATCGTAGAAGTGGCACCTTTTACCAAGGAATCAAGAAAACATCAAACGCTTAAAGACGAAGGTAGGAGAAGGGTATTGTCGAGTTACCGAATATCCATAAAGGTGAATCCAAGAGATGTTGGCGCCCAAAGAATGAAAGCGAATGAAGGGTAATAATGTATCGTTTCCAACATTTCAATCCCTAAGGATTTTTGCACTGACATATTCTTTTACATTCTTGACAGGGTTACCGGGTCGCCATGCCGTAGGTAAGTACCCTTCCTCTCAATCTTTTTTTTTTTTTTTAAGTAAAAAAAGAGAGAGAGAGAGAATTTCCATTACAAAAGAGAACCTTTGGCGCTTTCCTAGAGACAAGGAAAAAAAAGAAAAAATAAAAATTGAGAAAATAAAAAAATTTCTACAAACTTTTTGAGCATCATTTTTATCTCAAAATTGTTTTCTCATTGTGTGGATTATTCATTTTGAATCAAATTTTCCTATGGAGATTGATATACTCAGATAATCTCGGCAGAGTGAAATTGAGACGTTAACCACGCCAAACAAAAACTGCCTAGGATGAAGAAATGTAAGCCATTTCCAAACACGTCATTCAAACACTTTTGAGAGTTGAGTGAAAAACGAAATTCTCTTAGGACGAATGATTCATTCGCATTGAGCATAAATGTTGAAATGATAAAGGTGTTTCCTTCATCAATCCCAAGCTTCGCTCTAATCTCTTGCTACCCTTTTGGGCCGAATAAAGATGATCCTTCAAAGTACCCCTGTCGAGAACAACCCTACATTGGGGTAGCATAAGATGTTACGATCGTGTTGTAGAGCGAAAGATTGAGAAGGATTCTATTACTTTCACTTGCATCAATCTTCTGGTGGTAGCTTCAGAGGAATTCTCATTAGATCTTTGACTCATTCCAATGTGAAGAAGATCATTTCCTTCTCTACCCAAACACCGATATCCATTGCTTTCACCAATTTGAGCTTGATTATTCATTTCTGAACCTCGGACGGTGATCATCTCCCTTCATTGGGGCAAGGCATAAGAATTGACCAAATACAATTGACAGTCACGAGAAAATGTGAAAAGCATCTCGAAAGTCATAAGAGCTACAAAAGTTCAAAGAGCGAAAAGCTCGACAAACTAGGGGGCATAAAAAAGCAGTGTGCCTTAAAAGCAAGGCCAATGCCCGTCAAGAAAAAGAGCCAAAAGGCTGCATCTTATGTGAAAGAAAAATTATCAAAGTCCAAGTGTCTGTTAAAAAAAAAATCATCGCAAGTGTAAAGGAAATTAGAAAAAGGAGCAAAGCTCCTATGCAGAAACGATTAGTCAAGGGACTTTCGAGATTCGCTATGTTTCAAAGCCAAATGATTTCGAAAGATTGAGTGACCTGGTCATGATGCCATGATGATCACTGACTCTAAAAAACCTTCTTGAAAATTTAAGCCTTTCGAGCCTCTCCCGAGCCAACATTACAACCCTCTTTCTAAGTCTCTTCTGATTGGGATGGTTTGAGTGAAAATGAGAATGCCACCAAGAAGCTACTGCTTGAAGGAGTGGAGGTAATTCTATCTTATCTTATCTTCCAAGTTCTCGACTTGTAAACCCAATGAAGATAGCAACAAATGTTCATTTCTTGGCCTCAAAGCAATAACCCCTTTGTGTAAGCCCATGACCAAATCTATATTGCGGTTCTTTCAAAAGACCTTTTTGATCAATCAGATTGTGCTCATCACGAATGTTTCTGAAAGCCTTTGACATGGGTTATGTGAGATACCCTCAGCAATCAGTTACTGGGCAATCAGTTACTTCCCACATGAATGGATGGGATCAAGCAGCCATTTTATCGAGAGTGCGTGAGAAACCCTTTCTAACTAAGAAACTCTTGTTTGGCGTGATTAATGAGCCATTTTCATGAGTCGTAGCCGTTCTGATAAGAACTTGACTCTGGAGAATTTGATAATTAATGATACATCCCCGAGCAAGATAACAGTTTTGCGTTACATGATACTGATTGACATCGAATATTTTTATAAAAGCAGTCGAACTTAGCTTGATTAGCTTGTTTAATTAATGCTGTAATATTGCCAATATGTCTCTTGATGACGTCTCTAATGACATTTACTCAAGTTGAGTTTGACAGGATTCTTCAGTGAAGCCATGCAGTTTTCGAGGGGTTAGCAGGTGCTTCCCTAAAAACCAAAGGTTCATGGTTAGCCTTAAATCATGCCATTTCAAATGGTTTATGGTTAGCCTTAAACCATGCCATCTCCAAAGGGTCATGGTCAACCTTAAACCATATTATCTATAAAGGTTCATTGGTTTTCCTTAAATCATGTATTTCCAACCCAGTCAAAACCCATTTGTACACGGTGAGACCTACCTCACAGTCGAAACCCGTTTGTACACGGTGAGACTATCATTTGGTTGAAACCTGTTTGTATACGGTGAGACCTTCCTCCTAGTCGAAACCCGTTTGTATACGGTGAGACTATCATCCGGTCGAAACCCGTTTGTATACGATGAGACCTTCATCCGGTCGAAACCCGTTTGTACATGGTGAGACCTTTCCTCCCAGTCGAAACCCATTTGTATATGGTGAGACTATCATCCGATCGAAACCTGTTTGTATATGGTGAGACTATCATTCGGTCAAAATCCGTTTGTATACGGTGAGACCTTTATCCGATCAAAACCCATTTGTACATGGTGAGACTATCATCCGGTCGAAACCCGTTTGTATATGGTGAGACCTTCCTCCCAGTCGAAACCCGTTTGTATACGGTGAGACTATTATCCGGTCGAAACCCGTTTGTACACGGTGAGACTATCATCTAGTCGAAACCCGTTCGTACACGGTGAGACCTTCCTCCCGGTCAAAACACATTCGTACACAGTGAGACTATCATCCGATCGAAACCCGTTTGTACACGGTGAGACATTCTTTCCAGTCGAAACCCGTTCGCACATGGTGAGACTATCATACCCGGTCGAAACCCATTCGTACACGGTGAGACCTTCCTCCCAGTCAAAACCCGTTTGTACATGATAAGACTATCATACCCGGTCGAAACCCGTTCATACACGGTGAGACCTTCCTCCCAGTTGAAACTCGTTCGTACACGGTGAGACTATCATACCCGGTCGAAACCCATTGTTAAATGGTGAGACCTCATTCCTCCCTTCTTATGACCTAGAGAGCTTTGTATCCCGGAGTCTTCCTCGCTTCTTATGACCCGGAAAGCTTTGTATCCCGGAGTCTTCCATCATTCTTATGACCCGGAGAGCTTTGTATCCCGGAGTCTTCCACTCTTCTTATGGCCCGGAGAGCTTTGTATCCTGGAGTCTTGGCCCGGAGAGCTTTGTATCCCAAAGTCTTCCTCGCTTCTTATGACCCGTAAAGCTTTGTATCCCGGAGTCTTCCATCATTCTTATGACCCGGAGAGCTTTGTATCCCGGAGTCTTCCACCCTTCTTATGGCCCGGAGAGCTTTGTATCCCAAAGTCTTCCTCTCTTCTTATGGCCCGGAGAGCTTAGTATCCCGGAGTCTTCCTCTCTTCTTATGGCCCAGAGAGCTTTGTATCCCGAAGTCTTCCTCTTATTGACAAGATACGCCTCCATAATTATGAGTCCTTTCTGTTGACCTGATACGTGCCTGTGCACTCAGGGTCTCTCTACCATTGAAATAAATTAGGTGTCTTTTGTCTTTGAACGCAATCTCTTCGGGGCTACATTCAAAGAGGGGCAGCTGTTGACACCTAAATTTTACATTTTTGTTAAGACTTAATCGTTTACAAAATTAGGAATTAGTCGCTAAAAAAAGAACAAAAAACAAAAAACAAAAAAAAAAAATCCTAGAGGCCCAACCCATGCGAGCTTCTTCCTCTTTGATCAATCTTCGTGTAAGAAAGAGAGGCCTAGAGAAGGGAACACGGGGGAAAAACGAAAACAAGAGGAGGAGAACAGAGGAGGCACATTTTACCCAAAAAAAAAAAAGCACTGTTCATCTTCCCTGCAGCCGTTCCGCCCCGTGGCGGCTTGAAGCCTCCGCTGCGTCGGCTGCCACGCGGCATTGCCACTCGTCCGTGAGCATCGCGTCACCATCGCCGCGCCCCAACTCATCGGCAGCTCGCGTGTCCACGACTCCCTGCTGCAACTTCGATGACCCAAGGCTCGTGCCACCTCCGCCCAATGCCCAGCGCCCCCTCTGCCCGAGACGCCACCCCCTGCAGCCTGAAGCTGCGACGCCGCCCCCTGTAGGCCGAAGCTGCGATGCCGCCACTGCCATCGGATGTCGGATCTGGGGGGACGATTCGCGATTGCTGTGCCGGACTTTTGTTGCCTCGCTAACGCCTAACGAGTCGAACCCCTGCTGCCGTGCTGTCTCGGCCACCCCCTGATGCTGTCGCTGCATTGGATTTCTGCCGTGCCGTTGTTGTTCAACCACCAACAACATCGACAGATCGCGTCTGGTTGTCGCGCTTCCACCCTCCGATCGATCACTCCTCTGCTTCGCTTGAGATCTGCAGCTCGACCTATTCGAGTCACTGCTCCGCCAGAGCCCGAGTCGATGCCGAACTTCCCTTGCCGAGCCATCGCTCGTCCTCGTAGCGACACTGCCGCCACCGCCACTATCTCTGCTCGATGCCAGCAACTCGCGCTGGTCACTGCACCTCAGCCGCAACCTGACGCAGCCCCTGCAGTGCCTCCGTCCGCGACGCAGTCGCCGTCCCTGTTGCTACTGCTGTCGTTTGCCGCCCGCTGCGCCGACGCCAAGTTGCTGGCGTCTCGAGCGTCCTCCGACGCCGCAAAACAACATGGGTGAGAGGAGGCGAACCGGATCTTGGCCGGGTCGAGCGAAAGTGAAACGGGTAGGGTTTTTGTTCTTATTCGGGCCAGGTTTGAGCTGTTTTGCTCATGGGCTTAGGGATTTATGGACTTGTGGGCCAGTTTGTTTTTAAAGAGAGAGAGAGAGAGAGAGACTTCTTGGGCTGGGCCCACGATTCGGGCTCACCGAGCCTTCCGAACCGAACCCGAGTCCGATCTCCAACCGGACCCGACTCACGTCGACCGGGCCGAAGCCGGGTCGGGTCAGACCGGACCCGACCTAGTTCACCCATTTTATTTTATTTAAAAAAAAATTAAAAAATTAAAAAATTATAAAAATTATAAAAATTATAAAATTAATTTCTTTTTAAAAAAATTAAAAAAATTAAAAACTTTAAAAAATTTTAAAAATTAAAAAAAAAATTCGAAAATTAAAAAGTTTAGGGTTTGGTTAGGAATTGCCATATCTTGCATTCTTAGTGTAATTAGGCTTTTATTTGCTCGTATTTTGATTATATTGTATGTTTAATTTGCATATCTAATTATGTTTAATTGCATATGTTTAATTTTACTGCAATTAGGATCTTGGTAGCTATAATTATTATGTTAATGTTTGCGTACCCGCATGATCACCTCACATGTTAGTGGATAGGTATAAAATCAATCAAAACTGCTTGCCAAAACAAAAAATCCTTTTTGAAAATGAATAAGATTAGGTACCGAAAGGGCACTAATTGGTCAATTAATGTAATCAAGTGCCCGATCCTAGATTTCTCTGGTTGCGTAGGAAGTAAGGTACACTCCCATGCCTCACTTGGTTTCTAGTCGACTCCAATAGGTTAGTGGTAACTCCTTTTGTGTAAAATTTCTTAAAAATATCCCAACGTCACGCGGGGTATGGGCTTGGGAGAGCCCGCGCCTATTCATGGGCCTTAAGCTCGTCCTTTAGGCAATGCCCCTAAACTTGCTCCCTCCCCCGAGGGTAGGTCGCGACAGGTACTTACTTTGAGATACAAATGTTGACCACAAACGATGATCAATCTAAATTGCTGTGATCCTGGAGTCTTCATTGCTGACGATCGACATCAACGAGGAGTAAACGAGCAAGAAGGGTCGTTGCTAATGTGAGAGAGAGATTGAGCTGCTAAGAGGTTGAGAAGAATTTGAAATTGAGGGAGAAAGTGAGAGTAAGATTCAGAGAGAGGGAAAGAGTACCGGATATCTGGAGTGCCAAAACTTGGTACGAATGAACACTTAAATGCCAAAAGTTAGAAAAGTGATACTTAAGTGCCAAAATCGAAGCAAAATGGATCACTTAAGTGCCAATCCGACCAAAATGCTGACGTGGCGATTTTCCGGCGAGGTAAGCACAAAACGACGTCGTTTTGCATGTTGATATTGCTATAAAATACAAAAAACAACATCGTTTTTTCTTTGACGTGGTAACAAATTAATATTAAATTAAATTAAAACATTTAAAAATAAAAAAATATTAAAAAAAAAAGGGAGGGGGAGGGAGACGATTGAGGGTTGAGCCATTGCCGCCGCCGTTGGGAATGGACGGTGACGGATGGGGGAGGGTCGGCCGGGGTCACCCGCCGCCTCCGTCGGGAAGGGCCGGCGACAGAGGGGGGAGGGTCGGCCGGGGTCGCTAGCCCTCGGCCGACACTCCCCCCACCGTCCTCGGCCCTTCCGCGACGGGGGGGGGCTTAGCCCTCAGCCTGAGACGTCGCATTTTTAATCGACCGCCGAGGGATGTGCACGTACTCGGGGTTCGGGGCGTGATAAGAATATTATCTCATTCCTAGCCATTTGATAGAATACAAAAGGAATGAAATAACCAAGTCACGACTCTGGTTCTAATTGATATGGTTTGATCATATTCCGTCAGACTATCCACCTGAAAATATTTGTTATCAAAATCAAAGTCTCTAGGCTTTGTCAATCTTCAAAATTACTTAGGGAATATTTTCTCAATAGAAATAGTGTTCATAGTTGTTTTTCATGTTTCTCTTTGTTGAGCATTAGGTTTAGTGCTAAAGGTTGGGACTGGATTTGCATTGCATCAAGTTTTTGCTTTGGCTTGGTATTTTGGTTGTTTGCCATCTTGAGGTCTAAACTAGCGTCCGATTTGCTTTGATGTGATTAAGTTGCACATTCTCACAAGGAATGAAGCTACTACATTGAACTTGGATGATGTTCTGAACTCTGTTAACCATGTGATGCTTTATGATAATAAGTTGTCAATGTATGAAGTGTGGTTGTGAAGCCTCTCGTTTGTTGTGAGTCTTGGGTTTCGTTTTTCTTCTTCTTCGTCAGGAAGATGAGAACCTGCAAGACAATGAAAAAGAGAGAAATGTGAAAGAAGCTAAAGCTAAAATCGGAGACAAACAGTGTTAAGCTCGTAAGCAAGAAGCACCAGATGACAAAAGAAGGCTCTCTCTGTCTCTCTCTCACGGCTTCAAACTGGTACATGATCTCCTGAGGGACGCTGGACAGTGACAGGTGGGATGACCATGCTTTAATGGGAAGAATGGTTAAAGAAAAAGAAAAAGGGCTGAAATGAGATAAAGGATACAATGTCCATAATGAACAACAGTTAAAAGCGCTCTGCTTTTCATTCTCTTAATATAATTTGCATTCCGCCAGCTTCTCGTTGAATCCAGTTCTGCTCCTACTGACCTCAGCTCGAGTCCTGTCTCTTCTAGCTCCTTTATAGCTACGCATTGCTTGACGCTTGGTTGCCTGAAGCAGGATGTCCGTTACTATCTGATCTTAAATAAATTTCAAGGTATGATCGACTCTCCGCATTCAATGGTCACCTATTCTGTTATCGGTTTCTCCAGTTCGCATATCTATTATCGTTTCCTTTCTGTGATAGTCATGCTGTCTAAAAGATTTCCTTCCAGGATCAGGTGAGAGAGTGAGGATAAAGTGGGCAATATGAAAATTCTTGTAGAAGCCAAGAATTTATGGATGAAATTCAATCTCCGGGGGGCAATCCTTACAAGCTTATCTCTGCAAGTCTTTCTCATATTTTTTGCACCCATTCGAAAGAGGTGTTCAAACAGGTGGATCGTGAGGCTCACCTGGTCAGCTTACTTGGTTGCTGACTTGGTCGCTGACTATGCCCTTGGACTCATTGCTAAAGTCCAATTCGCTGGTGGTACTTCAAATTCCATGGCTGATGCATATGGTGACCTTCTGGCATTTTGGGCTCCATTTCTTCTGCTACACCTTGGAGGACCAGACACCATAACCGCTTTCGCACTCGAGGACAATGAGCTGTGGCTTAGGCACTTGCTTAATCTCTTATTCCAGCTAGGCGCTGCAGGCTATGTATTTTATCAATCGCTTCCTAGTAACAAGTTGATTGTCCCAACCATCCTCATGTTTATTGGTGGAACCACAAAATACATAGAGAGAACACGTGCTCTGCATCTCGCAAGCTTCAGTAAATTCCGTGCCCCCTTGGTAACGTCTCTCAAAGCTGGGCTGGAGACAAAGATCAAAACCCCATATGTTGAACAGTTTGTTTTCGATCTGGGTTACGTACGTGCGATAAAAATGGCACATGCATCTTTTAAAACCTTCAAAGGGCTCCATGTGGATCTCCCCCTCGACTTCCGTGAACTTAACTTCAGCAGGGAGTTGTTTTGTCGTATGGACGCAAAGTATGCTTTTCGGGTCATTGAGGCAGAGCTCAACCTTTTTTATGATGTTCTTTATACCAAGGCTGCCGTGGTTCACTGTCTAGCAGGGTACCTTTTCCGAGCTATCTCAATTGGTTCCGTCATTACTGCTTTTGCACTTTTCCATGTCCAAAACAAGCATGGTTTTCATAAATATGATATACAGATCACATACACCTTGCTCCTTGGAGCTGTTGGCCTGGAATTTGTAGCTCTTAGCATGCTTGTTTGCTCTGAGTGGACAGCAGCACATTATGCGGGACGTGGAGTTCGTAGGCCTGTAGTTATAGGTTTCATTGAGTGCCTACTCAGATTCAAATATCAAGGTTCATCGTCTGCATCGCATATACTTTTTGCTAGATGGTCTAAATCTATCTTCCAGTACAATGTGATAGATTCTCGACTGAGAAGGTGGCCAAAATGGATTGAGAAACCCCTTCAACTCATCCATCAGAGGGAATTTCTTAGGGACTTAGAGTCTGCACGGGTAAAACCGTACAGCGACGAATTGGGTGAACTGATTTTTAAAGAGCTGAAATGTAAGGCGTTGAAAGCAGTTGATCAGGATGGCATAAAAGAGATGTGTGCTGCTCAAGGTGACTGGGCTCTAAAGCATTCTGAAACAGGGCTAGATTGCAACAAGTTGCTTCGATTCATCAAAGTTGATTATGGTGAGAGCCTTTTAATGTGGCACATTGCCACCGAACTTCGGTACAACAGTGATAATAGTAGAGATCACCTCCGGGAAACCTGTAAGGTCTTGTCAGATTACATGCTTTATCTCATGATCAAACAACCTGGTATGATGTCTACAGTGGCTGGGTTTGGCGAAATAAGATTCCGATGCACTTGTTCTGCGGTGGACATCCTCATTGCAAAATTCTCTGATGGGAGCAAAACGAAGATAACGAAGGAAACAGCCTGCGATGGTCTCCTCAAAGGTTATGAAGAGCCACGTGATCAGAAAGAAGGCAGCATCAAATCTGTGCTGTTTGATGCGTGTGAGCTCGCAAAAGAGCTGGAAATTTCTGGGGACGACAAATGGAAGATCATGAGTGAAGTATGGGTGGAATTGCTGGGCTATGCGGCGATTAATTGCCGACCATACATGCATGCTCAACGACTTAGTCAAGGAGGAGAACTAGTCACCTTTGTTTGGTTATTGATGACACATCTTGGCTTGAGTGAACAATTTCAAGGAGTCGCGGACCCTGTAAAAGCATCGATTTAAAACAGAATGGGTCGGCAAAAGATGAGGCTCCTCCGGGCAAATTCCATTACAAATTTCACTTTGCTTCCACATTTGTTTTGTTTCTTCTCGTAACTGAGTGTTGCTTCTTTGCTCTGATTGCACATTATTGAAAGTGTCCTTCCCTATAAACTCTAACTGCTCATATCATACGATCCTGTGCACTTCTATGAGCAAGTTTAGTGCGGTACCATTAATAGAAAGTATCATTTTAAAGTAAAAATTAGAGAATATCGGTTGCTTCGTCTAATACATATTCTTCATATAAATGATCATATCCCCATACAAACGCTCAAATGTCCGTGGCTGTTTAACAGTGCTTTGGTTGAAATGGGGAAAGTTAAACCATAACGAAGCCAAACCAATTGGTTTATTCTTTTTACTCCCCAGCCAAACCAAACTGATGATCCTTGCTTTTATTTCGCCCGGATTATATTTTCTATGAACCATAAAAATATAATAATTTTTTTTGAAAAGTCGTACGATATGGGTTCTCAAAGCAAGAAAAAAAAAACAGTTTGATTCGGCTTGTGAACAAACCGTTTTTTCATAGAAGTACTCTTGAACTGAACCAGACCTCCAAAAACTATTTGGTTAGGCTTACCCTAGTTATCATGGACTTGGTTTCTAGACTTGGTTGTAATCCAATGGGCTTGTTTTGGGGCCTGTCCTTTTCTTTCTCGTTGTCAAATGAAGATTACATTTCTCCCTTGTCCAATTTAGAGTCCAAGAAATCAGCCCACAAAATGGACCAACCTATCCATCCAAACTATGGAAGGGACAAAAGAGTTCATGGAACAAATAACTACATAAAAAAGAAAAAAACCATTTTTTTAAAATTTCTATTACCAAATTCCGTTCCCCGATAAAAGGAATCAGGAAAGGAAAAAATCATTTTTTTCTCTAGCTTGATTCTTTAATTACGTTCCCTACTTCTTAGTTTTTTCACGTATGAAATGTTAATGTCTGTTATAACCCAACCCCACAACAACACTTGGTTAGTGTGATGGTGAAATGTTATCCTGGAAAAAGACTGTTTAAAAGCATAGCAATGATCAAGCGCTGATCTACACGTCTTCGCACTTCACTATAAAAAAGTAAAAGCGAAACACGCAAAAGCAAATGTAGAGAAACTGAGATGAGAAGCTTCCTCTATTAATTGGAGGATTACATTGCTCACGAAATTCAACATATCGCCGCCGCGATGACGCCTTGTTTGGCTACCATTATCGGGATGGGGAGGAAAGAAAAGTTTCGAAGTTCAGGATAAAATTGTAAAGATTTTACAGGAAATAATGCCTCCCGTTTTATGGTAAGTTCAAAATCTGAGGAAACTAACTTGTTTAGTGCAAACTGGTAACATCCATATTGATAAGTGTCAAAAACAATTATCGACCAAAAAGAAGTTATTGGTGATTTTTTTTTTTTTTCTAGATAGCTAACTATTAAGTAAGTTACCCACACTTTTATGAAATAAAACACTATTTTGGACAGTTCTAAGGTCACAAACTTTTTTAACTTTTGAATTTACTAACTCTTATGTGAAAGTTCCAATATAAATTATAGAGTGATTTGTCAACTTTTTGTTTCAAGTGCTAACTATGATTCGGGTTACTTACAAATGTTTAACTTTTTCGTTTTTTTATTTCATCAACTTTTCTTTCAGGAAAAATGAAACTAAAAATGTTATAAATTCCATACGATATTCACTTTAGTGCCAAACTTTTTTGAGTGATCAATCGAGTGCTACTTTTGTAATAACAAAAAAAAAAAGTTCACTTCAATGCCATCACTGATTAGTGTGGCCAAAAAATCTAACGTGCATTTGTTTAATATAAATTGTGTAAGGCGGCTCTCCAGCATTATTAAACCTAAACTATGTCGTTGGCCACCTATTTACCTCATGTTAACAAAATGGGGAAATTTTAGTATGAACCCTAACTCTAATTCTTTAAATCAGGGCAATTGCCTTCTGAATTTTTGGGGCAATCGACAGATGAAGAGTGAAAAACAATCGTTTTTCTCTCTTGTTTTTTTCTCCTTCATTTTTTCACTCGTTCTTTTTAGGAAAACGAATTTCATTGTTGTAGTAACCGGGCTTCTTCGAAGCCGAATTTCTTCGCAAACCGCCCCTTGTAGATTGAGGCCCATATGCTTGTGTGTCAGGCTATTTGAATTTCGTCCAAGAGCTCCTCAAACTCTACTTGTTTTTGTCAATCTTTGGTCCTTAGACCCCCTTAAACCTGTACGATGCCGGTTGGTCATTAGTCACGAGGCTTCAGCGGCTTCAGCATCGGTCCAATTCAGACCAACGCTATAATTTTTCTTTTTAATACTAGGTATATAGCCTAAAGTGCCCAACCCCTCCTCTTCTTTCTCTTTTTAGGTCTCCCTCTCTTAGAATCTCTCCCACTCTCTCCCTCAATCTCATATTCTTCTCAACCTCTCGGTGGGTTGATCTCTTTCTCTCTCGCTTTAGCAACGACTCTCTCTACTCATTTATCCTTCACCAGTGCCGATCATTAGCAACAAAGACTCCAAGATCTCAGCAATTTAAATTGATCATACTTCACAATCAACATCTGCATCTTAAAGGTAAGTACCTCCTTACTTGGTTCTAAGAGAAACAGAGGCCAAGAATCTCAACTTTAATGACCACATTCATTTTGCATCTTGACAATCACAGTAACAATTTCTTTTTATTAATGTTTGACACTTCGACATGAATACCATTAACTTGAACAAACATATTACCATTTGAAAAAAGAAAACAAAACGGGGCTGTGACTGGGGTCCTCATCAAATCTATAATATCAAAATCTGCCTTCTCATGATTTGAGGGAGAAACTGAGAGTAAGATTCAGAGAGAGGTAAAGGAAAAGGGCAAAAGAAGAGGCGGGGCTGGGGACTTTAGGCTATATATCTAGTATTTGAAAAAAAAAAAAAATTATAGGGTTGGTCAAGTTCCAAGGGTCTCAGGACTAGGGATCAACCTAGTCCTCCTGGGAACTGGACCAGGCTCAGCAAGATTGGGTTGGTCTTGATGTTGGGTCGACTCTTGATCGATACTCACCCCTAAATGTGGGCATATGGAGATTTGAGAACCCAATGAGTACAAACATCCATATGTCTTCGTTTTGAAGAAAATCGGGCCTAATAATTCTTAAACCCAGACCTTATTATTAATTCATTAGACCAGACCTTATAATCAATCAATTATAATTGTTCTTTTTGGGTTCTTCTTTGTTTTGGCACTTTCAGTGCAAGCTCACTGTTAGTTTTTATCCATAAAGAAACTTTCCTAATTTAAATAGATTTCCTAATTTGAGTGGTTTCTACTTTAAGTAGTTTCTTAGTTTAACTAGGTTCTCTAAAAAAGAGATTTTAATTTTGGATCCAACTCATATCTATATATAAGAAGGGTTTTTTTCGCACAAAATAATCTCTTAATCTCACAAAAAAATTCACAAATATTAATATAAGATTTTTGCTGTTTCAAACACTGAATATGTAATTTACGAGCAAGATTTTCACAATTTCAAACATCGAAGATGTAATTTAAGAGCACAAGCGCCTCTGGGGAAATAGCGGCTAATAAAAGGAAATCGAGACCACTCAGTTGGGGGCTAGAAAATAATGAGAGTATTTAAGTGTTTCGAGAATAATTGTAATCTCTATTATATGGTGTGATCTGTAGTGGAATTATGTGCTATCCTCTCCTTATAACCATAGGTCACACCAACTGAATCACCTAAATACTATGTTCAATATATCTTCTTGTTCAATTTATTTTATTGTCCGATATGTTACTTTTGTAACACTCACTATGCTCAAGTAGAGAGTTTTAGGAGCCAAATACTTTGTTTCAATTTAAGCAACCACAAAAGCTAAAAAGCCCGCGGGGGCCATGGCCCCAGCGGATCTGGATTCGACAAGTTCGGCATAGAATCTCCTTAAGCATATTCTCCATCATTTTTTGACCACCTCTTCGGCACCTTCAGTTTCGCTTTGCCGAGAGCTTGCTGATGTCGTGTGCCCGGGATGACGGCAAAGGTTGGATCTCATTTTGCAGGTGCTCTTGTTGAATTCTTCTTTGTTTTTTTCCGGAAAATACTTGTTGCATTCTTATGATTGAAATAGCCAACTAGGATGCCACCATGGAATTTATCCGCGTTTTAACAGCCTTGTCAACAGTTTTTTAATGGAAGGAACAATATGAACAAAATGGTACAAAAAAAGTTTAGAGACCCAATTAAATATTTTGCAAAAGTTTGGAGATTTTTTTATGTCTTTTGCATACCATAGTCTTTTAGTCCTAATACAATATGTATTCATAAAAATTTTTTGTTTGTTAGATAATTTGAGTTTAACCTCTTTAATTTCAGAGCCGAGTTTCCTATGATCATGCTGTTCTAACTATGAAAATATTCTACTTTAATTTAATTTCATCTCACCATTGAATTGGTTAATGACATGTGCCTTATTAATATTTTCCATGTAGCTTTAATTTGTTACGATTTTTCTCAATAAATTGTATTCCCTGTAATTTTGTTACTTTGTGGAGATGGGTTTTTGCCTCTTTATTTAATACTATTATGGTGAAGCTTGATGCGAGTTTTCTTTAAAAAAAATCTTGCCAATTCTTTTATTTGTTTATCCTATCAAGTTAGCTTAGGAAAAGAAAAGAAAAAAAATAGAAGAAAATGTGGACATGCATCT